>CM057456.1:1168648333-1169886666 GCA_016271365.2 Neoceratodus forsteri | reverse complement strand
GACATCCTGCACACACACCAACACATGTATCTTGCTCATTGGGACCCTGTTAGGTGGATTCTTTACTTAGTTTGAGGATAAATGACCCAGAAATGTCTTTTTTAGAAATGTAAACATTTCTTTTCATAAGCCAATTTTCTTTTTTCATATGGCTATACATAAAATAAATTAGCCCATATGAAAAAGGATCCCTTCATATGAAAAAAGAATTTGGACTTCGTTTTTTTTCCAACTCTCTTTTTGTGTGAAGGCATCCTTTTTTGCATGAACAAAAAAATGTTACGAAAAAGGATCCCTTCGTACAAAAATGAATTGGGAAAAAAACATTAAGTCCAAATTTTTTCATATGAAGGGATCCTTCTCAGATGCTTTTTTCATTCATACAAAAAGGATTCTGCCATTCAGAAAAGATTTTGATTTTGTTTTTTTCTGATTTTTTTCGTGAAGAAGGGATCCTTTTTCATATGCTTTTTTTGTTTATACAAAAAAGGATTCCATCATATGAAAAAAGTTTCTGGATTTTGTTTTTTTCTGATTCTTTTTAGGGCTGCAGTGGGTGGAGCCCTGCAGACCTCTTGCTATCAGAAAAGGACTCTGCATTCCTTCTGACCAAACAACATGTTGGAGTTGTACCACAGCCACCTCTGTGTCAGTGGAGCACTCCACTTGCATGGCATTATTTTTTACTTGGAAAAAGTAAATCAATGGTATCCTGATCGTGACACTGGGGGATTGGGCACTCCCAGTGGTACTCTTATGTTTCTTGGGGGTTGGGGAGGGAGGTTGGGTGGGGGATATCTCTAATGTAAGAAAAATGGCAGTCAAGGAATGGAACACAGCACACTCTGTTGTGTCCAAGATGGCCACCACACTTCCACGCATGTGCAACTACTAGCACATAAGCATTAGAGTGCGGCAGCCATCTAGGGCATGGTAGAGTGTGCCGTGTTCTGCCATGGTTGCCGTTTTTTGGATTTTGTATTTTTTCTGATTCTTTTTTCATAAGAAGGGATCCTTTTTTGTATGCTTTTTTTGTTCATACAAAAAAAGGATTCCATCATATGAAAAAAGATTCTGGATTTTGTTTTTTTTCAGAATCTTTTAGGGCTGCAGTGGGTGGAGCCCTGCAGACCTCTTGCTATCAGAAAAGGACTCTGCATTCCTTCTGACCAAACAACATGTTGGAGTTGTGCCACAGTCACCTCCATGTTAGTGGAGCACTCCACTTGCACTGCAGTTTTCCTTTACTTTAAAAAAAAAAAACATCAATGGCATTCTGATTGTGACACTGGGGGACTGGGTACCTCCAGTGGCACTCTTATGTTTCTGGGGGGGATTGCTGAGAGGGAAGGTTGGGTGGAGGGATATCTCTAATTTAAGAAAAAATGGCAGTCAAGGTGGAACACAGCACACTCTGCTGTGTCCAGGATGGCCGCCACACTCTGCTGTGCATGTGCAACTACTAGCGCATGAGCATTAGAGTGCAGCAGCCATCTAGGATATGGCAGAGTGTGCCGTGTTCTGCCATGGCTGCCTTTTATTTTTAATTAGAGATATCCCCCTACCGAACTCTCCCTCTCAGCACCCACTACCCCACACCTCCCCAGAAACATAAGGGTGACACTGGGGGTGTCCAATCCCCCGGTGTCATGATCAGGATGCTGCTGTGTTTTTTTCATATTCCCCCAACTGACCCTCCCTCTCAGTGCCCCCCCAGGAACATAAGAGTGACACTGAGGGTGCCCAATCTCCGGTGTCACTATGAGAAATCCTCATTTTTAATCATATTCCCTGCTTGACCCTCCCACCCCACACCCTCTAGAAACATAAGAGTGATGCTGGGGGTGCCCAATCCCCCAGTGTTGCCATCTGGTATCCTCATTTTTTTTAAAAACCCTGTAAAAAGAAAACTGTCCATCAATGTCTTTTGTGGCCGTTCCTTAACCCCCACCAAACCCTTCTACTCAGCACCCACCACCCTGCACCCCCAAGCCCTTACTTATATATTGGGGGTCCAACTCCATAATCCTCTCTGGACTGCAGACATGTCTTCACTCTTCAAAGCTAGACTGTGAACTGAAGAAACTGGCATGTGGTTCAATGTATTTCAATGGGGTTTTGAACTTAGTGGCATCATTTGGACATTTTTGCATATTTTTTGGCCCAGAGTTTCAACATGCCTTTTTTGGGACCCTGCCTAATGAACAATTGCACTGACATTAGGCAAATCTGTCCCGAAAAGTGATTTCATGGTCCCTGCATGAAATCGCCTTTCAAGCAGGAGTAGAAAATTTTCTCTGCCCTTGTACATGAGGTGGGGTCATAAGAAGGCTATGTTGAAAATTTGGTGTAAAAATATAAAAAAAATAAAGTTATGAGCCTATTTTGAATTTTGTGAATGCAGGCTTGTAACTTTGGTAATCTTCAATATTTTTACCCCAAATTTACAACTTAGCCATATCTTTACAGCACCTCATGAATGTGACAGCTGTCATTTTTCATATCCTGGCCAAAGTGTTTTTTTTTTTTTTGACATCCTGAAAGGCCATTTTGCAGTTCCTGCCTGAAATCACCTTTTGGGTAGGAGTTGAAAATTGTCTGTGTCCTTGTTCATAAGGTGGGGCCATAAGACAGATATGTTGAATATGTGGTGTAAAAATATTAAAAACAATAAAGTTATGAGCCTACACTGAATTTTGCGAATGCAGTCTCGTAATTTTGGTAATTTTCAATGTTTTTACCCCACATTTACAACATAGCCATCTCTTTACAGCACCTCATGAATGTGACAGCTGTCATTTTTCAACTCCTGGTCAAAATGTTTTTGTACATCCCAAAGGGTGATTTCACGGTCCCCGCATGAAATCACCTTTCAGACAGGAGTTAAAAATTTTCTCTGACCTTATTCATGCGACAGGGTCATACAAAGGCTATGTTTTAAATTTGTTGAAAAAGTATTAAAAAAAAACAAAGTTATGAGGCTATGTTGAATTCTGCTAATGGAGGCTTGTAATTTTGGTAATATTCAATATTTTTACTCCAAATTTTCAACATAGCCATTTCTTTACAGCACCTCATGAATGTGACAGCTGTCATTTTTCAACTCCTGCCCCAAATGTGTTTTTGCATCCTAAAAGTTGGTTTTGCAGTTCCTGCACAAAAATCATCTTTTTAGGTCAGGAGTTGAACCTTTTCTCTGCTCTTCCTCATGAGGCAGGGTCATAACAAGGCTATGTTGAAAATTTGGTGTAAAAATATTAAAAAACAAATTTTCAATATTTTCACCCCAAATTCCTCAGCTGCAGCTCTATTAGCTCTGGCCAGAGTTTGTTTTGTATGGGGGATCCTTTACATACGGTTGTTTTGTTGATACGAAAAAGGATGCCTTCGTACAAAAAAAATTTTGGACTTAGTTTTTTTCCTGATTCTTTTTTCATATGAATGAATCCTTTTTCATATGGGTCTTTTGTTTGCTATGAAAAAGAATTCTTTCATACAAAAAAAGATTCTGGACTTAGTTTTTTTCCCACATTTGAACTACAACACGCCATAACTCTCTCAATATGTGGACTTAAGGGACAATCTGTATATCAAACAAACAGTCTGTGGGCCCCGTATTCAAAAGTGGCCAGCTGAATCACTTAAGTTCCTGCACTGTGCATCTGAAATGTGCCGGCCCAAAATAATGCAATATTCAGAAGAAGTGCCAGAAGATGCGGTCGCGCATGTCCGGCTGAATATACTGAAGATGCGTGATCGCACAACTGGGAATGTGTGGCACAGCAGGACACATTTGAATATGGGAAACCGTGCAAGATAGGCAGGGACTGGGGTGCACAAACAGGCAAAGCATTGGTGCAAGTTGGATGGGTGATGGTGCAACAGAGCAGCATCCGAGGGGACAGGAGAGGACAGTGGTACAGCACAGTCACTAAAATGGCCATAAGAAGGGCCTTTGAGTGCTCAGTACAATGCAACATGCAAACAACACCAACCATGGGGAATGCCATGCACACCGGGCAGTATAGACACACATGGTCATGAATAGGGCACCACAGCAGCAGCCATGCCAATGGATATGGCTGAACGCACAAGCAGAGCGACAACAGTGCAGACGTGCCAGACAGAGCCGTGGCACAGTGCACCACTGGCACAACACCACAATGGCTGGGGGTAGGGGCCAACACTAACAGTAAGACATGTCTGCCTACAGTGCAGCATACAACTACATGGCCTATGATGACAACAAAGAGAGGCACAGGGCCAACACAGGGAACCAGCGTGATGGGACACAAGGAGCACTGACATGAATCCCATGTAACCAGTGCAGGGATATTTGTGACAGACACAGTGGGGGCCACACCCTTGGGACCAGGTGTGTCAGGTGAGGCAATAGCAGGCACACACCTGTGCAGCCATGATAACGTGTGCATGGGCCACATGTGCCACACAGCAGTCAGCAAGAAAATGGAATAAAGAAACACATAGCCATGTCAAAAAACAACCAAATACTTTACTTCAAGAAAAAGGAATGGGAAAAAGCAACAACACCACAAACAACAAAAACAACAGCAATATGAACGAGAATTACAATAAAAAATAGAATATGGGCAAAGTTCCAAAAACATCAAAGTACAAAAATAAAAATATATACAAAGAATTATATGCAAGTAAAATAGGGGGGAGCTGAGGGGAAAGGAGGAACATGGGATGCAGGGGGGGACTATTTACTTGGGATGCGGGGATGCAGGTGTGGGGCAAAATGAACTATTTACAAATACATATGGCCCTAGTGGCCCACAGAGGACTGATGTCATGACTGGCACTGGGGTTGTGCACCCTGGTGTACCCTGCGGCCCTCCACAACTGATGTAAAGGTGCAGATGGCCTGTAGCACCTCCCCAGCTGCCTGTAGATGGCTATCAGGATATCCCTGCTTGTATCCGCCTGAACCATGAGTTGACTCCACAGCCATCTTCCTCCATCCTGTCATCCAGATGTGGCCTGTCCACCTATGGGAGGAAAAAGACAAACAAAACACAGCCTCAGTGCCACAAGTCACCCAGTCACAGACAGAACCCCCCCCCATGCAGTTATGGTAATGTGCATGCCTGCAGATGTGCAGGCCACTGCACAAGGCTGCCACACTGCCAAATCCACTACTGACAGGTGATGTGCCATGGAACAGTGCCACACATAGCGCACCGCATGGGATGTTGCTGTGGAAGCAGGCAATGGCAGGGCAGGACATGGACAGGATATGGCAAAGGGTCATCTGGGGCCATTCTGCACATGGCTGTATGCCACAGGTACAGTGTTCCCTGCAGAAGCACACTGGCCACACACAATGGTACATTTGTGCAATAGTGACGGGTGTGCAACCCCCACCACAGGTGTATCAGAGGCAGGAGCACACATGTACACAACTGTCCACAGAAGGCCACACATGCAAGTATGCATGTATGGCATGCTGCATGCACACATGCTAGGCCCAACCAGTAGTGCCACACACCTGCTGGACAAACAGGGAGAAGCCGGCCATGCATGGCTATGTGAGTGACACAGGGGAAGGCAATGACAACAGCATGCCAACTGATAACAGGTGAGTGTTGCAAAGCCATGGGGAGGACAAACACAGGACCACTGGACAAGCAGGTGCCAGGGGAACACCCATGGGGCACACTGGCAGGGTCACGCCATAGGGCGTATAGACGTGCATGTCCTCAGACACTGTCCTAGATGTGCCAATGAGCCATGCCACAACCACATACCACCAATGAAGCCAACGCATGCAGAAACACATGGCAACACACATGCACAGCCCAAATGGGGCAGAGTGTCCCAGAGGCAACCTGGGACCATGACAAGGACCCTCCCACAGAGGGTGCACCAAGTGGCTGACAGCTGCCACCACCCACCACAGACCCACAGGGTCTGGAACATGCACTCACACACTGTGGATGGTGGTAGCCACTGTAGGGCACAGACAATGGCAGGAGAAATGCCTGCACATTGGGACAAAGCCATGGGCTTACCAGTGCATATGGGGAACACATGCACTGGTGGCAGTGGTCATCATAGTGAAACACACTGTCTGATGGCACAGGGCAGCACACACAGACCTATGTGCACCATCACCAGAAGAAATCTGTACACTCCTGGCAGCACACAGCACCGACCAGGGACACATAGATGAAACAGGATGGTTAGAACAGGTACCATGCAGGTCAACAGGCACACCATCATGGTGCCATCCAGCTTGCCAGTGGAGGGTAGACACAAGCACATGGCCCAGCAACACTTTGAGCCCAGACAACACTAGCAACACACAGCACAAAGTCAGGTGGCACAAACATAGACAGCCCCATGTGCTGTGTCATTGTCAATGGCCATGGACTGAATACCCACAGCTGCGCGGCACACACATCGTGCACCATGACATGGTGGTGTTGACTGGAATGACAGCATGGTGGACAACATTCACAGATGAACAGTGTACATTGGCAACATGCAGCCATGGACAGTGGTGGACGAGACACAGATCTGGTGTCATGTGATGGAGCATGCATGCACATGTTGCCCAGACTGGAAACAGTAGGGATGACCCACAACACCTGAAGAGTGCCACTATCCACACTGTGCAGGTGCCACAGACACAGCACAGCCATAGCAACAACAATGGACTGCTGTGGCAGTGTCCACCAGTGCATACAGACATACGGACACATAGGTGGCAGTGGAGTGAACCACACCAATGGGGGATATGTGTGCCAGGCAGCCTGCCATGTGCTGTGGGTGGCTATGGGTTCAGGAATGTCTGTGCTACAATGGCACACCATGGCGTGCAGTGTGGGGTCAGTGGTGTGTGGTGAAGGGCACCACACATGCCATGTACAACACAACATGTGGACCTGACAAGTGCATGCACCATGAGTGATGGCCCAGTGCTGTCCCCATGTGGTCAGTGGAGAGTGACCACATCCATGTACAGACACACTGGACAGTGCCTGGTACACAGGGGCCAAGAGTGCTGTGGAGCTTTCACATGGCACAACACTGCCACCACATGTGTGCGTGACCAGCGCCCCATGGGCATGCCTGACCCACATGCCATGGACCACAATGGGCATTGCATAACTCCCATGTACCCATGCAACATGTAACACCACATGCCCACTCACCTGCCCTGCTGCATGGCATGGCGAATGCCTGGTAGTGCCATGGTCGCCATCCTGTGACCTGCCATACTCACCGCCCTGGCTGTAGACATGCCTCCGGGCCTGGTGGACCTCCTCCCTGCCTGCAATGGAAACACAATGAGAAGGGCACAGTTAGCAGCAAGCTGCAGCACACTGCTCCCCCAACACCAATGTGCACGCCAGTAATGTGAAGCACCAATAAATACATATGCCACACTGCATCCCTACAGTCTCACGATCAACAGTGGATAGGCACTGTTGCATGATACAGACCTGTACAAGCATACACCTGTCACCAATGCCCACAGAGTACAACGCCATGGGACACTGAGCATGTGCTGGTGGTGCACCATGGGGAACTGTGTGACACTGAGGTGTGCCAACAGGCCTATGCCTTGTGTGATGTGCACATTGCACCTGTACCCTAGACAATGGTGCATGGGGACAGGCAACACATGTTGCTACTGCCCACACGGTACAACATCAGGCATGGCTGCGGACACCATACATGAGGGCTGAACATGGTCCCCGTTCTGCATCATGGTGCCGCATACAGTGGTACCACATGGCAGAAAGGTGCCACACATGTGAGGCCCACAATGGATGCTGTGTCACCACTGTGGGTCGCCATGGACCCCACCGCCACATGGTGGCACACACTGTGGCATGGCTCTGGACCTGCATTGGGGACCATACACCCTGTAGGGGTGCTGGGGCCTGGACAGTGGCATGCACTGCACACCGCACCCCAGCACACCAGTACACACCCACCAGAAATCACTGGTGACATGCCACAATCCACAACAGACACTGCCTACCACAGCCACACACCTGTCATCATCCAGTACCATGAATGGCACACAAGTCACATTGCATACATACCTGGACGTGGCACTGCTCCCCTCCACACCAGCTCCCATAGCCACTCCAGCCTGGCCCTATCCCACAGGCCAAGGTCCCCAAAGCGATGGCGGCACTGTTCCCTGGTTCAAGGGATGCCTGTGTGCCTAGTGAGGTGCATGGCAATCCCAGCCCACAGCTCAGCTCATGCCTCCTGGAGCACCTCTGCCCCAAATAACTGCTCCTCCAGGGGACTACAAGGGCCACTGAATTGGTCAGCTTGGTCTCCCCCCAGTTTTGAGAGTGGGGCCAGAAGGACAGAGATGATGAGGCACATGCCATATCGCAAATCCAGCCATTCCTGCTGCAGTGTGATGCTGCTGTGGCAGTAACTGCAAGGCATCTTGGTCACACCAGTTATGCGATAGAACACTCATTCTCAGCCCCGTGTGGTACACGCATGTGCCATTGGGATGCATGAGAGGTGTACCATGGCGCATTAGTGCACATGCATGGTAGTGACATGATGCATAGGAAAAAGAGCTCTTGCCCCCATCAACACGCATGTGCGTCCATGCAGCAACACCATGTTGGTGAGGTCAGCCAATGGCATGACCACAGACATCCGCATGGCGCAAGTCTGTGGCTATGCACCATTCACATCCACTGCGCACTGCATGATGCGCCACAACAAACATCCTTTGTCCACGACCACACACAGCTGGGATGTATATGCCCATCATGCATGCATCAGAAATGCATGATGTGTTTGTGCTTTGTTGCAGATACATGCGCGATACTCTTTGACATGCGCCAGGCCCATCTTTGCAATATTCGGCCAGAATATGGTAATGCGCTTATTGCCCAATTCGGGCCCATCTCAGACATTTGCATCTCATTACAGGGTGCTTTGCCTCTCATTTGCATGTGATGAGCTTTAACTTGGCCGGCAGGCACCACCCTACCACACAGGTGACTAAGAGGTACTACATCCTTGGTGGTAAATTGTGTTTACACTGTGGCATTTTCTGTATTGGTTTCAGCTTAACTCTGCATGCCTCTCACTACATGGCACTGATGCTGTACCTGTCCCTATGATTCTCTTTCATATCCACAGGCACCAGTATGGAACCTGAGGAGGGAAGGAAGAGAAGGCATCCTAACTTCATAAAGGACAAGCTAACAGCCTTCATTGAGGCCTACATCCTGAGGGAGAACCTCCTGATCAGGAAGTCGGGGACCCAACAAGAATGGGTGAAGGGGTGGTCAGAGGTGGCTGAGGCTGTGAATGCCCATGGCACATTGAATCATACACCTCAGGAATGTATTAAGAGGATCAACGGTGAACGGATATGGGCCAAGGAATGTCTGGCCCAGGTCTGGGCATCCTGCAGTGCCACAGGGGCGGGGGGGGATCAACAGTGCCTGCTATGACGATACAGGAGGCCCTGATCACTACCACCCTGAGCCACACCTCTGTTGAGGGTGTCTCCAGTGGTGGTTTTGATACAGGAGGTGTGCTGTCACTGCACTGTGAGTATGCATTGCACAGGTGTTGTGGAGGCTTGTATGTGGTGTGCACAGATGATGTCTGGCATGTCATACTGGCATTGTAGCACTGTGCAGGCACAGAGCTGCAGCCACAGTGTGACTGTGCATGGCCCTGAGGTTTGTCAGCAGGGCCTCCTTACATGGGTGCCTCTGCCCATGTTGTGGGACAGGTACATGCAGCATCACGCATGTCTGCAGTCATTGTTGCCTGTCAGTAGACCATACCACTGGTCCATGGGTGTTGTGTGGGAGTACACTCCTGTGGTCTGTGGGGAAGGTGTGCATCTGGCATGCTCATTGGGCTTGTGTTTCACATGCTGGGTGCTGTGCAGAAATGTGGGCCCGATGGGGGGGAAGGTATCGGCTATTCCAGCTGTACCTCACATGGGTCATTTTGTGGTCACACACACACACACACACACACACACACACACACACAGTGCAGTACAACCCCACCTGTCAGTATGGCATGTGTGCCATGTCCCCCGCAATAGTCGTCCTGGCCTTGTGTGCCACCACCTGCGCACCTGTGACACGCATGTGCACCTCCATGTAAATGCCACTGTTTACTCACCATAGGCATGCAGCCCTGATCGTGCTCTCCTCTTCTGCTTTCACAGCTTCATCATATCTCAGGGGTGCTGCAGCATTCTGGGTATGGCCTGGGAACAGCAGCCAGACATACCCATTGCCAGCATATTGACAGCTGCAGTGGCCACTGCTGTTTGGGAAGCACACAGGAGGTGGGGCAGGTTCATTGCATTACTGATCTCAACCCCCTGTGCGGGATTGGCCTCCTGAATGATCTTGCAGTGCTTGTTGCGGGAAGGGATGATGATGATGATGACACCACCCAGTTGGGGAGCATCATCCCCAACACCATGAGAAACCTTGGCATGCTGGATGCTGCACATGCACCCTCTGACAGCAGCAGCCATCCTGGGACATCACAGGAGCAACCCCTGCCACTCTGCATGCTGGTGGCCACCAGTTGTGGTTGGTCAGGGGCAGGGCTATGCTGTGGGGCCTGGGTGCAGCATCAGCATCTGCCCAGGTAATGTTGACCAGCAACGACCTGCACAGGCCTGTGGTCAGGCTGACCCAGCACCCAGTGTGTCTGCAAGCACATAGTCCCCAGACCAACAGCGACCTGCTGTGCAGCAGCCACAGATGGTGGTTGCAACACAGCAGACCGGCACCCCCCCCCGCTCGGCAGTCACCGCTTCAACACATGTTCCCTGCTGACGAGCCCAACGAGCACACACAGCTCCTGTGGAGCTCCTTGGAGTGCCAGGTGGTGCTCAGGAGGCCGTGCATGGGTTGTAAATGCAGATGGCTCTCCTTGATAAGCAGGCAGCTGCTCGCCATGCTGACTGCAGATGGACATGACCACAGAGCTACACCTCCTACTGGTGGACATGACTGCAGGCCTTGATCTGATTGCACAGGCCATTGTGGTGGGTTGTGCAGCCAGGGCCCCATGGTCCCACAGGAGCACCCGCCACATGCCATGCAGCAACACCAGCACCCCCACCCTGAGACGGCACGTGTCCAATGTGCTCCATATGCTATCCCTTGCCATTGGTATCTTTGACACCCCTGGCACCACTGTGCATTTCAGGGCACCTATGACCTACATCCACACACAGCCAGTCATGGTCATGTGGTTCATCCCCCGCCCTCAGTGGTGGAGAGTTCACCCCTTTTGGCAGGTGATCTCCCAGGTGAGTCACACTTGCCTGTCGTGTGTGGCTGTCCACGTGTCTGCAGTGGCTGCACAGGCAGGCACTGAGGTGTCCTGGCCTCAGTTGGCCTGCACATGTTGCCCCATGGCTGTTTCTGGTCTGACATAATCCCAGGTCTACTCATGGCTGTGTACTACATGTATGAACACCTGTGGCATGTTTGTGCCATCTGTGTGGCATTCAGGCCATTGATGCTGGCCATGGTGTCATGGTGGTGTGCATGGGACTGATGCGCATGGTTGACCTGATGCTGTGCATCTGCAGTGGCCTATCACTGACCCATGCCATTGCTGCACATCCACTTGTGTTCATCCTTGGCATTGTTGCCCCTGCTGTGGACAAGTGTGCATGTGTATTGTGCACACATGTGCATGTCATGCCCCCATGACTGTGTCTGGCTGCCATGCTCTTGGGGACACCATGAGTTGAACTTACCTGTGCATGTGTGTATGCCTGTACTGTCACAACTGCCCCCGGTACTCACCTTTGGGGTCTAAAATGCTCCTGCACGATGGTGTCCCTGTAGCGTCATGCCATCAGGGCCAGTCTGGGGTCCCGCCGAGGCGGTGGTGGTTGCTTACCCTTGTCCTGTGAATCCTCATCTTATGCACTGTTGCCCTCAGGCACCTGGACAACTATTCCACGGTCAATGACCATATTGTGTAGCATGCAACAGTCCAGGAATATGCCACAGGCCTTGCCTGGGCTGTACTGTAGGGTGCCACTGGACCTTTCCAGGCATCTAAACTGCATCTTAAGCATGCTAAACATGCACTCAATGATGTTCCTTCTAGCAATGTGTGCCTCATTATACCTTTCCTCTGCTTCAGATGAGGTCCGCAGTATGGGGTGAGCAGCCATGGCCAGAGGGGGTAGGCGCTGTCACCTGTGTAGAGGGAAGAGTGATATGTTAGTCTGCTGTACACATACATTCATGTTCCACAGGCACCCCCCAACATGCCCTGTATATGCTGATTGTGTCTGTCCACACTGTTCATCTGTCTATGGTTCCCACCTGCATGCACCCTCTGATGCCTCTGTAGCACCCTCTCTGCCATTGTTTGCCCATTATCACTACCACCATGGCATGCCTGGCATCTGCTCTGTGGTGCACTGCTATGGCATGTCCTGTTATTACCCCATGTCGCTGTCTTTTCACACAGTGTCACACAACCCTGTCTTACACAGTGGCACCATCAAGGTGTGTGTGGCTGCCTCCCCATTGCCTGTGCCTGCTGTGTACCATCACATTTGCTGGCACACTCATTGCTTCCACCATCTGTTTAGTTTCTGTCAGTTTGTGGGCCACATTCTGGTGGCCAAACCCCATCCAGTGTGCCACATGTCTGATCATTGCATCGACTCTGTCTGGGAACATGTGAGCACCATGTCCATGGGGTTCTGTACCACTCACCCACTAGGTGGCCACTGGGTATCTCCCTAGACTTGAATCAGTGCCACAGGGCTGACTGATGCCAGATGTAGGCATCATGTGCACTCCCAGGGTAACTGGTATAGACATTACTGATGCACCCTGTGGCACTGCACACCACCTGGCAGTTGATGGAGTGGTACCCCTTCCTGTTGATGTATGTATCCTTGTCAATGCCATGTGGGTTCAGTTAATGGTCCCTAGCATGCCTGGCATGTATGCAACCCTGAAGAAGCACTGCATTGTTTCTGTACACTCTGTTGCTGTGCTAGGGAATATGATGTACTCCGTAGCATGGGGCATCAGTGCAGTGAGGAACTTTGTGAGGAGACAGGACATGGCAGATTGGTTGATACCAGTGGTGTCACCCACTGGTATCTGGAAGGTGTCTGTGGCAAGGAGGTACAGTGCTGTTGTGACCTTTGTTTGTCTCCACCATCATGTTGTGACTTCTGTGTGTTGGTGCCTGCAGCTCATTATGGAGCAGCTCACAGAGCTGTCTCAGAATTGCCCTGTTGAGATGGTACCAGCCCATGATTTCTGTATTGGTCAGCTGTTTGAATGTGACACAGTTCTGGTACCTTCTCTGGAGGGCATACCGCCTATGGGCCCTTCTCTGGCCATGTTGCTGTTGTTCCTGTCTCCTCACATCTTCTGTCACTGCTGCCATGAGGAAGGCTGAGCCATCCATAGCTGCAGTTCTGTGTCCTGCCTATGGGTGTCTTACAAAGTTAGGCCATCTCCTTTTATACCTGTCTTTGGGCTGCTCATTTTTGGGATGCGCTGCACCTGTGCCACTCATTTTGGCTGAATATGCAGTTGCACGGCACATTCATGGGCATGCCCCCTGTGTTTGCATCGCTGTCATTATTTTGGCATGATCCCACATTCTGATTTGGGCAGTGCATCTCCTCTACTTGAATATTGCACTTCGCACATTTTCCAAGATTCGCTGTGCATCTCTATTTTGGGCCATGCATCTCATTTGAAAATATGGACCTTAATGATTAGCACAAGAATAACACACAATGTCCCCCAAAAATCTAGGGATCACATAAAAAACATAAAAATTTAAAAATCTAAATTCCCATAGGATAACACTGGAACTTTAACAAGTCATACAACAAAGCAATAAATTGCTATTTTGGCAGAAATGGAAGTGCAGGGCCCAGAGGGCTCTGCACTTCCACATCAACATACTGTAGATGTTTCCATCTATGGAGGGATGAAAGGGCCCTGCACTCTCACAGGCAAATGAGGATATGATTATACTATCTCAGTATTAAGCAGTATTAATACCACTCTACCAAGCTTAGATACTTCCACATTTGGACTATGAATCCCAGATCTGGAGCCCCCTTTTGAAGAAGGATGTTAACCTGGTAGAAACACCTCGAAGAAGGTTCACCAAAATTATTTCCAGCTGTAAGAACAAACCCTATGAAGATAGACTTAGGGACCTGAGGTTATTCACACTGAGTGATAGGCAAATAAGAGGAGATTTGCTTCTGCTATTTAATATAATTAATGACAGACAGTTGTTTGATGATTTTGGTTTAGAATTTAGAAAACCTGTACATAACTTAAGAGGACACAAACTTCAAATAGTAGAAAAACAACCTACTAGAGATATCAGAAAGCATGCATTAATTCCCAGGATGATTAAACTGTGGAACAAGCTTCCTCGAGACATTATTACTTGCACTAGCTTTATTGCCCTTAAAACCCAAGTATTAACCCAAGTAAACAGTAAGGAAATATATTGCAAAAACCTTCATTAATGCACCAGTTTGAGTTAAAGCAACAAAAGTAGGGAAATATGGCATTAGAGTTCCCAACCCTAACACTTCACCCCCACACAGTAGGCAGCAACAGAAAAAAACATTGCAGTTTGACCTCTCCTGCATCTTTGCAAATCAGGCATGGGGTGTACCTTGGGGTTGTCAACCCTAACAGTCACCTCATTCTCATATACAGTACTCTACACATCTCAGCTTATTTACTGATGGAATGGGGTGAGTGTTAGGTCTGACAACCACAAGGTACACCCCATGCCTGATTTGCAAAGATTCAGGAGAGGTCAAACTGTAATGGTTTTTCCTCTTACTGCCTGCAGTGTGGGGATAGGGTGTTAGGGTTGGGAACCCTAACACCACATTTCCCTACTCTTGTTGCTTTAACCCTGACTGGTTCATTAACAAAGGTTTTTTAATGAATATAATATATATATATATATATATATATATATATATATATATATATATATATATACAGTATATACTATATATTACAGCAGCAGTGCAATGAAATTAAAAAATGTGACCCTACCTTTTTTCATGATAAAATATTACAGGCATGTTCCAGTTTAATTTGGCGGTAGCATTTTTTTCGTGCCGGCTCCCCTAGCAGCGGGCTCACCAGGCTCGGCAGCCGCCCATCCATACCGGGCTTGCCCCTCAAGTGGGGCCGCCGATAGGGGAACTCTGGTGGCCAGGGGAGATGGCAATGGAGCCAGCTCATTAGCAGGGGCCAGCATTTTTGGGGGGACTGTGAACCCCACAGGGGTGGGGACGTGTAATGATGACCCGCATCTGCCCTGCCCCCGAACGTGCAGACGCTGACCGCAGCAGAACTCCCGGCCTCTGCCAGGGGTCCGTCATTCATCAGACACTCAACCGCACCTCCCCCCAGAGTAGGAGAGCAGTCCACTGGATGCTCAGTCCTACTACCCACTGGCTGGCCCTCTGACTCCCGAGTCCGTTCCTGAACCCAGGTCGTCAGCACCGCATATGGTGATTGTGCCTCTGCGCTAGCGGACCAGCTGGCGGTAACATTTTCTAGCT
Organism: Neoceratodus forsteri; assembly: GCA_016271365.2. Lineage (NCBI taxonomy): Eukaryota > Metazoa > Chordata > Ceratodontiformes > Ceratodontidae > Neoceratodus > Neoceratodus forsteri. The sequence goes on along the minus strand of CM057456.1, from coordinate 1,169,871,056 downwards.
TAATAAACATTTGAGTATTTTTTTTTATATTCTTTTTATTAATTTTCCAGCTGAATAAAAAACATACACAGCCAAAGACATACCATACAAAGAACAACATCCATAAAAGCTTTACAGATGGTCCATATTTCATTACAAAAAAGCTTTTCTTATCTAAGTGCTACAGTCAACCCTGGTATCACACAGATAATATTTTCTAATGAATTTTGCTGTTCGGTGGGCTCTTTTTCTTTCTTTTTTTTCCCAATTGTTTAACCAGGTGTGGCACACTAAGCTGAAAGCTTGTTTACATGTGTGACCTGGGAACGCAGGGAAGTTAAGTGACTTGCTCAGGGTCACACAGTATGCAAGTGGGGGCTGTGAGATTCAAACCCAGGTCTCCAGATTTGCAGCTCAGAGCCTTAAACCACCGTGCTATACTGCCTCCATGTGCTACTAAGAGGGTATTAAGGAGGCCCCTGGGTCCATAAGGCATGTACCTGCAAATTAAAAAATATCAATGAGGGGTGGGCAGGGAGCACCCGGTCTCCAGAGTGTCATCTCTCTTCCCTTCTGCAGCAGTCAAAATCACACTAGGTCCTCTCTTAGTGTGTGAGCTTCTGCAGGTGACAAGGAGTTAAAAAATAGCTCCCAAACTGAGGAGAACTGTTCTCCCTTACCCTTCATAAAATACAAAAGGTGATAAAATATGAAAGGTGTTCCATTGCAGAGTTTGAACAGTCAAAGCCCTCCATTGCTGGAGTGTGGGTGGGAAACATGACACCCCAGTATTCAACATGCAATGGCAAGCCAGAATCCCCAAAACTCTTATCCATCCAGACAGTAGCCCCCAGCCCTCCACCCCAAAATCCTCCATGCCAAATAGTAGAGACACTGGAGACATTGGGATCTGCAGCCCCACCATCTTTGAGACTTCAGATGCCACCACTGCCCACACCTTTTGCAGGACTGGGCATGCCCACAAATAGTGCATACAAGATCCCAGCTTACACCTCCCACAAGGTGCTGAAATTGCAGGGTTGAATTTATTCACTATCAGAGGGGGACAATATAGTCTATAAATAAATCTGTATAATGATTCTTTATATTTATTACATATCAAAATCCCCATATGGGATCTTAGTAACAGCCCCCAGTCATCCTCCCAGATGGATATCCCCAGATCCCTCTCCCACAGAGCTTTGGTTTTGTGTGTGAGGACCGGTTGGTTGTGCCTATCTGCCTGTACTGCCTTTTGAATGATGCCTCTTGGATCCCGCTTAGCTGCGTACACCAGCTATTCCACCTGGGCCAGCAGTGACACAGTGACCTGCTCCCTGTCCAGCCCTCTCCCATAGACCCTCACCTGCAAATAATGGAGAAAATGTGTATTGGGCAAGCCCATAGCCTCCTGTGTTTCTACAAAAGAATGTTTCCTTTCCCTGGTAAACAAGTTGCCCATGCATAGGACACCCCGGGTCTTCCATTCCCAGAAGCTACCATCTGAGACACCCAGAACAAAAAAGGGATTCCTCGCAACAGGCACCAACAGTGTTTCTTCTTAAAGCACGCTTATGCAGCTGCTCCCATGCCACCAACACCCATACCACCACTGGGTTGGCTGAACCCAGTGCTGTGTATGCCCTATGGCCTCCTTGGACAAATAGGCAGTCACTCAGGACATCCCCCCTCTTCCAGGTCTAGCCACCCAGCCCCAGGTGGTTGAGTCATCCTATCCTGGATGTACCTATGCTGGATAGCCAGATAGTGACTTCATAGGTCGGGGAAGTTGAGCCCCCTCGCCCTGGAGAGATCAGACCTGAGCCGCTGTAAACTCATTCTGGCCCATTTGCCTTGACACCAAAAAGTGGCAAATGTCCCATCAAGCTGTTTCAGATCCACATTTGTAAGAACCATCGGAAGCATTTGCATCATGTACAGTATTCAGGGCAAGAGGTTCATTTTGATAAGATTCATCCAACCTAGCCAGGAGATGGGCAGAGCCCTCCAGCGTTACATTTGAGTATTTTGTATGTTTTAATTTACTTTTTTCTCAAGAGAAAAATATGACCACCACATTTGGCATACAAATTCCATACTAGACATGGTAAGGGTTAGGATCAAGAAAATAAAATTAGGGTACATACCATAGGAGGTACCTAGGAAAGCAGATTTAACTGGTATGCTAATATTACATTAGTAGTAGCTGAAACTGACATTTTGGAAAAAAATATTGTTTCTTGCACTGTTGCTTTAACAGAAACAATGATAATCTAATTGTGATGTAGAAGAGCATGAAAGAAGTTGCCAACATAACATACATACAGCATGTGCCTTTAATGTCTTCAGTGTGGGTTGACTTAAATTAAGGCGGACATTAAATGAAAATAGTAAAAATCTGTTCTTTAAAAAAATTCATGCTCTCCTCCTCCATAATGCATTGAGCTTTCTATTCAGGTCAAATACTGCAACAAATACAGAATACTTTGGTTGTGTGTTTCGAGGGTGGTCTGGGATCCTATCCCAGGCCCCCTTGAAACAGACCAAGTGCTTAATGCTGGTTTTCATGTTCTGCCCATTGCAGAACTGCATTTGGGTGAGAAGACAAAGACAATGTCGATGCATTTCACAAAGCAACATTTAGTTTACTATTAATTGCAGGTACCAGAGATAACAGGCACAATCCAAAACAGAACATTATGGAACAAAGATAGTATTGCTAACCTGTTATTTTAAAGCAAAAGTCTCTTCCAATGTTTCTAAAAGCTTTCATTGTGCGTAAAAACACACCATACATTTTAGATACAGAGAGAGCGTTTAGTGTTTGGATTAAAATCAATGTTGGCACACACTGGCATGCATGCTGTGGCCACCAGAATGGGTAAGCTTAGCTTATCACAGTTTCTATGTTCCCCACACTTTGTAAGCACGAGGGATCATCTCTGCACTGCTTTGGCTCGGGAATTCATGAAATGTTCTCTGTTGCTCTTATTTCCAATTAACAGCTAGCAATACAGTATTACTGCCACTTGCACAGATATTGTGGTTAGCAAAAGCAGATTTTTTTAAATTTAAAAATATGTTACTTGGGTAATTTTGCCCATTTTCAGAAATGACCTAGACCAAGTCAATAGAAGGTGATATACAGCATACAACAGGTAACAGTATGGACAATATGCAGTACAACTGTAAAGCGTGTGAGTTACAGTATATACTACCGTATTGTGAGAAACAATGTGAAAACACTTATAGCCATGAACATTTTGCCTTTTCTCTGAGGTAAGTTACCAGTTTGCTACAAGACCTTGTGTGACTGTTGCTGGAATGCAGATTAATGGGCAAACAATTCCAAAGAGTGGGTGTAGAGTAGGTAAAGGCTTTCTGACCCATCACTCTGTTCAAGTTGGCTACTTAGAGAAGATTTTGGTTGTCTGATCTTAAGTTTCTGAAGGCTGGTTTGGGTGGGAATGGATCGTACAGGAGCAATTTATCTATGTCTCTCAATGATTTGTATACAAGGCTGCATAAGGTGAAAGATCTTCAATTGACTGGTGAGGGCCAGCTAAGTTTACAGTAGAGGTCACAGTGTTAGCTTCTAGGGCTTGCTCAGAGTGAAAAATGGCAGATGTTATTGTAGGTAACATCAGGTCATTTTAGGTCTTTAGCAGGGGCTGAAGTGTAGACTACCGAGCCACAATTCTGGGATAGGAAAGAATTACTCTAGCTGTTCTGTTTTAATGCTGACCCTGAAGTATAAGTATTTTGATATTCCATTTACAATGATTAATAATTCAGAAACCTCTTTTTGTTATTCTGTTTATCCCCTGTGGTGAGCCTAGTTTAGACTCAGCTGTGGTCCCCAGTCCTCTGACTTCTACTTGGACTCACAACTTGCTTTTCTTCATGGTCACCCTTCAGATTGATTTTTCCATTATGCGTGCCACTGCAGCTTTCCCCACCACAGTGGGTCTCCTTCCAGGTCCTCAGGATGCAGTGTGTGTTTATGTGTGTATGTGTGTGTGTATGGGGGGTGCAGGAGTATTTAGCTGGGCTGGTAAGCATGGGTGGCAGTTGGTCAATGATCACTAGTCCAGTCCATTTCAACCACAGGAATGTTTATGCCTCTTTAAGGCTCACCCACCAGCATTATGTGAACCTACCCATGGTATACCTAGCCTGTAGTGGGAGGGTGGGATGTTGCATGGTCACCCACAATGTCCAGGTCCATTCCCGAGGAGATATTGATACTGAAGGGTGGATGGTGAAACCCTCCCCCAGTAGTCTGAGAGTAATGCCCCTGCAGAGCTCCTGAAACTTCTTCTGCCCCCAGAGCTGGGAGTCAGGTTTGTAATGCAAATACATGGCTCCCACAGTATACAGCTACATAACATACTCCTACTGGTACCAAAGGGCTAGGCTGCATTTGTTTTTTGTTTTTTTCTAGTATTGCTTTTTTGCTCCCCCCCCCCAAGTACTCCTGTAACTTGGATGTTGCTGTACACTGTCTGTGACCACTTAGCTCTCTCAGTCGTTCCTCCACTGTCCAAACCGGTGGGGCTCTACACAGTGTAGAGCCTGAGGTTACCAACAACAGTCATGTACTGTAGAGGGCTTGTTCCTCATACTTCTTGATTTTCTGCCTTAAGTCCCTTCCTCCACCCCATGGCATGAGCGGTGCCTATGTCAGCTTTGGAAGTCACGACAATAGGGCAACTACCTGGCCTGGCTGCAGGGGTCACTCTGGCACCGAAACACTGCCAGGCAGCAGATACCTCACAGTGGCCCTGACGTGGGGATCTGAGTGTCCTTGAGAACCCAGTCACCAGCACTGCAGCATGATGCACTCACAGCTGCTGGGCCCTCAGGGCAGCTGCCAGGCCAGATCTGAAATTCCTAATGTACAAAAACAAAGCATTTGGCCAATCCAGTGACACAGTGGCAGCAAATTTATATAAAAAGTGTCCTGCCATATATCTTAATAACACAATCAGTGTAATTGAAGAATGCAGGCTAACTGTACAATAGGAACACGAGGGGGCACAATCTTAAGCTGGAGGGTGGGAGGTTTAGGAGGGAGGTCAGGAAGCACTTCTTCACAGAGAGGGTGGTGGACACTTGGAATGTGCTGTCAGAAGAGGTAATCTCATTGAAGACAGTGGGCAGCTTTAAGAGAGACTGGGACAGGCATAGGGGGACAGTAAGGGCCATGGGTAGGGAGGATGGGAGGAGTGGGGAGGGAAGGCAGGGACATTAGCTCAAGCTATGGAACCTGCAATATGAGCAGACTTGATAGACCAAATGGCCTTCTTCTGCTGGCTTCTTCATATGCTCATAACCCAGCACTGACATATATTTTTTCCCTTACATGTTTGGTACCCCTTGTCATTGCTGCTGCCCCCTTTGGCTCTGGTTTTCAGCCCTGCCCCATCCCTTCTCTAACCTTACCTTTGATCTCCATTGCCATAGTGAAATCTGCCCGGTGGTTATTCTTGGGAGTCTTAACTCAGCTGCCCACCTCTGCTCAATAGTGCAGGAGGTGGAGTGGTCAGTTAGGAGGCAGGACTATAAAGCACTGGGGTCACCCTGCAAGCTGTCTTGGGGTTTTCCTGCAGTTCCTTTCTCACCCTCAGGGTCGCAACAGCACTGGCACTAAGTGTACATGCGCACGCAGTTCTGTGGCTGAGCACAGCATCAACTGGCATCCTTCCCATCCAAACTGCTCCAACTGCATTATCAGCTGTGGACACCCAGGTGGCTCATACTTGGATCCAGGTTGTTGGTATCAGAACAGCAGCCCTGACACTGCACTAACGGGCCAGCCAACACTGCCATATTTAACAAAATACTTGTGTAAGTGATGTGGAGGAGTTCCCTTCATTTTTGCATTAACAGGCAAATAAGGTCCAGCCAGCAGTGCTCCCCTACACCCCTGTTATGTTAGGAAGCACTGGTAGGCCATTTTAACAGTCCTTTACATCTGGTGATTGACTTCATTTTCAAGAAGCTGATCGGCCGGAATATTAGTATTAAAACCACCACATTTACTTAGGGAAGTAAACTGCTTAATAATAATGATGCTTAAGTTTAGATTCTACTGGAAATGCTGTTGAAAATTCAGTTAGAAAACAGAAATTAGGCTTACCACAGTCAGTTCCTTTATTTGCTTTTTTTGTGTGCATGGAAGAGCCCTTGACCATGCTCACAAATGTGATTTTTTATTCTTTTCCTAATGTCAAAGCAAACTCTATACAGAGAGAATCATCTTTTAAACAGCTGTTCAATAATGGGGCCAGGCCATGACCTACTGGTGACTGCACTGCAGTCCTGCCCAGTTGATTGATGTCTGCTGAAATGCACTGTTTTTAAGAACTCTACTCCATGGTAAAAAAGTTTAATGCAACTTTTAAATTTACCTTTCTTCCCATGCAATAAAGACAGCACAGTATTTGACCCTCAATGCCCATTCCAGTCGTACATGTTCCAAATAGTATTCCACAGTGGGATGGGTAGGACTTGTCATGGTCACCCACAAAGTCCTGGCACATTCTGGTCTAATAGTTTTCTATTAGGAGTGTGCACAAGCAGACTGGATGTTGCAGGGCCAAAGGTTGTTGTTTGGCAGCATGTTTATTACTTGTGCTGAAAGGTACATTAAAAGGCAAGTTTTTTTTTTATTCTTTTTGGTGCCCCCTTCCTCTTCACTCCTCACCCGGGCACATCAGCAGCTCAGATGGAGCTACCCCCACCCTGCCACGATTTGGCCTCCTGGGCAGGGAAGAGGGGAAGTTCAAGCCTCCCCAGCAATCAACCCTGGTGTCGGGCCACTCCTGATCTGAGCACCGGCACCGGGCGAGGAAGCATGGCCATTTTATTTTTGTTAGATACTCCCCTCTCCAAGGATGTTGATGTGCAAAGGGGTCCGTGGAGATGGCACACGGTGAGATGTGATGCCGCTTTGGACCCCTGCCGACTTTCGCCCATCCCACATTGTGCTCCCAGCTGCACCTCCACCTGTGTGCACTCAGGTGGCAGGATTGTAGTGGGAGCAGTGGCCCTCCCTCCCTGGAGGAGGAGAGCATCCCTTGGACACTCGATCCTCCTCCTAACCCCCTGGTTGACCCTCCAGCAACCTGGGCACGCACCTAAACCCCAGTCCCCGGCGCCGCAAGCGGTAGCGCTACCACTCTGCCAGCGTGCCAGCCCATTTAAAGGCAAGTTTAACACTTTTAGCATGCTGCAGAGCTCCTAAAAATAGTGCAGTTTAGCAGTCAGTGGTGAATGGGGCTGGATCACAGGTAGGTTTTAATCCGAACCCATTTGTTGCCCTGCTGCTTTAAATAACTGCTGCTGTTAGTTAACCTAGCAACAACAGCAGAGACCAGGAAACCTACTCATTGTACATTTGTAGGAAGGTCTGAAAACCATGAAAGGAAAGGCACTTTCAAATGAGGGGTTGGGCTTTCTAGTAGGAGTCAGCAGTTCATAGATACTCATATTTGAATCAGATATCAATTCAAACAAGACAGTAGCCAGTGCGAAATGGAAATTGATTTTCTGGTTGAACAAGCTATTCTCAAAGAGTAAGTGTTCACCTCTCTTAAACAGAAGACATTCTACCAGGCTGACCATAATTTATTTTTCTGTTAGCGCCAATGTTGTCAACTGAAATTACTTACAACATGAATAAAGTAGTATGCCCCCACAACCAGGGGCTCATTGGTACAGCTATCGCTTTAAGAGAGGAGTCTAGCAGCATGGAATACTGGGATTGGAGTGTTCCTCCATTTTAGTCAGTCCATAGAACTTGTGACACGGTAATGGGTATACAATGGAGATCTAGAAAATACTCAATGATCAACACCAGGAACTCACATTAAAATTGCATAATATTAATAAATGATGTAAACAATTTTCACAGTGCCTTACTTGAAGAAATCAGCACTCGTATTTACACTTCCTGTAATTTGGAGACGTTGGTCCAGTTAAATGTCTTTTTTTTGTCATCCCTTCAATGCTGGAATTTCAAGAAGATGCAATGCTGTGAGGTGTACAACTGTAGCTTTAAAAATGTTTCTGCCTGAAAAGGAACTGTGTGAATGTGCAGAGCAACAAGAAGTAATTAGTTAAGTGCCTGCATAAACCAATGAATAAATCCAACCAATGAATATTTAGCATGCCAATTCAGTGACGAACATGTATAAATGTATATCTATCAGGCAATATTTTCTGTGACAGTAGCAAAAAATGGCTCTTGTTTGTGGTCCCATTGACAACATTACAGCTAACAGAAAAATAAATTGTAAGTGATTGAATTTCGTTTTACTGTGTTGCTCCATGTTGTCAATGGTAATTATTTACAACATAAGTTCTAAGAAACAGTACCCATACAAAAGCAGGTGGGGGAGGGGGAAGAATATTGACCCATCTATGTCCACGAGGGGAAAACTTCTTTTATTATCTTTGACAGCTGTCTGCATCACCTTAGGCCCAGACACAGATATTGCCGAATTGTATATGTCAGACTTTAAATGCTTGTAGAAATTGAAGATGTAGGACTATGTGGTCACTCTGCACTGTCCTGATACAAATGCTTCTATCCTCTTGACCCAGGATGCTGCCATGGCCCTGGTGCAACGTGCTGTGATTCATACAGATGGCTATATAGTGCTGTAAGACTTTGCCATACAGAATTGTTTTCTACTTTGTTGAGGAGGCCTTGGAAACTTTTGAGCCCCCTTCCCTGCCCGACAAGACATAAAAGAATTGTGTAAGACCAAAACTGCAGACCTCTTCAGATAGGTTTTGACTTTTGTGCGAAATTAAAGCTAAAACAACTTCTCTTTTGGAGAAGGTTGTTTGCACTAAATGAAGGAAGAAAACAATTGGAGGAAAACACTGATTCGAATTTAAAAAGGAGGAAGTAAAGCTCTGTAGGATGGAATAGAATGAACTGTTCAAAACATTATCTTTTCCTGAAGCTATACTAAGAATCTGTTTTCTCTTTTTATGAGAAAGAAAAGGCCAAAATGTAGCCCCCTAGCTGACCAAACACATGCTGTAGCTTTTCAAAAAGGCAAACTGTGTGACAATATTTTGATAGCACAAGGAGCCAGGTTCAAAAAAGGAGACTTATAAAGTATTAACATCACTAGATTTAGACCCCAACCAGAGTTGAGATCATAAGAATGTTGTAAATAGCTAACAGCTGCTAGGAAAAAACAAGACAGGGGACTTCTAATTTCGTCAAAATAGTGATGGAGGCTTGAGCTCCAAACCCTCCTTCCTAAAAATAGCATAAAGAGTAAAATAGCAGTTGGAACAGGACATAGGGCCTCCTAATATGAGCCAAGTACTGGGCTTCCAGAAGCAACAGCAGCTTTGATCTAGCATGAGATGCCGGAGCCCCGGGAACTCACCATATTGGGTCTCTGACTACACCCGGGACTCTGGTGCAGAAAGCGAGGAGAATGAGCCATCTGGCAGGCCAGCATTTGATATGAAGAGTTTAATGGCAATCCTCAAAACACTATAAAGGACTGAAAACAATGTCTCTGAGATCTGGACAGATTCAAAGAAACTGGAGCAGAGAACGAGGGCAAAAGTACAGAGGATCTTCTGCCTCACCCAAGGCAAGGGCCATCAAGTGTCCCCCAAAGGATGACTAGGCGGAGGCAGAGTGGATGTACCTTGGTGGGTTCCAGGAGGGTGGGGTGGTGTTAAGGGTGCACACTCCTCAGCTTATACCACATCTGAATTCCTTCCCAGTACTGGAGGGATGAGACAGCCGAGAGCAGGCAGTCATCACAGTGGGAAGGGAGAAAGTGGGGGTCCTTAGAAGTGGAGGCCCCAAGGAGGGAGAAAAAGTACCCAAGCTAAGGAGGAGGAATTTACTGGTGGGGGATTCTATTGTTAGGGGGATGGGCATGGGTGTGTGGGGAGGAAGGGAGAGGGAGGTAAAATGCCTTCCTGGTGCTTCAGCTTGGAGGAATGGAGAGTGTATCCAGAGGAATGCCAGGGCAGCAGAGGATGGGATTTAGTTAGACAGGTATCCCATTAAAAGGGCGACTGAGATTGAGTGAGTCAAATATGGGCCATTCAATCTCAGTGCCTGTGTTGTGGGCTACCCTGAAAGGGTAGCGACGGGTGAAAAGGAAGCTGACGAGGGCGAGTAGATCCACACTGTGGGGAATCGAAGAGGAGGGAAGGTATGTGTGAGGCAGCGCAGTGGAAGGCTACCAAGCTGGCCATGTAGCGTGGTGGTGAGGGTGGCTGGCTATGGATGGGAGGGTGCAGGGTTCAGGTCTGGGAAGGCGTAAGTGTATTTTTGTCATCGCTGTGGTTTTTATTATTTCTTTTTACAAGTCCCCCCCACACATGCACACCCTTGGAGTTGAGAATCTTTAGTTAGGGAGTGCGGGGCACAGCCCTGCATAAATAGAGATCTGTGCCAGCACTATTGTTTCTGCTGCAGTGTACATCACTGTCTTGATTTTTTGGCGATGTATACTCTCCCTAATGGCAATCGACGTTTTGCGATTGCCATTATGACATAGAAACAGCTAGACATCATTGTCCACCTGGGGACAAATGATCTGACAAGGGACAGTATAGGGATAGTGCATGGTAAGTGCAGAGAATTGAGGAGGGGTCTAAAGCAGGTGGCATGCAAGGTGGCTTTTTCCGAGATATTACCTGTGTATGGCTGAGGAGATGCAAAGGTACTCCGCACCAAAGTATTTAACGACTTGTTGAAGGCATGGTGCTCAGAGGAGGGCTTTGTCTACATCGGGGACTGGGGGCCAGCCTGGGAGAATATGGGCCTCTATAAGGGAGATGGCCTGCATCCTTCCAGGAAGTGGCTTCAGTCCTTGGTGGGAGGTTTAAAGACATTCTCTGGTGTTTCAAATTCCCATTTTTCTGATGCACCCGAAACATTTTTCAAGACTGTTTACTGGCCACAAGTACACTCTTACATATATTGAAGAATTATTAGAATAATGCTTTATCATATTATGTCATGTCCAGCTAATAATATATACAGGATGGCAGCAAGGAAATTAGCTCCCACAATTGCAGCCATTGGCATCATTCAAGGTGCTTTATTTATTTATTTAAAATATCGGATTTACAGACGTTTGAGTCAGGGACTCATCTACAAAGGCACCTCGACAATATAAGACAATAACATTACAGATATAGGTAGTAAAACAATAGCTCGGAGAGCAGATAGTGATTACAATCATTCGCAGAGATACAAGGGTGGCAGCAGTAAAAAAGACAATCTACATCGATTAGGCACACAGGCACCATGTCAGTAAAACAATATGCATAGGTTAGGCACACAGGCAAAATGACAGGGGTGTTCAAACAGTTCTAGGATAAACATTATATATATACAATAGCAAATTAGCATCCTGAATCATAGATTAATCCATGTCATTCACCTCGGGCCTTCGAGAGGTCAGGGGTCTTATCTTGACCGTGGACAAATGTAATGGGGAATTTATGTACAATTGCAGCAGCGGAACCAAGCAAGTGGCTTCTGAGGGCAGCCTTGAAAGGACCTAGCTTGGTGGAGTCAGCTATGTTGCCTGGAAGGGAGTTGAACCAGGTGGGTCCCCTATAGCCGAAGGATCTCTAGGCTAGAGACGTCCTGGCCCTGGGGACTAGAAGTGAGGTCTTGACAGTGCTGTGGGTGGATACTGAGGGGGAGGCCTGGTGGAGGGAGGCAGAGACACTGGGGGGAGAGAGCCCGAGCAAAGTCATTTTGACAAGGAGGCAGGTTTGGTAGCAGAGTCTCTCCTCAAGGTTTGGCAGATTTGTGGTGGAGTACAGTAGACAGGTATGAGTGTGCCTTGGAGCTCCAGTTAGGAGCCTGCAGGCCTTGTTTATAGAGAGCTGGATTTTAACAAGGGCAGTGTTGTCGGCAGCAGCATAGATGGGCAGACCATAGTCAACTAGCAACAGGATGGAGGAGGTGATGGCCAACCTGAGAGCCTCAGGGGGGAGGCAATCCTTGTGGTGGTAAAGGAGTCCGATCCTGATATTGGTGGCAGCAGAGAGGGTGCTAATGTGGGAGTGGAAAGTAAGGGCTGAGTCAAATATGATACCCAGGTACTTATAGGAGGAAACCTGCTCAATGGGGTGTTGTGTGCTGGGTAGAATTACGAGGGGGGGCGCCACTGGCTTTGCTCTGGTGATGCAAGAAGATCATAGCCTTTACGTACATGTCTGTCTGTCTTTTATATTATCATCCTTGTCATTCTGCATGTACTTTTGAATTCTTTGAATACAGTAGCTTTCTGTCCAGTTTTGTTTTTTTTTGGAATTTTTCAGTTATTTTTGTCCTGAACTGACCACCTCTGAAACTGCAACTTTGAAAGCAGATATAACCAAAAGAAGCATGGCAACTCCTATACTTCTTTTGCTATATTCACAACTGTATTCTACATCTATCAAAAAAGGTTTTATGACAATGACATGGGATTAAAATGTTTTTTCTGCATAAAAACATACAAATATGTCCCCAATGTTTGGGAATGTTTGTTCAAGAGGGTGTCATAGTATTTTAATGTACTCTTTATTTTTCCATTTGCGGAAAAAATGAAGTACACATCATGACAAATGATGTGTCCTTCTTTCACTTTTTCTTTCACATTCACATTAACACCTACAACATTGATGTTTTAACAACACAAAACATGGCCATGAAGAGGGATTAATTTTCACAATGTAACTTTAAACAAGCATGGCAACCCATGTTTTTGTTGTGGATTTTAAATGTTTAGATGATGGTCATGTACTGGGCAAAAAATTATGAATTTGACATGGGTAGCTGAAGGTTCACCTACGTGCATGGTGCTCGCTGACCATCATTAGGCGATGTTAACAATGCCGACAGTGCTCATCAGTATCCTGCAATTGTACCATCCAACCTCTGTTCAAATGCCGGCTGTATGCAGTGTGCTGTGCCCCCCATGCCCCTCATCGTGGGGGGCTTCTTCCTCCCCCAAAACTTATTAAAATCACCTTCTTGGTGGAGGTTTCTCGGGCAGGGGGTGCAACACCTGTGCGGCACTGTCCCTGCAGGGTGCTCTGACAACCAGTTTGCCACTGTGACAAGCGAACTGGTTGCAGCGCCTTGATCACGTTGTCTTCATTCTGTCACCTTGTTGGCAAGATAACATTGCTGAAACACTGGGGAACATCCTTAAATGCTACTTGGATGAGCATTTGAATGAGCTGGAGGGCAGAAAAACAAAGGGAGGAACAATTGCCCCCATTGGATGATAGAGCAGCAGGGAAGGAGGGCCCGTGCGGAGAAAACTTCCCTAGGCCAGGGGCTTAGAAAGATATGTATTAGGACAAGGCAGAAAAAGGGGTGTAGTAAAAGCCAGGTAAACGAGGATAAAGAATTAAAGGAGTCAAAGAAATGGGGAAATCAATAAGGCAGGAAAGAAGTCAAGGGGAGCATCATGGAAAAACACAGGAATTTGAGGGGTAAGCAGGGCAGCGGGCGGGGTGGACGGAAGATGTGGAGAGCCATGTGCACCAATACCAGGAATCTTGGAAACAAAATTTCAGACCTGGAAGCCATCATGTCAGAGGCTGAGCTGGATTTAGTGGCCATTCTGGAGCACCATGACTGGGACATGGTCATACCAGGCTAGTCTATTTTCAGGAGAGACAGGGAAGGGAGGAGAGGAGGAAGGGTTGTTTTATATGGGAAGGAGGGAATTAAGGCCATGGAGGTACAGGGACACTAGGAGGAAAAGGAATGGTTGGAAGTGCTGCAAGTCACCCTGGACACAGGCCCTGGGGCTGCTATCCATACTGGGGTAGTGTACAGGCCTCCACCACAGAGGGAGGAGTTGAATAAGGTACTTGGGGAAGCCATCATCAAAATCGCAAGCAAGGGGGAAGTGCTGCTAGTTGGAAACATCAATCTGCCAGATGTGGAGTGGAGCCTTCCAGCTGCAGCTTCTGAAAGGAGTAAGGCTGTCCTGGATTCCCTACAAGGGGCTTTACTCAAGCAGCTAGTCACAGAACTCACTAGAGAAGGGGTAGTACTGGACCTGGTGCTTACGAACAGGGACAGCTTTGTAGATATCACAATGGGCAGTCCCAGGGTAACAGTGATCTCCATACAGTGCGGTTTAAGCCTGAGACAGGAACAAAGGTTGTTACTGCTGAGTCTAGATGCCAAGAAGGCATTTGAGTAGGTTTCCTGGCCATTTCTGTACACTGTGCTGGGGCGGCTGGGTTTCCTGATCCCTATTATTGGCCTCCTCCAAAGAATTTATAACTCCTCCTGGGCACGCATCAAGATAAAGGGGCACCACTCAGTGGACCTCCCTCTTAAATGCGGCACTAGGCAGGGATGCCCACTGTCCCCTCTGCTCTTTGCCCTTTATATAGACCGCCTTGCACATGCCATCAGGGATATGTTTAAAAGTTACCAGGTGGGTGGTGAGAAACATCGCATAGCCCTGTAGGCAGACAATATCCTGCATTATCTTGACCAACTGTAGAAGTCCCTCCCTGTGGTTTTCACAATCTTTCGGCACTTTGGAAATGTCTTGGGCTATAAACTCAACACCACTGAAACAGAATCACTCTGCTTCTATGTTTCTCTGACCCAGCATTTCAGGGAGACCTTTCCTTTTCATTGGGAATTGAATAAACTGAAGTATCTTGGCATACATATTACAAGATGTCCTGAGGATGCTTATGCAGAAAATTATTTGTCCATCACCTCTCAAGTGTCTCAGGACCTGGCCAGCTTGATACACTCCCCCTTAGCTGCTCACATTGAATAGAGGTGATCCATATGGTGACTCTCCTGAGAGTTCTGTACTTGTTCTGGAATATCCCACTCTCTCTCTCTCTTTCAGGCAGTGGAACTGGGAGATCTCCAGTTTCATGTGTGTGGGTCAGTGACCCCACATTAAACTACTTTACAGATCTTCTCCCTCACCAGAGACAGGGGGCTTGTGCTACCTCACTTAAAGCTCTACTATTGGGCCCCTCATTTGAGGTATATATCCACTGCCACCTAGGTAGAATGCCTGCCATATGGTTAAGACTAAAATGAAAGATCTTCCTTAATCAGTCCTTTGTTAGAGCTATTGAATGGATCATCAAGACAGCTGTGCCGAGGGAGCACCTACACTTAGTTTATGGATCAGGAGTCAAATCAGGTTCTAGCATATGATCAAGAAAATTATTCTAGTCACAGCTACATTACATGAAAAAGTAGATACTTTTACCACTAAGTGGCAAAAATGGATTTGGTATATGACTCGGGTTGATTCTGATTTTATCCCCTGAAGGGCATCTCGTGGCTTGACTGGGGATGCCGCTCCTAACTAGAGGAATGCAGATGGATTACACTGATTATAAAGGGAGAGACAGCTCACTGGGTTTATAATCTGATAACAGTCTCATTTGGTGTGCGTGAAAGTGTCGTACTTTTCTAATGCTCATGGTTACTTGATCAATCAATGCTGTAAAGCAATTGTTTTGGGCTGCCTACCCTGTCTTTTTATAAGGCCAGGATATTTCTCGACAGCTGTATAACCCTATACTGTACTTGTGTGTCCTCAATGAAAAACTCAATAAAAATGTAATAAATAAATAATAAAAAACAAAGAAAAGTGCTGTAGTATTATTTCTCCCTCATGTTTGTCCCAGTGGTCTCCTAGAACATTTCTACCCAGCTCAGACCCAACATTTCACAACTGGGAGCATTACTGTCTACAATACCTATACCAGCTAATTTCTGGAGGCACACTAAAATCTTTTACAGAACTTCAAGTGACTTTCAGGCTCCATCAGGTGGACTTTTAAAGGTATCTACAACTCGGGCAATTATTTTGGGACCTTACTATTAAGTTCTGCTCCCTGGACTCCCACCCCTCCAATGCCTGATTTTTACATTTGATGCACTAGTGGACCAAACGTTTTGCTGCAGTGTAAGGGGATTTCAGAGGTGTGTCACTGTGAGCCTATTACAGTGCAAAACTGTAGGGGTGCAGCAGTCTAGACCAATAACCATGCACTTTAACTGTGACATTACTCTTCTTCAACTGCTTGGACTTCAAAAGAATCAAGCCGCTGGAATGCTGGAATGGGAGAGGGCTTCAGCCCTTTGATTTCTATGAAGCCACTCAACAAACAGCCAATTGACTGTCAACTCCAGCAACCTGTCTTTAAAATCCTGTAAAATTTAAGGAAACACATCTTGAGCAGCAGTAACAACCTGACCAGACTATTTGGGAACATCGGGGGAAAATCTACAGAACATTTGAACTGTGCTGCGCCAATGTTTTTTATTCTCACTCTGTAGGCAGTTTGAAACAACAGCAACGATGTCTCAAATTACACTCTCTTTCAGCTAAACTAACAACCCTCTACAAATTTGACTCTTGCCTACCTCTCTGGTTGCTAGTAGTATTTCTGTGGCAGCTTTTACATACAGGAAAAAAATTCATAATATACCTCTGTTTCGCTACACCAGCAAGTGTATACTGCAAACAATGTTAACGTAGACAAAGACACATATTCATTCTAAACTTTTTTTGTGTCTATATTTATGAATCAAATCTGAAAGGTAAACCCATACTTATAGAACTGTGAGTATATGGATGTCACCAACGTTTGCAATCCTCTCCTTCCCCCTTAGCCCCTTATTTCCTTTCTTACCACCCCTCCTCACATAACACTTATGTTCCACTCCTCATGCCCTAGCTCTCCATACCCCTCCTCTATATGTTACCTTTACCCCTCCCTTTTTAGCCCATGCATATACTGTATACCAAGACCTGCCAGGATCTCAGTGATGCATAGATCATATCATGGTTAATCTTTGTTGTTATGATGTTACATATGTTGAAATTCAATAAAAAGAATAACTGGTAGATCCCTACATGTATTCTCCTTTCTTTTGTGCTCAACTGTTTTGCCTGCCATCCTTCCAACAGTGATCCCAGTATTTGCCTGCTGTCCATGGTGATCCTCTGCATCAGCCCTCTCCTAGCCTCAAGACAGTTATTATTCTCCTAAATGCTCTATCTGTTCAGTACCCTCAATATCTGTCTAGGTGTAAAAAAACAAAGTGGATTTTTCCCAAAGTGAATC
Organism: Neoceratodus forsteri; assembly: GCA_016271365.2. NCBI lineage: Eukaryota > Metazoa > Chordata > Ceratodontiformes > Ceratodontidae > Neoceratodus > Neoceratodus forsteri. Next base: position 1,169,853,938 of record CM057456.1, on the reverse strand, counting down.
CCCCACACTTAGTGTTGTCCATAGCATCCTGTAAGAGAGCTCTTGGCCATCCCCAACATTCCTTGCACTCGCAGCCTAAGTGCCCATTTAACATCTGAGGATGTATTGGTGCAAAGCATCACGTGTTCAGCATTGACAAATGCTTGTTTTATTTCTTTCTTCCAGTCTGGAGCCATAGGCCACAAGATATCTCATCTCTATAGGTCTTTAATGGACTCCTATAGAATCTTGTCCCTGGATACAATTATGAAATGGGAATTGGAGCTGAATATAGCAATTCCAGAACCTGCCTGGCACAAAGGAGGAACCACTGGCTGGCAACGACCACTATTCGGTGTGGTTCATGCTCAACATGGGGAGAGAAACAGGGGGCATGGGTACAAGGGTGATTGAGTTTAGGGGGCAGACTTTAAGAAGATGGGGGAAATTTTGGGCAGGCACCTGGCAGGAATGCAACCACACATGGATGCAGACCAGAAATGGGACATCATAAAGGAAGGGCTGGCAGAGGCAACAGAGTCTTGCACTAGGAAGAAAAGCAAGAAGGGAAGGGCAAAAAAAACAGTTGGCTGACACAGGAGGTTACAGAAGGGGTGAGGGTGAAGAGGGCAGCGTTTCAGAAATACAGGATATTGGGGAGGGGTGAAGATAAGGATACATACATGGGGAATTCCAGGGCAGTTACCAGACAGGTCAGGGTAGCCAAGGCATCCAGGGAACAGAGACCGGTGCAGGGAATCAAAAGTGGAGAAAAAGACTTCTTTTACATCAGAGAGAGAAGAAAGAGCAAGGATCAGCCGGTGAGGATTAAGAAGGACGGTTGGGGGGTGGAGAAAGGGACAGAGCAGGCAGGGACACTAAATGAATACTTCTGCTCTGTATTCATGCAGGAGAAGGTCGGCAGATACCCCAGGCAAGGGGTGGTGGGTAGGGGGGACAGATGTAGGGATTACAGACAGCAGAGTACTTGATGGTTTGAGGGCATTAGAAGTGGACAAAGCACCTGGACCTGATTGCATTCACCCTAGGGTACTAAGGGAGTTGGCAGAGGTCCTGGTGGGGCCACTGGCTGACCTGTTCAATACCTCCCTGGATATGGGATGTGTACCACAGGACTGGAGAATGGCCCATGTGGTGCCCATCCACAAAAGTGGCCCAAAGGATGAACCAGGAAACTATAGACCAGTGAGCCTCACATCAATCATGGGAAAGCTCATGGAGACCATACTAAAAGAGAGGCTAGTGAGCTTCTTGTAGGAAAACGGTCTCCAGGATGGTCAACAACACAGATTTATAGCAGACAGATCCTGCCAGACAAACCTTGTAGAGTACTACGACTGGGTGATGTGGGAACTGGATAAGGGCCATGCAGTGGATGTCCTGTATTTGGACTTCAGCAAGGCCTGATTCAGTGCCGCATGGGAGGTGGGAGGGGGGAATTGGAATATGTGGGGGCAGGACCGAAAATGGTGAAATGGATCACAAACTGGCTAAAGGGAAGGCAGAAAAGGGTGGTGGTGGTGGGGGAACTCTCGTCACCTCGAGCGGTGATGAGCGGAGTACCACGGGGATTGGTACTGAGACCAGTGCTTTTTGGTATTTTTATTGCAGATATCTCACATGGGATCCAGAGCAAGATCAGTCTGTTTGCAGGTGATACCAAGATGGGAGCTGTGGTTGATGATGTGGAGGGGGTGGAAGGGGTTGCAGGAGGACCTGACTAAGCTGCAGGAGTGGGTGGAAATATGGCTGTTGGGGTTCTGCACTTCGGAGACAGGAACCAGGGGAGGGATTATCACTTGAATGGGGTACAGTTGGGGAGCTCCACAGAGGAGGAGGACCTAGGAGTGATCAGGATGGGGAGCATGAACAACTGCTCAGTGCAGGAAGGCGGCAGCAAATGCCAACAAAATGCTGGGGTGTATTGCAAGAAGGCTCTCCTCCAGAAGGAGGGAGGTTATCCTGCCCCTTTATAGGTCATTGGTCAGGCCCCACCTGGAGTACTGCATGCAGTACTGGCACCGATTCCTGAAGAAGGACATCAGATTGTTGGGGGGGGGGTGCAGTGAAGAGCCACAAAGATGATCAGGAGAGGAGGGATGGGGGGGTATATGATCGAGACCTTTAAGTATCTGAAGGGGATATACAAGACCAACACAGAAGGGATTTTTCAGATTAGAAGGAGGGACAAGAGAGGGCATGGACTGAGATTAGAGGTGGGAAGATTCAAGGGGGAGATAAGGAGACATTTTTACATGGAAAGAGTGGTGGACAAATGGAACACCTTACCAGAAGAGATAGTGTCCTGTAAGACAGGCAGTTTCAAGAGGGGTTGGGACAGGGTAAGGTAAGGGATACTGGGAAGGGTGGGTGGGAGGGCAAGCTGTGAGATGAGGGCTAGCTGCACTCAAGCAGACTCGATAGACCATGAGGCCTGTTTCTGCTGGGAATTTCGTATGTTCATATTAACCTCAAACATAATAAGCTCACACCAGTGGAGGGAATACGTGTGGAAGCGCTTAATTAGTTGCTTCCAGTAGTAATTACTGCATATTACTTGACAACACACAATTTGTCTTGCTGGAGTTAGAGCGGGGCACCAAAGGCACACCCACATAACATCATCCTGCCATGCTCTGCTGCCCTGCTCCCCTTCTTCCAGAAACTGGAACTAGAACTGGGAGAACTCTTTTCTTTCCTGGTCTCACTCACCACAGTGATGTTCCTATAACTCCAATACCCCAGGGGACTATAAGACCCTATTTTCTGGTATCTCATGGGTATCCTGATAACCACCGCAAAATGAAAAAAAACCAAAAAATCAGACTCTGGCTTACCTCAGACCAACCTAACATAGTCAAGTGGTGAGACATGGTGAATCAAATCTACCAAATGGAAAAAATCACTTGCTCTCTAAATAACAAGGAGGAACTGTGCTCATCCCAGTGGACTTACCTGTCTTTTTTTTTGTACACTATGAACAAAGACACTAATTTTGTCCCATTAGTATAACCTATACATTGTCCTGTCTGGGTTCTGACTTGGATCTCAACAGACCCACTGTACTTCTGGGACATGGGGCCCTTCACTTTAACAATACCCATAATTCCCCCCCCCAATAATGCAGTACTTAGGACTGACTCTTGCCCCCCAAGGGGATCCTCCCTCATCTCTACCCCCTTTGGCCTTGGGTTACAAATCAACCATTTAAAATTGTATGTACCTGTTTGTAAACTGTACCCTCCCGGGCTGTGCTTGAAAATAGGCAGGATTGTTACTAATGCACTTGCTCAGTTACCAAAAGCTAATAAATAAATAAATAGTCAAGCATGTATACTGCCAATGAATGTATAGAAGACCCCCTGTCCGGCACTCCTCCCTACATGCTGTCCCGTGAAGGAGGATCCCGGTCGGGGGTCATGAAAACACATCTACTGCATGACCAATCAGCAGGTATGTGAAATGAAGACCCAACACTCTGACTGTATATTATTGCAATCCTTATATCAATAACAGTGTGTACAGAGCATATCAGCAAAAATATATTTACAAAAAAGAAAACAAAGACAGGAACAGAAGGTAACCACATGTGGACAAGGGTCCTGAACTTTAGGAGGGTCTTGGACTTTAGGAGGGCAGATTTTAAAGAAATGGGGGATTGCCTCAGAAATTGCCAGGCGGGGGGATTGCCATGGAGTGCTGGAGGCACAGTGGGCATAAATAAGGGAGGGTATACTAACAACGTCTCCCTTGCCTGTGCTTTCTATGACATACTTGGAATACTGCAGAGAAAGTTGCAATTCTGCAACTGCCTTAAGCTCTAACCACTGACAATGCCGCGCCAGCTGCTCCTGCACCTTTGTATTAAACTTGTACATAGGAACTTGTGCACTCTAAGTTTGTGTTTGAACTTCTGAATCTTGTAAATATACCTGGGACCTTGCATGGTCCTTCCACATGTATTACTTTGCAACTGTATCAGTACCTTAACCAATAATTCTGACGTGGAACCTTTGTAAACGAACATTGCTCAAAAGTGTTACTCAGAATATTCCAATGAACAAATCAATAAAATATTGAAAGCAACTAACCTCTGCATGAAGGAAGTGAGTACAAGCAGAAGGCAAGGCAAGGGAAATGTTAATTATATGGCACCCAATCCCGGAGGCTCTGGGCACCTTACAAAAAATGACAAGAGAACAGGCAGTAACACGATTAGAATAAAATTACATAAATTCAGTTTTAAATAAATAAAATATAAATCAGGTTAAAAGGGAAACTTTCAAATTACCATAACCAGGGACTGAACAAAATCACAGTGGAATTCAGTGATCATTTAAAGCCAGGCTAAAGAGGTGGGCCTTCAGCCCCTGCTTAAACACCTCTACCAAGGGAGCCTCCCGGACTGCAGAGGGTAGCAAGTTCCACAAGGTCAGCCCAGATACGCTGAAAGCACGATCTCCGGAAGTCTAGAGCTGAACCCTGGGAATGTCCAGGAGGCCCCTCGAAGAGGAGCGGCGGGAGCGAGCAGAGGTCACCGGTGTCAGGAGCTCTGACAGATAGCCAGGGCCCAGTCTGTATAGGGCCTTAGAGGTGAGAAGACCCACCTTGAAAAGGACCCTCCACCTGACTGGCAGCCAGTGCAGGGCATGCAGAACCAGGGTTAGATGACTGGATCTAGAAAGACCTGTCAGCAACTGGGCTGCTGCATTCTGCACCAGCTGCAGTTGGTGGAGGGTCCCTCCCATGACCCGGAAGTACAAAGTGTTACAGTAGTCGATCCTGGAGGAAACAAAGGCATGTACTAGCATTGGCAGGTCCTCAGGCGGAACGAGGGGCTTAATCCAGACAATGTTCCACAAATTGTAAAAACCACTGCTGACTACAGATGACACCTGATCTTCAAAAGTCAGTCTGCCATCAAAGATCACGCCCAGATTTTGCACCCTTGGGGAAGCTACCAACGGGGTCGAACCCAGTACAAGACCAGAGTCAGCCCCAGGAGGCAACCCATCATGCTCATGACCAGGCTTGATCACCAGCACCTCTGTCTTGGCCAGGTTGAGTCTCAGCCAGCTGGAAGCCATCCAGTCATTGATTTTAGCCAGACAGTTGTTAAGCACATCAACAGCTCCAGATGTTCCGGGAGCAAATGACAAATACAGTTGGGTGTCGTCTACATAGCAGTGAAACTTCACACTGTATTGTCAAATGCTGTCACCCAGGGGCAGCATATACACTGTGAATAACATTGGCAACAGGATCGAGCCTTGTGGTACTTCATGAGACAGAGGCACTGGGGAGGAGGAGAAATTCCCCATCACCACCTGCTGCACTCTGTCTGAGAGATAGGACTCAAACCACCTGATGACAGTACCGGCAAGTCCACAAAACTCACAGAGCCAAACCAAAAGCACGAGGTGATCCACAGTGTCAAAGGCTGATGAGAGACTAAGGAATACAAGAACTGACCTGTCTCCTCTATCTGTAGCCCTGAGCAGATCATTATGTACCCTCACTAGAGCAGTTTCAGTTGCTGTGTCTAGCCTGAAAACCTGACTGAGATGACTCATAAATGTCCAAGGACACCAGGTGGTCCTCGAGCTGTTGTGCTATTAACTTCTCAGAAGGAAGAAGAAACTGTTATGGTTCTCTAAGGAAGTGGCAAAGGTGGTGAAGGAAAAGAGGGTGACATTCAGGAAGTATAAGGAAACACAGAGGGAGAAGGACAGTGAGATATATCTAGTAAAGCAGAGGGAAGCAGGCAAGGTAGTGAGAGGAGAAGAGGTGCTGACAGAGGAAAGAATCGCCAAAGGGGTCACTAAGAGGGATAAGTCTTTCTTCAGATACATAAATGAGAAGAGAATAGCAAGGGGAGGGATAGCGAGGATTACAAGGGCAGAGGGAGAAGCAGTGTAGAAGAGGATCAAGAAAAAGGAGACATCCTGAACAGGTATTTCTGCTTGTTCTTCAGAGTTAAGGGTGGGAAGACCACCAGAGAATAGCAAGAATGGGGGGGGGAGGGGTGGAGGTGGACACAAATCCATTTTCAGAGGAAAGGACTTGCAGCTCTGAAGGTAGACAGAGCTATGGGACTGACCCCAAGAAACTAAAGAAACTCAAGGACCCCACTGACGGTCTTATTCAACAGTTCACTGGAAACAGGCGTGGTTCCAGAGAACAGGAGAAGAGCTGATGTGGCCCCTCTACATAAGAGTGGCAGCAGGGAGGAGGCTAGCAACTGTGAAGTATCTTGAATCCAATGCGGAGCAGGACCACAAGCAGCATGGCTTTATTGGGGGGAGGTCATGCTAGATGAATTTTATTAATTTCTTTGACTGAGTGACCAGAGAAAGAAATGAGGGGAGGGCAGTGGATGTGGCCAATCTGGACCCTAGCAAGGCCTTTGACACTGTGCCTCCCAGGAGACTGATAAAGGAACTAGGCAGCCTAGGGTGGGATCCAAAATGGTGAACTGGATTAGGAATTGGTTAATGGATAGGTGACAGAGTGTGGTAGTTAACGGCATGGGGGAGATAGGACAGGATCTTGGGAAACTCTCGGAATAGTCAAGAGCATGGCAGTTGGGGTTCAATGCCAAAAAGTCCAAAATCATGCATGTAGGTCATAGGAACCCAGGAGCTGAGTATAGGATGAGGGTGGAGTACTGACAGGCACTAAGCAGAAACGGGACCTTGGGATTTTCATAACTGACAACCTCAAAGTGGCAAGCAGTGTGACAAAGCAGTGGGTAGGTCTAGTGGGATGCTGGGGTTCACAGTAAGGGGTATCTCCAGCAGGACGAAGGAGAAGATGTTGCTGCTGTATTGCTCACTGGTGAGACCCCATCTGGAGTACTGTGTCCAGTTTTGGAGGTCGCAGCTCAGAATGGACATAGGTAGGGTGGAGGCAGGCCAGAGGAGGTTAACTGAAATGATGCAGTGGTTGCATGAGAAGCCCTATAAGGAGAGATTGAAGGATCTCAACATGTAGATCCTGGAAGTAAGTAGACCAAGAGGGGACATGATGGAGACCTACAAGTACCTCACAGGGATGAATGGTGCAGAAGTGGGGTCTGTTTCAAATGAGTAAGAGCACCAGGACTGGGGGCATGCAATTAAGCTAAATGGGGAAGTTTAAGAGGGATGTAAGGAAGTACTACTTCATTGAAAAGGTGGTGGTAGATGCCTGGAATAGACTGCTAGCAGACGTGATGGAGGTGAAAACAGTGGGTGACTTCAAGTATGCCTGGGACAGATATAGGGGTATATTACTAAGTAGGCAGGAAGAAGGGAGATTCGCTGGAGACCAGTTAACATCTGAGAAGACAGACAAGGCAGGGACCATCTGGGTAGACTACATGGACCAAGTGGTCCTTTTCTGCTGACAAATTCTGTTTCTATACAACCACAGAAGTTGAGGAGGCCATGTCCAACCTGTGGGATGAGATCAGCTGTATGGGCCACATGGCATTGTATAGATATCACAGAGAGAGGGAACTTATGGACCATGCAGAGGACACAGAAGCATGAGGGAGGAGGAGAACAATATGATTATTTGGGTTCCCTAAGGACTCTGAGCAGCCTGACCTCAACACCTTCCTAACCACCTGGCTGCAAACTGACCTGGACTTAACATCTGATTTTGTAACAGCAATCGAGAGAGTGCATCACACTTGGAGGGCTTACGCCCAAACCATTGAACTTGCCATGATCCTTAAATCCTGATGCAATTAGGAGTGTGCAGTAGAGGCAGTCATGGTACATGCCTGCAAACTACACAGGTAAACTGAATAAAAGGCTGAGGGGACCTTCCCATTAAACCAGCAGGAATGCACAGGTGTGGAAAATGCTCTGCATATCAAAACTGCCACCAGTCGAGAGAAATGCATATTGAAGGTTATGATAAAAAAGTGACAGAGGATTCGTGACATGTGGAACAGAATTTGTAATGTACACTATTTAGTGTCAGAGCCCTACAATACACATTAGAAAAACAATTATACCATTATGTCAGTGCATACAGGCACACAATAGACATATAAAGAACAAAAGAGATGACACACATGTATATAGGTGCCCATTTTCTTGAATGCCACCAATCCAACAGAAGGGAAATTAGGTTCATGGGTATAGATCACATCAAAAATGATGCCAGTAGGGGAAGTCAGCTCAAGAAACTCCTACAGAGAGAGTGTCTGACTCTTTACAATGGGATCACTGGCTCCCAAGGGTTTGAATCAAGATTGGGACTTAAAACCAGTTCCTATGAATATGAGTTTAAAAGACAAAAAAACAAACTGAAAAATTGACCTGACGACACACGATTTATGATTGTTTTAATTTGTGCAGTAGTTAGGATGTGGTTTCCGAAGATTATATTACTTATTCTAGTTCTTGTAGCATGGGGATAATAAAATTCACAGAACTGTCAATAAATTCTAAATTGTAAACTACATTCATCCTGTGCACTCCTACGGTATTGGATGCAGCAAACTATATGTAGTACAACTAGGAATACCTTGGAATTGCATGAATAAGTAAGGACCCATATCATTTGTGTTCTCTCACTCTCTCTATTCCTCTTTACAGAATTTGTCAGCTGCATGAGTATACCTTAAAGAGCCCAGCTGGCAGATCCCCCGATATGTCGGTACAGGAATTTCCTTGGGGTGATCATGATCTTGGTTACTGAGGCATCCTGAGAATAGTGATTCATTTTTCTCTAGCCTTCACACTTTCCATCTGTCCCCCACCACCCAAACTGTATTAACATTTGTATACAGTACTTGCATTTGCAAAGCAATTACCTGCCCCCCCCCACCCTGTGGCCCCACCTTTCAATGGCAACTACCCAATCTATGACTTTTCCCCTTGTTTCTCTCTGTAAATTTATATGTAAAATGTTTATAAATAACTGTTTATATTAATTATTAGGAGACAGTTATTAACAGTATATAAGATGAACTAGTCCTTTTCTGCCAAGTGTTAGTGAACTGCTAATCATGTTAAAATCATGCTAAAATGTGAAGTTTATTGTTTGTGATACAGTAATTTGATAATTGTTTTAAATCATAGAGTGCTTCATCTTGTGGAAGATATTGGAGGGAGATGAGGAGACATTTTTTCACAGAGAGGGTAGTGGAGAAATGGAACACTCTAACCGAGGAGGTGGCATCCTGTAGCACAGTGGACAGTTTTAAAAGGGCATGGGACAGGGTGCGGGGGGGACGGGTAAAGGTGAGGGGGCAGCTGCAATATAAGGGTGCTAGCTGCGCATTCGAGCAGACTAACTTGATAGACCATAAGGCCTGTTTCTGCTGCAGATTCGTATGTTCGTATGTCTTGGATTTGAATCCCACCTATTGCCTAAGCATGTCTACCTATTGTAAGGTACAACATCATAAGTGGTCACACCAAGACATGGCAGGTATAAGACGGATGGCCTAACAACAGGAGCCTGTCCACGATGAAGCCTTTACTGGTGAAAGGCTGGGACACTTGTAGCACTTGCTTACAACTCACTCTGGCACCAGAACTTGAGAACTTGTGAATGAAATGTCATTTATAATGGAATAAAAACCAATTTTGAGCATAAGTCATGGTTTGCCTACTGATTCTTCTGAGTGCCACTGCAGCTTGTGACTTCTGTTTGTAAACACCACATCCAGCACTGCCCCATTCCTAATGGGTTCCAAAACCAGCTGCCTGAGAAATTACCCTTGTATTCAGTCGAGGATGGCCCTACTTCTTCATGTAGCTGCAACAACAATGCCCCAATCTACATCTGGCAGATTAAAGTCCCCTATAATCAGAACATCCCCCTTGCTGGCCATTTTGCTAATGGCTTCTCCCCAGGGCTCTGTCTAAATCCTCCCACAGTGCTGGAGACCTGTACACCACCTCCATGTGAGTAATGGCTCCTGACCCCTCCTCTAGGCTAACCCATAGTATCTCCAGCCCTTCACTGTCCCCTGTTACCCCTGTATCTCAGCAGCCCTTATGCCCTCCTTCACATACAGTATAAAACAACCTCTCTGATTTTCCTCCCTGACCTGTTCTTCAAAAACATGGTATAGCCTGGGATGGTCACATCCTAGTTGTGGTTGTCCATGTACCATGATTCCATTATGGCCACCAGATCCAGGTCTGCTTCTGCAATGATTGGCTCAAGGTCAGGAATTTTGTTTCCTAGATTCCTTGCACTGGCACACATGACTTTTCATTCTCTTCATCCCCTCTCTCACTCTATACCTGCTTCCCCTTCCTGCTTCCCCCCGGCCCCCCATTACCCCATCATGATCTCCCCTGTTGCATTATCTTTCTGCCTTTCCACCTCCCCCTCTGTACCAGCTGAAGTTCCTCCTCCAGACTTGCCTGCCCAGCCCTTCTCTTTGCTTCCATCAACCTCTGGGGAATTTCTTCTCCCTGTGTCAACCTTCCCAGTTGCATTAGTCTCATGGGGGGGGGCAGTCTCTGCCTCCCTTGGCTTTCTGCCTCCCCCTTGGCTAGTTTAAATGCTCATCAAAGTAGAAGATGAAGAAGAGAAGAATGAAAATGAATATGTAACCAGCCAGGGGTCGGGTTGATGTTATTTTTTTGTTTTATTAGCACTGTGCGGTGCCTCCATTATGTAACCCACTACCTGGCTGCCTGGGTTTGGGGAGAAAACTGTTGCTCGGCATTTTGGCTAGGTTTGACTTCTAGTCAGGGGCACCCAAGTAATTCAGACACAGGAAGAATAACTGTAATGTCCAAACCAGGAGTGGGATTCTAGAGTGTGGCTTTTATTCACAACAACAGCAGAATAATAAAGCATAGATGGACCCCCACGGGGCTATACTCCCTGGTAATGCAGACAAATGGAGACTAGAACACATCTTTTTACACACTGTAACCCTCAGGTTCTGAAACACCTGGCTCTCAGCCCGAACTTGTACTCTTCTCTGGATTTCCCCGGCGTGGCACATCTGGCCAGCACTTGGACTACTTTCCTGGATTCCCTGGTGTGGCACATCCGGCCAGCACTTGGACTACTTTCCATAAGGCATGGACATTTATTGGTGGCTCCCTCTACCACCCGTGAGCACATACTGGCTCCATAAAGGGAAAATCTTCATCACTAATCCCACATCTGGGTACTTTCCATGAACACTGGCCAAGTGCCCGGAAGAAAGCTATAGGTGCTCAAACTGAACCCGTGGAGGTAAATCTGGTTACTCCAGATGGGGGGTCTCCCACCTCTTGCTCCCAAATCTATACCCGCCATCCATTTGGAATCAACACCTTTCTTGAAACACACAGTTGTAGAATGCTGTCTCGAAATGTATGTCACATTTAACACTTTGCTCTTCAAAATCTGATATTCTGGCTTATAATGATCTCCGAGTGGCTATGTCCATCCCTGTAGACCCCCACTGTTTAGATACATTTTAAGTCACACACAACTGTAGTACTGTACTTGGCTGTCCTTCCTTGACCCCACAGTAACAGATACTATACACATTGTCTGGTGAAAACATGGGCTCTATTTCAGAGCTGACTCACCCACTGGTTTGCAGGTGCCCCTAGGTTTCTGGCAAAGCAAACTACTTCTTGTGCCTCAGCACTTGAACAACAAAATGACAGGCAGCTTTCCCTCTTCAGCAGGGCCAGGGGATTGCCCCTGAAATTGCTGTCTCTCTCCCCCCCATCCCTCCTGGGATGGGGCACTGGAAAAAAATGGGAACAGCCTCTACCGCTATGTTGAGTTTCTTCTGTGTCTCTATCTAGGGTGAGAACACACACCCTCTATCTCTGGGTAGCTCTATAGCAGAGCTTAGCCCTGAAGGGCTGCCAACTGCAGCACACCTTCTGCTTCCACTGAGTCTCCCTGTAGACTACTACAGACTCTCGTGAAGACTGACTCAAAACCTCCTAATGTTCTAACTCCCTGCTGCAACATTCCAATGTGGCTTATGCTGCTGTGAGAATTCTATATGATGTCATCCCTCCAGCTCAGCTGAGACTGAGGACAGAGTGAGACAGTGTGAAATCCATTTAACTGGTGTTTCACAAGCTGCTTTTCCCTGCCTGCCACTAGATCTAAGTGGGATTCTTGTAACCCCGGGTGACAGGGGGGTTACACCCACCCTCGGCCAGGAAAATGACTGTCCCCAGTCATTACTATCCTGGCCTAGGCCATCCTACCCTCTGTGCTACCTATGGAGAGGGGTGATCAGGTCCTCTCCTACTGTGCGCTAGGCACAGGCAGGCAACACTAAGGGCCCAGAGGCCATCAGCTGACTCATCAGTCTCTACTCTAAGTTCTTACTATGGATACCTAGTGGTCCTGGTAGAATTGTCCAGAGCATAGCCCTAATAGATCAGTACTGCAGCCCCTACTGCAGGTCAGAACCACAGCCTGTCTATCCCCCCTAGCCCTCTAGGGAAAACCTATCTGCCTCTAAACAAAATACCCAAAACAAAACAAACAGGGGAACCTCCCCCCAACCTTGGACACCTGCAACCACACAAGGAGCTAATACTATGCTCTATACATTACTCCCACACTCCCCCACAACCATACCTGTGGAAGGAAAAGTTACACACAAAAAAACCACAACATCCTGTACTTTAAACATTACAACATTAAAGTACTATGAGGAACCCCGCTGAGTCCCTCTTCCTCTTCTTGTCTTCTTCAGAAACACCTGCAAGAAAAAGAAAGACATATACACTCCTAATATGCATACACAGTCTGTCTAATCCCTACCATCAAAACACTGGAGAATCCCTAAAAATATTTTTTAGAAAAGTAGAAAAACAGTATAAACAGTAAAAACAGTAGAAAAACGACAACATTATTTACAATACACATTATTTGGGGGGATGGAAGGCCCTAAAAGTCCCATCTAGTGACAACAGTGCCTGAAGGCAAGTCCAATAAAGAGTCTCTCCTGGGCCAGAGCTCGGTGAAGCACAGTTCTAGCAGGCTGAAATCCCGAAGGGGAGAGTCTTTGAGGACAGTTCAAACATCTGGAGTTTGCTAGTGTAGGGTGTGTACTGCAATGTCATTAGAATAGAAAAGTCTGGACTTACCAGTCCATTGTAGAATGAAAATGATACAACACCTGGTTCTCCAGCTGAAGACTCTCCCTGGCAGCATTCTTCCGATACAGCTGGGCAGACATCTTCCGTAAAACAACAGGAGTGCACATCTGGAAACTGCTGGACTGATGTCATCTAGGCTCCCTTGCTGCTGTGTTTACATTACTACCCCACCCTGTAATGGCGGCAGTAGCACTCCTGCGCATCAACGTTCTGTTTATGAGTCAAGCCACTGCGCATCCAATTTACACACTCTACTGATAAAGTTCTCTCAAACTGCATAAATTGCACCACTTGCTCTGTTAGCACATTTATATGATTTTACTGGATTTTCATTCGCTTTAATCACTGTTCTAGCTTAAAGTCCCCTAATGCCACAGTATTTCATCACACAGGATTGCCTGTATTTATCGTTGCATCTCTCATACAACTCACAGTCTCTCACATGACTTTGAAAATTATACTGTTGCTGAACCTATAATTATGCTCACAGTCTATTGCTCAGATTTCTTGCTTTAGCTGATTAAACTTGACACAGTCCTTCTTTGCAAAACGATCACACTGCTACACACAGATTCAGCTGGCTTTTTGGTAAAATTACGCAGTCTGAGCTGTTTTTTATGATGGTACTAGCTTGTTGTTGCGATGTAAAACACGGCCTACAGCCGATCTTGGAGGCCTCTGGGGTAAAGTGGGATGGCAGTCCTGCCGATTGTCCCTCCGAACACCTTGCTCTCTTTTCAGACAAATCGGAATGTGGGTTGAGCCAGATTTTAAACAGAAAAGTCAGATTTGACTATTTTCATGTTTTCAGTCACCGCAACGCTTCTCCTTGCAAGCCTGCTCGCACACTCCTCTCTCTCTCCCTCTCGAACACTGTGCAGTCACTTTAGAGCTGGCTTGGGGGCGGGACTGATTGCAGTCTCACCAATCACTTGACGCCATGCAAATGAGCCTCTTTCCTCTCGAGCTCTTCTCCTCCACAGTGATCGTCGAGCAGGCAAAATTTAAACTGCAAACCACACTTGTTTTTTTTCCAACTGTAGCTCCTCGGCGAGAGCACCATTTCAACCATTTTTCATGGCATTTTACTCAGCGACTCTCTTAGTCCATACCACAAGCATTTCCAATGCTAGGGCACCAATCTCTGTCTGTCTCCCACAGTTTTCCATACTTTTTCTGTCACACAACACTTTTAAAATCTGGCAAATGTTGTAATTTGATGCAGGACAAGGGCATACACACTCTGGCTTTACTGCTCCTTGGTAAACAGTTGGCACAATTACAGCAGCACATAGACAGCAGCATACAGAGGCACATTTAGTTGGCAATGCTTCAGATTTTTGGGCTACCTACCGCCAGACAGCCAAAATGCTAGCCACCATCCGAGTAAACTTTCTTGCATTTTCTCCCAAATTGCAAGCCAAATCCCAGCTGTAGCCTCCAATTTGTAACCAGCCAGGGGTCGGGTTGATGTTATTTTTTGTTTTATTAGCGCTGTGCGTTGCCTCCATTATGCAACCCACTACCTGGCTGCCTGGGTTCGGGGAGAAAACTGTTGCTTGGCATTTTGGTTAGGTTTGACTTCTAGTCAGGGGTACCCAAGTAATCCAGACACAGGAAGAATAACTGTAATGTCCAAACCAGGAGTGGGATTCTAGAGTGTGGCTTTTATTCACAACAGCAGTAGAATAATTAAGCATAGATGGACCCCCACGAGGCTACACTCCCTGGTAATGCAGACAAATGGAGACTAGAACACATCTTCTTACACACTGTAACCCTCAGGTTCTGAAACACACTGGCTCTCAGCCCGAACTTGTACTGTTCTCTGGATTTCCTTGGCGTGGCACATCCGGCCAGCACTTGGACTACTTTCCTGGATTCCCTGGTGTGGCACATCCGGCCAGCACTTGGACTACTTTCCATAAGGCATGGACACTTGTTGGTGGCTCCCTCTATCACCCGTGAGCACATACTGGCTCCATAAAGGGAAAATCTTCATCACTAATCCCACATCTGGGTACTTTCCACGAACACTGGCCAAGTGCCTGGAAGAAAGCTATAGGTGCCCAAAGTGAACCCATGGAGGTAAATCTGGTTACTCCAGATGGGGGGTCTCCCACCTCTTGCTCCAAAATCTATACCAGGCCATCCATTTGGAATCTACACCTTTCTTGAAACACACAGTTGTAGAATGCTGTCTCGAAATGTGTGTAACATTTAACACTCTGCTCTTCAAAATCTGATATTCTGGCTTATAATGATCTCTGAGTGGCTATGTCCATCCCTGTAGACCCCCACTGTTTAGATACATTTTAAGTCACACGCAACTGTAGCACTGTACTTGGCTGTCCTTCCTTGACCCCACAGTAACAGATACTATACACATTGTCTGGTGAAAACATGGGCTCTGTTTCAGAGCTGGCTCACCCACTGGTTTGCAGGTACCCCAAGGTTTCTGGCAAAGCAAACTACTTCTTGTGCCTCAGCACTTGAACAACAAAACGACAGGCATCTTTCCCTTTTCAGCAGGGCCAGGGGATTGCCCCTGAAATTGCTGGCTGTCTTCCTCCATCCCTCCTGGGATGGGGCACTGGAACAAACTGGAAACGGTCTCTACCACTATGTCAAGTTTCTTCTGTGTCTCTATCTAGGGTGAGAACACACACCCTCTATCTCTGGGTAGCTCCATAGCAGAGCTTAGACCTGAAGGGCTGCCAACTGCAGCACACCTCCTGCTTCCACTGAGTCTCCCTGCAGATTACTACAGACTCTCATGAAGACTGATTAAAAACCTCCCAACGTTCTAACTAACTCCCTGCTGCAACATTCCAATGTGGCTTATGCTACTGTGAGAATTCTATATGATGTCATCCCTCCAGCTCAGCTGAGATTGAGGACAGAGTGAGACAGTGTGAAATCCATTTAACTGGTGTTTCACAAGCTGCCTTTCCCTGCCTGCCACTAGATCTAAGTTGGATTCTTGTAACCCCGGGTGACAGGGGGGTTACATACACATTTGTGGAAAAAATTATCTTCGTGGGCTAACTACCCTAAAGGGTTTTAAGCGTGGAGCTCAAATTGCGATGTTATTGCATGGTTGATGATTTGTTCCTCGAGGGATTTATGGCCATATTAAAGGCTTCCCTATAACATAAGGAGGCATGAAACTGGAGAGTTTATTTATTTCTTTGAAAATATTAAAAATTTGAGTAGGAAGTGCCCCCTTATTTAAACAAGCATTTGTCAATGCCGAATGTTGATTGCGTTGGTACGTTGAGCTCGCTCACTACCCCTGTGTCACTCACTCATTCTGTTTCTCCCGGTGCTGCAGGCTGCTGTTTTATACTGGGCTTCTGCCTGTGTTGACACATTTTTCTGCCCACAAAGAAATCTGCAGGTATCCTGACAGAGCTCTGTTGAGGTGGGTCACTCTGCTTCTCTCACTCGCTCATTCTGTTTCTGCTGGCACTGCAGGCTGCCCTTTTGTACTGGGCTCCTGCCTCTGTTGGTGGCTTTCTCTGCCCACAAAGAAATCTGCAGCAGTCCTGACAGAGGTCCGTTGAGCTAGCTCACTCCCCCTCTCTCACTTGCTCGTACTATTTCTGCCGGTGCTGCATGCTGGCCTTTTGTACTGGGCTCCTGCCTGCGTTGCCACCTTCTTCAGGCCATAAAGAAATCTGCAGCAGTCACGATAGAGCTCCGTTAAGCTTGCTTACTCACTCCTCCTTTCCCATTCATTCATTCTGTTTCTCCCGCCGCTGCAGGCTTCCTTGTACTGGGCCCCTGAGTGCATTGCTGCCTTCTTCTGTCCACAAAGAAATCTGCAGCAGTCCCAACAGAGCTCCGTTGAGCTCACTCACTCACTCCCCCTCCCTCACTCGCTCATTCTGTGTCTCCCGCTGCTGCAGGCTGCCCTTTCGTACTGGGTTCCTGCCAGTGTTGCTGGCTTTGTCTGCCCACAAAGACATGTGCAGCAGTCCTGACACAGCTCCGTTGAGTTTGCTCACTTCCCCTCTCTCACTCGCTCATTCTGTTTCTGCTGGGGCTGCAGGCTGGCCTTTTGTACTGGGCTCCTGCCTGCGTTGACGCCTTTTCCTGCCCACAAAGAAATCCGCAGCAGTCATGATAGACCTCCGTTGAGCTCTCTCACTCCCCCTCTCTCACTCACTCGTTCTGCTTCTCACAGCACTACAGGCTACCCTTTTGTACTGGGCTCCTGCCTGCATTGGCACCTTTTCCTGCTCACAAAGAAATCCACAGCTGTCCTGCCCACAAAGAAATCCACAGCTGTCCCGACAGAGCTCCGTTGAGGTCACTCACTCCCCCATCTCCCTCGCTCATTCTCTTTCTCCTGGTACTGCAGACTCTCCTTTTGAGCTGGGCTTCTGCCTCTGTTGGCATATTTTTCTGCCCACAAAGAAATCTGCAGCAGTCCCGACAGAGCTCCGTTGGCCTCACTCATTCCCCCTGTCTCACTCGCTCGTTCCATTTCTACCGGCACTGCAGGCTGCCCTTTTATACTGGGCTCCTGCCTGCATGGCCGCCCTTTTCTGCCCACAAAGAAATCTGCAGCAGTCATGATACAGCTCCGTTGACCTCGCTCACTCACTCCCCCCTCACACTCATTCGTTCTGTTTCTCCCGCCGCTGCAGGCTACCCTTTTGTACTGGGCTCCTGCATGCATTGCTGCCTTTTTCTGCCCACAAAGAAATCCGCAGCAGTCCCAACAGATTCCGTTGAGCTCACTCACTCCCCCTCCCTCACTCACTCACTCATTCTGTGTCTCCCGCTGCTGCAGGCTGCCCCTTTGTACTGGGTTTCTGCCTGCATTGGTGGCTTTTTCTGCCCACAAAGACATCTGCAGCAGTCCTGACACAGCTCCGTTGAGCTCACTCACTCCCCCTCTCTCACTCGCTCGTTCTGTTTCTGTCGGCACTGCAGGCTGCTCTTTTGTACTGGGCTTCTGCCTGTGTTGGCAGGGTTTGCTGCCCACAAAGAAATCTGCATCTGTCCCGAAAGAGCTCCATTGAGGTGGATCACTCCCCCTCTCTCACTCGCTCATTCTGTTTCTGCTGATGCTGCAGGCTACCATTTTGTACTGGGCTCCTGCCTCTGTTGGCGGCTTTTTCTGCCCACAAAGAAATCTGCAGCAGTCCTGACACAGGTCCATTGAGGTAGCTCACTCCCCCTCTCTCACTCGCTTGTTCCGTTTCTGCCGGTGCTGCAGGCTGGCCTTTTGTACTGGGCTCCTGCTTGCGTTACACCTTTTATGCCCACAAGGAAATGCACAGCACGATACAGCTCTGTTGAGCTTGCTCACCCTCCCTCACTTGTTTGTTCTGTTTCTCCCGCGCTGCAGGCTGCCCTTGTACTGGGTTGTGCCTGCGCTGCCAGCCTTTTTTTCTGCCCACAAAGACATCTGCAGCAGTCCTGACACAGCTCCATTGAGCTCTGTTCACTCTCCCCCTCTCTCTCTCTCACTTGTTCCGCTTCTGCTGGGACTGCAGGCTGGCCTTTGTACTGGGCTTCTGCCTGCATTGCTGCCTTTTCCTGGCCACAAAGAAATCTGCAGCAGTCACGATACACCTCCATTGAGCTCACTCACTCCCTCTCTCTCACTCGTTCATTCTGTTTCTCCCGGCGCTGCAGGCTGCCCTTTTGTACTGGGCTCCTGCCTGCATTGGCACCTTTTCCTGCCCACAAAGAAATCTGCAGCTGTCCCAACAGAGCTCCGTTGAGGTCGCTCACTCCTCCTGTCTCACTCATTCATTCTTTTTCTCCTGGTGCTGCAGGCTGTCTTTTTGTACTGAGCTTCTGCCTCTGTCAGCATGTTTTTCTGCCCACAAAAAATTTGCAGCAGTCCCGACAAAGCTCCGTTGGCCTCACTCACTCCCCCTGTCTCACTTTCTTGTTCCATTTCTGCTGGTGCTGCAGGCTGCCCTTCTGTACTTGGCTCCTGCCTGCGTTGCCACTCTTTTCTGCCCACAAAGAAATCCGCAGCAGTCACGATAGAGCTCTGTTGAGCTCGCTCACTCTCCCTCTCTCACTCACTCATTCTGTTTCTCCCACCGCTGCAAGCTGCCCTTTTGTACTCAGCCCCTGCATGCATTGCTGCCTTTTCCTGCCCATAAAGAAATCCACAGCAGTCCCAACAGAGCTCTGTTGTGCTCACTCACTCACTCCCCCTCCCTCACTCACTCGTTCTGTATCTCCCTGCGCTGCAGGCTGCACTTTTATACTGGGCTCCTACCTGCGTTGTCGCCTCTTCCTGCCCACAAAGAAATCCACAGCAGTCCCAACAGAGCTCAGTTGAGCTCTGTCACTCCCCCCCTCCCCAATCGCTCGATCCTAATCTGTCCCAAACACTGATTTCCAACATCAACTGCAGTATTGTGCACCGGAAGCGTGGAAACACATTTCAGCCAGGATGTGAAAAATGACAGCTGTCCTGTTCATAAGGAGGTGTGAACAAATGCCAGTGCTAAAAATCTGGCGTGAAAATATTACTAATTTGCAAACTTACAAGGGTGCGTGGAACCTGCACACATGCTCGTAACACAGTCATTTTATGGAGTTTCATCACAAAATGTTCAACATAGGCATTTTAGGACCTCTGCTCATGAACCATGTCTGTGTGATTTTCTTAATATGTCCCGAACACTGATTTCCCACAGCGATCGTGCTATTGTGCGCCATAACAGCGGAAACACATTTCGGCCAGGAAGTAAAAAATGACAGCTGCACTGTTCATAAGGAGGTATGGCAAAATGGCAATGCTGAAAATCTGGAGTGAAAATATTGCAAAGTTGCGAATGTACGAGCGTGTGTGGAAACTGCACAATGCACATTCGCACCACACTCACTTTATGGACATTCGTCACCAAATTTTCAACATAGGCATTTTAGGACCTCTGCTAATGAACAGTGTCACTGTCATTTTCATAATGTGTCCCAAACACTGATTTTCCATGGCACCCACGAGATTCTGCGCCAGAACTGCGAAAACAATTTCGATCAGGATGTGAAAAATGACAGCTGCACTGTTCGTAAGAAGGTGCAGAACAATGACAACGTTGAAAATCTGGAGTGAAAATATTATTAATTCGTGAAGGTACAAGCATGTGTGCAAACTGTGCAACGCACGATTGTAACACAGTCATTTTATGGAGTATCGTCACCAAATTTTCAATGTAGGCATTTTAGGACCTCTGCTCATGAACAGTGCCACTGTCATTTTCTTAATCTGTCCTGAACACTGATTTCCCACAGCGACCGCGCTATTCTGTGCCGGAAGTGCAAAAACACAGTTCGGCCAGGATGTGGAAAATGACAGCTGTACTGTTCACAAGGAGGTCTGAAAAAATGCCAATGTTGAAAATCTGGTATGAAAATATTACAAATTCGCAAAGTTATGAGCATGCATAGCAACTGCGCAACGCACACTTGTAAAACAGTCATTTTTTTTATTTTTCCCACCAAATTTGCAGTATGGGCTTTTTGAGAGCCCACCTCATGAACACTGGCACTGTCGTTTCATTAATCGGTCCTGAAAGGGGATTCCACGCAGTGACCGTGAAATCACCTTTCCGGGCTGAATAATGACATGACAGTGACAGAATTCATGAGGAGGGACTCAAAACCCCCATGTTGAAAATTTGGTGCCAAAATTCCAAAAAATGCCTAAGATATGCATCAAAGTTGAAAAAATACTATTTATTCCATTATATAGCTTACCGGCATTTCCTCAGTTCGTGGTCGGCTTTGAAGAGTGCAGACGTGTTCCTGGTCCACCGAAGATCGTCACGCCGGACTCCAGAGGTAAGTATGGGGTGAGGGGTGTGGGAGGCAGGGTGCACAGTGGGTGGGCGCGGAGGGGCAGGGAGACCCCTGAGGGACCGCTTTTTACAGGTTAAAAAAAAAAAAGACATTGCGGGACCTTTTTTTATTTTACAGGGACATGTGGCATGCTGGGATGGGCTCCCAGCATGTCAAAGGAGACTTTATTTTAGGGGGAAGCTGTAGCCGACTGGGGATTGGGCACCCCCATCGGCACACAATAAAAGGGGGTGGTATTACATTACGCTGACAGGGATTGGGCACCCCCGTCGGCACAAAACAAAAGGGGGGGGTGACATTATACCAACAGGGATTGGGCATCCCTCGGCAGAGAACAAAAGCGGGGTTACATAATGCCAACAGGAAGTGGGCTCTGTCGGCAACATTAATCTTGCGGCACTGAATCTGGACGGGATTGAGTCCCCGTCGGCAAATAAAACACGGTCGGGGCACATGCTGCCGAGGATTGGGCACCCTTCATGGGGGGGGTTAATATTGTTTGTGAACACGGTGGCAAGCCGCTGCCATGTTCACAAACAATATCAGTTTTTCAAGATCCCGCCCTGCAATGACGGGTCGCTCCCTCATTGCAGCGAATGGCTGACGCTGCAATGATGAGGTGGCCCCTGATTGCAGAGGCTAATTTTTTACAAGGTTGTGGCACACTGGCTGAACTAGTGTCATCAGCAGCATGCCACGGCATTGGGGGATGCGGGCCAAGCTTTTCAAGGCTGTGAGGGCATTGGCCACAACAGTGCCGTGCCTCCACAACCTGCTTCTGGAGAAAGCTGCCGCAATATGTTTCTTGTGCATGCACGCAATCAACATAAAAAGATAGTTGTTCTGTGTTTGATTGGAATGGGGTATGACACCTTGACCCATAATTTGTATATTCACTGAAAATCTTGCTGCTAACATATGTTTCTTGGGGTAGTGTGCAATTAAATTTTTTTTAGCATTGATATAATTATATATTTTTATTTTAATCCAACCCTTTAACCACTTAAAGCAGCAGTGCATTGAAATTAGGCAAAAAAGTTGACCCTCCCTTTTTTTCCCTATAAATGATTCCAGGCATCTTCCACTTTTATCTGGTGTAAAATGTTCTTTCCACCAAAATCTGAGCATTATATGAATGTTTTAATTTAGTTTTTCAAAGAAAAAAGATGGCCACCACATTCGGCTTATAAATAGCATAGCAGAATTGGCATGGATTAAGGTCAAGAAAATAAAAAAAAGACTCATGATATGAAGCATAGGAGGTACATTGAAAAGTAGATTTGATGGGTCGGCTAATATTTTTATTAAATGTAACTGCAACTAGCTTTTTAGAAAAACATTTTCCATTATACTGCCGCTTTAAAGTTCCAGCTGAGGACATTTAAATTATTCATTATAATGGACAGTGTTTAGAAAATAAAATATTGGGTTCATCTTTATCAAGTCAAAATTAGGTGGGTTATCATCCTGTAGTAGATCTCCTATTTTTCCACAATTTTTCCTCAAGCTTATGACATCTTTTCAACAGAGAGCATAAGAAAACCTTATTTCCAAGCACTCTTCCTTAGGTTTTTTTATTATCTTCGCCTCCACCACCACCACCCCTGGACAATTGGCATTTACCCTACACAGAACCTTCAACCTGATCCAACCCCTCCCCAATATCAACAAAGATATCCTTAGTGTCATTACCGACACTGTGAGCTTCCTCTGTCCTAGTGAGGGTGTATTAGAATTAATACCCAAGGCCATCTGAACAAGGTGGTTATGCTTGTACACTTTTAACTGTGAAGGGTATGATGTTTCTGTGTTTGGAGCAGTGGATCGTGCTTTCCTCTGTGAAGTCATCTGAGAGCGTGCAGTGCACACGAGGTACAAGAAGTGCCTCAAAAGGGAATGAAATGAGTTGGTGAGCAAGAAATATAAAATGAGAAAAAATATGGCTAGTGTTAAACTCACACATATCCTCTTCCCCCCTTTTTTCTCCTTTTCCTGCTCATCCTTCCTCCCCCACCCCATGATCCCAGCCCAAACACCACCCCCCGTACCCAATCTAAAATCCCAATAACAGGCTATATTAATTTGGTCATACAGAGATCACATAGGAAGGGGAAAAGTAAAAGTCAGGAGTAGAGGTTTTTGAAAGAGGGACGAGTGATGGGGAGTGAAGGATGGGGAGAGGAGGAAGAAGGGGGGAGGCAGATGTGGGGAGAGAAGAGGGAACAATGTCCAGAGTTTTCTACCCAAAATTTTTATTACGTGCATGATCCTTAATCCTTGCCCTGAAATCCAAATTCATATCCAGGTTTAAGTGTGATCTGCCATTATTGATGTCCTGGTCCAGATCCTTAGTCCATATTAAAAATCCATAGACTTCTCCAATTTTTAATCCAGATTTATACAAAATTTTAATCCATTGTCTTTATGACAGTCTTGTCTGGATTTAATTTAAATACCAGCCATCAAGTTGTTTTAGATTACAGTTTTCAGAATCCTTTTTTAAGGGATATTATTTGGTTATATCTGCTTAGATGGAAAAGGAGCGACCAAAATTGGTCCTGCAGCTTGAGATGTGCTGATACTGATTGACGAAGTGATTTGAGATTCATCAAATCTCAGCTTCAACATAGGAGAAATTGCTGGATTGGGGGCTGATGCTCTTGATCATGGAGATGCTGTGACCTGGGCTGGTGATGAAACATATTGATTGACTGCTTGTAGTGCTTCCTCCAGATCATTGCACACTATAGGTCTACCATTCCCCAGGTCGCACCTGGAAATAAGCCTCAGCTCAGTGTACCTTTCCCAGTTACCAAATTTTAAATAAATAAAAATGAATAAAATTTATTTCAAAGCGGATAATTGCAGGGGATATCATCGCAAATATGATTCCTTTTGCATAAAGTTTTGCTTTTGCAGGATTAAAAAGACTTTGTTTAGCTACAGTTTCTACACAAAAATCTGGGTATACACTAAATTTTAACCCCTTGTAAATCAAGCCTTTTTCAGTCCTTGCCGTACTCAGTATATGAACATACAAAAACACCAGCAGAAACAGGCCTCACTGTCTACTGAGTCTGCCCGATTCTGCAGCTAGCCCCTCAACTTGCAGCTGCCCCACCTTCCCCACCCCTCTTCATCCTTATCCCCCCTCACTCTGTCCCATCCCCTCTTAAAACCACCCACCATTCTACAGAATTCCACCACCTCGGGCAGAGCATTCCATTTGTCTACCACCCTTTCTGTGAAAAAATGTCTCCTGATTTCCCTCCTGAATCTTCCCCCCTCCAATCTCAGCTGGTGCCCTCTCATATGCCTCCTTCTTCTAATCTGGAAAATTCCTTCTGTAACAGTCTTATTTATCCCCTTTAAGTATTTAAAGGTTTCAGTCATATCCCCCCATCTCTTCTCTCCTCCAGGGAGTACATGTTCATCTCGCCCAGCCTATCCTCGTTGGACTTTTCCTCCAATCCATGGATCATCTTTGTTACCCTACGCTGTACCCCCTCAAACAATCTGATATCCTTCTTCAGGAACAGGCACCAGTACTGCATGCAGTATTCCAGGTGCAGCCTGACCAGTGACCTGTACAGGGGAAGGATCACCTCCCTATTTCTGGAGCAGATTCCCCTCGCTATACACACCAGCATCTTGTTGGCTTTTGATGCCACCTTCCTGCACTGAGATGAGTTGTTCATAATCTCCGTTATAAGCACCCCTAGATCCCTTTCCTCCTCTGTGCTTTCCAACTGTTCCCCTCCCAGCTGATAGCTCCTCCCCTGGTTCCTAGCCCCAAAATGCAGTACCTTGCACTTCTTGATGTTGAACCCCAACTGCCATGTTTCTGACCATTCCTGTAGTTTGATCAGGTCTTCCTGCAGCCCCCTCCAACCCTTGATATCATCTATCACAGCACCCATCTTCATATTGTCTGCAAACAGACTGATCCTACTCCGGATCCTGAGTGAGATATTAGCTATGAATATCCCAAACAGCACCAGTCCCAGTACCAATTCCTGTGGTACCCCACTCGTCACCACCCTCAGGGATGAGAATCCCCCCCCAACTACTACCCTTTTGCTGCCTTCCATTGAGCCAGTTATTGATCTATTTGACCATCTTTGTTCCCACCCCTATATACTCCAGTTCCACCCCCCAGCCTCCCATGCAGCACAGAATAAAAGGCCTTGCTGAAGTCTAAATACAGGACATCCACCTTATGGCCTTTGTCCAGCTCCCTGGTCACCCAGTCGTAGTACTCAAAATAGATTTGTCTGGTAGGATCTTCCCAAGACAAACCTGCACTGTTGACCATCTCAGAGTCCATCATACTCCAAAAAGATCACCAGCCTTTTTTTTAGGATTGTCTCCATGAGCTTACCCACAATTGATATGAGACTTTCTAGTCTGTAGTTGCCCGGTTCATCCTTAGGGCCACTTTTGTGAATGGGCACCACATGGGCCATCCTGCAGTCCTGTGGTACACATTCTGTCCTTGGGGGAGGGACCTGTACGCTCCACCAAATGACTGCCACCTGGTGAAGGCCAGGTGGTACTGGGGTCTAGGAGGGCAGAAGAAGGGAGGGCTGTGGTACTCTGGGGTGTGCGCCCCAGTGGGGTGTGAGAGAGAGCACAAGAGGGGAAATACTGATTAAAAGTAGAAGCAGCCTCAGATGGGTCCGAAATAGGGCAGTCCTTTTGAAATGTACATTTCAAGAAATTACACTAGAACTTGCATTTAACATCAACGTAAAAAAAAAAAAAAAAAGATGAATGATCTTCATGTAGTGCAGTATCAGTACTCAATGCAGATTTCAAAATCTTTTCTAAAATTATGACAACATGCCTGGAGAAAATCACACTGGTTCTAATCATCCCTGATGAAATAGGATTTATTAGGGGGTAGATAACTCTCCCAATATTAGTAAAAAAACTAAATATAATGGAAAACTCTGTATGGAATTTCCCAGTAGTTCTTACATAAGCTGCAGATAGAGCATCCAGTAGTGTTGAGAGGGACTTGTTAATGGACATGCTGATACACTGTGGAGTAGGAGAACACTTTAGGAACCAAATTAATTTGATCTATACTTCCCCAGCAGCCCAAATCAGTAGTAATAATTTCTCCAACTCTATCAAGCTTCACCGTGGTGCTCCTCCCCAGGGCTGTCCCCTATCCCTTTTGCTATTTGCTTTAATAATTGAACCGCTAGCAATTGCTATAAGACAGAACATTCATGTTAAAAGAATCACCATTAAAGCTATAATAAACTGGGGCTCGGGACATGGAGGACAGAGAGGCAGGACATCTTTATTCAGTTGACAGCCACAGGATAATGCACGGCAGGCCAGGCATGAACTACACGTCTAGTAGGTAAAGAGACTGCAACTAACATGACAATCCTGTGACTTCCTGACAGGCAGGCCAGTTAACATGTTTACTACAAAAGAAATGGTGCAAAAAATAAGTTTAAATGGTTTACCTTGGGCAACATTTCTGTACCTGCACCTTATCAACTGTTATAGTTTCATTACCGTTTTTATTCAGTTATGTGCCATTTTTAAAGGATTTATTATTGTATACCTTTTTGCCCTTCTTTACTGTACATATCTGTTTTCCAGTTCCTTTTATAGCATTTGTTGTTGGTGTACTTCAAATTTGCATGCCCCTCCCCGTCACAGATGGAAATAAGCCTTGTCTCAGTCTGCCATTTCTGGTCACCAGTTTATAAAAGAAACAAAACAAAAAAAACAATATATATATATCTATATATATTTATATCTCACTCCTGTTTGGCTTTGGCCACCCAATAGGTTCATGAACCTCAAAGGGTTAGCTCCAGCCTGCCTGAAGACCCCCTACTTGCTGGATTGGCAGGGAGTTTCCAGGGAGGTGTGGCTAGCTCCTGGGGACTGGTGAGTCATCAGGTGTGGTTCTCTACACAGTTCAGTCGGCAGGAAGGAAAGGAAGAGACTGCCTGAAGGCAGTTAAAGAAGCTCAAAGGCCTAGCTGGAAGTGAACCCAGCACTAAACCCTGGGATCTTGGTGGTGGCTGTCTCATGGTGCCCCTGTGGTGGTGAATCACCACAGCATGCTGATTCTCAAGGGGAATCCTTTTATCTACCTATCAGATAAGTGCAGCTTTTGAGGAAATAAATGTTAAACTGTTTAAATTGAAATAAGTAGTTAAGGTATTGTGGTGTCTCCCTCCATGTGATACCAGAAGGTCCAGACTATACAACTTTATGAGTAACTGGGCTGTTGGTTTTCCAGAGAGGCAAGCCCACATAGTCATTTAATCTGGAAGTTACTAGCTCCTGTATACCCTGGCAGGTGTCAAGGATTGATATGGGATATGGGACATGCGTGTAGACTATGTTGATCTGCCTGGATTGGTGGTAGTTCAGGTGGATGTTAAAGATCCCATGGCACTTATCGAAAAGAGTAAGGGAATTTCCTCGGTGTCCTGGCCAAATTTCCCTCATTCACTAAAAATACCACCAACAGCTTCATCTGGTTCAAGGTCAGTTGGCATTCATCTGTATCCCCCTCCCCCGGGTCGTGCCTGAAAATAGGCAGGATTTGTCTAGTGCACTTACCCAGTCAACAAAAACTAAATAAAAAAATTAAAATATGCTAAGTCTGATGGATATATCCATGGGTCCCTGTGACAGTAGTCGCAGGGTCAGTATGGTGGCTACAGCTGTGGGGAACAAGTCAGTCTTCACTGGGCCTGTGGCCCAGAACTCTCCATGTTGATTGATCAATCCTTCTGTTAGAATGATTGTGTATAGGAATTGTGAAGACCATTGGTCCTGCTAAAATTGTGATGCCCCATGTTTAAATCCTGTCACAGTATCACTGTGAGAGAGCATGTTCCATGGTAGTAAGAGAGCTCTGAGGGTGGTGGAAGAACACTGTAAAATGGACCATCAAGCCCTTTACATAATTGTGGCTAAATTAATCATGTTTCCTCTAAGTAAACTGTAGCCCTAAAGGAACCATCTGTTTGAACTTGCGATGGCATGGCCCCAGAATATCTGGAGTAGTCCCTCAGGAGGAGGCCTTGAGAAAGGAGTTGTTGCATGTAATTCGGCAGGGACTGTTCCCCTACTAAATTGTTGCATTTGTTTCAATGGGGATCTTCCTCTATGAGATTGTAGATACCCCATCGTATGCAGATCCTCAAGGGAAGTTAACTTACACATAAAGCTAAGTTGCAGCATCTGAGGTAAAATTTGCAATTGTTCTGGACATTGAAAAAAATAAATGTATTAAGGTACCTCGATGTCTCTCCCCTGGAGGATACACTGTAACAGGATGGTGATACTATTGGCTCATGATCCTTTGCTCCATGAGGACTGATGGTGTAGAGGGTGAGGAAGCAAGTCTCATGGTAGTTGCAGTCACTCAGTGAGAAATGCTCCTCTGTAACCCTTTCTACATTGTGTGGTGAGCCACACAGGTCCTGGATTAGCTAGGACTGAAGCATGGAATAGGTGGAGATTGGGTAGGCTTCGGGACCTCTACGTTAGCTACTGTAATTCCACATGAGATGGATGTACCAGAACCTTTAGAACCTTCAGGCTACGGTGGACCTGCCATTGGGGGGCAACGGCAAAGTGAGAACAAAATCTTGGGGGGGGGGGGGAGGTTGGAAGGCTGGAATCCCAGGTATCTTCCAAGCAGAATGCCTCTTAGTCACATTTATATTTTATTGCTGGTGCTTTTAAAACCTCATCCTGAAGTCTGAGTTTAGGACTACTTCATGCTGGGTCCTGTTTAACAATTTGGGTATGAAACCCATTGCTATCTGAAACAAATGTTCCCCTGAGTTGTATGCAGCCTTTACAGTACTTGGACTCTGATATATGTGTGAACAACAACCCTGAAGAATTTACCCTTGGGCCTAATGGACTTTGCGTTGCGCTTTAATTTTCTGTATCCTCTGTGCTGTATTAGTACATTACTCTAATAACATACTCATGAGTGTTTCTTTAATAAATCAAATGTTTGGGCTTTAATCAAGTTATGGACATTCAGTTATTGTTGGGCACTGTGTTTGTAGCCCTGCATCTGCCTGAAGGGTGTCGGAGCTCCTGGGAGATCACCTCAAACCTGAAAGGCCAAGTAAGTAATTTTATTTTTTCGTGGGCTCTCTCCCTGAAAATTAGTCAGCTGTTAGTCCTAGGCAAGGGCGTTTCTAGCATCTGAAAAGATTAGGGGTTTGAGCTCCCACCCCTCCCACCAAATGAAAAAGTTTTAGGAATTTGGAATCTTTTATTAGGGGCTAATGAATAAAGATTTGGAACTCCAGCCCCTATGCCCACACCTAGTGATGCCCCTGCCACTAGGTCAGAGAGGGGGTTACAACTACATAACTAAATAACATATTTGATATTACCTCTTTCAGGACTGACCTTTGCCAATTGAAACTCCTTGCTTGCCTCTAGGGTACTGAATAAGAGATATTGACGCTTTTGCTAGTTTAGTCTTTGGCAGTGATTGCTTTTTGAAAGCCAGATTCAGAAGTCCCCTTTATACTGATATGCATTGGGAAGGATATCTTCAAAATGAAAAAGGCTAGAAACATCATTTTTTTTAAATTAAAGCCTGAAGCTGTCCCAGTAGTGTGGAGCACTGAGATGCTGGGTGCCTTACCTCCTGTCATGCCGACCACACAAGTTCGGGAACGGAATCAGGTTGTCGGGGTCGGCTGGGGTTGGAGAGGATCAAACATCTGAGGGACTGCTCTCCTTATGCAGGGAGGGGAAGATTGTTGGCATGGCCTTGGACTGTCACCAGGTGGAGGCCTGGTGGTAGTGCAGCTTTGGGCAGCATGAGGGGAAGTGCTGCAGGTTTGTCATGCATGTGTGCCTCCACACGCACATGCATCAACATCTTGTGGTAGGGTTGAGAAGAAACAGCAGAAAACTGGTGTGGGGGGCTTCATGAAGCCCTGCCCACCTGTCTCCAAGTCGGTGCCATTGCTCAGAATTCTTGTCCAATCTGGATACTTATACTGGGGGGGTACACCCTTCCTTCTCCGGCCCTGTCATGGCGGAATCTGTGGGGGAACCGCAAGACCAGGTGAGTACTGGGGGAAGTGATTGCCAGCTTGGGGAGTGGAGGGGCAGGGATAGGGCTGATCATCCACTCCCATGACTAGGAGGATAAAGTACTTGTGAAAAAATAATTAAGGCCCAAATTCTCTAGATTATGCCCAGATCCTTGGGAATCATTCATATTTGCCCAGATATTTGGATGCAGATTTCTTCTGCCTCTGGTGCTGAAGTGCTGATATGGCAGCTTTCACCTATCAATAGATACATGAACAGCCAGGTAACCGGTCAAAACCCTGACTGCACATACATGCGGTCAAAACCCGCGTGGGCATAAATGCATGCGTAGTCTCAGAGTTTGTATATATAATCTGGTGCAGTTTTGGACCTCGCTAGACTACATGGACCATGCAGCATCATTTTTGCTTGTGGACAGTTACTGATAACAGATAACCAATAAAGTCTTATGTTTCATGCCGATGTTTTATGATCACCAATATTGCATGAAATAATTATCTGGTTATGTATGACTAGTCCTTGCAGTTTTTTCATGCTTGACCACCATGGGTTTCAGTTTTTTTTTTACTTTTATGTATTGCAATTTGTATGATGCAACACATGGGGCCCGATTGTCGAAAAGCCCTTAGATCACCCAGTTTGTGATGATCTAGGAGAGTGGCAAACTCAGGGTGTGCCAGGGACCCTGTGCCCAATTCTATAAAAAATAGGGTCCCGGCGCCAAACTTCCCAGGTTTGCCCTATATCACCCGCTGAACCAAACTGTTGGAGCACCTGCAGGAGCTGACACAGGGATACAGCCATCCCTGCCTGGCATAACGCTAGTGGGCCGGGATGGTGGTGGTGGGGTGTGTGTGAGAAGCTGCTGGACAGGAGGGGGCCCACTGGAGAAGGGGCATGGGAGGTGTCATGGGAGGGGGTCATGGAGACAGCCCGGCAGCAGTGGGAATTATGGTACTCGACGGGGTGCGTTGGCATTGTACTGCATATGGAGTAGTTTGACCGTACTGTATGTACAGTATAGTCAGCTGTCCTGGTGGTCTAGCAACCCCCCCGATCTCCCCTAAAATCATTCATGTCATAATCTCTGGTGGTGCAGAGGACCTCCACCCCTAATCTGCCCATAAATTAATATGGTAAGCAGATCAGTCCATGGTGATCTAGCAGCCCCCCCCCAGCTCTGACATGGGGCGTAAATGAACATGGTAATGAGAAAATTCCTGGTAGTGTGGGCCCCCGCAGGTAGGTACTCCACCACCCTGTCTCCCAATCATTCGAACCCCAAGCCGGCGACTGGCACAGCCCTCTTATCACCTCCACAGCCAGCCATTGGCTGGCTGTCACTGAGTGCGTACTTGTGTACAGTACACACTCTTGATTGACAGCTCACTCTGAGCTGTCAACCAATGAGCACAGACTGTATACAGTACGCGCTTAGTGACAGCTCAGTTGGCGACTGGCCATGGAGATGAGAGGAAGGCTGTGCCGGTCGCTGGCTTGGAGTTCAGGATTGGGGAGGAGTGAGGTGGTGGGCACTACCTGAAGGGGTGGGGATCCACTAAATCACGAGGGAATGATCTCATTACCATGTTCATTTATGGCCATGTTGGGGCTGGGGGGCGGGGGGGCCACTAGATCAACAGGGACTGATTTACTTAACATATTACTTTACAGGCAGATGGGGGCTGTGGAGTGGGGATCCACTGCACCACCAGGGATTATGACATGCACAAGTTTTGGGGGAGATCAGGGATTGGGGATCCACTAGACCACCAGGGAAGATCTGTCACTATTTCTTGGGGACATCAGGAATTGGGGTTGGGGGATGGCTAGACTACCAGGGAGGAGTTGACATATATCTGGGGGACTTCAGAGATAAGGGGGTGCTAAACCACCAGGGCATCTGACTATAGTGTATATCCAGTACAGAAGGACTACTCTATATCCAGTACAATGCCACTGCATCCCAAAGAGTGACAACTCCTGCTGCTGCTGAGCTGTCTCCATGAAACCACTGATGACATATCCCATGCCCCTTCTCCATCCTGCAAGCCATTCTTCTATCCCCTTCCGCTGTTGCAAGCCACTTAGACCACCTCCTGGCTGGTCCAAGTGGTGATCTTTCCTGCGGCCATGGCGGGGCTTGTAGAATCCCCCCAAAAAAGGAATCTTGCAGCTCCGCCATGGCGCAAGCCCCCTTGCAACCTGGCACACTTGGTTGCTTGCTGCAACCGTGGTGCAAGGGGGCTTTGGCACAGCTGTGCTGGACTGGGCACAGGCTGCTTTCAGAATCACATTTGCCACAAGTTGTGATGCATGTCACCCCTTGCGTCAAACTCTTATGACGCAAGTCCCTTGTGTCAGTCTAGCAGTTTTGACAATGGGGCACACAGTGTGTAAGTACTAACAGAGAGATAGCCATACATATGATTTATACCAACAGTCAACTAGTAGGTAATTTAGGACACTTTCCCAACAGTTACAGCATCCAGGGGTCCCGAAACATCAGTTTCTAACTGTAAAGGGTTACCAATAAAAATCCAAAATGAGCAATTATTCTAAAGGTTACGCAGATTTCATTGAATTCTGTGTATTGACGTAAAGCAGAAGAAATGAGAGTTTTACAACTTTATACATTTCTTCCAACAGTATCAGGGGCATTTTTAGGAGAATCCACTTGCTTTACAAAAAACAGTTTATGAGTCTGTGTAGACAGAGGTTATGTTGCATTTGTTGGAGGAATTTCTTAGTGGAATCATTCATTATATTAAAGAAAGCATAGAACCATATAAATAGGTAGTTTGCCCCAGCTTTTTTTTTTTTCATCTGGGGAAAACATGGCAGACATTTTTAATTCAGCTGCAGCTACAAACATACAGCAGAAAACTATTAATGGTAACAGCCAACAATTACACCTGCTCCAGGGACTTCTTTACACACACACTACAGCTTAATAGAAGCAGCTGAATACATTAGGGGAAATTTTGCTTTCCCCAGATGATGCCATATTTGTACGCCTCTACTGTAGCCTAAGCATACCTCTCAACTGCCCTTCATTACGAGGGGTGTCTTTCATTTTACCACTTAGCCTTACACTGCCCACATCCATCCCTCATGGGAAAGGGGCTCTTCACACTGATTAGGTTCTGTAAACATAGACTTTTAAAGCAGAAACTCACAATATTCTAACATGCCAAACCAAAATCAAAATTTGCACTGATAAATGCATGGTTTTCCAAAGTGTTTTGAGGCTGTATCTCCACCTTTGATGATGTGTCTCTCATTATGAGGGCCAGTGTCCCACACTGTCCCACATTTTGAAGAGTCATATTCCCACATTTCAGTGACGGAATGTTGAATGGTAAAAGAAAAACAAGTTGATACGTCTATGTTAGAAATCCAAAACGTTCTATGAGTGTAACGTGTCCAGGCAGCAATTCATTTTGGCTTTTCTCCCTGACTGAGGAATTAAAATGTTTCTGGTGTCTGTACACTGGTAACACTACCACTCATGACGCCGGTGACCCAGGTTCAGGAACAAACTGGGGTCAGCGGGGGCCAGCCAGGGGAGGAGGAGGAGGACCAAGTGTCCTGGGAGATACTGTCCTCCTCCTCCAGGGAAGTAGGGCCACCATCCTTACTGCGATGCAGACACTCGATACACATATTATAGTACATGCAGACACTTTCACATATTACAGTAGATGCAGGCACTCCATTCACATATTACAGTAGACGCAGATACTCCATACACATATTAAGGTATATGCAGCACTCCATACACATATTATAGTAGACACAGACATTCCATACACATATTATAGTGGATACAGACACTCCATTCACATATTACAGTAGATGCAGACATTACGCTCACATATTACAGTAGATGCAGGCACTCCATTCACGTATTACAGTAGATGCAGATACTCCACACACATATTATGGTAGATGTGGATACTCCACACACAAATTACAGTAGATGCAGATACTCCATACACATATTAAGGTATATGCAGCACTCCATACACATATTATAGTAGACACAGACATTCCATACACATATTATAGTAGATGCAGACACTCCATTCACATATTACAGTAGATACAGACACTCTTTAGAAATATTTTAGTAGATGCAGGCACTTCATACACACGATACAGAAAGTTTAGGTACTCCATACACATATTATAGTAGATGCAGGCACCACTCCATACACATATTATAGTAGATGTAGACACTCCATAAACATATTATTGTAGAGGGAGGCATACCATATACATATTATATTAGATGCAAACACTCCTTACACCTATTATAGAAACATAGACAATAATAACAGAAAAAGACCAAAGATCCATCTAGTCTGGCTGGAGTTCCTCATCCCTGGGACCTATTGTCCATATGGAGTTTTATCCCTCCCTGTCCACCTTCTGCTCCCCTCCCTGCATCTGCTGACCTGAGCAACCACCAAACCTTTCACTCTGTCCCACTCATGCTTTTTTTTATACTTTCATTATTAGTTTTTTTTTTGTTAGGTTACAGTATCTGAACTGTTTAACATTCACAGCTTGTTGTTACAATTAAATGGCTGCACTTTACATCAACTTGTAGTCCATCCAGTTTGAGGTAGGTAAGAGCAGAAAACAAAATAAATATAACAACAATAAGCATATATATCACTAAAACCTGGAGACGGATATTGTATTAGTCTGTCCTCTATATTCCACTGCCTAGTGGGTCTGGCTGCCTAGGTGGCTCAGGCAGCCCCGATGGATTCAGTACTGTCTGTCTTGTCTTGAATTTATACTACTTTTGACCTTCCCTCATCCTAGGTGTGAGTCCAGTGACCACCCTTTGGTAGTCCTGCTCATTTGTACCTGAAGTCTCCCCTACAGTGTGTCAAACCTCTTCTTCCTTCACCTCCCTGTCATGCTTAAAACCATTTATAGTCTTGGTGCCCACCACTTTCACTGGCAGACTGTTTCATGGCTTCACCACCCTTTAAATAATATAGAACTTCCTCACATCCCTCTTAAACCTTCCCCCGTCCAGTTTTCACTTATGACCCTAGGTATATTATATAAGGGATAATTTATGAGTGCCCATACACAACAAGCCTGTGTTTCTATCGAGAGGTTGAGATACCAGCATATGGACCTCAAGAGTGAAGCTTCAGAGATCCATGCTGGTATCTCAACCCCTCGATGGAAACACAAGGCCAGTTGTGTATGGGCACTCATATTTTATTTGTTATTGTGTATGGTTTTAAAAAAAAAAGAAAGAAATGGGGCCGATATGTCTTTTTTTAAACCATGCTTACCATAGAGCTGAGATACAATGTGCCGACAAATGAACCAGGCAGCAGGAGTCAGCGCATGGGAATTGTAGCTGCAGTTAATGATAGAACATGCACAACAAGGTTTTTAGAATTAGCACAACTTTAGAACATGCACAACAACTTTAGAACATGCACAACAAGGTTTTTAGAATTAGCACAACAACTTTAAAACATGCACAACTTTAGAAAATGCACAAAAAGGTTTTTGAGCTGCTTGAATTCCGTGCACAATACGCTCTAACCATACACTATATTATATATTATGGCAGATTCAGACACTCCATACTCATATAGTGGATGCAAACACTTGTAGTAAATGCATATTTAAATAAATTATATTATATTTAATCATATACAGTATTATAATAGATGCAGACACTCCATACTCACATAGTGGATGCAAACACTCTATACACATATGGTAAATGCAGACATTCAATGCACATATTATATCAGAAGCAAGCTCTACATTCATATATTACAGTAGGTGCAGGCACCTCACACAGATATTATAGGGTTCTATGTGATAACGGTGATCACGGAAGGGGTTAAGTTGAGTGTACATGAGCGAAAATCAATTTCGCTCATGTACACTCGCAGCGCAGACCAAAAGGATGCCAAAAACCTATTTTTTCTGCGGAGGGCTTCTCCAGGGTTGTGCATACCGGGGGTGGGG
This sequence comes from Neoceratodus forsteri, assembly GCA_016271365.2. Lineage (NCBI taxonomy): Eukaryota > Metazoa > Chordata > Ceratodontiformes > Ceratodontidae > Neoceratodus > Neoceratodus forsteri. The sequence goes on along the minus strand of CM057456.1, from coordinate 1,169,817,909 downwards.
TGAAAACAAACAAAAGAATTCATAGACCAGTGCAAAAATACAGACGTGCCCAGCATCGAACTCAGCACCCTCCCAACCCTAGCCTGCCACGAACCCACCATGCCACATAGCCAGCTCGGCAACCCACCACCACGATGCACCTCACAAGTCCTCCCTCTCCTTTCGCCTGCTGCATGGCGTGCTCACTCCCCCACCGCATGCGTGTATACATATAGCGATAGGATGTCACTATAGCCGTATTCACCTCCCTGTCCAGTAGCCCTGTGAACAGGCACCGCTATTGAGTCACCCTTTTTGTAAGCGCTCAATAGCAGATGCCCTGATCACAGGATACCATATTATAGTAAATGCAGATACTCCATACACATATTGTAGTAGTTGTAGTTGCCATGTACACATATTACAGCATAAAAACAGGCACTACATTTGCATACTGTATTATACTAGAGTAGGCACTGCATTCACATATTACAGAAGATGCAGGCACTTCAACTACATGTTATAGTAGATGCGGAATTCCATACACGTATTATAGTAGATGTAGATACTCTACTCATAGTACAGTAAATGCAGACACTCCATTGTAGCAGGAGCAGGTCCATACACATATTATAGTAAATATGGACACTCAATGCACGTATTGTAGCAGAAGCAGGCACTACATTCACATATTAAAGTAGATACATGCACTCCATACACATATTATAGTAAATGCGAAGACCCCATATACATATTGTAGTAGATACAGGCACACCATACATATATTATAGTAGATGTAGACATTCCACACTCATGTTTATTTATTTATTTGTTTATTTATTTATTTAACAGTTTAATCAGGCAGGCATGCTGAGCGGAATAACCATTCATTTCCAGATGCCACCTGGGGGAGATTGGGTACAGGGTAGCACTGGATGAGATTACATACAGTACAGGTTTTACATAAAATTACAGAAATAGCAAGACAGCAGAAACAACAATAACAATGTATTTACATAGGATCCTAGCTTAATGTATTAGAGGACCCTGCAAACAGCAGCAGATTATAACATGGCTAACAGATGACGAGATCAGAGTGACATGAGGGCTTAGTGCTTATGGGTGCTGGCAGCAGGTGCATGTGGTGGTGAAGTGTGCATGGAGGAGTGGATTGAGCTGTCTGGGATTCATGGAGTGTCTGACGTCAGCAGACAAGTCATTCCATAGTTTGGGCATGTGATATTTGAAAGCTGTTTGGCCCTTGGAGGAGTGCATGAATGGGATTTGGAGAAGCCTGGAGTCTGTGCTTCTGAGTGAATAGGCAGGGGAAGGTTGGGCCATTATGGTGGATCCAAGATAAGGGGGAAGGGACCCGGACCAGAATTTGGCAATGACTCTGGTGCAGTGAATCTGTCTGCAGGATTGTGAGTGAGGGGAGGGCTAGGGAGCTGTATAGGTCACAATAGTGTGTCTTTTGTGGGCAATCTAAGATGAAATGACAGAAGGAGTGAAATACTGTGTCAAGGCTGGCCAGGTTGGATGATGGAGCGGCACCATTGACCACATCGCCATAGTCAAGTATTGGTAGAATCATCTTTTGAACAGTTTCTCTCCGGACTAGAGTGGGCATGCACCCTTTATTGCGATATAGAGCACCAAGTTTGGGATGTAGCTTCTTGTGTAATGAATCGATGTGTGTGGAGAAATCAAGGTATTGGTCAAGCCAGATGCCCAGGTATCTGTATGAGGTGCAGAACTCAGGGGGACCCATCTAGGGTTTGGAATGAGGGGAGAGTTGCTAGGCCGGAAAGGTGTGGTTGCGTGCCGAAGGTTAGTGAGATTTTTTTTTATCATTTAGGAATAGTTGGTTGGATCGGAACCATTGCTGTACGGCATTGAAGTCCTGCTGTAGCACACTGGACACTACTCCTGTGAAAGGACCTGTAGCTTACAGTACGGTGTCATCCACATACAATTGGATAGATGAGTGTGTGCAGGCCAGCGGGAGGTCTTTTAGGAATACTGAAAAAAGTAGTGGTCCCAGAACTGATCCTTGGGGGACCCCCCCTTAGTGACTGGGAGGGGGGTAGATATGTGGGGGCCAATTTTCACCGATTGCAAGGTAGGCCTGAAACCAACTAGTGGCAAGGCCAGAGAGGCCAGCATCTATTAGTTTGGCTAGTAGCAAAGGGTGGGAGACGGCATCAAAAGCCTTAGCCAGGTCTATGAATATGGCCGAGGTGATATGCCCTTTGTCCATGCCTGTGAGGATGTCATCGGTGAGTCTTAATAGGGAGGTGATGGTGGAGTAAGACTTTTGGAAGCCAGACTGATAGGGGGTGAAGAAGGAGGTCGAGTCTAGGTATTGGGAGAGTTGGGCGAGGGCAAAGTGTTCCTGAAGTTTGGCCAGAATTGGGAGGAGGGAGATGGGGTGGTAATTTCCTGGCATGGAGGGGTCACTGCCCTTAGGGAGGGGGATGACAATCGCCTGTTTCTAGGCAGCTGGGATTTTGGCCAGAGAGAAGGAGAGGTTGAGGAGGTCAGCTAATGGGGCGGCTATGGCAGGGGTGGATAGGTGAAGTAATTTGGCATCTACGCCAGTAGGGCATTTGCCTTTGTTGGGGTTGAGTGCGCTCAGAGCTTGGAGCACTTCGACCGAAGTGACTGGATGAAAAGAGAACCCGTGGTAGGGGAAGAGTTCTGAGATTTTGGTGAGGTTCTTGGTGTGCACGGGTGGGTGGGTGGGAGACTGGGAAGAGAGATGCAGTGACGCTTGGTGAAGAAGGTATTGAAGGCTGAGGCAACTTTGCTAGGGTCCGTGATGGGCATGCCTTGGGTAGATAGGGTCGAGGTTGGTGGTTGGGCAGGCGGAAAGAGGAGGGATTTGATAGTCTTCCAAAATTTTTTAGGGTGGGTAAGGTTAGAGTTCAGAGCAGACGTGAAGTAGTTCATTTTGGCCTTGCATATTGCTTTGGTGCAGGAGTTGCGTAGGGTACGGTAATTTTGTAGGGATACTTGGCAGCATGTTAACTTATGTTTTTTCCATGCCAGATCCCTAGTTCGGCAACTGCTAATGATGTTGGCGGAGACCCAGGGGAGGTGGGAGTCCCTTACTCTTGTGCATCTTAGGGGGGCATGATGGTCCCATACAGCGAGAAAACTGGCTTTGAAGGTCTTGAAAGCATAGTCAATAGAGGGTGCCTGCGATATGAAGGACCAATCTACATGAGCCAGGTCGTTCAGGAGGGAGGGGAGAAATAGGGATTTGTAAGATCTCGTGAGAAGCGTTCTTGAGAGGGGTTGTGTGTGTGTGTCTATGCACTTTCCTGACCATATATATCATGTGGTGGTCGCTTAGGGAGTCGGGGAGGAGACCAGCATTAACAATCCTGTGAGGGTGGGAAGTGAGGGCCCAGTCCAAGAGGGAGTGGTTAGGTGTTTTGGGGTTTAGCCGGGTGGGTTGGGAGATTAGCTGGGAGAGGTTTAGGGCATTTATTTTGGTGCATACTTTGGAGCAGTCTTTGGCTAGCCAGTTGAAATTGAAATCACCAAGGATATGGAGCTCTCCCACAGTGGCAGAAGACTTTAATGTGGCCAGGTGGCCTAGGACACTGGGCATGGGGGTAGTAGGGGTGCAGTAGAAACCTGCGACATACACAGGGGTGGAGTAAGGCAGTGCAAGTTTAATTAGTAAGGACTCTATCTGTGGTGTAGGTGCAGGGAATTGGACCGGGGTGAACTGTAGCCTTGTGGAGATAAATATGGCAATGCCACCACCTCTTTTCCTGCCCTGGCAATCTTGCCTGATCAGTGAATAGCCAGGAATGGCTAAGCAGAGTCTGCATGGTGTGGCTTAAGCCAGGTCTCCGTTAGTATGAGGATGTCTGGGCGTAGTGATAGGGCAGTAAGTTGTAGTTCAGGTATTTTGTTCAGGATACTGCAGATGTTGAGGTGCAGTAATTGGAGGCCCTTGGGGAGAGTCAGTGGGGCGGGGGGATTAGGAGGGGTAGGACCCGGGTTGGCTTCTATATTCCCTGCCAAGAGTAGAAGCAGTGTTAGAATGTGTTTGGTTTTGTACCAGGCTGGTCCAGTCATGCAGTGGGGGAAGAGTGCGTCATGGGTAGTGCAGTGACGGCATCTGTAATGTTACATAGGACAGATAGCCCTGGGAAGAATGAGGGAGGTAGGATGGAGGCTCCGAGCATCCAGTTTTGCGAGGGTCCATGGAGGGACTGGGGAGTAGTGCAGGTGTAGAAGAGGGGGAGGTTTGTGTGCCATAGTGGATGGGGTGCTGGGGGGAGGGAGGCTAGGGGAAACGCCAGGAAGAAAAGCGGGAGGAAAAACAGTAGCATTTTGCCTGAGTGATGCAGCAAGCAGGGGCTGAGTGTAGCGGCTGCTAGTGGTGACAGTTGATAAGCTGCTAATGGGAGAGTGGGCTGATTGGTTCTGCAGAGCACGTGGTATCCTCTATAAAGCTGAGAGCCGACCAAGGGTGGTGGTGGGGGCGGCCGGGTAAACGTTCGCCGATTCCTAAAGCTGGCGCAGGTCTTGGGCGCATGTCTCATACATTGTTTGCTCCGTGGGGGGGGGGGAGGTTCTGTGTGTTGGAGGCTCCGGTGGGGAGGGCTGGCATCTCCAGGCCCTCATGACCCCTTCAGCAGCTGTGAGACAAGGAGAGAGGGAGATAGATTTATACGCTGCCGAAGAGGCGGGGCTTGTTTCAGGTAAGAGCATGCAAGTTAGGCCTGCAATTGTACTGCGCAGCATGGCGTGCAGAAACCAATTTAAAGCAGCAGGATTTTTGCCTAACTAGTACCTTAAGGCACTGCTCTTAATGCGACTATTTCTAGTAAGGCTATGAAATGTACACGATCAAAATTAAGACTATTTCTAGTAAGGCTATGAAATGTGCACAATCAAAATTAAACAGCTGAGGTTAAAGCAAAAGGAGGCTGCAGGTTATACAGTCTATTTATACTTGGTACAAAAACTGTCTGTTAAGCTACAAATACTCTAATGGATCCTTAAGGTAACACTGAGAATTCAGAGAACTGAAGCTTATGGTATAAAATCAGCTCTAAAAACTATCTATACACCTATGCCAACTGAAAAAGTTAAAAGTTTGTTTGTGTATTTTTCAAATGATTTTTGCGCCAAACAACGCTCGCTGATTCCTAAAGCTGGCGCAGGTCCTGGGCGCACGCCTCGTACCTTGTTCGCCTCCATGGGGTTCTGTGTTGGAGGTCTGGGTGGGAGTGCTGGCATCTCCAGGCCCTCATGACCCCTTCAACTGCTTGTTCGCTCCATGGGGGGGGGGGGGGTTCTGTGTGTTGGAGGCTCCAGTGGGGAGGGCTGGCATCTCCAGGCCCTCACAACCCCTTCAGAGTAGATGCATGCACTCTACAGACATATTATAGTAGATGCAGACACCCCATTCACATATTGTAGTACATACAGACACTCCGTACATATGTTACAATAGATGCAGATACCCTGTACACATATTATAGCAGATGCAGACACTCCATATGCACATTGTAGTAGATAACAGGCACTCCATGTATATATTATAGTAGATACAGACAATCCATAGTCATATAGTGGATGCAGGCACTCCATACACCTATTATAGTAGATGCAGATACTCCATATACATATAATAGCAGATGCAGACTACAGTAGATACAGGCACTGCATGCATATATTATAGCAGATAGATAGAAACAGAAACATAGAATATGATGGCAGATGGGGACCATCCAGTCTGCACATGGATTTGTACCCCCACTTAGTTTGTTGATATGTTAAGGTTTCCACACTGCCTGTCCCATGCTAGCTTAAATTCTCTGACTGTCTTTGCCCCCACTACCCCTAGGGGCAGTCTGTTCCAAGGTTCCACAACTCTTTTGGTAAAGAAGAACTTCCTTATGTTGCCTCTGAACCTACCCTGCTTCAAGCGCATGTTGTGCCCTCTAGTCCACGTACAATTGTTTACCTGAAAAAGGCCTTGTACCTGTACCTTGTTGATACCCTTTTGGTATTTAAGGTCTCTATCATGTCTCCTCTGTACCTACAGACATTCCATACTCATATAGTGGATGCAGACACTCCATGTACATATTACAGTAAATACATACACTCCATACACATAGTACAGTAAATGCAGACACTCCAGACACATATTACAGTAAATGCAGAAACACCAAACACTTATTAGAGTAGATGAAGACACTCCATACACATATTATAGAAGATGCAGATACTTCATATACATATTATGGTAGATGCAAACACTCCACACACGCATATTGTAGTAGATACAAGCACTCCATAAATATGGTAGATGCAGACACTCCAGGCACATATTATAGTAAATGCAGACAGTCCCTGCAATTATTGTAGCAAAAGCAGGCACTACATTCACATAATAAGGTAGATGCCGGCACTCCATACACATAGTATAGTAGATGTAGACACCCCATACATATATTGTTGTAGACACAGAAAATCCATTCATATATCACAGTAGATACAAACATTCCATACTACAGACATGCCATAGTAGATGCAGACACTCCATTCAGATATTATAGTAAATGCACACATTTCATACACATATTATAGTAGATGTAACAGTCCATACTCATATTATGGTAGATGCAGACACCCCATATACATACAGTATTACAGTAGACACAGGCAATCTATGCAAATACTACAGTAGATGCAGACACTCCTTACAAATATTATAGTAAATGCAAACACTCCATACAAACATTACAGTAGATGCAGACACTCCATAGATATATTACATTAGATGCAGATACTCCATACAAATATTACACTAGACGCAGACACTCCGTACAAATATTATAGTAGATGTAGACACTCCTTACATGTACTATACTAGATGCAGACAATCCATATCTATACTATAGTAGACACATATACTCCATACGTATATTGCAGTAGATGCAGACACACCACACACATATTGTAGTAGATACAGGTAATTCATACACATATTACAGTAGACGCAGGCCCACCATATAAATATAATAGTAGATGCACTACTCGGTACACATATAGTAGATGCACACACTTCATACACATATTATACTAGATGCAGACACTCGATACACATATTAGAGTACATATAGACACAATATTGGGAAGGCTAAAGCCTGAGGTTCAATGGGGGAGGGGGGATAGCTCCTCCCACATTCCCTACTTAAAGCACAGCACTTCCGCTGCTGTTCAGCTTTGAGTATTTCAAATATGCCAGTGACTTCTGAGCAGCGTGGCTGGTGTGGCTTGTTTCTCCTTTTGGTTTTTTCCCCCCTTCGTCCATCCTCCCGAGCTCGTTCTGTCTTCCTCTGTCGTCGTTCATACTCCTCCCTCCCGTGCCTCTGTGTCCTTGCATTTTGTTTTTTCCCCTGCTCCCCTACCTCCTTTACTCTGTTTTGTCTCTCTCTCCGCCATGCCCATTTCCCTCCCCCTGGCTTTCTTCTCTGCCTCCTCCTTCCCCCTCCTGGTGTCTGTCCTCGGTGCTCCCTCGTACCTTCTTTGGTTTTATTTTTTTTTCTTCTCTTCCTTTCTCATTGGGTTTGGTTTCTGGTGCCTCTGCCTCACCAGTCGCCACTCTGTTTCCTGCCGGTGCATTCATATGTACTCCGCTTGCCCTGCTTCGCTTCTAGGTCTGCAGTCACCTGCTGCTCCCGGCCTTCTCCTTCTATAGACTTCTGTGGCACCTCCTTGTGCCAGTTTCTCATGGCCGGTGAGCCACTTGCCTCCTAGCTCCCCTTGTCCACTCCTGGACTGCTGCCTGGGCTGGGGAGTGCTTCAGGGTTTCAGCGACCCTTAGAATTGTGGCTGGTGTGCCACCACTGTGCTTTACTTCCTTGCTCCCTCTACCTGCTGCATGGTGGGGTGGGGAACCCCGGATTGTACATAACTGTTTCTCAGCACCTTGAACCACCTGATGGCAGCACAGCAGGAGCACCGCTTTTGAACTCATCTCCCCAGTCTCTTTGGACACCAGTGGGGGTTGTGAGTTTCTGCTCCTGCACACCACTGCCTTTCCATCGGCTCCCCGCACCGATCCATCCTTCATATCTCTCAACTTTCTGTACCTGCTGTGTGGATCATAGACATTTTTGGCCCTCAATCTGAGAGGTACTGAGGGTCACAGGACCTCAGAATGCAGGACACATCCTATACCATGACGGTCCAGGCTCAGAACATTGTGGTCCTCATTATGTTTTCTTGTACAGTGATTTTTCATGGATTCGTCAGCTTGGAATTTTATGATTTTCTGCCTTAATGACTGCATTTTCTGTACATTCTATGTCATGTCAGCAGCTTTTCCATGGGGGGCCAGGTGAACACTTACTTCTACGATGCTATACTCAGTTCTGCCCCGTGTTGCAATCCCAGTACCCTTGCAGTGGTTGGTTTCTCTGACAGCATTTTGGGGCCTTCCCTATTACCATCAGTAGCTCTTCCATCTGAGATTCTGGACACTCTTTGGTCACATCCCCAGGGGCTCCCTGCCTGGCGCATGACTCACCTGTGCAGTGCTTGCCCTCTACACATCTTGTTCAAGGTCCAGAGTATGAGCACAGACCTTATGTACCCCGTACATCACTGTTTCCTATAGCAGACCTCTGTGTGGGGTCTTACTGAATGACTCATCAATTCTTCTCTTTCCTCTGGTGGACCTACATGGGGTCCCACCATCCAGCTAGCCCATGTGGGGGCTAGCTCGACTCACTCAATTCTTCTCCTTCCTTGGGCAGACCTACTTGGGGGTCCTGCTCAGCTAACCTACATGAGGGCTTAGCTCAACTCACTCCATTCTACTCCTTCCTTGGGCAGATCTACATGTGGGTCCAGATGGTCCAGCTAGCCTATGTGGGGGTCTAGCTTGACTCACTTCATTCTACTCCTTCCTTGGGCAGACCTAAGTGGAGGTCCTGCTGGTCCAGCTGGCCTGCGCTGGGGCTTAGCTTGATTCACTCCATTCTACTCCTTCCGTGGGCGGACCTATGTAGGAGTCCTGCTGGTCTAGCTTGCCCATGGTATCACGTCAGGACAGCGACACCATTATAGCGAAATACCACCACAGCGACATATCTCATCATGTTGAGATCTTTTACTGTGGTGGTCCACTGTCAGCCAACAGAATGATTCTCATAGTTGTGCCCCCACCCGAACCAACTCTGATTCGAAGGACCCCACAGAAAAACACTTAGGTACATCAGGAACAATGCCGACTGTCGTCATTGTTCCCATCGATGTGCAGGCTGTCAAGATCATTGTTGTCAATGTCCTGTGGTGGAACCCTTGCCCACGTGGGGGCCTACCTCACTACTCAATCACTTCTACGCTTTGCTCTAGAGGACATCCGCGGGGGTCCCACTGATCCAGCTTGGCCCACGGGGGAAGGGGCTTGCTTCATGGCCGGTATATTCCAGTTCTTGTGCAGGACATCTCTGTTGAGCGATGCTCATTTCCATGACGGTCCTGGGACAATGTAGGTACCTTCCTCTTAAGGCAAACAATGGTATCCTCCTTCTGTGGACAACTCAAGTCAGTGTCCGGCAGGTCACTTAAGTTGGTAAGACCATGAACATTCATCCATTGTATATCTACCTGCAATCTCTATGACTTCCTGGTAAACGTCTTGTGTACGAGCAATGTCATACAGCTGGCACGGTATGTACTATATACTCCTCTCTTTCCTGTCTACATTCTTGGTAACATGTCCACTGTCCGTACTAAGCGCATTTGTACATTGTGCATCTTCCTCTTGTGACCCCTCGTGAGGGTCTCACCATTTCCAGCCTGTCCACCTGGGAGCCTGCCTTGCCAGTCCATCATTTGACTTCTTTCTCTTGCGACCCTGCATGGGGGTCCTGCTGGTTCAGCTTGGCCTGTGTGGGGGCTTAGCTTCTGGCTCAAACATTCCCGATTCTTCCTCTGGTGGAACTGCATGGAGGTCCTGTCAGTTCTGGTTCAGCATCGGGAGGCCTGGAATCCCAGCTCGACTGGTCTGGAGTCTTGATCTTCCCTCATTTGCAACCAATTTTTGGGTGACTGACCTGTCCTGTCTTGTCATATTGTATCATTCCTGCCACTCTGCTCCCAGGAACTCTGATGACTGATCATGTTCCATTCTTCCAGGACCTGCAATACCAGTCTTCAATGTTGACTCTCTTCACAATTGCTTAATCATTTTCCAAAACCTGCTCTATTTCCCTTATGCATGCATGGAGCCTAGTTTACCATCAGACTACCTGCGTGGAGGGCCTGTCCTCACCACTTCCTCCATGCTGCATCTGGATCCTCAGCTTCTGGACTTGCCCTGGACCTCCATGGACATCTTGCACCTTTTTCTCGGGTCCTCCAGGAAAGACCTTCAGCAATGACCTGTACAGGGGTCTCCTCAAGCAGGCTTCCTCACTGTGCTTCCATGGGGTTCCCATTTAGCTGCCTAGAGCCAATCGGTCACTGGATTTTTCATTGCTGCTGCTTGTCTCATAGGACTGACTTCAGAGAGCTCCTGTTTAATCTTATTCTGCCATGTTCTGGCACCTCCAACATCATGGCCTCTTCCCTGAATTTCAGTGGCTTCATCAGATGTCCCTACTGCTCTATCTGCTGTTCCTGCCTTCTATGATAACAGACCTTTGAACATCCCTTGACTTAGCTCCCTGGATTTACCCTTGTGTTCAGTTTTCAGTTCTCAGTTACTATACAGAAACCCTGGACATGGTTAACCAACTTCTCTCATCCAAACACCCAGCTGAATTGGACTCTCCATCTTCTAGAATCTTCATCCTTCAGTATTGACCTTCCGCTCATGTAAAGATTCAGAAGACACGAGTCATCAACCAGCAAGACTAGGAATAAGACTCTCAGACATAACCAGAACCAAAACCTCAGCCCACATTTAGGATTATCTCCTCCTAGTTTGCCCAGTGGATGAGCAGGTCAGTAGAAATGAGTCCTCAGAGGTTTCCCCTCTAGAGTTGGAGGAGGTAATCGAACTGTTAATAATCTTTTTGGGTCTTTAATCCTACACTTACCCAGTATTTCTACTGAGGGTGGGAAACAGAAAGGCCGAAGTCTAAGTTCATAAACCTCAAGCATGCAACATTCAAGCTCATAAGTATACACAAGCACTACGCTAAGTACCACACATTGAATGGGAAGGCTAAAGCCTGAGGTTCATTTGGGGGGAATAGCTCCTCCCACATCCCCTACTTAAAGCACAGCACTTCTGCTGCTCAGCTTCGAGCATTTCAAAAGCGCTCATCATCCTCCCCAGCCTCCTCTGGCACTCTTATCTCACCCTCGATGCTGGGCCTTTAATTCTACGCCTACCCAGCATTTCTGCTGAGGGTGGGAAACAGAGAAAGGCCAAAGTCTAAGTTAATAAACCTCAAGCATGTAACGTTCAAGCTCATAAATATACATAAGCACTACACTATGTACCACACATTGAATCATATATTACAATAGATGCAGGCATTACATTCACATATTACAGTAGATGCAGGCACTCCATGCATACCTTGTAGTCCATGCAGACACTCCATGCACATATTATAGTAGATGCAGATACTCCACTCACATATTGAGGTATATGCAGACACTCCATACACATATTATAGTAGATGTAGACATTCCATATATATATTAATAGTAGATGCAGACACTTCATACACGTAACATAGTAGGTGCAGCCACTCCATACACATGCTGTAGTAGATGTGGATGCTCCATACACATACTGTAGTAGATGCAGACACTCCAGGCACATACTGTATAGTAATAGTAGTTTTATTTGTTTGTGGCACCCTTCCCTGGAGGCCCAGGGCACCATAGTATATGCAGGTACTCCACGTACATGTTGTAGCAGCAGCAGGCACTACATTAACATAATAAGGTGGATGCAGGCACTCCATACACATATTATAGTAGATGCAGGTACCCCATACACATGTAGTAGCTACAGGCACTCCATATATATATATATATATATATATATATATATAGATTACAGAAGATCCAGACATTCCATACTCCTGCAGTACATGCAGACATTTCATACACATATTACAGTATAGTAGATGCAGACACTCCATAGTATATGCAGACACTCCATATACATATTACTATAGGGGCACAGTAGCGCCATAATAGTTAGGGTTGAGCAGGGGTTTCTATGTTACACCATACATTTTGCACTTTAATATCTTCACAATCGTTCAATGGATTTGCACTACTGTTTGCATGCATGGTCTTTGGGGTAGATCTCTTGAGCGACAAGTTTTGTTCTGGGAGGATGTGTGGATTCCGAGATGCGAATATTGAAAAAGTTAAAAAAATCACTGTTTTTTGCTGCTGTTTTTTTTGCCATCGCCTAGTACCCAAATGGTTTGGAATTTTGGTCTGAAAGTTTTAGAGTTGAAAGGGCTTGCCTCATAGATGTGCCTTTTACTGGTTTGGTGAAAAACTATTAATCTGTTCCAAAGTTAGTAATTTTTCAAATGTCAGTTCTAAACATGCTCAGTATGGTCTTTTGGATAGCTGCTTGGAACAAAATTTATTTTATTTTATTTGGTTTTTGTTTACCGGGTAAGTACACTAGACAACAATGTTGCCTATATTCAGGCACGACCCAGGAAAGTACAGACAGGGGAGACCAGAGTCAACATTAAAGAGTATTTCATGATGCAGCATGAGGTGAGAACAAACATTTGAGCAGTATACAGCCAGGTACAGTCTTTGTCAGTAACAACAAAGAGAAACAGATAACATTACATTAGTTATTTTCATCTGATGATACATCAATGACTAAATTGAAACGACAAACAGCAAACAAAACTTAAATGAAGTAGCATTATAACAATAGGATTTCTGCTGGATGTGGGAAACTTTCAGATTTTGGAGACCAGTAGAAAATCAGTAAGTGCCATAGGGAGGAGAAAATGCTAGGAGAGAAGCTCAAGTTACAGCACAAGAGCAGCAGTCGGATTCTAATAGGTGTGCCCGAAGACTCAGTTTAAAGGCCTTGTGGGATTTGGAGAGTTTGATGTGAGAGGGAATGGAGTTCCAGAAGCGGGGGGCAGATATGGCAAAGGATCATTCTCCTTTTTGTGTGAGATATCTGGGAATTTCAAGTTGGGTTTGAGCAGATGCCCTGAGGAGGTATGCTTGGGAGGGCTGAGTTAATAGTTTGGCAAGGTATTTAGGGGACCCCGTTCTGATCATATTATCAATTGTACAGCCTGCAGAATAGTGTCTGAGCGAGTCTGGGGAGAGCCAATTTAGTTTTGAGTAGAGCAGGCAATGATGGGTAAGTCTGTGAGCGGAGAGAGCAAATCTGCATATACTGTTATAGCAGGTGCTCCATTTCTGGAGTGCTCCTTTGCTAGCTTTAAGGTAAACCTGATAGCAATATGTTAGAGCAGGGAGGAGAAATCCTTGTGCAATAGCAAGCCAGGCAGCATCATTGAGGAGGACCTAATTTAAAGGCAAGACCAAGTTTTGAGTAAACTGTCTTACATGTAGCCGCAATGTGGAGGTTAAAGTCAAGAGATGGGTTGAGAGTGACTCCTAGATACCTGAAGGAGGTAACAAATTCAGAGGAGTCATCTAGAGAATGTATCAATAAGTCTGGAGTAAGAGATCTGATTCTTGGCGGAGGCCAAAAGCATAGTTACAGTTTTCTTAGCATTCATTAGGAGCCTGTTCTGTAGTAACCACTCCTGCAAGCAGTTGAAGTCTGCTTGAAGATGTGCTCTTACTGATAAGGGATCTTTACCACTGGAGAGAAGCACCATGTCATCGCATAAAGGATTAACGAGGAGGAGCAGGAAGGGAGGGCAAGTTGTTAATGAAAAGGAGAAAAGTAGGGCCAAGACTAGATCCTTGGGGGACTCCAACAGAGGTAGGGGAAAGATTTGAGACAGCGGATTCAATTTGGACAAATTGCAACCTCCCTGAGAGGTAGCTATCGAACCAGGAGATGGACGACAGGTCAAAGTCAAGGTGGAACAGTTTGGAAAGTAGCAGAGAGTGATTCACAAGGTCAAATGCCTTTGTGAGATCGATAAATATAGCCCCAGTGAGCAGGCGCTTATCCATCGCTGTAAGGACTGCATTTGTCAGCTGAAGTAGAGCAGTAGTGGTGCTGTGTCCTGTTCGGAATCCGTGCTGGGTAGGGGATATAAGGTTGTTAAGGTGCAGGTAATTTGTGACCCGAGTAGCGATGGCCTTCTCGAGAAGTTTATTTAGGGTAGAGAGAATGGCAATTGGTCTATAGTTTGACATATTTTTGGTATCCTTTTTGTGAACAGGGACAACGGCGGTTTTCCACAATGTTGGTACCGTTTGGGTTATTATGGAAAGATTAAAGATTCTTGCAATAGGAACAGCAGGCAGGGGCTGCCTGCTTCAAAAGCGGCAGTAGCCCATCCGGGCCAGCAGATCCATAGGTGGATACTGATTTGAGGAGATGCAGCACTTGATGGAGAGACTAATGTGAGACGAAAGGGTTTCATGCGAAAGTTATACCTCAGGAGGAGGTGAAAGAGGTTGGTTGAATTTCTCAGTGTATTCGGAGAGATCCGAGAATTGTGCATTAAGAGCATTAGCAATAGTAGGTAACTTGTTACAGTTTGCATCATTCAGTGTCATGTCGGTAATGGCGTCTTGGGCCTTTGCCCAATGAAATTATGATGTGGTTCAAAAACCCTGGTATCACCGCTGAAGATTGGAGAAGCTTAAGGCAGTAGCTCCTTTTCGCCTTCGAATATCTTTTTGCAGGCATTTCTCAGTTGTTTATAGATTAGCCAGTCTTCTGATTGTTGGGACTTCTTTGCCAAGGTCCAGGCCTTGTCTCTTTTATCATGGCTTGAAGGAGGTCTTTTAAGCCATTTATTAGGGAGCCCCTAAGGCGCCTTTTTTCAGAGGGATGTGCAGATCCTGAAGGGCCAGAAGCTGAGACATCAGGTATTCAAGTGCTGTGTTTACATCATCAGTGTGATAGATGGGAGTCCAGTCTATATTATTAATATCCTCGAGAAGTGCAGTTCGGTTTAGTTTGGCAAAATCCCGAAATTGAATGATTCTTGGGGGGGTGGGTTTAAGGCAGTGGCCATTCCAGATACAGAACGTAGGCAGGTGATCACTAATAGAATCCAAAAAGGTCCCTGCAGCAATTATTTTATTTGCTCTATTTGTAGCCATCCAGTCCAGGAGAGATTGGTGCCCAAGTTGAAGAGATGCAGGGCTAGAGGTAAGTTGAGCGAGGTTAAGTCGGGCGAGAGCTTCAGTATATGTACCGGCGTGACTCCCTGATAGGTCTAGGTTGAAGTCTCCCATTAGTATGACTTCAGATCTACCATTTAGAGTGGCCAGATAATCCAAGAGCCCATTTAAGCCAGGGAGAGCCCCCTTTGGAAGATTGTAGGCACAGATCAGATTTAGCCTTTTATCACCACCTAGTTGTAGAACTGTATGCAGAGCTTCACAGTGATTTGTTATCCAAGACTGGAGTACAGAGACATTGAGATGCTCTTTATAATAAAGGACAACTCCTCCACCCTTTTGTTTGGTGGGCGATCGAATCTGGACAAGCTGTAGAGGTATTTTGTACATGGAATCAGGCATCTCTGGCCTGAGCCATGTTTCAGTTAGTCCAAGTATGTCCGGACAGTACAGGGCTATCCAGGCTTCAAGTTCAGGAAAGTTTGCTGGTAAACTTCTGATATTCATGTGGGCAATTTTCATGCCCTTAGTGGAAAACCAAGAGGAGTCATCCGTGGACCTGGCATTCCAATGGGGGCCAGGGTTAGATTCTATGTCTCCTGACAAGCATAAGCGCAGAAGCATCACCCAAACTTCTTTGTAGAATCTGTAATTGCGCTTGAGGTATTTGGGCATGCTAGGGGGGTGATAGAGAAGGAAATGCCCCAATTTGGAAGGATGAGTTATATGGAGGTACAGGTTAGGAGAAGGGAGCAAGGTTCTAGTTGGTATAAGGTTGGAGAATACAAAGAAGAATTCTTCATGGCAGTGGGACCCAGGGTATCCAGCTGGTATGTTACATGAGAGATAGGAAAGGATGATTATGGTGGGTAGTAATCCTGATACCACCAGAAGTGACCTTGGGCATGCAAGAGAGAACATTATGTATGCCTTGTATGAAACCTCTGTAAATCAGAAGTAGATTGTCCCTTATAAGAGAAGAATATAAGTGACAGAAATGGTGACTTAAGGGCAAGGTGACACCTATAGTGAAGGCAGTTTGAGTGCTCAGTACATTCTTTTGGATAGCTGCTTGGAACAAAAAAAGAATTTGGTCCATGTGAAAAAGGATCCTTTTTTATGGGGTAATCCTTTTTCATGAGGAAATTTTTTTTTTTCATATGGCTGCCATTTTGATTCTGTTTTAAAAAAATTCAAAATCCACAAAAATGACATCCTGCACACACACCAACACATATACAGTATCTTGCTCATCGGGACCCTATTAGCTGGATTCTGTGCTTAGTTTGTGGACAAATGATCCAGAAATGTCTTCTTTTAGCATTTAAAAATCCTTTTTCGTCAGACGATTTTTTCGTATGCTTTTTTCATTCATACAAAAAAAGAATGCCCTCATACAAAAAATGAATTTGGACTTAATTTTTTTCCCATTCTTTTATCATGTGAAGGAATGCTTTTTTCATATAATTTTTCATTAAAACAAAAAAAGAATGCCTTCATGCCTATGAAAAAAGAATTTGGACTTAATTTTTTCCCATTCTTATTTTTTTTTTGTATGAATGAATGAATCCTTGTTGGTATGCTTTTTTTGTTCATTCAAAAAAGAATGCTTTCATATGAAAAAATAATTTGAACTTACTTTTTTCCCATTCTGTTTTCGTATGAAGGCATCCTTTTTAATATATGCTTTTTTCATTTACACAAAAAAAGAATGCTCTTATACAAAAAAAGAATTTGGACTTCATTTTTTCCCATTCTTTTTTCGAATAAAGGCATCCTTTTTTGGTATTCTTTTTTTGTTCATACGAAAAATAATTTAGACTTAGTTTTTCCCATTCTTTTTTGTATGACCACATTCTTTTTTGTATGGCTTTTTGTCATACAAAAAAATCCTCTCATATGAATCATATGAAAACGATTTTTGGACTTAGTTTTTTCCCCCACATTTGAACTTCAACAAGCCATAACTCCCTCAATATTTGGACTTAAGGGATGGCCCATATATATAAAAACAATGGTCTTAATGACTACTACAGGAATAATACATAATCACCCTAAAAAATGTAGGGCCCACATAAAATACCATATAAATAAAAAAAATGAAAATTTTCATAGGATGACATTGGAACTTTAACAAGCCATAACTCTCTCAACATTTGGATTTAAAGAGGGACTCTGGCAAAAAATACTACAGTGCAAAATTAGAATAAATATACCCCCAGTAAACCTCGTGCCAAAAATTAGGTTTCTATGTTACTTCCTTTTAGTTATGAGCTATTTTGTAGCCCTGATTTCACTACCTGTTCAAAAAAGCCAGTTTCAGTGAAGAGCTGCTGATGATGTCCTCTCCTGAACTCACAGTCTAGTCTTCCCTGTCAGCAAGCTTATAGGACCTGTTTTTCTAAAGTTTAAAGATCATTGTGAAATGTTTTTTATAAGTAAAACAGGCAGCATCATTCTGAAAACATTGCTATAAAATCTGTGTGTTCCAGGTTTTGTAACAAAGTTGACACATTTGTATTTTTTAATGCTGTTTTGGTGTGATTCATTTCTCCAGAGTTGCAGGATGCTGAGTCAGCATGCCTCCAGGCTGCTGACACCATATGGGGTGTTACTCTACAGTACCTGTTAGGAAGTTGTATTGTTACAAGTGTTGTAATGTTGGTAACTTCATTGCTGTTTGTCAGTGTCTGCTTTACAATAAGTTTTAATAGGGGCCTTATATGTGTTAATTCCTATCAGGGGTGAAAGTCTTAGTCCTGGTAAAGCAATCATTTCAATGTGGAGTACAACACAGATGAGCCTCAATGTAAATCAATTAACAGCCTGCCAGGGAGAAAACAGAAAATGAGCTCTGCTCAACTGAGTATCCCATTCATTCATACTTTGATGATGAATAAAATAGTGATTGATTGATTGATTGAACATTGAGCTGGCTACTGCATAGAAACAACTAGCAAGGATTAAAAATAGCATTACTTCTCCCACCCCCATTTGCAGGGAGATAGAATAATTATTTTAAAGTACCATCTTGAGAAATTACCTCCATTGAATGACGTGTGAATGATCACAGCCTTTCACCACGTAATAGATATCCAGTCTGCAAATCACACAACACTGTGCTATGACTCAGCATCCAGCAACCCTGGAGAAAATGGCTACAACATTAAAGCACCAAAAACAAATAAATAATACACATTTGTCAACTTTGTTACAAAACCTGAAACACACTTAGTTTTTAAAGCAATGTTTATTGAGTGGTGCTGCCTGTTTTACTGGTGAAAACCATTGCCCGATGATCTTTAAGCTTTGGAGAAACAGGTCCTTTAAGCTTGCTGAAAGGGAGGACTAGACTGTGAGTTCAGGAGTTGACATCAGCAGCAGCTCTTCACTAAAAGCGTCTTTTTTTGAACAGGCAGTGATTTTAGGCATGTAAAATGATTTGTAACTTTTAAACAAAGTAATTTAGAGATCTCATTTTTGGCATGAGGCTGATTGGGGCTATGTTGATCCATATTCTGAATTTATTGATGCCAGTAATTTTGACCATAGTCCATCTTTTTTTTTTTTGTATTATATTTTTATGATTTTTTTTCCAATACAGCATATCCAGATCTTACTAGCACCATGATACATTAATTGCTCCTATGAATAATACATATATCTATGATATCTCTGATCAGCACAGTCCATAGTACCTTATGTTGGGACCCAAGGTCCTATTGCATTGGAAGATTTTTTTTTAAATAAACAACTTATGACATCTAAGAAAGGAGGTATACATCTTGTCCCTATAGGTCCTTCCTTGCGACCCCCTTTGTTTAAATTAATATGCAAAATTAACATTCTATGTAAACAACAACAAAAAAAAGAAATAATCTTTAATACATTCAACCTAAGCCTTGCTCCTACGGTCTTAATACAGTAGTTAGTTTATCCTATATGTGTTGACTGTTTAGGGAAATATATTTCTGAAAGTATTTTCAGCGTGAGTCCCACAAGGTCTAAGTAAGGAGGGTCCAAAAGTCCTCTGTATCTATGATAGCCAACCTTCCCTCAGGATTGCTGCCTCTCCCACCGTTAATGTCCTCAAGAGAACATCACACACCTCCAAGAATCGCTCCTCTTCCACTTTAAGGGCATAAGTTAGCCTGTCCATCATTAGTGCTCTCAGTACCAAAATTTTCCACTGTTCCACCGTGGGTACATTCTGGGAAATCCACAAATTTTGTATGCTCTGGTGAGTGACTACTAAAAGGACCCTGACTCTCCTGTGATGTAGATACCACCCCCCCATGACCCAACCCTGAGTAGTAGGGAGCACGGGGAAAATGCCACTGCTTGACCTTCTATCTTAGTTATCTCATTAGAGACCCCTTTCCAATATTTCTTTATCCCTGGACACTGCCAGTAGTAGTGCATCCATGTGGCCCTAGCTTTACCACATTTAGCACAAGTGGGGGAGATACCAGGGCAGAACCTACTCACTGTGCTTGGTGGGTAATAGAGTCTATGGAGAAATTTGAATTGCATTTCCTTAAATTTGTTGCAGGACAGTAATCCCATATGGGATCTCAGCAGTAGTTCCCAATTGGCCTCTGTAATTTCCATTCCTAGATCCCGTTCCCACCAAGTTTTCACCTTTTGGGTTTCTCCCTGGAAATGTGCCCTGTCAAATTTTGCTGCCTTCTCTATTAACCCTTTTTCTTGTGCTCTCTCCGCTAGAATCTTCCTTTCAACTGAGTAGATGCTTGATGTTTTATCTTCCCCTCTATTGAGGCTTTTCCAGTAATTATGTACTTGAATGTACTTATAGTGATGTGATGCTGGAACGCCTAGCCCTCTGTGTAAATCTTGGAATGAGTGCATACTCCCTTTGTTTGTAAGGTCTTCAATACACCTTACACCATTCTTGTGCCATATCCCGAAGCCTACATCCTCTAAACCTGGAAGAAATTCTGGGTTTCCAACCACCGGAACCAGAATAGTGTTGTCTTTCCCCCCCCCTCCCCTTTTCTTAATGTACTCCATGCTTCTAGACTACTCATAACCATAGGGTTAGGTTGTCTCAAATGTTTGTAAGCTTGTAGTCCCGGTCAGGCCCAGATAAGCTGCAAGGTGGCCTCCACTTCCCTCCTCCTCTAAGTCTAGCCACTGTGCAGCCGTCCCTTGGTTTACCCAATTATGGACATACCTGTACTGGGTGGCCAGATAATATCCTTTAACATCAGGAAAATTCAGACCTCCCAACTCATTCATAGCCTTCAATTTTTTGATGCTCATTCTCGGCCTTTTATCTTGCCAGATGAACTACCCAAATCCCCTTTCCAGGTTTTTAATATCACTATTCTTTAATCCCATTGGCATCATCTGTAAGGCATACAGGATTCTGGGGAGTACATTCATCTTTAGGATATTTATCCTACCCAGCCACGAAAGTGGAAGGGCCCTCCACCTTTGCAAATCTTTCATGATCCTAACAAAGGGGGTATAATTCAACTCATACAGTTCCCTGATATTCTGATGCACTCGTATTCCCAAATGTGTTATGGCTTTCTGGACTTTCCGTAGCCCACATGATCTCTGCTCATTATCGGGCTCCCCTTTTCTCAAGTACATTATCTCAGATTTATTAATATTTCGTTTGTAACCCGAGAAAGCAGCAAAAGAATCTACTGTGGTCAGTAATGCAGGTATTGATTGATTTGGCCTTGTTAAGAAAAGGAGGATGTCATCTGCATACAGTGTAATGGTATGCCTTGGACCTTTTCGACCTTGTATACCTAGGATTTGTTGGTCAGCCCTGATTTTAATTGCAAGGGGTTCAATTGCTATGGCAAAATAGGAGAGGGGAGAGGGGGCATCTCTGTCACGTGCCCCGCTCCAGACAGAATGCTTCAGAAGGTGCTCCATTAATCAATATCCTCGCCAGAGAGGTCCTATAGAAGGCTTTTACAAGTTGGATATATTTGTTCCCCAGGCAAAACTTCCCCATAATTTCAAACATATAATCACATTCAATTTTGTCACATGCTTTTTCTACATCCATAGAGAGGACACATGCCCTCCCTGGGTTCCTAGCACCCCACCAGACTACATTTAAAAGCCTCCTCATATTGTGGTAGGACATTCTGCCTTGTACGAACCCCGTCTGGTCTGGATTAATGATTGTGGGTAACAGTCCATCTAGCCTCTGGGCTAGCACTTTTGTCATTATTTTACAATCCATGTTTAACAGTGAGATGGGCCTGTATGAGGAGCACTACTACACATCCTTATCTGGTTTGGGTAGCACACAAATTGTGGCTTCACAACAGGTCTTAGGAAGCCCCCTCTCCACCCTGGCCCTCTCCAGCACCTGGCGTATGGGTTCTGCCACCTCTCCCCTTAATTCCTTGTAGTATTCCACCCCAAATCTGTCAGCGCCTGCTGCCTTTCCTTTCTTCATAGACCCAATTGCTCTGAGGATCTCCCCATTACTGATTGCAGCCCCCAAAGCAGTTCTCTGATCATCCATCAGGCTTGGGATTGGGAGGCTCTCTATAAATTTCTCCATTAAATTGTTTGTCCCTTTACATTCCGAGTAGTATAGTGTTTTGTAAAATTCTTGCAATCTGTTACTAATTAATGCTTCTGCATAAAGGACCCTCCCTCCTTTGTCTTTTATACTGAGAATTTGTTTAGTAGTCCTGCCCCCTTTCATTAGATTTACCAGTAGTGGACCTGGCTTGTTACCCCACTCGTAGATCCTTTGCCTCGCATACATGTACTTTGATCTGGTTTCTGCCATAATACGTTCATTCATTGCCTCCCTTGCCATTTGTAATTCTTTTAAGGCCGCCCCCCATCCTTAATAGTCCTCTACTCTAGCAATTTAATTTGTGTTTCTAATGCTTCTCTCCTTTTCTGTTTCTCCTTTTTTAATTTAGCTGTATAGCCAGTTATTACCCCCTCATATATGCCTTGCTCGCCTCCCAGTATATTCCTTCATCCTCGACTGTACCCTGATTTGCTTCTTGATATACCCTCCACTGGTCTTTCAAAAATTCCTTGAATTCCTTTCTAGCTAAAAGGTAGCTCGGGAATCTCCACCCTCCCCTTCCCTCTCCTCTGACCCTCCTACTGTCCCAGTTCTATCACAAGCTGCACCATCGCATGGTCTGATAAGAAGATAGGGCAATGTTCCACTTTAACCGCCAGGGTATAGCTGCTTCTCGAGGTATATATGTAATCCAGCCGGGACCATGTGTTGTGCGAGTTAGAGTAAAAAGTATACTCCCACGCTACAGGGTTGGCTGAGTGCCATACATCTATTAATTCTAAGTCTGCTAATCCCAGGGTCCATTGCTTGACCGCTAACACCTCTGTATTTCTAGATCCAGAGTAATCTACTTTAGGATCTGCAACACAATTAAAATCTCCCCCCAATATAAGGTGAGGGAACTGTTCCCATATCAGGATATCTAAAATCTGCTGAAAGAAGTGTGGATCCGGTGTTGACGGTGCATATATATTCCCTAGAATTATAATTTGGCCCCGGATCTCCTCCACCACGAAAATGTAGCGCCCATCTACAGGGTCTTTAACTGTGCAGTGCATCACAAAGGGGACTCCTTTTTTTAACGAGTATCTCCACTTCTCTTTTATGAGTGCTATAGGAGGAGGCAAAACATGCTCCTACCCACCCTCCCACCAATTTAGAGTGTTCCCTGGTGGTCAAGAGGGTCTCCTGTATTAGAGCAACATCTGCACCTTTATTTTTAAGTACTGTGAGGATCTTTGCCCTCTTGGTTGGAGAAGGGAATCCCTTAACATTCCAGGAAGCAATCACATTCTGTGTTTTCTTATCCATGCTGCTTTCTCGTAGGTTCCTTAGTTTTCCTTTTCTTGTTTCCATGGCATTCGAACATATAGGTAGCATTGTTTCATAAAGTCTTCGACAATGCTTAACAAACAGTAAACTATAACTGCACATTTCAACTTGTGCTCTAAAATCAAACATTGAATATGAACCTGTAAAACTTCCCCTGTCCCAACCCTCCCCCTCCCCAACTTCTCTCCTCCCCTCCCCTCCCCACTTATTTAACTGATGTTGAGTGTTAGACTGAGTTAGTACTCCCTCCATCTTCATATCAAGTTTTCCACTTTCTTTATACTCCTTAAGTGGGAAAAAAAACAAGCTAAAGAAGAAATGTTCGATCTCTACGCCCCCCTTCCTCCACATCAGTTTTGACAAATCCATTATTTCCATATTTCAAAAACCCTACCCTCCACATTTAACCATTTATTAAATCTTAAACCCCATAGAGTTTATATCCCTAGAGAGCTCTGAGCAAGTGTGTTGCCACGTTCGATTCATAAGTGGCGGCAAATGTACACTTCTCAGGCATGCAGTCTTTCCCGCATCCCCCTGTGGCCACACCATGCTGCTTCCCATCCCCTTAATCCCCTTTCCTGTCCCCCTTATGATTAAAATCCCCGTACTCCCTCAAATCTTGCTCTCCAACTCCCCAGATGCCTCCCCTGCACAAGGTGCTTACATCTCCTCTCTTGTAGTGTCATACCTCTGCGCTTATGGCAGTATGAGGGTATTTCTCTCCCAAAACAGAACAAGGAGAGACATCCAAAGAACACAAGCCAGCAAGACGAAGGGATATATTTAGTATACCCTACTTCTCAGTATGGCACTTTTGAACCCTTTTTTAACCTCTTGTCACCATCCCCCTCCTCCCCCCTCCCATTCCAGCTTCCCTCCCCTCCCTTTTCCCCATTTAAAGGAATTTCAAACATTTGCAGAGTGCTTAAACATCCATTAAATTCAGAGTATAACTGGGACACCACTCAGGATCTGTCCATAGCACAAGATCATTTGTGACTACAACCCATCGTTACCATCTAGAGTCATATAATATTTTTTTAAAAGGGTTGGGAAATAGATCTCTTCTGAGTGGTGATCACTGACGTCTTTTCTTCCATCCTTTCCCCCCCTCCCCCCAAATCAGTAACTTTTGTGTGGTCCACGTGGCAGTGAGAAAGTCCCGGTGTTTTAAGGTATTCCAAGAGTACTCACATTACCCCTTCATACGACTTTCTTTTTTTTTTGTCCCATTCAGCCAGAAAAATCTGCAGCTTGTTCGGTTCCCAAAAAGGAGAATGTGGCGCCCTCCTATTTGACCTTAACCACCGCAGGATACGTCATGAAGAAGTCCAGGCCTTGCTCTCTCAGTTGGTTCATCGTGGGATTAAGCTGCTGCCTTTTCTGCTGCACATGGAGGGAGAGGTCCTGGTGTAGGGTGATTTTATGACCTTCAAAGGTAAGCTCCCCCATATTCCTATATGCTGCTAACAGGGCCTGGCGATCTGGATAATTATGTAAATGAAAAATTACTTGCTGAGGTGGCTGGTCGGCGGGGGGCCTTGGATTTTCAGCTTGTCAACTTTTGGGGTCATACTTAACATTTGGGAAGAATCACAGCACAAAAATCCATCAGGTTTCCTTTCTCTGCCCCCTCCGGTAGCCCCCGGATTCTCAAATTATTTTGTTTGCTGTAGTTCTCCTGGTAATCCAGGGCATCCTTTATCTCTTCAGTTTCTTTCTCCAATCGAGCCATTTTTCTGGGACCTCCTTGTGATTGTCTTCCAAGTCTGATATATGCTGCTCAGCCTCTTCAGTACAGTTAGCTTGTTGTTTAACATCGTTTGTGATGCCAGCAATGGATTTCTCCACCTTTTCCCACTGTGAAGTGAGGTCCGCCAGTACCTGCTCCAAGACCGCTTTACTTATAAGAGATAGCTCGGATGCTGAGAATGAGATAGGGCCTAGTCCGCTACCAGCCGCATTGTTGTACCCGGTCGTTTTCCATGAGTTCTAGCCTCGACGTTTTCCTTTGTGAAAGGTACTCGTCCATAGTGGAGCTACTCAGGCAACCTCCGGAGTGTACTTTTAAACTTAAAAGTTAAATAAAAAGGGTTTTCATCTGCGTAGTGATGCGGAGCTATGGAGAGTTGCGATCATCACCTTAGCTGCTCATTAGCACCCCCCAGTCCATCTTTAAGGGACAATCTATATATCAAAACAAAGGTCTTAATGAGTACTGCAAGAAAACACATATTCCCACCCTGAACATTTATGGGTAATATAACATAAAATAAAAAATTAAATTCCCATAGCATAACACTGGAACT
Source organism: Neoceratodus forsteri (assembly GCA_016271365.2). Lineage (NCBI taxonomy): Eukaryota > Metazoa > Chordata > Ceratodontiformes > Ceratodontidae > Neoceratodus > Neoceratodus forsteri. The sequence continues at coordinate 1,169,792,463 of CM057456.1, read as the reverse complement.
TCAACAAGTCATAACATCCTTAAAATCTGGACTTAAGGGACAATCCATATATCAAACCAAAGATCCTAATGAGTACTACAAGAATAACAATATTCCCCCAATACATGTACTCATCACTGTACTCATTATATGCCCTTCTCCTTTCCCTGCCTTGAAGCTAAGCATATGGCACACTGCTCCTTATATATTGCCAAGTATTGGATTAGCTCCCTCCCTTCCTACCTGTCCTCTACCCTCTCCCTGCCTCGCCCCAACTCCTATGGCCTCCGCACTCCTGCTGCTCACTTGCCTCCCCAGATCCTCTGCAGCTTTTTAGTTCTTTTCCAAGGATACCAGGGAACTGGAAATTATTATCAGGTGTAACTGGTTCATTTTGGGTACCCATCCCTCAGTTGTAGACTTATGTGGTGAGACACCCAAAGTGGTCAATAGATGGGCACAGACACTGAAGGACCACTTGGTTCACAGCCTTCAACCTTGGAAGCAAGCTTCCAGTGCTGAGGGTAATTAGTTGCCACCCCTGCCTAAGGGGTGTTTTCCATGTGGCAATTTTAATTATTGCCATGCAGTTCATAATACAGAATAGTTATGTACCGTAACAGTAGATCTTTGAAAGAATCTCCTCCATTGAGCCACATCATGGAACCATAAGCCGTTCGTGTCAGGACCACCCGTAAAGTTTTTGCAGGCTGGGGCTGCCTATGTTGGCGTGCCTCATTGATGCTTATATGACGTCAGCATCCCCAGCATGCCTCAGCTGCCTGCCAGAGACAAGCTTGCAGGAAACATCTGACTGATAGAGACCGAAACAACCAGGACCACACCAAGCACACTGGAGAGGATATGGAAACCTGAGAATGGATACCACAGGGAACATCTGAGGAAAAACAGCATGCAAAAGCAGGCAGTATAGTCACCCATCACCAGCTATGGGGGAAAGGCGGAAGGGAGAGTTGTGACTCAGTGGAGGAGATTGTCTTAAAGATCTGCTGTTACAGCAGGTAACTATTCTATCTTCTTCGACGATATCTGTCTCCATTGCGCCACATCATGGAACGATTCCTAAGCAGTACCAAGCACTGAGGGAAGATGGCAGGACCTAATGATCCTGAGTAAGGAGGCCTTGCAGAACACTGAGGCCAAAGCAGGCACGTCTGTGAGAAGCAATGTCCAGACTGCAGTGTTCAGTGAATGCAAGAACAGTACTCCAAGTGGCAGCAACACAGATGTCAGCAGCAGAAACATTCTGAAAACAAGTCACTGGGGTGGAGTGTGCACAAACTGGACCAAGAAGCTGCTTCTGGTGACAAAACAAAATACAACTGGCCCAGCATTTGGGTGTCCTTGTTTAGAAATTGGTGAGACCACCATTTGGGGGGCAAATACAATAAACAGGTGCCCTCTGATGAAGCTCGAACAGAGGAAATCGCCGGGGCAACCTGGTCATGGTTAGTGGTTGGAAACTTTGTGTGAGCAATTTGGCAATTGTCTTTGGAACTTTGAAAAATAAAATATTTCTTGAGCAGAGCACTAATCTGATCTGGACTCTGCTTTCTCATGCCACATAACTCTAGAGTGTGAGCTTCCTAGTTCTTTTTGTTTCAAGTTGGGTAGTCACCCCTGACTTGCACTCTACCTCTGCAACCGGTGAGTGCCGCACTTTTCTGTTTGGGCCTACCTGTAATTACCACAAAGCCTGTTTCAGTCTGTGAAGAATAATATGGCTTTGCAGTAGGGGCAGGATATTGTTTATCCACCTTCCTGGGAACAGCAGGAAGTTTTGCAGGCCTATGCCAGGCAGCCAAAGTAGCATCCTCTAGAGCAGAATGCACCAGAGGAATAATCACTGTATTCTGAAACCTCCAAGAACTCACAAAGATTTTTTCTTGGAAGAATCCTGTCTGGAATGCAGCATCTTCAGGGGAGATCTACAGTAGGTGTATTTACCACTCTCCCCTCAGAGCACGAGGATAGAGCGGAGCTTGAGCCAACCACATCTATAAATTTATCTCCTCTTCCATTGCCTCCTCTTCCTTCTCTACATATTCTGGCTTATATTCCAATTCATCATCGACGTCCACCATTATGGGCAGATGGTTGAGGGGACAAGGAGAAATGTGAGGAGGCGATGATGATGGGGTCCCATTGGCAGCAGCTTGTCCAGACCCGGCATTAAAAAGCAGGGGCAGAAATCAATAGTCCATTGGGAAGTGCCAACAGTGCAGATGTCCACAGCAGTGGCAGTAGGTGCTGAAACAGTTTCAACATTGCTTGATGCAATGCCTGTGCATCGATGGAGCCCAAAGGGGTCATCAATGGCTGAGACACTGATGGGACAGTGCTCGATGGTGGAATAGGCTGTGAGTCCTGGATAGGGGAGGTTGAGCTGATGTCAGACCCTAGCCTTGATGTCTGTAAGACAGCTGGGGGGGTGGGGCAGCAGGACCCAAGGCCATAGCTGGGGTTCTGTCTTTGTAGACTTACCCCATCTACAGTAAATGGTGGATGGGAATGGTCCAGAGAAGTGTCCTTTTCTTTCCTGTGTTTCTCCTTGTCTAAGTGGCAGTGTTAATCCACCGACTTTGACTACTTGTCTTTTTTCTTCAGTGATTTAGTTATAAATTTTAATGTTGCTGCAATAGCAATATCAGAACATCAGTTCTTCATCCATTAATGGCATAAAGGGTAAATACTAAAATAACAGACTTTAAAGATGTACACAGTGACAGCCAATACTTGCAAAGTTCGATGCCATTCTTCAGCAGTGTTGGACCGATGAGCGGTTGACAGCAGGAGAAAGAACTAGGGCATGCTGAGGGTGCCATCATTATATAGGTGCTGACAAGGCACACTGATATGGGCAGCCCCAGCCTGCAAAATGTTTCTGGGTGGTCCTCACATCGACGGCTTACAGTCTCACAATGTGGCTCAATGGAGGGAGATATCCTTAATCCTGTTAATGGTAGAAACCTGCAGATCAGACAGTTTATCAACTACAACTGCAACTCTACCCACATGGTATACCTCGCTGCCAGTAACTGCAGGGTATACTATGTGTGAAAAACCAAAAGGCTGTTTGAGTTGCTGGTTGGAGAGCACGTGAGAGCCACTGAACAAGGGAATCTTGAGTATGTTTTAGCAGATCATATCAAGAAGTCTAGAAACTCCACAGAGCACATTTAGATTCACAGGGATTGAGAAAGTGTTGCTGCCTGTGAGAGGGGGGGACACATGAGGAGAGACTTCTGCAATGGGAGGGCTTCTGGATTATTAAATTAGGGGCAAGAAATTATCCAGAGTTCAATGACTGGTTAGACACAACACTGTTTCTATAATAAAATACATTCTGGTTTTATGGCTGTGAATGATCAACTACACATGGCCCCTTTTGGTTCACCCTTGGTTTTAATTTTCTTGTTATGGACTGCTTCAGGATTTATTTGTTGGCTTTCTTTATATCATTTTTATGTTTGCTTGCCCGCATGTGCAAGAAACATAGTGCCACCATACGAATTTTCGTAGGTGTGCCACTCAGCTTCCAATGCCCTGCTCCTTCTTGCAGGCGCTGTCTCACCACACCAATAAATGTTGCAACTGTCTATGACAGCAGTTCAGATGCAGTGGCATACAGTTGAAAGCAAAAGACTGCTACAATCAGCAGTAGTAACATGTAGGCAATTTGCATACTGCCGTCGGCAGGCAATCTACATACTGCCGTCAGCAGTATGCAAAGTGCCTACACTCAGCACTGCATCTGAACACAGCTGTCATAGACAGCTCCTTTGTTTTCTAGTTCCTCCCTCCCCAAACACTCAAGTAGCATGCTGGGGAGGCGCACCCCAGCATGCTCGTGTCACGCCCCCCCTGCACGCCATACACCGTATAGCGACAGAAGGTGCTCAATCCTCGTTGGCTCTGCTGCCTCCCATACAGACTTCCAGGTGCCACGCTGGAAGCCCACCCCAGCATGGCAAAAATCAGTATGGCGCAGAGGGGTGCCCAATCCCCGTCGGCTCCACTGTACCCCCTTCAAAAACAAACATAGCTTCCAGTTGCCACACTGGGAGCCCACCCCAGCGTGGCAAACATCAGTATGGTCAACGAGAGGGTGCCCAATCCCATTGGCCCCTAGCCCCCCAAAACTTCCAGCTGCCACGCTGGGAGCCCACCCCAGGGTGTCAAAAGTCCTGCGCTGCTTTCTAAAAGAAAAACACCTGAAAACAAAAAACGGTCCTCATTGACTATCTTGTCCCCTCCTCCCCCAACCCACCCACCCTCTCACCCAGCTCCCCATAACCCCCCACCCCATACTTACCTCCGGAGCCCAGCACAACGGTCTTTGGTGGACCAGGAACACGTCTGCACTCTTCAAAACCAACCGCAAACTGAAGAAATGCCAGTAAGCTGTATAATGGCATATATGTTTTTTTTTCAACTTTAGTGCATATCTTGGCCATTTTAGGAAATTTTTTCCCCACGTTTTCAACATGGGGTTCTTTGGGCCCCACCTCATGAACTCAGTCACTGTCATTTTGTTATCCGGTCCCAAAAGGTGATTTCACGGTCACTGTGCAGAACCACCTTCTGGGACTGAGTAACGAACAACAGTGTCACAGTTCATGAGGTAGGCCCCCAAAAACCCTATGTTGACAATGTGGTGAAAAATTCCCAACATGATTGTTTACGAGCATTGCACAGTTGCTATGCACGTCAGAATTTTGAGAATATTTGTATTTTCACTCCAGATTTTCAACATTGCCATTTTACCACACCTCCTTATGAACAGTACAGCTGCCATTTTTCATATCTCACCCAAAATGTGTTTCCACACATGTAGTGCACATTGGTGTGGTTGGTGTGCGAATTCAATGTTCGGGACACATTAAGAAAATCATAGTGACACTGTTCATGAGCAGAGGTGTTAAAATGGCTATGTTGAAATTTTGGTGACAAAAGTCCACAAAATGACTCTGTTACGAGTGTGCATTGCGCAATTTCCACGCACCCTCATAAGTTCACGAATTTGTAATATTTGCAGTCCAGATTTTCAACATTTACATTTTTCCACATCTCCTTATGAACAGTACAGCTGTCATTTTTCACACCCTGGCCGAAATGTGTTTTTGCACTTCCGGCCCAGACTAGTGGTCACTGTGGGAAAGTAGTGTTCAGGACAGTTTACGAAAATCACAGTGACACTGTTCATGAGCGGAGGTCCCAAAATGCCTATGCTGAAAATGTGCTGTAAAAAATCGCCAAACTAATTACATTACGGGTGTACGTTGAGCAGTTTTATGTACGCTTGTGACTTCACCAGTTTTTTTATATTTTCACTCCAGATTTTCAACAATGCCATTATTTACACCTCCTCATGAACAGTACACCTGTCACTTTTCACGTCCTGTTCGAAATGTGTTTTTGCACCTGTGGCACCAAATGGTGCAGTCGCTGTGCAAAATCACCTTTCACCTAATGAACTGATAGTGTCACTGTTTATGTGGTGGGGTCACAAACAGCCCATGTGGAAAACTTGGAGTAAAAATACCAAGACATGCCCAGGGCATTAGTGTTTTCGATGATACCACCTAGGCGTCAGGGGTGTGACTCGGGATTGTCGACAGTAATGCTCATGCCATTCCACCCCCACCCTGCAGCTAGTGACAGGCATCAAGGTGCGCCTTGGACCCTTTTTCCCCAGAGTTCACCCCATTCTCCTATACTGTGCCCATTTCAGAGTATTTCCTCATGGAATGAGGTGAATGTAAAGCCCAAACAAGCCAAGGCACACCTCGACACTTGTCAGTGTCTGAAGGATAGGGTGAGGTGAAATGTCATGACTGTCATGGGCAACGACCCAAAGGCACACCCCAATGCCTGTTCAGCTCTGCAGAGTGAGGGTGGAGCTGGCGTCAGTTCAATACTTCAATGCCATTCCTATACTGCATCTGTCTAACTCCTACACTTCCACTGCTAATGCCAGCAAGCAAACATTCGGCACTGACAAATGCTTGTTAAGTCAGTTATCCCATTGGGTTACATTAGGCTGGTTTTGAGGTTGCCAACCATGGTTAATGTTTAGCTTTCAGCTTTCCCTTGATTGATTGGTTCTGCTTGTATTCTAGCTCTCTGAGCCCCACTACACACAACTTCCATCCTACTGCCCTGCCCAAACCACTCCCTCCCCCCATTTCTTCTTATGGGCTAATCTCTTTAGCGTTTTATCTGGTCATGTATTTTGTCAATTGCTTTTGTCCAGTTCCTTCACATGTGCTTCTAGAAATCAATAGAGCAGACTGTGTATAGGTAGCAACTGCACTTTGGATATTTAATATTCATTATTTTTTTTACTCTGTGCTCCCTAGTGCCTGTGTTTCTGCTGTGATGAAGAAAGGGGCATCGTTGCTACAGTCACTATCAAAACTAAATAAAACTTAACGACAGGAGGAAGTTGTGAATAAATTCTTTCAGTGCATGTATGAATGGACACTGATTTGGGACTGTTTGAATAGAATTGTGCAATTCAGGAAGACAGAATAACTCTTATCATGTTATAGACAGTGCATCTTGGCCATTTCAGAATGTTCAGCAATTTTTTTATATGGATGTTAATACGACATAGAGGATAATGGATGGGAGAAAGACAATAACCATGCTGTAATCGCATCGAGTGGTTTTCCTGACAACAGTGTAAACCTCGAGAGCGCAGCTCAAGAGGTTTACAGTTGTCAAGGAATCCGCAAGATGTGATTTCAGTGGGGTTATTGTCTTTCTCCAATCCATTATCCTTTATTGTGTATGGGGAAACTTTATTGTTGTTTGGGCGGCCATTCAAGAGTTGCTTCGAGGAGATACAGACAGAATGAAAACCAATCGCTTGTGCTGCTGAGTGAGTGCATGTTGGGGCTCCATCGCCATCGCTGCTGTCCGCTGGCAACACCTTAATGATTTAAACTAACCAGTTGGAAACTGCACGCAGACCATAGCAATCGTGGTTCTAAAAACAGAACTCTGCTGGGAGAAGTGTTCTAAGTTGTTATGGTACTGCTGTAACGTACTGAGGCATGGTTAACAACTTGCTGATGTCACAGCAGTACCATAACAAAGATATAAACTTGCTGATTTTAGCCAATAATAAGTGCTCCCCATACTTTATATACAAACGTAGTAATTTCTTATAGAGATTTTAACTTTTTTGTACACTTTGCACATAGAAAGATAACATTTTATTGCAGATAAGGACCGCTTGGCCTATCCAGTCTGCCCATTTCTCCCTACCTATACTATTACTGCAGACTGTGCTCAATCTACAGCTCTTTTTCCCTCCTCCCTTCCTTTCTACTGTGATTTCCTTGTGCTTATCCCATTCATTCTTGAATCCCACCACTGTTATCCAGGAATTCACCACTCTTTCTGTGAAGAAGTACTTCCTCAAACCTCTCCTGAATCTACCCCCCTTCAGCTTCATAGCATGTCCCCTTGTTCTTGTGCTCCTTTTCTTCTGAAAAATGCTTCCGTCCTGTATCTTATTTACCCCCATGAGGTATTTAAAGGTCTCTATCATATCCTCCCTCCCTCCTCTATTCCAGGGTATACATATTGAGGTCCTTTAATCTCTCCTTATAGGGATTTTGATGAAGACCTTGCACCATTTTAGTTGCCCTCCTCTGGACCACCTCCACTCTGTATATGTCCTTCCAGAGATGTGATCTCCAGAACTGGACACTGTACTCTAGGTGGGGTCTTACCAGTGATCTATACAGTGGCAAAACCACCTCCCTTTTTCTGCTGGTGATACCCCTCCCTATGCACCCCAGCATCCCACTAGCTCTTCCTACTGCCTTGTTGCACTGCCTGGCCACCTTTAAGTCATCCAATATGATTACCCCCAAGTCTCTTTCCTACTTGGTGGTCATCGATACCACGCCACCCATTTTGTACTCCACCCCTGAGTTTCTATGCCCTAAGTGCATTATTTTACACTTGTTTGCATTGAAACCCAGCTTCCATAGCCTTGCCAACTCCTCTAGTTGTCTCGGGTCTCTGCTCAACCTTTCCACCCCCATGGAATGTCCACCCTATTTCAGATTTTGGTGTCATCCACTAAGAGGCCGATCTTCCCTTCTAGCTCTTCTGGAATATCACTTATAAAGATGTTAAAGAGGACAAGTCCCAGCACTGAACCCTGAGGCACCCCACTGGTCATCCTCTCTTCCTCAGAGTGAACTCTGTTTACCACCACCCTCTGTCGCCTCTCCCCTAACCAATTTCTTATCCAGTTTACCACCTTTGGACCCACTCTTAAGCTTCCTAGCTTGCTTACTAGCCTCCTATGTGGAACGGTGTTGAAAGCTTTACTGAAATCTAGGTAGGCTATGTACACCACCCCACCCTGATCTAAATCCTTTGTCACCCAATCAAAGAAACCTATCAGATTCATTTGACATGACCTTCCTCCTGTGCACACATGCTATCTCAGATCTTGTAACCCACTGGATTTAAGATATTCCACTATTGCTTAGGGCACAGAAACTCAGGGGCAGAGTACAAAATGGGTGGAGTAGTATTGATGACTACCAAGCAGGAAAGAGGCCTCAGGGTAATCATATTTGATGATCTAAAGGTGGCCAGGCAGTGCAGCAAGGCAATCAGGAGGGTAGTGAGATGGATGCTGGGGTGCATAGGGAGTGGCATCACCAGCAGAAAGAGGGAGGTGGTGTTGCTGCAGTATAGATCGCTGTTAAGACCCCACCTAGAGTACCAGACCACATTTCTGGAAAGACATAGACAGAGTGGAGGTAGTCCATAGGTGGGCAACTAAAATGATGCAAGATCTGCATCAAAAGCCCTGTGAGTAGAGACTAAAGAACCTAAATATGTACACCCTGAAAAAGAGGAAGGAGAGGGGGGATATGAGAGAGACATTTATATACCTCACAGGAGTAAATAAGGTACAGGAGGGAAGTATTTTGCAGTAAAAAGGATCTCAAGAACAAGGGGACATGCCATGAAGCTGGAAGTGAGTAGATCGAGAAGAGATGTGAGGAATTACTGCTTCACAGAAAGAGTGGTGGATTCCTGGAACAGCCTTCTAGCGGAGGTGGTGGGGGTGAAAACAGTGATGGGGTTCAAGAATGAATCATAGTGGAAAGAAAATGGGGAGGGAGAAAGAGTTGTAGCTCAAGCACAGTCTGCGGTAATAATGTAGGTAGTGAAAAATGAGCAGACTGAGTGGGCCAAACAATCCTTATCTGCCATCAAATTCCATGCTTCTATTACAGTAGATACAGACATACCATACACATATTATAGTACATGTGGACACTCCATTCACGTAATATAGTAGCTATAGACATGTGATATACATATTACAGTAAATGCAGACAATCCATAGATGTATTATAGTAAATATGGCAGAGTACTGTAGAAAGCATTGCACAAGACATGGTCTCTCCATTGTTTTTGGCTTGCATAAACGAAGTCTCACAAAATAGTAGATTTATGAGTTTATACTGGGAAAATATGCTGGCACTGCTGTACAGAAATTATTTTATTGTCATTTTTGAAGAGGGAATAAATGTGGATTTTTATTAAGATGGAAACTATGCACCACTGCACATCTCACTTGATTTAGTGTTTTTATTAGTTTTATAACTGTTTTAATACCTCACTAACGATCAACTCCTTCCCTTGGGGTTTCATGGCTCTTAGACCTTAGAAACAAATTGATAATTTTGAATAAATTAAATTATTTCTCCGTTGTTGGCATACAACATAATAGCTATCAGTCACCGCAGTGTTACGACGGGGGGTGGCATAATATCCGCATATTATCAATTTAACTATATGGCTCAATATTATTGCTGTACACAGGAAATACTCTGCTATTATTGCTTAATTATAATCATAATTGTAAATGTGAACAATGTGTATCTTAAACCCCAATAAAACACCTGATATATTTGTTGTATATGGCATTTAAGAATATATTGGGTAGTTACAAGAGCTGATTGAAACATAATATTGTGATGAAAGAAACTGTTTGAGCACGAAAGCTTATCCATGTGTAAAGAAAACCCTCTCAATTCTATTGTTTTCAAATTCAAGAAATAAGTGTATAGACACCAGGGTTTTGGGGTGAGTGGGTAGAAAGAAAATGTTCAGGTAGTGGTATGGTTTAGTAATACAATACATTATGACATTATGCAGTGTTTACTCTTTTGAATGCGGTCCAGCCTTAAAGAGTAATTATTTGCTAATAAGCCTCTTCACCAGCTATGGAACACAATGCACTGCGACTGTCTCACTGTTCTGCTGGTAAGGATTCTGTAGTCACAACTCTTGACAGGTTTTGCTCCTTCCTCTTACAAAACACATTGACAGCTGAAATGTTGCCTGATCGTGGTACATGAAATGGGGCCTCTCTGTAAATGCTGATAATGTTTGTATAGCAGTAATTTTTTTAAATTCATGATAAGTATGTTGTCTGTCTCTTCCACTTACCAAGAGTTTTAGGTGAGTCTGCTAAGGGTCCAACTTGGGACCCTAAGTGCTGAAGACAGCAACACTAACCATTCAGCTAAAGGACAAAATGTTACTAGCCAAGAGGTTAGACTGCTTTTCGGCTTTCCATACCTGATTTCCACTGCTATCAGTCTCACACATGAGAGGATAAGGCTGTTGGCATTGCTCAACACTATAGGGGTCTGCTATTGCAGCATCTCATGTTTCCTTCTGTTTTCTCAGAGAAAGCAAGGACGATTGGTGGTGGGGTGTGTGTGTGTGTGTGTGTGTGTGTGTGTGTATATATAGTACCATTCACCTTAAACTGTCATGCCAATGAGTTGGTTTTCTATTGTTTTATAAAGGTGGAAATTCATTGGCAACTCACTTGTCTTGTTTTTCACCATTCAACCATCTTAGGAGCAACCTTTATAAAAAGGTCAATGATCAAAGGCTCATCTCCAAGCTTGCATCCTAGAATTATGATTTTAACACCTTTTCCTACATCCCAGGCTACTGAAAAAGCTTTCTTCCACCCATCTTGGTTGCCTCTAGAACCTAACATTAAAGGCTGGCAACTTGTTTGTGTCTGAGGCTATTATCACCTGCTGCAGGATTCTCACCATTCCCTGTGGGATTATTCTCCAGGAAATTAAACACTGGGCAACTCTTTTTTATCCTTTGACTCATAGTCTCTTGGACAAGACATATCACTGCAATTACTCCAGAACTGCATTATTTAGCAATACTTGTTGAACTGATGCTAACTCACACAAGGCTCCATTCTGGGTCCAGTTCTGTTCTCTATCTTCCTAAATGACCTCCCTCCACCTCTGCAAATTTGCACATTCACATGTATGCAGACGAAACAGTTCTGTATACCTCTGGTCCCTTGACTGCATCTCTGGAAGTCTTGTTTTAGCAATATTTTCACAATGTTCTCCTCTGTTCCAGACCAACCAACTGGGTCTGCACAAAAAAGGTGTCTATAACCTTTGGCACAAGCATGAAGCTTGTCCAGCTCACCCCCTCCCTGTCTTCTCCATGCTGAATGGCACACTGCTTGTAGTAGTCCCAGCTTTTAAGTAACTTGGTGTGTAGTTTAGTAGCAAGCTTGACTTCTTTGCCCACACTGATGCCATCCATGCAAAACTCCACCCCAAACTCCATGCCCTGTACTACAATAAGAATTGCCTTTCTCCCCAGGTCTGCTGGTCACCAAAATGGTTCTCCTGGTTTTCAACTATATGGATGTGGTTTATGGCACCGCTCCCTCCGCCTCCCTTGTCAAACTGGATACCCTCTATAATGCCCTCTACTGCTTTGTTACCAACTCACCCTCTCGTACTCACCACTGCTCCCTTTACTCCTCCCTATCCATCCTACCTTTCCCCTCACGTTGCCTGTCCTACTGTGCTTCCCTCATTTCTAATTACTGGTGTGGGTCCCTCCCTTCATACCTATCCCATCTCCTCTCCCCATCCCCTCCTCCTCCTCCTACTCCCTGTGTTCAAGAGACCCATGCACATTGTCCCTTCCCCATCCACACTCTTCAGCCAGGAAATCTGCTTTCTCATACTGCCTTCCCTCCCTCCCTCTGGAACCAGCTACCCTCCACTATCCACCTCTCCTCCTCCATTAGACACCAGATAAATATTCTCTCCACCCCGTGCTCCTGCCAACCCTGTTCCTGAACCCTTCCTTACCCTTGCCTGGCTTTTGACCACCCCTTACCTCTCCTTCCCCCCAACCTTATAGTTTTGGCCACCTCATTGAAGTTTATCAACCTATTTTGACTCCTACTTTCAGCATCAGCTCAACCTCCCTTCATTCTGGCACTATGCACTTTGAGTTTGCCCAATTTGCACAAATCATTTGTACGCAAATTCACTTGTCTTCCATATGCAATGTTTTGCCATTTTGTCTGTACTGCAGTCAACTTATGTTCTTTAAGTCGCCCTCATTGTAACCATATCACTTGACTAGCTGTATTTTGTTTATAATGGTACTTCTCCACTTCTCCTTTCCCCCCGGGGTGCACCTGGAAATGAGTCTTGGTTCAGTGTGCTTCTGCCAGTTAACAATTTTAAATCTATCAATCAATCAATTAATCAATTAATCAACTCTCAACCTAGGAGAACTCTGTGTTTGGTAGTTTAGCCAGTCTAAACACATATGGGGATGATCATGAGCTAAACCTACATTTCTAGGCTCTCCTCCCCTGCTCCACATGCTCTGCCCATACTTCAGAGCCTCCCATCTGTTTGCAGCATTTTACCACCAATCAGGTAGTTCATGAGTGGGATCGCAGTCAGAAGTGCTATTATCAAAGTGCTCAGCCTGCTGTGAGGACTTCCAATCTGCACCTGGACTTTTGACACTCAGGGGACAGGTGTGAGCTAAATCCATGTTGTAGGCCCTCCTTCCTCCCTGCTCCACATGCTCTGCCTGAACTTTGGACCCCCAGCTGTTTGCAGCATTTTTCCATCAATCAAGTGGTTCATAGGGAAGACTTCAGCAAAAAGCGCTACTTTCAAATCACTCAGCCGGCTGTGAGGACTTCCAATCTGCACCTGGACTTTGGACACTTAGTGAATGAGCATGAGCTAAGCCTACATCTCTAGGCTCTGACTCCCTCCTGCTCCACATGCTCTGCCTACACTTTGGACCCCCAGCTATTTGCAGTATTTTATCACCAATCAGGTGGTTCATGGGTGGGACCTCAGCCAGAAGTACTATTTTCAAAGTGCTCAGCCTGCTGTGAAGACTTCTAGTCTGCACCTGGACTTTGGACACTAAGAGGTCAAGAGTGAGCTAATATCTTTAGGCAATCCTTCCACCCTGCTCCACATGCTGTGCCTGCACTTCAGCACCCCCCCCAGCTGTTTGCAGTGTCTCACTACCAATCAGGTGGTTCATGGGCAGGACCTCAGCCAAAAGTGCTATTTTCAAAGTGCTCAGTCTACCACGAAGACTTTCAGTCTGCACCAGGACTATGGACACTAAGAGGATGAGCATGAGCTAAACCTACATCTCTAGGCTCCCCCTCCCCTTCCCTTGCTCCATATGCTCTGCCTGCACTTTGGACCCCCCAGCTGTTTGCAGCATTTCACCACCAATGGGATGGTTCATGGGAGGGACCTCAGCTTCTTTCTACAGTAGTCTACTACAAGCATCACTCTGCACAGTGGCCCTCTGCACTAAGGACTGTAGCACAAAGGACAGGGAAGGAGTCTGCCAAGAGTCAGCCATTGGCCGGCCATGCTGCACTCCAGACCTGCCTTCTCCCAACCCTGTCACAACTTTTCACTGAACAGTGAGTACTCATTGCAATATCATGGGCCTTCTGCCTACCTGATGCACTGTGTTTAAGTCATTCACAATTTGTGTTACTCCTAGTAACACCCTATCTAGGAAGGCCTATAATCCCACTTTACAGAGTCAATCTGCCTAGTCTTGTTGTTTATTCAATGATAGTCTGTTAGCTAGTCTCCTATCCTGTTTCTTGCTGCCTATAGTTAGTTTGCCATTTTCTGCCGACTAATAGAGTTGCCCTGTCTGGGTGCACCCCCATTTTACATTGTTCTATATCTGTTTTCACTTACAAGGAGGCGTAATTGTATGTTCTACAGTAACAGTTTATCAGTGCAACTTCCAGGTAATTGCACTCACTCAGTTTAGGCAGCAACCTGGGTGTTCATCTGTTTTGCAGCTTTTACCTGCCTCTTGTTGTGTCTAATATTGTAGTTACTGCTTTGCAGCTATTACCTGCCTCTTGTTGTGCCTGTTATTGTAGTTACTGCTTAGGCTTGTTACTGGGTTACAGCCATATATAAACTTTTATTCATACTCTCAGATACTGTGCTGCATAATTGATAGCTGTCACATCTCACCTCCTGACAACAATGTACCTTGCCCTCCTCTGCCTTATCCCTTTGCCACTCCTGCTCCTACCTCCTCCTCCTCCTCCCTCCGGTCATTCACTACCAATGCTGTCCTGAGTGACCTTGCTGCAACAGATTGGACAGCCATGCCCTCTGCCACTGACACTAATGTTGTCCTCTCCATGTTTCACTTTAAATTTTCATTGATTTGGGAAAAGCACACCCTACTTAGGAAATCCAGGGTCAAAACTCACCACCACCCTAAATTACCCCCAAATCATTGACCTGTGCACATCCTGTGATCTCACCTGGGCATGCTACAAATTATCATACTCCCTTCCTGACCGCCTCTTATATAGGATAAATAGAAACTCCTACACAAAAGCTGTCCAGGTCATGAAATTGCACTGTTTCAAGGTCAACCTTCAGAACAACCATAATGCCCTATCTAATTTCTAGAAGGTAATTCATTCCCTTTTTGACCCTCCCACCCAGTCTGCCCCCCAGTCCTTCGGCTAAATGGTTTTCCTGTGTCTGACCCCTCCTCTGTCGATGTTCACTTCAATAAGTTCTTCATCACTTGTGCTCTCCCTTCCACACCCCCTCAATATGTACTCACTGGAGGAGAGGAGACTGTGGGGGGACATGATTGAAACTTTCAAGTACCTCAAGGGCATAAACAAGGTGTAGGTGGAGGACCTTTTCCAATGTAGAAAATGTACTAGAAGAAGGGGACACAATATGAAATTGGAAGGGGGTAGATTAAGAGGTAATGTGAGGAAGCTTTTCTACACAGAAAGGGTAGTCAGTGCTTGGAATAGTCTACCACAGGAGGAAGTGGGGGCAGGCACAGTGGAGGGGCTTAAAGAGGACAGGAAATCATTTCTAATTTGCAGCTGTTTATAAAGTTCTTATTCTCAGACACAGTATGCATTCCCCTAAATTATTCATATTTAACTGTATCTGAATAAAAAGTGATGTGAAAATTTGTATTTTATATTGTTTTGTTTTTATGGGCACATTCTGTTACAGCTCTCTTCATGGAACCAGTAATTTGGAGTTTTAACTACGTCACAGTTTGTGTACAGAACTCTAAACATAGTTCTGATAGGCCAATTGCTCATAATGAGCATTCTGTGCACAAACTGGGACGTAGTAAAAACTCCAAATTACTGGTTCCATGAAGAAAACTGTAACAGAATGCTGCCCATAGAAACAAAACAATGCAAAATGCAGCTTTTTACATCACTTGCTTCACTGCCTTCCCTGACTCCCTATGGTATCAGTTAAAATGCCTTCTCTTCACCTCCTGCTCTTGTTTTCCCTCTCTCTGATGTTTCACCTGCAATTACTATCCTCCTCCAGTGTAGGTGTGACTGAAGTGCATAACTGTTGTTTTTTTTACCTAGGTTATTTATTCTGTACTTATACCAGTATCATGTTATTCTGATTGCACTTTACTGTAACTTTGAACTGTGTCAGTGCTATGTATGTTGTATCCCTGTCCCCTTCTCCCAAATTGCACCTGGGTAAGAGTCTGGGCTTGGTGCGCCTTTCCCCATCACCAGTTTTCGTATAAATAAATTAAACAGATAAATGTTTTTGCAGCTGAGCTGGGGTGCATCTGCAGTTCAGTCTGAATACGATGCAAAACTGAGGTGCAACTCTTAGAGAACACATTTTGCAAGATTTTCTGTTGGCTCCAGCAACACATATGCAATTCATTGAGAAATGCTAAAGCAACTTAATGGTGCAACATTGCACTGTAGTAGCAGTAGTAGTTGTAGTAGTAAAATGGTGAATTGTGTTTGTCCAGAGAGTCTCCACTGAGTCATATAGCTTATTCTCATTGGAATCCCAAGCATACAATTTGTGCATAATGTGATTAAAATATATAAAATGAAAGTGTATGTGGCTGAAACTGTGCTGGACATTTGTCATGAAGGTATTCCAGAGGGCAGCCCCTGTGAAGCAATAGAAAAAGTTGTGGGAGGAGCCTGTTCCTAACAAGCCATCTTACTGAGTATCTGGGTTAGGAAATAATGACCCACTCACCACTCAATATATACAGTCTTCAGAAATGTCAGTTTCTGAAGACTGTATTTTCTATATTGAGTGGTGAATGGGTCATTATTTCCTAAACAAGATACTCTGGACATTTGTTAAACTGCCTGAAATGAAACTAAAATTCAGAGAAAGTTGTAAAAAACACTTACTTTTTTAACTGTTAAGTTCCGTGGAATCATACAGGATCACTTTTTCTGTGTCCCTTCCTGCTACTGGCTTGATGCTAGGAGCCAACACTTTCTGGTAATCCTGCCCCCTCTTAGTCTGCTCCCCTGCCCCAAAGTACTGTTTATCACAAGAGTACGCCCCTCCTCAATCCATGATTTGGGTAGCCAGTAGTACTCCAATTTCAGACTAACTCAACAGGTTCCACCCTCCTAGCCCACATTATGAATAGGGTCTGAAAAACAGAGCTTTCTGATTTGCTGTAAGCAAGGCCCAACTTTCTCTTCAGAAATTTGGGTCTAAGTTCAGCAGCATGTCCCCCTTTTGCCATAGAACGTCTGTGGCATTAAGTGCCTATTTCTGTGGAAGTTCTGCAGTGGTAGTTGCAGGCTTTGGCCGCAAACAGGGCCCCCCCCAGCACTCAACTAAGGAAAACAAAATCTGGCTAGAGTCGATGGGGTTGTAGCCAAGGAATCTGGGATAAAAATATTGACAATTATCAAAGTTATGAGCCTCCTTTGCACAATGTAATGTAGGGTCATTAATTTGTTGTTTTTTTATATTTTTACGTCAGAGTTTCAACATAGCTTTGTTATGACCCTGTCTCATGAAGAAGGGCAGAGAAAATGTCTATCTCCTGGCCTAAAGGTGATTTCTTGCAGGGACTGCAAAATCACCTTTTGGCATGCAAAAATATATTTTGGGCAGGAGTTGAAAAATGACGACTGTCACATTCATGAGGTGCTGTAAAGAAATGACTGTTGAAAATGTTGGGTAAAAATATTGAATATTACCAGACGTATGAGCCTGTGTTTGCAAAATTCAATATAGCCTCATAACTTTGCTTTTTTAAAACATTTTTACACCAAATTTATAACATAGCCTTCTTATGACCCCACCTCATGAACAAGGGCAGAGAAACTATTCAACTTCTGTCTAAAAGGTGATTTCATGCAGGGACCGCAGAATCACCTTTCGGGATGTAAAACAGCATTTTATTTATTTACTTATTTTATTTATTCATTCTCAGATTACAATACCTTTGAGCTCAGCACAGCTCATTTACAAAGGTTCTACATCATTTTGGGAGGGGTATTACACAGACAGGGGGTGAAACAAATTATTTACAATGATCAATATGGAGTCATTTACAATGCAAATTATTTAAAATGTACAATAGGAAGTCATTACAATGTACACTAGGAGGTCATTAATTTAGAATTAGTCAGATAGTTAGGAGTGAGGCAGGAGGACAGATAGTTAAGTGGAGGGTGAGAGTTGCTGCCAGAATGGCATTGTCATGTGAAAAACAAGGAAAAAGTGGAGGGGAAGGGAGAAAGAGAGGGGGAGTAAGAGGAGGTAGAGGATGACAGTGAGTAGGTAGGGGAGCCAGAGAGAGGGAGGAGGAGGACAGGGGGAGGGGAGAGTCAGTAGCCATCCAGTGCAGTATAAATGGTGGCCAGGGAGTCAGTAACCAACCAGTGCAGTATAAGAAGTGACAAGGACGAGGGAGATGTTATAAGGAGGTGGGGGTGCAGGCAGGGTAATGGAGGGGGAGGGCGGAGAAGAGGCAGCCAGAGGCCTTGACAGCAAGACTGTTTCTTTTCAGACATCACAAGGGAGGAAGTTGGACAATTATGAGGGGCAGTCACCGGTGTTTTCATTCATAATATATTGGTGGAGGAGATGTTTGAACTGGGTAATATGAGGAATCTCAGTAAGATCTTGGCCAAGACAATTCAGCCACATAGGGGTTCTGTAAAGGAAGGATCGCTGGCACTGGGTAGTTCTGAATCTATGTATGAATAGGAGGTCCGTGTCCAAGATCCTAATGTGTTGAGCCTTTTGGGATCTGGGGAGAAAACAGGAGAGGCCAGTTCACAGGGTTCCTTCCAGCACCTTTTTAATGAGTAAACATGAGTGGTACTTGATTCTCCTTTGTAGATTGAGCCAGCCTGTTCGAATATAGAGATCATAAGTGTGGGTGTGGGGCTCAGCACTAGTTAGAAGATGACAAGCTTTGTTCAGTGTAGTTTTTAATCTCTTTAGAGAAGTGGCAGAGGCAGCGCTGTAAACAACCAGGTCATAATCGATAATAGATAGAACTGAACTGTTTACAGCTAGTTTAAGAGCGTCGTGGGTCAGGCTTCTTCGATGTCTAAATAACAGATCTAATTTTGCATTAGCTGTTTTGGCAATGGTCTCAATATGTGGTACACAGGAGAGGTGGTTGTCCAAGGTAACCCCAAGGTATTTGAACTGTTGTACTTATTCCAGCAGGACTCCGTGGCTATTTTTGACTGTCAGGGCAAACACCTTGTGCTTATGATGGGAGGTTGAAAACAGTAGGAGTTTAGTTTTTTTATAATTGAGCACAAGTTTGTGTGAATGGAACCATTTTTCCATTGCAAAGAAGCCAAGTTGGAGGTTGTGTTCTAGCAAAGGGGGATCAGGGTGGCTTGTAAAGATGACAGCATCATCAGTGTAGAAGAGTGTCCTTTGTTGACAGGCATTAGGTAAGTTATTTATGAGGATGCTAAACAGGAGTGGGCCTAAAATGGTACCTTGTGGGACACCTGATCAGATGACTTGAAGTTCTGAGACACTGCTTGCTATCTTTACACGTTGTGACCTATCTGACAGGTAGCTCCCAAACCATTTTTGAGTGTCGGGTGAGAGACCAGTTTTCGTGAGTTGATCAAGCAGTCTATGATTCACAGTATCAAAGGCCTTAATGAGGTCAATGGAGGCTGCTCCTATGAGGCTGTTGTTGTCAAAGGATTTTTGTATGAAACTAATGAATTCTAGCAGGGCTGTGGTCGTGCTGTGATTCTTCCTGAAACCATGTTGTCAAGGGCATTGAATGGAGTACTTCTCTAGGTAGTCAATAAGTTGATTAGCTACTATACGTTCCAGTACTTTCGATATAGGGGGGATTTTGGACAGAATTTGAAAAATGACAGCTGTCACATTCATGAGGTGCTGTAAAGATATGTCTCTGTTGTAAATTTGAGGTAAAAATATTGATAATTACCAAAGTTACGAGCCTTTGTTTACAAAATTCAACATAAGCTCATAACCTTGTTGTTTTTTTAATATGTTTATACCAAATTTTCAACATAGCCTTCCTATGATCCCACCTCATGAATAAGGGCAGAGAAAATTTTGAAGTCCTGCCCAAAAGGTGATTTCATGCAAGGACAGTGTAATCATCTTTCAGGATAGATTTGCCTAATGTCAGTGCAATTGTTCATGAGGTGGGGTCCCCAAAAAGGCATGTTGAAAATCTGGACCAAAAATATGCAAAAATGGCCAAGTTATGCCACTAAATTCAAAACACCTTTGAAATACATTGAACCACATACCTGCTTCTTCAGTTCACAGTCCGGCTTTGAAGAGTGAAGACGTGTCTGTGGTCTAGAGAGAATTACGATGTAGGACCCCCAATGGGTAAGTACCTGCTTGGGGGGGGGTTGCTGGGTGGTGGGAAGGTTGTGTGGGGGTGACTGCAATGGCTGCAAAAGACATCGATGGACATTTTTCCTTTTACAGGGTGAAATTAAAAAAAATGGCAGAGGATTCCTGCACTGGAGGATTGGGCAACCCTAGTGTCATGGTAATGTTTCTGGGGGAGTGGGGTGGTGGGTGCTGAGAGGGAGGTAGTGTGGGTGGGAAGAAAAAAAGAAATAAAAGACAGAGGATACCTGCACTGGGGATTGGGCACCCAGTAAAACTGACCAAGGATTCTTGCACTGGGATTGGGCACCCCCAGTGTGACTGTAATGTTTCTGGGAGGGGAGAAGGTGGTGGGTGCTGAGAGTGAGGGTAGGGTGGGTGGGAGGAAAATAAACATAAAAAAGACACAGTCGAGTCTGCGGTCTCTTGTAGCAGAGGTCACGGCAGAAGGCGGCACAGTCCACCAAGTCCAAGATGATTGGCAACCTCTATTGCACATTTGCAAGTAGTCGCACATGTGCAATAAAGGTTGTCGGCCATCTTGGACATTGCAGACCGTGCTGTGTTCCGCCGTGACCTCCGGCTACAGAAAAATAGTGCTGTGCAACTCCTAATGGACAGTGTGGAGTGCTTCACAGGCACGAAGGTGGCTGTGAGGCAATTCCATGCTGTTGTTCTGTCAGAAAAAATCTTCCTTTTCTGATCGCAGGAGGTCTGCAAGACTCCGCTAACTGCAGCCCTAAAAATATTTAAAGCTGGGACCCACAATGCAGAATAAGTTCTCTGTTAACTCCTGAGTTTCTACTAATGCAGTACTAGAAAGTGAAACACCCACTCCATCCATCTCAGCCCCATCACCATCCCCCCCCCAACCTGAGAGCCCTCAGGATCACCATATTAAGGTAGGAATATTTTTATCAGCTTCCGCACCGCACAGGGGGTCCTCACCCTTCTAGTTTCACCGCCAGGCTGGAATGACAGTTTCTCACTCCAGCATTGCCTTTGCTACTCACAAAGCACTTCTGAGACAAGAAACTGGAATTGGACCCAGTGGTGAAATTAGAAGGATGAGGATCGCTGCACAGCATGTGACCGGATAAAATATTACTTCTAAGCATAGAAACAAAGAAAATGTCAGCATAAAAAGACCACTGGTCCATCCGGTCTGCCCTCTTTTACCCTGTCTTAACCTGGTACCTAATGTCTAGTCATGGTTATTTCCCTCACCTCCCTTCCTTTTGCCTTACTGCTTTCCCTCTGTGTAACTATTAAGCCTTTAACTTGATCCTAGTCGTGTTTAAAACCATTAATGGTTTTTATACCCACCACCTCTGCTTATAAGCTATTCCATGACTCAGTCACTCTCTCCATAAAATAAAACTTTCTCACATCCCTCCTGAACTCCCCCAAGCCAGCTTCCACTCATGTCCCTGCGTTCTTCATTCACCAGTCCTGCTGATTATTTCCCTACAGTCTAACTTGTTCATTCCTTTTAGGAACTTGAAGGTCTCCATCAAAGGTCCCCTCTTCCTTCTGGTCTCCAGTGAGTACACATTCAGGGCCTTAAGTTGATCCTGATGGGATCTGCTCTGTTGGACCTGAATCATTTTGGTTGCCTTATAATGTACTGTATCTAGCTTGTCTTTTTTCTTAGATGGGAGTTCCAGAACTGGGCACATTATTCCAGATGTGGCCTCACGAGTGACCTGTAGAGAGGCAGTATGACCTTTTACTTCCTTCTGCTGTCAAATACCCTTATGATACACCCCAGCATCCAGGCTGCCTTGCGTTAGGCCTTGTTACAATGGATAGATTGTTTTAGGGGGTTGCTTATGATAACTCCTAGGTCCCTTTCTTCAGTGGTAGTGTTCAACTTAACACCTCTCATCCAGTATTCTTTCCTGGGGTTCTTGTCCGCTATATGCATCACCTTGCACTTCTTGGCATTAAATGTCAACAGCCAAACTTTGGACCACCTCTATAGTCTTTGCAAGTCCCTTTGCAGCTCCCTAGCCCATTCTTCACTGTCATAGTTTCATCTGCAAAGAGACATATCTTGTCTTGTATTCCTTCTCCAAACTGTCACTGATGAACATATTGAAAGGAACCCACCACAGGACTAAACCCTGTGGTAACCCACTGATAACATACTTTTCCCTTGACTTGACCCTGTTTACCAGCACCCTCTACTGTCTCCCCCTCCAGTCAGCTTCCCACCCATCTAACTAGATCCTTCACTGTTCCAGATCCTCTAATGTCTTCTGCAACCTTCTGGGTGGCATGAATACTTTGGTGAAATTGAAGTAGAGCAAATTTGTCCCTTGTCCACTGCCCTAGTTACCCAGTCAGAGAATACTATCAGGTTGGTCTAACAAGATCTCCCTGCCATGAATCCATGCTGCTTAATTTTGGAGCCCATTTCTCTCCAGGTAGTCCACTAGGTCCTCTCTGACTAGTGTCTCCACTAGTTTACATCAAGATTATGTTAATTCAAAATAAGGTGACTCTGGGAGGCTTTCAGGATGGGATAGACAGGGTGGTTGGGCTGAGCTGGGTAGGGGGTGGGATTTACCTGTTTTGGTTTTTAAAGTAATCTGCAGAAAACTATTCTGTGGTTCATGTAGAACATGGAATAATATTATGTCAACTGCGGAAAACTAAGCCGTGGTTACATTAAGTTCCGCAGCAATGTGTAATTGCAGAACAATTGGGGTCTTGACCTTGGTGATTGACATATGTGCAGTAGGTGGACACAGAACCCTCACAGGAGGTTACCCTCCACTGGCAGGTCATAATAAATTACTGTAAGTATATGCACATTTTCAAAGAATGATCAGTACATATGCAGTAAGAACAGCACAAAATGCCATCTGTCAGGAAAAGAGGAGAACTACGTGGAGGAGAAAAAATAATTTAATTAAAACAAAACCAGTCATAGTGACACACTGAGGTGATAGCAGCCAGGTGATGACATTGATATCGCTGTTTGCTGTTCAAGACTATGGCAGAATACAACATACTGTGGGCCTTCACTGTACTTGCTGATCTCCAAACAGTTTTGCCTTTCTTCTTACTGGCTTCTGGAATGGAGCTGCTTCTTCCAAAGGAACTGAATGTGCACATGCTCTCTGGCCTACAAGCCCCTTGTGGGACATGGGAAAGACATCTGGTTCCTCTCAGTCTAGAGCAGGAACAGCTCAGAAACAAACACTAGTTCCACAGGATTTTATTGCCTCAGAATAGTGGGTCCTGTTTTGTCATAATTCTCAGGTAAAACAATCTGTGCAGAGAGCTTACATGCATGCCCTTCTCTATAAGCTCCTGAGCTTCAGGTCGGCTGCACTTCTGACTCCCTTTCTCAGCAGCCCTGGGGTTGGAGGTCAAGCAACAAGAACACCACCATGTTTTTTTTTTTTTTTTTTACATTTTTCCTCTCTTTGTCTGGCATCTTTTGTGCTTGCTTGTAAAGCACCCAGAGGTGCTATTATTTCAACTTCCAAGCCTACTGCCTGCCCTGGAGCTGGGAATAGATCCCCTGCTGGTTGCATCAAGTCAATTGCTGAGCACTCTTGGTGGTACAAAGATGAAAGATACTGCCACGCTGCACATGCCAGTCACTCCCTGTCTCAGCCTGACTGCTCTATCCCTGCTTGCAAGCAATCTACTGAGGAGACTGGGAGGTGAAGACATACGTGTACAATGGGTACATGCTGGGAGCCTTGGAGTATTCTACAGATAAGGCCCCAACATGGGAGGCTACACATGGCTCACAAAAGCTTGCATGCATTAATAACAAGCAAGGCTAGGGGTGGTATTAGATGGCTGTGGCACAGACTGATTGGCTGAGAGACAGCTTTCCACATTCTGTGCTGTATGTAATCAGTTTCCCAGATGCCAGGTATTATGGCCCTTCCCATAGGAGGGGAACTGGCCAGGGATGTAGAAAGTGTCTATGCATTTTGTGGATAGGCAGGCAGGTCCTCATGATTACTACACTTCACATCACCTTATTAATCATAACAGATTCAGTGTCCACACCCATCTTTAGAGTCAAACAGTATAAGGAACTTTATTAACTCTCTCCTTCAAATCCAGTGTCCCCCTGTGGAGACCAGACTTACATTCAGATGCAGGAATTTTTGCTTCAGGGGTACATACATAGTGTCCATTTGGTAGGGCAGCCTCCATTACTTGTCCCCTTCACTTCAATGCATAACATTGGACACAAGCTATAAACATAAGCCTGTAGGTTTTGTGCCATAGCATTATAGTCACCCACTCTCCTTTCTCCCAACACAAAGGCTTCTGTGCCTCCTTCCCTGTTGAGACATGATGTTATCTAGACAATTTCTGAACCAGGCTCCCTGTGCATCCTTTCTTCAGTCCTAGTTTACAATAGGGCAACTTTTTGGACATCTCTGGACAACAAACACATACCTGGCCAGTAGAGTTCAAAGCACATATGCAACCTCTACAACTGAAGAGACTTGACAAATGCAGCTGACATATTTCTCCTCAACTCCCCCTCCACTCAGTCTTACATTGCTATAGGAACCTCCTCTGTCCCTTATGTAATATGGGACAGAACTGCATGAGTCTTGAGCAGCTTCCATGAGGAGAATGCCTTACCTCTCCAGTATCTTCTTCCCTGAGTGTCTCTCCAGTATCTTCTGCCCTGAGTGTGTGGGACCATAAGGGTCCTTTGATCTATCTTTTGTTTATTTATGTATTTATTTATTTTTATTTAAAATGTGATAACTTGGTAGTTCTGAGGACATCAAATGCCAATTTTCATGGAGGACTCAGACGTATAACAAAAATACATACAATGCAAACACATGCAAACAAGACTAAGTATACAAAAATACATACTCAACAAGTCATTAACTAATACATTAACATCTGGAGCTCTCAATACAAAATTGTTTTATATTCTTCTTAAATGATGAATATGACCTAGATTAATGTATTGTAGTCATAAGTGAATTCCAGTCTTTTAAGACTTTGTATACAAAAGAATGTTGAGCGGAGGAAAATCTGTAAAATGGTAATTTTAAACAAAATGTAGACATGGAATGAGCTGCATATCTGGAATTACCCAGCTGAATCAAATCCTTAACTCTTCAGGGGCCTTCCAGAGTTCATCCTTCTATATGCAATTGTTTTGATTGACTGTTGTTGTTTGTTCGTTCTGAAACTTTTAACAAAAAGATTATAAAAAAAGAGATAATTTTACTGCACCATGCCAAAGTCTCCAAAAAGAAATCAACCAAAAATAAAAACAATAATACTCAAAAAAAAAAACCCAACTTAGTGAAGAATATAAGGTGAACGATGTGTCAATTTAGAACAAGATAAAACAAAATTCCATACATTATAATAAACAATTGTAACTTCAGGGAAGTCTCCACTGCAGCTGAATAAACTGTAAATCCATAATCTATTACTGATAGAATTAGGGATTGTACCAGCACCTTTTTAGAGTTGTAAGAGAGGCAGTCCTTTATTCTATAAAGTTAACCTAACTGAACATTAACAGCCTTAATGAAAAAATTAATATGAAAATTAAACTACAATAAATTATCCAAATAAAAACCCAAATACGTAAAACAAACTACCCTTGCAATTTCAACATTACAAGCTGATTAGGTTCTGTAATAGTAGATAGCCTATTCCTACTTCCAAAGTACATACATTTCATTTTGGACACCTTCAATAATAGCCTGTTGTTACTCAAAAACCTATTAACCAGATGAAACTCACTCTGTATGTCTAACATCAAACTTTCACAGTTTTATTCACTGTTATACAAAACAGTGTCATCTGCATGAAGTAACATTTTTGAAGAAGAGGTATCTGAGGGTAATTCATTAACAAAAATATTAAATAAAGGAGAACCCAGAGTGGATCCTCATGGAACCCCTGTGTCAATTTCTACCAATGGTGACATTACTCCAATGAGGATAACTATTTGCTTTCTACTACTCAAATAACTTTCAAAACAAGAAATAACTCCCTCTATAAAAGCTATGTCCCAAAGTTTGGAGAGCTGTCAACTGTGGTGTACCAAATCAAAAGCCTTTGATAAATCCTGGAAAACAGCAGCAGCTGTCTCTCTCTCCTGCCCAAAACCTCATGGAACAAGGCATTCAATTCCACCAAGACTGTAAGAATACTATGCTCTTTCTTAAATCCATGTTGTACTGATGACAAAAACCTTCGCTGATCTAAAATAATGCATAACTTGATCAGAGACTACCTTTTCCAAGACCTTAGATGGGGTTGGGGGCGGACAGCAAGTAGATAGGTCTATAATATTTTAAACAAAGACTTGTCATCACCCTTATTGATTGCCAGCACGGTCACCCACCTCATTAACTATGGGAACACCCCAAACAGTAAAGAAAAACTGAACAACATATTCAAAGATCCCAACATTAAATCCTTTACCTTGCACAAGAGAATGTTTTCAACTTAATCCCATGTTCTCCATTTCTAGTCCTAGTGTTCACCTGTTGGAAATACCCATGCAACTCATATTCAGTCAGCTCCTTAAAATAAAAATCTCACTCCCATCCCTTCTTGTCAAATCAACCTCATCCAAGAAATCATTTGGAGGGGCACAGTTAGCTACCTTACAAAAAGCAGCATTTAATTCCATTGCTATTTCCAGTGGTGTATTACCCTTATAGTACTGGATAAAGAATCAGTATTAGTTGCTTTTGTAGTTCCCATTAGCTCATTCAATATTTTCCAGTTTTCTTTTATTCCATTTCCACTGTTAAACTGATTATTTAAATAAAAATCAGCCTTGGTTTTCTGAACCAGTTTTTACCATAGGATTCTCACCCATTTATATTCATTTAGGTTTCTCATTGATTCATCCAATTTGGACCTTTACAGGCTTTTTCTCTTCCTTGCATAAGTTGTATTAATTCAGCTGCTATCCCATTCTGATTTTTACTTTTCACTTCAAGTTTTTGCATTGGAGCAAACTTATCAGACAGTCATAAATTCAGCTGAAGTGTAATGCAGCATTGCATCAATATCAGGAATGACCGATAAATATGATCAATTAATATTACAAATTCTGTTTCTAAATTCAGGAAGATTAACATTACGAAAACACTGATAGTGACTAAAACCTGGTGGTATTCATGGCCTATGAGATGATCTAGCACAGAGTACAGGTCTGTGATCACTCAAGGCATCATAAAGTGGAGATAACTCTACTATCTTAGCTGTTCTGGAAGTTAATATCCAGTTCTGCAGGGTCACCATACCAGTCCTGTAATTTGCATATGTCATCTCATTTATGACTTGAGTCAGTCCAGTTCTAGTCATAAACATTGCGGAAAATATATCATGGCACATTACAAAGCAGGCAACACATTGCCATCTACAATGCTGGCATGTAAAGACATCACCAACCCAAACCCCGTGGGCAGTGCACTGGATGAATAGGCATGGTGACCACCGAGTCCCCATCCCACTGAATGATGGCCCCAGGAACAGTAACAGCAGCCAGCCGCAATGTGATGGCCGGCCCCCCAACCCTCCGCCACCACCGATCGCCTACCTGTGTCCCATGACATGATGCGGTTTACTAAATCCCTGGTGTCTAGTGGATCCGCCACTCCCACGCCACCCCAGCAGGTAGATGCCCACCCCCTGTAACCCCCCAACATACTCTGACAACGGGCAGGTGGCCAGCACAGCCCTCCACTCACCACCACATGGCTGGTCACCCAACTGAACAAACTGAATGAGCGCGTACATGTATACACAATCATTCAAGTTTATTCAGTTGAAGCGACCAACCGTGGCGGTGAGTGGAGGGCTGTGCTGCCACCTGCCCATTGTCGGGGTATGTTGAGGGTGCAGGGGTTGGCATCTACCTGCTGGGTGGAAAGAGGTAAGAGAGGCTCTACATGCACCAGGGATTTATGTAAACTGCATCGTGTCATGGGACACAAGCTAGTGACGCGACCATCACATTGTGGCCATCACATGCTGGCTGCTGTTCCTGGGGCTTTATCGGTCTCGGTGGATGGGGACAGTGATGCCATGCCTGTTCGATCACGATGCACTGCTCCGAGCTGGTCGGCGATGTCTTTACATGCCAACATTGTAGATGGCGATGTGTTGCCTGCTTTGTAATGTGCCACGATATATTTTCCACGACGTTTATGACCGGAACCAGTCAATCCTAAACCTGCTACTCTGTCTTTGAATTTAAAATTTGTCATGCCATTCTAATTAATGTTAGCATCTCCCAACAAAATTATTTCTTTAGCTTTCGTTTGAGAGCCACAATAGCCAGCTAACAAATAAATTCAATTTTCCAAAAAACCTGGAGAGAAATAAAAAGTTGAATACCAGTTTAACCACATCCAATGTCATTTTGACACATCAAAAAAAAAAAATCACAATTTACTTCTGCATAATTATAAACATCAAGACTAGCAGTAAGTTTTGTGTTAATATAGGTTTCAGAAACTGTCACTTTATTTGTTTATTTAATTCTCAGAATAATACCTTTCAGCTGGAAGCTCATTTACAAAGGTTTCATGTCAAGACCAAAAATACAGGCAAATAGCAATGATACACAAAAAATAAGTGCAGTGTTACAGTGGATAAATTTACATACAGGCAGATACATAATAAAAGCATGCAATAAGGCAGTCCAACACTAGACATTGTCAGGAGTAGCAGAAGGGGAGGGGAAGGAATGAGAGGGGTTGGGGGAGCAGGTTGGAAGGAGGATGAGAGGGTTGGGGAGAGCAGGTTGGAAGGAGGATGAGGGGGGGGGAGAGGATGTTTGGTGGAGTAGGCAAGTTTTAACTATTAACTTTAACCCATGCTGCAAATTCATCAAATTTTCACACTAAACTTCTTATATTGGCATGAACAATTGCAAGTGTTCCTTTTACCTTATTTATTGATGTCACAGAAACTTAGAAAATGATGGCAGAAGGAAACCGAGGGTACATCGAGTCTGCTCATGAGATACCCAGGACCTACTGATTGTCCTGAGAGCTACCCCCTGCCCAGTTTACTTTTTTGTACCCATTGCTTTGTCCCTTAATTGAACTCTAGCTCTGTCCCACCCATGATTGAAACTCATCACAAAGCTTGCTTCTACCACCTCTGCTGGCAGACTGCTCCATGGCCCCACCACTCTTTCAGTACAGTAGTGTTTCCTTAGATCCCTCCTGAAACTCCCCCTCTCAGTTTCCATTCATGTCCCCTTGTCATTGAACTGGGGATCCTATTGAATAGCTCCTCCATTTGTGACATTTTGTTTATGCCTTTAAGGAGCTTAAATGTCTCTAGCATGTCCCCTCTCTTTCCTTCCTTGTTTCCAGTGAGTACACATTTAGTGATGCCAGCTGATCCTTATAGGAGAGTTCCTGTAGACCCTGAATCATCTTCATTGCCCTCCTCTACACTGCCTCCAGTCTATCCCTATCTTTCTTTAGGTGCAGCCTCCAAAACTGAACACAGTACTTCATGTGTGGCCTTACCAGAGATCTATATAGGGGGACAATCACTTTTCTATTTCTGCTATGAACCCCTCTGCCTATGCATCCCAACATTCTATTTACCTTGCTATATGCTTTATTGCATTGGCTTGCCTGTTTCATAGTGTTGGTGATGATGACCCCCCAGGTCCCTCTCTTCCTGTGAGGTGCTCAGTCTAACCCCATTTAGCCAATATTCCATCCTAGGGTTCCCTTTTCCCAAGTGCATAACTTCGCACTTTTTTGCATTGAATTTCAGCTGCCACAGATTAGACCACCTTTCCAATTTTTGGAGGTCCTTTTGCAGGTCCCTGACCCCTTTCTGGCTGTCCACCTGCCCTCCCAGCTGGGTATCATCTGCGAACAGGGCAAGCTTTCCCTGGATACTGTCACTGATGTCACCTAGGAATATGTTGACGAGGACTGGGCCCAACACCAGTCTCCAAGGGACTCCACTCGTGACCTCACCTTCGCTTGATCTCACCCCATTGATCATTACCCTTTGCTTCCTATCCGTGAGCCAGTTATGCACCCATCTGACTATGTCCTTTGCAGCCCCAATGTCCTTTAGCTTCTTCAGCAAGCATCTATGTGGCACAGAGTCAAATGCCTTTGCTGAAATCAAAGTATAGAAAGTCCACTGTGTGACCCCTGTCCATTTCCTTTGACACTAAATTGAAAAGAAGTGATAATATTCATCTGGTATCACCTTCCAGCCATGAATCCATGTCGCTTTTTGTCCTGGAGTCTGTTTTCCTCTAGGTATTGCACGAGGTCTTGTTTGATTAAGGTCTCTATTAGTTTTCCCACAACAGAAGTGAGGCTAATTGGTCTGTAATTCCCCACCTCCTCTCTACCCCCTCCTTTGTGGCATGAAGCTATGCCCGCCCTCCTCCAGTCTCCTGGCATCATTCTGTTCTCAGTGTGCTATTAAAGCTAACTCTTCAGCCAATTCCACTTTAGTACTGTCAGGTGCATTTCATCTGGTACCTATCATCTCTCTTCTGAACAGGACCAGTATTAGTCTGAACATTGCCAGACGACAACAGAAGCTGTCTTCTTGTACTGTCCCTGTTCAGATGAATCCAGTTACCACTCGAGACACTAACATCCCTCATTGAATGTACCCCACCCCCACATAATCTATGTATTCCTTCCACAGTACACTTAACACTATTATCACTATACTAATAATCTTTGTTAGAACAAACATTGATCACTCAGAGATCCTCAGAATGAATTGCACATATCCCAGTTGTAATACTGATACTTTCTACTGTTCCCATTACACTATCAAATATCGCCACACAAAATCCTGTGCTCTGCCTTGGTCAAATAGGTAGAAAGCTGCCTGTAAACCCCAGTGGTCATGTCATAATTTAAAAAGGAAACATAAATTGACAAACAGCTACATACAGTGAACTCAAAATTATCAAAAACTAAATAAATCAACAAATCAAATAGACTATCAAAGCAAAATGAAATCACATCTAATAGTAATAAATATAAACAATGCAGGTTAAATCCAAAGCAGAGCAACAAAAATAAGCTTTACCAGTCAAAAAAAACTCTGCAGTTAGTAAAGGAATCAGGTGAAGACTGCCACCCTTCACCAATTCCAACTGCATTTGGTAACATAGGCTGTCATCTAATCCCCGCCATATAAAATGACAATGGAGATTCAATTTCAAAACCCTGCCCTCAGGACCCTGCACAGCACAGCACAACACAGCACAGCACAGTACAGCACAGCACAGCACAGGAAAGAAATCAAAATCCCCAAATGGCCGTGACAGGCTATTAATGACTGGGGTCAGCAAATTCTCATGTAAATTGACAGCATTTACAATAATGGAGTTGAGGAAGTAAATAACAGAGTAAAACTGAACAGTAAAATACTGGTAAAAAGGTAGAGTAGTACAAATAGGGTTGCCACCTTTGGATGAGGCAAAAACCGGATCCTAAGCTCTGCCCCTAGCCCCACCCCTTTTCATGACTCATCATGCATTGCTCCTCCTAGAAAGCCAATGGTTATATGAATAAAATATACAACACTTAAAGCAGTTCAACAAAAATCTTAAGATATTGTACTATACCTGTTAAAGTTACTTTCCTAGGTTCTTCCTAGTTATTTATTTACTTATGTATGTATTGATTGATTTATTAACATCAGTTTACCAGATAAACATACAGAGATAAAATAAATCTCATTTACAGATATGACATGGGGGAGACGAGGGAAATACTTTAAATAGCAAACAACAGTATATTTGGTATATAATAATACATATTAAAAAAATGTTTTCTATAATGTGTACTATATATTTTTCTGGCTCCATTTCCTTTTTATGTCCACAGTAATAATTCAAAGTCAAACAAGTGGCCACATTTTTTTCTTGAGGAAAAACATAATTTAAAACATTTAAAATGCCTAAATTCTGTTAGAGATGAAAATGTTGACCAGCAAATGAAAGTGGAAGACAACTGGCTCTGTTGGTGTTACAAAAGGTGGGGACAGCTTTGCTGCTATGCCATTTTAAGACTCAGTGGAAAAGATTAGGCTAAGTAAGTGCTAATGTTGTTAATGGCCATACTTTACACCTCCCAGGTTTACTGCCTGTACCGACAATAGAACTTGTCTATAACTTGGACATGTAGTTAAAACAATGAATGAGATGACAAAATCTGTTTCAAAAGTATGTGAGCACTCAAAATGGCTCAAAAACCTGACCAGCACAGAGCAAAACCGGATTACCTGAAACCTGATAAGGACCCTGAAAACCTGACCACCAGGTAAAAAACCTGACAGGTGGCAACCCTAAGTACAAAGTAAACACTTTCAAAATGGAGTTTCAGCAAGTAATAGCAGAGTAAAATTTAACAGTAAAATGCTGGAACAATGGCAGCGTAGTGCAAAGTAAACACTTACAAAACTGGAGTTTCAGCAAGTAATAGAGTACAGTTTAACAGTAAAAGGCTGGTAACTTGGCAGAGTAGTACAAAGCAGAGTTAGCAGTGGAGTGATATAATACTTCAGTCAACAGTTAAAACTATTAACAGCTCAACATTAAACAGATACTTTACAGTCCATTCAGCAGATGGTTAGCTGCTCTTATTCTGCATCCTCTGGTGTACTCCCCCTTGCAGTGGGTGGGAGGAGGAATTGTTTAACCAGGAAAGGCACACTAAGCCGAAGCTTGTTTCCAGGTGCAACCTGGGAGCACAAGGAAGTTAAGTGAAGTGCTCAGGGTCACACAGTATGCAGGTGGGGGCTATGGGATTCAAACCCCGGTCTGGTCTGCTGGATGTCACCAGATTTGCAGCTCAGAGCCTTAAACCACTGTGCTATACTGCCTCCTATATACTGATACTTTCTACTGTTCCCATTACACTATCAAATATCGCCACACAAAATCCTGTGCTCTGTCTTGGTCAAATAGGTAGAAAGCTGCCCGTAAACCCCAGTGGTCATGTTATAATTTAAAAAGGAAACATAAATTGACAAACAGCTACATACAGGTAGCAGTACCTAGTTCCTAGGTACTAGGTACCTAGTAGCAGAACCCCATCCTGCCCTGAAGGGCAGGGAAAGTCTAGAAGCCTCTCTCTCTTCTGATCTTGCTCTCTCAGGCATGGAGTCTGAAACCGGAACTCTGGAACCACTGTTAGAATTACACTTTATGAGCCATGGGAACTATTGGGGCCAATTAGGATCCTATCTAAAGTGAGCCCTACTTCCCATTATAAATCAATGGGACTGATGTGTGAGCTGCCAGAGCTAACTTCTGAGCTCTGGGGGCCGAGCTCTGGCAAGCCCCCTGTAATGCAAACACTGTCTGGAACAAAGACTGAAACTGCGTTACCTGCCTTAACTCTTTTTAGACAAGCGAGGGGCAGCTAGCAGCTGTTCTAATAAGCCCTCATTAGCATTTGACCAGACACAAAGCCTGTCAGTCAAATTACTTAACAGTCTGGCTGCAGGCATATTTATTTATTTATTTATTGAAATTGTTTCACCAGGATGGCACACTGAGCAAACAGATGCTCGTCTCCCGGTGCGACCTGGGGGGTGAGGGTACAATGGGAGATAACTCACAGGTTATCAAGAGTTACATATATGAGGAAAACAGTAGAGCATAGCTGAGCACAATCACAGCATTACAGTAGGCAGGTTCAGTTGAACAGTTTACAGAGAAAGATTCAGTTATGCAGTTGCAGGATACAGTTGTATGTAGGGCTAGGGACAAGACAACAGTACACTTCAGCAACAACGGTAGGCAGGCAGAGATTATATTACAGGATGACATAGTATTGGATAGATGAGGTGACACTGAGTGGAGGAAATGTGAGGATCAGGCAGTATCAAGGAGCATTTAGGACAAGGTAGAGCCCATGTACTAGAAGTGCTGAAGTTGGTATAGATAAGCCAGCTTCCATAGCATGAGCTAGGTGCCTCTGGTCAGGCAGTCTTGGGGGGGGACTAAGGGGGCATCTTGTGTTTTAGGTGCAGGAGCAATTTACCGAGAGGTAGTTTGCTAGTGCTGAAGACAAGGAGTGGGTAGAGGAGGAGTGGCAAATTTTGGGAGGGAGTTCATTCCAGAGTTTGGGGAAGCAGTAGGAGAAGGCAGATTGACCAATAGTGGTTTTCCGCCTAGGGGTTTGAAGCTTCCGATCATCGAGGGATCTGAGGGTATGAGAAGTGGAGGGAGCTGGGGTACATAAGATAGAGAGGTATGAGGGCAGGGCATCATGCCAGAATTTGGCTACGAATTTACTGCAGCGCTGAAGATGACGGTTTTCAAGGGAAGGGAGTGTGAGGGCATGGTAGAGGTTGCAGTGATGGGTGTGGGAGGTGGCATCGAGGGCAAAATGACAGAAGGCATGGAAAAGTGAGTCCAGTCTGGCTAAGGTAGATTTGGGAGCGGCACTGTATACTATGTCGCAGTAGTCAAATGAGGGGAGGATCATCTTATGCACTAGCTCATGCCTGGCCATAAGAGGGAGGCAGTTGCGGTTCCTGTAAAGGGCTCCAAGCTTGGGACACAGTTTTTTTATGATGGCATCAATGTGGTTGGAGAAGAACAGGTGACTGTCGAGCCAAACTCCGAGGTAGTGGAAGGAAGCGACGTACTCCAGTACTGTCCCGTCAAGGGTGTGGAAGGTATGGAGGGAAGGAAGCCTGGTTAGATGTTGCTGAGTGCCGAAGGTCATGGTGATAGTTTTGTTCGCATTGAGAGAGAGCTGGTGAGAGCTAAACCATAACTGTACCTTGTTGAAATCAGCCTGGAGGTTGGCTGTTACTTTTTCTGGGGAGGAGCCCGAGGCAAAGAGGACAGTATCGTCTGCGTACATTTGAATAGACGTGGATGAGCACACCAGAGGGAGGTTGTTTAAAAAGATGGAAAACAGGATAGGGCCAAGCACTGATCCCTGGGGGACTCTGGTGGCTATAGGGAGGGGTGAAGAGGTGACGTCGGCGATTTTTACTGATTGAGTTCTGTTAGTGAGGTAGGCTTTGAACCAATTGGTAGCTGAGCTAGCTAGGCCTGCTTCCAAGAGACACTGAAGTAGCAGAGGGTGGGAGACCATATTGAAAGCTTTGGCAAGGTCTATGAAAATGGCTGAGGTGATCAACCCTTTGTCCATGCCTGAGAGGATGGAATCTGTGAACCTAACCAGGGAGGAGGCTGTGGAATGGCCCTCCCTGAATCTGGATTGGAACGGCGTGAAGAAGTTGGTGTCAGAGAGGAAGTAGGTGAGTTGATTGAGCACCAAGTGTTCTTGCAGCTTTGCTAGTGCAGGGAGGAGGGAGATAGGTGGATAATTTGAGGGGGAGGTGGTGACACCCCCTTTAGGGAGGGGGATGATGGTGGCCTCCTTCCAGACCTGGGGAACAGCGGCAGAAGAAAAGGAGAGGTTTAAGAGGGTGGCGAGGGGGGTTGCAATGGCTGGGGTGGGAGGTGGAGGAGATTGCAGTCAAGGCCATTGGGGGAATTACCTTTTGTTGTGTCGAGGGCCTGAAGGGCTATGAGGACATCGACTGGCAGGATTTCTTATAAGGTGAAGGTGAGGGGCCCACTGGAAGTAGAACATATGGGAGGAGGACTGGGTGGCACCGAGGTGGGCAGGGAAGAGAGGAGGGCTGAGGCACAGGAGGAGAAGTATGTGTTGAAAGCAGTGGTGGCATCCTGTGGGCCAGTGAGGAGGGAGTTGTTCATGAGGAGGAAGGGGAGGGAGGGCAGTTGGGGGAGAAAATGGGTAGGTAACTCCAGAATTTGGATGGACAGTTTAAGTTGGAATGAAGGGAGGAGCTGAAGTATTCCGCTTTAGCTAGGCGGGTTGCTCTGGTGCATTTATTGTGTAGAGACCAACAGATGACAGGGTCGCTTGGGAGGTGTGAGGTTTTGTGGGTTCTCCATGCTTTGTCCTGGGTGATTTAGCAGGCTGTCAGTTCCTGGGTGATTCAGGGCAGGTGGTAGCCATGAACCCTGGAGCGATGCAGTGGAACGTGAGCATCCCAGACTTGGAGGAATGTGTTTTGGAAATGAAGTATGGCATCGTCAATAGAGCAGGGTTTGGTGGGGGGTTCCCAGCAAGCAAGAGGTAAGTCTTCAAGCACGGAGACGAGGTTTAGAGATTTGTAGGAACATTGGAGTATGTACTTTGGAGGGGGATGAAGTCGATGGATTTTCTGGACTAGATAAATAATGTGGTGATCAGTTAGGGAACGCCTCTAAACTCCAAATCTCTCTTGTGTACTATCTTCACTCTTTAGTAACTGGACTCAGACTTGGGCAAGGTATGAGATGTAGGTTACATTAGGAAAAGATATGACAGAGGGCTGATTATACTATGTTAATGTACTGAGCAGTGGGGTGGGGGATGGGTAGAATAAGGCCCTGTCCCATTTGTTATGCAAAAAGAGTCAAAAGCAAGGATCTATTCTCTCCTCTCCTTTTCTGTCTCTTGTCTGTCTGATTGCACATTCAAATTTTCTTTTGAGACCTAGGAACTGATCACTCTGACAGTCTCACGATTCTCCCCTCCCGCTATCTCTCTTCCTTCACATGTCGTTTCTATTTTTTCTTCCCTCTTGCTTATCTACGGTTATAAAAATATATGTGACTCTTTATGTGACACTGAGTTCTCTGGTTTGAAAATGTATATAGTTGTATTATTGAAATGATTGCAAAAAGCTATTTGGAACTTAGAGGGTTTACCTTGAGATACAGTTTGGCCTCTCAGACTTGTTTGCCAAATTGTCAGCAGGAGTCCAGCTTGGAATACAGTGTTCTATTTGTAAGCCTGCTTAGGAAAGAAACTGACAAGAATGCTAAGACATTTTGTGAGAAACAGGATGTCTCTTAATGAGCTCAAGATGCAGAAATGAATTGCCAGGAAAAGACTTCTTATAAAAAGGAGAGCAATACTTTGTTGGGGGGTGAGAGATTGAATTTTAGAAGTAGAGATACCCTCAGAGGAAGGACTTTGTTTTGTTTGAACTGCCTGTATAAAAGCTATCCTGCAGATTTTTTTGGTTTTTAATTTTATTGTTATTGAAATTAAAAAAAAAAAAACATTACTTGCAAATTTTATAACTGCTCCTGGTTTTCCTACGCTTCTTGACCTGTGATTCAATGACAGATGGCTTTAGAAATGGGATTTACCACATGAAAACTCTAAGCCAGGAGTCTGTGCATGGGTACTAGACCTGGTACCAGGGAAGCATAGAGCAAAGGTATGGATACTGCAACAGCAAGCACAGGAGTGATTACCAGAAGAATGGCAATCAAACTAACAGAGACAAAAGTCTAAACTGAGACTGTACAGTGGCACCAGTGATGGAAGAAGAAGAACAGGCAGGGAAAGAACCTGACAACATGTCTCCCTTCTTCAAATGGTGGGCTATACAACAAAAAGAGACAGAGAGGCAGAGAAAAGAAGAGATGCACTGACAGTAGCAGTGATGGTTGGATGCCTTGCAAGTTATCAATGCTGGAGGATCTGGCAGTCCGAAGAGTAAGTAGGAGTCTGAGTATGAAGACTAAGTAGGGTCTGCTGTGTAGCTGTAGCTGTAGATAGGGAATTAGAGGGCAGACTGGATGGGCCATAAGGTCCCTTTCTGCTGGCATCTTCTATGTTTCTATGGCACAGGTCCAGCAGAGCAACAAAACACAAACAATTTAAAAGGCATTAAATTTACAAAGTTGTGTCCCTTGGGTGATACCGAAGCATACCTGACAAACTTTTAAAGGGGCTGCCGGAGCTTGCGAGTGGCAAAAGCAGCAATGGGCAATCAGGCTAGTACCTTACCTGACAGGTAAAGACCAACTTGCCTATAACAATATGGATTATGCACAGTCAGAAAACTCTGACTGCTCTGCACAGTCAGAAAACTATGACCTTGTGAAAAGAGAAATCCTGAAGAGGTATGAGCTCTTAGGAGAGATCTACAAGCAAAGATTCAGGTCCCTGAAGTACCACTCAGTCAACAATCCTCATAAAAACCATCACCTGACTCAGAGAACTCCTCATTAAATGGCTCCAACCAAATGGCAAAACAGTCCCATAGATCATCAACATATTTTCAATGGAGCAATTCATCAACATCCTTCCCACAGATGTGCAGCTTTGGGTAAAAGAACATTGAACAGAAAATGGGGAAACGGCCGTTTTTTTTGGGTTGAGGACTATCAGATGGCTAGACAGACACTGCAGCAGCGAAGTAACAGCCAATGACCAGTAAGACCCTCTTTTTCACAATTTAACTCCAGGTCAAATAAGAACTGTGGTGGGGTAACAAATCTGCACCCAAAGACTTTACTTGCTAGAACTGTAACAAGCCAAGCCATATTGCAAGAAGCTGCCATAAAAATAAGGAAGTAACACTGGAGCAGATTTGTCCTATGAGAACAGGCTGAAGGACCTGCAATGCCTTCCTCCCACACTGGTGACCTGGGTTTCAGAAAGAGCCTGAGTCATCAGGGGTCAGTCCGGGGGGGCAAGGAGCTGGATTGAGCTGCCACAAGGCAGCTCTCCTCTCCTGTGCATGGATGTGGGTTTCCCCAGGTCTTGGCTGCCACCAGGTGGAGGCTAGGTGGCAGTGCCAAGCCATAAGGGAGACCAAGCATTAGGCTGGGTTGGAGGAAGGGGCCATCTCTGGAGTCAGGAAGCACATGCATGCCTCCACGTACATGCGCAAACCATGATCTGGGGTCCCGGGAGGGGGGAGAAAATGAAAAATGGGGCTAGATGAGGCCCTCAAGCTAACAGGGCATATTGAAATCCTCTGTGAGAGGACCACAGTCATGCCTACCCGGAGCCCTGATGGAAAAAAGCTATATGGAAAAAAATGTCTTTACCAAGTTACGAATTTCTGCAGTTTGTTTGGAGTTTAAGGAAACATTCACCTTTACAACATCAGCAGTTAGTTTGTTCCAGCCTGTCACAAGCTATATCAATATCTTCTGTAGAAATTTCTGATAAAACAAAGCAGCCTTTGGTGTTTTTCAGCCTATTCCTTCAGAGGGTTAGCATGGTATATCTTGATAGGATTTTTCCTGTCAGGGGTCTCAATCTCATAGTTAACTATGCCAGTATGTCTAAACACCATATAAGGTCCTTGCCACTTCATTAACAGTTTGTCTGTAGTGGACAACAATAGCAAGACCTTTTCACCTGGCTCAAAATATTTTACTTTTACTCCATGGTCATAATATGTCTTTAGCTGATTTGGGACCTCTTCCTGATTACTATGGGCAATTTCAACATATTTTGCCCATTTCTTTCTCAGGGCACACATATAAGATGTAATAGATTGTTTCTGAGTGGGGTTATCTTCCCATGTTTCTTTTATTACATCTAGTGGCCTCTAGGTTGTCTACCATACAGCATTTCAAATGGTGAAAACCTTGTTGATGCCTGTGGCACTTCTCTTAAAGCAAAATGCAGGTAAGGTAAGTATTGGTCCCAGTTTTCCCTTCCCTTTTACAAACCTTTTTAAAATGGCTTTTAGGGTTTGATTAAAATGCTCACCAAGACTGTGTCTGAGGGTGACAAAGGGAGGTTCTTATGGCAGTGATATCTAGTAGTCGGTACAGATCCTTCAGTAGTGTAGTACCAAAATTACTACCTTGATTAGTAATAATCTCTTTATGTATGCCCACCTGCTGAAAATTTTGGCAAGCTCAGCTGCCACTTTTGGGGCTGTTACAACCTGCATTGGAACTGCCTCTGGGTATCAAGTAGCATAGTCACATACTACCAGTGTTGGAATTAAACTTTGTGAGCTAGGGGGCCCCATAAGAGTCCTATCTTTAAATTGAGCCCCCTTCCCATTGTAATTCAATGGCAGTAATGCATGAACTACCTGGGCTCACTTCAGAGCTAGGGGGCCAAGCCCTGGCAAGCCCCACTGTAGTAATTCCAACACTGCATACCACCAAAATGAATCGATTTCCCTTTTTACTTTTGTCCAAAGGGCCAACCACAACCATTGCAATTCTCTCAAAAGGCACATCTATGAAGGGTAGGGGCACCATGGGCACCTTGTCTTTTTTAGTCACTGGGGTTACTTTCTGACATTCAGCACAAGAAATGCAATAAGTAGCAATGTCTTCATGAATTCCAGGCAAGTAAAATCTGTACAACAGTCTGGCAAGGACGCGGTCCCTCCCTGAGTGACCAGCCATATGACTATCATGTGCGTCACCCTGGACAGCACTCTCTCTCCTTTGCTCAGCATACAGAGCAAATTGTAAAGGTAGTAAATCCTGGAATTGGCCTTCTATACAGGAACCGATGTTGCCTGACCCAAGATGCCTTGTCTCTCGCCATAAAAAGTTCCATACTGTCCATCCATGGGAGGAAGTAAGGAATTACAAGACCTTCAGCCTGTCGTCATGGGACTTATGATGCAATCCCTGTACCATCTTTGTTGACCTCCTCTGAACCTTCTCTACCCTGTCTATGTCCTTACATAGATAAGGTCTCCAGAACTGTACACTGTACTCCAGGTGGGGCCTCACTAGTGTCTTGTATAGTGGAATTATGACCTCCCTTTTCCTGCTGGTGATGCCCCTGCCTATGCATCCCAGCATCCTATTTGCTTTACCTGCTGCCTTGTTGCACTGTTTCCCTACATTGAGGTAATCAGCGATGATAACCCCAAGGTCCCTTTCCTGCTTGGTGCATGCTATATCCTCACCCCCAACTGATATGTTGTTCCAGGGTTTTTATGCCCCATATGCATTATCTTGCATGTCTTTGCATTGAATTTCAACTGCCAAACCCTTGACCATTCTTCAAGCTTCTGCAGGTCCCTCCTCATTCTGTCTACACCCTCTGGCATGTCCACTCTGTTACAAAGCTTCATGTTATCAGCGAACAGGGAAATTCTGCCTTCTAGGTCCTGTGCATTGTCACTGATGAAGACGTTGAATAGAACCGGTCCCAGCACTGATCCCTGTGGTACCCCACTGGTTACTCTTCCCTCTGTGGAGTGACACCCATTTACCACCACCCTCTGTGTCCTGCCACCTAGCTAATTACCTACCCACCACACTACTGTCCTGCCCACTCTCATATCCTGGTTTTCCTATGTTTCCTGACCTTCGCCTCGATGACAGGTGGAGTCATGAGCTCTAAGGGTGAGGGACTTTAACCACCATGAGTTACATTGACAAGCATAATCCCCCAATGGAATTGTCTTATTCCACTTATAAAATGTTTATTTGTGTTAATATTTTAGAAGTGTAATAGTCTTGAAACTTGTTACTGTATTTTTAAATGGTTGGTTTTAGGGCAATAGCATAACTTACATATGTGGCAGGGTGCAGGGATTAGGTTGCAGCTGAGCCGCTTCACTAGTTTGGTGCAGGTGCACTGCAGGGAGTGAATTATGGTTGCAAGGTTATACTTGGTCTTGTTGCTTTAAATAGGTATTCTTGAATGTTAACTTCCTGCACTTTCCATGTGATCTGTGAGGCTGAGATGGAAGCCTGGGCTTCATGTAATTTCAATGTGATCTGAGTGAGACCTGGAAGCCTAGGTTGTTAAAATGCCATGTGATGTTGCCCAGGTGCACTGAAGTGTAGTTGATGAAATTTGTTTCTGCATACCAGCTAGGTAAGTGGTTATTAATTGTATTAGCTTTTAGAGCAATATTTGTAGGCATTTTGTTGATGGTTTAGTGATGAATGTATATATATCTATATATATATATATATATATATATATATATATATATATATATATATATTTCTGCTGTTGTGTAGAATCATAGTTTTGGAATATATTTTGTGTTTTTATTAGGCGATTAAGATTTTTTTCTAGCAACACTGAGGCTTTTTGAGTTTGGGCTTTTGAGTCAAAAGTACAGTATGTTTTTTTCAAAGTTGTTGGATGGATTTTCTTTGCAGTTTGTGAATCCTGAGCAATATATGTGTGTGTGTGTGTGTGTGTGTGTGATGTGTTTTTTTATCTGTATGATTTCTTTTTGATATTGCTGGGTTGTTTGATTTGCATTG
Source organism: Neoceratodus forsteri (assembly GCA_016271365.2). Taxonomy (NCBI): domain Eukaryota; kingdom Metazoa; phylum Chordata; order Ceratodontiformes; family Ceratodontidae; genus Neoceratodus; species Neoceratodus forsteri. The sequence goes on along the minus strand of CM057456.1, from coordinate 1,169,750,340 downwards.
TGACCTTTTTGACTCTAGGGGTACGTAATTAACATATTGACCTTTTTGGAGCCAGGGAGCTTATGACATTGTATTCAAGCCCTGCTGCCTTTCCTGGGCATCACTCTCTCATATGGCTTAGCAGCCATGAAGATATTGGGGGCTTCCTGACCTGAGGAATGCCTACTGCTGCCTTCCTGGTCCCCCTATAGCCAAACGTCCCTGGATCAGGGAACTAGGAGGTACAAACAGATCTGATGGTCAGTTGTGGGGCCTTGAGGAACTCCAAGCAATAGGCCCCTATTGGGAAGGGGGGGGCTACCTCTGGATTCATAACTGGAATTGGAAGGATGCTAAAGTGGGCAAATCTGTAGCCAACCTGCTGCCCTGCTGTTAACAATGGTTATCCCTGTGAGTACCAGTACAAATCACCACTAAAATACTGTATCACAGATATCTGTATAACATGATGACTGTTTTGCTACTACAAGCAGGCCTATAGAGTAAGTAAGTAGTAAGTATGGAGGTTTTATATATTGAGTTCCCTTTCTTGGAAGCTCAGGGTGCTGCACAAATCAGGCAAGTAAAACAATTACAGTACATACACAGAACAATAAAAACAGTAATAAAACCAAAAGAGGATAAAACAATATTTAACATTCAAATGCCTGTCTAAAAAGGTGCATCTTCAGGACCTGTTTAAAGACTTCTACTGAGGGAGCCTCCTTCAGAAATCTGGGAAGTGAGTTCCACAGGACTGGTGCCTCCACTTGAAAGGTACGATCACTAGATGATTTCAACTGGGCCCTGGGAACCACCAGAAGACCCTCCTCGGCAGAACGGAGAGCATGCAAGGGGCTGGCTGGAATTAGGAGGTCTCGTAGATAGCCCGGATCTGAAGAGGCCATTTGTTAGTTTTTACCATGTTGTAAAAAAGTGTTAGATTGCTCCAACTGCAAAGTCTAACTTCCACATTTGAATTTTCAAGTTTTTTCAAGTGACATTATCCCATGAATTTACTCAGTGCAGGGTTGTTTTTCCAGTCCTACAAATTTCTTTTTGAGATACACGTACTGCCCTCCCCTTCACACTGCGTTTTAGTGGGTGATGCATAATCAGGGGTGCTTTCATATCAATCCCAGACATTTAGTGGGGTCAGGAGAGAAATAAAGGCTATTCGGATCAATGCTGTGTGGTTAAGTTCCATTCTTTGGTTTTTGGTGCACACACTCACATGAGGAACAAGGTGAAGGGAACTACAGCAGTTTGTAGTAGGAGACCAGCAAAGTAAGTTTCTGCTTCAGCTGCTTCAGCTGCAACAGAACCTCAGTGCTGAGCCTTATGTGTGCCAGTAAACATAAAGCAGGGGGCTTGCTATATGGCCCATTTTATATTGCCATAGCATGTATGCATTACTCAGATCAACTTGCTTGCATTTATCTGCTCTGTAGTAATGTGAAGGGTCTGTCCACCAGACCTCAGTGCTTCTTAAACTGAATGGCTCCTGTTTGTATCAACCTGGTATCTCCCGAAGCAGCTCACTACAAATGAGATACTGTACTGCACCTCAGTTGCTTTCCCAGTGAAATTCTTCAAACCAGCTAATGACTAAATGTATTCATTGTAGGCCAAATTCATCTTGATCATTAGCCAATGAGCGAGGAGATTCAGCTTATGAAAGGGGTTGATGCCATAACATTTATCGCAGCTTTCAGACTTTTTGTCAACTATAGGTATTTGACTTGAGCTGACAAATCTTTTTCCCAAAAAAGGTTTATTATAAACACAATCTGCTGCGTACGTCTCAATATCATTACACTGTATGTGGCAAACAAGTAAAATGTGTTTATCGGAAGCCATATACTCCTTTAGGGCCTCAAAGGATTAATCACGGTTATAAAGTTTTATTAAACACAATTTTTGTTTAATGACAAGCTCCACCAGTCCTTCCCATTCCAACCCAATCCTATCCTTAGGGGGTATCTAAAACAGCAGATTGTTTTCAACAGACTCTCAAGACAATCCCCATTACTTTGTCATGCATGGAGATATTTTTCATACTGGATAATTTGAACTTCTTTAAGATCACATCTGTTTCATACTTTGTTTATTTGTAATTTAAATCCCTAAATTGAATCTTTCATTACTAACAGCTGGGCATGTAAATGCAGCACACTTAAAAAAAAGAAAAGAAATGTTATTATTTTTTTCCTTATACTTGTCCCCTTTTCCTCAGTTACGCTGTTGTAACCATTCCCTTGCCAGAAGTAAACAGGCTAAATACCTCTGAGCTGTGGCTCTGTATCACATGTTCTATGGTTCACTTGATTACCCCCAAAGTGGCTGGCAATTTGCCCAGAATTAGTCTGAATGCACGTAATAAGCTGCAGAATTACCACAGTGCTGGCAATTAGATACCATGATATGGCAGCAACTGAATGTTGCTTTGATGATATTGTTCTTGGCCCTCGCCCTCGCCCTCTTAGCACACCCTGAAATACTGACAGAGGCTTGCCCAGGGGGATGCAATAGCTTATTTAGAGATGTTTGAAAGCACTGGTTTACTATGCTTATGTTCAGTGCACTTTTCTGTGTTGTGTGTGATGAACTAATGTGTCTTGCAAACACACTGCCTTCTCAACAACTTGGCTCACAGTCACCCATTAAAGGTTACTAAGCAAATTCATATCTCTGCTGTAAAACAGCAACAGTAATATACTGTATCCAGAGCTGTTAGGAACTATTTGCAAAGAAATTGAATTCTGGGGAAAGTGAGTGTGAATGGAAAATATTTGTTTTTGTGTTCTGGCAAAACCTGACTTTACATCTTCAAAAGGTGTACAATTCCTCATTTTTGTGCATATGAAAGCCCTGCACACGAAGTAGAATTCTGTGATATTATAAATCCATGTAAATATTCCACAGCCAAATATATTGTATGCTGGGCAGTTATAAATTCCTAAAAGGGAATGCAATCTTGTAAAATTACATACCATATTTCCTTGCAAAATCCCATATTTTTTAAATACTATCTCAATTCCAACTCATTTCAACAACAACATTGAGATAATTTACTCTTGAAAGATGTAGTGTAAGTTAAATCTACAAGGGTAAGAAGTAGCTTTTGCAGTATCCCCTTAAACTATGCCATAATGGCTTGATTTTCAAAAGAATATGTTCCTTCTGCCTGGTGCCAAAAGCACATTTGTTTTTGCCACATTTGATGTGGTACAGATGGCCTTTGCAGAACCTTGCTTTTTTTCAGCAGGTCCTTAAGTCCAACTGTTAAGCACTGTCAGTGGCTCAGTAGGTAGCATACTCACCTCTGAGGCCAGAAGCTTAGATGGTTGTGGTTTCTAGCCCACACATGGTACTTTGGGCGGTATGCCCCCTGAACAGTGACATTCCTATGATGACATGTGTCAATATCGACAACAGTGCCGTGCCGCCAGAACTGAGCAACTCCTTCCCCTGACCTGCACTCCCTCCCCGAACTAACTCCAACTTGGAGTTAGAATCCAATAATACAGGGGGTGTGGGGGGCAGAGACCCCACTCATGGGGGGGTCGAGGGGTGAAGCCCCCGATGAAAACACACACACCGATGTGTGCAGCTCCATGCTAATTGCAGCTCATGGTTGACATGGAGCCTAGCGCTGTGATGCCGGTCGACGTATTTCTTGTCCAACCAGCATCATAGAGCCACTTTGGGTAATACCCAGAAATAACACTGTAGTGCAGTATGGGGGGGGCTGTACTGGCGAGGTGCTGTCCTTTGGATGAGACGTTAAACCAAGGTCCATTCTGCCTATCTCTGATCACTGTCCAGGTGGAAGGAAGAGATCCTATGTCATTTACTGAAGATGAGCAGGGGAGATTCACAGGTGCAGTAGCCAATATTCCCCCTGTCAGTAAAACACGTCAATGCAACCAACCTCCACGGATGCCTCTGGACAGAAGCTATAATAGCCAAGTGTGCCTTTACGGGTCAAAAATTACAAATCAATAAATAACTAAAAATGAACTGTTAAACTGAAACCTAGTCATGTTCTAGCTCTCTTGGCTGAACATGGGGTTGTGCAAGTATTTGCTAATCCAGAAGGTCTTATGTTCACCAAATGCAAGGTGAATGCATAAGTATTGTAATAACCTTTGAAACTATAATCACTAGATTCAAAAACCAGAGGTGGGCATTGATCTAGAGGTAGTAGAATGGCAGAAGCTAATCTATAGGATGAAGAGCAGTATGTCAACTTCAAAATTCTGCTGTATGGCAACACAGTGGCAGACTATCATTGGGGTTGACTTCGGGGACAAGATGGGATAATCAAGATAAAGAAAAATAGGAAGAAACCTTGATTATGGCTACAGTCTCAGAAATCGGTGTGCCACACTCTGAGGCATGATTAGCATTCTAGTTCTTCTAGTTCTATAGTGGCGGCCCATAACCCAAGCAACTGTTAGTTATGTCTGAGCCATGACTCACTTCCCACACACTAAAGTAACTAATACCTCCCCCAGCCCTTCATTGCCCAAATAAGGGATATTGTCCCTCAAAATGTGTGAAAAAGGAGAAATGTGGGAGACATCATAACTAGAGTTACAAGTTAAGAACACTAGGAATTAATGATTTCAGTATCAATAGTGTCAGCTTTTCATTTAACAACATTGATGAAGGATACATTTTTGTTTTCAAATCTTAGTATTGAGTGTGTGATGGGGCTGCAACCTCTTGAGGTAGGGCAAAGGGCTTCTGAATGAGAAAATATGGGATTATTCATTGTAATGTGTAACAACTGAGAGGTATGGCTGGATAACCTTGTAAAATTGCTTTTGTTAGCAACAAGTAGACTTACAGAGGAGTTGGAAGCAAGCATTTGTCCTGTTTCATATGTGTGTCTTTATTATGTATGCATTTTTTTGCAGTTTATTGGTAGATTCTTTTTGTGATAGATAGATAAATAGATAGATGGATGGATGGATGGATGGATGGATAGATAGATAAATAGATCAAAATTTATTTTATTTATTCAAGATGGGACATGTTAGGCCAGTAAGAGCCTGTTTGAAAGGTTGTCCTGTCATGGTTACAATACATAAAATCACACCATACAGCCATTAAAATACAAATGACAGTGCAGGTCTAACCATACAAGGGCATAGCCAGGATTTTGGAATGGGGGTCTTTCACCAAAGAAATCCAGTGATTTCGTTCTGGTGTGCAAACATCTTTGTATGAAGCTGTAATGGAATCAAGATGGGGGGGGGGGTCTGGGCACTCAGGAAATCCTCTCTGGCTATGGCTATGCCATCAACTTAATATATATTGACATATGTAGGTAATTTCACATTCAAGATTTTACCCTAGTGTACAAGGGGATCCTAGGAGGCAGATGGCAGAAGCTTAGTTATGCAAAACAGTCTGTTGTATGTTATTACACATAGATTAAGATATGTAGCAAATTATATACAAGTTGGAGGTACAGTAAGACAATAAAGAGATGAAACCATTTAAATTAACAGCCTGGGGCTTGTTGTGGTGGGTGTTTCTTATCTAGTACAGTGCACTGAGCGATAAGCTAAGTGTGTGTAGCATATTAAGCAAAATAGCATGGATGATGAGGTCAAAGGCTTTTGACAGATCATAAACACAACACTGAAAAGGTGTCCTTTATGTAAAAATGTTGCTATGTCATTTGTTACCTTAAGGAGTCCTGTTGCTGTAGAATGCTGAGGTCTAAATCCTGAATGAACACATAAGAGTATATTGTTATCCAAAGAAAAATTCTGAATTTGTGAGTCAACCAATTTTCCTAGGATATGTTAAGTACACTAAGTATAGATATGGGTCTATGGTTATTAGGACCCATAAGTTACAGAATGTAAATAATGGGGGTGACTAGGGCTTTCTTCTAGATTTGCTGTACCTGATGAGTTGCAAAAGATACCTGAAAAGTAAGGTAGGAGGAGCAGTCAGGGCATGTCATCCAATTCTGAACAGATTGCATCTGACCCAGCACTTTTAGTTGTATCAGTATTTAACAGTAGAAGAGACTCATCTGTTTCAAATGCACTAAAAGAAAAGGGGTTAGGTCACTGTTTTCAGATCCCTCGTTGATTTGTTGCGATCCTAGGGTAGTCAATGATGGCTGCATAGTAAAATTGTTCAATACAGTATCTCATTTTTGTGGTTTTCCCTTGCCAGAATCTGTCCAAGCCATCCCTGTGTTCAAGAATCTGGGTTGTTCCCCCTTGGAGGAAGTTGACTCCTTTGAATACATGGAGCTCTGGATGGATCCAGTTGTACTGGGTTAACCTATATCCTAATAATGGACAGTAAGAGCATTTCTGCAGAAGAGCTGCCATTCTGAAGACCAGTATCAAATGTGTGAACAGATGAAGAGCCCAACAGAATAAGGCCATTAGGTCTATCTAGTTTGCTCATATTTGCAGGGTCCTCAGCTTAAGCTACTACCCTCCCCAATCCACTGTCCCATTCTTCTGCCCCTCTCGAGACCCTTATTATCCCCTGAGCTCTATCCCAGCCTCTCTGGAAAGCTAAAAGAAATTGGATGCTGTTCAATCGCTGCTGTTTTTTTTTGCTTGCTTTATTGGTATGTATAAAAAGGTTTCTTACATTTAAGCATATAAATATTGGATATTATACCCAAGAACCACCCCTCATGATGAAACTTAACAATGAAATATTGAGACTGAAGCTGGCCGTATGAAATACCAATAAAGCAAGTTAAAAAACAGCAGTGATTGAGCGGTGTCCAATGTCTTGCAGCTTTGATCTGGTCAGATCATCACTTTGATTCTTCTGTCCTATAGGTGCTGTCCTATCCACACAAAAAACAACTCCTGCCAAAGCTTGGTACATGATACTAGAACAAATCCTGTATCACCCCCCTGTTTGTTGGGAGACTGTTGAAAAAATAATTCTCCAGATTTTGACTATGGTAATGTGGTCTTTAATGCAGCCCCTATAACCACCCTGACAAGACTTAACCCTATGTTCCACTCCTTCTTTTATTTCACTGTTGATCAGAACCCCATGTTTCTGCAATTCTGTGGTTGTGGCAACCACCACAGAAGCATGATCATGCCACTGAAACAAGCCTCTGCTGCAGAAACAGTATGTTTAGTGCAGTAACTAACTGCTGAATTGATTGTGAGCAAGCATAAAATGGCACTGTTGTGAGTTTACTGGAGAGCTGCATTATACATCATTCCCCCTGGGCTGCAGTGGTCAGTTAGGCAACTCCTTTCTAATCCACTGGTACTCAGCCCTGAAGCTTATTTATTTATTTGGAAAATGTTTCACCAGGAAAGACAACATGAGCTGTAAACAGCTCATTTCCAGAAGCATCCTGGATGGGGGGGGGGGGGTTACAAGAATTGGGATTACAGGCAAACACATAGCAATAACAGAGCAATACAAGTACAATTACTAAAACAAAACAATGTAGTACAATTAAAGAGCAGAAATAACTCAGACCAACTGACCAGGGTAAAAGAAACCATGTTTAGCTATAACGTACATTGCAACAACCCAAGAGCAGGTGATCCAGTAGAGTAAAGGTTAGAGGATGGATAACACATTGGAAGTGCTACATGTAGTAGGCTGAGCACAAGATTCAAAGTGCTATTGTATACCCAAGGGAAGGCAGTTATGAGACAAGTGGGGAAGTGGACAGGAGAAGGGTAGAAGGTGAGGGATGGAAGAGGGAGAGAGAGGGACAGCCAAGATCTAACCCCTTCTGGATGCTGAGAACCCTGCAAGGGGGACAGGACCAGGCAGAAAGAAAGGGGAGAGAAAGGGAGTGGAGAGGTAGAGAAGAGAGGGTGGAAGAACAGGAGGGGAGGAGAGGGATGCGGAAGTAGGGAGATGGGCTTATGACCATTATGGTCTTCTACAAACATTAAGGAAACTTCAGGAAGTCTGTTTCATGAAAAGCTGTGGTTCTATTTACCGACTGCAATATTGTAAAATGCAAAAATATTAGTAATTATTGCAGAAACACTGAACAGGAGGCTTTGTGGACCTGTGTCTGATGTAAAATGTCTCAGCTGCTCTCTAGCCTCACAATGAATCCTTACAGGGTGGGAGAGAAGAAGATGTGAAAGTCAAGCGGCATTGACGCAAATGGCACCTTATGTCTTGAAAGTGGGCGAGCAGAAGGAAGCAACTGGAGCAGTGTTACAACATAAACTGCCACACCAGGCTTCAAGCAAGTAGGTGGAAGGGAGGGAGCCAATGGAGCAGCATTGCTTTGCAATCTGGCAGTTCTGGTCTTCAAGCAAGTGAGCAGATGGGGAGAAAACCACAAAAGCATTTCTGCAGTAAACCAGCAGTGAGCAAGTGAGAGAGAGCTATGGGAGGATAAAACAGATTGCAGTAAAATAAATAATCCTTCCATTCCCCATTCCGACCTCCACTCTAAATCATGGTGACAGAATTGCTTTGTATTGCTTTGCCTGTGCATCTGCTGAACTGCACTAGGCTGTCTTTTTCTTGCCATTCTTTCAGGCCAACTAGATTTCGTTTTCGGGCTCATTTGAGTTGTCTTAATAAGCTCATCACAGAATTGCCACAGAATTAAATGCTCACCCCCAGATGAATCTTGGTAAATCATGTGACCGTATGTTGCTATTGTTGTTGTCATAATTAACTGCATAATACACTCATCTATATGTCCCGTATTGTTTCACCATGATGTACTTTTGAATGTAACTAATTCTGGGTTGCCCCTGTAAAAGGGACTCTTAAATAAATAAATAACTTGATAAATAATAATTAGAATTGTTCATAGTCTGGATATATCAAGCAGTAGGTCCTGTCATAGAATATAGGTCCACTTTGCAGCAGTTTACAAGGGCTCCACTGTTAACCCTTAGGCTTCCAAAGATTTAGAATGTATAGGAATTCTGGACTGATATATCAGTCTGCAGCATAGCAAGGGTTAATTGCCCTTCCTGTAGTTCCCCACTATACCTCATACTCCTGTCTAACTCTCTCTCCCTGAAGTACTGACACCTCTGCAACTGGATCTCCTCATTGCCATTTTCTGGTTTGACTCCCTCCCTTGTTAATTTATTTCTCCCTACTTGCCTCCTTCCTCCTCCGAACTCCCTTATGAACTCTGGCTCTCACTTCTTCTCTGTCCCCTTCTACAAGAACTCTACTGGGCAGGCAGTGTTCTCCAGAGATGTCCCAGCCTCTGTTGCAGTAAATTTTCCCATCCCTCCACCTCCCCCATCTCTGCTATAACGTTGCTTCTCTGTGATCACTATGCTCATATCTGTTCCTGTGCCTAAATTTACTCCCACCATTCCTTTCACTCTTTATGCTGCCTTCATCTTGGTCAGTATTGCTAACTTACCCAGGTTAATTCCTCTTATCTGTGATGCTTCAACCTAACAGATCACTTTATATATCTCTTTCTATTTTGTGCAGTAGATAATTCATATTTAAGCTTCCCATTTTTGTAAAGTTTTTAATGTTCTGACTGTTTGGAGATACATGATGTTGTGCATATGAAATACTTTCCAATGGTACTAAGTTGTATACATCAATTGTAGTCTACTATGCATTGTATCTCATTCCCTTTCCCATAGAACATACCTGGAAATGAGCAATTAGGCTCAGTGTACCTTCCTCGTCAACTGATAACTAACTAAATAAAATTGGTTATTTAGTGCATTTGCAATCTCTAGTGGGTGTTTATGTTAGAATTGTTATTAGCAACAGAAAGGGAGATGGGTAGAGGTGGCAACAAATCTAGTTTAATTTCATAATTGGCATTATATAGTGCACACTCCTTAGTGTACAGTACGTCCTACAAAGTAAGATGTAATAATAATAATTATAATAATCATAATCATGATGACAATGGACAACAACAAAGGTAAACAAACCCATTGAGAGTAAAATGTCTTTTACAATGGTGAGTTCACCAAAAGTAATCTTACTCTAGTTCCTGCTGGAGTTTGCTGAGACATGGTCCACTGTTGAACTAAACTCACCATGACTTATTGTTCTTAATGATTCCAATCCATGGTTAAATAATGATCTCTAAGATTATTTTGCATTTAAACTCCTCCAACCCATGCATGGGTTGGGGTTCAAGCAAGCTATTGCTATGGCCATTCATGCATGGGGCCATACACTGAACCTCATGTTCTCAATGGGATTAGAGGATAATATGGGGCACGTCTTTTTTGCTCGTACATTGCTCTTTTAAGAAAGTTGATTAGATCCTTGAATTGTTCCTTTCATCATTATGTAGATGACACCCAGATACCTATTTCTTTACCAAATGTTTTTGCTCTTATAGCTGAAAGTTTTGATAAGTGTCTAACTGCAGTTTCATCTTGATGTTCCCAAAATGTTCTTAAACAAAATTTACAGTATTCAGTGCAGCTTTGAATAAGGTGATTTGGAGAGTTGAGCTTGCGAAACAACTATAGCATGAGCCAAAGAACAGTTTAAGGTACATAATTTACAATATTCAATGTAGTTCCAGGGAACATGGTAGTTTATGGCAGGTGCAGGTGTGAGTGGTGTGCATATGGAGAGGAGCCTGCAGAGCAGAAGGAGTGGAGGCAGCACAAATGGATGTGAGGGAGGACCATAGGAGAGGGGTCCTGTAAGAGAAATCAAACTGCCCAGCAGAGGTCTTGGCTCGGGCAATGGATAAGGAGCAGGTGTCAGTAGAGCAGAGGGAGTAGGAGGAAGAGGGGAGCAGGATAGGAGGGAGGAGATATAGCAGGGCAGCAAGCCAAACCAGTTGTTAGTGACCATCAAGGGAAGGGAAGAAGAGGGTGGTGTGCATGGAGCATTGATGAGTTAAGGGTGGGTAGTCAAGAGCAAAATGACAGATGGAGTGGAACAGGGGGTTCTGTCTGGCCAGAGTGGATTTGTAGGCAATGCTGTTAACCACATCACTGAAATCAAAGGCAGGGAGAATAGTTTTGGAGACTATCTCACACCAGGTTGGGAGGGGGATACAGGCTTTATTCCTGTAGAGTGCTCCCAACTTATAAATGAGCTTGGAGAGGACTGCATCAATATGGGTTGAAAAATTAAGGTGGCTGTCATGCCAGACTCCAAGGTACTTAATGAAAGGGACAATCTCAATCTTGGCACCTTCAAGGGTTGAGAAGCTGGAGGGGGGGGGGTTGACAGTGGCAAGGTGCTGCTGGGAGCCAAATGTCATACAGACTGTTCTCTTTGAGTTAAGGGACAGCTGGTTTTCCCAGAATCAGGCCTGGACACATGAGAAGTCATGCTAGAGCTGTGCAGACAACTCAGGGGCTGAGAAGCCAGAGGTGAATAGGACTGTATCGTCAGCATACAGTTGAATGTTGGATGATGTTCACACCTTGGGGAGGTCATTCAAAAATATCAAGAAAAGGAGTGGGCCAAGTACAGAGCCCTGCAGGACCTCAGACTTGATGTGGAGGAGAGGGGATAGGATGCTACTGACAGAAACTGACTGTGACCTTCCAACTAGGTTGGAATAGATCCAGCTGACCACTGGGGCACTTAGGCCCACAGAGACAAGTTTGGGCAGCAGAAGAAGGTGATAAACTGTGTTGAACGCCTTTGTCAGGTCCATAAAAATGGCAGTAGTGATGTACCCTTGATCCATCCCTTTAAGGACGGAATCAGTGAGGCAAAGGATAGAAGGGGTGGTGGAGTGGGATTTTGGAAACCAAATTGGAAGGGGCTAAAGAAGTCTGAGGAGTCAAGGAAAGGAACAAGCTCAGAAAGAATGAGGTGTTCTAGAAACTCAGCAAGGAAAGGGAGGATGGATAAAGGACGGTAGTTCCTAGGGAGGGTTGGGTCATTCCTCTTTTGGAAGGGAATGACTTCTGCAACCTTCCAAGCAGTAGGAACTGTGTCCAGCCAGAAGGAGAGATTGAAGAGGTCTGTTAGGAGGGAGGCTATAGCAGAATCTGATAGAGGAGTTTGAGACCAAGCCCATCAAGGTGGCAATCCTTTAAGGGGGTTTAAGGAGTATAAGGAGGAGAGGGTAGCAGAGATGGCGGTAAGACAGAAATTGAAAACCAGGTACAGGGGTACAGAGGGAAGGAGTTGGGGGAAGGGAGGTGGAGTTGGTGGAGTGAAGTGGCACAGGTAGAGAAAAAGTGGTTAAAGGTGGAGGCTACCTCCAGGCAAACAGAACAATGTTGGCACTCAGCAGAGAAAGCTAAAAATAGAGTACTCGCATATAGTAAATCCAAAGTTTAATTCCAGCAACAGACAGCACGGCACTAAGCCCCAGTGCTTTGCCTCATAAACGTGAGGCTTCATCAGGGGGCATGGCTACACAGCAAAGATTACATTAATTTAAAGTTTATTTCTTAAAGGTACAGTCACCCAGAATGTAATTATATCTTTACTGTGAGGCACATCAGCATAAGAGCCAAAAAATAATTAAAAATACAGGCTCATTAAATTAGAACAAAAAACAGTGACTCAAACCATGCACCACAATTAAATTTAATAACTAAACCATTTGAAGTGCATTGTGAGCTTGTATATATTGTGCGAGCAACTACATACACAGAGGCAAAAGAGGAATGAGACAGATTGAAATAAAGGGGTACTGTGGCCAAATTATTAAAGTCACATAAATATAATTCACTGTAAGTGAGTTATGAGGTTATTGTGGCCCAGCCATAAGGAGGAAAAAAAAGTTTAAAAAGACGAAAAAAGGGGGAAAGGAAGGATGGAGGACAAAAAGGTAGGGGAATAAAGAACTGTAAAAATAGAATGCTGCTCTTACATAAACATGTAAAATAACCTTAAGTAGTAAATTTAACTAATATGTATATATCATAGTGGCGCGGTCTCGCCACTATAGTTAGGGTTCAGCGTCGCTTACATACTAAAGTCAAAAGTTTGCACGTTAATAACTTTGGACCCGTTCAACAGATTTGCCTGAAATTTGGAATACGCAGTAGGGCATGGTAGGTCTCTTGATTTGCCAAATTTTGTTTCAGTTGGACTTACTGTCTTTGTGTACGAAAATGCTGAAAAATGCAAAATTATCCATTTTTGGAGGCAGCTTTTGGGATTTTGGATGTGGCCCTGCATGGCTGTTATGTGGCATGGCACTCTGCAAGATGGCTCGTTTGAAAGAGCTTTGGTGGCCGAACATGCTGCTTTCGTTTGGTGAAAAAATATTAAGGCATTCAAAAGTTATGCCACTTTTAAGTTCCCAATATAAGTCAAAGGGAAAATTTATATGTATGTTTTGTGAACAAAGAATGGGGTTCTGGCCATCTCGTCCCGCCTGATGGTCAAAGAATTTGTAGCCCTCATGGTCTCAAGAATCTTAGTACTGAGAATATTCAAAATTTTTGATTGCGTAGGTCCGCCATCTTGTTTTTTAATTTCCGATTGAAAACACAAATATCTTGGCTCAGGGGTCACTTCTGAAGTAAAACTTGGATGGGTTTTACTCAGGAGGCTCCAACCTATTGAGCCATGCCTTTGGTTTCATCCACATTGGTCAAAAAATAGAGTTATAAGCTTTTAAAATCTTAATTCGTGGCTCGCTAACGATCTTTGATCGCGAGCCTGCAAATTCTTTGGTAGTGAGATTCTTTGATCGTGATCTTGCATCGCGACCTAAAAATACTAACCTCTCAGCTCAAGGGTGGGCTAGAGACACAAATGAGGGTGGGTTTTGCTCAGGAGGGTCCGTTCTATCGAGGCATGCCATTGGTTCGGTTCAAATCGGTGAAAAATTTGTGTTTCACCATTTTAAATTCTTTGTTCATGAGCCTGCAAATTCTTTGATCGCGAGCCTGCAAATTCTTTGATTGCGATCGCGATCGTGTATCGTGAGCGAGGGACGAGATGGCCCAATTTAAAAATTAATTTTCTCAGCCCAGGGGTGTCTTAGGAAGTCAAATGTGGGTGGGTTTTAGTCAGGGGTACTTTATTCTGTTGAATCATGGCAGTGGTATATTGCAATTCCAACAATTTTTTGATTTATAAGATTTTTAATTCTTTGTTCGTGAGCCTGCAAATTTTTTGATCGCGAGCCTGCAAATTCTTTGATCATGAGATTCTTTGATCGCCATCTTTGATTGCGAGGGCAGGACAAGATGGCCAGATTTTTTATAATGGAATACAGTAGATAGGGAAATTTTACCAATCTTTAACATTGAATATCTCAGGCATGGTTTGGTCTTTTCACTTGAAATTTGGAGGGTGTTGACGGCATATTCTATGAATGTAAATTACAGTGTTTCTGCATCAGAAAATATTTATTTTGTGGAGATATGGCATGATGCAGTTTACATTCTGCGGACAGCGGTTTGCTTGTGGTGGTGGCTTGAAATTGATAGGATACCTAGCCTTAGTGTCATGGATGTAGTTTTCAGTCATTGTGTGTGTTAATTGTCAACAGGTGTGGAACTGTGCCACTCTGATGAATGAAAATTTCAAATTTTGACATGTCATATCTTGGACACGGTTTGGTCTTTTTACTTGAAATTTGGAGGGTGTTGACAGCATGTCCTGTAGAAGTTAATAGAGGTGTTTACATGTCAGACAATATATTTTTTGCAGAGATATTGTGTGCCACAGTTTACATTTTGTGGACAGCGTTTTCTATTGTTCTACTAGATTAACATTGTTTGGTGGCTGGCCTTGCTGTTGTGAATTTACTTTTTAGTCATTGGGTGTGTAATGTGGCCTGACACTTACAAGTTGGTGGGAGGCCCCGCACTCCCACCAACTTGTGCAACTTTCTACTTTTCTATTCTGTCTTAAAAAGTGAGGAAATTCTATGCAAAAAAAACTTCATAAATGCATCAGTTAGTGTTCTTCTGCAGTGAAAAAGTAAGGAAATTAAATTTAGGGGTTCCTACCCTTGCACCCTGACGCCTAATCGCTCCCCACCAACAGGCATCGGGTGTGCTAGGTCATTGGTCTCTAACTCTCACCCCATTTTCCTACACTGCACCATCTCAGCTTGTTTACACATGGGATGGGGTGAGAGTTCGGCTGATGACTCCAACACACACCCCGATGCCTGTTGGTGGGGTGGAGTGGGATGCAAGGGGTGGGAACCCTAAAATCAAATTTCTCGTTTTTTGCTGTAGAAGAACCCTAACTGATGCATTAACAAAGTGTTTTGCATAGAATATATATATATATATATATATATTTATGCAATGGGGGTGAGGATAAAAGTGGAAAATAACAGCAGTATTTTGGCTGCACAGACCTACAGTGAGAATATCATGTTTATGCTCACTGTATGTCATTTACTCTCACTATAGTAATAACCAGACAAGTACTGCACATAAGCAGAGCCTCCCAAAAGCTCTCCCATTGGCAGAGCACAACCTGCATGAGTCCTCTTTCAACCAACCACATGCAGATGTGCTCACTCTCCCTATTACTATGACAAGACCAGCATGAGACAGTCCCTCATGAAGAAACAATAAAATTCAAAAAGGTCCCATTCAAGCTTTAACCGTCGCGAAGAGCACATCTAGCAGTCAAACAAAACACCAACAAAAGCTGCTCCTCTGAAGGAAAAAAATAAAAAAATGACTTTAGGAAATATTAGTTTTGACGTAGAGTGTGACAACCTCATAGAAGCCTTCACACAAGATGACCCTCTCCTGGAAGAACACACAACAGAAATAGCAACAGAAAAAGAACCATGGAACCACCGACAGCACAGCTTTCATGACGCATGACCTCACAACACTAGAAATAGAAGCGTACATAAATGCCAGCAAAAACAAAAATACTAAAAAAAAAAAATGGCAGCAGATGTTTCGCTAATACAACGTTATCTAGCAGACAACTACTCTGAAGAACGGAGCATCAACAGCATTCCACTCAATGAACTAAACATCATTTTAGCCAAATACTTCATGGAAGCCACAAAAAAAGACAAAACACCATACGAGCCAGTGACACTACGCTCCCACTTCCAAAGCATAGAAAGACACCTCCAGCAAAATCTTATGCAGCCTCACTGTCAGCAGACCTCATATTTGAGAAAACCAGACAAGTCCTATCTGCCAAACAAACGAACTTAAAAGAGCTAGGCAAAGGATGCAGAGAACACGCTGCTGGTGAGCTCACTGATGAACTAATTGAAACTCTGTATGAAAATCAGCAGCTAGGGCCTTATAACCCCCAAGCTCTACTCAACATTATGTGGCTAATCTGTACCACATGTTTTAGCCTCCAAGGAAATACTGAAGTAAGGGACTTAAAATGGGGAGATATCGCATTAAAAAAAAGATGCAAACAACACCGAGTACCTAGAATACAGCTGAGAGTGACGCAAAAAAACAAGAACCAGCCAAAACCCAAAGGACATCCGTAGAATAAAACCCAGAGCATACAGTAACCCACAGAATCAGACAAAATGCCCAGTCTCCAACTACAAAGTATACAAAGGCCAACGACCAGCAGTCTGCCTACAAGAAGAAACCCCATTCCTCCTATCTATAAACACCAGTCAACAACTGCACAAAACATCAGCATCTAGGTTCAAAAATCAACCACTCGGCATGAACAAAATTGGAACAATAGTAAAAAAGATGTTAGCTAACAGTAACATTTTTACAGAAAAGCACCTTACAAACCATTCAGCATGAAAGCACTTAGTCCAAAAGTTAAACGATGCTGGAGTCTCACCAACAGAAATAGCTGGCCACAAAAGTATTGTAAGCATAAACAACTACTGTAAACTAAACGATGACCGGCAAAAAAAATGTCTTCGATACCACATAATCAAGGAGAACAACCAGGAACCTCTTATCAACCCACACCATACCTATCTACCACAAGCAACATCTGTGCATCCAGCAACTACAGCAGCAGGCCCTGAAACAGCCTAGTACTTTACAAATCCAGTCTTCAATGCCAAAAACATCACCATACAAATAAATCAAGGTAAGTTAAAATCAACCACATCCCACCAACCCACCCATCTCACAAAAATACTTTGTAGAACCATTTCCATAACACTAATAAATCTTATATCCACTCACAGATAAACCAAAGGTTGCAAAAAAAAAAAGAATCTATGTGATTGAAGACTCCAGCAGTAACAGTGATTAAACTACAAGGGTAACCCCCACCCAAATCTAGCCATTTAAAAAAAATAGACTTTGAAAAGATACTTCAGCATGTCATCTGTACCTCCATTAGCAATACCCAAACCATCAACTCCCTCACCACCCCAAATATCACACAGTCCCACAGCAAGTAAACATTTTCACAAACTAATATTTTCTTCCTTCTTCCTTCTTCCACAGGTAAACAGACTTCAGTCAGAATGACATCTTGAAAACCTGAAGAAACACATGGAAATTACCCAAAAAGCAATGTGGACTTATATGCTACTTCTCTACACAGTACAAGCCAAACCCAAAAAAAGGAATTGTGGATTACCAATCAGATAAGGTGGACATTTAAAAAACAACAAAATGAACTGTAAACTACCCATCAGACAATGTGGAGTTTCTTAAAGAAAACCAAACCCAACCAAAGAAACTGTGCACTACCCATTAGACAATGTGGACATTATTTAAAAAAAAACAAAAAAACCAAAAATAACAAAACAAACCCTGGACTACCCATCAGACAATGCGGATATTATCTGAAAGAAAAGCAAACCCAACCAAAGGAACTGTGGACTACCCATCACAGAATGTGGATTTGATTTAAAAAAGAAAACAAATACAAAGATTATTAATGAAAAAAATATATACATAACTTTCTAACAATTAACAGAAATAAAATAGTAGTACTGAAATACCTTAGACCATAATTGTTTGCCATTTAAAACATTTGTTTCTTTACTGAATAAAGTTAATTTTGTATATCTTAATAAAATGCTTCTAAAAACCTGAAACTAACACAAATTCTGAGCTTTACCCTTACCCTTACCTTAACTAACACCCCTACCAACCCTCAATCCAACAAAATGTGCTCTTAGCTTTCATTGCACTCATCCTGTTGCAGTGTTTCAGTTCAGTTTAAAAAATAAAAGTTTATTGCTGCAAAATCCAGTCGTCCTTCACTTTTTTTACTCCAGATGATAACCCACCCAAAAAAAGAAAACAACAAAAAAACAAAGTCCAAGACATGCTGCAATAAACAAAATTATCCCAAAACAGAAGAGACCCTTTCATTGTCCACTAAAAAAAAAAATCAAAAGCTCTAGCTGATAGCCACAACACAACCGATCCTTCCTTCACCCCGTGTCACCAAGCAGACCACATCTATTGCTGGCTTCAACAAAACGACCCATTTACTAAATCCACTGGTACTTGACATCCCTGATCCTCCAAAAGCACGCCGAACACCAGGCACTCTGATTGAACAACCTTCCACGATCACCTGCTGCTCCGTCAACATCCATGCAGGCCCGAACATCCATGGTGTCATCCGAAAACAGAGCAAACACACGCAGCCACACTCCTCGAGACCCTATGGCTGGCAACTGAAGAAACTGCACTATCTCCATATATATACCCCACCGAATCAACAAACACACCAATCACACACACCCACAACATAACAGAGACGGCCCCGACCAGTCACATCACACCTACCTCTAACCAATCACAATACACATCCCACGTGGGATCCGTCACCTCCATCCAATCACATTTTTCCCATGGTCTAATGCCCAACCACAAACAAGCTACCCAGTACAACCTTCAAATTTCTCGAACCCAGCATTTTAAACTGTGAAAATTAAAAAAACTACTTAAAATAAGCTTACAATCACATCACAAAGCGCAAAAACACACTGAAAACCATAGCATAAATTGAATATGCCATGGGTCCGGCCGAGATATCTCTGATATTTATTCTCATGCCATGGGAAGTATGACATCACTCGTGGCTACGCCACTCATGATAACATACTTCACACGGCACTCAAATAAATATCAGAGATATTTCAGCCAGACCCATGGCATATCCCTTATAGGTATATATATAGAAACATAGAAACATAGACTTTGACGGCGGATAAGGACCGCTTGGCCCATCTAGTCTGCCCATTTCCCTACCTACAGGATAGGCCGCAGATCCTAGTTAACCAACAGCCTATTTCTTCCTACCCCCCACAAGAATTGCCTTATGTCTGTCCCATGCATTCTTGAATTCTCCACAGTTTTAGACCCCACAACCTCCTCAGGAAGGCTGTTCCATGCATCCACTACCTCTCTGAGAAATAATACTTTCACATTGCCCCTGAACCGCCTTCACCTCTATCTTTAAATTGTGCCCTTATTCTTGCACGTCTCTTTTTCTGAAAGATGCTACCCTCTTGGACTTTGTTGATTTCACTGAGGTACTTAAAAGTTTCTATCATGTCCCCTCTCTCCCTTCTTCCCTCAAGGGTATACATATTAAGCCCCTTTAGTCTCTCCTCATACGGCTTCTCATGCAGACCCTGAACCATTTTACTTGCCCTCCTCTGGACTGCCTCTATCCTGTCTATGTCCTTGTGGAGATGGGGTGACTGGACACAGTACTCCAGATAGGGTCTCACCAACTGTCTGTACAGAGGGATAACAACTTCCTGTTTTGTGCTGTTGATGCCTCTCCCTATGCATCCCAGTATACCCCCAGCCCTCCCTACTGTCTTCTCACATTGCTTGCTAACCTTAAGGTCATTCTGATATGATTACCCCCGGGTCCCTTTCCTTTTTTGTTGTTGTTACTACCTCCCCCCAACTGTGTATTCTTCCCCTGGGTTCTTGTTTCCCAGGTGCATTATTTTGCACTTCTTTGCATTGAATCCTAGCTGCCATACTTCTGACCATTCCTCCAACCTTGCCAAGTCCCTTCTCATCCTTTTCACACCTCCTTGTGTATCAACCCTGTTGCAGATCTTTTTGTCATCTGCAAAGAGGCATACTTTTCCTTCCAGTCCCTCTGCAATGTCACTTATGAAGACATTAAAAAGGACTGGACCCAATACTGAACCCTGTGGTACCCCACTAGTAACCCCTCTTTCTTCAGAGTGGACTCCATTTACAATTACCTTCTGTGTCCTGTTGTCCTGCCAATGTTTTACCCAGGCTACCACCCTGGGACCCACTCTCAGGCTGGTTAATTTGACTATTAATCTTTTGTGTGGGACTGTGTCAAATGCCTTACTAAAGTCTAGGTAGGCCATGTCCACAGCCCCTCCCTGGTCTACTACTTTAGTCACCCAGTCAAAGAAATCTATTAGATTTGTCTGACATGACCTTCCCGCTGAGAACCCATGCTGCCTTGGGTTCTGTGCCCCACTGGCCTCTAGGTACTCAACTATTCATTCCTTCAGAAGTGACTCCATCACTTTCCCTACCACAGAGGTCAAACTGACAGGTCTATAGTTTCCTGCCTCTGTCTTGGTCCCACTTTTGTGAAGGGGAATCACATCCGTCTTCCTCCAGTCCTTGGGTACCACACCATCCTCCCATGATTTATTAAAAAGTGTAGCCAGTGGTTTCACTAGTT
The DNA here is from genome assembly GCA_016271365.2 of Neoceratodus forsteri. Taxonomy (NCBI): domain Eukaryota; kingdom Metazoa; phylum Chordata; order Ceratodontiformes; family Ceratodontidae; genus Neoceratodus; species Neoceratodus forsteri. The sequence goes on along the minus strand of CM057456.1, from coordinate 1,169,729,841 downwards.
CCCCCTTAATTCTTTTAGAATTCTGGGGTGAATTCCATCAGGCCCCATTGCTTTGTCCACCTTCAGTTTTAGGAGTTCTTGCAGAACCCTTTCTTCTGTGAAAGGACTGGGATCGACCCCCCTATCAAGAGTGCTTCTGTTAATTGGATTAGGCACTTCCCCCTCCTCTTTTGTGAATACTGAGCAGAAATATTCATTCAGTATCCCTGCTTTTTCACTGTCCCCCTCTGCCCACCCACCGTTCATTCTATTCAGCCTCACTATCCCTCCCTTTGTCTTTCTACGCTCGCTGATGTACCTATAAAAGGTTTTATCCCCCTTCTTAACTGAGTTGGCTATCTTTTCCTCAGTTTGGGCCTTTGCTATTCTGACTTCCCTCCCTGCTTCCTTCTGCCTTAACTGGTACAGCTGTCTGTCCTGCTCCTTCTGTGTTTCCTTATACTTCCGGAATGCTATCTTTTTCTTCCTGACTTTCACAGCCACCTCTTTTGAGAACCATAGTGGCTTTTTCTTTCATTTTGATTTGTTTATTTGCTTCACACAAAGGCTTGTAGCCTCTGTGATGGCAGTTTTGATGATTCACCATTGTTGCTCCACACTTCCTTCTAGCCTGTTTGCTAGTGCTTTTCTGAGGCACTCTCCCATCTTGCTAAAGTCAGCCTTCCTGAAGTCCAGTACCCTCACTTTTGTATGGCTTGACTCTGTAGCTGAGTTTAATGTGAACCACACTGTTTGATGGTCACTTGTTCCCAGATGGCAACCCACTTCTAGATCTGAGATCCTCTCACTGCCCCCATTTGAGAGTACGAGGTCTAAGATTGCTCCCTCACGAGTGGGTTCCAAAACTAGCTGTCTGAGGCCTGCCACCTGCAGGGTATCAAGAATGGCCCTGCTCTTGGATGTGGCTGCAGCAAATGTGCTCCAGTTAACATCTGGCATATTCAGGTCTCCCTTTAACAGTGTATCCCCTTTCTCTGCCATTCTAAGAATGCCTTCTATCATATCCTTGTCCATTCCCTTCCCCTGACATGGGGGTCTGTATACAACCTCTGTTCGGATTGTGGTGCCCTTTCCAGTCTCCAAGGTGACTCACAGTGCCTCCTCTCCTCCCTATTTACTCTTTTGTTCAGTTGCTTTTATCCCTTCCTTTACATAGAGAGCTACTCCTCCCCCTCTTCACCCCTGCCTGTCTCTTCTGTAGGTTTTGTACCCTTGTATGTTAACATCCCAGTCATGGTTTTCTGTGTACCATGTTTCTGTGACTGCTACGATATCCAGGCATCCCTCTTCCATCAAGGCCACCAGCTCAGGGAGCTTGTTGCCCAGACTATGGGCATTGGTACTCATTACCCACCATTTCTGATGGCCTTACTCCTTTTTGACCCATCCCTGTCCTTCTTGCCTTTGTCACTTTCTCCATTTACCCCTGCCCTTCTCCCTATCGACACCGCTATGTTGGTGTTTTACCACACTTACTACCGTGATTTTTTTGGGGGTGCTAGGATTTCCCTACTCCTTTCCCGTGCCTCCCCCCTTGGCTAGTTTAAATGCTTGCCAATGAAACCTTTAGACCTATCACCTAGGATCCTGGTTCCCCTCCTGGACAGATGCAGCCCATCATGCCAGTATAGGCTTGCATCACTCCAGGTGGACCCCCAGTCCCCAATGAAGCCAAATCCCTGAGCTCCACACCAGTTTTTCAACCACTGATTGAATCCCATGGTGTGGAACACCCTAGCCTCTCCTACGCCATAGATGGGCAGCACCTCCGAGAAGGTTACCGTGCGTGCTACTTGTCTAAGGCCCCTCCCCAATTCCACAAACTCTTCCTGCACTTCTCTAATCCCTTTCTTAGCCAGGTCATTTGTCCCTAGGTGGACAATGACATCCAGCTCCCTCCCCTGTGCAGCTGCTCTGGCAATCCTGAGGATTTGCTCCCTGTCCCTCCAAGCCATGGCGCCAGGCAGGCACCTTACCTCCCTCTCCCCTTCCTCCCCCAGTTCTACCTTCCTAACAATGGAGTCCCCCACCAGGAGTTGTTTCCTTCCCCTGTGGGGTCCCCTGCCACCCTCCTGTGGGTCTCCTTTGTGGAGGTTCCCAGCATCCTCCTTGGTCTCCACTGCGGGTGCCTCCATAGAGGAACCACAATTTGCCAGAATGGCATAGGAATTGTGGAGAGGTACAACTAGAGGGATGTGCCTCTGTTCCACCACTCTCACCCTCCCTGAGCCCACTGTGGTCCAACCGCTCCTCTTTCTTGGCAACCTCTGAGGCAATGGCAGTGGCACTGGTGGTCCCTGGATAGAAGAAGAGGTCCCACAAATCCTGGCCAACTCAGCCTGGAGATGAGCAACCTCCTCCCTCAGCCCAGAGAGGTGTCTGCAGATGGGACAACACCGCATCCTCCAGAACGTCTCCCGGAAGACTGCTGCTCCACAACCACTGCACTGCACCACTCCCATCATGTCTTATTTCTGGCCCCTTAACTGTCTGCAACCCTTACTCTTTCCTCTGTTTTTTTTTCTCTCTCTCTCTCTCCTTACTTTCTGCCTGTGTGCCCTTTAAGCTCCTGATTGTCCTGTTCTGAGACAAGAATATCCTATATTTCTCAGTAGACCCCTTACTTGCTCAGAGGCAGACCTCCAGCAGCTAGAGGGGGCCAGAGAGCTACTCTTGCCCTTCTAGGATGGTGGGTCTTTGGTGGCTCTGTGATCACTCACTTCCTGCTCCCAAACAGGAAGTTCCTGTTGTCAGTCAAATCCTGTGCCTATAAAAGTAAAACTAGCTTTGGGGGGGAAGGAAGGAAGGCAATATAGTCCCAGTAGAGAAGTCCAGTCACACAGCAGTCCTTCCTCCTGGTGTCTTCTGCCAAGCTAGTAGCTAGTATATACTCAAAAAATAAAACAATTAGGGGCAGAAGGAGTATATATATATATATATATATTTTAAAGGTATACTCCTAGCGGGTGCACTGTTCTTGTTGTTCATTTGGTACCGATTAAAGGCTGGTTAGAGATCCCAAACAAATTATTTAACACAAATGCTAGTTGCTCCTGGCTGTTGCACTTCTATAAATGGGATTTGATTAATAATCACACAGAAATGCCCAACAATTACTCATATCTGTTCCTGACTAGCAGAAATGGTACCAATGTGGTGAACCGAACACTGTTCTGGGTGGCATGGGGTGTGGGCTGTTCTGACCTCTGATGTCCTCTTCACCCCACAAGGGACTTGCCTTCATTCACCCCCAAGGAGTAGGCAATCACTCAGTCACTCAAGGCCTCAGGTGACTTAGACCCTCTGCCAGGACATGTCCTGATAGCTCACAAAGCCCAGGCAGGAGCATTAGTGTTGTTTCTGGAGAAAACAGAAATCTTTTTGCAAATATTCTTTAAAGAAGTTTCTTCCAACCTTGTGGCTATCTGTTGACTTTTCTCACAGGTCTTTCTCTTTGTATTTCCTGGACAAATTTGCACTTATTGCACATGTCTGTCCCTTGTGCAGAATCCAGGGCCCATGGATCAAATATCAGTGGCTAGCATCTCATGCATTATTTATTATGCTAAACCCCTGGCTCTCAGTTGCAGTCAGCTCCTGGGGAAAAGAATGCATTCAAGTCCTGAGCCAGCTTGCAATTTAGCTGGTTTGCAAAGCTCAGCTAGCCTTCAAATTGATGTCAGTTGCACAAGGACAGGATGTACTAATGTTTTGCAGACCTGACCTAGTCTGCTGCTGGTTTGCTCTGCAAAGTTAAACATAAGAACACCCAACATTCCCAGTCAGGTTGTTTGTCCTTTGACCCCCTTTCAGTAGTCCTGGAGATAGAGAAACTACAAACATGGCTGCTTTTGTTCTTTCACTATAGCTTTTATTTTAACATGTTTCTGTCCCTTGGTGCAGCTTCTGGCCATGAAGACCATTAACTCCCTGCCCCTGCTGCCATGTGGTGGTACTGGGGGTGAACTGGTGGCAGGGGAGCACCGTTGAGTACTCCCAAAGTTCATGTTCCTAGAGGAGGAGTAGATTTGCACTTTGTGTGGCTTTGAATGCTGTCTGAAACTGAGAAGCCTCCTTGTTGTGGGCTTCCTGATCCTGAAGGCAGTCCAGGGGCTGGCTGAGTAAAGAGAGGTGGCAGTGCATTGGCCACAGTGAGAAGGGCACTGAAGAAGCCAGCACAACAAATGGAAGTGTCCAATCCAGCCCCAGGTTCCACAGCTGCAGTCTGGACCACGACTGGGGTGAATGAGCACTGGAAGGGAAGGTGGTAGAAGTGCTCTGGAGAGAACCAAAGGTAAGCCCACTTTAAGGAGGGGGTTGCATCAGTACCAACAGGTAATGATTACTTAGCAGGGAGATACAAATCTTACACAGGGTAAGCGACAGCAGCAAGATAGTTACAACATCAGATGGACCCAAGTTAAGTAGTAATATACCCTGCTTACATTGCATGCCCTAAGGCTAAACAAGTTACAAAAATATACCCCTCATACCACACAAGATGCACACTACATGAATAGAGCAAGTTGTTAATGACTTACTGATGCAGGGTGCAGGGAAGAGAGTAGGCAGAGTCCCCTGACATCTTGGTGTCTCCCTCTGGTGTCCCGTCTCAAGGATTCCCACTCCTATTGGTCCACTCACACCAGGATCACTCATATGAGACTACTAGGGCACCAAGAGTTTAAAACAGACAAAAAGTCCCTCCCATGGGTGAGCACTCCTGCCACTGGTTGGAGCAGCAAATAATGGTCCCAAAAAGCAGCTTCTGCTGCTTTATATAGTCAGCTTAGGTCATGGAAAAGTCCTGGGTGAGCCTGGAATCAAAGAGCTCATGACCCCCTACCAAAAGAAATGGTATTTTCTTCTTAGCGTCTCCCTTCAAGTACTATTAAAAACCTGTGTGTCTATAGGCCTGGTGGCGAAGAGGGCTGAGTTGCCACGTACGTGGCTTACCTTTTCCCATGCTGTGACCTGAGTTCAGGAACAAGTTTGGGTTGTGGGATCAGCCAGGGAATGAGAGGACTGCATGTCCAATGGACTGCTCTTCTGTCTGGGGGAGGTGGGGCATGTCAGCCCAGTCCATGACTGTCACCATGTGGAGGCCTGGTGGTAGTGCAGTGCAGGTGGCATGAAGAGAGGAAGCAGAGGAACATTCTGTGTGAGTGCCACCATAGATGCGCTGGGCATCCTACAGCAGGGGTGGAGCAAAAAGTGAAAAAGAAGTTGGGGACTTAATGAAGCCTTGCCCGATCTGCCTAGGTTCATGCCATCACCCGGGACCGAGCCTCAGTCCGCTCTGGATATGTGTATTGGGAGAGGGGAAGATGGCCCTCTTCCCCCTGGCCCTGTCATGAGGGGAGATTCATAGAAGAAACTGACTGAGGTAGGTTCCAGGGGAGGCGGTGACTAGCTAAGGGGAATGGGGACAGGGCTGACCAGTTGCCCTGGAATGGGGCGCATAAGGAGCCCCTATAGCAACAAAAAAATAAAAAAAAAATAACGAAAAAAAACCCTTGTGTTTTTATGGATTATGATTTTTCTTATAGCTCATGGACTGCACCTGTCTGTAAGCCCTGCTGATCAGAAATATTTGACTTCTAAAGCTTTCAAACTCTGGTATCCTATTAGCATGATGCTAAACTTTTGAAGATCTGGCTCAAAATGTATTTTCCTTGAGATAATGAATACAACCTACTCTGTTGAGCCCATTTATTGTCAGAAGCTTCCTTCTGCAGTCCCACACTGTGTGTCAGCTTCTGATTTGCAGCATTTCATTCAAAGTGCTCCATCATTCCTGCTACAGTATGTAGAATGAATTTTGACCATTTTCTAGTGATAACATTTCTTTGATGCAATGACCGGAATAGAAAATTGATCTTTTTCTGCATTTTAGTTAATTGTGCTGAAAGTCACATGGCAAACGATTAGCAGGTAAATTGTTTATTTAGGTTCCTTTTTCTTCAATGAGTAAAATTTACTTAAAAAGTCTTGGTAGTGCAACAATTAACTGTGTATTTCTTCTATTCCCTTCCTAAAATCGCCTCCATTTTTCTCCTCTTCCCTATTACTCCAGATATTTTCTCAGCTTGCTACTGCATATCCATATTTGAGTCTGTGGTCAGTTTTCTGCACCCTAGACCATCCTAAGCATTTCCCAGAATATATTCTATCATACTTTACTATAATGCAAGCTGTAAACACAAGAATTCTAGCAATTTGCCAAGCAACCACTTCCACACTCCTGAGTTTGTGGGATGATGAACATTTGTTTAAACCTATTTCCACTTTTTATCAGGAGGCAATTTATTCAATTTTCATTGTCATGTCTGTGGGATACCTATCCATTCAGATTTGAATAACTCTGACAGCACTGCAGAGTCTGGAGATTTGATGCCTTCCAGATTTCTCCTTGTATTATTTCTATGATTGTGATGGTCATGCTCACTCTCATACGTTTGGCACAATGACATGCTGCCACTCTTATGAGGCAGACCAAGGGGAAGGCTTGCAGGCTCTCCACTGTGACCTGGTAGCTGTGTGACACCTTATTTGTGCACCCTCCAGGGTAAGGCTTATGTGCTTTAAGGTTGCCAATGCAGTCCCATAACTCTTCTCTTGCGGATGCCCCAGGCTGCCTTCGGTAGGCAGAAGTCACTGTCCTAAATATGAAATTCAGGCCACACACCAGAGATATTATATGAAAATAATGTCTCTGTGTTTGCTGTTTACAGGGGTTGGTTCCAGTACATGCTAGTTTGCAGATGTACACAAAATTCACTGTGCACTTTCAGATGTTTTTTTGAGCACAGGGTACAATCTTATAAAAAACAATGTTACACACAGCCTTTCCCAAATCAGACTGACCGTCTCTCTCTCTCCTGTAACTAACTTTTTCATACCCCTTCCCACTCCAGCAAAAGTGTGAAAAAGTCTTGTTGAAGTTTTACATCCTTTCTATCTGCCTTATATGCCTCACTGGCCACATACCTGACTTCCTCCCCTGCTGGTCACAGATCCTTGCTGTCCCTGCATGATGTGACAATTGTGACACCATATTCCTGTTAGTGTTCCAGTCTTGCAAACTTTCCCAGGCCTTCTATCTCCCTGTAGAAACATAGAAACATGGAATGTGATGGCAGATAAGGGCTGCAGGGCCCGCCCAGTCTGCCCATTTTTGTTAACCTTCACTTTTTGCTGCAGACCCTACTTGATCTATGGCACAGTCTCTTTCCTCTCCTTCCTTACCCCTACAGTAGAAACTAGAAGAAGACAAACCAAAAACACACGTCTACATTGCCTACTCTGTGGGGATGCCCAGAACACTGTGTGCCACATATCCTCCTTTCCTGAGAAGTAAAAATGCTTGTGTCTTCTAACTCATATACTCTTTATTACAGTTTATGTACACCACAGGTCTATTCTGGTGCCTAATCTAGGTTTGGTGACAGTGAATCTGCATTCACATTTACATTCATATTCGACTTTCCTCCGCAATGGCCAACAGTCATGCTATAGGCTTGCTTTGCTAAGCTCCACCTGAATAGTCTGCTATTCTTAACACTCATTTAATTTGAGCCACTTTAGAGGGTTGTGATCTGTGATGATCTGAAAGAGATGTTCATAGAGATAGTGTTCCATTTTTTGAGTCCACAGAATGCCAAGGCACTCTTTCTGCACTGTGGCGTACCTCGTCTCCCGGGTATTCAGCTTCCTGCTGAAATCTGCAGTGGGATACTCCTCCCTATCACTTGCTCATGGGTGACCATGGACAGTGCCTAAGCCTCTGTCTGATGCATCAGTGTTGACTACAAATTTCTTCTCGTAGTCTTGGCTAGCATGGACAGAAGTTTGGCAAAAGGCATTTCTGAGGTGCTCAAATGCCTTCTCACAGTTCTCTATCCAAATCACCTTGTTAGGTGCCCATTTGGCTGTGAGGTCAATTAGGGGTGCAGTGATGGTACTGAAGTTTGACACAAACCTCCTACAGTAGCCTGCTAACTCCAGGAAAGCTCTCTCTTTCTCTTTAGTGGTAGATCTGTTAATGGTCTCCACCTTTTCCTGGTTTGAGTTTGATGTCTCCACTTCCAACACAGTGTCCCAGGTATCTTACTTCCGACATGCCTATATGGTACTTTTCTGCCTTTACTCTTGGGTCTGCTTTTTTTGCAGCCAGGAAACCTCCCAGACATGCTCAACGTGTCTCACCCAGGTCTGCCTGTAAGTTGTGATATCATCCAAGTAAGCAACTGAAAATTCCCCACCCCCTTCAAGATTCTGTCCACCAACCTTTTTATTTATTTCTTATTTATTGAAATCTCAGATTACAACCTTTGAGCTGGAAGCTCATTTAAAAAGGTTCCACGTCATGACAAAACAGGGATACAGTAGTAAAATTATACAGGTCAAAACAGTGTTGACAAAGAAAACAATCAGGCAATTCAGATACAGCCTTTTAACATGTAGGATTATAAAAGTACAGATATTATGGTACAGTATATGCAGCAACAAAGTCACGTGTAACATAAGTGCACTAATAATGCGAGGCAGGAGAAGGAGCGAGGACCATGGATGGGAAGGGACTGGCAGCAGGGGGTGAGGGGAGGAGAGGGATAGTGAAGGAAGGACTAAGAGAGGGGATGAGGGGAGGAATGGAGCAGCCAAGTAGGCCTTGTCAAAATTTAGTGGATGAGGAGAGTAGATAGAGGGTGAGCGAGGGGGATGGGGATGTGGAGGGGCATATAGATCTAGATGGGGTGGGGTGGGGGTGGGGGTAGGGGGTTGTAAGGTTGCTGGAGCATTTTTCATCCTAAAAGGCATGACCACAAATTCAAACAGGCCAATGGGTGTGACAAACCGATAATGGACCTCCTCGTTAGTGGTACCAGCCATCACCCGTTAGTCAAATCAATGGTAGTGAGGTACCCGGCTTGGCACCCACTAAGAATGCCAAGATTTTCTCGGTTCTTTGCATAGGATATGCATCAGTTACTGTGATGGAATTAAGTTTGCCATAATCCACACAGAACCAGGTTGTACCATCCTTTTTAGGGATCAAGACTACTGGGGAAGCCCAAAGGCTTTTATTTTCCTGTATCACCCCAGCTGTCTCATGTCTATCTCCTTCTGCATCTGGTCTCATACATGAGCAGGGATTCTGTGGGCATTTTGTCTCACAGATTCACCTGAGACAGTTCTGACCTCATGTACTGCTAAATCTAGTATACCCTGGCATGGAAGTGAACAGTCTGAAAGGAATGAAGCACCCCAGCAATGTCTGCCCCTGCTCTGGATTCAACTGTGTGGAAAGCTAGACTGTCTCCATTGAAGTCTTGCCACTGTTCTCTTTTCGAGCAGATCAATTACAAGACCCTCCTTGTCCTCAGCTGGCAAACGGTCTGCTGCCCAAACCAGCTCCTCTTGGGCATGGTATGGTGTGAGCATATTTACATAATAGGTTTGGCATTTGCGGGTTTGGCCTGGAACTTCGAGCACATAATTCACATCATTCAGTTTCTTGGTCACAACAAAAGGACCTTCTCGGGTAGCCTGTAATTTTGTTGTGCTTCACTGGAATGAGTGCCATTACTCTCTGTCCAACCAGATATGCTTGAACCCTCACACCCCAACTGTACTATGTTTTCTGCTTGCTCACATCCTGATTGCACAATGTTTTCTGCTTGTTCTGGGCTTGCAGGAGGTTCTCCTGTGCAAAGTCTATGTACTTTGTTAACCTTTCCTAGAAGTTCAGTATGTGCTTCACAATGTACTCCTCACTTGTGGGGGACTTTTCAGCCCATTCCTTCCTGACCAGATCCAGTGGACCTCTCACCCTGCATGCATACAGTAGCTCAGAGGGTGAAAAATACTGTGGACTCCTATAGCACCTCTGTGTAGCAAATAGCAAGTGGGACAGATATTTGTCCCAGTCTCGGGTGTTTTTCTACACAGGATCAAAGCATGCATTTTAGCATGAAATTAAATCTCTCACACAAACCATTCCCATGGGGATAGTATGGGAAAGTTTTTAGACATCTCACCTTGCATTTTTCCCATAATGTAGTTATCAGAGTAGACATGACATTTTTGCCACTGTCTGGTAAAATTTTCTCAGGGAACACCACTGAGCAGAAAATTCCCCAAAGCTCATCTGCCCCCGTTTCTGCTTCCATAGAAGACATGTCAGTTACTTCAGAATATCTAGTTGCAAAATCAAAAACTACTAAAATGTGTGTGTGTGTGGGGGGCGTGGCCTGGCTTTGCTGAAGATGACAGCCTAATCCTTACTCTCCTTGGATATTCCAGCAATCATCATCAATCTTTAACAATCTATGTACAATTCAAGTGCCAACAACTGGTATCTAACTTTATAGACATCACAGAGTAACTTTGGTAAAGTATTAATTGCTTCCATCAAGCTACTCTCTGGATTTCTTAACTTCATAAAACCTATACTCTCTGAGGCCTAGGAAAATGGACACCCAAAGTATGAGTGCAGGCTCTCATACAAAAATTTAATCTATATTCCACCAATTAATATCCGAAATCAAAGACTTGAAGGTGGCAACACAGCAAAATATATCTAATACGCAATCGTTGGACAGCTGACTTACATCTAATGAAACAAAGACAATGCAGAATGGAACAAGACAGAGTAATTAAGAATTTACAAGCCAAAATGGATGATATTGAAAACAGAAACCGTAGGAATAATCTCAGATTTCTCAGTTTCCCTGAGGGCACCGAACTTGGAGACACCAGCGTGGTATTATAGCATGTTCTGCAGCCTTACTTAAACTTCCTCCCGAACAATCTTTCATCATCGAGTGGTCTCATAGATCCTTAGGCCCCCAACCAGGTCCTTCACAAAAACCGCGGCCCATAATTGCCAGATTCTTAAATTACTCACATTCTGAACTTATGCTTAGGAGAGCCAGAAAACTTGAGGAGATCTAGTTGCAAGAGCACAAAATTATGATTTTCAGAGACTTCTCTAAAGAACTCATCTTAAAAAGGAACTCTTTCAACCCGATTAAACCTTTGCTCCATCAGAAAGGAATTAAGTTTGCCTTGAGGTACCCTCCGATAATGTATTTGTTTGTTAACAATTCATTTAAAGATTTTGACACACCAGAAGCTCTATCTGATTATCTCAGTATTAACATCACAGAATCTGCCCTCCCAAACAACAACATGGTAGCTCAGCCAAGTGTCAACCCCGAATTTACTCAATCTGTGTCGCAAGAGGCTCACCTTGGTAGTGATAAAGCTGAGCTAAGAGATCTTCCTCTGGGGATACTGATGCTGTTCTTCCTTCCAGACTTTCAGCCTGAATACAGGCTAGAAACTCCTTCAGTCCCTGTGCCGCCCGGAACACTTGGTGCTCAGGTGAGGATTCTGGAGTGTCCCCGCAAACTGTGGAGCGTCACACTAACTTTTCCTCCCCTATCGCCCTCTCCAACAAGTTTGCTCTGCTCGAGGAAGACTTACAATAATCGCAGGAAGAAATCGATAAGGAAGAACCCAAGTCTATGTATAGAGGTGTATATATAGTTCAGTGTTGGGTAAGTTACTTTTTCTATTACTTTCTATTACTTTGTGAAACTTGTTCCAGGAAGCTCTGTGCAGTCACTAGCTGAGATGGAGAAGCTAGAAAAATTAATACACCTTACAGTTACAGTTACTTCTTTCTTTTTATACAAAAACAATACAAAAGTAATAAGCAACTATACCGGATTACATTTATTTGAAAGTAATAGGTTAGTTTCTAGTTACTTTCAAATAAATGTAATCAGTTACAGTTACATATTACTTTTGTATAAAAAGAAAGAAGTAACTGTAACTGTAAGGTGTATTACATTTCTAGTACTTCTCCATCCTTGCTAGTAACTGCACAGAGCTTCCTGGAACAAGTTTCCAAAAGTAATAGAAAGTAATAGAAAAAGTAACTTACCCAACTCTGATATAGTTTGGTGTTACCCCTAGAGCCTTTACTGTCCTTACAGAGTTGGAATGCAAATACTGTGTTAAACTTTTATTATTTATGATGGCAGACCCCTTATGAGGCACCATTAGTATTCATATACCTAATTCCTCTACTCCTTTTTCACAATAACAGTTTACCTCTCTCCCTTCCTATATCTTTACCTGGAAATTCTTGGCTAAATTTATTCCACTCCTTGTCACATTCCTTCATTATATTCCCTTCTTTTATTACCACCCATTCAGACAAGGGTACAGATAAGGGAGTCATTAGTGCCCAAATCTCATAAGTCACTTCCATATCTAGCACATTGCAGGCCATTTTCAATACTGAAGAGCCATGACTATCACTCTTAGCATCTAATATATAGTTCTGAGGTGTGCACTCTAGGCTTGAAGCCTACAATTAAATTTCTAATATTGTGACACATCATATATAGTTGGATGTTATTAGAGCTACACAAAGCCCTAATTTCTCCACTATGTATTTACACCTATAATTAGGCAATGTTCATGTTTAGAGTTACTACACCTATTCCTTCTTTTTAGATGCTTGTGAAGATGGCACCACAAACCTCGAAGCCTGACTTACCATGAATTACTCTAAATATTTAAATACATTGCTGGGTACAATATATACTCTATCTCACTCGCTAATAAGTATCATATATGCAATACACTGTATTCTACTATTGGACTATAACTGATATGGTGCCTCATTAAGTTTTAAATTAACTGAACAAGATACATTGGCTCTCCTGTTTGATCCATATATATATATATATATATATATATATATACATAAAACATATAATGATGTACAGTGATGGCTGTAAGGGATTCATTAATCTGTCAGACCTACCTTAAGCTTCACACAATACAGTACAATTTATAAGAATAGGTTGGCACTACTATCTCATTATTGAACTGAATTATTTCAGCTTGATATTTATTATTAACTCCTGGATTTTGTACTTAAAATTTTAATTATCTTTGCTGTTTTGAAATGGTGACTCTATACCCTTCCAACGGATACTAAATAATTATTTAATTACTTGTTACTATAATAATACTTAGTACACTGTGACATGTAGTTTGTAGCTTACGATTATAGATAGTTAATTACTGTATCTACTCTTAAGTCTTAATAACTACTTTTCTTGCCCGGTTGTGTGGTGGGAGAGTCTTTGTCACTTGTGCTGACTCTTATCCATCCACACATCTCAATTGCTTATATCATATCCTAGTACTGTTTGATAAGTTTCATTTTAACCTAGTTATTATGTTTAAAACTGCTTTCTTACACTACTTCATAGAGACCTACTGGTTGTTATTACCTCAAACTTCTTAGTCTATATAGCTTTTTGGTCCTGCACACTTCTATATATCTTCACCCCCCTCCCACTTGAGTCTATGCCATCCTCATCTTTAATATACTGGAGTCCCTTATAGTTTTGGATGCTTCTACACTTTGAACCCTATTACCATGACTGACTTAATACTGTATTCCTGGAAAATTAAGGGACTCAACTCTCCTTATAAGCGTAAGCAAATTATTACTTATCTCAAAAAATATAAAGCTCATATTGCTTTCTTACAAGAAACTAAATTATTGGCCAGGGGCATCATTAGACTCAAGATGGACTGGGTCGGTCAAATATATGCATCCTCTTTCTCTTCCAAAAAATGAGGGGTGGCTATCTTGATACATAAAAACCTTAAGTGGATTCTTATTAATAATATCACTGATCCCAAAGGCAGATGGGTAATAACTATATTAAATACCCCTACAGGCCCCATTATGTTAATTAACGTATACGCCCCCAACTCTGATTCCCCAGAATTCTTCCATAATTTAGCACAACAAATTATGTCAAACAACAAACATAATTTACCAATGGTGATAGGCGGTGATCTCAACCTTGCTTTAGAGGCCTATTTAGATAGAAGTAACTCCTCTATAGATGCACATCCAAGATGTATCAGTGCGCTATCAATGTTAATGAAGGGTTTTAGTTTATCTGATATTTGGAGGCTCTACCATCCCAGAGATCAAGACTATACCTTCTATTCTTCTCTTCATAAATCCTACAGCAGAATTGATTATTGGCTCACATCCCCTTTCATAACTGATAAAATCATAAAAAACTCCATCATCCCGATTACAATTTCCGATCATTCCCCTATTCAACTACACCTATTATGAGGCCCTCCATCACCTAAATCTCCATCTTGGTGACTTGATCCTCTTCTACTCAGAGATCCTGAATTTCTTCCCTGGGTTAGGAACCAAATTCAAGAATTTCTCTCTTTTAATAAAGTTCCTGACTAGGGTTACCACCTTTTAAGAAGCCCAAAGTGGGACATTTCTTACTAAAACATGATTTTTTGCAGGACAGTACGTAACCTCAACCAATACAACAGACTTGTTTTCTCCACAGAATCAGAATTAAGGCTAAATATTGTCGTTTCTTAGTTGCTTCTATTGTTTCTTATCATTTTAAGGTACTTTAGTTAAGGTATGAAAGTTTTCTGCAACATTTAGTGGAAAATTAGAAAATATTTTTATTACTAAAAAGTCAGGACATGTAGCATTTTTCATGTTTTTTTGCAGGACACAGCTGCTCAAATCAGGACTGTCCTACGAAAATAGGGACAGGTGGTAACCCTATTCCTGACACCTCCATGAGCACAATCTGGGTGCTTTAAAGGTGACAATTAGATGTAAAATCATTAGCTATGCAGCCCATAGAAAGACATTAAGGGAACAAGAATTTACAGATTTGAAAAAAACAATTAAAAGACAAAGAAATACAATGTTTTAAAAATTGTAAATCCAACTCAAATTCCCATCAACATTTCAAAATCTTACAACTAAGAATTAAGATTAATTACCTTATATCCCGTAAAACAGAATTAGCTCTCTTTAGACTCAAGCATAAATATTGGGAACAAGGTGATAAATGTGGAAAGTTGCTTGCCTATCAGCTTAAAACTCAACAAATGGACAGACACATCGTGGGTTTAAAAGATCATGCAGGTCAAATTCATACTGATAATAACCCCTTGATCAACCATATCATGGAATATTTTTTTATAAACAACTATACTCACAACAACATAATGCACACAACAACCAGATACAACACTTTTTGGAAAATTTACAACTCCCACACCTGTCTGAACATGATAGGTCAGTTTGGATGAACCTTTTACTCTTCAGGAAATTCAAAAAGCTTTAGCCTCTTTAAAATCGGGTAAATCCCCAGCAGTGGATGGTTTCCCAGTAGATTTCTATAACTTACTCTCAGATACCCTTTGTCCTCTGCTTTATAATGTTTTTCTGGAATCAATTGCTACTGGTAAACTTCCTCCCACAATGACTGAAGCTATCATCACTGTTTTACCCAAAAAAGATAAGGACCCCTTCCTCTTAACCAGCTATAGACCCATTTCACTGCTTAGTACAGACAGCAACATTTTTGCAAAACTGTTAACTCTCTGCTTAAAACCACTAATTTCAAAACTTGTACATACATCTCAAACTGGATTTATTAAAAACAGATCTGGTTCTGATAATCTTTGTTCTTTATTTAATTTAATTCGCAAAGCAAAATACCTTAATTCACCCACCGCTGCCATTGATATTGATTTTGAAAAAGCATTTGAGTCACTAAACTGGAATTACTTTTATCATGTATTATCTCATTTTGGTTCTACTAGTAACTTCTGTGGCTGGATTAAATTGTTGTACACCTCTCCCTCAGCAAAGGTTCTTACTAATTCCACTCTCTCCCTCCTCCCTCCTTTCTACTGGCTAGAGGCACTAGGCAAGGCTGTCCTGTATCACCAGTATTATTCATTCTTGCCATGGAGATCTTACCCACTTACCTTCACAAAGCAGGAGACATTAAAGGTATACATATTGCCAGTTCTTGTTACAACTCCCTCTCTTATGCAGATGATCTTCATATTTTGTTAGTAAACCTGGAAACATCTGGTCAACAGCTAATTTGATCACTCAAAGAATTTACTTCACTTCACTCTTCGGACTAGCCTTAAATTATAATAAATCAGAAACATTACCTCTAAATGTACATTACCAGCCTTTCATGAATAGTTCCCTTGAGTTCTGGTGGGCACCTCAAAGTATCTCATATCTAGGTATTCAAATCACTCCCAACTTAGACAAATTATGGAAGACAAATCTTACCCCCTTGCTATATGCTATTAAGTCCACCCTTGATAGATGGAAACTTCTTAACCTATAGTTTAATGGGAAAATATCCTCCATCAAAAAGTCAATCTCACCTAAAATATGATATCTTTTCACAAACATTCCTCTAATCCTTCCCTGCAACTTATTAATAAAAATAGACAAACTAATCAGCAGTTTCCTTTAGGAAGGGAAAATCCCCAGATTTAGCTGAACTAAACTCTACTCCCACTGGTCGAGGGATGATTTTGGACTACCATGGTTTCATGCCTATTTATGGGCATTCCATGTTTCACAAACAACCCAATGGTTTTGTAAGCCATCTGCTAAGTCACCATTATGTATCGACATGGAGGCCTTCCTCTGTCCCGGGAATGTTCTCACTTCATTTATTTACAATAAATTCCTCATAACTTACGTTCTCACCCCACCATTGCAGCATCTGTTTATTACTGGAAACTGATACACAAGCACCTTAAACCCAACCCCCATTTCATATGCTCCAATTTGGGGTAACCATAAAATTTTTCTCGATAATCACCCAATTTTTTGTAGGAACTGGAAAAACAAAGACATCCTCTTTCTGCCCGACATACTAAAGTCTAATGACCTAAAACTCCAATCCTTCTCTACTCTCCGTACCCTTTGGAACCTCCCAAAATAGGATTTCTGGAAATATCTCCAACTTCGAACTGCATGTTATTCTTATTTTCAACATTTATCTTCATAATTTTTATTTGACCCACATGTCTCACAATGGATTAAAACAACATTTCACCTAAGCAACTCTCTTCTGGACCAATCTCTTAAAGCCAAATATAAATGGAGTACACTAAAATTATAATGTAACAGAATCCTGAGTGACAAGATGCTGTTATTATGCCATAAATCTTTAAAGACATACATAGTTTGCTCATACAAATCAACATTATCCATTTATGGTACAGGACTCTGTGGTACTACAACAAATGAGGCTATTGACTAGCAATAACTGTTGGCATTGTAATTTCTGAACGGGATCTACTCCATATTCTATAGCATTGCCCACCCATAAAGGAACTTTGGAGTGCTATTTACCTTTTTGCAACTAAAGTGGTTGGCCACTCCTTTAAGCTAGACCCTAAACATATCCTATTAGGTATTCTTAATATTCATGATAACAACAAAATATCCCACTCTCGTAATAGATGGCTGACCATATTATTTCTTCAGGTTAAGCACCAGATACTTACGCATTGGAAATCTGTTGTTATCCCTAATTTTACAGATATTCTAAAAATCTATCTCAATATGCCTCTCTAGATTGTGTTTCACTTATTTCATCGGACCGACTCGAAGTATATAATAGATGCTGTCAGGATTATTTCAAATATTTAGAGGTTGCTAAATTCCCTAATAACTGATATATGGACTATTCTCTACATGGTGACTTTTGTTACCTTTATTATTACACAACAATGTGTTGTCTCTCTCTTTTTTCTCCTCTTTTCTTTATACCCTCCCTTTTCTTTCTCCTCTTTTCTCTTCTCAAGCTCATCTTCTGTACACTTAATTACACTTCACAATCGTACTACCCCTTTACTCGTTATGCAGCATTATATGCCTCATTATTTGGACTACAGTGACTATAACTTGATTTCCTTAGCTTTCCATCTCAATATGATTTTTCTAGGCCAACTTCTATGTGCTTTAATTCAATTTACTTGATATACAATTTGTACACTAGTACACAGTATATATATATAGTGCAGTCCTAACAAGTCAAGCTACTGTAATTGATAAGATGCTGTTTATTCCATATAATTGTTGGTTGTTTATACATGAAGATGTTGTTCCCTTTTCTGATATACCAATAAAAAGATTAACTGAAAAAAAAACTACCAAAATAAATCTTTTAACTGTCCTACTAGCAGTATTCAAGGATCCCACAATATCCATAGCTACCCTCCTAAATGGTTCATCTACGACAGGCAATTGTATAAGGGGAGCCTTTGCATGATCTCCTGCCTTCCCTGTCTTTTGGCAAGCTTTCTCCCATATTATTGTAGCACCATTCTCTGTTGGAGCATGTCCCCCTTTTTTTGCTCCTGTTTTTGCACACCACTGCCTCACCAAACAACCCTTCCTGCACTTTCAGGTATCCAGTTTGTGGCATTTTCTTGCTGCTGTTAACAGTCTCTGATAACTTCCTTATTTTACTCAAGCTTAAATCCTGCTATTGTGCAGGTATTAACATATATTTGGACATACTATGCAGCTCCCTTCCTCTCTGTGTGCTTGGCTGCATTCTGTCTCTGAGGCATAAGCCTGTAGATGTGTGATGCGATCAGGTACTTCTGGTTAGCTGGCTGCTGTACTGTACTATCAGCCTTCCCTGCTAGATGCTGTGGGGGAGCTTGAACCACTGACCCTCCCTCCAGTGCATTGGCTGTGCCAACTCGAGTTTTCCTCTATGGGAAATCTTTGGGTACCCCTGACTGTGTTCCTAAGACACTGAATGTCCTCTCATTTTTAGCTCTGGGAAACCTTCCAAGTGTTTTCCCTGCACCCCACTTCCTTTTTTTGTCATAAACAGCAGCTGTCTCCTGCTGCAGATGAGAGGTATCCTCGCAACCTATTGTCTCTCCCTGTGGCTGTGGATGATCCCTGTGCTGCTCTGACCATGCCTCCTCCTCACAACCTGCAGGCTATTTCTGTGGCTGTGGGTTAGTCTTGTGCTGCCCTGATTGGACATCCATCTCACAGTCTGTAGACTCTTTCTGCAGTTGTGTTGGAGTTTTGTGCTGTTTTGTCTGCCCTCCTTTTCCTGTGCTTCTGTGCAGTGCAGGGCAAAACAGAAATCTCATGAGAGTCTGCAGTCTCGCCTTCTGTTATTCTCTGAGTTTGGCTTCTTGTGGCAACTCAGGCAATATTTCCACAGGAGTCCTGATCAATACCCAGAATAACCCACTCTCCCTTATTTTCTTTCCCTTCAACCACCCTCCTTTTCTCCTCTTTTACCCCTTCTCCCACCTTAGCTTCCCCTCCGTCTCACCCTACGACAAGGCCTCTGGCTGCCATATTTTCTTTTCTTTCTCTATCTGGACTCTGCCCTCTCATCTCCCCTACTCCTTCCTTACTCTTCCCCTTCTTCCCCCCCCACCTCTGATTAGCAATGTTGCTTCAAATGTACCTTATGGTTTTCTATACTTGCTTGTAATCTTGAGTGTGTAGCATTGTTCCCACTTATTTACCAGTTGACTTGCTGTGCTTTGATAATACCATGAATGTTGTCTGTACCTCCGTTGATACCATGAATATTGTCTATATCTCCCTACCTTATTGTAACCCTTTCTTTTCATGTGGAACCTTTGTAAATGAGCTGCCTCAAGCTCAAAGGTATTTGTAATCCGAGATTTAAATAAATAAAATAAATAACATCGAAGTGCAGATCTGCAAGCACTCTTGTTTCTGGTGTTCCCTCATACCACTCCCATGTTAGAGGAACCTTAGCCATGAGTACCACCACTGTGGCCCCATAACAGATTTAATTCTAGCAGTCTTCCCTATCAGAATTTAGGCATTTAACACTAATGCCTGTTTTTTGAAAGTTTAAGATTAAGGCGTTTCTGTAATCTCTGTTGGTCCAATAAAATGTATCAAATCACCTCATTTTTGCATCTTGTTTTATAAGGATCTATATGGCAACAAACATTTTTTTGTTTAACAAGTGACAGATCTGTAGACAAGGCACGATTTACCAATACTTTATGCATATATGGCAAAGAATTGGGTGGAGGACATCTGACTGGGCAGTTTGCTATATGCTCAACCTGTGTTAAAGTCTGTGTCCCTGATCTCTCATGAGCATTTTCATTGTTCTGGCAGCGCCTTGCCAAATACCCCATTCATTACAGAGGTAACATTGATAATCCTCTTTTTCTGTTCTCCTTCAGTTAGAACCAGAGTAGTGTTATGGCTATGTTGTTGGGTGCCTGTGGGATTACTAGTTTGTGCCTCAGTAGGTCTACTGGCTAGAGTGCCCTGAGGAAGCTATTAGACAAAGTGATGGGGTTTTTGGTGTCTGGCAATGGTGGATTGAGGTAGGTTTGATTTTTGTCTTTTTGTGTCTTAAAGCAATTTTTGTGTAATAAAAAAGATTATTGAAACTGAAAGAAATGCTTGCTGGACTTATTCTAACTATTATAAAGTTATTCAACCACCCCTGTTGCTCCCTTCTATTTTGTGGTTTACACAAAAGTTTGTTGTTACTGGCTAGAGTAGCGTCCCACTCCCTCCTGGTCTTTTAGTCTGAGATCTCCCTGCCACATACCGGTCAGCCCACTCTGCTGCCTTATTCACAGTTTGTGTTGATCTGTCATGCAGCCAGTACCTGAGCTCCTCTGGCAAAATCTTTAAACACTGCTCCAGTAGCATAAGCTCACAGAGCTTTTCAAAGGAATTTGCCCCAGAACCTTCCACCCAATGATCAAAATACATGCATATTTTAATAGAAAATCCAGCATGCCTATCATGTTGCTTTCTTGTATTTCACAGTTTCTTCCTGTAGTTTTCTGGTGTCAGTTCCTACCTCTTTAAAATAGCATTGTTTAATATTTGGTATGAACTAGAGTCCTTATAATTTAACCTAGCATAAGCTTGTAGTGCTTTTCCAGTAAGTAAAGGTGCCAGATGAGTAGTCAGGTATCCTCTCCAAGTTGATATTGCTTACACAGTTTCTCAAGAGACTTTAGAAGCATGTCAACATTATCACTTTCTTTAAGTGGTGCCAATAAACTATTTTAAAATTTAGTGACTAAAGAACCTGAGGCTAACTCATGTATGCCACTACTCACCAGTCTGGTGTTTTTAGCTTTACAAGCTCCAGTTGATGCTGATGCTGCTTTGCTGTCTCTGCCAGTTTCAGGTACTTCAACTACATCGGTCTTCCTTTTTCTTTCTTCTAGCATCATTTTCTCCAGCCCTTGCTGTTCTCACTCCATCTTCATTTTCTCCATCTCAAAACACTATTGCAATGTTATCCTCTCCAGTTCCACTGTCCCTAAGGTCTCATGATGCAGATTCCCTGTTGCAGTCTGCTCTTGCCTCTCCAGTGCCAGCTGGTGCAATCTCTTCTGGACTCCTGGTCCCTCCCTTGGATCTGATGATTCACTGTTCACCATCCTTGCTCCTGCTTAGTCAACTTCCATTAGTTTCTATACCAAGTTTCCTTTGAGTGACCCATTAGGTGTCATTCCATTTGAACTACACAAGTCCATCAGTGCTGGCACTGTCAGCCTCGTACGTGTCTGCACCATGTTGCTTCTTGTAAACATTTCTATTGTAACTGGACTGAGTCCTTTGTTTTCTTCCTTCACACAGTGGCAAATCCTGGCTGCTGTGCCACCAAGATGTGATGGTCATGCTCACTCTAAACCTTCTGCACAATGGTATGCTGAAACCCTTTTGGGACTTACCTGGGGGACAGTTTGAAGGCTCTCCACTCAGTCCTATGCCACCTTACCTGTGTACCCTCAGGAGTTAGGTTCACTTGCTGTAAGGTTGCCAGTACAGTCTCATAACCTTTTCCCTCTTGATGTCCCTGACTGCCTTAGGTACTCCAATCTTTGGTGAGTGGTTGTCAGTGTCTTAAGTACAGAATTTAGTCTGCACAGAAACATATATTATATGACAATTAAATCACTTTGTTTGCTATTTTCAGAGATTGGTTTTGGTACATATCCCACAACTAGCATGCTGTAACCCAGGGGTTTTCAACCTTTTTGTGTGCATGGACCCCCAGAGCAAATGTCAGTACTAGCAGGGACCCCCTACCTGCAACGTGAACAGAGGGTGCGGGGGGTGGAGATTAAGTTTCTTACATAAATGGTGATGGGGTGTGGAGTATGAGCACAGAACCTCTGGCCAGAGACCAAATTTGAATCCCATATTCACAATGTGACCCTAAGGAAATGGAGGTGTGGGAGGTGTAGGTGCTAGTCTGGACCACCCTGCAGGTCAGGAATATTTCCCTTTTGTGCAATTTGGTGGAACAATTCTGGATAAGGTCTTTCTACATAGGTTGAATACATTTTTATGATGCCTTTTATATCTGTAACTGAGTGAAGGAGAGAAAGAAATGTGGAGAAAGATGCTGCTCTGCTCGCCACTGATACATACTAGGTACTATGACTAAACACAGCTCAAGTTAAAACAAAAAAAAATTTTGATGGGACTCTTTTCTTTACAACTGCTTGCCTCCAAGTACTTATTTTTTAAAAAGGAGCATGAACGCAACTGGGGCTGCTATGGCAAAGCACAGAAAGACTGTTCAAAACACTGAGATGGTATTAAACACCCTTTCTACAGTTTCATATTTAACATATATCTTGCTCACTCCAAGGACCCTCTATACCTTGCTCAGGGACCCCCGTGGGGCCTAGGACCCTTGGTTGAAAAACCCTGCTCTAACCTATGTATGGTTCCATGTCAAAATGGCAATTTTACAAGGGTGACCCATGAAGAGGGTGCAACTCCCGCAGTGCGATGGATTACAACAAAGACCATTTCTTGTAGGGGGACTTCACCCACCAGATGCCCCTTGTGAGGGGCTTCACCCCCACGCCCCTTTTTATTTATTAACTAACTTGGGGGGGCATGCCTTGGGGATGGGGAAACCACTGGTTGCCTAAAAGTGTCGGCGCTGTGGTTCCCTCGCCCTCTTCATGGGTCGCCCTTGTAAAATCACCATTTTGACATGATACCCCTTTGCATTATTCACAGAGTTCAGATCACATTTCTGCTGAGTTGTCCTACTAGTTTTGTGGCATCTAACAAACTAAGAGAACCCCTTTTCCATGGGGATAATAAAAAACCCAATGTAGGCAGAAAAATGTTTTACTTCTCAGATTTATCATGGGGGGTTGTGTACTGGACTCTGTTTGTTTGTTAACATGCCACAAAACCAGCAGTACTCCTCAGCAGAAAAGTGATTTGAACTTTGTGAATAATGCAAAGGGTAGAGTGTACTAGTCTTGGAATTTGTTTAAAATTTGGGAGCTTGTGGCACTTTTTTTAGCATGCTCCCCTTGATTACCTTTGAATTACCTAGATGGAAATCGCTTTACTTAAAGGAGAGAACTTAGGCAATGCACTCTATTTAAGAGTAGCCACTGCAGACATTTCATAGTTAAGACCAAACCACGGGGTACCACCTTGGTGTCTGGTAGTTTGGCTTGTTCACATTGGAATTCTGATCTAAAAACTAAGAGAACCTCTTTCCCATGGAGACAAATGTAAGAAAATAGCCAGTTTAGGCAGAAAAAGTGTTTTGCTTCTCAGATTTACCATGCATGTGTGTGCACTGGACTTTGTTGGTTTCAGTACATGCAAGCTTACAGATGGAAACAGAATTTGCTGCACTCTTTGTTGACTCAGAGTGCAGGGTACAGTCTTAGAGCAATGTTTCCCACTTGAGTCATCAGCTTAATGGCCCGTTTACATGATCTTATCTGTGATCTTATCTGCACCACAGTGAGCAGTGCAGGTCATGTAAATGACTTGCAGAACACTGTAGGTTGCTCTGTTTTGGCAAACAGCAGTTGGTGTTTGGGTGAGGAGCTGTAGTGGCACAGGCATTTTTTTCTAGAGTGTAAATGTGCTGCTCTACCTGCACTGGTGCAGCCCCTAATGCCAGAAAGTGCACTGACACTTCTTCCTAATGTGTAAGGTGATCCAACTGACTGTAATGCCCTTACAAATACCCCTCCCTGAACCCACCAAATCAGCTGGACCTGCTGCCTTATAGCTCTTACCCCTTGCTCTCACCTCTGTGTCTGGCACAGATCTGTTGAAACCAGGGGAAAAAACATTTTGCTCCTTTCACATGCAGTCTGGGAGACCCAACCGTGGGCACAGACATGTTTGTTACAGTACTTCTTTGTTTATTTTTCCATTTTGTTTTGTCTTTTTATTTAAAATTTGTTAATTGTGCATCAAATGCCCATTTTCAAGGAGCCCCCCCAAAAAAACACAGACTAATTGGGAACAGTACAATACAACACACAATACTTCAAGTGAGAAGCAGGAGACAACAATGAGTCAGGTAGAACATTCCATAACTTAACAGCATGATACCAAAAGGACCTCTGCCCTAGAGATGTTTTATGAAAAGGGGATCTTAGAGATTGAATTTATACAGATCTAGTATAACGTAATTTTGAACATTCATGAAAATCAGTCATGAAAGAATATTGAACAGGTGAGATATAGAACCTTTTGAATGTAATCAGACTGAAATAAATAACTCCCTGTTCAAAAGACAACCATCCCCATCTACTGCACGAATTGCAGTGATGAGTTAAACAATGTGCATAACTGGCAAACATGGCAAACAAAATTATAAAGAATCTTTAACATGCTGGAGTGCTGATGATGAGGCCGAAGCATACAGTGATAGACTGTAATCAATATAAGACAACAGTAAAGACTTTTTTATTTATTTAAAAGTTGGTAACTGGGAAATGCACCACTGAGCCGAGGCTTGTTTCAAGGTGCGACCACGGGACAGGGTTACATAGGGATATTCAGAAATAAAACAAATGTACACAAGGGTCACGTTTATAAGAGCAAAAAACAGTGGATACCAATCAAATACAGTAACAGAAGAACATATAGTCACAATTTGAGAAACATCATCAAAAAGAATAATACAGCATCAAAAACTAGCTTTGGAGTGTCATGACTTGTAACAGTAGAGACAGTATATGCAGGTTATCAAAAGAGGGCAATTGAGAGAAAAGGGGCAAGTGTACTACGAGGTACTGACAACTAGAGGGGAGGAGGGCACTTGGTTTGTGGGGGTATTGGGAGCACTGAGAGCACTGGGGGGGAGTCTGAGGAGTCTTTTGAGGGAGAAAAAGTTGAGATTCAATGCAAAGAAGTGCAAGATAATGCATATGGGGCACAAAAACCCTGGCACAATGTATCAGTTGGGGGGTGAGGATATAGCATGCACCAAGCAGGAAAGGGATCTTGGGGTTATAATCTCTGATGACCACAAGGTAGGGAAACAGTGTGACAAGGCAGCAGGTAACAAATAGGATGCTGGGATGTATAGGCAGGGGCATCACCAGCAGGAAAAGGGAGGTCATAATTGCCATACAAGACACTAGTGAGGCCCCACCTGGAGTACAAATGTACAGTTCTGGAGACCATACCCACGTAAGGACATAGACAGGTAGAGAAGGTTCAGAGGAGGGCAACAAAGATGGTGCATGGATTGCATCACAAGTCCTATGAAGACAGGTTGAAGGAACTGAACATGTACTCCCTGGAGGAGAGGAGGGAGAGAGGGATATGATGAGACATACAAGTATCTCACAGGGAGGAACAGGGTGCAGGAATACACTATTTTAAAGCAAAAAGATGTTCCAGGACTAGAGGGCATGGGATGAAGTTGGAGGGAGGATGATTTGGAGGAAACATGAGGAAGAATTTCTTCACAGAACGGGTGGTGGACAAGTGGAACACCCTGCCAGAGGAAGTGGTGGGGGCTGAAACAATCACAGGATTTAAGAATGCATGGGATAGACATAAAGGAATTCTGGAGGTCAGGGGGTAAGGGGCAACAGACTTCTAGGAAAACATAAACTGAACTTACAAGCTCAAATGGGCAGACTGGGTGGGCCATAGGCCCTTATCTGCCGACACTGTCTATCTATCTATGTATCTATGAAGTTCAGAGGGGAGTTTATTCCAGAGAAGTGGAAAATGAAAGGAGAAGGTGGATTGGTCAGCAGCAGAATGAGGGCGAAGGATTGAAAAGGTGCGTAGGTCTTTGTGGAGAAGGAAGTAATTTGAGGTGGTCGCTTGAGAAAGACAGGAGGAGAGGTAGGTGGAAAGGGTTCCAGACCAGAACTCAGCAATAAGGGAGGAGCAATGAACCGTCCTCTTGTGTGATAACTGTGCTAGAGAGAGAGTGGAGTAAAGTGGTGTGTAAAGGGAAGGGAGGTAGTAGCGAAACAGCAGAAAGAGTTTAGAAGTGTGTCTAGTCTCAAGAGTTGGGTGACTGGAGCAGTGCTGTAGACCACGTCGGCATAATCAATGACAGGTAGAATAATTTTGGATGCCAACTCGCAAATGGGTGGGAAGAGGGAGACCATCTTTATATCGGTAGAGGACTGCCAGCTTGGAACACAGTTTGGTACAGATTGTGTCAATGTGTGTAGAGAAGTCCAGGTGGCTATCCAGCCAGACTCCTAAGTATTTAAAGACTGGACCAAGACTGCACTCTGTCGAAGTCTCACTGAAAGGGGGATTGCATGCTGGTGGAGGGCCCAGAGATGATGGTAATAGTATCGTTGACGTACATATGCATATTGGAAGAACTGCAAACTTAGGCATAACTTTTCATGAATATGATGATAAACAATTTTCTAGTCGATACAACTGGCCTAAATGGGTATGTACAGTTTTGATCATATTATCAATGTGATCTCGATATGAAAGAAATTGGTTGGGCCACAATCAATCCAGGATTCTGAAAATTATTAACCTGTTCAATTTCTCCACCATCCAGGTGACAAAGTGACACAACTGAAGTGATTGTTTTAGTTTTTGCTGAGAACCAAAAAGTAAACATTTTGCTTCAGTAGAATTCAGTGACACTCCATTTTCTAACAACTAGTTTTGTATTATATTAAAATCTTTTGGAAATAATAGCCAATTTCATTAGGGTCATTTGCAGACCTGTACAAAACAACATCATCAGTGTACATAGAAATATAAGTGTCCGTACCCTGGATGACAGAGGGTAAAGAATTCAAGCAAATACTAAAAAGTATGGAGCCCAGGTTTGAACACTGAGGGACACCCATTTTAATGTCAACCAGAGGGGAGACCATAATACCAGGTAGGGCCGACTGTTTCCTGTTTGATAAATAATATTGTTACCAGAAAACTGCTGCAGAGGAAAGACTATGATCCGAGAGTCTTGAAAGCAGATGATCATGATTAATGAGATCAAACACCTTAGAAAAATCAAGAAATAATGCTTCCACCAGGCCTTCACTGTCCAACATCCTAGAAATAGCACTAGTGACCTCCAGCATGGCTGTAAGGGTACTATAGTTCTCCCTTAAGCCATATTGGTAAGTAGTTAGTAAATTTCTAGTATCCATATACCCACTGAATTGGTCAGAAACAATCCTTTCAAGGACCTTGGACAGAGGGGCAAGGAAGGAGATAGGATGATAGTTCTTAATTAAAAAGACACTGTCAGCTTTTTAAGCAGTCTTCATGACCCGTCTACTGTTTGTGCCTGTAAACAGTACTTTCAAAGAAATTTCTTACATGACATTCCAAATGTATATGTTTTTCATGTAAACAGTATTTTTTTTTTTTTTTTACAAAAACTGTCTTTTTGTAGCCATGACCTTAACTCTGCCATCTATTCCTTCCCAGTCATCCCCAACAGAGATATGGCATTGAATCCAGCCGAACTCATGCATGAACGAGTTTGATGATTTTGTCGCAAAGAAAGTACTGTATATAGCTGGCAGTATTAAAACTGCACTGATTTCAACATTTTCTGTAGTTTCTTAAACTGAGTATTTCTTAAAGAAATCACTGCTTGAAATGTAAAACTGGGATTCAGTGCTGGTTGTGCTAAGTTCCGTTTTTGCTTTTGAAGCAGTGATTTCTTTACTGAATAGCCCTTGGTTTGCGAAACTATACATACTGCTAAAATCCATGCAGTTTTGTTAATTAATACTGCCAACTATTTACTGTGCCACAAAAATTGCCAAACTCTTTCATGCACAAATTTGGTGGGCCTTAGCGCCACATCTCTCCCAGAGATGCGAGGCACAGGTTCGATGATTGTAGAACGTGTAGAAAAACTTTTAGAACATGCACAACAACTTTTGAGCAGTCATTGATTTCTGTGCACAATAAGCCCTAACCATATACAACATATACATTAATCTTAATACTGTAGATAAGTCTGATGCTACAGATTTCTAAAATATAAGCTTTTGTGTGGTTAGTGGCAGTTTTTAGACCCCTGAAACTTCAAACAGTTTCAATTAAAAATAAAAATTGTGAAAACACAAGAAGATATATGCTGTCTGTAAATCTACAGTACTGTATGTCAGTGGGAATGAAATACTGTACAAGCTTTTGTCATGTTATTTCCCTAGTCCAGATCTTTTAAAATAGATAAGCCTCCTCATTTCCCAACCCTCAGTTAAAAGCCACAATCTCACTCAACGCTTCATAATTTGATAATAAATACATCGCTTAATTATCATTTTGTGGCAGCTGGGAAAGCAGGGTGGGACTGGGGATTTAGTTTAGAGTGGGGATGGAAGGCTTATCTGTTTTAAATGATTTGGGGCTGGGGAGAGGGGGGTTTTTCTTTTGTTTAAGATAACATTTCCTCAAATAGGGACAAATAGTGCTACTGTTAATTATTTGGACTGAATAACAAATAGTGCATTATTTGTGGTATTTGAAAAATACTGTTCATTACTTGCATGCCCCTACTGTAAACAAGGAGCTTAGAAACATCTGTTACTAGCTAGGTTGCTAGCTACATATCTATCTATCTATCTATCTATCTATCTATCTATCTATCTATCTATCTATCTATCTATATCTGTTTAACTATCAATTTTTAAAACTAATTTTTTGTTTATCAGGTAAGGCAAAAGCAAACAAGAGTAATACATCCCATTTATCCACAAAAGTAAATCTGAAAGTAATTTCAGGAGTCTTTGGTCCCATGGATTCAAACTGAATTGAATACAGTAGTATGATAGGGGTTTCTGGAACACAAGCAGGGGGAGGGCCTCAGCACCCAACTAGGGATCTGAGGTTCGAGCAGACTCGATAGACCGTAAGGCCTAATCTGCTGGCAATTAGTATGTTAGTATGTTAGTTAAACTATTGTCTATTGCGAGGGGGACAGACTTGAGAGCAGGAACGGGAGGAGAGAGGGAGGTAAAGTACCTACCTTGCACTTCAGCTCAGAGGGATGGAGAGCAGATCCTGAGGATTGCTGGAGTGGCATCTCATGGAAGGGGACCTGGATGACATTGTCCATGTCAGGAATAATGACCTTGTGAGGGATGGAGTAGGGGTACTGCAGGGTCAGTTCAGAGAACTGGGGAGGGGCCTGAAACAGGTAGAACAAGTGGTGCATTCGCCAGAATGCTACCTGTGAATGGCTATGGGGAGGATAGGGTACTCTGTACCAGGAATGTCAACAGTTGGTTGAAGGCATGGTGCAAGGAGGAGGGTTTGGGCTTCATTGGGGACTGGGGTCCGACCTGGAAGGCTATGGGCCTCTAATTTGGTGATGGCCTGCATCCTTCTGGGAAGGGGACCACTGTCCTCAGTGGAAGGTTTAAATGTTACTTGGTTGAGCATTTAAACTAGCCCAGGGGGAGGCTCTGTTACCAAGGGAGGTATAAACTGCCCCCCTACAGGTTGAAGCAACAAGAAAGGAGGGCTTGAGGGGAGAAAACTCCCCAGGGCAAGGGCGCAAGATGAAGAAGGTGTAGGGAGGGGTAAGAAGAAAGGATGCAGAAAGAGAGCCATAGAGGAGACAAGAAGCAGAGAGAGCAACAAGGGAGAAGGGGAGTCACGGGGAGTTTCTGAGAGCAGTGCAGGCAGAAAGGGGAAGGAAAGATGGGCTGCAGAAAGGGAGAGAGCACATTTTGGAGCACCATATGCACCAACACAAGAATCCTAGGAAATTAAATTCTGGACTTGGAGGGGCATCATTAGGGGTGGACCTGGATCTGGTGGCTATAATTGAGATGTGGTGCAATGAAAATCATGACTGGGACATCGCATACCAGACTACTCTCAGTTCAGAAGACATAGAGAAGGGAGGGATTGTTCTGCATGTAAGGGAGGGTATCAGGGCTATGATAGTGTAGGGGAAACCTAGGGGTAAGGAAGGCTGGAGGTTCTGTGGGCACCCTGGAGATAGGAGCTGGGGCCACTATTCATACTGGGGTGATATACAGACCTCTAGCATGGGGGGGGGAGAAGTTAGATAAGACACCAGGGAAACCATCAGCAGGATGGCAAATAAGTGAGAGGTAGTTCTGGTTGAGGGCTTCAGACTTCCAGATGTGGACTGGAGCCTTCCAGCTGCAGCTTTAGCTAGAAGCAGGGCCATCCTTGACTCCCTGCAGGGGGCATTTATAAGGCAGTTAGTCAGCAAAATCACTAGAGACAGGGCAATACTGGACTTGGTGCTTATTAACAGAGGCAGTATTGCCGACATCACAGTGGGCTGTCTCCTGGGGACCAGTTATCATCGTACAGTGTGGTTCAGCGTTAAGACACCCGTCAGAGGCAAACCACACAAAGATGAGGGTCCTGGACTTTAGGAGGGTGGATTTTAAAGAAATGGGAGACTGTTTTAGAAGCAGACTAGCAGGGGAGGATTGCCAAGGAGGGGTACAGTGGAGAAAATTAAGGGAAGGCATAGTGAAGGCAACCAGCCTCTGTGTGAAGGAGAGTAAAGCAAAAGCAGGAGA
Source organism: Neoceratodus forsteri (assembly GCA_016271365.2). Classification (NCBI taxonomy): domain Eukaryota; kingdom Metazoa; phylum Chordata; order Ceratodontiformes; family Ceratodontidae; genus Neoceratodus; species Neoceratodus forsteri. The sequence continues at coordinate 1,169,699,109 of CM057456.1, read as the reverse complement.
AAAAAATAGCCATTATGATACTCTAGGAAAGTGGCCATGAAGGTGAAGAAAAAAAGGATGGCATTCAGGAAGTACAAAGAAACACAGTGGGAAGCGGATAGAGAGGTGTACCAGTTAAACAGAGGGAGGTAGGTAAGACAGTGATGGGACCAAACCCGCAAACAGAGGAAAGCCTAGCCAAAGGGATAGCAAAATGGGACAAGACTTTCTTCTTCAGTTACTTAAGTGAGATGTGGAAGGCAAGGGGAGGGATAGTGAGAATAAGGAGGATGGCGGAGGGAGACTGTATTTTTTTTGTATTTAGTTTTTGTTGACTGGGTATGTGCACTAGACAAATTCTGCCTATTTTCAGGCATGACCCGGGGAAGGGGGATTCAGATGAATGCCAACTGACTTTGAACCAGATTAAGCTGTTGGTTGTATTTCAGTGAATGGGGGGAAGTTTGGCCAGGGCACTGGGGAAATTCCCCTACTCAACAGTAGGGGGACCCTTTGGCCGTCGGAAGATGGCTGAGCTAGTTGCTGTGCTGATGAGTGAGGTACAGGAGGGGCAGCAGGTTGAGGAGACTGTCTCCTCCTCGGCACCGGAGTTGCTTGAACCTGAGATCTTTTTTGATGCTGCAGCAAGTTCTCCCGTGGATGGTATCATGGATTTACAATTGCCTGAGTCTGGTATGGATCATGTACAACCGCAGGATTCTTCTGGCCTGTCTGTGGTTGTAGTCTGAGAACGGGAAGAGGCGCAGCTAACTCTGGATCAGCTTCTGCTTCTTGAAGAGACCGAACATTAGAAGAGGAAACAAGAACTTTTGGGCCATTTTCATTCCCATGCTCTGGAGACTGCAGGGAGGCCTGGCTGTCCCACTGAACTGGCTGTGACAGTCGTTGCTATGGACACTGGTACTGACACTGCACATGCCACTCAACATACGGTTTTCTCCACGGGTACGGACCAAAGCTCGGCTACTGTGTTCTCTTTCTCAGCCTCTACGACTTCCCCGCTAGCGGATCACGTATGAAGAAGGGTGCTCTAGCAAATTCCGTTAGGCTGATTCGCCTTTCAGTGCGGGAGAACCGTGGTCTGTGGAGAAATCCCTTGCGGCGCCGGTCTGAGTCCGTTCTCCTGACTCCCAACATAGGATTTCTGATTTTGCTGCTATTAGAATCCCTGGGGTGTCTTTGGCCCTGACGGCCAAGCCTCCCACAGTAAGTACTGCTGTTGTCTCTGCTTCTGACAGGCCGAGTTCTCCTGTACAGTCGGTACCTAACAGTTCTACTGAGGCCCAGCATTCAATCCCTGTCTCTTCTCCCTTACATTTGACCCCTGATTTAGAGTTGACTCAACACCCTGTCCTTCCTACAGCTCCTGCTACAGAACCTCTGGACCTTACATAAGATGTTCCTGAAGATCAGCTGAGTGACATTTCAGATTTTTCAGACATTCCTAGAAATATTCCTGCTGCGGTTCGCAATAGGCCTGTGGCACCTGACTTAAATTTACCCCCACCGGCCACATCTCATAAACAAAAAACTTATGCCTCTTTCTTTCAGCAAACTACTTATCCCACTAAATGCCATAATGCGGTTAGGCTTATTTATGAGGGGGTCTGGAAACCTTTCCTGACCGTGTCTATGTTGGTAAAACTCTTTTGAAGGATAGTTTGCAATTTACTGTGTCTGAACTTTATGCCTTGATTCATGTGTCTGGGGAAAATATATATATATTTTTTGTTGTATTATTTCTTCCAGAGCTCCCAGCTTGCAAGCCTGCCTTCAGTTGTCCCCCCGTGCAGCCCTGAAGGTTAGACCCCTCCTTGTGCACCTCACAACTTACCCTCGTGACAGGGTGGTGGGAGTGACTCAATCCACAAATGGACCCATGCCAGGGAGGTGCCTTCTCGGAGGGTGGCTGTGGGGACCACTTCATTCTGCTGGAGCTGTTTTTCCACTTTTCTCCCCTTGTGTGGAGGCAGGGTGCAATGGCGCCCGCGGTGAGAGTCGCGCGCTTCTGCACGTGCTCACCACTGCCGTCTGCCCCATCTCCTCCCTTTGGCTGTAGCATCAGCGCTGCCCCTAGCAGTTGCTAGGGGCCAGTGAGCACCAACAGCTAATGTCCCCCACCCGGAGAAGGAGAGCAGTCCAATGGACGCCCGATCTGTCTCCTCCCGCCAACCCCCAATGACCCGTGCTCATTCCGAACATGGGTCACCCGGCGTGGTAACGAGGAAGTAAGGCGTCCAGCGCCTCAGCCCTCAATGCCACCGGCCAGCCCGGGAAAATATTTTGATATAAGCTTAAGTTGGGAAGCGGGCTTGATAAATTTTGGCCAGATACCATCAGCGGAAGAGTACCTCTTGGTCCCCTTTGAGGTTGTTCCTTTGACCAAGCCAGCCTATAAGACAATCACTGTTCTGTTCCGTCAATGAGGGGTTAGTGTAACTGACCTCCTATTTGGCTAAAGCAATGCTGTACAGTTACTGGCCATCCAGAGGCCATTTTTGATTCTGAGGGAATATGGATGGGGGCTACGATCAGGGTCATCTTGCGATATTTGATGATGCTGGCTTTCAGCATTTACCTAATAGTTTTTTTAGGTAAGGATAGAGGTGTTCTCTTCTATCCTGGCCAGCCTAAGACCTGTTACAACTGTGGTCAGGTGGGCCACATTAGTAGTGTTTATGATCATCAAAAATGCTTTCTGTCATGAATCTGGCCACACCAGTTCCCATTGTGATAATTCGTGCATTGTAATCTGTGGTGCTACTGGACATACCTATGCTTCCTGCCCTGAGCGGCACACAGAAAACTGGCTTCTGCTGATCCAGAGGAGCAGCAGCTGTGACTACTGCTCAGAGTGAGTTTACCAAATGGCAAATCACGGAGCTGCCGCTTGTCCCTCTTCCTCAGCGCCCCCAACCTCTTGATTGGGTACTGAGGGTCTCCCAGCATTGGAGGGTGATCCCTCTCCTTCCGTCCTGTACAGGAATCTGCTCTTCCTCCTCCCTCCGCCCCTACCCCTTTCCCTCCACCTCCCTTTCCAGCTGGACCCACTGTTGACCCACAACGGTGGCGCTCCCCTGGGCTGTTGCATGACCCATCCCTGATAGTTATGCCCCTCCTCCACCAGTCTCTGACCCTACAGGAGGAAAATGGCCATAGAAAGAGCCAGTCTGGGTCCCTGCCTACACCTAAGGTCTCCAAGACTATTCCTATTTCTATTTCTAATAGATACCAAGTGTTAGAGGATGATGTGGTCTCTGAAGCTGAGTCGGCTACTTCATCTGCAGATTCCCATTCACAAGATCTAGTAGGCGAGGTAGTGCCTATGGATGCTCAGGCCTCTGGTTCCAAACCTCCACCTAAGAGGGGCAGAGTTAAGAAGAAAAAGAAGAGTTTACCTCTTACGTGCCCTTTTATATGCCTTTACTTTCTTCTCTGCTTTTTCTCACCTCTAATGTTAATAGTATTCAGCAGGTCAGAAAGAGAGGAGCTGTTTCATCTCCTCTGTTCTCACCCCCCAGGTATTTTTTGTTGCAGGACACAAGACTCCATACCTTTCCCGATGTTGCCAGGGCTACTAGGGAATGGACCTCTGGAATCTCCTATTGGTCTCTTGGTACTGAGAGTTGCTCTGGTGTGGGTATTTTGTTCCATTTATTGGAATTTCATATCCAAGCTGTTTCTTTCTATTCATTACTGTTTATGCCCCACAATCTAAAGCTTAGCATACTGCTATGTTTCACCCGATTAGTCCATATCTACATTTGGCCCATAATGTGATTTGGGGAGATTTTAATTGTGGAACCAGTAAGCTGGATAGGGTTCTCTAACAATGACTGACAAGATTTTTGGGGATATGTCTGCTCTTTGCTCCATTACACGTTTGGCTGGGTTGAAAGATGCTTTGTTGATGCATTCTGGGAAACGAGAACTCACTTTTTCCAAACGGATTTTGTCGACCCAAATTGATTTTATGTTTATTTCTAAATCATTACATATTGCTCGTACTAATGTTCAGCTTGTGGAATATTCAGATCATTGTTCTTTATCCCTGCTTTTAGGTAGTCCAGGGGCTCCCTTTGGCCCTGGATATTGGAAACTTAATTCTACGCTTTTGACACAGGCCACTTTTCTCCAACATATTATTTATTTTTTGCTGTGTAGAAAGATGACCTTTGACCTTTATGAGACTCCTCTCTTATGGTGGACGGAGACCAAATCAGAGCTCTGGACTTTACTCATAAGGAATAAGGAATAGCAAACAGGTTTGGTCTTCCACTTATGTGGATTATTTGAATGATCATAAACATTTACAACATCTCATTTCCCTTTCTTATTCCACTAAACATGTATTCTCAGACCAAATTTCTTGTATCAAAACTAAGATGTTATCCTATCATTCCACCCAGTGTGAAGGATTACACCTCAAACAACAATTTTGTATGACTGGTGCTCTTCCTGAGTTTGCACTTTGCTTCATAATAAGTTGCATCTTGGCCACTGGTTGATGTCGGCACTCCGTGACCCTGCTGGTGTCCTCCATACCTCCAACTCTTGCCTTTTACACATAATCACTGACTATGCTGTTTCCCTATTTGGATTCCCTGACCCGACTAAACCTGATTTTGCTTCTTTTTTTCAGGACCTGCCTCTTCCTACAGCCCCACCTGACCTACTTCGGAAACTGTCTGACCCTTTAACTGTTTACGAGCTTTCAGATACTATTAAAACTTTAGCCACTAAAAAATTACCGGGTCCAACTGGTCTCCCTTCTGAATTATTTGTACTGTTAGGACAAGAAATGTCTGAGGAACTTACTGCAGTTTTTAATTTTCTGCAGCACCATGATGTTCCTTTGACATGACTGCTGGTGTGCTGATTTTTTATTTAAGAAAGGGGAGAAGACTGATATCTCCAATTGGAGACCTATCAGTCTCCTGAATACTGACTTTAAGTTACTGGCTAAAAATTTGAATAATAGACTCTTAACTGTGCCTCCTTATCTCATTTCCCCTGCCCAATCCTGTACTGTCCCCGGGAGGTCCATCACGGACCCGCTGATTTTCTTGCATGAGATATTTACCTGTTATAATATCTTACCACTGGAGGGGGTGCTGCTTTCCTTGGACCAGAAACAGGCTTTTGACAATGTCAGTCACTCCTTTTTGTGGTATACTTTGGCCCAGTATGGTATTCCCCATTCCTTTATTGTGTGGTTGCAGATATTATATAAAACTGCTATGGTCAAGCCTTGTGTTAATGGTTATCTGGGACCTTATATCCCCATACAGAAGGGTGTTTGACAAGGCTGTCCCCTCAGCCCATTGTTAAACTGTATGTTTTCTCCATTGATCCACTTTTGCATCTTCTTCACTCAGCTCCGGAAATTCTTCCCCTCGGCTTGCCAGGTCAACTGGTCCCATATTCAGCCCTTGCTTATGCCGATGATCTAATCATTTTGACAAATGATGTTGTTTCAGTGGAAGCTGCCATCCTTTGCTATCATGATTTTGGCACTGTTTCAGGGATGCAACTTAATGTGCTTAAAAGTAAGTGGAGACTTTTGGGGTCTCAGGCCCTTCTCCGTTTACTGTGGCTGGCATCCCGATCACTGTTGAAGATTTACAAATCTTGGGGATCTCTTTTGGCAGTCCACAGATGGATGTTGTCAATTGATGCAAAGCTTCAGCTTGGGAAGGCTTTGTTGCATTCCTGGTCCAAACAGAAAATGTTCTTTCAGAAGAAGATTCACCTTATTAAGACTTTTCTCTTGCCAATTTTATTTTTCTTAGTGTTCTTTTCCTGTGCCCAAATCTAGAGAAGCCACTGTATATAGCATTTTTTCAAGCTATTTGGGGCAGCAGGCTCAATCCTATCATCATAATGTTCTTTATTTGCCCTTGCCCAAAGGGGTCAGAACATGGTGAACCCAGTTCTTTTTTCTGTCAGTTTCTCCATGCTAATAATTTTCGCCCTGCTTCAAGACTCATTGGCTTTTGTGTGCGAAGTTTTTGCATTCCATTTAACAGTGGTATATGGCTTGGGTGGGTGGTCAGCTCAGGCAAATCTGGCATTTTGCTCCCCTGACTTATCTTCAGATGTTTTTGTTAAGCTCGGCAGTGGGGAGTGACCCATACCTCAGTACTGATTCATTCTACAAAACAACTTTATTACCTCATTCTTCTGACACATTTCCAGGAGGTTGACCCTTTTCACAAGTGTCCACAACACTTTCGTGGTGGTCTTGCTACGTTCTCTTTTGGATAAGAGAATACCAGACAAAATGAAGGATTTCCACTGGCTGACAAGTCATGAGCATTTGAACGTTAAAGCTAACCAGAAACATAAGCAGGTCATGGAATGGAATTGTTCCCGGCCTTTATGTATCCTTCAACCTGAGACAATAGATCATTTGTATTTTTCTTGCTCTTATATTCTTGCTTGTTGGCATTTTTTGTACACCATGACTGATATGCCCATTTTTCATCATGTTACTTATTCCAGGCTTATGTATGGGGATTACCCTCCTTTTCTGGTTGAAATGGGACAGTAGTACTTTGAATATTATTCTTGTTGTCATAAAGTGGTATGTTTGGAATTCTAGGTGTCTCTTTACTCTGCAACAGCTCCAGATTTCATATAGCGAACTGTATGGCAAGATTTTGTATGAATTGCAGAAGCTTTACTTTTCTGAAATGAAAGTTTTTGATAGATCTCATTTACTGCAACTTTGGAGGAATTTGCCTTGGATACATGAATACTGCTATTGGACTTTATTACTGTTTATCTCCCTTTGTTTAACGCTTTTTCTTTTTTTGGTACTTTTCAGGTTTATTCTTTTTGTTTGGTTTGTATGATTGCTTAATAAAAAACTTCCCCTACTCTTTTTGAGAAATGCCATGGGATCTTTAACATCCACCTGAACTATCACCAGAACAGACAGATGGGACCTCGGTTTAATGTCTCATCCGAAAAACGGCAGCTCAGGAGTGCAGAACATCCCTCATGCTGCACTGCAGTGTCAGTATTGGGATATTAACCCATGTGCGTGATGTGGGGATAGAACCCACAGCCTTCTGATCTCCCGGCCTCAGAGGTGAGTGTGCTACCTGCTGAGCTACTGACACTGCTATGCCACTGACTGTGCTCAGCCGCTGACTGTGCAGAGGAAGATCACGAAAAAGTAGACATCCTAAACAGGTACTTTTGCTCAGTCTTCACAATAGGGAGAGGGAATGGACCACCAAGGAGCACAGGAACACGAGGGGTGGAGGGGATGCAAGTCTATTTTCAGAGGAAAGAGTTCAGAAGAGATTTGCAAATTTGAAAGTGGACAAGGCCATGGGACTGGATGGGATATGCCAGTGGGTGCTATGGGAACTCAAGGAGGTGCTTGCTGCACCACTGATGGCCTTATTCAACAACTCACTGGAACAGGAGTGGTTCCAGAGGACTGGAGGAGAGCAGACATACAGATTACAAGACCAAAGGCAGCATGGATTCACGTGGGTGGGATGGGATGGTGGTTATGCCAGATGAATCCAATTGATTTCTTTAACTGGGTGATCAGGGAACTAGATCAAGGAAAGGCAATGGATTTGGCTTACTTGGACTTCAACAAGGCCTTCGACACTGTGCCACATAGGAAACTGATAAAGAAATTGGATAGTCTAGGGGGTGGGATCCAGAGTGGTAAACTGGGTAAAAAAATGGTTAATGAATAGGCGACAGAGGATGATGGTAAATGACTCTGATGAGGGGAGAGTAAACAGTGGGGTGCTGCAGGGCTCAGCACTGAGACCATTTCTATTCAATGTCTTCATATGTGACATTGAAGAAGACCTGAAAGGGAAGGTATGTCTTTTTGCAGATAACACCAGACTCTTTAATAGGGTGTATACCAAGGAGGGGGTGGAGAGAATGAATAGGAACCTTTTTTGATTTAGTTTTATTTATTAAAGAATTGGAATTACAAACCTTTGATCTAAGAGCTCATTTACAGAGGGTCCTCGTCAATCAAAGGAGAGGAACAATTATATGAGTTGAGAATAGCAAATGCAGTTAACAGGCATTGTCATAAACATATTAGTAATACATTAACAAACTAAAATAATAATAGAAATTGAGTATTAAAGACAGAGGCGAATGTAAAGTGCAGTCTTAACCCAGAGTACTTAAGGAAAAACACCAGCAGTATAAATAAGGTGCTGATAGTTCAGTTAGGTAGTCACAAAAGTAGCTAAGAAGCTTTGTTGTAGGCAAGAGGATGCTGAGGTAGAAACATCTCAGTGAATGTGTGTAGCGGGCAATAGGTAAGAGAGTGGGAGGCCGATTCAGCAGAGTCACAGAGACAGGGCTATCCTAGATCTAGTATTGACTAACAGGGAAAGGATCACAGATCTCCAGGTAGAAGGTCACCTGGGGGCCAGTGACCATCACATGGTATGGTTCACTTTGGCCACTACAACTAAATCATCCCATTCTAAGGCAAAAATGTGGGACTTCAGAGGAGCCGACTTTGATAAGATGGTCAACAGAGTTAAGCTAGCCCTGGCAAAAAGAAATACAGGTGAGGGGGTACAGGCAAAGTGGGCAAGCATTAAGGATGCAATACTTGAAGCAACATCCCATTTTGTTAGAGAGAAAAGGAAGTGCAAAAGAAGAAGGAAACCACTTTGGTTCTCAAAAATAGTAGCAGAAAAGGTCAGAGCCAAAAGGCTGGCCTTCAGGAAATATAAGGGAACACAGCAGGATGAAGATAGGGAGGCATACCAAACTTCCCTAAGGGAAGCAGGGAAGGCAGTAAGGCAAGCAAAGGCCCAAACCGAGGAAAACACTAGCACAAACAGGTAAAAAGGTGACAAGACTTTCTATAGATACATTAGTGAAAGGTGAAAGTCCAGAGGGGAATGCTACAAGATCAAAGGAGATAAGGGTGTGTGTGAGGAGGAGGACCATAAAAGCATATATCCTAAATAGATACTTCTATAGTATTTACTGAAGAGAAGGTAGGGCAGGCCCACAGCTCAGCACCATGGACACAGGGGGAGGGAGGTGAGCACTAGTCCTTCTCAAAAGAAGGGGTCCTACAAGAGTTCAATAAGCTCAGGGTGGACAAGGCAATGGGACCTGATGGCACACATCCCAGGGTACTAAAGGAGCTAAGGGTGGAACTAGCAGAGCCATTATCAGAACTGTTTAGTGAGTCTCTGAGCACAGGAGAGGTCCCAGAAGACTGAGAAGGGTTTATGTGATCCTGCTCCACAAGAAAGGTAGCAGGGAGGAGGCAGGGAACTACAGACCAGTCAGTCTTACCTCAGTAGTGGGCAAGATTATGGAGGCACCCTTAAGGAAAGGATAGTACAACACCTGGAATCCATAGGAGCACAGGATCCAAGACAGCATGGGTCTACAAAGGAAGGTCCTGTCAAACTAATTCTCAGATTTCTTTGACTGGGTAACCAGAGTGGTGGACCAAAGGAAGCAGTTGATGTTGCTTACCTGACTTCAGCAAAGCTTGATACTGTTCCACATAGAAGATTGATTAATAAGCTGGGTAGGCTTGGGGTGGGTCAGAAGTTGGTCAGCTGGGTGGCAAACTGGTTGATGGGCAGAAAACAGAGAGTGGTGGTAAATGGTATGCAGTCAGAAGAGATGCAGGTCACAAGTGGGATACCTCGGGATCAGTTTTGGGGCCAGTCCTCTTCAATATCTTCATCAGTGACATTGCAGATGGACTGGAGGGTATGGTTTGTCTGTTTGCAGATGACACCAAGATCTGCAACTGAGTAGATCATCCAGATGGCGGGTAGAATGAGAAGAGATCTGATAAACTAGCAAATGTTCAGAAGAGTGGCAACTGGGGTTCAATGCAAGAACTGTAAGATCATGCACATAGGGAAGAGAAACCCTGAAGCCACCTATAGGCTGGGAGGGAGTTGTTGCAGTCACAAGGGAAGAAAGAGTCTTGGGCATCATCATCACCGATGACCCGAAATTATCAAGCAGACAACTAAAGCAGTAGGTAAGGCTAGGGGTGTGTTGTGTATTAGTAGGGATCACAAGTTGTAAGAGGAGGTAATAATCCTCTTTACAAGACACTGGTTAGGCCCTCATCTGGAGTACTTATGCAGTACTGAGGCCACACCTTCACAAGGACATTAACCAAATTGAGGTGGTCCAGAGAAGGGCAACGAAATGGTGCAAGGACAGATTAACGGAGCTCAATATGTATACCCTAGAGCAAAGGAGGGAAAGAGGTGATATGATCGATACATTCAAACACCTTAAGGGCATTAACAAGGTGAAAGAGTCTAACATGTTTCAATATAAGAAAAATAGCAGGACAAGAGGACACAGCATGAGATTAGAGGGAGGCCAATTAAGGGGTAATGTGAGGAAGTTCTTTTTCACAGAAATGGTGGTGGATTCATGGAACGCCTACCTCAGGAAGTGGTGGATATGAATACAGTGCAGGGCTTCAAACAGGCATGGATAGGCATAAGGTAGCAATACAGATGAGTATGAATAGAAAGGCCATTGACAGAGCAAAGGCCGATGGCTCATTTATAAGGTAGAGAAAGAAATGGGCAGACTGGATGGGCCTTGCGGTCCTTATCTGCCATCAACTTCTATGTTTCTATATAGTCTAGTAGAGTACACAGGTAATGCCCTGGGGGCAAGGTAGAGCAGTAGCAGTGTGTAAGTTAGAAAACTTGAGGGGTGGTCAAGGGTATGGCAGCTAGAGTTGAAAGCCAAAAAGTGAAAAATCATACACTTAGGGCATAGAAACCTAGGAGCTGAGTATAATATGTGTGTGTGTGTAGTGTGGGAGGTACTGACAGTCACTAAAGAGGAAAGAGTCCTTGCAGTCACAATACGGTATCTAATAACCTCAAAGTGTCAGGGTAGTGACAAGGCAGTAGGCAGGGCCAGTGGTATGCTGGTATGCACAGAGAGAGGTATATCACCAGCAGGAGGAGAGAGGTGGTTTTACCACTGCATGGGTCATTGGTGAGACCACCTAGAGTACTCGTGTCCATTTCTGGAGACTGCGTCTCAGAAAAGACATACACAGGGTGGAAGAAACCAGCGGGGCAACTAAAGTGGTTCAGGGGTTGAACAAGAAGCCCTATGAGGAGAGACTGAGGGATCTTAGCATATACACCCTAGAGGAGAGGAGGGATGGTGGGACATGACTAAGACCTACAAGTACCTCACTGGGGTGAACAGGGTACAAGGGGAGTCTATTTCAAATGGGAAGTGCACCAGACAACAAGACATGCAGTGAAGCTTGGGGGGTTAAGAGGTATTTGAGGAAGTACTTCTTCACTGAAAGAGTGGTGGATGTCTAAAACAATTTGCCAGTAGAGGGAGTGGGGCAAAAACAGTGGGGGGCTTCAAGCATGCATGGGATAGACATAGGAGAATACTGGTAAATAGGCAGGGAGAGGGGAGGGTCGCCCAAGACCAGGTAGGGTCTGTGGAAACAGAATAGGCAGGGAACATTTGGGCAGACTGGTGGGCCAAACACTCCTTTTCTGCCAACAAAGCCTGTTTCTATGTGTCTAAGCTCAGCACCCCATCAAGGAAACTGCAGCAGCTGAGACCTACTGTAGCTCTCCCTTTCTCTAAGATGCCGGGGCCCCATGCATGGTTGCACAGAAGTGCCACAAAGTGGTTGTAAAGACCACTTTGCAGCACAGTTCAACCTTGTGTCTCTTTGAGCCATACATAGAGTTCAAAAGCCTTTCCCTGTGCTGGAAAAATAACCATTGTGCTGGCACAGGGAAAGAGGTGTTGACTGGTATGCTAATGGTGTGGTATGCTATGCACAGTTACTTCCCAGCCATCATGCTCACTGCCGCATGCTGCAAGGTGCAACTCTACCATGGAACTTCTGAAAGCAGTTTCACAGGGCTGCTGCAGGTCTATGGAAGAGGCTGACACCACCAAGGTGGCAATATGGGGCTGAGATTGGTGAGGGATGACAGAAAGCACCACAGGAGGGAATGGGAACAAGCAGGAGAGTTCTACTGGTGACCAGGGAAGGGGATAGGGATTAGAAATGTTTGGGGGCCACTGGACCACAAAAGGGGAACTTCATGGGACCATAACATCCTCAGTCAATTTGTTCCATAAGTGGGCCATAAAAGCCTCTTGCCACAGACATTTGGATATGGCAATATGCCCTGGGACTGATGCACTGTCATGCCCAAATGTCTGTCCACAAGTCCTGAGTTTGGCATCTGGGAGGCCACATTTGCATTGAGACTTAGCTGCTGGGGGAGACTCCTCCCCCAGCAGCTATGAAGGGCCTTTTGTGTATGGCAGTTTTTAGTGGTGGTGGTACATGTGTCCCCAAAGTCTGTCACCCCGACTGTAGCTGCATATGGGGCCCTTGATATTTTGTTTTAAATGAGCACTGCAGTCAAAATTTGCAAAAACATATGTTGTGCAGAGTGTTCTGATTTGTGTGCTTAGTCCTGGTGTGTCCTTCCCTTTGTCTGCTGTTAGGAGTTTTTTTCTTAATTTGCCTGCTAGTTTTATGGCCTCGGAGGATCTCCATGTTAGAATAGTTTCTTGCTCTTCTTTGTCCTACAATGCCTTCTGTTTCATGTGACAGTGATGTGTCTGGGACCACTGATTCAATGAGGGAAAGTACTGCAGCAGTAATCTGAAGATAGAAGCCTGATGTTCTGGCCTTAACTATATATCTCAATATTTTTGGTTTCTCTGGGTTTGTCTAGGTCTAACCAGCTGGAGTAAATGTTTTACTTTTAAAGCTTTTAATTTCATCAAACTACACCCAGTCATAAAAGGCACACAAATCACCCTAGGTCATCATCAGTACTATAATTAGTAAAAGTTGAGTTTTCTTACAGAATGCACATCTGTTAGACCTCAAATGACTGCTGAGCCTTCAGTATCCACTGGATAAGGAAAATGACTTAAATTACAGGTGTCTGATGTGTAAAATTGACTGTAAACCAGTACTTGCTGAATCTGTGGTCCTGGTCACATCACTGTCACATGGGACAGGCATTGTAAGAACAAGAAGAGCAATAAACCTTGGTAATATGGAGATCCCCAGAGGCCGTAGAACTAGTAGAAGAGGCAAATAGCAAACAAGGGGAAGGACACACCAGGACTTAATACAGAACCAAAACACTCTGCACAACAGAGCTTTAAGAAGGCGCTAAAGACCCACCTGTGGCACCAAGCATACCCAAACTGATTTTAGCTGTATTTTCACTGTATAGCTGTCTGAATTGTGATTTTTACTATGTTATTTATTTGAATGTTCAGCGCCTTGATATCCGAAAGGCGCTATACAAATAAAGATATTATATTATTATTATTATTAAGATATGCTTTTACAAATTTTGACTGTAGTACTCTTTTAAACACTAACTAGTCACACAGGGCCTCCAAGACTCCTCACAGGTGATAACATTTCTAGGTGGTTACTGAGAAGGTACTGTATTTATGAAACAAAGGAAGAGGCTATGGCCACTTTGAAATTCCAAAAAGGATATCACACAATGACTAAAAGAAGAACAATAAAGTAACCTAGACCTTAGTTAAACAGTGATGAAGCAGAAATAGCTTGGCTCAGGTAGCTTTGCCTTTCTGTTGCTAGTAACCTTCTGGAAGTTTCTGAACTACCCTCAGCTAGGATCACATTCCAGGTTCTTGTGTTTACATTCTTGTGTGTTCTTTCACCTAGCAGTAGTTCCTGAATTTGTTTAATACAGTTGATTTTGTAATTTATATTGTGAGTTTGGGATTTATACTTCAATAGACATTGCTAGTAACATTCTGGAAGTTTCTGTGCTTCCCCCTCAGCTAGGATCAATTTACAGCTAATTATGTTTAAATACCTGTGTGTTCTCTCACCTAGCAGCAGTGCTGAAGCAGAAGTAGCTTGGCTCAGGTAGCATTGCCTTTCTGTTGCTAGCAACCTTCTGACAGCTCCTGAGCTACCCTCAGCTAGGATCACATTCCAGGTACTTGTGTTTACATTCTTGTGTGTTCTTTCACGTAGCAGTAGTTCCTGAATTTGTTTAATACAGTTGATTGTGATAGGCTCAATCCACCCACCCCTTCAAGCTCATCTATCTTTATAGGGGAGGTGCTAAGTCAGGATTGGTTGTCAGTGGAACCTGGTTCAGTCTCAGGACTGACTGATCATACCTGACCATTTCAAAGGGAGGACAAGGGGAGGAGAATAACATGGTTAGCCCTAGTAAGGGGAAACGTCCCAGGGGATGGGGCAGGCAGTAGAAGTGGGAGCATGCTGGAGGTTTGGTAGGGTTTGGCAGGGGCATGGGGAGGGTAGTAGCTGCAGCAACTGTGGGGCAGCTATCTTTTAGGGGTCGCATGGAGAGTAGGGGATTGCCTGTTGTGCAGGCAACTTGAGCAGCTCAGGGAAGAGATTAGGTGGTTAAGGGCAGAGATAAGGAGAGGGAACAGGACAGATTGGTGGAACAATCCAGGACTGAGGGCACATGGGTGTGTCCCCATAAGATTGCAGGCAACCCAGGCCAAATGAGGAGGGGGGAAGGGCTCAATGGACCAAAATTGCCACCTCACTGACCATTGGGTACAGATGAAGGGGAGCAGAGGAAGATAACGAACAGGGACAGGACCCTAGAGCAGGAAGAAAATGCAGGCCTCTCAACAGTATGCCAAGGAGAGCTCAGAGCAGGAGGAGGTGTCAGGCAATGGTTCTCGGTGCTGGCTACACTGGAGAAGATGAAGGGGAGAACTGGAGACAAGGCTGGTGAAAAAGAGATTACTAATCCCAGAGGGCATTGGTAAGGTGGCTGAAAGGGCAGGGCTTCAGTGGGTAAGGATAAGGGGTGAGGGATAGGAGACTGGACAGGGGACAGTAGCTAAGGAGCAGGGGAGCAAGGGTGTTTTGGTGGCAAGAAGAGAACGGAGAGGGTCAAGTGATTGAAGGGGTATGGTAGGGGGATAGGTTGAGAAGGGGCTGTGGAGAATGGAGGGTATGGGGAGATAAAGGTAGGGATGCATCGGGGAGGAGGGTGGAGCCTGGTGGAGAGGGGAGGTCAAATCAGAGGAAAAAGGGGAGAGGGAGGGGAGGGGAGGGCAGGGCAGAGACTGGAGTGGAAGTGGGAACAACTGTGCTGGTGGAGGAGGAGGAGGAGTGTAGAGGAAGGGGAAGGGATAATGGAAGGACAAGGTGAACAGAACATGGAAACAAGGATGGAATCCTAGCTCTGGGAGACTCAGTTCTGAAGGGGATCAGATAGGGAAGCAAGGGGGAGAGGCATAGTCACATGTGGGTGGAGGCCATGCCAGGTATGACAGCAGAAAGGGTGAATCTGTTCTGAAGTATGCTAGGAGGGGTAGGGAGAAACCGCACATAGTTCTGTGTAACCCCCTTGCAAATGGGGGTTCCTAATAGCTCCCCGGAGCTAGGTTCTGTGCTCCATGCCTTGTTGGTGATTGGCATAAAGCCGTTTAAATTGGCAGCTGGTGAGTGTTTTCGAAGCCTCCGTATGCTGTCTCTTTGGGGACTGCCTGTTGCAGTCATAATTGATTGAAATAGGAGGGGGGGCTGTGTGGTTGTATGCCCGAGTCCCGCCCGGGACGCTGAAAAAATAACTCCCTTCTGCCATCACTAGTGGTGCAGAGGGAGTTCCATTGGAGAATGCATTGTTTGTTGAGTATAATGTAAAATAATAACGATAATGTGATTATTCTAACCTGCCTTCCTTTGCAGTGGGGACTGTTTCGGTTGTCTCCTCCATTTTTGTCCAGAACTACTGAATTGGACCAATCAGTACCTTGGGACCCTACAGAGTCGACTGACCAATGGGGAAACCGCTTGTAATTTGGGGAAAGGCATTATGGACTATGGCGCTTTTTCGCACCACTGAGAGCCGGAGGAAGTGACTGGCATGTTCAGCCAGCCAATGGAAGCGGGTAGCGCCCGAACTGACAGAAGAGCCCCTGGCTGTTGGGGGCAGATGCATTGTGGCTTGGGAGAGAGAGAAGCTCTGTGCTTCTGTGCTGGAGTAGTGTTCCCGTGGAAGCGTAAGTACCTGCGCAGCCGCTTTCTGCCTTGTGGAAATTCGGACTAAATCTGCCAGCTTATGGGTCGGAGGAGGTTGGTGCCAGCCCAGCTACCTACCAGGCTCGATCTGAGAGGACTGGAGAGGATTGCTGAGCGCGCCAGTCCATCCGTGATGTTGAAGCTGCAGTTTGCTGTCTGAGTTGTCTGCAAGTTAATAGAAGTTTGAAAGCAGCTGCCTGGTATGGTACCCCTCTGTTGTTTGCCATATAAATGTGTAAGGAGACTGGTGAAATGCAGGCTCAGCTCTGTCAGTATGAAGAAATCGTTATTTGCTGGAGTATGACTACTGAGTCATGGCAGCTCCCTGCCAAGTGTGCAACAGTGTTTTTTTCAATTGTATGAACCCATCTCTGACTGCAAAATTAAACCCTCTGCCTATTCTGATTTCTCAGGATCTCACTGGTTATCTGTGGCAAGGGCCCCAACCAGCTGCCACGTTGGACTAGCCGTTAGGGCTTGGGTACCAAGAGACATTAAAGACTAGAATCAGGCCTGTGCACAGAGCCCTAGGTAGATAAGTGTAGTGATAAGTAAATCAACCTGATTCCCCCTTTCCTTGTTAATTTCCCCTTGAATAAATCAGATTGTTCTCTGAGCAACTACACCCTGGCTGTTGTGTATATTACTGGTGAACTGCCTGGTGACTGTGATATAACTGTGCCTTATTTTACAGGGAGTCTCCGGAGGGAAAGGAGATAGTAGCTGGGGAGGGTGAGTGTTTGGGCGGGAAAGTAGTATTTGCGCCTCATGTGAGCCACCTAGTGGGATGAATGGGGTTGCATAACCCAGAGAGCTGTGACTGAGGCAATCTAGACAATATTGACCCCGACCTCTGGGTGGAGGCACCTCAATGGATCTGGGCCCTCACCCTGTCTTTGTGAGGCAGGCAGGGTAGTAGCCTTAAGGGCAGCGCCTGGGGGTTACAAATTGGAGGCACTGCTGGGATTAGCGCCCTAGTGGCCAAGCGGGAAGCACCTAGGAAATGGAGAAAGAGGAAGGGGATGTTGGGAAAATTAAGTTGAGACCTATTAAGACCATGGTTGATAGACTGATGGGTGGGGTGAAGCCAAAGAGCTAGATTCCCAGAAAATTGTGTTACTGCTAGATGTGCCTTGGGAACCTCATCTGCTGACATCATTTCTACGGTCGAGCAAGTAAAATGTTTGGGCAAAGTGGAGGTAAAGGGCGATGGCTGATCTGCTTGACCAGACGCTGCAGGTGTTACTCCTATGCAGTGGCCATTGACCCCTGGAAGGTACTTCCTGTGATTTATCTGGAGGTGATGCACAGGGATGGAGATTAATTCATATTCGGCGGTCAGTCACTCCTGGGGTCTCTCAAACGAACAGTTTTAAAGACAAACTGCTTAAATTGTTGGCCGGGAGGGAGAACTACCCAGGAGCTGCTACATGCTTTTAGATTTATCCAGTGATGCTACCTCAGGGCTCCCCTGGAACCTCCCCTGCCCACCCAAGAGCTCTGTGCTGGCTTCCTGCCACTAGTGGTCTCACTCATACAGCTCGATTCTTACCGCAGTTAAAACTCTTCTGGTATGAGCAGTGCCCAGGGAAGATGACCTGGAGGCTTGATGGACCATGCCACCCCTTTAGTTCAGGAATGGCAATGCTCTGAGGGGAGAAAAGGAAGAGGCTAATGGAGAGCTTGAGGGTCCTGCTCTAGAAGCCATTAGATTATTCCGGCTACCAGTCCGAGGCACCACTGCAAGTATCTCTGCTTTAGAAGGGTTTCAGGAGTACAGACACTGGTGAAGACCTATTATGGAAATTTAAGTCTGCCAAGCAGTGGAGAAATGAGAAACTGTCCGCTTTGTTACTAGAGTGAGCGGCCTTGCAGAAGGCTTATAGAAATGGGGAATCACTGCTGCAGCCTTGAATCAGGTTCGGTTAGAACATGTTTTAAAATCTGCCAGATTTTCTAGTGTAATACTGTTGAAACTTAAGGTTCATGATCGGCGGGCCACTCCGCCGGAATATTGTCGGTTAATGAGGGAAATTAGGGAGGTGGAGACTGATAAAGAGGGGTGGAACCTGTGTGGGGGCAGTGAACCCTAGTGGAACCCCTGAGCCTAACCTCGTCGAGGAGACTGGCCTGTCCGGAGGGTCTGAGGTATCCCCAGAGTTCCCAGATACTGTGGGAATGTGAGTTGTTTCCTCGGACCCCCATGTAGAGAGTGAATTAAGGGCTAAGGTCAGAAATTTGCAGGAACTGGTGAGGGACCTGAAGCAATCTACTATGTACTCCTGTCAGGCCTAGGGCCCTTGAGTTATGCAGAACCCCGAACCCTGGCCAAAGAGAGCCCTCTCACCCCACTCCAGGGCGCCCACAGATAAGGCAACTCGCAAAATAGTGACCCCTGGGACCTCAAGTTCTGTTATCATTGCGAGGAAGATGGACATTTCCAACCCGAGTGCCAGAGGCTGGAGAATTTAAGGAAAGTCAACAATAGACTGATCGCCCGACACCGCCAGGCCCAGTCTCGGGCCCCCAAGAAAAGTTTTGTGACTCAGGCCCATGCTCAACCAGCTATCAATGCTGCTGCCCCCAACTGGTCTGATGTGGTCGGGCCTTCAATGGAGGCCCCGGTGCGGGTGAATGGAATTCCCACTCGAGCTGTATTAGACAGTGGCTCTCGGGTAACCATCATGTTTCAGGACTGGTACCAGGCACACTTACTTGAGGTGCCCCTGCAACCTTTGACTGGTCTACATGTGTGGGGGCTGAGTGACAAGGCCTATCAGTATTTGGGATACATCCGAGTCTGGTTATCTTTCTCTGCAACTGCAACTGGAATGGATGAGCAGGTGGAAACCCTAGTTTTAGTTTGCCCACCTACTGGACTGTACGAGGGGGTGCCTTTGTTGATTGGGATGAATGCACATATGTTCGGATGATTAGCCCAATTGTGCTCAGGAGAAACGAGCATTCCAGACCGGGCGAAAGTTGAGTATACCTGCTGTGATTCAAAAGGCCAGGGCCCCTCAGGAAGAGAGCGGTCCAGAGGAACCTGAAGGCACGGTAGGGGTGGTGTGGAGAAAGGATCCAGCCCCGGTGATACTTGCACCGAATGCCCAATGTGTCCTGCATGGAGAAGTACAACTAAAAACGGATGTTAAGAATAAGTTGTTGATGTTGGATGTGCCTGTGAAGGGAAGACTACCTGAGGGACTGTTGGTCAAACCCAGCATCTTGCCAGCTAGAGCTCATGCTTATGTTAAGAGGGTGATGGTTCAAGTGCATAATGTGTCCGAGAGAGATTCAATAAGAAGGAGATGCACCTTGCAAGTATACATTGGGCAGATACTGCAGTACTACCAAACAGAAAGGGTTCCAGGACAGATGATAGAGTTACTCCTGATTTGTTTGACTTTGGCGACTCCCCACTGCCAGCTGAATGGAAACAAAGGGTCAGTGAGAGGCTTGCCAAGAAAGACCAGGTTTTCTCCCTGAAAGAGTGGGATGTGGGATGTGTACAAGGGGCTGAGCATCACATTCGGCTGCATGACGAAAGGCCTTTCCGAGAGAGATCCCGCACCTGGCTCTGCTGATATAGATGATGTATGGCAGCATCTGCAAGAGATATTGGCTGCTGGGTAATACAAGAGTCCAGGAGCCTTTATGCCTCCCCACAGTAGTAGTAAGGAAGAAGAATGGGGCAGTTCAGATGTGTAGACTGTCGACTTTGAATCGGTGGACCATTCCGGACCAGTACACCATGTCACGCATACAGGATGCATTGGATTGTCTAAATGGCAGCAAGTGGTTCTCTGTGTTGGATCTTCGTGGATACTACCGATCCCGGTGGCCTCAGACGCACCGAGAAGACTGCCTCATTTGCCCCTAGGCTTCTATGAGTTTGTTCGGATGCCTCAAAGGATTTCGGTGCCCCAGCCACTTTTCAGCGCTTGATGGAGCGGGCTGTGGGGAAATGAATCTACCGGTGTCTGGTCTATTTAGATGACGTTATAGTGTTGGCTGATCGCTGGAAGAACTCGAGCAATGGTTATTCAAGGTCTTGGATTGGTTGGAGGAGTTCGGCTCAAGTTGTCTATCGACAAGTGTCAATTCTTCCAGACTTCTAGAAATACGTGGACACATAGTGTCCACTGAGGGCATAGAGACTGACCCGAGCAAGTGAAGGCGTGACCACTTGGCCTCAACCCAGGAATTTTAAAGAGTTGCAACGTCTTTTGGGGTTTTGTGGATACTATAGGCTGTTTGTTAAGGACTATTCTTGGGTGATTCGCCACCTCAACCTCACTCAGGGGTATCCGCCTACGCACAAAAGGTATAAGAAGGGGGTGCGCTCTGAGACAGAAAAGAAGTATTTCCGGCCAAACGATATGTTTGGGGATCGTTGGACTGCTGAGTGTGAGGAAGCTTTCTACGACATTATATATCAACTCACCCCTGCCCCAGTGCTGGCTTATGCTGACCCGGCCAAGCCATACATTCTTCATACCGATGCCAGCCTACAAGGATTGGGGGCTGTGTTATACTAGGAGCACTCGAATGGGTTGAGACCTGTAGCATTTGCCAGCAGAAGTCTGACGCCTTCAGAAAAAAATTATCCCGTGCACAAACTAGAGTTCCTAGCTCTGAAGTGGGCCATTGTTGATCAGTTTCATGATTATTTGTATGGTGCCAAAATATTGTAAAGACTGATAACAACCTCTGACTTATGTACAGACCTCTGCCAAGTTGGATGCCACTGGCCATAGGTGGCTTTCTGCCTTGACCACCTATGACTATGCTGTAGAGTACCGGGGGCCTGAACCATATAGATGTGGATGCCTCTCTCGAGGCCTGTGCCACAGACTGATTGAGTCAGGTTGTCTGAACCTCGACATAAGAGCTCTCTGCCAGAAATTTGACAAAGAGGAACAGGTGTCTCCTGACACGGTGGATTGTGTGGTGGATTGTTTGAGCCGGTCTGAACACTGCATACCTGCGCCTACTGCCATTTCACTGCACTAGACACTCAGCTCCCCGCCGCATTCAACAATGATAGTCTCCAACAGGCTCAATCCTGTGATCCCATGATAAACTGGCTGTGGAGGCTTTGCAGGCTGGGAGGGACGTGTCCAGGTTACTGCTCCACTAACCTAAGGACTGCCCTGTTGTATAAAGAAGGGCCCAAATTGAAACTGGTTAACCGACTACTATATAGAGAAACTGTGGATAAGGAGGGCCGGATACACAATAACAACTGGTGCTGCCTTCAGCTCTTAAAGAACTGGTATTGAGGTCCTTGCATAATCAAATGGGGCATCTCGCATAGACTGAACACTTGATCTAGTACGGGCTCGATTCTACTGGCCGAAAATTAGTACAGATGTAGAGCAGTATGTCAAGACCTGTAGCCATTGTCTGCAAAGAAAGCTCACCCCAAAGGGCTGCCCCCGTTAACATTACCACAAGTGCCCCTATGGAATTGGTCTGTATTGATTTCTTGAGTCTAGAACCTGATTTAAAAAGTGTCAGTAACATACTGGTGGTCACTGATCATTTTACCCGTATGCCCAGGCTTCTCTACTAAGGATCAGAAAGCACCATGGTGGCCAAGATACTTGTTGAGAACTTTTTGTCCATTATGGAGCCCACAGCGGATCCATTCGACCAGGGAAGGGACTTTGAGAGTCATTTGATTAAAGAGATGTTGTCTTTGTGGGGGGTACGAAAGTCAAGAACCACCCCCTACCATCCTTAGGGAGATCCTCAGCCTGAAAGGTTTAACCGTACATTGCTTGACATGCTGGGCACATTGCAACCAAAAGACAAACCGAGATGGAGCCAGCAGATTAGCACCCTAGTTCATGCTTACAACTGTACAAAAAGTGATGCCACAGGATTTTCCCCATACAGACTAATGTTCGGGAGAGAGGCCAGACTGCCAGTGGATGTGTGTTTTGGGGTTTCCCCTGATGGGGTGCAAGCCGAGAACCACTTACAGTATGTGCAGAAATTAAAGGTGCAGTTAAATCATGCCTATCAACTGGCACAGACCATGGCTGCTAAACGAAACCTGGCCAATAAAGAAAGGTATGATAAGAAAGTGAAAACAATGGAGCTAAAAGAAGGGGATAGAGTGCTACTGAAGAATCTGGGACTGCATGGGACACATAAAATTGCTGATAGATGGCATCACCTCCCCCACATTGTTGTAGGAAAATTGACAGACTTGCCTGTATATAAATGCAGCCTGAGAATAATTCCAAAGATGTAAAAACTATACACAGAAACCATCTACTGCCGATCGGACAAATCCTGATTGCCGAATTCCAAATGCCCCTCCAGGTCTATGACTAGATCTGCTGTCAAAAACACCAAACCTGTTGATTCTTCAACAGGCTGACCTAGAGGGCCTCGCCCAACGCCCGCGGAAGGAAATGATCAACCATTGGGGTCAGAAGACGTATAAAATGATATTGAATACTATCCCTTTAT
This sequence comes from Neoceratodus forsteri, assembly GCA_016271365.2. NCBI lineage: Eukaryota > Metazoa > Chordata > Ceratodontiformes > Ceratodontidae > Neoceratodus > Neoceratodus forsteri. Next base: position 1,169,676,539 of record CM057456.1, on the reverse strand, counting down.
GAACTTAGTCAGTTGTTTTGGGGCAATCCCTTGTTAACTCTGGAGATGAGGTTGGGCCTTCTGGACTGTCTGAGCCCCAGCTTTGTCTCCAGAACCCATGTTTCCAGGACTTGAATTGGGTGCAGCAACGCCCAGGGTGGGATCCTTGAGCATGGCTGAACTGTCTGGCCTGGCTGAATTATCTGATTTTTCAGAAGAAGAGAGTGAGATGGGGAACCAGCGGGTGATATGCCAGAGCCGGAAGAATATTTTGAATGCCCTGATAGTTCCTCACCTGTACCTAGACAGCCCCCAGCTGGGCCCAGTGGGGTGGGTCCAGGGGTAGAAGGTCAGGCTCCCAGTAGTTCTATGAGTGCTGAGCCTGTGTCCCTCATGGAAATTCTCGTTGTTAATGTCAAGGAGACTGAAGTGGAATCAGAGCCTGTTCCAAGGTCCCCCCGAGACCCCTAGATGATCCGGCAGAGAAATACGGCCGGTAATAAAGCTGAGTTATGAGTCTCTGGGTCGGCTAGTAGACTTGCCCTTAAATGTGGTCCACAAAAGGGTATATATGTCCCCGAGTTCCTTGCCTAAGCTAGCCTTGGGGGATAACTCCAGACTGCTAGTGCTACCCTTTGAATGTGGTGCCCCGCATCAGGTGACTGCTAGTAACTAAAGGAGGGGTTTCCATCCCAGTGCTGTAAATAGGGACTAACAACCTGAGTAAAAGGGAATGAGAGCTATGTGTATAATGTTGTACAAATCATAATGCAATGTGAATGTAATATTCAGATATGTAATGCAAAGTGTGATGTAGTGTCCGCTAGGCTGTGTGCTCTGGCAATCTTATGGTAATTACTTGGCGCGGACGCCAAGTTTTTCCAGGCCGGGGAGGGTGTAACCCCTTGCAAATGGGGGTTCCTAATAGCCCTGAGCTAGGTTCTGTGCTCCATGCCTGGTTGGTGATCTGCATAAAGCCATTTAAATGGGCAGCTGGTGAGTGTTTTCAAGCCTCCGTGATGCTGTATCTTTTGGGACTGCCTGTTGCAGTCATAATTGATTGGAAATAGGAGGGCTGTGGTTGTATGCCCGGTCCTGCCCGAAGTTGAAAAATAACTCCTTCTGCCATCGCTAGTGGTGCAGAGGAGTTCCATTGAAAATGCATTGTTTGTTGAGTATAACGAAAATAATAACGATAATGTGGTTATTCTAAGCTGCCTTCCTTTGCAGTGGGACTGTTTCGTTGTCTCTCCATTTTGTACAGAACTACTGAATTGGACCAATCAGTACCTTGTGACCCTACAGAGTCGACTGACCAATGGGGAAACCGCTTGTAATTTGGGGAAAGGCATTATGGACTATGGCGCTTTTTCGCACCACTGAGAGCCGGAGGAAGTGACTGGCATGTTCAGCCAGCCAATGGAAGCGGGTAGCGCCTGAACTGACAGGAGAGCCCCTGGCTGTTGGGGGCAGATGTGTTGTGGCTTGGGAGAGGAGAGGAGCTCTGTGCTTCTGCGCTGGAGTAGTGTTCGCGCGGGAAGCGCGTGAAGGCCTGCGACGGCCGTTTTCTCTGCCTTGTGGAAGTTCGGACTAAATCCACCAGCGTGTGGTCGGAGGAGGCTGGTGCCAGCCCAGCTACCTACCAGGCTCGACCTGAGAGGACTGGAGGATTGCTGAAGGCGCCGGTCCATCCGTGATGTTGAAGCTGCAGTTTGCTGCCTGAGTTGTCTGCAAGTTAATAGAAGTTTGAAAGCAGCTGCCTGGTATGGTACCCCTCTGTTGTTTGCCATATAAATGTGTAAGGAGGCTGGTGAAATGCAGGCTCAGCTCTGTCAGTATGAAGAAATCGTTATTTGCTGGAGTAGTGAGTACGGAGTCAAGGTAGCTCCCTGCCAAGTGTGCAACAGTGTTTTTTCCAATTGTATGAACCCATCTCTGACTGCAAAATTAAACCCCCTGCCTATTCTGATTTCTCAGGATCTCACTGGTTATCTGTGTCAAGGGCCCCAACCAGCTGCCACGTTGGACTAGCCGTTAGGGCTTGGGTACCCAGAGACATTAAAGACTAGAACCAGGCCTGTGCACAGAGCCCCCTAGGTAGATAAGTGTAGTGATAAGTAAATCAACCTGATTCCCTTTCCTTGTTAATTTCCCTTGAATAAATCAGATTGTTCTCTGAGCAACTACACCCTGGTTGTTGTGTATATTACTGGTGAACTGCTGTCTGGTGACTGTGATATAACTGTGCCTTATTTTACAGGGGTCTCGGAGGAAAGGAGAGATAGTAGCTGGGGGTGAGTGTTTGGGGAAAGCAGTATTTGCGCCCATGAGCCACTAGTGTGATGAACGGGGTTGCAGTTACCCAGAGAGCTGTGACCAAGGCATCTAGACAATATTGACCCGACCTCTGGGTGGAGGCACTGCAACGGATCTGGGCCCTTTACTCTGTCTTTGTGGAGGCAGGCAGGGTAGTAGCTCTTATGGGTAGCTACTCTGGGGTTACATCTGCATTTGGGAACAAATGACCTGGCAGGAAGGCAATAGTAGATGTAGTCCAGAGAGCTTGAAGAGCTGGGGCTGATTTATGAGGGAGGGAGGAAGATCAGTAACCTTCTCAGAAGTGCTTCCAGTACCCAGGGGAGCACAGCAAGGAAGCTGAGGACATAGGAATTTAACATGTGGCTAGGAGAATGGTGTCAGTCCAAAGGTATAGGCTGGTGGGGGTGAGGGGAGGGACACAGGAGGGCAAGGATCTCTGTGCCATGGACAGGCTACACTTAAGTGAGTAGGGAAGGAGGGTCTTGAAACAGAAACTGGGGGAATCCTTAGCAAACAATGAGAATTTAAACTAGAAGAGGGGGATGGCAGGTGGGCAGGAGTCAGGCAGGATCCACAGGTAGGGAAGACAAATGAGCTTAACCCCATACCAGTAGCAAGGGACTTAGGGAGAGATCAGGAGGGGATGCTAGAAAGGGACAGCAAGTAGGGAGAGGGGGGAAGGAAGCTGGGTGGAGGGTGGTAACCTTGAACGTTAGGAGTTACAGGCTCTCATGGCAGATGGGGAGGTGGGCATGCTGGCCATCACTGAGACATGGGCCACCCATTACCATGACTGGGACCTGGCAGTACCAGGGTATAGGATATTTCGGAGGGACAGGGTAAAAAGGAAAGGAGGAGGGGTGGCGCTGTATGTGAGGGAAGGACTGAAGTATGTCGGGCAGGAAGGGGAGGAGGGCAACATGGAGTCACTATGGGTGCAGCTCCAGGACTCCAAAAATAGGACTCTCAGGATGGGAATGGTTTACAGACCACCTTCTCAGACTGAGGAATTAGATAGGGAACTAGCGGGACAGATCAGAAGGACCTGCAGGAGGGGCAGCACAGTGATTGTGGGGGGCTTTAACCTGCCGGGAGTGGATTGGGGTACCCCAGCCACCAAGAATAGGAGGGAGTGGGTACTTCTGGATGTCTTCCAGGCCAGCTTCCTTTTGCAGATGTTCAATGAGCCAACCAGGATTGGAAACATGCTAGACCTCTGCTGGTGAATGGTGAGTTTGTGAGGGAGCTGAGGGTGGAGGAACCACTGGCAGAGAGTGACCACCACTTGGTGTGGTTCATGATAAGCATGGGGAAATGGGGAAAGGGGAGTAGGAATGGGCACGAGGGTGTTAGACTTCAAGAGGCCGACTTTGGGAGGATGAGAGAAATAATACAAGGGTATCTGTCCAGAATCCATCCAAATATGGACACTAACCAGAAGTGGAGGTCATTAAACTGGGTATTGAGGAGATAACCACAACATGTACAAGGGTCCAGAGAAGAGGGCTAGGCCAAGAAGCCTAGCTGAGTGAGCAGGGGGTCACAGAAAAGTAAGGAAGAAAAGAGCTGCTTTTAGAAGGTACAAAAAAACCGGGAGCAGGGATGACAGGGAGGAATACCTGAAGGAGTTGAGGGAGGTGACAAGGGCAGTCAGGAGTTCTATGTGATAAAGGTGAGTCAGAAAGACTGCCTATCACACAGAGCGAACGAACTAGAGCTCATAGTAAAAAGGGCGACAGATATTGTACCGACTGTCCATCGCAAATACCGACTGTTGCTACAATACTTACCAAAACCACACAAAAATCATGTATGTATGCAGGGGGCTGTGCCCCCCCGCACCCTCCAAACTTAAATAATCAACTCCGAGCGAGGTGTGGACCACGGGGCACGTTATTGGATTATTTTTTTTAAAAAAGGTTTCTGCCTATAGCCGGACCCGAACGCAGGTCTGCTTGCATTACAAGCTGTGGTGTTCATCACTACGCTATGCAAGCAGCTCAGTGGGAATCAGCCACAAAGGATGCTATATCCTGTAATAGTGAGTATAGCTCCTTGCTATACTCGCTATACAGGATATAGAGACCTATTGTACCACTCGCTGTCTTGTAGAGCACTATTATTGAGTTGCTCAAAAATGCAGTGCTCAATAATCAACGCTCTACATGAGTGCTACCCAGTTGGGACAGCCAAGGCTTTCAGGGATCTCAGGCTAGCATAGGGTATCAAAGAGAGGAAGAAGGACTTCTTCAGGTACATCAGGGAGAAAAGGAGCTGTATGGACCAAATAGTAAGGATTAAGAGGGATGGGGGGTGGGTGGAAACAGGGCAGAACAGGCAGAAGCATTAAACAAGTACTTCTGCTCTGTATTTACTAAAGAGAAAAGGGAGTTGTACTGAAGGGGGGGAGGTAGGGTTGGCACGGGGGGGAGGAGGAGGTGACAGATGGGGAAATCCCACTGGGCAGGGTACTAGAGGGCTTGAGGGCACTGAGGGTGGACAAGGTGCCTGGATCAGATGGCATACACCCCAGGCTGCTAAGGGAGCTGGCAGAAGTCCTGGCTGAACCCTTGGCAGACCTGTCCAGTGCCTCCCTGGACTTGGGGAGAGTACCTCCGGACTGGAGGATGGCACATGTGGTACCCCTCCACAGGAGCGGCACCAAGGATCAGCCAGGAAACTACAGACCAGTAAGCCTCACATCCATCATGGGAAAGTGGATGGAGATAATCCTGAAGGAAAGGCTGGTTTCCCTCCTAGAGGCTAATGGGTTGCAGGACAGCAGGCAGCATGGGTTTGTCTCAGGCAGATCCTGTCAGACCAACCTGGTGGAGTACTATGACTGGGTAAGCAGGCAATTAGACAAGGACCATGCAGTGGATGTCCAGTACCTGGACTTTTGTAAGGCATTTGATTTGGTGCCAAATGGGAGGCTAGGAAGTAAGCTGGAAGGCACGGGGTGGGGACGAAGATGGTAGGATGGGTAGTGAATTGGCTGCAAGGGAGACAGCAGAGGGTGGTGGTGGGAGAGGAGCTCTCATCGCCCAGGGTGGTGACAAGTGGGGTGCCACAGGGCTCTGTACTGGGGCTGGTGTTGCTTGGGATCTTCATAGCAGACATCTCAATAGACATCAAGAGCCAGATCAGTCTGTTTTCAGATGACACCAAGATGGGAGCAGTAGTGGATGATTTAGGAGGATGGCAGGGGTTGCAGGATGATCTGGCAAAATTGGAGGCCTGGTTGGACACTTGGCAGCTGGGGTTCAATGTCAAGAAATGCAAGGTGCTACATTTTGGCACAAAAAAAACAAGGAACAGCTACCAGCTTGGGGGTAACTAGCTAAGATGGAGGAGGAGAAGGATCAGGGGTGATCATAATGGGAGCAATGAACAACTCAGCACAGTTTAGAATAGTAGCTGCAAAGGCTAACAGAATGCTGGGTTGTATTGCCAGAGGCATATCCTCCAGGAGGGGGAAGGTGATCCTGCCGCTATATATGTCACTGATTAGACCACACCTGGAGTACTGTGTGCAGTTCTAATGGCTGTACCTGAAGAAGGACATTAGGTTACTGGAGGGGGTGCAGCACAGGGCAACAAAAATGATGTAGGGGCTAGGGGACTTACCCTACGAGAGCAGGCTGAGGGACTTAAACATGTAGTCCCTGGAGGAGAAGAGGGATGGGGGGACATGATTGAAACCTTCAGGTACATGAAGGGGAATAAATAAGATGGGCACGGAGGGGGTTTTCCAATTAAGGAGGGGGAGGGACACTCGAGGGTATGAGCTGAGATTGGAAGGGAAAGGTTCAGGAGGGAAATGAGGAGACACTTCTTTATGGAGAGGGTGGTGTCTGGGTGGAATGCATTACCAGAGGAAGTGGTATCCTCTAATACAGTGGACTGCATCTAAAGGGGATGGGACAGGTAAGGGTAAGGGTCACTGGAGGGGGGAGGGGAGGGAAAGGCAGCTGCAGTAGAAGGGCTGCTAGTTGCACAGTCGAGCAGACTTCATAGACCATAAGGCCTTTATCTGCTGGCAATTTCATATTTATTTATTTAGTTTTTGTTGACCGGTAAGCGCACAGACAAATCCTGCCTATTTTCAGGCATGACTCGGGAGGGATACAGATGAATGCCAACTGACCTTGAACCAGATGAAACTGTTGGTGGTATTTTAGTGAAAGAGGAAATTTGACAGGACACCGGAAATCTCTACCTTTTCGAGAAGTGCCATGGGATCTTTTAACATCCACCTGAACTGCCACCAATCCAGGCAGATGGGATCTCGGTTTAATGTCTCACCGAAGAGGCACCTCGGAAGTGCAGCACCCTCTCGTGCTGCACTACAGTGTCAGTACTGGATATTAACCAAGTGCCAGATGTGGGAACTGAACCCACAGCCTCTGATCGCGATGTTCATATGTTAAGGAAACTTTTTCAGAAAGGGTTCAACATAAGATTAGTTTAGCCCTGATTTCCTAAACAGAAAAAACGACCAATGACCTAATCAAAAACATTTACAATGTGCAAAAACAGCCACGTTAGGGAAAAGGTCAGCAGTACAAAGATATGGAGACAGATTCACAAATGTAGGCCAGGGCCAAACCCAGTGTGTGCCGTGCAAACTGGGTTTTGCATCGAGTGAGTACGGTAAAGCCCAGTTTGCACTCCACAAACTGGGTTTGCGCCAGGGCAAAGTTGTGAGGGGCCTAATGCAAATGAGGGGAGGGGACCTGCACATCCCCTCGCAATCCCATTCACAAAAGATTTTTCTCATGCAAGGGCCTTGTGAAGGCCCTTGCATGGAGAAAAATACCGCCAACCAAGACCTGGCAGTATTTGCACACCCTAGTGGTTGGCAGAGGTACTGTGGCCTCCACCCCTACCCGTCCTCTGATCACCATCCCAGACATGAATTTAATATTCCTGGTAGTCTAGTGGTGCCTCTCCTCCTGGCCCTGATTACCAGTCCTGTGAATGAAAACAAAACACCCTGGTAGTCTAGTGTCCCCCGATCCCCGATCGCTGGTCCTGTGAATGAAAACAAAACACCCTGATAGTCTAGTATCCCTCCCTCCCCCAACCCCGATCACTGGTCCTGTGAATGAAAACAAAACACCCTGGTAGCCTAGTGTCCCTCCCTCATCTCCTATCCCTGATTGCCAGTCCCGTGAATGAAAACAAAACACCCTGGTAGTCTAGTGTCCCGTATCCCGATCGCTGGTCCTGTGAATGAAAACAAAACACCCTGATAGTCTAGTGTCCTCCCCTCCTGAACCCCGATCACTGGTCCTGTGAATGAAAACAAAACACCCTGGTAGCCTAGTGTCCCTCCCTCATCTCCTATCCCTGATTGCTGGTCCTGTGAATGAAAACAAAACACCCTGGTAGCCTAGTGTCCCTCCCTCATCTCCTATCCTGATTGCTGGTCCTGTGAATGAAAACAAAACACCCTGGTAGCCTAGTGTCCCTCCCCTCCCAGACCCCGATCACTGGTCCTGTGAATGAAAACAAAATACCCTGGTAGCCTAGTGTCCCCCCCCCGATCCCCGATCCCCGATCGCTGGTCCCGTGAATGAAAACAAAACACCCTGGTAGCCTAGTGTCCTTCCCCCTCCCTGATCCCCGATTGCTGGTCCCTGTTGAAAAATACAGAAATCTCTGGCAGGGCTGGCCTTAGGATACATGGCCCCCAGGCAAACTTGAAAAGGTTGCCCCCCCTTAGAAAAACAATTGTTTGTTTCAATCTGGTAAGGAAATATTTTCATGGTAAAAAAATAATATGTGTCTCACAGTTGCTGTCACACTGGCAAAGCATGTACCATGCATTGTGCAGGTCTAAACCACAGTGTCATGTGAGGTGCTGTACTGTGTCCATACATAAAGATGTGGGTTGGTAATACTGGTGATCCCACAAGAGTGATACTTACTCTGTGAATAGGGTTTATGGAGGTGTGCCTTGTGCCACCTAGTGTATAGGGCCTCCAATTGCAAAGGAATAGGACTGTGTCCCTCTCCTTGGCACTTACAGGTGGCTCTGTCCCACTTGTGCCGAATGGCGGTGGCATCACCATTGCCAGTTTGGGTACTGATATGCACAGTGGTCACTGGGCCAGGTGTCCTGAAGGAGCCAGCTGGGAGAAGAAGAAGAAGATTCAGCATTTATATAGCACTTTTCATAAATAGTGTATCCCAAAGCACTTTACAAGGAATGCTATACTGGTAGTGAAGTAACTGAATGTGTAGTGGCAGCCATATCACACATCAACACCCACACACAGCCTGGACAATTGCATGATACAGTTTATGGAAGGGAATGTTGACCAGGACACCAGGAATGTCTCCTACTCTTTGCAAAGAGTGCCCTGGGTTCTTTACTTCCACCCTGGACACCCACCAGGACTTGCACCAGGATGGGTAGAAGGGACCTCGGTTTACGTCTCATCCAAAGCACGCACACCCCAGCAGTACAGCACCCCCAATACTGCACTTGGATGCCAGCATTTTAGGTATGAGTCCACTCCTGATATGGAATGAGAACCCATGACCTTCTGGTCTAGAGGTGGATGTGCTACCAGCTGAGTCACACTGACACCATGGAGCCTAGGTTTGTCATGACAGCTTGAGCAAACGTGACAAGGCCATGTTCCAGCGTGCCTGATACACTGTCCTCTTCCACAGCCTGTCTGATGGCATCATTTCCATAACCACAGCATGCAGCTCTGTGTGGATGACACTTGGCTCTGTGTGAACAGTGGTCAGCTCTTTCTAGATACCACCCAGCTATGTGTTGAGTGTACCCAGCTGGGTGCACACACCCACTATCTCTGTGTGCAAGGAGCCAACCTGGCTATCTTTTGCAGTGAATTGTGGCTACTCCTTACATGGTGTAGCACCTCAGAGTGGATGGAGTGGAGGCCTTGTCTCCTGTGTCTACAAGGGGCAGGCACAGTCCCTGATGGTTTCTCCAGGTGATCATTGCCATCCACTGATATATATGTGTGTGTGTGTGTGTGTGGGGGGGTGACTGGTGTTGGCTGTGGTGTGTTCTGCTGTAATCCTGTGTGTTTTTGATGGGTATACTAACAAACTGGTGTTGGGGCCACTGTCACATGTGGATGGCATGGTTACTGGAGTGCAGTGGGTAGAATTGCGCAGCGGTGTACAGAGTGACTATGTTTGAGTCTAGCAGATGTGTGTTGCCCATATCCTCCTTGCTCAGCTCCACTATTCAACTGTTGACACTGCCCTGGTTTTATGCCTGGGATGAGGATGTGTTGATTTCATGTCCTTCAGTGCCCTGCAGTGGCCCAATGCTGCTCTTCATGTGTGGACCTGCAATGTGTAGGGTGTATACAGTTAGTTTGGCTGTACCCATGTATCACATGTACATGTGGCACTGGCACCTGTCCCACAAACCAGTGAACATTCACTGTGTGGCCTGGCAGGGGGAAGTCACATGGGTCTGGCTCTTTGGAAGAGTCATCTGGGATGTCATCCATGTCTGCGTCCTTCTTCAGTGTCTGTGGAGGAACATCTGTGGAGGGAGGTCAGGGATGTCAGTTGATCTTATATAACGTAAGGGTAATAAGACATGGAAACATGTTTGTAGCTTACCACCCATAATCTCCACTCCATATTTCTCCCTGTTAATGGGCTCTGAGTGAATGTATCCACCAATATGCCCTTCACTGAAGTCAGCTCAGGGATGTCCTCTTCTGCTCTCCACTGGTGGCCAGTTGGGTGTGGCACTGGAGGACCAGTTTCTTTTTTATGTTGTCATGGAGGTCAAGCCACATGTGTTTGATTCCTGAAAAGGTGCAGGGAGTATTATCAGCTGCACTGACAGTAGCATGTATCCTGTTCCACATACCTGCTAGTCAGCTAGTGTTCCCTTGAAAGCACCTCTATTGAACATGGTCTAGTGGTATCAAAGGACATTTGGCAAAAATCACTGTCTTCCCCAGTGTGATTTTAGGTATGGATGGGTGTCACTGAGGCTGCCATCCATTTCTGGCCACCTCCTCACCGTATCTGGGTCACACCTGGAAATGAGCCTCGGCTCTGTGTGCCTTTCCCAGTTACCGATTTTAAATAAATAAATAAAAATAAATGATCTACCACGTGACAGCTGGAGGTGGCAGCATTATAACCAGATGTGTCTGAAGGCATTTTGGCACCCTCCCTCAGTCCTGCATGTGCACTGCAATCCACAGTTGACATTTCTGTGTCATGCCACATTCTCATATGGTGGGGTCAAGGGATGCTCCCTGGAAGTGAAAATGTTTTTTCAATGCTGCACCATCTCACAACATGTCACTCCGCACCTCCTTGCACACCTATCATTCCAGCCCACTGCAATTGTGAGTTGCAGACTATGCATAGAACTTATGTGGTGCAAAGCTCAATGCCAGACTTTAGCACCGTTTTCCTGTTCCCAAAATTCTTATGTTTATTCATAGAATTACACTAGAAAATCTTCTGAGACCAGTAAATGAAAGGTGACCGCTAACAAAACCTGTGGGGCTTCACGATATCAGGCAATAGCCCCTGATACAAGTGACGTTCATCAGTTTAAAAGTATTATGGTCCAAGTTAAAAAAATGTATTTATTCAGTTTTGGTGTTACAGTACTACTGGAGGCACACAAAGAGGGTGGAAGGATGCTTCTCTGAAGGGAATAATTTGAACTGGCTGTTAAATACCACAAAATCCAAAGTCCAAACTTTTTTTAGAATAAAATTCTGTTTCAGATCCTTCCAAACTGGGAGTAGGGGTGAGTTACTGAATGTCATAATGTATTTGCCTATGACAGCTCAACAAATATAATGTAGCATGAAGTCCTGTTTTTAGTGGAGTACTGTGCTACCTAATGTTACAGCTGGGGGACTGAAGCTCAGAGAGGTCTGATGACTGGTTCACGACCATGCAGTGCTGAGGTTTAGTAGCAGATGATACCATGCTCTCACATTTCAGGTTTTATCCAATTCAAATCAGACTTCCTCAGAATCTTGTGGTAAAGGAAGCTAATACATGAACCTGTCTTAAAATATTCTGAAATCTATCTCAGACCCATGCAGTGTATTTATTTAGAAATATTTGGTGGGGGGAGGCAGTTATGCAAGTTAAAATGGTTTTGATCTTACTTAGCACATTTGTAACCCTCCCAGCTGGTCTTTTTATGGGGGTCACACAGCTGATCCTGTTTCTGTTTTTATCTAGTTGTGTTAATAGGCTGTTAGGCTTATTATCCAGCTCTTAAATCCTTTGCTTGTTAAGTGCCAGGAGGTGTAACATCTGAGTATCCAACAGCTCATTCAGAGCATTGCCTCAGGTCAAAAGTTCATCTCTTTAAATATCAGACATGGTTATCAGCCCTGACTTTCGGTCCATTTTTGCCTATTAAGTTGGTCTTTTTTATGAGTAGAAGCAGATGAAGTCGTTACCCTTGTGAACAAAATTCTTGTGTCAGGAAGTAGAGGGCATGCTGTCTGGTTTATTAGTAACCCCCTTATGGATGTTCCTTTGAAAGTCAATATGTAGCACTTAGTCCAGTTATCCAAAACACCAAGCGAGGACCCTCCAGATTTAAGCTAGGCATTCAGTTAAGGGGAAGAAATAAGTGAAGATATATCAGCCATTGGTCAGAACTGATACCAGTTTTAGTAATTTGGCTGGTCAGATACCTGGAAAGAAAACAAAATAACTCTTCTACTCTTGACCAAGTATTATTTGGGGGGTGGGGAGGGGGTAGTATAATGTGTGATGTGAGAATTTTTGACTTTCCTATTTATATTTATTCATTTAAAGAATTTCACCAGGAAAGACATACTGAGCTTTAAACTAGCTTCTTTCCAGATGTGTCCTTGGGGGAGGGGAAAAGGGATAAGTACAGAGATTAAATTGCATTACAATAATACAGTAAAACAGTAGTTACTTAAGCAAGATACCACGAGAGGAGTGGTGATGGCAGAATTTACCCATGTCTGGTGTGGTGGTTTGCTCCATGAGGCCACTGGCTGAGTGGAGGAAACCACACCAGATGTGTAAATCCTGTGCTATCACATTCTGTACCCTATCATGGTATATTGTGATTATACAATGTAGGGAAGTAACAGACAGGAAGTTTATTTATTTATTTAGAGTTTTATGATTCTGGTTACCAAGAAGACAATACGGCGACTGGTGGCTTTGAAGTTTGATACCGGAGTGAAATGGGGGGAGGGGATTGACTGACTGACACTTCTTCCTCTGAGGTGATGTCAGGATTTGCACATTGTAAATCATGCCAGCCAGTCAATCATAAGCCAGTATTTTTTAGCCCATTGTATAATTATAATTATGAACTGAGGATCGTAAATAGAGGAATCTGATTGGCCCAGAGCTCTTTGAAGCCATGATGATATTGGGCTACATCATCATGGCTTCAAAACAGTTTCGGCACCACCAGCCTCCTTGCTGTCGACTGTCTGAGAACTATTTTTTCAAAATGTACTCCTACACCACCCAAAAACTCATTCATAAAACGTTTTAAAACCTGTTTCTTTTATTTTTTTTATTTATAAAGCTTGAAACTCAGTTCATAATAGCAATAAGTCACTCCAGGGTGTGGTATATCATGGGATATCGTCACTTCTCAGGTGGTTGGATGTACTCGGCATGCGGCCTCGTGCCCAACCACCTGAGGCATGATGATATCCCATGATATACCACACCCTGTCGTGCCTTATTGCTTAATTGTACAATGGGCATGAAAATACTGATTTCTGATTGGCTGACTGGCACGATTTACCTGTTGTAAATCATGCCATCACCCAATGGGAAAAAGTGCCAGCCAACCTTCTCCCTCCCTCCCAATCCCATGTGCATATCATTCCGATCAAAAAATCAAAGAGATCGGCCGCCATTTTATCTCATTGCCAATGCTGAACTCGGGAAATTCAAATCTGTTCAAAATGAATTGCTCGTTTGAACTTATCGACCAAGATGAGCTTGAAACAATTTTTGCCATAACTGCTGACTCTCCAGTTAACACTGTCACTATAAATGAAAGAAATAACATATCTTTGCATCCTGAAGCCGAAACAGTGCCCGCTCTGGTGCCTTCAGAGACCAAAAGCATTGGCCGCAGTGATCGACTCTCCTGAAGTAGCCACCCCTCCCACAAACAGCTCTGATCCTGATGTTTTGCCCTCAGAAATCGCCAAGCTAATCCTACAAAGAAAGCTCCATCACCACACAGTAAGTGACAGCGATTTGTTAGTGCTTGAAATGGAGGGAAATGAGGCTACTGCTGTTAAACAAATGAGATGGGCCATAAACGTCATTAAGGATTGGTGTACCTACAATAACATAAACATAGAATTAAGCACCATCCCATTAACAGAACTAAATGACACACTTTGCCAGTTCTAAGGTACAGTGCGGAAATTCAGACGGAGAAGAATACTGTTTAAGCAGTTTTATGGGACTACAGTCTGGCCTGAACAGGCACACCAATAACCCCCCCCCCCAATAAATTGAGCCTTCAACTTAGTGTCTGACAAAGCCTTCACGGGTACAAATAATGTTTTCAAGGGGTAGTAAAAAAAAAATAGAAAGGAGTGCAGCAACAAAGCAACCCCCTTCAATGACACAGGCAGAGTTTATTAGACACTCAGAAGTCCTGTTCCCTGATACAGCCTTGAGCTTGGTGAAGAAAGTGTGTCTGGACATCCAGCTACACTTGGCAAGATGTGGGAATGAAGGTGTCTGTTGCTTTACAGTCCATTCATTTGAGATCAAAGAAACTGAACAAGGACTGAAATACTTGACCAAAATGTTTAATGAGGACATAAAAACTATAAAACTCCAACAGATCCCACATGTCAGAACAACAGAGGCTTTACATTGGAAATGCCAGGATACCCACTCTGCCCTATAAAAAGTTATCAAAAATACATATCCAAACTACCCCAACCCCCCAGCCCTCTTCTTGCACCCAAAGCGACTACCCCAAGAGAAATTTAACAACCAACCAATCTGGTACTCGACGAGCCCATGGGTATAAATTTCTTGGGCAAATGCTGGCACGAATCTGCCAAGAAGCTGGCCTCACCAAAATATATTCAGTGTCTAAGAGCTACTGCTGTCACCCTGATGTCCGATGCAGGAATGGAGGTCCACCAGATTATGACCATAACAGGCCACAGAAATGAAGGCTCCTTAAGAAGTTACTGGCACCCCAACATAAGAGATTTTGCAACCTGGGGGACCATAATCTCCAGAGCGAACCCACAACCACCAACAAAGCCAGAAACCATCATACCCTCAAAAAAACATGTCCAATAGCAATACTTCCTCCCACAACATGAAAATGCACCCTACTGTAGTAAAGATTTTTTCACAGTACCAGAAGGCAATGCAAGTCACTCAGTGTCAGACACTGAAAAAGCAGAGAGCAACCTACAGACTCAGTGGAGTCTAGTGTTGTACGAAATTGGAAAATTTCGCCCAGCAAAATATTTCACGGAATTTGTGCATTTCCAGAAATACTTCACCAGGCGAAATATGAAATTTCACCCGGGGGCTGGTGAAATGTTACCCTTGAACAGGCAAAATTTGCTACTAGTAGAGTGAAATTTAGCCATCCAGCAATTATTCTCAATTTCACCAACAGCCAACAATCTTAAAACAAAAAAAATCTCCATGTCCCTGGTGTCTAGTGGTCCCCAGCTGATCACCAGCCGAATTAAGAACCCCCCATTCACCCCCGGGTCCCTGGCTCAATCTTTGTAAAAAGCAGTCCCTCCCTCTCCCTGGTGTTTAATGGACCCCCAGGCCTATCACTGGCTGAATTAAATTAAAGAACACTCCCACCCCCCAGTCAATCCCAGCTATTTTCCCATCCTCCCCAGTCATGACCCCGGACCCAATCTTCAAAATAAAAAAAAAACAATCCCCGCCCCTGTCCTTGGTGTCTGGTGGACCCCCCACCCTGTCTTAAGTCAGAGCCCACCCCACCTACCCCAATACCCCGATCAGGCCACTGCACAGCCCTCCACTCACCTGCATGGCTGGCAGCCCATCTGAGTGCTCAATGAATGAGTGCATGCTTGTTTCTCACTCTGTACCTAGTCTGCATCCTGAGTGTGTGATGCCTGATGTAGGATCCTTCCTTCCTTCCTGGCCCATGGTGGGAATGTCCTCAATTCAGGTGGAGCTTTAGCCATTAGGTCTGAAGGTAGATGCACAGCGGCACCTCTTGATGTCAAATTTTGACTAAGCTGTGAAGGGAGGATATATTGCTATCCTTTTGCTGCAGCACCAGCTGCCTAAGGTACCTTCTATGCTATTCTCCATATTGACTGCCTCTGGTTCACTTGGTTTGTTTTTAGATCAGTAAGCCAGCTAAGCGCCTCAGCAGTCGTCGCTCTCCTCTTCCTGCCTTGGAGGAGCTGTGTTGCAGAGTTTGCTCACAACCCTTCATGGCATTCCTATTAGAGGGACAGTGTGAGAGCCTTCCTCCAAATTGGAATATTTTCCACCCCGTCACTAATCAAAAACATCCCAAGCCTGGAGGGAAGGTGACCTAGGCCTTGGATCCCAGAGATTTCCTCCTCAAATGTTTTTTTGTCTCTTCCATGCCACAGGTCATAATATTTAGCTAGCCTTAGGCAATAATCCCTAAATCACTTAGGTAGGTTTCCGCTGTTGGATGTAGTGGGTGGCCATCCAGTAAGTGTCCCGTCTCCTTCTTTGGCTGTTGTCTCTCTCCTTAGGAAGCCATGCCTCCATGCCTTACTTTCAGACCTTCGAGTGGATCACTATTCACCTGTTGTTTCCTGTCTACTCTACTCAAACAATACTACCAATGGACCCATGCTACCAACTGAACCCATACTATCAACCGGCCTACGTACAGGTCCTCGACTCCGGTACATTTTCACTACCTTATATGCTCTGCTTGACACTCTTTTTGGGCTTCTTCCTAACGTGCCTTTAGCCAAGGGAATCAATCCCATGGCACCTCAAGGTGGAATCCTCCCTAGGGTTCCTGCCTTCAGATCTCTACAGGGTGGTATATCCCATGGATAGAGAGGTGAACAGCCAAAGTTTATCTACATTACACAAGCATGGAACCAGTTGCACAGGCACATTGAATTGGAGAGGCTATAGCCTGTAGTTCAAAGGGGCGATGCAACTGGCCACACCCACTTGGCCTATTTAAGGTTTGTTTTCAGATGGGTAAGCACTGAGCGCCTCACAACAGAAGCATTTTTCCTTGCCCTCCATTCACCCTCCTCCTCCAGCACTGCCTCTCTCTCTCTCTCTCTGTCTCTGCCCCCATGGGTTTCTTCCCAGGTACCTTTAGCCAAGGAATCACTCCCTCAGCACCTCAAGGGTGGAGCCTCCCTAGGGTTCCTTGCCTTCGCACTCTGCAGGGGTGGTATATCCATGGATGAGAGGCGAACAGCCAAAGTTTATCTACGTTACACAAGCACGAAACCAGTTGCACAGGCACATTGAACATTTCAAATAAAAAGTTTAACATTTCTTCCTTCGTATAAAGTTAAACATTTAGAAGAGTAAACTTATGCCTGACCAAACAATGTACTATGGACTATTTTTCTGGGCAGAGGAATGAATATTTTATTTACTGTACAAGCTTATTCAATAAAAAAATTCTGAAACACAAATACTTGTTCCTTACTTTTATTTTTAAATTGTATAATGTAATATAACGTCCAGAATTCGCGGGTGATGCCAGGTTACCGCCTGGTGTGGTTTACTCACTTGGCCTGAGGCCCTCATGAAACAACACACCGGCATGGGTAAATCCCAGCATCACCCACCCTGTCGTGGTGTATTGTTTAATTATACATCATTTACAATTAAGATGGAAAGTCATATGAGTAAGTACTATCAGTGCACAAATATGCTATGGGATGCAGGAGTATCAGGCTCGCACAATACATTAATGATAGTTTATAAAATGGGTAGGCTAAATCCAGCAATGTGATTGGTTAGTTACCCATGCATGAAATATGTTCCATGCATGGAGCAAGGTCTACCAGCAGTAAAAGGCCAATATCCATAAGCCATGGAACATTGGCATTTTTACTGTCTGCCATCTTTGTATTTGACAAGAACGAGGAAAACAGAGTTGGATCATTCAGCTTTCCCATTTGGGATAATGAATGCAGGCTTGAATTGACTGGTCTCAATGGTGCACTACGGACATTTTGTCTCTCTCTCTCTCTCTTTCTCTCTCTCTTTTCTTTGTGGGTGTTGAATTTCTGTCATGGAAATGCACATTCTCATTAGTCGCCCCCAGGTCTGATGCCCATGCATGTATGTACATGCTGTTTCAGGAATCGTGCTGCCTCTGCTGCTGCCCCGCTTCCTGGTTGCTCACAGCTCACAGCAAGGCAAGACTCACAGCTCGTAAATTTAAACCTCTCATTTGATTCTTTGTCTCCCTTCAGTATGTCAAATGGTCCTATTCCCAGCAAGGCAAGGCTGACGACCCGCTGTTGTAAACCTCTCGCTTGAGTCTCCCTATTTCCCTTCAGTACGTCAAACGATCCTACTGTCAAATGGTTCTACTAGGCAGAGCCATTTGCTGGTTACTATTAATATTTTTACTTTAGCTGGGGCTTGTTGGGCAGTAATTAGTTGGAAATTTAGATCTGCCGTCACAACAACTTGGTCTCGGGACTTTAGACTGGAAGGGAAAGTTCAGATCATGCTTTATCTGCAGTGCTTCTTGTCTGTCTCTGGCTGCAGAAACAGCAAAATTGTACTGGGAGCCTCGCCAATCATTCAGAAGACATGCAGCTGGCAAATGTCGAGCGTCCGCTCTTGTCATTACCATTGTGCTGGCTGTCATGTAGCAACCTAGTGTCAAATGCAAATGACCTCATGAATATTAGCACAATGCTGCAGAAGGACTATTTTATGATGGATTAGAAGCAGTAAATGTTTTTTTCTACATACAAGCAACATTTTTCTAGCTGTACAAATTTAAATAAATATAGCAGCCCATTTTATAAGCGCAATAAGACACTCCAGGGGTGTGCATGGAACATATTTTACCACACCCAGGGGCTAAAGGCACTCGGCCAAGGCCTCGTGCCTTATTACGCCCCTGACCGTGTGGTAAAATATGTTTCATGCACACACCTGGACTGTCTTATTGCTTACTTAAACTGGGCTAGGGTGCAGGGGGCTGGTTGGGGGAACTAATATGGGAGGAGGGAAGTGAGGGAGTGGGGGAGAGAAGGTAAGGGTTGGAAGAGGCCAGGAGTAGGTGGCAGCATGAAGAAAGGAAGAGTTGGGTGAGGGGGTGGGGCAATTTACCAGTGGGAGTTACAGGAGAGAGCAGTGTGGACTTGGAGTAGAGAGGATTTTTTGAGGAAGCAGAGTGAATGGTTAGGGGGAGAGAATTCCAGAGTTTAGGAAAGTGGAAGGAGAAAGCAACTGACCACTATTTCCGAACATATTGACTTGTGGGTCTGTAAATCTCATCACAATACTATGGGCTCCTGCTCTCCTTTTTACTAGTCAACAAGGTTCATGTGGGGCATAAACACAGTAAGTACAATAAAAAGCAAGCAAACTCACCAGCCACAGCAGATGACGAAGCATCAATATACATCAATATCGTATCAGACCTCAGGAATCAGCAGACATCGTTCATTAATCCCAAATGTATTTGTGGAGAAAAATCAACATTTCAACAACTTGCCAAACTCACATAAGGAATAAACTACCCATCACTGTATTATGGACACCATCCATAGTGCCTGGCCCCTCCAACAAGGCACATTGTTTCAGGACCCTGTGAGTCTTGATCTCACAACTCAGCTATTTTGAATAAATTATTAAATTATGTTTTCCTGGATAGTTAAGTACCTTTCATTGGATCCACATACTGTATTTCTTGAATAAAGATAGCATAGTGCACAAGCTTTCTGAGCCATGCAGATCCCTTCATCAGGTACAATAGCATTTTGAACAGAAGAATGCTAGTTCGCTTATTACATTGTTTCAAAATAATTTATGACAGGATAGTTAGGTAACAGGAGAAGTGTTTGGGAGGGTGACTTGACAATAGAGAAGAAACAGGTTTTCAGCTGTGGAGGATGCCTTTGAGGATAGAAACATAGAAACATTGAAGTTGACAGCAGATAAGGACCATAAGGCCCATCCAGTCTGCCCATTTTTTCTGTCTTATGAATGTGCCATCAGCCTTTGCTCTGTCAATGGCCTATCTATTCATACTCATCTGTATTGCCCCTTATGCCTATCGCATGCCTGTTTGAAGCTCTGCACTGTTTAATATCCACCACTTCCTGAGGTAGGGTGCTCCATGCATCCACCACTCTTTCTATGAAAAGAACTTCCTCACATTACCCCTTAATCAGCCTCCCTCTAATCTCATGCTGTGTCCTGTTGTCCTGCTATTTTTCTTATATTGAAACATGTTAGACTCTTTCACCTTGTTAATGCCCTTAAGGTGTTTGAATGTTTCGATCATGTCACCTCTCGCCTTCTTTGCTCCAGGGTATACATATTGAGCTCTGTTAATCTGTCCTCATATGTTTTCTGATGCAGTCCCTGCACCATTTTGGTTGTCCTTTCTAGACTGCCTCAATTTGGTTAATGTTCTTGTGAAGGTGTGGCCTTCAGTACTGCACGCAGTACTCCAGATTGGGCCTAACCAGTGTCTTGTAAAGAGGGATTATTACCTCCCTCTTATGACTTGCGATACCCCTGCTAATACACCCCAACATCCCTCTAGCCTTACATACTGCTTTAGAGGTCTGCTTGGATGATTTTAGGTCAACGGTGATGATGATGCCCAAGTCTCTTTCTTCCCTTGTGACTGCCAGCAACTCCCCTCCCAGCCTATAGGTGGCTTCAGGGTTTCTCTTCCCTATGTGCATGATCTTGTACTTCTTTGTGTTAAACTCCAGTTGCTACTCTTCTGACCATTTTGCTAGTTTATCCAGATCCCTCTCATTCTGCCTACCCCATCTGGATCATCTACTCTGTAGATCTTGGTGTCATCTGCAAACAGACAAACCTTACCCTCCAGTCTATCTGCAATGTCACTGATGAAGATATTGAAGAGGACTGTCCCTAGGACTGATCCCCGAGGTACCCCACTTGTGACTTGCATCCTTTCTAACTGTATACCGTTTACCACCACTCTCTGTTTTCTGCCTGTCAACCAGTTTGCCACCCATTGACCAACTTCTGACCTCCCCCGAGCCTACCCAGCTTATTAATCAATCTTCTATGTGGAACAATATTGAAAGCTTTGCTGAAGTCAAGGTAGGCAACATCAACTGCTCCCCCTTTATCCACCACTCTGGTTACCCAGTCAAAGAAATCTATGAGATTAGTTTGACAGGACCTTTCTTTTGTAAACCCATGCTGTCTTGGATCCTGTGCTACTATGGATTCCAGGTGTTGCACTATCCTTTCCTTAAGGAGTGCCTCCATAATCTTGCCCATTACTGAGGTAAGACTGACTGGTCTGTAGTTCCCTGCCTCCTCCCTGCTACCACTCTTGTGGAGCGGGATCACATGAGCTCTTCTCCAGTCTTCTGGGACCTCTCCTGTGCTCAGACTCACTAAACAGTTTTGATAATGGCTCTGCTAGTTCCATCCTTAGCTCCTTTAGTACCATGAGATGTATGCCATCAGGTTCCATTGCCTTGTCCACCCTGAGCTTATTGAGCTCCTGTAGGACCCTTTCTTTTGTGAAGGGACTAGTGCACACCTCCCTCCCCCCTGTGTCCATGGTGCTGAGCTGTGGGCCCTGTCCTACCTTCTCTTCAGTAAATACTGAGCAGAAGTATCTAGTTAGGACAGATTCTTTTACATGTTCCTCCTCCTCACATGCCCCCTTATCCCCTTTGATCTTAGTAATACCCCGTCTGGACTTTCTCCTTTCACTAATGTATCTATAAAAAGTCTTGTCACCTTCTTTTACTGTTTGTGCTAGTGTTTCCTTGGTTTGGGCCTTTGCCTGTCTTACTGCCTTCCCTGCTTCCCTTAGGGAAGTTTGGTATACCTCCCTATCTTCATCCTGCTGCATTCCCTTATATTTCCTGAAGGCCAGTCTTTTGGCTCTGACCTTTTCTGCTACTGTTTTTGAGAACCAAAGTGGTTTCCTTCTTCTGTTGCGCTTCCTTTTCTCTCTCTAACACAATGGGATGTTGCTTCGAGTATTTGCATCTTTAATGCTTGCCCACTTTGCCTGTACCCCCTCACCTGTATTTCTTGTGCAAAGATATGTGTATGAAAGAGACAGAACAGATAAAATGGTGGTTTACATATGCATACAGGGTCACTTTAGATAACAAACTCTGAGTCACGAGTTGGTTCGGAGGAGGGGGTGAACTCCCCAAACACAGCAGCATCTGGAAACCAGCAGATCATCACAGTGCACTGTCGATTCTGTCACTGTGATGGTCTTCCCTGTGTTCCTGTCGCTGTGGGAACAGCATACAGTACCTGTGTATAGTATATTGTACAGTATGTATATTTTGCACTTCAACTTTAGTTTTGTCTGCAGTGTTTATAGTGCTGCCTTTTGGGACCTTCCCTTTAAATTATTAGTATAAAAGAGTGCATGTCTCAAAGAGGTGATATCTAGGATAAAGTATCAGAAAGGATGCAAAACATTAGGTCCAGTCAGGTCATTGTCTGTTTTGAAGATCCCGGGCACAATGGTAAAGAACTGCACAGCTTTGTACAGAAAAAATAATTTAGCACAGGATAGTCCTGCCCAGTGGCACTGAGGGTTGAGGCTCTGAATGCCACACCTCACGCCATGCCCGCGACCCAGGTTCGGGAATGGATCTGGGCCGTCTAGGGTTGGCAGGGGAGGGAGAGGATGAGTGTCTGGAGGACTGCTCTCCTCTTCCAGGGTGTGTTATGGGGTGTTCCCAGCACTGCAGCAGCCTCTGGTGGAGACTGGAGGCAGCACAAGTACATAGAATGTTGTAGGAGGCGGGACAACAGCAGACTCCAGCAGCATGAGGTATGGTGGAAAGCCACACAGGAGTCCTTGCATGCCATATCCTGAGGGGGAAACACAGAAGAAAAACCCCTGGGGGACTCAGAGAGGCAACAGAGGCCCCAGGAGCCCAGGCCCATATCTCAACAACAAATCTGCCGTCCACCAGCTTTCTGGAGCCCCTTGACCCAGACCATCCCTCTAATTACAGACAGGGTGCCAGGTAGGTGAGGTGGGTCCTTCCCGGGGGGGATGATCGGGGGGGCTGGATGGGCCCATGGGTCCGGGAGGGGGAGCTCAGCAGCATGTATCCTGGTGGAAACAGAAGTCTCAGGCTGGGAGTAGAGGCAGTGGCTGTGAGGGCACTCCCGAGAGATGCCCTGGTCCCCAGAGTACAAATAGAATGTAAAAAAAAAATTTAGCACAGGATTTCTCTGTAGTGCCTTTTTCAAGAACAGGTGAGTGCCAAGTTTATTATGCTTACCTTGCCTATCCAGTCCAGAGCTTCCAAGTCAGCACTCCTAAAATGAGGGAGATGTGTTGGTTTTGAGTGCTAAAACCAGTGAGATTTTCACAGGGCCCTCACGTATATACCTAACTGAACCTAAGGTGCAAGAAATGGGTTGCTAAAGTCATTTAAAGACAGGAGGAATGGTTTGTTGCTTGGTTCTGATTTTAGGAGCATAGACTAGTGTTGTAAAAAGCAGGGGGAATGTAAAAAAAAAAAAGGGTGAAATCAGGGAGACTCCCTGAAAATAGGGAGGCATGGAAGGTATACCACTCTGAAGACAAGATGGAAAGTCAGGATTCAGAGGATAAATGCTTGGATTAGGTGCTGCTGTGAGGTGGAAGGATTCACTGGAGAACATTTGGTGAAAGATAAGGTCTTTTCCAGAAAGGTGGGCAACACCTAAATCAAAAAGGAGTGAGCACACTGGAGCACTGAATTAACACAATTACTGAGAAGTTTCAAATTGGCCAATGGAAGGGGAGGAGAGGGGCACTGGAGGAGGCTGGTGAAGCTACAAGGAAAAAATGAACCAATGGAAGAGAGCATGGGCAAATCATGATTTTTAAAGGAGAACAGTCACCACCAAGGCCACCACATTCAAGTTTGGGGCTCGTCCCTATGTGAACTTTGTGGGCAGAAACATTTTGGTTTACTTGCTGTTGACTGTAGTACAATAGATTATATCAGACTAATCTTGCTTAGTTGTAGACTTACATCTTCTTGTACTACAAACACAGATTATCAGACTAATTTTGTTTAGTTGTAGACTAACATCTCCTTTTATTACAAATCCCAGAGTCCACTGCAGCTGACATCAGAGCAGTATGCAGCAGTTGGGGATTCAGTAGCCTGCAGTGTATGTTAGAGCTTTTATAATCTCTGATCAGATGTTTTCTGGGACAGTTTTTTTTTCCAGGGGCTAAGTATAGTACTCTGTGAATGTACATAGCCCATGGAGGACAGTGGGACAAGCAAACAAAAGATCGGAGCTTATATAAACTCTAGCATGCACTGCAGGCTATTGAATCGTCTCATAGCTGCCTACCATTCTGATGTTATCTGCAGGGGATTCTGGGATTTGTAGTAACAGAACATGCCAGCCTACAACTGTGGTAAATGAGTCTGATAAAATCTATTATGCTACAGTAAACAATCAATAAACCAAAATGTTTTTGCACACAAAGTGCACATTGGGACCAA
The DNA here is from genome assembly GCA_016271365.2 of Neoceratodus forsteri. Taxonomy (NCBI): domain Eukaryota; kingdom Metazoa; phylum Chordata; order Ceratodontiformes; family Ceratodontidae; genus Neoceratodus; species Neoceratodus forsteri. The sequence goes on along the minus strand of CM057456.1, from coordinate 1,169,652,513 downwards.
CCCAAAGCTTGAGTGTGAGGGCCACTGGTGATGACTGTTCCCCTTTAAAGGAGTACTACAGTCAAAATTTGCACAAACATATGTTGTGCAGAGTGCTTTGACTTGTGTGTTCAGTCCTGGTGTGTCCTACGTATATAGTAGTTTTATGACCCCTGGAGCTCTCCTTTTAAGCAAGGTTTGTTGCTCTTCTTTTTCCTACGGTGCCTGCTGTACCATGTGATAGTGATGTGTCCCAGACCACTGATTCAGCATGTACTAGAGATAAGACCCTAATGTTCTGGCTACCACTAAATTCCATATTTTTGTATTCTATGTGTGTGTGTCAGGTCTAGCCAGCAGGAGTAAATGTTTTGCTCTTAAAACCTTAAATTTCATCAAACTACACACAACCATAAAAAGCATACAAATCACCCCAGTTCATCAATGCTATAATTAGCAAAGACTAGCTGTTTTCTTACAGAATAACTCAATCAATTATCCTTCAAGTATTTGCTAAACTGTAAATGTAGCCATTAGTGCTCACTGGATAAGGAACGTTACTTGATATCACAGTTACTGTTGTAAAATTGATTCTAAATCAGTGCTTGCCGAATTCATGGTCCCGGATACATCACTGTCACATAGGATAGGAGGCATTGTAGGAACAAGAAAAGCAATACATTATGCTAAGATGGAGATCCACGGGGGCCATAAAACTACCATTAAACTAGCAGGCTAATTTAGAAAAAAATCCTAATAGTAGACAAAGGGAAGGAGACACTAGGACTACACACACAAATCAAAGCTTCAGCACAACATATCTTTTGCAAATTCTGATTGTCGATTCTTTTTTGGGGGTAACAGTTCTGTTAAGTGGGCTAACTCCACAAAAAAAAAAAGAATCCCAGATGAGGCTGAAACAGCTACTGTTGGATGGCCTAAGACAGTCGAGGATGCTACTTTGTCACCTAGCTAGATCCATTAGTTTATTTATTTAAAGAGATTTACCAGGAAAGATATACTGAGCCATGAAGCTCATTTCAGATATGCCATGGGGAGGGGAGGATAGCACAAACAAGTAGAAGTACATTAAAACAATTCGGCTAATACACAGTGTGTGTGCAATAATACACTAGTAATATTACCAAAACAAATAATAATGCAGGTTAAACATCAGAAATGCAAAGTACCCAGCACACACAAGAAAGTAACATCATAAAATAGGAAAGGGAAGGAGAGAGGAAGCAGAGGAGGGTGATAAAGAGAGGCTAGAGGGGGGTGAAAAGATAAAGTAGCGGTGGGAGTAAAAGAGAGGAGAGAAGAGAACAGATTACAGTGGGTAGGGTGGGGGAATAGAGTGTTGAGGATTAGGAAGGGGTAGAAAGGGTGATTACAGGAGGTGGTAGTGAGAAAGAAGTAAGGGAGTGGGAGAAAGCAGTGGAGGGGAAGGGGGAGAGGTGCGGTGGCTAGAAGCATAGAGGTCGGAGTAGATAAGGAGAAGTGTGGGGCAATGGGGCTAAAGACATTTACAGAAGGGGGCAGTGTGGCCTTGGAGAAGAGAGGAAAGAGAGCATTTGGAAGTGGCAGAGTGAATTGTTAGTGGAAGTGAGTTCCAAAGATTAGGAAGGCAGAAGGAGAAACCAGACTGGCCAGCTAGGGATTTACGAGAAGGGAGCAAACGAGAATGATAACCTAAGTTATGGAGAGAGTACATGGTGGGGCGCTTAGGGGAGAGGAGAGAGCTGAGGCAAGGAGGACACGAAGCCAACTAGAATTTAGAAATAAAGGAGGCACAGTGGATGAGACAGTGGTCATTCAAGGAAGGGAGGAAGAGATCAATGTACAGAGAACAGTGGTGAATCGGTGAGGAACAGGCCAAGGCAAAATGGCAAAAGGAGTGAAGAGGGATCCAGTCTGGCCAGGGTAGATTTACATGCAGCACCATTGACTAAGTCGCCATAATCAAAGCATTTGTCAATGCCAAATGTTTGCTTGCTGGCATTGGCATTGGTAGTGTAGGAGTTACAGAGCTGCATAATAGGAATGGCAGTGAAGTATTGAACTGAAGCCAACCCCATCACCACCCTGCAGATAGTGACAGGCATTGGGGTGTGCCTTTGGGTCATCAGGCATAACGGCCACGCCATTTCACCACACCCTACCGTGCAGACACCGACAAGTGTCACTGTGTGCCTTGGGGTCTTTGGCCAGGAAATATTGTGAGATGGGTGCGGTATAGGAGAATGGGGTGAACTTTGGGGCCGAAGAGTCCAAGGCACACCTCGATGCTTCTCAGTGGCTGCAGGGTGTGGGTGGGGACGGAATGGTATGAACATTGCAGGTGACAATCCCAAGTCACAACCCTGATGCCTGTCATTCTCTACAGGGTGGGGTGTTATGGTCGGAAACCCTAACGCCTCAGGCATTCATCAGTATTTTCACTCCAAATTTTCAACAGGGGTTTTTTGTGACCCCCCACCTCATGAACAGTGGCAATATCAGTTTGTTAGCCAAAAGCTGCTTTTGCACAGCGACTACGGCATTTGTCACCACAGGTGCAAAAACACATTCCGAACAGGATGTGAAAAATGACAGCTGTACTGTTCATGGGGAGGTGTAAAAAATGGCAATGTTGAAAATCTGCAGTGAAAATATTAAAACTGGTGAAGTCATGAGCGTGCGTAGAAACTGTGCAACGTGCACCCATAATGTAAGTAGTTTGGGAATTGTTTACAGCAGATTGTCAACACAGGCATTTTGGGACCTCTGGTCATGAACAGTGTCACTGTGATTTTCTTTATCTGTCCCAAACAATGATTTCCCACAGCGAACACGCATTTCTGTGCTGAAAGTGTGAAAACACATTTTGGCCATGTTGCGAAAAATGACAGCTGTACTGTTCATAAGGAAGTGTGGAAAAATGCCACTGGTGAAAATCTGGACTGAAAATATTACAAATTCATGAACTTACGAGGGTGCGTGGAAACTGCACAATGCTCACTCGTAACACAGTCATTTTTAGGAATTTTTTCACCAAATTTTCAAAATAGCCATTTTAAGACCTCTGCTCATGAACAGTGTCACTGTGATTTTCTTAATGTGTCCCATACATTGATTTCGCACAATGACTGTGCCATTGTGTGCTACATGGGCGGAAACATGTTTTGGGTGAGATGTGAAAAATGACAGCTGTACTGCTCATAAGGAGGTGTGGTAAAATGGCAATGTTGAAAATCTGGAGTGAAAATATTGAAAATTTGCAAACTTATGAGTGGCAGAATCACGCAACAAACGCTATAAAACAGTCATTTTTGGAATTTTTCACCAAATTTTTAACATAGCCATTTTAACACTTTTGCTCATGAACAGTGTGACTGTGATTTTCTTAATGTGTCCCATACATTGAGTTCGCACACTGACTGCGCCATTGTGCGCTACATGTGTGGAAACACATTTTGGGTGAGAAGTGAGAAATGACAGCTGTACTGCTCATAAGGAGGTGTGGTAAAATGGCAATGTTGAAAATCTGGAGTGAAAATATTGAAAATTCGCGAACTTATGAGCGTGCGTAGGAAGAGCGCAATGCATGCTTGTAAAATAGTCATTTGTGGGAATTTTTTCACCAGATTTTTAACATAGCCATTTTAACACCTCTGCTCATGAACAGTGTCACTGAGATTTTCTTAATTTGTCCCGAACGTTGATTTCGCACACCGACTGGCCATTGGAGGGGGTGAGATACTAACAACAACAAAAATGGAAAGGGACCTGGGGGTAGTCATATCAGATGACCTAAAGGGGAGCAATGTGAGAGGGCTGCAAGGAGGGCTGGGGGATACTGGGATAAATAGGAGAGGCATCACCAGTAGAAAACAGGAAGTTATTATCTCTCTGTACAGACAGCTGGTCAGACCCCATCTGAGTACTCGTGCAGTTCTGGAGACCCAGTCTCCGCAAAGACATAGACAGGATGGAAGCTGTCCAGAGGATGACACTAAAATGGTGCAGGGTCTGCACCGGAAGACATATGAAGAGAGACTAAAGGAGCTTATTATGTATAGCCTCGAGGAAAGGAGGGAGAGGGGGACATGAAAGAAACTCAAGTACCTCAAGGAATCAACAAAGTCCAAGAGGGTAGCATATTTCAAAAAGAGGTGTGCAAGAACAGGGGCACAATTTGAAGCTGGGGAGGCAGCTCAGAGGTAATTTAAGGAAGTATTTTTCACAGAGAGGGTTGTGGATGCATGGAACGGCCTTCCGGAGGAGGTTGTGGAGTCAAAACAGTGGTGGAATTGAAGCATGCATGGGACAGTCATAAGGCCATTCTAGGGGTGGGGTAGGAAGAAGTAGGCTGCTGGTTAACTAGGATCTGCAGCTTATCCAGTAGGTAGGGAAATGGGCAGACTGGGTGGGCCAAGGGGTCCTTATCTGCCGTCAAATTCTATGTTTCTATGTTCTATTGTGCGCTACATGCGCGGAAACACATTTTGGGTGAGATATGAAAAATGACAGCTGTCTTACTCATAAGGAGGTGTGGTCAAATGGCAATGTTGAAAATCTGGAGTGAAAATATTGAAAATTCACGAACCTATGAGCATGCGTGAGAACAGCTCAATGCACGCTAAAGAAACAGTCATTTTTAGGATGCCACTCAAATTAACATAGGCTTTTTGAGAGCTCACCTATGAACACTGGCACCGTCATTTCGTTAATCGGTCCTGAAAGGTGATTTGTGCAGTGACCGTGAAATCACCCTTCGCCCGATTAACGCCATGACAGTGACAGAATTCATGAGGAGGGGTCCCAAAAATCCCATGTTGAAAATTTGTGCCAAATTCAAAAATGCCTGAGATATGCAGCAAAGTTGAAAAACCTATTCATCACATTATACAGCTTACGGGATTTCTCAGTTCATGGTCGGCTTTGAAGAGTGCAGACGTAGCTCTGGTCCACCGAAGATCATCAGGCTGAGTCTGGAGGTAAGTAAGTGAGGTGGGGTGTGAGAAAGCAGAGGGTGGGCGCGGTGCGGGGAAGGGGTAAGTGAGACTACAAGGACCGCTTTTTGTGTTTTCAGGTGTTTTTTTTTTGTGATTATGACGCCGGATGTTTGCCATGCTGGGTGGCCCCAGCATGGCAATTAACAACGCAGGACGCATTCACACTGGGTGGGCTCAGCATGGCAGCTGGAAAGCTTTGGGGGGCAGTGGAGACGGGATTGGGCAGCCCTGTCGGCCATTCTGACTTTTTTTGCCACGCTGGGGTGAGGTCCCAGCGTGGCACCTGCAACCTCTTGGGTGGGGACTGTGGAGCTGACTGGATTGGGCACCCCAGTCGCCAAACACATTGTTGCCATCGCCAGTGGCCCCAGCTTGGCACCTGGAAGACTGTTTGGGAAGAGCACTTCAGTGAGCACTTTCTTATCTGATCATGCTCACTGAAGCGGCTCTCTCCCTTTCAACCGTAAGCCACTGCATTCTGGTGCTGTCATAGACAGCTGCAGCATGCATTGGGCAACTGTGGCCGTGCCTGCAAACACATGGAGGGTATTGGAAGAGGGGGTGACACACCTCCAGAAACTCGGATGATGGCACTATGTTTCTTGCACATGCGTGCAAGCAAACATAAAAATGGGGAGGATCATTTTAGTGATGATGTTCCAGCTGGCAGATATAGGGATACAAGCTTTTGTTCCTATAAAGTGCACCGTGCTTAGGGTGGAGTTTTTTGTACATGGCATCTATGTGCTGAGAAAACCAAGGTGGCGCAAGCCAGACACCAAAATCCTTAAATGAGGGTATGTCATAAATTTTTCCCCATCGAGGGTGAGGAAGGTAGGGAGTGAAGGAGGCTAGAAAGTCTGTATCGTAGTGCAAAACACATGGAAACCATTTTCTTAGCATTGAGAGATAGTTGATTAGCCCTGAACCATTTCTGGACAGTGTTGAAACTGTTGAAGCCTGGATGTTAAATCTGTTGGAGAAGAGCCAAAGGAAAACAGAACTATGTCATCTGCATACATGGATGCAGAGGAGCAAGCTGAGGGAGGTCATTGAGGAATATGGAGAAAAGCAAAGGGCCAAGAATGGAACCTTGGGAACGCTAGTGTGTATGGGTGGGGGGAGAGAGTCTCCAATCCTCACTGATTAAGATCTACCTACAAGGTAGGACTTGAACCACCTGGTTGCGCAGTCAGATACTGTAGACCTGCTGATTTTAATTTGCCCGAGAGAAGAGGATGGGAAACAGTGTTGTAATCTTTCGCTAAATTGACAAAGATGGCGGCAGTGAGGAGGCCTTGTTCCATGCAGAATGGATGTAATCTGTGAGCCTGAGGAGAGAGGAAATGGTGGAGTGATGTTTATGAAAGCCAGAGTGGAAGGGAGTGAAAAAGGAGGAGGAGTCGAGAAAAGGGGAGAGTTGAGATAGAACTATGTGTTCTTGAAGTTTTTTTTTTAGTTATTGCTTTCTGCTCCTTGCCACAGTCTCTACCTCAGGAGGGAGCCCCCAGCCCCGTCTCCCGGCATCTACCCTTACCCCCAGGGCTTACCCCCTGGTGGGGCAGATGGGGATCCACAACCACCGCCAGACACTGGATCCAGTGTTGCCAACGCCGTGGCTAGCTGGGAGTGGGGCCTGCGAGGCACTCTCCATTATGCACCGCAGCAGATTTTCTTCCTTCATTTTTTCTCCCCAGAGAGGAGGCATGCAATGACGCTGGCGGAGGGAGCGTGCATGCATCCGCATGTGCCCCTCCAGCCATCTGCCCCATCTCTACCCACTTTCTGCAGTGTTGCCCCCCCAGCCTCCGCTAGGGGACAGTCGAACACCAACCACTGACATTCCCCCTTCCCAGAGAAGGAGAGCAGTTCCTCAGATGCTCAATCCTTCTCCTCCCCTGCCAACCCTCGGTGGCTTGTTCCAAAACACGGGTCACCAGTATAGTGCGAGGTAAGGTGTCCAGCGTCTCAGCCCTCAGCACCACCGGGCTAGCATTCTTGAAGTTTTGATAAGGTTGAGAGGAGAAAGATTAGGCAGAAATTTCCAGAAGAGGAGGAGTCACCTCCTTTTGGAAGGGAAATGACAGTTGTATGCTTCCAGGCATCTGGGACTGAAGCAAAAGAGAATGATAGGTTGAGTAGGGGGGAGATGGGCAAGGCAATAGCCAGTGCAGAGAGGTGTAGGAGCTTGGGATCAAGCCCATCAGGGCTCCCACTTTTCTGGGGGTTGAAAGCCAGAGGGCTTTAAGAGCCGAAGCAGGGGTGATAGACAAGAAAGAGAAGGGGGGGGGGGAGAAGGGAGGGAGGAAGGAGAAAGAGGGAGGAGGGGAGTATTGGGGAGTGCAGAGAGGAGTGAGGAAGCACAGTGGTGAAATTGGATTTGAAAGCTGAGGTGATGGAAGGAGGGTCTGAAATGGTGGAGTCTCCCACCTTGAGAACAGGAGAGGGGGACTGGGCGAGGGCGGGAAGAGGGCGTGTATTACTTTCCAGAACTTGAAGGGGTTGCTAATATTGTTCTGAAATGTGGAGGAAAAGAACTCAGCCTTAGCTAGCCTGGTGGCTCTAGTACAAGAGTTCCTCAAAGCACGGTACTTCTTAAGGTTAACCGGAGTGCTAGAGGACTTGTAAGACTTCCATGCCAGGTCACATGCATAGAGGCAGGCCAAAAGTTCAGCCGAGATCCAGGGAAGGTCAGAACCTCTGACCCTGGTTTTCCTGACTGGGGCATGCTGATCCCAGACTAGTAAAAATTTTGATTGGAAATATTGTATGACTTGACTGATATTACTGGCTGTAGAAATAGGGGACCAGTCAATGAAAAGCAGATCAGTGTGTAGTGAGGATAAGTCAATCGATTGGAAGGACCTGATTTGGATAATTTTTATGGACTCTAGGGTGGTGAATTTTATTACACAGTAAACCATATGATGGTCACTGAGTGTGTCAGGGAGGTATCAGCATCAATGATATGGTGTGGTGAGTATCAAGAACCCTGTCCAGTAGAGAGTGGTTCTGAGAACAGGGATTGTGACAGGTAGGGGCAGAAATGAGTTGCGTAAGAGGCAGGGACTTTATGCTCTGGCAGAGTTTAGAGTTAGAGTGTGAAAGCCAATTAAAGTTGAAATCACCTAAGATAAGCAGCTCCCCAGTGGAGGCATGAGTAGAGATAGTGGTTAGTAGTTCTATAACAGAAGCAGGAGAAAGCCCTGGGCGGTAGTATACACCTGCCATGAAAATGGGAAGGGAGGAAGGAAAGACAGTTTTAGGATGAGAAGTTCATAGGCTGCAGGGATGAGACAGTCAGCACTGAGATTGTCTGAATGGAGGAGGAAAGGTAGATGGTGATGGCCTCCTTTATGGCACGATCTTGGCGAGAAAGGGAGTAACCAGGGATGGTGGTGGCAGAGTCAGGAATACTGGCAGAAAGCCAAGATTCCGAAACTACTAGAACATCAGGGAGGAGAGAGACCATGAGAGATTGCAGCAGGTCAATTTTGGGTAAGAGACTTCGTATATTAATGTGAGCCACATGTAGGCCTTTGGAGAGGCAATGGGAAGGGAGGAAGATGGACCAGGGTTAGGCTGAATGTCACCTGCTCTGAGGAGCAGTAGGAGTAGGAGTAGGAGGAGTTTGGTAAGGACTGAGGTGTGTTTGCGGTGAAGTGGAGAGGATGGGGGAAGGGATAGTTAGTGCATTAGTGAAAGAGATATTTCTAGTCAAGCCAATTCTGATGGCAAGACATGCAAAATTAATGATGCAACAAAAAAGGCTGAGAAGAAGAAGAAGCAGAGAAAGAAATAGGGGCAGCAAGTGAAGTACATTTATTCAAATGTAAGCAACCTACAGGACTTGGTGTACTAGAGACACTGATCACATGATAGATAATAGACATGGTGGAATGAGAATGACCTGTGATGAATGGAGTTAGACAGTTATAAGCTGCACTGGATGTATAGAGTATGTAGGTCATAAAAAGGTGTATCAATTGTGATTCTACTTAAGTGGTGTATTTGGGCATGTGTACAGTACCTGTGGGGCTTATTATATCAGCAGTAGTAAGAGAAAACTCAAGGAAGGAGTTGGGGACCATATGAAAGCAATAATTTTATCATGGAATATGTCACTGCTGGACGTGTTCACCACCCCGACCCCCGGCACACTGATGGACCCTCACAGATATTGAGAAAGTATCTGAAGGGGCATGTGATGGTGACAGAGACCAAACTCTGGCTCAAAGAGAATCATTTTGGATTTTCAAGCCACAACTCCCCCTGACCTAAATGATCAAGCGGAAATTGTCCCATTCCTGAAAATGGCGTTTTTTTGTGAACAGTTCTTTATACCTTTCTCGGTTAAGAATTGTAGGAATTATTGTATTGTAGCTTCTGCCTACAATTGTTTTTTTCCTAGTGTGGCCATGCTGATGCTAATTTTCCATGTTTTGCAAATCCCATTGACAAATCCACGACAAACAACTTGCTATGCTGTCAAAGCTGGTGTTGCAAGTGTAGTTATTATGAGCACCTCATATATGAATTTTGCATAAATACTTTATATCTAAATCAAGTTATTTAAAATAACAAACTCTTAGAGTATGAATCTGAGCTTTAACCATATTAGTGTCACTGTTATTGTACACTTTCTTCTTAGTATGTACAGCGGTGCCAGCCAGGATGCAACACAGTAATGCTGCAGTATATCATGAAATGCTGCAGTATGCTGCAGGAACGGGCAATTCAGTGGCTATTATGTGTTTTTACTGCAGTATTTTGTAATATGTCATTTACTGCAAGTTTCTGCTTTTTGTGGCTGGCTCTGCTGTATGTAAACTTGGTTGCACGTTGCACATTTGCTATGTCTCCTCTCCATAGCACATGCAGAGAACCAAATGCTCATTACAGTGACTGGCCTTGAAGCTCCTGTCTCTTCAAGAAGTTGGGTACTTAGTGAGCTGTGTAGTTGTCATGGCAGCCTCTCGAGAAAGTGCGCAAGTGCAGAATGTTGGGGCTCACATTTCTGCAGTTTGGATATTCCTGCACCTTATGCTTTTGCGTCTTGTGGTACTTCATTAAAATTAAGCACTTCTGCAGCTTTTGTGTCCTAAAAATCTATTACAGCAACGAGACGTGAGTGTGTGCGCGCAATTGTTTGTATACAATGACTGCCTTTATTACCTGCTGCACCACAGAACCAGGAAGAGCATGCCTGTTTGTTTTCATTCAGTCAGTACTATATAATGCCTAATGACTGGAGAGGGCCCACACAGTAAAAATATTCAAAAAGTGCTCCTGGGCGAGACAGTCAAACTATAGGCAAGTTCAGAGAAAATGGAAAACTGGCACTCACCGCTCTGGGGGATATGGCACTAGCATGGAAGCAAAAGACATAAATATTGCGCAAAATATCTTCTTTATTCTGTGCCAGCGTAGTATAAACAAGGAAAGTTGTGTCACTAGCTGAAACTGGCTTATTGTGGATGATAGTGATGTCTCAAGGGACACCTGAGCCAAGCATCACACTGCCTCATAATTTGAAAATGTAAAGGCATTCACACTTATTGTAGTAAAGTGCTAAGTGTAGCGAAAATATTAAATAGAAAATAATGGATGGGAAAAAGGAAGAAGACGGTTGCGATGCCCATTAAGGGTACTGGCTTTTGAGTAGACTCGATAGACCATGGGGCCTACTCTGCTGGCATTTTAGTACGTTAGTATGTTGTACATTATGAGTTTTTTCACACCCAAGGTGTGTAATACCACATAAACCACAAGTATGAAGCACTAGTGGATTGAGATGGTATTATACACCAAGGGTGTGTAAAAAAACCCCCAAAATGAATAATGTAACACGCCATTCTTTATTTGATATAATTGCTGGTTGGTTTAGTGCTGTTGCGTTAAAAAAGTCCCTTTTCCTTTTCTGTGGCATTTTGTTTCTGTGAGCGTGAGATGGTGGTGGCTTTCACTTTCATTTTGACTGGCTGACAGCCCCACCATAATAACAGGGGTCCATTCTGTAATAACCGGCTGTTTATTACAGTGTTAGAAAGTGGTGTTAATCCAGTCACTAAATGGTCTCCCTAGTAATTATCATTATCACTGTTAAGTACAGTTAAAAACAAGCTTCCATAGTATAATGTTACTGTTCCTGACTTATAGAACAGCTTTTCTTAAATAGCTTAATAATATCAAAGAGAATTCTATCCCGGATTTTAGTTGACTTTTTTCTTAAACCATCTTTAGGCAAGTCAGGTTGATGTCTATACCAGGCATACTGTTTGAGACAATTGTTGAATGCTTACAAGAAAACAACCAGGGACTCAGTTCTCATTATGAATTCTGTGAGAGTAAGTCTTGTCAAACAAATCTCATGGGTCTTGTTGAAAATTTCACAAAGGAACTAGGTGTGTGAAAGCCTGAGGATGTTGTAAATCATGGCTTCAGTGAAGCATTTGGTGCTGTACGACATGGAAAGCTATTTCGTAAACTATAGCACCTAGGTATAATTGAGGATATGATGAAATGGGGTCAAATCTGGTTGCAGGACAGGAAACAAGGGGTCATTATGAATAATAAATAGCTGTTTCTGCGGTACATGTACACTCAGTCCCTATCATTCAGATGGCGCCCGATCGCGGTATTGAGAGAAGGGTCTGTGCTGGGCACTATACAATGCTCTACCTACAAATCTGAAGTGCCGTTTGCTGGGCGAGGCAGTGGCAGATAGGAGGCAGTGGGGGTTGCTAAGTGGTTCAACTGGGGGAAGGGATTAGGGAGTTACACATCCTCTTTGGAGGCGAAGTACCAACATTGCTTGAGCTGTTACTCTCATTTGTCTGACTCAGTAACGTATTAAAAATTACTTGGACAGTAATTTTGCATTTTGTTTTTTATTTTCATTTTATGGACTGCTGAAGTTATTGTGCTTTCTGCAGGAGGTTAGGATGAATGGTCTGACTGCAGCACTGATGTTCCTGTGAGCATGAGTTTCTCCTGGTGTAACTTGAATGAAGGCTGAAGAATGGTGTAACTAAAATTGGGGAAGGAGGTGGGTATCACTGTACTGCCAACCAGGGATGCATGTCTATTTAGTCTGGGACCGGTGGAGGGGGCACTGGATTCCCAGTGAGGTTTTTCTGTTATATTAGAGATCAGGTGGAAGTGGGGTACCATGTGACTACCAGGGAGGTTCTTCTGTTTATCTGAGGCTTGGGCAGGAGGTGGGTATCATTGGATTACAAGGATGTTTTTCTTTTTAATCAGGATTGGGCAGAAGGTGGGTACCAATGGACTGCAAGGGAAGTTTTTCTTTTTAATTGAGGATCAGGGAGGAGGGGATACCACTGGACTACTAACAGAAAAGTTTTTCTTTTAATCGGGGATTGGGCAGGAGGGCAGTACTACTGGACTACCATGGATGTTCTCCTATTTACTCAGGGATTGGTTGGGAGATTGAGGGTGTCACTGGTAGCACTGCTGATGGTAGATGTGCACCACTGTGAATGCTGATAAGAGCAAGGTTTTATAATTATTAAATAACACTGCCTCAACAGCCTTTTAGTGCTGCCAGAACCCTCTAAATATACCACTGTGCCCTGTATGCAGGGAGGCTCACTCACATTTATATAGGTGAAGTGGTGCATTTAGTGTGATCACGCTATCCACCTGGGGCAGAGCTACAGGCACTCGGCATGGCCCCCGCCCAATTTCGATGCGCTCTGCCCATTTAGCATGACACTATACCTGTTAGCACCTGAATAACTCTCTGAATATGGGGGCCAGTACAGTGTATAGTATCCATAGGGAAAATTTCCACTTGGAGCTGTAGGGCATTTAAATCTCATAGTATTTAAAGATCTAGTGTACTGCCGGAAAACTGCCTGCAATTAATTGTAACTTTCAGATGTAGTCAGCTTTCACTTCTTATATCTCAAGCATTTATTTTTTTCCGTTTGCTAATTAGAAGATTTTCCACCTGGCAGTACTGAGATGATGTGTGGAGCAACACTCTGGAGGAAAAAAAGTCTGTTCCTCCCACTACATCAACACTGAAACCACACTGACTATAGCATCAGTAGTAACAAATGAGAACCTTTTTCACTGCCAGATTTCAGATCACATGACGCTGCAGGACTGGCTCTCCTGGTTACTAGCGATGTCACAGTTTCCTGCATTTTGATTGGTAGCTTGTGAAGTCACTGCTCAGGCTGCAAGGATTGTGGTGCCTCAAGGTGTTTGGTCCATTTCTGATGATGTAGGAGGAACGGAACTGACTTTTTCCCTCCAGACAGAGTACTGCTCCACACATGCCAGGTGGAAAATCTTCTAATTAGCTAACAGAAATAAAAATTACTTGAGATACTGGAAGTCATAGCTGACTGCATCTGAAATTACTATCAATTCCAAGCAGTACACTAGGCCCAGATATTCAAAAGGGTTGCACATGGCGCAACAGTGTTGCGCTATATTTCTAACCACTGTTCTTTATCTGTACGATATTCAAAGGGAAAAGTCGCGGCACAAATCCCGATGCGCGCGGAGCGCATCAGTACGTGTATGCAGGCACAGGTGGGGCATGCCCATGCATGCCCTGCACAGCCCGATATTCAGCCTGGGATGTGAGAGCCATGCATGCTAACCCTACCTGTGCCAGCACAAAGTTGATCAAAAAAAAGGAACAACTGATGGCTACCCACAGGTGAGCTGCCGCATTGCAGGGTGCAACACGGCAGCTGAGCTCCGCTGCACCTGGCGGCCTCCCCATACTTGATCATGGGCATTTGAATGAAAAAAATTATTCCAATCTCCTGGTGGTCAGTGGACCGCTGACTGCCGATCACGGGCATTTGTATGAAATATTTCATCTTTCTAGTGGTCTAGTGGACCGGCTGATCTACTTGATCACGGGCATTTGTATGAAAAATTATTCTCACCCTTCCTTGGTAGTTCAGTGGGATTGATGAATGCTCGAGTCGCTGGTATTTAGTTAGTCAGTAATACTATTTCTTGTGGTCTAGGTGTTCTTCTTTCTCACATTTCATTGAGTTTCTTACTACCTCGCTCCCCAGTCAGCTAGTGGGTGGCAGCACCCCACCCGCCTGCCTCTTTCTGCTGCTCGGTGACTGACTCCATCGGTAGGGCTTGTATGACCATTGGTCCTCAGCGTGAGCTATGGGCGGCAGCTCAGTACAGACATATCCAGATATGTGAAAGATCTCACATATCTGAAGTGTAGTATGGTATGAGCAGATGCTCCATTGGCTCACGCCAGGACCATCGGGCATAGAGCCTACCAACAGTGTCAGTCGGCGGGCGGGGCGGGTGGCAGGCGTGTGGGTGCTACCACCCGCAGGCTGACCGGAGGAGGAGCAGTGGGGCTTAGTGGGCGGGTGGGGAGGTGGGTACCTAGACCACCAGGGAGATTGGGTATTACTTTTGTTCATCACAAATGCCCGTGATCGGGCAGTCAGCCGTCCACTGGACCACTAGGGAGATTGGGAATTATTTTTTTTCATTCAAATGCCCATGATCGGGCAGTCAGCAGTCCACTGGACCACCAGGGAGATTGGGAATAATTTTTTTAATACAAATGCCCGTATTGCAGTCAGCGGTCCACTGGACCACCAGGGAGATTGGACGTGGTTTCTATTTTTTAATACACCTGCCCACGATCGGGCTGTGGAGCACATTGCCGGCTGCAGGAGGTGTTGGTCCCTGACAGCTGCTGCCTGTCAGGGAGCCAGGTGCAAGTCATCAGGGATTAAGACTTTCAGATGCAATGAAATATAAATACATGCAAATGGCCCCATTTGCACCTTGCATACATTATGACCCCATTTGCATGTCAAGTTTTGAATATAGCGGTTGCTGTGCATGGCGCAATGGAACTTGCATTAGCGCATCTCCATGCTCCACTCTGGCCACTTGCGCTGGCGCAGTGCCACTGCGCCATGCACACTGTGGGTGGCCAGGGTGTGATATTCTATGCTGCTGAGCCATGGCGCAGCTCTGTTGAATATCGCCCAGTCCACACCCCTGCGCAGCCAAGTTGAACTGCGCCCAAGCTTGCGCCACAGCCTGGCACAATTTGAATATCTGGGCCTAGCTCTTTAATTGGGGTATCTAACATAATATATAAGATTTTGTGCTGAATTGTGGAACTTTTCCTGAAATGTACTGTGATTTTTCCTTAAATATTTCTGACACAGCTGTATCATCTTGTAGATATTCCTGTGCTTTAAAATGATTGGTGGCAGAGTTGTTTAGTGATTAGAGAACCAGCTTGGAAACTGGGAGGTCACAGGTTCAAACCACACTAAGACCAAATACCCACCATGTGGTCTTTGGTAAGTATAAGCATGTGATCTTTGGCATGTGTAAGACCCCAAGAGTCTGTCCTGGGCCAGATTCTTCTCTCCATTTTTCTTAACTACTTCCCCACTGCCTGCTTCTCTTGTCCATTCACAGATATGCTGATGATATGGTTCTCTTTTCCTCTGTCTCCTCTGACTTCATGAACCAGATCCAACTGGACTTTAACAACATCCAGCACTGGTTCTGAGAAAATCAGTTATCCCTCAATGCTAAGGAAATGGTCTGTGTGACTTTTGGCACCAGGTAGAGGCTTGCTAGAGTCTCCCCTTCCTTCCTTTCATACCCTAGATGCTGCAACTATTGAGGATGTCTCCTCCTTCAAGTACCTTGGGATCTGATTGGATCGCCTGCTTGCTTTTCTGTTCACATCAGTGCTATCCACAAGAAGCTCCATCCTAAACTTGGAGCACTTTACAGGAGTAAGAGATACATTCCGCTTCCTGCTTGAAGAGAAATCCTCACTAAGATGATTCTCCCCATTTTGACTAGGAAAACATTGTTTACAGTGCTGCCCCAAAGTCCACTTTGGGTAGACTGGACCCCTGCTTCACTCATTCTATTGTTTTGCCCTTGACAAACCCCTGTGTATTCACTACTGTTCTTTGTGTACCTCCTCTCCTCTCTTGATGCCAGACACCTACCCACTGTGCCTTATTCATCTCCAAATTCTGGTTTGGCTTTCTCCCTTCATATCGTGCGTCTTCCCTGTTTTTCATGTTTCTACCTTTTACTCCCTTTGCAATGCATGCATTCACTGTCTTGCTCTCCCACCAATAAAACAAATGCTGGCCAAGCTGCTCTCTCATTCCCCTTCCCTAAAATTTGGGTATGTCTCCCCCCTTCCATTCACACTGCTTCTTCCCTCCACGCTCTGAAATCTGTCCTCTGTGATTCCTTTACTCATCCCTGCAGCTGTTTCTGATACTGGGGTGGACTTCTATTACCAGCCTTCCCCCCTAGACTGACACTAGTTTATTCCCTCTCCACCAGTTGATCAGTCATTGCTCCCTACTCCTCATATTATTGTTTGGGCCCCCTCAGCCCCACTCCTTCGGGCTCTCATGCTGGCACCCCCTATACATCGCGGACCAAACCCTCACTGCTGTGTCTATCTTGGGCTTCCCCTGGGCTCAGCCGACAATCCCCATGGTTGTCCAGCAAATCCCTGCTGGGGGCCCCCTGGGGAGGTGGCAGTGGAAGGAGTAAGTGAGCATTACACCAGGGATAGCAGTTGGGGACAGGTGCAATGTGCCAGGCGGCTGGTGGCAGTAGGGGTCCTGTGGGAGAGCCATGATCTGGTGTTACAGGTGGCCCTTTTCTGTGTTCTGGGGCACCCACCACACACAATGCATGTAGCCATGGTGCTATCCTGGGGGAAGGGATGTATGGCAGCATGGGGTCACCCATACTGCCTAGTACACTCTCCATGAACCACCACCAGGAGCCACTACTAGAGCGGCTTGCCGCATCACACCTCCCCTCAGGAGGGAAGCATCCATGGACCCTGTTGACTTCCTCCCTCCTGACAGCCTCAGCTCCTGGCATCTGGGCTTGGAGCACAACCCAGATCGTCAGTGTGCTAGAGTGATGCCATTGCTCGGTGTCATGGAGCTGCATATTATTGTTTTGTTGCTTACAGTTTTTTTTTTAACTCAGCTTTATTGAGAGATAATGTTTCGTACAACCACATATTACATAATTAAAAGGCTTGCCTGTAATTATGTGAGGGAAGAGCTCCTCCCCACAGCCTATTTAAACAAAGCAGCTGTCTCCCGCACTGCTTAGAGCGAGTCGCATTCGCTGCACTCGTGTGTGCTGGATCTTGGTTGCTTTCTGTTTCCTCCTCTGCTTGCCCCCCCCCCGACTCCTTTGTTCTGTCTTGTTTCATTTTGTGTTGCTTTGCTTCTCTCCCCTTTCTCCTTCCTTGCCCTGTTTGTTTGTTTTCCCCTTCATGTCTTCTTTTTTTTTGGAGGGGGGGGTCTGTCGTCATGCTGTGCTCTCAACCTCTTTATCATTACCCCTGCAATTTCTCCGGCTGCTCATTTAGCCGCCGCTGTGTCCTGCTTCTGCTACCACTCTAGCTCACCTGTCCTCATTCCTTCTGCCTGCTTTTACCTCTGCAACCACTGCTCCATGCTGCTCATTCACATTCAGGACTCACCACTTCCAGACTACAGGACAACATTACCGGAGCCTCTTCACCCCTTTCTCTGCTCACAGCTGCAGCTGCCTCGCTCATACTGCGCACTACCTCAGGATATTAGAACTAATCGCTGCCACTGTGAGTCCGTGCTTTCATCCTTCTGGTCATGGATGTCTCGCAATCTGACTCATTTAGTTGCTCCTGCATTGCTGGCCTGGCCTGCCCTTGGTCGCACAGCACGCTAAACATAACCGACTACTTGCTGCCGCAGTCAATATACACTTCACGGTTACTGTAGCATCTATACGTGATTGCCAGCAATTAACAGACACAGCACCTTGATTTTTTTATGTCAGATCATCTCTATTTAGAAGTTGCTACAGGGCATGATTTGCTTTCTTTCTGGAACAGTAGTATATTGTGTAGTCTTGAACTGCCACTAGTGACTTCTGCATTGCTACTCATTGGTAGTGATACTGCATTGCTGAAAAACAGTGCCAGCCTGTTGTACTCAACACATTACTAAATCTTTATTGCTCAGCAACGCCTCCCCATTGCTCTGACCTGCCATGTAAAGAGTGGGACTGGCTGCTACTCTATTTTACCTTGCTAGCTCACCTACGAAGGGTCCACTGCACATACTAGCTTCTGTAGGGCTAGTTGTCCTTCTATTTGCCTTCCCAGCTGCCTTACGTGGGATCCAGCTGCATGCTGGCTTTTCTAGGGCTTGACTACTTTATCATTCCTTACCAACTGGCCTACATGTAGTTATCTGCGCCCTCTGGACCAGCGGACATTGTTCCTTATGCAACCTGCCTTCGCCCTTCGGGCTGGGAGGTTTCACTACTTCTCCTTTTGCCTGCTCGCTCTGCTCAGGCCTGGAGATTCACAGCTTTTCAGCCTGCCTTCGTCTTCAGGCTGGGAGGTTTACATGTTTCTGCTTCCTGCCTCACCCTGTTCAAAGCTTGGCGATTCTCACATCTACTGCTTACTTGCTGCCGTCTCAGCCGACCAGAAGCTCCTTTCCTGGATTGCATCTGACGTTTATTCTTCATCATATATTTTTGGATGTTTGCCCTGCTGCCTCAGCCATGGACTTACTGCTCCTTCCCTTTCCAAGACACTTGGTTGGCATCCCCTGCAGTCTTTCATTATCATGGTGGTGCTCTAACGGATTCAGACCTGTGACAACGCTACTTCATTTGCTTCAGCCTCTTCAGTTATCTCCATCTGGGACTCTTCAGATCTCGTCTGGTTTCCTGCATCGAACTTTACATACCTTCAGTTTTGGATGTTATTCCTCTCATCCAGTTGCCATATCTGCTTCAGTCTCTTCAATCCAATCCCTGCCTTCCTTGATCTCGATACATCAGTCCTCAGCATCACTTTCTTCTATCTCTGCCTTACGGCTGCAATATTACTGTGCTCAAGGTGATTCAAGATGCTTCATGGAGGCTCTATGCTAGTCTTCATTTTAGCGGACCTTCAGAGTATAGCTGCATTTCTGTTACCTAGAGCTACTTGCCTCTCGTACCTCTCCAGCTGATTGATTGCTGCACATCACGCCGAGGGACTATTTTCCACGCTCAATTTCTGCTGGCAGACATTCCTGGGTCTGGCTGCGCTTCACATACTGGAATCAGCCACTTCTTCCTACCTCATTAGCTATCGGTTCAGCTGCACTTCTCCAGGGGCTGATTGCCATGTCCTGTTCCTTCTCATCTGCCTTTGTTGGTGCACTTCCTTCTCCTTCTGCCTCTCACTTCAGAATTTGCAGTTCTACTGCCTTGCTTATTTGGGCTTACCATATTCTACTACTACTTGGATGCTTCATACCTCACATCAGTATCTCCGATTATCCTCTACATCCTGCCATTATTCAGCTCAGTTCCACAGCCGTTGCCTTCATATCAATTCCTAAGACTATACTTCACTTATCAGACCTGGTTTCATCAGTCAGAACCCTGGCTACAAGCCTTCTCTCATTACACGTACTACAAGCACTCTATTAGAACCGCTTCTTCAGTTATCTCCTTCTCAGACTCTTCGGGTCTCGTCCGCTTCATGCCTCGAATTTGCCTGCCCTCAGTTCTTCATGTTGTTCCTCTCATACAGTTGCCATGTCTCAATCTCAGTCTCTCAAGGTGAATTTGTACCGTCCAGCTGATGGATTCCTGCGCATCATCAAAGGACTACATCGCTTGATTTCTGCCAGCAGACATTTCTGGGTCTAGCGGGCTTTCATGCTGTACTCAACCGCCTCTCCTATCCTGCCAGCTGTCTATTAGCTATGTTTTCTTCACAGGCTGGTTGCCATCCCTGTTCCTTCTTCTTTGCCTATATTGGTGCAATCCTGCTCTACTATCTATCGCTTTGGATTCAGTTCGACTGACTTCATTCATTTGGACTCACCTCATTCTACTACTTGGATGCTTCATAAATCGCACCAGTGTCTTCGATTGTCATATAGCATGACATTCCAGCTCAACTGTACAGCCATTGCTTCATATCAATTCCTACAAGATTATATTTCTTATCAGAACTGTATTCATCACTCGATAGCCTGGCCTCAAGCCTTCTCTCATTTTTCGTACTATACAAGCCCTATTAGAAACCTGGAAGTCATACTACTTCTAATTCATCCTGCCTCGTAGACATCAAACTTGGATGCAATTATCTTCCGGTCTCTTGTATTGATTTCATCAGTCATCAACTTCATCTCAAACCATCACTCAAATCCTTGGATTATGCCCTATATCAACTGAAGTACGGAAGATGGTTCTTCAATATATCTACACTCCATCTCAGACTTATTGGAAGGAAATTATTTCACTGGACATTTACAATTCAGCTTTCTTAAGCTCCATTCATCTGGATTGAATTCTACTAATTTGAATTCAGATTTAGCTGATTAATTTAGTTTAATTAGGATCTCTCTCCTTTAGTATGCCCAGAAGGACGGGCAGATCAGTAGCCATGGGTTCTCAGAGGTTTCCCCCAAGGGGGGTTTTCCTCTCCTGAGTGCTACTGGTCACACTCTCCAGAGCTGGAGGAGGTGATCGTCTATTCTTATCATTAAGGTGTTATGTACGACTTCTTCAGCATTCAGTTACTGAACAATAGTTGATATTTATTCTTTTGGGGGCTCCATAATTCTAATCCAAGCCTCCTTCCTACAGGTGGGATACAGAGAAAGGCCAAAACCATCAAATATTATCAAACGACTCAATTCAAGCATCCAAGTACCTAAGCACATCATTATATGCTGGCTCTGTATCCAACAACCATCTACATCATTCCACTATATGTTACATAAGCACTGAGCTATGAACCACACATAATTGAAAGGCTTGCCTGTAATTATGTGGGTGAAGAGCTCCTCCCCCACAGCCTATTTAAATGAAGCAGCTGTCTCCTGCTCTGCTTAGAGTAAGTCGCATTCACCCACCATCCTCCTCGACACCTCCTCCTTCTGCGGCACTCTTATCCCACCGGGGGGCTCCATAATTCTAATCCAAGCCTCCTTCCTACAGGTGGGATACAGAGAAAGGCCAAAACCATCAAATATTATCAAACGACTCAATTCAAGCATCCAAGTACCTAAGCACATCATTATATGCTGGCCTCTGTATCCAACAGCCATCTACATCATTCCACTATATGTTACATAAGCACTGAGCTATGAACCACACATAATAACAATGTCATAGCTTGATCTATGATCTAAACTGTGTAACAGAGTACTTTACTGTCACACTTCTATGCCAGTTGTGGGTAATGTTACAACTTAATTCATTTTTTTATGATGTAAAACTTCAGTTGTTGTACTATAACTGGGTTCTTCAAGACTAATAACCAGTAAGAGAGTAAAACCATGTTGTAGTGTTGCTTTGGTTTGTCTTGAGTCATTATTTGCAAATGAACGTGTTAATAATATAAGTATTAAACTAACAAATGTGACTGTCTGACTGTCCCCTGTAGACTCTGTCAAGTGACCATTATCCATTTGTATGCTAGCAAAAAGGTTGAGGGCCGCCAAAGAAAAGGAGGAGAAAAGAAAACCCTCTAGGATAGGTGGGCAAAAAGGATTGTTCAAGGCCCATCTTCTACCCTTGTTTTAGGTATTCCTGACCAGTGGCATGGGGTTCTCACTCAGCAAGGTCTGTGTATTGCATAAGGCAGAATGTTCACTGACCAAGGTTTGCCTTAAGCCTTGCTGGTCTGTTGTGTCTGGCGCCTCTTGTCCCTCTGTTTCTTAGATTTCCCATGCACATCACAAATCCCTGAATTCCTTTATGGTGAGGCGCAGTGCCGCGGTGATGCGCTTCATCATGTGAAGCTCCCACATCCTTGCACGCCACTCCCCGACCATCGGTATCGCTTCTGTAAGCTAGTGTGACATAATCCACCTTCATAGCTGCCAAACAGAAGGATCTAAATAGCATTTGTTGGGACAAATGCCCCAAGCCTGGGATTTTTTTCCGCAGGATCAAGTGTTTGAAGATGTAGGGGATGTCCACTCCCCATATACACTGCAATGCTCCATGTATCTAGGACCAGTAGACTTGTAGGTGAGGACATCCCAAAAAAGTATGATGATGTATACTCGTGTGCCCACAGTTTTGCCAGCACAGCTCTGAGCCTCTGGCTGAAACTGCTTGGTGACTGTGGGAGTATAGAAGTACCTGATGAGGCACTTCCACCTGAATTCTTGCCACGTGGGGGATGAAGTGGTTCACTAGCCAATCCTCCACATGTAATCCCAGTCCTCCTCACTTATTGTAATCTGTGCCTCTCACTCCTAGGCCTCTCTCACCCTCTGAAATTTAGGATGATCCGTGCTTTGTAGCATCTCATAAGCTGTGGCAATGTTATCTCACCGGCCTATAAACTTAACAGCCCAGTATAGGAATTGCTCAAGTCTTGTGAGATCCCTATTTAGTAGGGCAAACCTCCCCTGGGTTTGTAAATAGTAGTGGACCTGCAGGAAACAGTAGAAGTCCTGCTGAGGCAAATTAAATTGTTGATGTATGTCCATGAAGGAGAGACAGGACCTATTATGTAGAAATGGTTTGAATCTTATTAAAGAGCTGTGGTTCCAGCACTTAAATCCTGCATCTCCTGATGGAGGGCTGAAGTCTGGGTCCTCTATTATGACTGTTTGTGGTCCAATTTTGTTAGGTGTCCCAGAGAGCAGCCAGGCCCTCAGGAGCGCGCAGAATGTCTTGTGAGCGGGTTTCTGATGAAGGCAGCAACGGCGTTATTTAGCATAAGGCAGTACCTAACAAAGGCATTGGGAGTCCGCTTGTCTGCCTCCAGGTCTAGCCACCCAGAGTCAAGATTCTGTTTGACCCATGTCACAACTGGAGAGAGTTGCGCTGCTACGATCAAAGACGCATATCTGGTAGTGCCAGTCCCCACTTTTTCTGGGAAAGGTTATCATGCGCCTCCTGATCCAGTGGCGATGGACAGCCCATATGAACACTAGAATGTTCTTCTGTAGCTTTTCCAGAGGTCTCTGGGACCTTTATGGGCAAGGCCTGGAAAGGAAGAAGCATCTGGGCAGAACATTCATTTTGACCACTGCCACTGCCCTCTGCTACCCCTAACGGGTAGAGGTTCCAATGTGCAATGTCCACCTCACCTCCCTCCAGCTTTCCATAATTTAATGAGAGAGAGCTGAGTTTAGCTGAGATCCATATGCCCAATTAATGTACAATCCTATTTGTCACCCACTGAAAGGGAAAATCTTCTCTAACTGGGGGAGAGGGGGACTTGCCATTTAGCCGAGAGGCCTCTGACTTAGAAAAGTTAATCTTATATCCCAATATAATACCATAGGTTTCAGCTCCTTGAGCAATTCCGCACCAAGTCCTGAGGTTGAGTGAGAAAGAACAGGGTATCATCTGCATAAAGTGAAATGTTATGTTCTCTATCCTGACTTCTTACTTCCCTAATCCTGTGGGTTGACATGAATTGCCTGCACTAACCGCTTCATACATAGAACGAAGAGCAGTGGTGATAATGGGCAACCCTGCCTGGTGCCCCGGTAAGGAAAAATCTGTCTGAGGTCACCCCATTAACCCTTACCTTAGCTTGAAGGGAAGCATAGAGCTCCCATACACACGTAAGGAACATGCGCCCCAGTTCCATCACCTCTAGAGTCCTGTACAAAGATCCCCAGTTCACTCTTTTTTGCATCCCTGAAGATTGCCAGTGTTAACTCTTTGCCCTGTTGAGCTCTGATCAGTATGTTGAGCAGACACCTGATGTTGTTGTGTATTAATCTGCCATTAATAAACCTGGTTTGATCCAGGTGAATCAGGAGAGCCACAACTCTGTAATCAGAGTGCCAGTATGGGCGTAAAGATCTTAAGATATGAATTCAGAAGCGAGATGGGACTGTAAGAGCCACACAGCGTTCCTTCCTTACCTGGTTTGGGAAGCACTGAGATTTGGGCATAGTGCCACGAGGGTGGGGCTGGTTCTCCTTCCTGGATCCCCTGACAGACTTCCAGCAGCTTGGGGGCCAGTTTATCTTTGGATTTTTTATAAAATTTGGCTCCTATTCCATTTGGGCCTGGGGTCTTACTGACTTTTAAAGGAAAACACTGGAAAAGAGACAGCTTTCCTCAGACGCTACAGAAGCTCTCAATTAGTACTATCAAACAGTAACAACTTTTTTAAATTATTTAAAACCGCTACCCACAACTTCCACTTTCTGTTGCTGGAAGCCACCATCTCATGAGCAGCAGTAAGTTTCCAGAGCTCACTTTATGCTAATATGCCTGTTTGACTTCTGCTATTGGTTGGTAGGACATATTAGCATAAAGTGAGCTCAGGAAGCTCACTGCTACTCACGAAATGGTGGATGCCAGGAATAGAAAGTGAAAGTTGAAGACCACTTTTAAATCACTAAAAAGGCAATTAGCACTGATCAAGCATTTTGTAGTGCCTGGTAAAGCTGTGCCTTTTCCAGTGTTTCCTTTAACCTGATTATTGCCCTTGAATTTCTAGTAGTGTAAGGGGCAGAAATGTTTCTTCTTGTAACTCAAGAGTCTCAGTACCTGAATCCTCTGAAAGTACTCATCCATCCTACTCCCAGGGTCAGGAATTGGATCCTGCTTATACAGTTCCTTATAAAACCCCATGAAGTGTTGCAAAATCACAGATGGATCTGTATCACAATGCCTGGTACCCTGTTTTTGTATACGTAATACAGTCTGGTTTGCTGCTTCTCTGCAAAGTTGCCAGGCCAGGAGGCACCGCCTGTTGTCCAGACTCATAGTACCTTTGTCTCAAGTACCTTAGATTTCCTTCTATCTTTTACCTCCAGAACTTGGTTCAGCTGTGTTCGGCATCTGTCCAACCTCTCCTTGACTCCAGTGTCCAACGTAATTTTTGCTGTGCCTGAAGGTCAAACAACTGCTCCTCCAGTTCCCTGCTGTTTCCGTAGCCTCCCTTTCTGCTCCTGGAGGCACAGCTGGTGATACGCCAGTGAGAACTGCCTTGAGACCGTCCCACCAGGCTACCCCCAATGTTGCCCTCTGGGGTTAGTATTCCTAGTCTCTGTTTCTACCATCTGCCGAAAATCTACCTGATTGAGAAGGGAGGCATTAAACAGCCAGCTGTTGGATCTCACCTTCAGGGTGATCAGCAGGTCCAGCTTCACTGGAGCATGGTCTGAAATAGTGATTGGTTCTATATCGCACCACTCTGCCATGTGGACCCATTCTGCAGAGATTGGGAAGAGGTCCATACGGGAATAGGCCTGGTGTGGATGCAACCAGAAGGTGTAGTCTTTGGTTTTGGGGTGCAGCAGTCTCCACACCTCTACCAATCCCAACACCTGGGACAGTCTCCTGATACATTGGCCTACTTTAGTCTGTGTTGAAGTGTTACTTCTAGATCTAGTTGTTTGCAGTTAAATGTTATTTTGCCTGCTTTGTAACCACTGTATGGATTTACTATATAGCAATTTTATTCTGAAGCTGCTCTTGTAATTTGTATATATTACCTTATTTGCATATGTTGTATTATTTTGTACATGGTACCTTGGATCTCTCTCTTCCCTTTCCTCTCAGGATGCATCTGCAAATGAGCTGACGCCAGCTTAGTATGACTTTGAAATAAATGAATGAAATGCATTATCCTGCCACCTGTAGATGGTTATGTCTGTGGCACTCCCATACTATGAGGGGACAGCTAGAGTTCCTCAGTGCCAAAGAGACCTTTGTGGGTGGCCACCCAGGTTCATGTGTCTTTCAAGGGGTGTCAAGGGCTGTGGGGGTCTGATAACACAAACTCAATAAATGTAATGCCCACACCCACAATGTTCTGAAGAAGGGCATTTATTGCAGTGCTCACAAGTTACATTCCATTCTTCATTATACTCCAGAAGTTCTGCACAGCCACTGTGATCAATATTCAGTTGTTTCCTCCTCCATCCCACCCCAAAGTCAGGTAAAGACACAAAATCTCAGCAGGTGGCTGATATATATCAGGCCCTTACCTCGTGTAGCAGCCATGCTGTGCACATGGTTCAGAAACCGACGGAACCCAATCTCATACATGACCATGCTGGGCACATGTGTAATTAAATGCAGTTTAGTTCAGTTCAACATTTGATCCTATACCCAAAATTCCAATTACAGGTTACTACTCAGCAGTTCAGGTGATAGGAAGCTCTGTCATGCAGAACCATACAAGTCCTGGGAGACACTGTACATACACCATTCTGGGCCCACAAGTCCTGTACCCAAAGGAATATTTGGAACCTTGCTTATCTCTTACTCCAGTTTGTCCCAAAAGAGTCAGACTGAGTTAAAACCCTCCACTCCTGATTTCAACAGCCTTCACCACTTCAGTTGGTTGTTTGGTGCTCTATTATAATTCAGGAGACATTTCGGATTGGGATGGGTGCTGAGAGTTGGGATCTGGAGAATGTTTTCCACTCTCCTCTACTCTTTCTCCTCTCTTTCATTCTTTTTCACTTGTGTGAAAACGAGTCAGTTTTTAACCCTTGCCAACTGTCAATCAGTCCTATAACCCCCCCAAGCAGCACAGAGTAGACAGTACTGGAGCACCTTTCTTTAGAGTACACGGAATCTATTTAGAAACCCTTGGGGTTTTTCCAGGAGTTACACAAGTCGCTTAATCTCCCAGTGCTCCCCTCCCCTCCACCCAGCTGCAGAACTGACTAGCAGCAAGATATTCCAGAAAAAAGATGGAATCTCAGCTAGACTACTGTATACTGGGTAAAACAAAATGATACAAATTATATTTTTCCACATTGGCATAATGAGAAAATCGAGTAGCAAACATTAGATTCCGGTGTACTGGAATGTTTTACAAGGAAATACTGTTACATCAGAAATATTTGCACTTGTGTAAAACACTAGAAGCTGAACATCTCCAGCTCTATAAACACAGCCTTTGACTACAGAGTGCTATACTTGGTAATTCAGTTATAACCACAATAGACAATATTAATGGATCACAATAACATTCCCATTTTTAGTGTGTAAATTATGAAGCAATTAACAGATCTGAAAAGGTCTTGGGTAACAAAAATGGAAAACATGGCAAACAACGTCTAAACAAATAAATGCAAAATATTGATTTAAAATGTACTAATTTGTGCTGAATCATATTCAGAAATATATTCATATCACATTTAGATATTTTACCATCCCTCAGGGATGCTTTGAGATCACAGAAAAGAAACTGCTGGTAAATATGAATTAATCCTTTTCTGTTTTGTCCAGTATTTCCCCATATGTATTGATTCTGCACTAGGATATAGCATCACAGCAAACACTGAGGATGAGAAGAAGATCTGTGACTGCATAGAAGGCAGTTCAATTGCTTGGAAGGTCCTTGGACTTATGGTTCAATGCTATGCATTCCAGTTATGTGCTGATGTAATCCAAAGATTCTTTTCTTGTCTTCCCCTTCCAGAGATAAGTGGCTACCAAATGCCAGGATTTTAGATCTATAGTAGGGTTGCCACCTGTCAGATTTTTTACCTGGTGATCAGGTTTTCAGAGCCCCTATCAGGGGCTGCGTGGAGGATGACAACAGTAAAGCTGACATATTGAACAGGTATTTCTGCTCAGTCTTTACTGAGGAAGAGGAGGGTAATGGGTCTGAAGGGAGTACAAGGGGTGAGAATGGTGCAGAAATGGACACAAGTCCCTTTACACGAGAAAGGGTCCTGAAGGAACTAGAAGTAATAAGAGTTGATAAAGCAATGGGGCCAGATGGGGTGCACCCCAGGGTCCTTAAAGAACTAAGAGAGGTGGTGACTGAACCTCTGGCTATCCTGTTTAGCTGATCACTGGAAGCAGGGGAGGTACTGAAAGACTGGAGGATAGCAGATGTAGTCCCCTTATACAAAAGTGGGAACAAAGAGGAAGCAGGGAACTACAGACCAGTCAGCCTCACCTCGGTAGTGGGGAAGATCATGGAAGCACTACTGAAGGAGAGATTGGTGGAACATCTAGTTGTCAATGGACTACAGGACCCAAGGCAGCATGGTTTCACCAGGGGGAGGTCATGTCAGACCAACCTCACTGAATTTTTTGACTGGGTGACTAGGGAGGTGGATCGGGGAGGGCAGTGGACATGGCCTATCTGGACTTCAGCAAGGCCTTTGACACTGTGCCACATAGAAGACTATTACACAAACTGGGGAATATGGATGTGGGCAGGACAGTAGTGTGGTGGGTAGGTAACTGGCTGGGCAGCAGGACACAAAGGGTGGTGGTAAATGTCACTCCACAGAGGGAAGAGTGACCAGTGGGTACCACAGGGATCAGTGCTGGGACCGGTCCTATTCAACATCTTCATCAGTGACATTGCACAGGACCTAGAAGGCAGAATTTCACTGTTCACTGATGACACAAAGCTCTGTAACAGAGTAGACACACCAGAGGGTGTAGACAGAATGAGAAGGGACCTGCAGAAACTTGAAGAATAGTCAGGGGTTTGGCAGTTGAAATTCAATGCAAACAAGTGCAAGATAATGCATATGGGGCACAAAAACCCTGGCAGAATATATCAGTTGGGGGGTGAATATAGCATGCACCAAGCAGGAAAGGGATCTTGGGGTTATCATCTCTGATGACCTCAAGGTAGGGAAACAGTGACAAGGCAGCAGGTAAAGCAAATAGGATGCTGGAGGCATAGGCAGGGCATCACCAGCAGGAAAAGGGAGGTCATAATTCCACTATACAAGACACTAGTGAGGCCCCACCTGGAGTACAGTGTACAGTTCTGGAGACCTTACCTACGTAAGGACATAGACAGGGTAGAGAAGGTTCAGAGGAGGGCAATAAAGATGGTGCATGGATTGCATCACAAGTCCTATGAGGACAGGTTGAAGGAACTGAACATGTACTCCCTGGAGGAGAGGAGGGAGAGAGGGGATATGATAGAGACATACAAGTATCTTACAGGGAGGAACAGGGTGCAGGAATACATTATTTTTAAGCGAAAAAGATGTTCTAGGACTAGAGGGCATGGGATGAAGTTGGAGGAGGACAATTCAGGAGAGCGAGGAAGAATTTCTTCACAGAATGGGTGGTGGACAGGTGGAACACCATACCAGAGGAAGTGGTGGGGCTGAAACAATCACGGATTTATGGATGCATGGGATAGACATAAAGGAATTCTGGAGGTCACGGGTAAGGGCAACAGACTTCTAGGAAAACATAAACTGAACTTACAAGCTCAAATGGCAGACTGGTGGGCTATAGGCCCTTATCTGCCAACACTGTCTATGTATCTGGTTTTGCTCTGTGCTGATCAGGATTTTGAGCCATTTTGAGAGCTCACATACTTTTGAAACAAATTTTGTCATATCATTCAATGTTTCAGCAACATATCCAGGTTACAAACAAGTTCTGTTGTCAATGTAGCCTTTTGTTTGTGAATGCAGTCAGCCTGGGAGGTGTAATGTATGGCCATTTACACCCTTAGCACTTACTTAAGCTAATATTTCCAGCACATCTTAAAGTGGCATAGCAGCACAGCTGCCGCCACCTTTTTTAACAGTAACAGAGACAGTTGTTCTCCACTTTCATTTGCTGGTAAACATTTAAATCTTGAACAGAATTTAGGCATTTTTAAATGTTTTAAATTATTTTTTTTTTCCTCAAGAAAAAAGTATGGTAATTTCTTTGGTTTTGAAATAATACTGTGGACAAGAACAGGAAATGGAGGCAGAAAATATATAAATTATGTATACTGTTGTATTCTATTTACAGTATTTCCTTGTCTCCACCAGATCATATCTGTAAATGAGATTTCTTTATCTCTATGGTTAACCAATCCCAATAAATACATAAGTAAATAAATAATTAAGAAGAACCCAGGAAGGTAACTTTAACAGGCACAGTACAGTATCTTAACATTTTTATTTAACTGCTGCTTTAAGTGTTGTCTTTTATTGGAGGAACAGTGCGTGATGACTCATGAGAAGGAGTGGGGCTAGGGGTGGAACTTAGGGTCCGTTTTTTGCCTAATCCAAAAGTGGCAACCCTACTATTATATAGAGACATACTGGAACTCAGAAAAAGGAAAATACTGTGAGTATGAACAATTTTTCCTTGTGCTCTGCATCTGTTAAATGGTTCTTTTACAACATGGAACTTTGCAATCTCTGCTTTATCAGTTTTGTGAGAATTTCCTATATGTGTGTGTGTGTGTGTGTGTGTGTGTGTGTGTGTGTGTGTGTGTGTGTGTGTGTGTGTGTGTGTGATCCCTGTAATATTCAAAGAACAGAAATACACTAATCCCACTCATACAATAATTCTTAGGGTATACTCAGGGTTGTTGCAAGATAATGCAATATGTGTTGACTATGACATGCCTCTGCCGAAAAGTGAAGCATCATTATCCCACCGCCAATTCCGAGTGCAGAATTTATGTACGTTATAAATGTTTTAAATTGCTTTTTTCTCAAGAAAAAAGAAGGATGCTTTATTTGACTTAGAAATAGCATTGTAAAACTGACAAAGGGTTTTGATAAAAATATGTAACAGCCCTTAACTTATCACTTGGCTGTTCTGGGGCTCTCGGGTCTACACTGTACACATCTCCAGAGGGGCTGTCTTGGGTTCACTAATGGGCTTGCTACACTGAATTGAATGGTGCGTGCCTCCACCTGGGGCAGTGGTATGGGGTACCTGTTGGATAAAACACATGGTTACCAGCCCCAGGAAAACTATATTCACATTCCCACACACAGTGACCTTTCTCCACACAATAATAGTACACACCACGAATAAACAGTGAACCAGTATTATAAAACAAACTAACCTCTGATTTATTCTGGGGTTAGGGTAATGGAGACTAAACAGCATTGACCAACAACTTTAACAGTTGTACCCACATAGTCCCAGTACCTCTCTGTGGTGCACCTGGCTTCCCCAATCAGCCGTTCCGATGTTAACAGTCTGTTGCAGTGGGTACCTCACAGAGTTGCTGGTGGCCAACCAGTGGACACAAGGTAGGTGCTGCATTGATGACTTTGGGATACAAAGGAAATAATAGTTTTGAAAATAACTTACAGAACTTTGTAAGGGGCCCAAATCGCAATTCACACAAACTCAGCAGTATCTGTTCCACTTTTCTGCCTGGGCTTATCCTGTAGACTGTCGATTCCAGCCCAGGACTTCACCCCCTTAACATTAACTATCTAGCTAATTATACTGCAAAAAGACGGTGCACCCCTTTTGGTCGACACCCTGACAGCGAAACAGGAAAAAAGACCATTACGGCAACATTTGCGGAGTCTGCATCCATGGCTATGTGCTGGTTGTTTTCATTTTGTTTTGCAATTGGACTGTTCTGGAATACCTAGTTCTACATGGTTGTACCTCACTGTAGCGAGTTTTCTAATGGATAACCGCTGATGTTGTGTATCTGCTTCTTCGTTTGCCAGCCTGTTATGTCATAAAACCTCTTCAGAAGGGATTTGGAAGTGGCAGCGCAATGTGTTTTGTGCTTTGGTGATAGTCAACGATACACTGTGCTGGCATACCAGTTTCTATATGTTTATACCTCACATTAGCAACTGTTCTCTTGGCGCACCATTCACTCAGTGTACAGTATTTGTTTCCTCATTCATCAACCAGTTTTTTTTACAAAACTCTCACAAATGAATTTAGAAGGTGCATAACGCTGTGTTTTGTGCTGGGGTGATAGAAACCAGATGATGTTACTGCTGAGACAACATTCATACATAATCTTTGGCATTAAGTCTAACAGTGCACACTTATATTTTGTAAGTCCAGTTTCATTCAGCTTTAAATGAATTATGACTGAATTATGACTGTCCCCTTTTTGCTGTATTGGTCTCCCATGAAATAATTGCACCTTGCTTGCTTGCCGAAAGACTGGCAGCACAACAGATACAGTAAGCGTCATAAAGACCAAGCCACAACAACACTGGGTTCTTGTTCATGCATTTATAAACATGGTTTGGGAAGTCAATGCAGAGCCATGGAATTTCAGGGCTGGTTTATGGGAGCTGCTAAAATAGCACCAGATAAATTGGGTTGCTTTCTAGCATATACTGCCAGTGTGCAGCTAGTTCTCATTAGCAAAATAATGATGTATTACTGAGTGGCGCTGACAGGTTGTGACTCAGACAGGGCAGGTATGATACAATCACCCTCCAGACCACACATATGGTATAATCCTGCATGTTGATTCATGGCCAAAAAAGGGAAAAATACATAATGAACAATCACATTCTTTTACCTGCTATAAGAAAGTATGTGCCGCCCCAGTTATTCTGTAATCAAACAATATATACTAATGACATGAAGTGGAATGTCACCTCGTGTTGTGTTATTCAGGTAAACCTGCAAAAGAGTTCAAAAGAGGGTATGGTGAGGTCTCACTTCAGTTCAGATCCGGAGAGCCGACATCTGCTGAAAAGAATAAACTCTGCAAGTATTCTCTCAGCTGGCCATGCTACATGATTGCAAGGGGGAGGAAGGAGTTTCAGATGATGTGGCTAGGAGCTGAATTCCCAGTTTACATTGTAAAACTATATTAAAACAAGTTATCTGGCTCTTGTTTGTAAGGCTATCAAATATTATGCTACCACAAGCATGGGGTGGATGTCAATAAAAGTCACGAACCCCGGCCGCCTGACTGTCTGCAAGGACTTAGACAATTGGGGACCAGAGGACAAAACATTGGTCTCAGGTACTCTCAACATTCTGCCTAGTCAGTTTTTTTGGGCAGCTACATCTGTCGTCAGCTTATTAGTTGCTTGTACTCAACATTGGTGTGCCTGCAGGAACTCCAAAAGGGTTTAACATGAAAAATTCATTACCAAGTGTGGCACGGATCTGAATACTTTGCTATCTGTACCACTGGCACTACTACCAAAACTGAAGTCAGCCATGGTAGCAGTGGCATGTGTTTACCTGGTAAAACATCACTGCCTAAGACCCATGATGCTGTGTGAGAATTGTCGTACACCGGTCAGGCTTTCACTCACTTCCGGGTCCGTGGGCAAACAAAAAGGTGTGTTGCAACCTCCGTTTTGCCATATAAGCAACTCTCTAGGACTTCTTTTGTGTTTAGTTACTGGATGATGAATTTCTAGTGTCAATGTGAGCAAATTCCTTTAAGCAATCTAGAATCCACAAACTCTTGTATATATTCTGGAATGCTGGTTAGTTTTTCTCTGCACCCAATGAAGGGACCTGAGAGGTCTTGAACACTTGAGTAAAAATTCTTCAGTTAGTCTAATAAGAAATATTACCAGAAAAAGTGTACTTAAAAGCAGATTTAATATGTATGGTAATTTATTATTGAAGCTGGAAACTGGACTTTGGAAAAATTGGCTTTATTGCTGCTTTAATATCCTCAGTCTGTTGCATGAAATATGAGGTAATTAACCTCCCCCACAGTGATGAAAGAGGTCTGGAAGGAGGAGGTGGAAGGATGAGAAAATAGCAAAGGGTGGAGAGGGTGAGGAACACATAACAAGTGTAGGTGGGGTGCACAGAGGGGAGAAACGTGAAGAGAAGAAGAGAGGGAAGGAAGGAAGGTCAGATTCTAGGTGGAGGGTGGTGCTTCTGAACAGGCAGAGCCTTGGAAACAAGATGGACAAGCAGCAGCTTATTAGCAGACAGGAGGGTGGCATAGCAGCAGTAACTAAGACTTGGGCAACACCACACCATGACAGGGACCTTGCGATCCCTGGATATAAACTATACAGGAAGGACAGGGTAGTTGGGAGGAGGTGGCAGTTTACATCAGCGAGGGAATAACTTGAGGGAGGAGTTGGAGAAAGGAAGGTGGAGGCATTATGGGTTCAGTCATGACTCAATAGAGGGAAGGTGAGGTTGGGGATTCTTTACAGAGCACCCAACCAGGATGAGGAGAGGACAGAGAACTGAGCTCACAAATATAGAAGATGAAAAGAAATGAGAGGTGGTAATTCGGGGCACTTCAGTCTGCCCAAGGTTGACTGGAGCGTACCATCCACAACATGTCAGGTGATCCTGGAAGGATTACAGAGTGGGTTCCTGATTCAGGGCACACAGAACCAGCAAGAGTAGAGCAATCCTTGATCTGGTGCCCATGAATGGGAGCATGTACAGGAATAATGGTCAGGGAGCTCCTGGGTGGGAGTGACCATTGCACAGTGAATCCTACTAAGACCAAAATCTTGGATTTTAGGAGGGCAGACTTGATGAAGATGAGTGAAGTGCTAAGGAGCCATCTGGCAGACATCAGAGCAGATATGGGGTGGAGCAAAGCTGGTTCATCATTGAGGAAGGAATACTGGTTGCCACAGAGGAGTGAATTAGGCTCAGGAAGAACTCCACAAGGGCCAAAGCACCCAGCTGGTTCAGTTCTGGGGTCACTTAGGCAGTAAGGGAAACAAGGTTAGCCTATAGAAAATTCAGGAAGACCAAGAGAGAGGTGGATAGG
This sequence comes from Neoceratodus forsteri, assembly GCA_016271365.2. NCBI lineage: Eukaryota > Metazoa > Chordata > Ceratodontiformes > Ceratodontidae > Neoceratodus > Neoceratodus forsteri. The sequence continues at coordinate 1,169,618,055 of CM057456.1, read as the reverse complement.
GTAAATTACTTAAGGTTGGCTAGTGAGGCAAGTAAGGAAGTCCAGTGAGCTGAGACACAGAAGGAGCTGTAGATAGCTGAAGAAATAAGAAGGGGGAGAAGGCCTTCTTTCACTGTATAAGCAAGACAAGGGACAAGAAGGACAGATTGTTAGGCTTAAGAAAGGGGAGGAGTGGGTAGAGGATAACGGGGGAAAAGCAGAGATACTAAATGTGTATCTGCTTCTGTTCCATCTCTATCAGGGAGAAGGCTGGACCAGGGAACAGCACATGTGGTGCCCCTCCACAAAAGAAGTCCCAAGGATGATCCAGGGAATTACAGACCAGTCAGTCAGTCAGACCTCAATTGTATGCAAGCTCATGGAGATCATACTTAAGGAAAGGTTGTTAGAATATCTAGAGGAGCATGGTCTCCTGGATGCTTGGCAGCATGGGTTTATGGGGGGAAGGGGAGATCGTGTCAAAGGAATCTGATTGACTTCTTTGACTGGGTCACTAAGACAGTAGACAGGGGCCAGGTGGTAGACATCCTCATCTGGATTTCAGCAAGGTCTTTGACTCTGTGCCCCACAAAAGGTTGATCAGGAAGTTGTCAGATCTTGGAGTTGGGGAGAAGATGATCAGATGGGTGGAAAACTGACTGAGGGACAGAACCCAAAGAGTGGTTGTTGGGAGGGGGGAGAGTTATCTGACACCAGAGAGATTATCAGTGAGGTCCCACAAGGCTTGGTAATGGGGCCAGTGTTGTTCAATGTCTTAACTAATGACATTGAGGATGGCATTAAGGGCAAAATGTGCCTATTCGTGGATGACACCAATGTCTGTGGCAGAGTGGACACAGCTGAAGGGATACAGGAGCTACAAGACAATCTGGAAAAGCTGGGGTGGTGGTCCGGGATCTGGCAAATTAGCTTCAATACCAAAAATGCAAAGTTATACACACCAGAGCCAAGAATCCCAGGATTGAGTACTACCTGGGTGGAGTCTGGGTATCTGCATTAGAGGAGAAGGACCTGGGAGTGATGATAACGAGTAACCTGAAGCACTACATACAGTACAAGAAAGCAGCAGCAAGGGCAAACAAGATGCTGGGATGCATAGCTAGAGGGATCAGTAGTAGGGGAGAAGAGGTTGTACTGCCCTTGTACAAGTCACTGGTGAGGTCACATCTAGAGTATGGAGCTTAGTACTGGTGCTCACACCCATACCTCTCAACCTCTTGCCTCATAAATCAGGGACAAGGCTTAAAAAAATCAGGGACAAAGGACCAGAATCAGGGACACATCTTCAAAATTGGTGATATCCTGTCAGAAAGCTGGTAGACTAAGTGGCTTAGTGTAAAATGCATTTTCTAAGGAAGAACCCATTTGTAGCTGTAATGTTTGACATTATTTTGTGCCTACAGCTCACACTGTTTGCTCATGGAAACACATTTTTTAGGAGTGACAGCGTAACATTTTAAGGCAAAATCAGGGATATCCCTGAAAATCAGGGACAGTTGAGAGGTATGCTTACACCTGAAAAAGGACATTAACCTGAGGAGAAGGTCCAGAAGAGGGCTATAAAGATGATAGTGGCTCAGCAGAGTAATGCATATGAGGAGAGGTTGAGGGCACTGAATATGTACTCCTGGATGACAGGAGAGAGGGGAGGAGGAGGGACATAATTGAGACCTTCAAGTACTTGAAAGGGATATATAAGGTGGATAAGGAGGGTCTCTTTAAGCTAAGTGGCAACCATAACACAAGGGGGCACAGTCTTAAGTTGGAGGGGGAAGGTTTAGGAGGGAGGTCAGGAAGCGATTCTTCATGGAGAGGGTAGTAGACATTTAGAATGTGCTGCTGGAAGATGTGGTCTTGTTGGAGATGGTGCGCAGCTTCAAGAGAGGCTGGGATAGGCATAGAGAGAATGTAAGGATCATGTGTAGAGTGGATGGAAGGGTTGGGAGGAGTTGGGGGGACAGGGTCATTCGCCTAAGCTGAGGACTCTGCAATATGAGCAGACTAGATAGACTAAATGGCTTTCTTCTGCTGGTTTCTTCGTATGTTTGTATGTTTCTATTTACCAATATTCATATTAAGGGTTGGCTCAGTGGAGAAAGAACTGGAAGGGGACAGGATCAGCTGTGTTCCAGGACAGTAGCTGCTGCTGTTGTTTTCACAGGGTTCTTGTGGATTTTACTTGGTAGGTTAGTTCTTTTCTTACTCTAAGGGCTAGCAGGGTATTGTTTTGGGTGCTGCTGGATGTTTGTAAACTGATTTGGTGGCTGTAAGTGGGGCTCATTTTGTGGATGTTTCACTGTGTAACAGGCTGCGTGGTAGAGGCCTGTTTCTTCTGATTTAAAACCTATTTGGTGGGATTTGCTTGGAGATGGTTATTTGAATTGGAGACCTATATCTGTTAATTTCAAGCCTATTTTGATGTGTTGTTAGTGAAGCTGATTAAATTGGAGTCCTGTTTCCTTTGGCAGCAAAACATATTTTAGGGCTTTGACTTGAATTTTGATTCCTTGTGCTGACTCCATTAGCTGTAAAGGTTACTGCATAGTGGGGAGGGTGTTAATGGTCTGGCCAGGTCTCACTCAGCCAATTGACTGGAGGCAGAGCTGAATCAGATTGAGGTGTTAGCTGCTTTGTCTTCTCAGAAAGAACTGGAAGGGGACAGGATCAGCTGTGTTCCAGGACAGTAGCTGCTGCTGTTGTTTTCACAGGGTTCTTGTGGATTTTACTTGGTAGGTTAGTTCTTTTCTTACTTCTAAGGGGCTAGCAGGGTATTGTTTTGGGTTCTGCTGGATGTTTGTAAACTGATTTGGTGGCTGTAAGTGGGGCTCATTTTGTGGATGTTTCAATGTGTAACAGGCTGCGCTGGTAGAGGCCTATTTCTTCTGATTTAAAACCTATTTGGTGGGATTTGCTTGGGCCTGGTTCTTTGGCTGCTGGGCTTGGAGGGGAGACACAGGGCTGATACACTCTCTCTCGAGTCAGGTGTCTGCCCAAGACCCTCCCTCCCAGAAGTCTGCAAATTTATAGGGGAACACCTGCCCTGCAATTGGAGGAAAAGGCTGCAGGTGCAGCTCATGTAGTTCTAGCCACTGGGGGTAGGATTTAAAGGCTGGGAGAGAGGAGCTTTGGGAGTTGTTCATTTCCCTTCTAAGTTTAATGTGTTGTACTGCACCTAGTAACAGGGTTACTGGTGTACAGTGGGACTGTCTCTAAAATTAGTGGGTGACCTGATTAGGCAGTAGGGGTATCTTGGACTAGGGGGAACCTGGTGGCTCACCCAAGGAAACCCTATTTGAAGGGGATGGAACCACACATCATTAGGGCCGCATCTTGGGAGGGTGGTGTGCACAGGTGTGGAGCAGCCATGATACTGGACTGGGCTTGGAGTTCGGTGGTTGCACAGTGTGCTACCAGCTAGCACAGCTTAGGAGGAGGTTGCAGGGATTAGGAGAAAGCTGGGGAAGGGGGTGGTATGGTTGGAAAGGGGCTGGGAATCTCCCACAGGGTTGCACCCAAGCACTGGGGGTGGGGGCATAGGGAAAGGAGTGCAGGAGAATACTCAGGGTCACATAGGGAACCTGGCAGAGGGGTCCAAAAGGACACTACCAAGGAAGCAGGCAGGTAACTGGGGCCCTCAAAGGGGGACGGAGGGACAACATTCTCAGGGAAGTAGGCAGATGGCCAGGGCTGGACAGAAGGAAGCAAGGCGGGGAGGTGGATCAGACCTTGCACTCAGTAACCGCTTCAATTCTCTTCTTCTGCTCAAGGATGAGGGGGGTGATGTAGCCACGACAGGGGTAGTTAGAGATGGAAAGGGAGTGGGAGTGGGAGGCAGGAGGCAGGGGCCAGATAGCAGGAAGAACAGGGGGGGACCTGGAATGCAGGAGAATGGGGGAAGCAGTGAATCAGAGCAGGAGGGGCAGGGGAAGAGGAGGAAGCGCAAGGAGAAGGACCAGTTGGGAGGAAAGGTAAAGGAGAAGGACCAGAAGTACAAGGAGGATTCAGTAAAGGGAGCTGAGGGTTTAGGCCAGTGGAGCACGACTAGCAAGGAGGAACTAAATGGATACAGGAAGGAAGGGAGGATGAGCCAGGCTAGTTTAGCAGATGGGGGAGAAGGACCACTTGCGAGCAGTGAGGGGGGAATTAGCAAGGTACAGAAGGATACTCAGGAGGAGGAGAGGCATAGGATTGGAGGGGAGGGGGTGGCCATGGTAAATAAGGAGGGGGTGGCATGTGGCACCCAGAAAGGGGGAGGAACACGGAGCCAGCTGGGTGGAGGGGCCTGTAGAAAGGATGAGGGACATGGAAGGGGGGAATGGAGGAAAAGGAGTGGTCAGAGTGCTCCTGCTGGGGGATTCTATGATCAGGGGTATCAAATGGGATAGGGAGGGAGAAGCCTGGCCAGTTAGAACAAGAGGCTTCCCTTGACTAACAGTGCACAGGGCTAAGCACGAGGTATATCAGCTGGCAAAGGATTGTGGGGTTCCCAGACATACTGGTCCACCTGGGTACAAATGACATTGAGGGAAATAGCGAGCTAGAGATACAGGCAAGATTCAGGAGCTCGCCAGGGTCTGTCATGACATAGGATGCACAGTTCTTCCAGAAATCCTGCCAGTGCCAAGGGCTAGTGGGGAACACAAAAGGAAAATTAGGGAGATAAACCAGCGGCTCAGGGAGTGGTGTGAGGCCAGAGGGTATGGGTTGATGGGGATTGGGGAGACCTGGGAGGATAAGGAGCTGTATGCTAGAGATAGACTACATCTCAATTTGAGGAGGGAATCCTTAAGTTGAAAATAGAGGGTTCATTGGTGAAAAGTGGGGTTTAAACTTGTGAAGGGGTGGGATGGGAGAAAGGCTGTCAAGGGGTGCCGATAAAGGAGGGACTCTGTCTCCACCCTGGGGACCAGCAGGATTGCAGGAAAAGGCCAACTGGCAAAGTGCAGACCAGGGAAAACAGAACTCGTGGGAACATGAGCAGGGAAATGGAACTATAGGGAAAGGGTGGAAGGTAGTCCATAAATGCCAGGAGCTTGGGCAACAAAATGCCTGAGCTCCAGGTGATGCTAACTGAGGGAGTGGATGGCAGTGGTCACTGAGACTTGGGCCACTGCAAGACATGACTGGGACCTGAACCTGGAGGATACACTATGTTCAGAAAGGACAGGGGGAGGGAAGGGAGGAGGGGTAGCAATGATAGTCAAAACTGCATTGGCATAGGGGAGTAGAGGAGTGGAGGGAACCGTGGAGGCAATTTGGGTCACCTTGATAACAAGGGGCAAGAGAGTAAAAATAGGAGTGGTGTATAGACCCCCTTCCCTGGCGGAGGAGCTGGAGGACAGTCTGGTGGCAGATGTTAGGAGACACTGCAGACTGGGCAGAGGAACGGTGGTGGTGTTGGGGACTTAAACATGCCAGGAACAGACTGGAGACTATGACATCCTCTGTGACCAGGAACAGAGGCTGTTGGATGTCTTTCAAGACGCTGTCCCTAACTCAGCAGGTGAGGGAACCGACCAGGAGGCACGGGTACTGGATGTGGTCCTGGCAGACAGTGACCAGATTGGGGCCTGGAGGTAAGGGACCCATTGGCGGGAGTGACCATGCCACGGTCTGGTTCTGCCTGGACCTAGGAGGGGTAGAAGGCTGCACAAAGACGGAAGTAACCGACTTCAGGGGGGCAGATTTTAAGGAAGTGGGAAGGATCCTTAAGGAGCATTTGGATGGGATTGGGTCAGACATGGATGCTGATAGTAGGTGGGAAATCATCAGGAGAGGGGTGCAGGATGCTACCAGCACCTGTGCAAGAGTAAGACGAAAATGCGGTAGGGCCCAAAAACCCTGTTGGTGGACCAGGGAGGTCCTGGAGGTGGTGCGGGGAAAGAAGGCAGCCTATAGGCAATTCAAGTGCTCAAGGAGTGAAGGGGATCGAGGGGAGTATGAGCGGATGGCCAGAAGGGCCACTAGGGTGGTGAGGGCGGCTAAGGCAAGGAAGGAGCAGAACCTGGCCAGGGAAATTAGGAGAGGGAACAAGGGGTTCTTTAGATACATTGGGGAAAAACGAAGGGTGAAGGGGCAGATTATCAGGATTAAATCAGGGGAGAGATGGGCACAAGACCTGGGGGAGCAGGCTGAGGTACTAATGAGTATTTCACCTCCATTTTCACCAGGGAAAATGGGGTGCTGCATCATACATGGAGGAGACAGAGATACTGAGGAGGGGGGACCCTACCGATCGGCAGGTCTGGGGAGAGGGGAGCATCACTGGAGGTGGGGAGGGCTAAGCAGGGAGAAGGGGTACCGGAAGTGGAAATCACAGCAGAGAGAGTGAGGGAAGCCCTCAGCTCCCTTAAGACGGAGAAAGCACCGGGGCCGGATAAATTACATCCCAGAGTGCTGAAGGAACTTGCAGATGTCCTGGCAAAACCCCTGGCAGAGCTTTTCACCATCTCTCTGAGAACAGGGTGGGTGCCCCAAGACTGGAAGATGGTGCATATAGTGCCTATCCACAAGGGGGGGATCAAGGGAGGTGGCAGGGAACTACAGGCCTGTCAGCCTGACCTCGGTGGTGGGCAAGGTGATGGAGGGCATTGTCAAGGAGAGGCTAGGAGGGGACCTGGATAAGTCAGGGTGCCTGGACGATAGACAGCATGGATTCATCCCGGGGAAATCGTGTCAGACAAACCTGGTGGAGTTCTATGACTGGGTGACAAGTGCCTTGGACCTGGGTAGACTAGTGGATGTCCTCTTTCTAGACTTCAGCAAGGCATTTGACTCTGTTCCTCACGTGGGCCTGTTGGATAAGCTGGGAGAAATGGGGTGGAACCAGATGATCAGATGGATAGGCAATTGGCTCCAGGACCGGACCCAGAGGGTTGTAGTTGGTGGGATAGTCTCATCCCCAAGGAGGGTCATTAGTGGGTCCCACAGGGATCAGTCCTGGCCCTTCTTCAACGCCACGATCTGACATAAGGACAGGAATCAGGAGGAGATGAGTCTCTTGCAGATGACTCGAAACTGGGGCAGTGGTGGATGGGGAGGAGGGAGGGTGGCTCACAGGGGGACCTGCAGGCTCTGGAAAGATGGTCTAGAAAGTGGAAGCTGAGGTTCAATGCAGGGAAATGCAAGGTACTCCACCTGGGGCCAGAAACCCAGGCCAAGTGTACACCCTGGGGAATGCTACAAGTCTCGATGGCTGAGAGGGACCTGGGGTGGTGGTGGATGTCAAGATGAACAACTCTGAGACTTGTAGGAGGGCAGCAGCCAAGGCCAACAGGATGCTGGGATGCATCGCTAGGGGATCACCTCCAGAAGGAGGGAAGTGATACTCCTCTGTATAACTGCTTGGTGAGGCCGCACCTTGAGTACTGCGTGCAGTTTTGGAGGCCACACTTAAAGCGGACATTAACCTCCTGAGAGGGTCCAGAGGAGGGCAACCAAAATGATTTGGGGCTTGGGGACAGGACCTATGAGGAGAGGCTCAAGAGCTAAATATGTACACATTGGAAGAGAGAAGGGACCGGGGACATGATAGAGGTCTTTAGGTACATGAAGAGGGTAAATAGGGGAGAAACAGTCGGGTGCTTCAAGGAAGGAGGAAGGGCCACTAAAGGGCATGGTGGAAGCTGGAGGGGAAGATTCAGGGAGAAAGGAGGAGGTGCTACTTCACTGAGAGGGTGGTGGAGCTATGGAATGCACTGCCTAGGGGCTGGTGGAGGCAGAGACAGTGGAGGGTTCAAGAGGGGTGGGACAGGTACAGGGAAGGGTTCTGGAAGCAAAATCAATGCAGCAAGAATATCCGGAACTGGGAAGGAGAAGCCAGAGAAGGCAGGGGACAGCAAGGTCAGCACCCAGGTTGGGGACTGACCAAAGCGAGCAGACACGAAGACCATTAGGCCTATTCTGCTGGCATTTTAGTATGTTAGTATGCTGGTTAAGGGCATTGTGCTTCCATGTTGGTGACCCGAGTTCACAGTGCAACTATTTTCAAGCATGCTGGGCTTTGGAGTCTAGGGAACGATACTGAGACCTTGCTTTCACACTCTAGGATAGGTTTCTAGGCATTTTGGTGACACAACATCTCCTACACTGGAAGAATAGTAGCATGGAATGTCACAGATGACCACGCAATGTCCTGGCCCCCAGGTTGTCACTTCAGGAGTTGCTGGTGCTGTGCAAGGGAGGTGGGAGTGAATAGTTCAAAGGTAAAAGTCCTAACTGGTGAATGACACTGTGCACAGCCCAAAACAACTGCTACAGTGTTTTTTTCCCTGGCATTGCCCCACCTGCAATGACCTGGGGTAAGCCGAGGGCCTTTCTATTGTTCAGAGTCTGCTGTTTGGGAAAGGGAAAGGGAACATTGTTTAACCAGGAGTAGCACACTAAGCCAAAGCTTGTTTCCAGATGCTACCTGGGAGCACAAGGAAGTTTAGTAACTTGCTCAGGATCACACAGTATGCACCTAGGCGGCTGTGGGATTCAAACCAAGGTCTCAAGATCTGCAGCTCAGAGCCTTAACCCACTGCGCTATACTGTCTCCTATACTGGCTTTCCCATGGGGTACTGTGAGCTGGCAGGCAGAACTGGGAGAAGTAACTAATATGGTGATAGAGGCCAGTTAGGTAGGGGATAAAAATGGAATAAAAAAATATTCCTATATGAAGTGTAGCTGACCCTCGCCTGTCGGTGGAAACCTCCACCATGGGAAGTGGAGCGGCTTGTGTTCTCATAAGTCTCTGGAGGAATCATGGGGTAAATGTGTGGAGGTGGCACTTTAAATACGTGCAAGCACAATTCAGCAAATGCATTGTCCAAATAAACGTTTTCAGTCAAGCAGTAAGAGTTTGTTTTGTACAGGTAGGTCTCCTTGGCTACTCCCATACACAAGAGAAAACATAGCTGAGAAAGCTTACATACCTCAGATGCTACAGTAAAATGTCACAACAATCTCATTTGCTGTTGCACTCCAACAGCAGCTCTCTCACAGACGGGTCCCTAACTTATCTTGCTAGCTGCAGTTACAAGGTTTTAGAATAGCACTTGCAGGACTACCCTGGTACAAACCAGACAGCTTCCATTTGAGAAGGGCACTGCTGCTGGGGACCATCTCTTACTAAATGTGTTACTGGGGTGCTTCCAATCCCCACCCTTACTTCCTGCCTACAAGGATTACGTTAAAGGTGACCTGCAAAGAAATGCTACAGCATGCTCCTGTCCCCACGTATCTTTCAGCGCTGCCACAGGAGTCAGGGGCTCTTATGATGAACATTTTAAGAGCAATATTTATATTTTAAAGCTCTGCTGAAACTTGGTTTCGAACGTGGAAGTGCTGCGTGGGTCCTGATTGAGCGTGTGCAAGTTCTCATGGTTATTCCACCCATTTAGTGACACGGATAACACCACTACTCTGAATGTAGCAGCAGTGGCTGGAGCTGAATATAATTATTTTACTGCTTCCATGGTGGTCTTAATGCCTAAAATAATACAAAAAGCAACACATTGACAGGCCATTGATGTAAGTATTATTTTAGGCACCAGACTTCACATCTGCGACATCCTTGCTTCCAGCTTTATGACCTCATTTTGCAGGATGTCTCGGGTGTTGGGAATAGTACCCTCGCATCTGTCAGGGTCTGAGTCTAGATGAGCTCATGGAAAACTTAACGCTCACCAGTTGACCAGTTTTTTTCCTGAGAGCTGCCTGAACATGTGACCTGGAAGCCATGTTTGTATCCACTCCAAACATCAGAACTTATTAATGAAAAATAATTACACTAACAAAAAAAAAAAAGATGAAATTAATCTGTTCACATTTCCCATCACAGTCTATAACATGTTCTCTTGTCATCAGATATTTTGCCTTAACTGGACACCACTGAAAAAGAGCTCTGCTCAATGGTTTTTATACTGAATAAAATTGAGGTGTAACAGAACCCACCCCCAAAAAAGGATTTTACTTTTAAAGTTCCCCTGAGGTTTTCACAGCAAAGGTGCTAGATGCCACCAGTGCTATACAGCACTGCAGACTGAAATGGGGATCCCGCAATCACTGTCCTGACTGAACCGCTCACCTGCACAGAACTAGTTTGGGGTGTGAAACAGTGTTTAGCTACAGAACTTTGTGTAAATAAGGACTTTGTGGTGAGACTGCCTTTGGACTACAGTACAGTGGCCATCCTTAGCACCTCTGACCTGAGCTAGCATACTAATGGGGCCAGAGGATGACAGGATGACCAGTCAGGGTCAGACTGCCTGATGGTAGAGGCTCAAGGGCATGTGAAGTTAATTAATTTAGGCGTCTTTGCCGCCTCCAATTGCCTGCCAAGGTGCAGGCCTCCAGACTGGCTTACAGTGATTGACAACTCAACAGCCAATTGAGAGCTGCAGTTTAGTAGTGAACAGCAGGGTCTGTCCAAGTGCTCAGTTAGTCTGTCTGAGTCTGCCCAAGGCTGAGGTCTGTCTGGGTCTGACCCAGGCTGTGGGTTAGCATGTGACTGCAGGGAGAAAGAGACTGGTGCCTATGTGCTGCTGAATGAGACAGCTTGAAGCTGTGCTGCAGAGACAGACCACGTGTCTGCCAAACTGAGTGAAAAAGTTGGTGAAGCAGAACTCCTGCTGAGACAGGGAAGGAATCGTCTACTGGTTCAGCATGAACCAAAGCTGAAGGCTGCAGCTGTCTTGTGAGAGCCTTTGCTGTGGTGTATCCAGAGACAGATTAGAGAATGCCGCTAGTGGCAGCCTGGTGCTGGTTACCACCACACACTAGGGACTTGAAGCCAGGACATGGTGTGTTGGGCAGGTAGGATGGAGTTTCCACAGGCTAAGCTGCCCTGTGTTCATCGGGGGGGGGGGGGTCATCTGCTGAATGGGGAGTTCAGGAGAGGCCTGACTGGATCTGGAAAATAGTCATTTGTATCAATTGATACAAGAGGCCTCAGAAGGAGGAGAGGGAGTGCAACCAGCCCGAGAGAGACTCGCTGCAAACTGTGTCAGCATCCACGTGCATTAAGAGAGATCCCCTTGTCTGGGAAACAATGAGTAAACACAGGGTTTGCACTGCACCTGCATCTTTTGTATCATAGTTTGGGAAGCATTCAGTGGACTAGACCAGATGGCTAGCTGGGATTTATAAGTATCCCTTGGAGATGAGAATTTTCGGGTATGGGGTTTTAAGTTGTAAAGGATTGCTTATCATCTGTTTACCTGAAACACCACCAGCCAGCCACATGCGACATCATTGGGCCTGCTACGTTTCCACAGGCAGGTACCCAGTAAAGCAAAGGGAGCTCACTACAGTGGTATACTGTGGTACCAGTGGAGAGAGGGTTCAGCCCTCTAGTACAGTTGGGCAACTGCAAACCCAGGTACTGTGCGCGCATGGTGTAGGTGGCAGGCACTGGTTTTGGGCTAAGCCTGGTTGGCAAGGCAATGCAGTATATTTCATTGGAGCCCTAACTAAAAAAGGCTTAGGGCACCATACAATCAAACCAAGAAGCATAGGTGCACAAATATAAATTGACCAATTAAATAAATTACATAACTAAACTAAAATAAAGTAAGCATGGCCCTGATTGAACAAAAATGTTTCTGAAGAGGCTATAAAAGCCTCCACTGTGCAGGCAGATCAAATACTGGGAGGAAGAGAACTCCAAAACAGTGGTGTTGCTGTACCAAATGCCCAGTTCACTGACTGTTTGAGATCAAGGGATGACAAGTAAACCTGCATTTGTGGAGTGGAGGGGGGTGAACAGTGTAAAAAGACAGGTGATCTTTAAGGCATTCCGTGTCCAGACCATGTAGAACCTTGAATGTCAGCAAGTACATTTTGAAAGTGATATGCCACTGAATTGGCAGCCAGGGCAGATCTTGTAAGACACCTGTGTTGTGTTAATTTCAAGAAGCATCTGCTTCCCGCTGGATGGCAGCATCCTGGACCAGCTGCAAGTGGCACATCAAGCCTCAGATAATAAATATAGAGCATCACAGCAGGTCGGTTTGGAGGTGACAAAGGCGAGACTGTCATCACCAAATCAGCTGGCGCCACATACAGTATGTCTTAATCTGAGTGGTCTTACATAGATGGTAAGCTATTGTAGGTTCTGCCAGCTGACACCAGTTGTTCTAGTGTCAGCCTGTAGTCCACAGTGAGCCCCAGATCCTTACAGCATATACAGCTTGGAGTGTATTGGCATTTAAAGATGGTAAAGGCATCTCACTTGTTATTGCCAATCTATGCCAAACTGGTTCAACAATGACTACCTTTGTCTTGCTAGGGCTGAGGTTTGGTTAGCTGGAGGCACCATTTCTTGATCCTCAAAGGCACTGTGACACTCAGACAGCTGGTTCTGATTAATCTATGATTTTGTAATATAAAAATGTGTTATTGAATGTCTCTCATGAGAGATGCTGACAGCTTGGGAATGACACCCTCCCAGGTTTTAGCTACAACATGTTACCTGGAAGGACAAGAGGTAATTACAGGCTAGAAGAGGCCTAAATTAAGCATCTCTTGTTTATCTAGCTTTATTGCAGCTGTCAGCTGCTAGGCTGGAAAATCATAAACTTTTATGGCGTTTAGAAGAGCAGGTTATGACACCTTAGTGCAAAGTTATAAATGTTTCTTTGACGTCTGTGAAGAGCAGGAAGGCACTCTACATCAAAGGGTCATATGAGAAAAATGAGTTGTGTTGAGGTCCCAGAATTTACTACTTTGATAAGACATCCTATTTTGCATAGATATATTTTTTTATATTCTGACAGGGAGGAGCTAGGTGACCTCATGCAAAGAGGTTGGCAAAGCCAGTTTTTAAACAGTATTCTGTTTTCCATTTAAACACAAATGTTTGGACTCTGAAAAGAAACATCAGGCACTGTTAGAAGAATATATCTTAGAAGAGACAATTCTAAGAGTACTGTGGTAAGAGATTTAGGCTGCACTTTTAAACCTGTTTTTTTTAAGTGATTTGTATGTTTTGTGATATATGGTTCTGCATTTACATTTTACATTTTTATCTATTTTTAACTAACCCTCTACTTTAGAGACTACTTGGTGTGCCTTTGAAATTCTTTCTTTAACAAGGGAAGCATAGATGGTTAATGCTGACACTATACAAAGCTTACTGGTTTTATCAAACTGGGAAAAGGTAAGAATTTATTCTGAGGTCTTTAATAGAGTTTTAAGGGTCCATTTTGTACGCCTGGTTAGGTGCCCGTAGGAAAAAGATAACTGGCCCCCCGAAGAGCAGAATTATCTGAGCCTGTACATTGGGTATGCTAACAAGAGGTTCACAGTTTGAATCCCTCCAAGACTTGAGACCAAAGTTTGATTCAAACCCACAAAACAGACAGGAGGGTTACCCTGTTTCTGTTAACTTTTCACAAGACTGCGCTTGGAGGTTGGCACTGTGGGAGCAGAGGGCCTGACCTGCTGAGTGGGTTTGTGATAGGCAGTACCTCAACACTGAGGCCACATCACTTCCACCAGGTGTACATAACAGAGATAAGTATCATCTACATAGCAGTGAAACTGAACACCATACTGTTGTAACCACCCTCACCCACAAAGTGTGAGACTGTGCCCTGCTCAATAATACCTGGGCACAGTCTATAAGGCCTTCAGGTGAATGGCGCCTAGACTCGGTTGGTATTGGAGGCAATACAAAAATGGTGTGGTGCCTCCACCTATGGTGATCCTTTTGACAGATGGTTGCCAAGGTACTGCCCAGCAGGAAAGGAATGCAACCCCTACCCCTGTGACAGCGAACACTTATGATTATACACAACCCTAAAATATACTCTGTTCATGCAAACACAACTATATGCAGAACACAATAAATTGCAATTTAAACACAATGGATATTTATTAGGAGGACAGGAACAGGATCTCAGCAGGGGAATGGAATGGATTAAATGCAGTGAAACGGTTCTGAGATCACTCCTCAAATCTCACCACCCTCTGGTGAGTACCCACACACAATTTACTGTTTCCTCCTCTGGTGCACCAGTACGCTAAAGTCCCTTTGGAGCTCCCAATGCAGTCCATTAAATGTGTGCACATAGTGGGCAGTTGTAGGCCTCATATTAGACCATGGTGCAGTACCAATTGATGGCTGGTGGTTGGGGATCCCAAGCAAATTATTCAATACAAATGCTAGTTGCTACTGGCTGTTGCAGTTCTATTAATGGGATTTGAACAATAATCACATAGAAATGCCCAGCAATTACTCTTATCTATTCCTGAGTAGCAGAAGAATTGAAGGGACACTGACCCAATACTTATGACCTTAGCAGACTCTGCAGGCTAGCTCTGTCAGGATTTCTCTCTTAGAGTTGTAGATGCAGGTGATTGTACAGGCGTAATGGACCCAACATGCTTCCGGTGGTGAGGGGCAGGCGTGTTGGTCTCAGTGTCCTCTTCACCCCACAGGGCACTTGCCTTCACCTGCCACCAAGGAGTAGGCAATCACTCAGGCATCAGATGACTCAGAACCTGTCAAGTCCTGTTAGCTCACAAAACCTAGGGCAGGAGCTTTGGTGTTGTTCCTGAAGAAAACAGATATATTTTGCAGATTCTTTGAACAGCTTTCTTTCAAGTCTTATGGCTGACTGCTGACTTTTCTCAGAGGTTTTTCTCCTTGTGTCTCCCAGACAAATTTGCTCTATATGCACATGTCTCTCTCTTGTTTAGAAATCCAGAGATCAAATACCAGAAGCTAGCATCTCATGCATTATTCACTATGCTAAACCAGTGGCTCTCAGTGGATGTTAGTTTCTGGTGAAAAGCATGCATACAAGCCATGAGCCAGGTTGTAATTTAGCAGTTTTGCAGAGCTGAGCTATCCTCCAAATTGATGTCTTTTTCATGGGGACAGGATATACTAATCAACTAATTGAACTTGTCTGCTACTGGCTGGCTCTGCAGAGTTAAACATAGGAACTCCCAACATTCCCAATCAGGCTGTGTGCCCTCTGACACTCTCCTTTCAGAAGTCCTGGGCTAGAGAAACTACAAACATGGCTGCCTTTGTCATCTTTCACTTTATCTTCCTTTTAACATGTTGCTGTGCCTTGATGTGGCTTCTGACCATAAGGATCAATACCTCACTGTCCCTGCTGCCATCTGGTGGGACTGAAGGGTGAATTGGTGGCAGGAAGCACTGTTGAGTGTCCTCAAACTTCATTCTCCCAGGTGAGGAACAGTTTTGCGCTTTGTAAGGCTTTGAGATCTGCTTGAAACTGAGCAATCTGTTGCTGTGGACTCCCGACCCTAAAGGCAGTTCAAGGGTTGGTTGAGCAAAGAGAGATGGTGGTATGCCGCCACAGTGAGATGAGCACTGAACAAGCCCAAGGACAAATGATAGTGTCCATTCCAGCCCTGGGTCCCACAGCCTCAATTTGAGGGACTGGGATGAAGGAGATATGCAGGGAAGATGATTGCAGTGCCCTGGAGACATCGAAGGCAAGCCTCCTTTTAAGAGAGGGTTCATTCCTCCCTCACTGAAATCCTTGGTGTTCTTGTCAAGGCCTGAAAACGCAAATATGCTAAACATAGCAGATCAGTCTGTCTAATTCTTCTGAAAAGTACCTTCATTTGCTGGCACCTTTTAAAGGCACTGGAGTGCAAAAGTATGCACTTCCACTTTCTGCAGCACTGAATAATATTCCACAACCAAGGATCTTCTGCTCAGTATTCCTTCTTTAAGAAGAAAATTGGAAAATCCACAGCAATAAATCCAAAAGACAAGTCCATAAATACAAAGTGGAATACAGTGGTGCCTCATACAGCTCCCTCAGACAACCTAGTGTGTTGGTTGCAGGCTGTCTGAATGTTTCCATGTGTGTGCTTTCTCAAAGGATATCTAATTCACCTGCATCCTGACTAAAGATGGCATTATTCAACATAAACACAGGGTATGTATTTGAATTTTACTGTCTTCCCAATTGGTATGTCTACAGTTCCCAAAGATGGCATGGGGCAGCACAAAGGGGAAGCAACAAATTATTTGGCAGCAAGTTTATTTTTGTATGCAATCATTTATGGGATGGTTGGTGGAAACACCACGGGCATCATAAATGAGCTTCACAGGTTGCCTGACTTCTCTCCAGATTGATGAGGTACAAATGGCTCTTCTGCAATGATTTGTGCATGGTCATTGGAAAGTTCTGTGTCCAGCACAGGAGTGGGTTCAGAAACTATATTCTCTGGTGGTGCTACATCCAAGTGTCTTCCATCGTCCTCCACAACAGTAGCTGTGCCAATAACTGTGGGCCTAAAGTCAGGTGATACTAAGTGTGCTGCTGCTGGACTTAACGTTCCAGTGTTGGAGATACTACTTTCTCCTTGTGCTGGTTGGTGCAAGTTCAAAGGGTGTGCGACTGGCCTGAATACGGGAATGTAAGGACATAAAAATTGATCCGCCTCATCAGAGCTGGTGTAGATCGCATCAGGCTGTGTCACAGGATTTGCAACTGGTAGTTCAGGCTGAGCAGCAAGGGTCCTCCTTTTTCATGTCTCATGCCTGGTGACTGGTCTTCTAGGTGAAGAAGAAGGTGTTTGTCTCACAGAATCAGGTAACAGTTGGCCAATGGGCAATAGATGATTTCGGTGAAGTGTCTTACTAACAGTGTTTTCAATCTCCGGCCATAGGCACCGCCAGATTGGGAAGCTGTTCCATAATGATATATGGTTCAGATCTCCACCAGTCAACTAGTTTATATTTATCTGGGATGTCAAGATTTCTGATGAGGACTCTGCCTCCAGGCACTAGAGCTTCTTCTCTTACACGTGTCATACCTGGCCTTGCTGTTCTGGTTAGCTTTTCCCACTGCTTCCTGGGACACTCTATAGGTGTCAGTAAGTTGTTTTCTTAAACTCCTGATATATTCATCTGCAGACACTTCAAAACACAGGCCCACTGGCAGTCTGGCTTTCTGGCAAACATGAGGTAATAAGGGAGAACCCTGTAGACTCATTCTTGGTGCAGTTGTCTGCATGGACCAGAAACTGCACTTGTTGGCTCCACTTGGACTTGTTTGCTTGGTTCAGCATTCCAAGCATGTTCAAAAGTGTCCAATTGAAACTCTCAGGCTGAGGGTCACCTTGTGGATGGTAGGGTATGGTACGAGATTTGTAATGCCCATCAGTTCATTAAGCTCTTTGATGAGATGATTTTCAAAGTCTCTTGGTCAGATTGGAGGCATTTTGGGAACCGGAGAGTGCAAAATATTTCTCTCACAACACTTTTGCCACTGTGGTTGCTTTCTGATCTTTGGTAGGGTAGGCCTGTGCATACCAGATACAGTGGCTGGTCACCACCAAGATGTTGCTGATTCCATTCTTGGCTGGCTTCAGTGATAGAAAGTCCATGCAGGCCAGATCCAGTGGCCCATTGCTCCAAATATTGACTAAAGCTGCCATCTTTTTGGCAGTCTTGTGAGTGATTCGTCGGCTACACTTTTTGCAATGTCATTCTACTTCTGCTGCTAAACAAGGCCTGTAGAAGTATGCTCTCACTAGGTCCAGCATTTTGTCATAGCCCAGATAACTCATATCCTTAAGTAGAGCTCTCAAGGCCATTTTCCTGTATTTAATAGGCAGAACCATTTGTATTTTTAGGGAAAGGGGTCTTCCCCTGTGTGATTTGATACAACAAGCCATTTATTAGGACCAGCTTGTTCCTCTCCTGGAGGATAAATGGCATGTCAGGGTGGTTTGATTCCAGTTTGTCTGACTCAAGACTCTTTTTCAAAGTCACAGTGACATCCTTCAAGCTGGTGCTTGACTTCGGAATTTGCCTCATGTCTGCTGGACTGAGATACGGCAGAGAAGTGTTATGCAGAGTGGCCAGATAGCCATACAGCTCCGGTACAATGTTAGGATGCACTCCAAAAAGACCTGCTGCTCTGTTTGGTTTGGTTGGGTTAGGCCAGTCCTCAGGCACTAGCAGCCGCAAATAGCTCATATCCCATCCAGGGCACTTTCTGTTGGTGGAGTATGATAGGGCATTTAGACAAAGCATCCACTTCAATACTGTTCCTTCCAGGATGGTACTGTAGTCAGAAATTGTAAGATGACAAGGCAGCAATCAACCTATGCCCAGTGGCATATAGCTTGGCTGTAGTCAAGACATATGTCAGTGGGTTGTTGTCTGTTAGAACAACAAACCTGGCTCCATGCAGATAGTCATGAATTTAGTCCACCACAACCCATTTTAAAGCAAACAATTCCAGTTTGTGGACTGGGTAGTTTTTTCTCTGACAGGCTCAGGCTTTGACTGGCTTATATTACAGGCCTGATGCCATTCTCATGCTCCTGGTATAACAGTGCTCCCAGGCTTCTCATGCAGGTAGCAATATAAAAGTTGTATGACTTGGTGAACTCAGCAAAGCCAATACGGGCCTTTATCAGGCATAGAATTATCTCTAAATCACCCTTCAGTATTTTCTCTTTATCGGTCACCAAGTGGTTTGTTGACCATATAATACATAGTTTTCTGGGTGGTAGACAACCTCTGGTCAGATTGGTTAAAGGCCTCATCACAGAAGAAAAGTTTTCTGCAAGTCATTGGTTATAACCATAGAATCCCAAAAATGACTGTAAGGCTTTCAGGTTGGTTAGCCTCAGCCAGATGGTGAGGGCTTCCACTTTACTTGGATCTGTGCTGATTACTTTATCTGAAATGGTATGTCCCACATACTTCACAGCTGTCTTGCAGAACTGGCACTTGTCTTGCTATAACTTCAAGCCGTACTCCACCAGGTGACCCAGAACCTTTGTAAGTCGGGACTCATGCCCTTTAAGTGTCCACTCAACTCTGGGAGGTCATCGAGATAAATTAACACTTCCAGGAGGTTCATGTTGCCAACTACCTTTTCCATTTGGTGTTGGAACATTGCAAGAGCACCAGAGATTCCCTGTGGCATCCTCTCAAACTGAGAAAACCCCAGTGGACAGATAAAGGTACTCTTCTCTTTATCCTCTTCTGCCATTGGTATCTGGTAGTATCCTCTGTGTAAGTCAAGCACAGAAACCCATTTGCTGCCATTAAAGCTTAACAAGGCATCCTGTACCCGAGGCATGGTGTACTGGTCGGGCACAGTCTTCTGATTTAAAGTCTGATAATTTATACACATTTTCAAGTCACCATTCTTCTTATGAGCCACCACTATCAATTAAGCATGGAGGCTCCAAGGCTCCTTAATAATTCCTGCTGCTAGACGTTCCTGCAGATGTTGCCTGACATCCTGTGTCAGCTGGTGCCAGTCTTCCAGACCTCTCCCTGAAAGGTCTCTTATCATGTAGATGAATCTGATGTTCCTCTCCATGACCACACCCCACATCCCACTCACACCACACATCCCACTCATGGCATGAGAAGATGGCTGATCAATCTGCTAGCTGGTAATTCATTTGCTTCTCCCAGTGAAGGGTGATGGGAGATGATCCAAAGTCTAATGCCTCCTCTTCCAGACAAGGGGTCTTCCCTTCATGTGATGGGGCCAGCATAGCACCCGTAGTGCACAAGTTGGCAAGCATGGTGCCAGAGTGCCCAGTTAATTTCTTATGCATCTCATTCTTTATTTTCAAGGTGATTGCCTTTAGCATGGCTTTGGTATCAGGCAATGCTCCACACTGTACTATCAGTCCTCTTGGCAGGCTGCTTCCGAGGACTCTATAATAATTGTCTGATTGGTCAGATGGGAATGGCAGTCCACATATCCTTCCAGTGCAAATTCTGATTGAAGGGATGCAATTACAGGTTCCTTTCTCTGATCTTACCACTGTCAGTATCTCCTCAGAGACACTGCAAGGCTGGCATCTCCTTCCTCACTTGGGCAGTACAATATTGTATAGATTGGCAATACCAGGTAAATCCTCTCTCCGGCCTTTTGTAGGTAGGTGTGAGCCAAGCATCCAAACATATGGGCATTGGTTCCTATCAATACTGGGGTCTTGTTCAGAATCTGGGTGTCAGGGAAGATGAGAGCCAAAGTGTCAGTCTTCTGTGGGACACCCACAAAGATGTCAGGAAATTTGATCTGCATTTCTGTATATCCACGGTAGGGATAGCTGGCATTACTCAAACCCTATAGGGCAAATCCTTCCAGGGATCGCAAAGGCAGGTGTCCAAGATATATTTGTTAGAAGTATTGATAGATGACTGTCACCTGTGATCCACTGTCCAGTAATGTTTGACAAGGATATCCTTCGATGGCAGAGAAATCAAACATCAGCAAGGACTACAAGGCTCCTCTCAAAATCTGGTCCTTTGTTTTGAGTGGTGCCTCTCAATAGGAACATGAGGCCCCTTCTACTCTCATTGGCTCCTAAAGAACTCTTAAGCATGGCTAAATTGTCCTGCACCATACAATTGGGCTGGCTGGCATACAAGAATCTGATCAAGTCCAGGGCTGTACTCTATAGATTCTCAAATATCATCAGTGTCAGTGGCTCAGCAGGTAGCACACTCACCTCTGAGACTGGGAGATCAGAGGGCTGTGGGTTCAGTTCCCACATCTGGCACTTAGGTTAATATCGCACTGACACTGCAGTGCAGCATGAGGGGGTGCTGCACTCTGAGGTGCCGTCTTTCAGATGAGACGTTAAAACTGAGGTCCCATCTGCCTGGATTGGTGGTAGTTCAGGTGGATGCCAAAGATCCCATGGCACTTATCAAAAAAGAGTAGGGGAATTTTTATTGAGATCATAACAAAACATAACAAAATATACAAAGCCATAATGCATCATACAAAACCAGAAAAGGAACAATAATGAACAGAAATAAATATTAATACATACAGTAACCCCAAACAGAAAAAAAAACCCATAATAACCAAAAAAAACACCCCCTCCCCACTAAAAGAGTAGGGAAATGGATTCAGAACTGAAAGAACATATAAACAAAACAGTGATCACAATAAACAAAGTCATAAAAAAGAAAGATAAAAAAGGCGAAATCAGAAAGCAGTAGTACTTCATACACACTACCCTATACAGAAATGAAAATATAGTAAACATATCCACCCCTCCCTGCTAAAAGAATAAGGGAATTTGTTAAGTATAACAGTAAAGAACACATAAACAAATCAGTATGGCTTCAGACATAAGTGTAAAAGAAAAAATGAAATCATAACACAGTATCACATCACAGTGCAGGAAAAGCCAAAAGTCAGCATTAAAAAGAAATGAAAAAACAGTCAGTCCACATGCAAAAAGAACAGAGAAAAAGAAAACAAAGCAGAGAAGGCCATGAGGCTAACTAATTCAAAACGCATACCAATAGCTGCTCCCAAATGCCCCTTTTAAGGAAAGAAATTTGAACCTTTTCTGAGATAAATATGAAACCACAACTGATACAAGGCCTCAGGAGTCATCTGCTTTTGTTGAAAAATAAAACCACACCGAACTTGCTAAACCCTAAATAAAATAGCTGCTGCCATCACATTTGTTGCTCAGATGGCATTTATGCCACCGCGCAGGATAAAGACCATAAAACAAATGTGGAGCAGCCTAAATAGAAAAGCATGCCCTTCCAACCTTGAAACCAAAAATCCCAAAATACGTTAACAAAGGACAATCAAAATACAAATGCTCTTGAGTTTCAACAACATTATGGCAAGGCTCACGGAGACAATACCTATCAGCAAGAGCTTTGTGCTTATGATTCCTCTTGTACTGATCTTGCCATGCACCCCCAACCACACTAAATCCCACATGGATTCTGATATGTATGATCAGTCAGTCTAAGACCTATTGCCAGTTGTTCCTGATCAGTGAAAGAGGGAAACGGATCTGCCTGAAAAATCCACAAATAAGGAAGGATATAAAGCCTTCCGGGGTAGATGGACTACATCCAAAATTTTAACATTCCATTTTCGAATATAATCAAAATGACTCCTCCATCTTGAGGCAAAGAATATCGCCGTTTATTTTTATGAATGAAGGAAGACTGATGACACTCAAGTAAAATATCCTCCAGGTCCCTCTCAATCCATGTCCTCCATACTTTATCATGGTGTAAGAGAAAAGGCTTTAAATTTGTAAAAAGAAAAATAATAAAAAAGAACAAGATTGGATTAATCCTTCTGAGACCCCAAATTTAATATCCAAATATAAAACATTCCACTTTACCGGATTTAACCTACTACCCCATACACCTATAAAAAGCATGACAGTAAAACTGTTTCAAATTTCTATGGGGGTGGTGGATAAATATGACTAAGGAAAAGAAACATAGGCAGTAAACGGTTTTAATAAGGTAGACCCGCTTTCTGCTTCTCCATCTTCCAAGCCACCCACTTACTAACTGTAGCCCTCCCTTTATTCAAACACAGTTCCAATTAAATGCAGCCACTGCACTACAGCCAAAATAAACACCCAAAATCTTCCTTGGAGAATCAGAAACAATAATATCCCCTATGTGTTCGTCTGTCAGTGAAAGACCTGCCAAATTTAAACAAAAACTCTTCTCCTTATTTATGCTAGACCCCATAACAGAGAGAAGGGATAGTAACACTTGAAGAAATAAAATCCCCATGACTACAGTAGGAAACACAATACATAAATCATCAGCATAAGCGATCATCTGAACTTCCCCCAAATCAGGACAGGTAATACCACGTAACAAGGGTCAGCTATTCAGTATTCTCAGAAGAGGCACCAAAGCCAAAACAAATAAAATCGGGCTGAGGGGACAGCCCTGTCTGACACCCCTCCTAATATAACATCTTGCACCCACCCTTCAATTAACATAAGACAAAACATATGCCAGTGAGTAACAAATCCAAATCCAATTCCGGAATTCAGTAGGAAAATCACAAGCCAATAAAAGTTGCCAAATAAAATCCTGGGAAAGCTGATCAAAAGCTTTAGCTTGATCAATACTAAGCAAATATTCACTGTGTGAACCACCAGCCCCTGCTGAAAAAAGTTCCCTCAGCAGGATCAACACATCCTGAACAGAGCGACATGGCACTGAACAATATTGTGAGCTAGGAATTAAATCTGGTAGTACTCCCAGAATATGATTACATAAAAGTTTGGCAAACATCTTAAAATCTGTATTCAAAAGAGTACTTGGTCTCCAGTTGTCAAACACCATTCTATCCCCTTTCTTAAATAAAAAAAACATCAACCCCTCATATGTATCAGTAGTAATTCTATCTTCTAGAAGAAAGGCATTAAACGCCTGCAACAGTGTATCAGGAATAAGTGTCCACATGACCTTATAAACTTCAGCAGGAAGACCATCAGACCCAGGTGCTGAGCCACCCTTCAGTCCACGAACAACCTTATCCAGCTCCTCATAGGTAAAAGCAGCACTCAAAGCAGCCTTCTGATCATAAGATAATTTTGGAGGTGCCGCAGCTTGCAAGATTGTCGACATATGGTCATTAAAGGGGGTTCTAAATTTAACCTCAAGATAACGTCCTTAAACACCCAAAATACGAGACCCCAACACCAACGAACCATCTACATCCCGAAAAGCACCCATATGTTTGTTGCATTCGGGCTTTACAAGCCTCAAACGGGTTAGTTTGTGCCTTTGTACCTTGAGTACCAAAACTTTGTTCCTTTTCCAAGGAAATCTGTCGATTATATTGCAATTGTGTCAACTCTTCTTCAAATCCTTAGGCTTTACGCAGGTCAATGATACGACCAGATTGCTCTAAGGAGAATAAAGCAAACAGTTCTCATCTAATATGCATGCATTCCTGGTGGTTAGAAAGACCAGAGCTCAAGACTGCTGTTTTAAAAAAATCACACAAACAACGTTTCATATCCTCCCACCAAGCAATGGGGGAATCGTATAAAAACAATACTGACTCTCTATCTTCCAAAACCGCTGTAAATAAAGAAAAAACCTTGGGATTATCCAATAAACTAGCATTTAAATGTCAAATCCCAGGCCCAGGCAAATAGAAAGGGTAAGGAGAAATCTGTATGCGAAGTAAACAGTGGTCAGACGTTTCAAACGGCAGCACATCTACAACAGACAGGCAGATTTGGTGACACAAAGAAATAATCAATCTGGGAAAGAAGGGATCCTTTATAAAAAGTAGACACAGGTTTCTGTTCAAAAGCATCATGCAAAGCTGAAAACTGTAATATGTTGCATGAAGCATGCGTATCACAGTACATTTTCTTAGCACTAACCCCGTGTAGATTGGTATTAAAATCACCCCCCCCCCCAAATCAGTGGACGGTTGGTAAACAAAAAAGGTTTAATTTTATGGAAAAGGGCCACACGAAGCTTCTTTTGTTGAGGAGCATAAACATTAATTAGATGACAAAAACATTTACAATGACATCCAACAAAAAGCCCTCCCGTTCAATATCCACCAGTTTTGTATCAGAAAATCAGAACCCAAAAACAAAACCCCAAACCTGAACAAGTATCCTGCCCAACAGACCAAAGGGAAGTCCCCAAAACCATTCTGCAGTAGCTTTGTAACTCTGCATTGGAAGAGAGTCTAGTGTCCTGTAAAAATAAATATCACAATGGGTTAACTGTAAGGCTGCATAAGTGACTTTACGTTTGAAATCGGATTTAATGCTGTTCACATTCAAAGAAGCAACAGTAATAGGTAAAAGGACATCAAAAGTAAGAAAGGCAAGAAAACAATTATCCCACAAAGCATCAACTAAGTTTTTCTTATGACCCCTAGTCGACTGTTTCTTCACAGTAGATGGAACATCCGCAGCAATAGGAGGTAAGTCATCCAAGGGGGTATCAGATTGAGAGGGGCAAACATAGAATTCTGAATCCTCACTATCCATAATGTCACCCCACGATTGTAGAGGTTCATAGTGATTCAGTGTGGTCAAAGAAGCAGGAGGGCAAGAAACAAGAGTAGATGGAGCCTGCAAGACCATACGAGACCTACTAGAGGAAGCCGGAATCAAAGGCTGAGAACGTTGCACAGTAGCATGTTCCTTAGTGGCAGTATTAATATAGAAATCATGTTCCATATAATCGGCTGAGTTATGCACTGCCCAAGGACAGGAGGAAAAAACATGGTCTTCCACACCACAAAGATTACAAGAAAGAGGAACCACACATGTAGTAATGGAGTGACCAAGAGTTCCATAGTTGTAACATTTCAGCTGGTCATAGTCAGAATTGAGATGCGAGGTGGAGCCACACCGATAGCAGGATCAAGGCTGGCCTGGATAAAACAGAATACCCCAATCCCTGCCCTAATAAAAACAATTGGGCAAATGCTGTATCCTATCCTGTCCTCTGTGAGGGCAAGCTGGACTGAAAACTTACAGCCCCCTTTCCAGAAGCCGTTATCATCAATCAAGGCTTGAGGTAGACCATTAACTGTACAATGTTTTTCTAGCCAGTACACAATATCATAAACGTTAACTCCCTTATTCCTAAATAAGACAGTCACCACCTTAGCACTGGGTCTAGTAATAGGAATAGCAGTGAAAGGCTTCCAAAGGGGAGTATTCTTCACTTCATAATAAGCAGCCCAAAATTTGTCCAACAAACCGGCAGATCGAAAACTAATGTCAAAGTTATGGTCACCCGAAGCATGGATGAATGCATAAACTTTGGCCAGAGTGAAATGAAGAGAGTCAATAATCAGGTGTTTCCCCACATAATTTCTGTCCGGGGGGTAAATCCAAACCACCCCTATAATAAAGTCTAACCACAAAATGACGCCTAGCCGCCACCACCGGTTTGCGAAACAAACCAGCAAAGCTAGGAGGTTTGGCCTGAGGCCCAGATCTACCAGGAGCAGTAGTAGGGGTAGGCGGTGAAGCTGGTAATGAAATAGGAACAGAAGGAGCAGACATGCCTGGTTTCTGACACCGAGAATCAGGAGGTTGTTGGGGTAAGGGAGAAATATGTCCTGGACAAACAGTAGAAGCAATAGAAGAAGTCCTAGACTTGTCTGCCTGTGAAGCACACTCACTCAGATCTGACCAGAAAGAGCCACAGGGCGTGCCTCTCCCTGGAGAACCTCCATCTCAGGTGAAGCAGAAGACTAGTCCATCCACACCTCTAGGGAAACAGCTTGCTGATGATGCAGAGATAAGGACTTATGCTCCAGTCCCTGAACCCCAGACAGAGGAATACTAGGGTCCAGGATCCAAATTCCATTCTGAAACAACCAGCCAGCTTTAGCCAGAACCTGTTCAGGACACCACCAGAAGCAGCCACCGAAAAGGTAAAAGACAGAGTTTTGAGATAAACCAGAAGAACCAGGAAGCAAAGCATGCAAGGTAGAAACGTTATGGTTCATGTCTTGAAGTAAACTTTTTAACGGCATAACAGAAGGGCTTTGTTCAGTTCTCTTATGCTTTTGTCATCATCCACCACCACCGGTGTACCTGATCTTGTTCTGAATCCAATAAATCTTGCAACTGTAATTCTTGTTGTACTATTTCTGGATGATGAAGGTCTGTAGAAGGTAAAGGAACAGGCACATTTGCCAACGGTGAACCAGGACCAGAAATGACAGGGACAGCTCTGTTGAGAGAGCTCTGAGAAACACAACCATCCTGCTCACTAGTCTTCTGTGAACTGGAAAGATCCATGACTGTCATGGATAAAGGTTCCCCTACTGGAGAGTAGGGAATTTCCTAGTGTCCTGGCCAAATTTCTCCTGTACACTAAAAATACCACCAACAGCTTAATCTGGTTCAATTTCAGTTACTTGCCATCTGTATCCCTCCGCCCGGTCGCCCTGAAAAGGGACTTCTAAGCCCAGTAGGCTTACTGGGTCAACAAAATTCAATAAAATAAAATAAATATTTGTTTGTAGTTCTCATTCTCGGAGCATCTCCACACTTCAGCTATCTGTGTGACTTGACTCATCCAGCTCTCACAGTCATCTTCTCCCCCACAGGGGTTGGGTGGTGCCACAGAAAGTATGCAGTCTCCGGTACAGACTAGACTTAAAACTCAGAGGTGGGCTTGATGCATGCCCCTGTCCACTGGTAGGGGTTCCTGTAGGTAGCAAAGGTGATGGCTGCTCTTCTTTTCAGAAGAACTCTTTCACATCACTAAATTTTCACTTGATAGGAATAACTTCAACTTTTTTCTCAAACTCTGAGAGCTAACCAAATTATTCTCTTCTCATGCTTTCAGGTAAATGTTAGTGTAAGTTGGGGAGGAGGGAGGCTAATATTTACCTGGGACATGGGAGAGTGATGTGTTAGCTCTCCAGAGGCCAACGATTTTATTCTAGGATTGGCCTCTGGAGGCACTCACATTGATGATGTATCTCTGATTTGGCAGAGTGGGAGGAAGAACTGTTCTAATTCACCAGTTTCCTAGAGAACAGTAACAGTTATCTCAGATTTCAAGTGGAATTCAATAAATCCTCTGTGCACTTCTTTGATGTTCCCATCACTAAGGATTAGAATCCATTGCTCCTTCCAGCTGCCATCTTTGACATATTGTGGACAATATTCAAAAGCACAATCTCTATGTGTCAAGAGGAACTGTTTCTTTGACACTCTTTTGAATAAGAGCTAATGAAATACAAAACAGATTTCTTGACCATGGATACAAGTCTGATGTAGTAGCAGAGGCAAAAGAACATGCAAAAAAAATGGACTAGGGGAGACCTACTTGTATATCATACATGCAAACAGACACAGGATTGTACACTGAATTTCATTACAACATTGGGCAGCCACTCTCAACAAGTCAGAAATATCTTGCAGAAACACTGGGGCATTTTACAGTCAGAATTATTACTGGATGGTGTGTTGGGTAATCCACCCTGCATGGTGTATCATAGGGGTCAGAATTTATCAGACAAGCTTGTACATAGCTTGCAGCCTAGTTCTACTTCAAGGACCACTTGACTACTAGATCTACCTAAGGGTACACATGATTGTGGTCACTGCACTTGTAATCACATCCAGAAAACTGACATATTCAACAGTGTGAATAACCCCAAACCTTTCTGGGCTGGATCTTCAAAAGGTTATGTAGGGCTTGCGTCAAGCCCTGTGTCAAACTCATGTTTTGAGCAGCTGCGTCAAACACCTTTGCCACAACTGCACTTAATTTTCTATTGTTGGGCGCAGTTGCGACAGTGTCCTCACTCCCAGACCTGCCTCCATGGGATAAAATCATCCTCGAAGACTTCAACCTCCACTGGGGTGCGCATATAAAAAAATGAAATAAAGGCCAGCCTGAAAGAGGTCAATCTGACCCAGCTAATCCGAGAGCCAACAAGACTGAATCCAAAGACTGGTAACCACTCTACACTGGACTGGATCCTTTTCTCCAGTCCTAATAGATTCAAATTGGTAGGAACATGTGCAGATTCCCAAAGCGACCATGCATCCATCTTTAACATCTGGAAAAACAACCACCCTACCCCAACTCCCAGAATCTTCCTGGCTCATAATTACTCCAATTTTGACAAGCGCTCCTTCCTCAAAGCTCTATCGAGGGTGGATTAGACTCCTATCAAGTCTGCCACTTTGTTAGATGCTGCTCTTGACTTCTTTATAGACAACTTCCTTTTGGCTGCTAATAAGCATGCCCCTCAAAGCATATTAGGATTAAAGGCAGCACTCTAGGTGGCTGACCCATGACCTGAGAAAGCTAATGAGGGTAAGGGATGGGGCCTGGGATAGGATCCAATCCATAAAACTGTCTAATGACTGGGTGAGCTACAGAGAACCGAGAAATAAATGTAAAAGGGAATTGAAGTGGGCCAAAAGGAGTACCTCAGGAACTACAAACCAGGAACCTATCTGATCCCCTAAATTCTGGAAACAGATTAATACCATCCTCAAGAGCATTCCATACAGAATGAGGGTGATATTGTTGCTGATGGAATCCGCCACACTGACCTGCAGGATTCTGCTAATGCTTTCAACGTATTTCTCATGGATCTGGAAAATTAAAAAATTCAACCTCGACTTCCCCTCCCACCCACCCACGATAGCTTAACAGCCTCCCCTTCACCTAATTTCCACTTCAAAGTAGTGTCTATATCAGAGGTCCTCAAATTGCTATTGAAAATTAAACCTGGGGGTTCAGCTGGATTTGACAAACTGGAACCCTAAATACTAAATGCTGCAGCCCATGCCATTGCCACCTCGGTCACCTGGTTGATTAATAGATTGCTGCTCCAAGGTAAAGTCCCATCTGTATGGAAAGTTGCCCTGATCATCTCCATCCCCAAAGGAGGGCCAAGTAAACTTGTTGAAAACCACAGGTTGCTATCCATCCTCTGTACTCTATGTAAATTACTAGAGAGAATAGTGTATCAACAGGTCCTAGAATACATCGAACGGGCACAATCTACTTACTGCCAGGCAACATGGCTTCAGAAAAACATGGCACCAATACAACTCTGGTTAGCATCACATCTGATATTTTCTCACCTTGACAATGGCCTATTAACTGGGGTGATGTTTATAGATCTCACAAGGCCTTTGATCTTGTGATCCACCAGTTACTGCTAACAAAGCTGTTATCCCTCAGTCTGGACAGTCTGTCAGCACAGTGGTTCACAGATTACTTGTATGAGAGATCTCAAATAGTTAGATGGCAGGGTGCTAGCTCTGACAAACGCCCAGTCTGAGATGGAGTCCCACAGGGTCAATCCTTGGACCTTTTTTATTCTCCCTATTTATTAATAATCTGCCCCAGCATTGTGGCGGGGCTAAGGTGACCCTTATGCCGATGGTGCCATATTGTATAGATCCTCACAGGATGCTACTCTCCTGAACCATGTACTCGAACAGGACCTGTTGTCACTTGAAAAATGGTTCCATGCTAATAAGCTGAGTCTTAATGACAAGAAGACAAAGGCCATCCTATTTGGCCCTAACAGCCTGGGTTCTGACAGCTTTCTTTTCTTGTCACCATCTCTTGCTACTGTCTCAAAGATTGAGGTAGTTGACTGCATAAAGTATCTAGATGTATACATAGACCAAGATTGTTCCTTTAAGGGTCATATTGACCAAGTGACCAAGACAATAATCCAGAAACTGGGACTTTTGTGCTGCTTTAGCCATTTCCTCACTCAGGAAATCCAAACTGAGGATAGCTACTGGGATGCTCCTGCCCAAGCTATTCTATGAGTCCCCATTATTGCACTCGTTAAGACGCTCTGAGATGAAATGACTGAGTATGTTGTATCACAGAGTAGGTTGATGTGCTGCAGGGGCTCCCCCATGGAGCATCACTGTCAAGTGCTGTGGTCACTGAACTGGCCTTCCCTCAAGGGCAGACTGGCTTACCCTTCACTGCGCCTTGCTTTTAAGCTTCAACAAAATGATACTCCCCCAATCTGTTAAGAAGGGGATAAGACCTTTATAGGTACATTAGGAGCGAAGAAAGACCAAAGGAGGGATACTGAAGCTTAATAAAGGGGAGGGAATGTGGGTAGAGGTGACAGTAAAGCAGGAATACTGAACGAATATTTCTGCTCAGTATTCACAAAGGAAGAGGAGGGAGTTACCTAAACCAAACAAGAGAAACACTCTGAAGGCGGGGCTCGATAACAGTCCATTTACAGAAGAAAGGGTTCTGAAAGAACTAATAAAATTGAAGGTGGACAAAGCAATGGGGCCTGATGGGGTTCACTCAAGAATTCTAAAAGAACTAAGGTAGAACTAGTGACACACTGACTACTCTGTTTAACAAATCATGGGAGGATGGGGTGGTACCCGAGGACTGGAGGAGGGCAGATGTGATTCCTCTTCACAAAAGTGGGAGCAAGACAGAGGCAGGAAACTACAGACCAGTTAGTTTGACCTCAGTGGTAGGGAAAATGATGGAATCACTTCTGAAGGAAAGAATTGTTGAGTACCTAGAGGCCAGTGGGGCACAGGACTCAAGGCAGCATGGATTCACGATGGGAAGGTCGTGTCAGACGAATCTAATAGATTTCTTTGACTGGGTCACCAAAGTAGTAGACCAGGGAGGGGCTGTGGACATGGCCTACCTAGATTTTAGCAAGGCATTTGATACAGTCCCACACAAAAGATTAATACACAAGATAGCCAGCCTGGAGTGGGTCCCAAAGTGGTAGCCTGGATAAAAATTGGCTAGACAACAGGACTCAAAGGGTAGTAGTAAATGGAGTACACAGTGACGAAAGGAGGGTTACTGGAGGGTACCATGAGGTTCAGTACTGGGACTGGTCCTTTTTAATGTCTTTATAAGTGACATTGCAGAGGAACTGGAAGGAAAAGTATGTCTCTTTGCAGATGCACAAAAGATCTGCAACGGGTTGATACACAAGATGGGGTGGAAAGGATAAGAAGGACTTGGCAAGGTTGGAGGAATGGTCAAATGTATGGCAGCTCAGATTCAATGCAAAGAAGTGCAAGGTAATGCACATGGGGAACAAAAACCCTGGGAAGCGTACACAATGGGGGGTGTGATACTGACAACAGTAAAAATAGAAAGGGACCTGGGGGTAATTATATCAGATGACCTAAAGGTGGGCAAGCAATGTGAGAAGGCAGTAAGGAAGGCTGGGGGGATACTGGGATGTATAGGAAGAGGCATCAATAGTAGAAAACAGGAAGTTGTTATCCCTCTGTACAGACAGTTGGTGAGACCCCATCTGGAGTACTGTGTGCAGTTCTGGAGACCCCATCTCCATAAAGACATAGACAGAGTGGAGGCTGTCCAGAGGAGAGCAACCAAAATGGTGCAGGGTCTGCACCAGAAGACATATGAAGAAAGACTAAAGGAGCTTAATATGTATACCCTTAAGGAAAGAAGGGAGAGAGGGGACATGATAGAAACTTTCAAGTACCTCAAAGGAATTAACAAAGTCCAAGAGGGTAGCATCTTCCAGAAAAAGAGATGTGCAAGAACAAGGGGGCACAATTTGAAGATAGAAGGGGGATGGCTCAGAGGTAATGTGAGGAAGTATTTTTTCACTGAGAGGGTTGTGGATGCATGGAACAGCCTCCCTGAAGAGGTCATGGGGTCAAGAACAGTGGGGGACTTCAAGAATGCATGGGACAGGCATAGGGCAGTCCTAGTGGGGGGTAGGAGGAATTAAGCTGTTGGTTAACTAGGATCTGCAGCTTATCTGTTAGGTAGGAAAATGGGCAGACTAGGTGGGCCAAGCGGTCCTTATCTGCCGTCAAATTCTATGTTTCTGTGTTTCAATCTAATCGGCATGATTATGCCCAAGCAAAATGGAAGACTGCTCAGGTCTTCTGATCGCAGCTTCTCCAATTCCCTGGGTCAGAACCTCTCTAGGGTCCTGCCTATTTGCCACATCTGCTCCATCCTCTGAATGATCTTCCCAGCAACCTTCAGACCTGTACATCCCTTGGAGGCTTCAAGAAAGGTCTCAAGACACACCTCTTAGAGCTAAGCCTTTGCACTTGCTATCACTGAGACTCTGTGTTACCTTGCTAGCAGGTGGCTCACATAAGGGTGCTGGACTCCTTATGGATTCAAATCTTTTATTCTGAGTTACTATGTATTGTTTCTCTGGTGTTACTAACTGACTGACTTCTGTTTGTATTATCTGTACTATTATATTTACATTGATTATACAATGTTCTTATTGTCCTGATGCTCTCTGGATATGTGTAACTAATCCCAGGTCACCTCTGAAAAAGGGACTGTAATGGTCTCAGTGGACCTACCTAATTACCAAACTTTAAATAAATAAATAAATAAACTTTATGTCAGCTTGTGCCAAATATTTGGGCAAAGCCCGTAAAGGTCCTCTGAATGTTGCAAGCTAGACCAGGTAGAAGCTGGTCTAACTTGCAGCACTTGACACACAGGAGTGAAAATCATGCTTGTTGGCCGGAGAATGCTTGAAGCCCTATGTGCTGTATGATTGGTACACCAGGGGCTTGTGGCATTCTCAGGGTCTTAGAAAATCCAGCCCTCCGTATCAGGAAATTAATGAACTGCTCAACTGTTGCGGTACTTTACATGGCTGTTTGCAATTGTAATGCTTTTTACATTTGGTAAAACATCTAGCATGTTCAAACTGAGGATTGGAGAACATCTAAGCTCTATCAGGAACAATGATAAGTTCAATGCCCTAACAAAACATGTTGGTGGCAACAGTAACTGGGGTGAACATGCTTTTTTATTCTATGGGTTAGAGATGGTCACATTGGGAAGCAATCGAATATGTGAGCATATTATTATTGACCTTGGTGACCTCCCAGTTGATTGGGATTTATCAGTTTTTGAATTTGGTGGCCCAAAATGTGTGGTGTCATGTGATCATATATCACTTTTACTGCCACCCCATTTTTCAATTTATTTTTACACTTAAATGATGGTTGTTTCATGAGGAGTCTTGTGTTTGTATATTAGTCAGGAAATATTTTGGGCTCTGGTTATCTCAGCTTCAGGGCATGGCTAATAATATGCATGTGACCTTTTGAACTCCCATTCTTATCTTTTTTATACACTTAGTATGCTGGACATTTCACATCAGTACTACTACACACTAATACTTACATGAACCTGCATTCTGTGCATATGCTATTTAATGAATTCTGGGCATTATGATATAAGACGTCTTCTATGTGGATTGCTAATGACTACCAATTTACATATTGCTTATCACTGCTTTTGGTATAAGTTGCTGCCGAGATGTACTTGTATTTAATTTTGATTGGTTTTGCACTGTTTATTAATAATACTATCACTTTAAGGTATGGGCACTATAAAAGTCTTTGAACAGTGCATGACTGGCCTCCCTGAGGAAGAGCACATGTCTGAAACCAGCCGGGGCATCTAGGAGTGGAGATCTGCTTTTCTTTGATGCTGTGAATGTGAGTGTATATTGCAATTACTTTATTAAAGGGTTTATGTAAACAACAATACCTGACAGGGTGGGCAGTGTTGGGAAATACCGGACCACCCAGGGGTCATAATGAGGCCCGATGCCACAGGCGGAGGGCCTTGTAGTCCCTAGAAGGTCCAGTATTTCCCAATATTGCTCACCCTGGAGGGTATTATTGCACTTAGAAAATGGGTCATAACTAATATTTTAAATAGAAAAATAAAATTTTATAAACAGTCTAATAACTGTTAAAAAACAGAATAAAAATACTGTTTTGTTGTAAAGTAGTCCCTGTACTGTGCTATATTTGCCAATAGAGGGTGCTGATGATTAGGAGACCCTGTCTTAGTGAACTGCATGACTGCCCCATGGTCTCATGGGACTTGTATTCCTGTGTGACTTACATAGGTTGGCATCTTAGGCTGCAGTAGGGAGTCAGAGTGCCAGAGTCAGGTCTGTTTAAGAAAAAAAAAAAAAGAAAACAAAGTTGTAAGAGGAACACTCGGACAATCGAGGTGTGCATCCACTGTTTGGCTTGGTCTGCAATGAAAGCTGTTTTACGGTTATTTATTTGTTGTATGGCAACAAAAAAGTGATAAGCAGACGCTGGTTGGATTTCATTTGGAGTTTGGGGAGGAGCGCATTGACGCAAGAGAGGAGCGGGATTCATGTGAAATATGTTCTGGAGATGGCATTACACTGCCAATTACCTGGTGGAGTTGGATCCAGTTCTGTGAAAGACACGATCAAAAAAAAAAAAAAAAAAGGTACAAGGTAAACAGAGGCAGAGAGAGAGAGCGGTACTTTTGGTACTGGCAGTGTGTGAGATGGGCGGTAGCACTCTGTGACTCGCTGTGTTTTGCTTGGTGATGTTACATTGAGTTTTTACAGTCTTGAGAAGTGTCTTAGTTTTCTTTTTGCACTGTGAATGCTAAACTTGCCAGGGGGACATGGGAAATATCCTGCTACTGGTTCTGTTTCATGGCCCACTTACCAAGTGGTAAAAAATGGTGGCTGCTAGTTTTAAAATTTGGGGTGCCCATGGATACCCTAAGAGATGGGGCACCCCGAATTGGAGCTTGTTTTTTATCAGGCTCTATTGAAAAATACCAGCCCACTAATGTTACTGTCCTAGCCAATCAGAATGCTAGGATTTACTTGCCCATGTTCTAAACAACTATATGTTGGTGTCAGTGCTGGTCCATTCTTCGTTTCTCTGTATGTTGGACTGGGCATGTCAGAGAGTGGAGTTGTTTTTTTTCTGTCTGGGACTGGTTCTTTTAAATTGATCTTCCAAAACTTTCCTTAAGTCTGTCACAAAAGCCCCTTCCACAAGGAGCTGTTCGCTATCTCCACAAGTGCAGGACCAAGTGTCCCTCTCACTTCCTTGAATAACCAAGTACTGTTCACAATTTACTACACCAAGGTTGAAAACAGATATAGCACTTCTGGAGGGGATTCAGAGAGAATAGGCTACCAGGATGGTTAGGACAGTGAAGCATTTGAATTATGACTGGAGACTGGAAGCACTGGGCATGTACTCTCTGGAGTACAGAAGAATGAGAGTGGATATGTGTCTAGTTTATGGAGCTTTTGAGAATAATGACTTATGGGAATGTCTTGGACTGGATTTGAAGGAGCAAAACCATAATATGAGAGCACACCTATTGCAGCTAAGAGTGGCAATATATCACACCAAGAGAAGAGCTGTATGGTTTAACTAGAGAGTGATGGATAGGTAGATGGTGGGAAGTAGAAATATGAGAGTTCAAGATCAGATTAGATGAGTACCGTTTTAAAAATAAAGCATTTGATTATTCTCTTTGAGTAAAGGGTGAGCTGTAAAATGGGTGCATACATAATTTGGCTCATATAAACCTATGAAACCTTTGAAACCTGGTGTGGCCTGGGTCCAGCCCAAGCAGTTGTGGGACACATTTATTTCAATAGTTCAGTTAGCTCCACTGCCATCACCTGCTTAAACTTCACCCACGGGATTGGAAATCCTGCACTCACTGATACCCTATTCCCCCTAATCTTACCAGGAACTAACTCATCACAAATAGTCTATACTTTTTCCAGAAAAAAAGATTTTTAAAGTCTTCACAGTATTGCTGGGAGGCTTCAGCTCTAACCTATAGACACTCTGGGTTTAATTATCGATCCATCACCTTTAAGGTGAAAGGAAACTATTTTTACCTAGTTAACTGCCCTTTCATCTTCCTTTTCTGGAGGCAGTATAGCATAGTGGTTAAGGGCACTGAGCTGCAGATCTGGAGACGGGGTTTGAATCCTATCAACTCCCACTTTCATACTTTGTGACCCTTAGTAGGTCACTTAACTTTCTTATTTTTCCAGGTTGCACCCGGAAACAAGCTCCGGCTTAGTGTGCCTTTCTTGGTTAAACAATTTTCGCTTTCCCTTTCCATGCCAGTTATGGTGCTATGCATTCTGACATGTTTTGACCAATTTTTGATAAATAATCAAGCTTTGGGATGCCCTTAGAGCTACATAGAGTTCCATGCTCCTCACCAGCTACTGCTCTTTCTTTTCATATTCCTAAGACATTCTATGACATCAATAACACCATTCCATGCTATTCATCTGAATGGCCTGGAATGGTGTTACTGATGTCACATAATGTTCTGGCAGTATGAAAAGAGAGAGCAGCAGCTGCTGAGGAGAGAGGGATTCAGGTTAGTTAAAATGCAACAAAATTAGATTATTAATTTAAGAAAAAAGGTAAAAAATATATTAAAATATTGGACAGAAATTAAAGGGACAACAGGAGGGCATCAAGAGGTTAAAAAGACTATTACCTATCACTTTTAAGCAGCTGCCTGGGTTGATTTTGAGCTGAGCTCATTACTTTGACCCAGTACTTAGATTTAGGTTCTAAAACTGCACTTTAATATTCGAATAGAAATCTACAGTAGTTCTCCCAATTGGTGTTTACATGAGTAGGTCTCCATTTTGTCTCTAACATCCTTTTTCCTTCCAAGTTGTCGAGCTTGCATGTATGCCATGGCAACCATCTCTTACCGAGCACAGGTGAAGTTACACTACAGCAATCACATCAAGAGCAGTGAAGATGGCTGTTTTATACATCTCTGCTGCTAACTAACCTGAACCTGGTGAGTACATTACAAGTCTACCACATCAATCTACTCCTGGACCTGTGCTGGTCCAAAAGCTCCTGAGTCTAATCCTCCTGACCTGACCTTGATCACATGGGACAGAGTATTTAGTTTTTCCATATTGAATTTCACCATGTGATGGGCTGACCAAGAGGTAGGCAGAACCTGGTATACTGTTAGGTGGGTGATGCAAGTAGGGTGACAAGAAAAGGTCATGTGCGATAGGGGCATGCTGGATTTTGCAGTGCCCTGTACTCAAGACCTTTTCGCCGCCGACACTGTTTTCCTCTAGTCCACTCATGCCCGGACCCGGGGGTGATTATATTTAGTGCTGGGGGGTGCGGGAAAAGCCCCCACAAAATGAACCTTCTCCCTGCTGTCCCTTTGTAGGCGCTAAGGGTGATGGTGGGATGGGGCCAAGGCCATTGTGGGTGACATGTTTCTGGCGCCTTATTTACAGTGACCAGATTTATGTTGCAGTGTGTGGGTGAACTGGCAGAACCTGAACCCCGCCCACTTTTATACCAATGGTAAATACCAGATCTAGCCCCTCTCATGAGTAGGCAAGTTG
Source organism: Neoceratodus forsteri (assembly GCA_016271365.2). NCBI lineage: Eukaryota > Metazoa > Chordata > Ceratodontiformes > Ceratodontidae > Neoceratodus > Neoceratodus forsteri. Next base: position 1,169,580,573 of record CM057456.1, on the reverse strand, counting down.
ACAGTCTGTGAAATTTATGGCTAATATCAAATCCAAGAGGTCCTATACCAGCAGATCTCTAGTATCATCTACGTGAAGATTAAAGTCTCCTAATACAAGAGGGTCCTAGAATTCCACCACCACATTACTCATGAACTCGGTAAATGTGCCTATGAACTGGACAGCATACCAGGATGGCCTATAAATCACCACAATCCTTAGAAAACAGCTATCTTCCAAAACATATTGGAGAGACAGATCCTCAAAAGATTTAACTGGGCCTAATAGGATCAAGACACATTTCTGGTTTGCCAAATAGCATATGACTCCCACTTCTTTCCCCATTGACCCACTCTTGGACAGTGTGGTACTGAAACCCCAGCATAATAGCTTCTGCTAACACCAGGTTTGCGGTATCCCCCAGCAATGTCACAGTAAAAAAGAACAGGTCTGCACTGGAGTCTGAATTAGATTACAAATACAGCTGGCTTTATTTGCTATGGACCTTATAGTCACCAAAATGGCATCAGAACATTTTAATTTCTTTGATTCTGCCTCCTTTAATTGAGTCCTAGACCATTCTTGGTTGCTTTTAATTGGGATTAGAGTTCTAGCCCCTTTTCTCCCTGCTTCACTGTACTGAGGTTCCACCCAATCCAGCCCATAACTATTATATCCCTGCAACCTTATCCTGAGTTTCTGACCCTGCATGCCACAACTGAAAATTCCGAGTCAACACAAATCAGCCACCTTATTTCCCAATAGGCCAAGCTGATCGGAGAATGGAAATAGTCATTTTAGTTGTGAGATAATATAACTTAGACCCTCTCTTGACACATGATGACTGCTACACACAATAATTTTCATAAAATTAAACAATGTCCTGTTTAAACTGAAGATTTAAATCCAAAAGTCCTGTGCATAGGCTGCGAACAATCCACTGGCTCTAACTTCCAGTGACAGAGCCCACCCTAGAAGGGATCGTCAGTATCTATGTGGGTACAAAGTCTCAGTCTTGTGGTCCAGTCTGTATCTCAAGTTTATTTTGTATTAAACATATTTTGCAGCAGTTCTGCATTTGTGATTTTAGGACAGCAGAGTGCTTTGATTTTGTATGTTCCAACTGCTTCTTCCTGATTGGCTACACTGCACATCACGTGTGGTGCAACAGTAGACAGAACAAAGAAGGAAAGAGATGTACAGTAGGTGTCATTTTTGACTGCTTACCCTATTGGTACACCCGCCCACCCACTTCCCACACGATTCAGTGAACAGTTCCCAAGATAAACCGAATGACTCTACAAATGCTTGCAGACAATAACTGCAAACACATTAACTGGAGGTTTATTGGGGATTAAGAACAAGGTTTTGGAAAGGAAGCAAGGGGTTAATGCAGAAATAACAAACTATAAAAAGCACAATAGTAGGAGGTTTGCCCCTGACTAACTATACCTCCATCCTCTGGCCATTCAGTGGTCTGCCCAGCTGTACTGCTACCCCATGCCCCAACTGGTACCAGTGTCTCTCTGCCTCTTTGAGATTATTTGTGTACCCATCTATGGAATTAGTGTAGGCCTACTGGTCACATTTTACATGGCTAGCCAGCATTGCTGCGCTCAAAGAGCACCTTTCATGATGGTCCAAAATGTTACAGCTTGTAGTCATTATATGCAGTACTAAATCTGAAAAGGTGTGTGCATTTGTTATTTTTGGCCAAGGTTTACTCTGCCTTCCATAATTTGGATTTGTTTTTGAGCCCTGCTGTACTCGCATTTGCTGTTCAGCTGCTGGGCTTCTGGCTCCTGATGACATCACCATAGGGCAGAGGAGTGACTCACATTGTGCAGTACAGTGCAGTCACAGCAATTCTGCAAGGGAAAACTACCAGTACTCAGTGTACATATCATGTTCCCCCTTCCCCAAGACCCTGTTAGTAATGCATTATGCAATATCCAAATGCCTTGTCAGTATGTTTTTTTTTGTAAAATTGACTTACTTCTGCCTTTGTAACAAAGCATTGGGAGTGAGAGAAGATAAGAGTTGGTGTCAGCACCTTTCCAGTCCTTCTGGCTTTCATGCATAAATGACCCCATTTTGTGAATGACAGGACATAAAACTTAGAAGAACAGAAGGCAGTTTCAACTGCTAGGAAAATGCATCTTATAAAGGAGACCAATATTTTGTTCAGAGGTAGAGATTGAGTGGCAACATTGGTTAGAGGGTACCAGTCACTGGAGGGTATAGTTGTGGGGAATGTGGAAAATCACATCTCTTTATGCAGATGACATAATGTTGTACCTTCAAAAACCTGACCCCACTTTCCCAATTTTAAGGCAAGTTTTGAAGGCTTACAGTAAAACAACAGGATTTAAAATAAATGAGAGTAAAACAGAAGTAATACTGATTAATGGTACACAGACCCCATGCTTAAGACAAATGATTCCCTTTAAATGGCTCACCACTCAGATCAGGTATCTTGGCATCCACATTCTGGTAGGGCTAAAAGGGCTATACCAAGTGAAAGTACAGTTATGTAAGAACTTACCATAACAGTAGCTCTTCGAGAGAGGGTCTTGCAGTAGGTAATTACTTGTAGGACTGCACCCCCTGGCATCAGGACCACACAGAAACTTTTGCTAGCAGTGTCTGATGGAGGACTGCCCACCCAACATCACATGACTGACGTCAGGATGACACTATATAGTGGCCGATCCCACATCCGCCATCCAGTTCTCGCTGGAGACCTCCGAGAAGTGCACAGGAGAATGGGAAAGAGGATCTTGGAGCCAAGAAAATGCTCAAGAAAAGGAGCTACAAACTAAAAATGGAGGGAGGGAAAAAAGGTTACCTACTGCAAGAGCCTCTTTCAAAGATCTACTGTTATGGTAAGTTCTTATGTGACTGCACTATCTTACTTCAAGAGGGCTCTTGCAGTAGGTAATTACTTGTAGGACTGAGTCCCAAGCAGTAAAAGTCCAAGGGACAGAAAAAACATGGAAGGCTGTAACTGAAAGGCTACTAAACAGCCAACAACTTAGGACAGGAGTCCCTGGAGGACCGCCAGTCTGAAACCAGCGCTGCCTAAAGGCAATGTCTAAACTGTAGTCTCTAGTACAAGTGTGGATGGAACCCCTCACAGCAGCTGCTAAATTTCTGTGGCCGCACATTTCTGAAACAGGCTGTCGAGGCTGCCATACCCTGGTAGAATGTCCTTTAACTTGCCTCAGAAGGACTTTATCATACTTCTGGTAACAAAACCTATGCAGTTAGCCAACCATTTAGACAGGCACTGTTTGGAAACTGTCACACATTCTCTCTTTGGTGCAAAAGAAACAAAAAGCTGGTCCGTTTTTCGGACATTTTTTGTCCTGTTAGTATAATAATGTAAGATTTTGTGAACATCTAATGTATGCAGAATTGCCTCCCCTTGATTAGTATGCTCAGAGTAATACACTGGCAGCTGAAGAGACCGATTCAGAGTAGTCTCTGAAACTACTTTCAGAAGAAACTTAGGATTAGTACGCAGAGCCACCTGGTCTCTGTGAAAAATCAAATAAGGCTCCTTACACATCAGGGCCTGAAGCTCAGAAATCCTTTGAGCAGAAGTAATGGCAACTGAAAAGAGTGCTTTCCCGGACAAAAAGCACATGTCACATGTACTTGCTGGTTCAAAAGGAGGCAAGGTCAATTTCTCCAAAATAAAATTAAGGTCCCACGGTGGAGTGGGGTTATGCACCGAGGGTTTCAGATGCAGAATTCCTTTTAGGAAGGTTTTAGAAACCTCCAACTAAGCCAGAGTTTTGCCCTCCACCAGAGTGTGGTAGGCAGAAATGGCCGCCAGATGCACCTTCAGTGATGAATAGCTCAAGCCCAGGTCAGATAGGTGGAGAAGATACTCCATGACCTGAGGAATGGGACACGAAAAAGGATCCCAACCCTTCGAGGTGGCCTAGATGGAGAAACGCTTCCATTTCATGGCATATGTAGTTCTGGTAGAAGGCTTTCTGGCCTCTACCAAAACCTAAGCTACCCTAGGGGAAACTCCGAATCTGGAAGCGATTACATCTGGAGGAGCCACATGTGAAGATGAAGGGACTTCAGACCAGGATGGACTAGCATGCCCCCTTCCTGGGTCAGGAGATCGTGACAAAGCGGTAGAGGTACCAGAGGCTCCACTGCCAGCTGTTGAAGCAGTGGGAACCAAATTTGTCGAGGCCAAAATGGAGCTATCAGAATCATTTGAGGTCCTTCTGTTTGAAGCTTGATGAGCACTCTCTGTAAAATTGGAAGGGGAGGGAAGGCGTACGGAAACTTCCCTGTACAACAAAAGCAACAGCATATCTTGCCAGAAAGCACCATGCATGGATCAGTGAGCAAAACTTGGGAAGTTTTGCTTTTGATGGGCTGTGAACAGATCCACATCTGGATGACCCCAAAGGTCGAAAGATGTTGTCTACTACCTCCTGCTTTAGCTCCCATTTGTGCTCTTACCCTGGTGTGGCTGAGACTGTCTGTGAGAACGTTCTGCATGCCTGGAATGTGAACTGCCAGGAGGTGAACCTTGTGCAGAACAGCCCAAATCCAGACCTGCATCGGTTCTCTGCATAGAGGATACGAGGGTGCACCCCTGCTTGTTGATGTACCACACTACGCACATGTTGTTTGATTAAGCACCTGTTCATAGCCTTCAAGGCACAGCACACTGAATAGGGGTTAAAGACACTCAGAAGCTTGCACACACTAAAACAAGAACAAAAAAAAAAAAAAGAAAAGCATCTGTAACAGGACAGGACACAGCCATGTGGGGAGTGGTGCAATGCACTGGCTGTGGAGCAGCAGTCTTCCGGGAGACATTCTGGAGACTGCATTGCTGCCCTATTTGCAGGCACCTCTCTGGTCTGAGGGAGGAGGATGTTTGTCTCCATGCTGACCTGGCAAGGTTTCGGGAAGCCTGCTCCCCTGCCCAGGGACCACCCAGGCCACTACCACTACCTCAGAGGTTGCCAAGAAAGAGGAGTGGTTGGACCACAGTGGGCTGAAGGAGGGCGAGGGTGGTGGAACAGAGGTGCATCCCTCCAGCTGTGCCTCTTCACAATTCATTAGCCACTCTGGTGGAGCATGGTTCCTCTATGGAGGCACCCACAGTGGAGACCAAGGAGGATGCTGGGAACCTCCGCAATGGAAACCCACAGGAGGGTGGCACAGGACCCCACAGGGGAAGGAAACAACTCCTAGTGGGGGACTCCAATTGTTGGGGGGTAGAACTGGGGGAGGGAAGGGGAAGGGAGGTAAGGTGCCTCCCCAGCACCATGGCTTGGAAGGACAGGAAACAAAATCCTCAGGATCGTGTTAGCAGCTGCAAAGGGGAGTGAACTGAATGTCATTATCCACCTAGGGACAAATGACCTGGCTGAGAATGGGATCAGAGCAGTGCAATAGGAGTTTGTGGAGTTGGGGAGGGGCCTTAGACAAGTAACACACATGGTAACTTTCTCAAGTGCTACCTGTCTATGGCATGGATGAGGCTAGGTACACCGCACCATGGATTGAATGACTGGTTGAAAACTAGTGCAGAGCTCAGGATTTGGCTTCATTTGGGACTGGGCTCCACCTGGAGGGATGCAGGCCTATTCAGGAGCGATGGTCTGCATCTATACAGGAGGGAACCAGGATCCTAGGTGATAGGTTTAAATGCTTCATTGGCAAGCATTAATCCAACCAAGGGGGGAGGCACTGAAAAGGAGAAGGGAAATCCTAGCCCCCCCAAAAAACCAGGGTAGTTAGTGAGGTAAACACCAAGATAGAGCAGTCAATAGGGAAAAGGGCAGGGGTAAATGGAGAAAAAGACAAAGGCAGTAAGGACAAGGATGGGACAAAAAGAAATAAAGCCTTAAAAAAATGGAGGGTAATGAGTACCAATGCCTGTAGTCTAGGTAAAAAGCTCCCTGAAATGGTGGCCTTGATGGAAGAGGAATGCCTGGATATCATGGCAGTCACAGAAACATGGTACACAGAGAACCATGACTGGGGCATCAACATACCAGGGTACACAATCTACAGGAGGGACAGGGAGGGAAGAAGAGGAGGAGGAGTAGCTCTCTATGTAAGGGAAGGGAGCAAAGCAACAGAACTAAAAGGTAAACAGGGAGGAGAGGAGGCACTGTGGGTCACCCTGGAGACTGGAAATGGCACAACAATCTGCACAGGGGTTGTATACAGACCCCCCGTCTCAGGGGGAGGAAATGGACATGGAAATGATAGAAGGCATCTTTGGGATGGCAGAGAAAGGGGAGATATTGCTGATGGGGGACCTGAATATGCCAGATGTTAACTGGAGCACCTTTGCTGCAGTCACATCTAGGAGCAGGGCCATTCTCGATGCCCTACAGGGGGCATGCTTCAGACAGCTAGTTATGGAACCCACTCGGGAGGGAGCAATCTTAGATCTGGTACTCTCAAATGGGGATGGAGAGAGGATCTCCCGATCTTGAAGTGGGTAGCCATCTGGGAACAAGCGACCACCAAACAGTGTGGTTCATGATAAACTTGGCTGTAGAGTCAAGCCATACAAAAGTGAAGGTACTGGACTTCAGGAGGGCTGATTTTGTCAGAATGGAAGAGTGCCTCAGAAAAGCACTAGCAAACAGGCAAGATGGTGGGGTGGAGCAACAATGGAGAAACATCAAAACTGCCATCACAGAGGCAACAAGCCTTTGTGTGACGCAAATAAACAAATACCACTATGGTTCTCAAAAGAAGTGGCGGGGAAGGTGAGGGAGAAAAAGATAGCATTAAGGAAGTATAAGGAAACACAGAAGGAGTAGGACAGAGAACTGTACCAGTTAAAGCAGAAGGAAGTGGGGAAGGCCCAAATGGAGGAAAAGATAGCCAACTCGGTTAAGAAGGATAAAACCTTTTATATGTACATTAGGAGCAAAGAAAGACTAGGCAGGGATACTGAGGCTGAATAAAGAGGAAGGTGGTTGGGCAGAGAGCGACAGTGAAAAAGCAGGGATCCTGAACGAATACTTCTGCTCAGTATTCACAGTGGAAAAGCAGGGGGAGATACCTAATCCAGTCAATAGAAGCACTCTGGATAGGGAGGTTGATATTAGTCCTTACACAGAAGACAATGTTCTGAAAGAACTCTTAAAACTGAAGGTGGATAAAGCAATGGGGCCTGATGGGATTCACCCAGAATTCTAAAGGAACTAAGGGAGAACTAGTAACACCACTGACTACCCTTTTAATAAATCATGGAGGATGGTGTGGTACCTGAGGACTGGAGAAGGTGGATGTGGATTCCTTCACAAAAGTGGGAGCAAGACAGAGGCAGGAAACTACAGATCTGTCAGTTTGACCTCAGTGATAGGAAAATGATGGAATCACTCTGAAGGAAAGAATTGTTGAGTACCTAAGGGTCAGTGGGGCACAGGACCCAAGGCAGCATGGATTCACAGCAGGAAGGTCATGTCAGACAAATCTAATTGATTTCTTTGACTGGGTGACCAAAGTAGTAGACCAGGGAGGGGCTGTGGACATCCTGGGAGTGGGTCTCAGGGTGGTAGCCTGGGTAAAATACTGGCTGGACAACAGGACACAGCAGGTAATAGTAAATGGAGTCCACAGTGAAGAAAGGGGGGGTTACTAGAGGGGTACCACAAGGTTCAGTACTGGGGCCAGTCCTTTTTAATGTCTTTATAAGTGACATTGCAGAGGGACTGGAATAGAAAGTATGTCTCTTTGCAGATGACACAAAGATCTGCAACAGGGTTGATACACAAGGTGGGGTGGCAAGGATGAAAAGGACTTGGCAAGGTTGGAGGAATGGTCAAATTTATGGCAGCTTAGATTCAATGCAAAGAAGTGCAAAGTAATGCACCTGGGAAACAAAAATCCAGTACACAATTTGGGGTGAGATACTGACAACAACAAAAATGGAAAGGGACCTGGGGGTAGTCATATCAGATGACCTAAAGGTGGGCCAGCAATGTGAGAAGACAGTAAGGAGGGCTGGGGGGATACTGGGATGCATAGGGAGAGGCATCCCCAGTAGAAAACTGGAAGTTGTTGGCCCTCTGTATAGACAGTTGGTAAGACCACATCTGGAGTACTGTGTACAGTTCTGGAGACCCCATCTCCACAAAGACATAGACAGGGTGGAGACTGTCCAGAGGAGGGCAACCAAAATGGTGCAGGGTGTGCACCAGAAGACATATGAAGAAAGACTAAAGGAGCTTAAGATGTATAGCCTCGAGGAAAGGAGGGAGAGAGGGGACATGATAGAAACTTTCAAATACCTAAGGGAATCAACAAAGTCCAAGAGGGTATTATCTTTCAGAAAAAGAGATGTGCAAGAACAAGGGGGCACAATTTGAAGATAGAGGGGGGATGGCTCAGAGGTAATGTGAGGAAGTATTTCTTCACAGAGAGAGTTGTAGATGCATGGAACGGTCTTCCTGAGGAGGTCGTAGAGTCAAAAACAGTGGGGGAATTTAAGAATGCATGGGACAGACATAAGGCAATTCTAGTGGGGTATAGGAGGAAGTAAGCTGTTGGTTAACCAGGATCTGCAGCTTATCCGTTAGGTAGGGAAATTGGCAGACTAGGTGGGCCAAGCGGTCCTTATCTGCTATCAAATTCTATGTTTCTATATTTCTATGATTGGACCAACAGTGTATTCTGCTGAAGCATGTGCTGAAAAGCCTGAAGAGCATATAGGACTACTCTAATTTTGAGCACATTGATGTGCAAGTGTAGTTTTGCAGGTGACCACAGTCCCTGGATCCTGTGATTCCCAAGATGGGCACCCCATCCTGTTCCTGATGCATTCATGGTCAGGATTTGGGAGTAGAGAGGGGCCTGGAAAGGATCTTCTCATGTCAGATTGTTGGAGTTCTATCACCACTGCAGGTCTTTCTGCATCAGGTCATAAACAGGACACAGCTGTCCAAGACATCTGCCCTCTGATCCACTGAGACCTGAGAGTCCACTATGAGATATGCATGTGAGTCTGGCCCAGGGAACTGTGGGATAGCTACTGCCATGAGGCCAAGAAGGTGGAGGAGCGCCTGGCCAAAATGCATCTGTTAGAGGCTACCAGCTTGGCCTTCCTCTGCAGGGTCTCTGCCCTGTCCAGGGAGGAAGGCCATACCTGGACCGTGTCTAGAACTGCCCCAATAAATTGCAGGTGCTGGGAAGGAGCGAGCTGCGATTTGGGGTAATCGACTGTAATGCCAAGTCACTCAAAAGACACAGGGTAGCTGACAGAGATGCCTCCAACCCTCCTCAATGGGGCTGCAAGGAGACAATTGTCAAGGTAGGGAAGATATAGTGCCCCTGACTCTTCAGGGCCCCTGCCACAACCGCAAGTAATTTTGTTAAAAACTCATGACACTGAGAACAGGCCAAAGGGGGGCTTTAACTGGTATTGATCCCTTGAAACAGATCCTGAAGAATCTGTGGATGGAACACCAGGATGTGCAGGTACATGTCCTGCATGTCCAGGGCACAGAGCCACTGTCCCTGGACAGAAGAGGCAACAGACTTTGGAGTGTCAGCATCTGAAACAACTTGGATTCTATGAAGAGGTTTAGGGTACTGAGGTCTAATATTGGGTGCAGATCCCCCATGGGACCAGAAAGAAGTGGGAGTAGAAACCCTTCCCTACCTTGTTTGCCGGCACTGGCTGTATCGCTGCTTTTCCAAGAAGAGTCATGATTTCCACCCTTAGCTGGGGAATGTGCACCCTTGAATACTGAGAAAACCCTGGTGGTTTGCTTATGGTTTTTTTTCAACAAAACTCGAAAGTGTGACCAAGCTTTGTTAGCTGAAGGACCCAGGTATCTGTTGTGATTGACTCCAGTCTCGGGAGGCAGGTCCTAGGGCTGGCTTCCATCTGGCTTATGGCTTGATGGTGTCCAGCTCTTGACCTCAGACTGGGTGCATAACCTGGCATTATTTCTGATGATGGTTTGACCCTGAAATCTCAGGTGTCTGCCTTTGTTAAATCTTCCTTTTATCATCTTAGGAATATCACCCGGGTGAAACACCTAGTTCCTCAGGCTGCCCTTCCCATATTGGTCCACACCTTCGTTACCTCCTGCCTTGATTACTGCAATGCCCTTTACCTAGGGCTGCTGGGGGTATATCTGATGCTTGCAGCTAGTGCAGAACGTGGCAGCCAGACTTCTGACTGGTATGTCTAGGTCTAGTCATATTACGCCTGTGCAGCGTGGACTGCACTGGCTGCCGGTTCAGTGGCGGATCACCTTTAAGGTTGAGTTGCTGACCTATAAAGCCCTACATGAACAGGGACCCTAGTACTTGCAAGATCTTCTTGCTCCCTACTGCCCATCCTGCTCACTCTGATCCGCTGACAGGGATTGCTAGAGATTCCCAGGGTTAGTTAAAGACATCTGGGCACATGTGCTTCCTATGCTGCCCTTTCCTGTGGAATCTCTACCTCACCGGATAAAAGAATGCTTGACTGTCTCGAATTTTAAATCTGAGCTCAAAACTTATTTGTTTTTTAAAGCTTCCCTGAAGGATTTTAAATATGATTGTATAATTTAATCTAACTGTATGTTTTTAATGTGTTTGTATAGCGCTTTGGCTTTGAAAAGTGCTTTAAAAATAAAGTTTTACTTTACTTACTTACTTTACTTACAGTCTCCCTGGTGCCTTGCCAACCTTCTGCTTACCTGTTCCCCTGATAGATGAGGAAGAGGGAGAGGGAGCAGTCAGTGGGGGGTTAGGGAGGCTGTCCCTGAAGTTCTCTGGGTTTTGGCTGGAGGGGTGGTGGCAGTGTTGGGGGCCCTTCATTTGAATTGATGCCTAGGTGCCTGCTGGGGTTTCATCTGGCGTCTATTTTGCTGATGAAAAGGACGTCTAGGCTGAAGTTTCAGGTGATACATAGTATGTACAGACCTGAGGGCAGTGCCTTTATCTTGAAGGCTCGTAATAATGTCCTGGGCATCTCCGCTAAACAGGACAGAGCCTCTGAAGGGGGCATCCTGAATAGCTGTCTGGACATCAGGGGCCAGACCTAACACTCTTAGCCAAGAGAATCTGCAAAGGCTAACTGCCATGGCCGTGCCTCTAGTGGAGGAGTCCACCGCATCATAGGTGGCCCTGAGTGAATGATGTCTGGCTGCCTTAGCAGATCTAAAGGTATTCGCCAAGGTGGTTTTTGATTCCGAGTCTGGGAGGGCCTCGACTATGGGCTTGAGCAGGCAGAACAGAGATTTTTGATACACTAGCATGTGTGCCACATAATTAAGGGCACGAATGGCTAGTATCGATGAAGATTAGAACTTTCTCCCGAACTGGTCCGGTTGCCTGGACTCCTTGTTGGGAGGGAAAGTACTGAGGTGCTTAGGCTTAGTGGACCTATCATGGGCTACAGTTATGACCACCAAATCAGCCTTTGGGTGCGCGGTGAGGTGGTCCTTGCCTTTCAGTGTTTTATAAATCCAGTCAGCCTTTTTGGTCATAGCCGGGATGGAGGAGGGCATCTGCCAGATGGTTGAGGACAAGTCCTCGTGAGAGTCCAGCCATGGAGGTGTGAGAACCGGACTCATTTCTGGGAAATCTAGGTGCTCAGCCAACCTCTGATGTTTTGGGTCTTAAGCATCCGACTTCCAGCCTTGTGCCTCCACCATTTGTCTCAGGTGGCCTACAAAGGAGGGATCCTCAGGCGTGGACTTGGGGACTCTCTAGGGACCAGCTTCTTCTCTGCAGGAGGGTCTCAAACCCAACCCTCTGAACTTGATTCGAATCCGAATCTGAGTCATCGGAATCCACAGGTTCCTTGTTTGGAGGAGCAGACTCTTTCTTCCATGGAGTCACATCTGACGTTGGGGCCTGTGTACAACCGTTCATCAGGCCTGATGTTGAGGCTCGAGGGGTGACTGGAGAGGGTGCCCTAGGGGACTGGTCCGGATGTCTGACTTCCAAAGGTTGTGGTTGTCTGCTGTCCAGTTCTAAGACTAACTGAGATTTTGTCTTGGACCACCAGGATTGCAAAATCTCCTAAAAAGCCACCTGTGGATAAGCTGGAGGAGAAGGAGGAGGAGGAGTGGGAGGTGGTGGAGGGTGAAAAGTATGGTAGCCTGATCCCATGGGATGGGTTTCATGCATTGAGAAGCCTGGTGCAGCATAATGAGGGGCATAACCCGGTGACTGGAAATGAGGCATTTGAAACCCAGGATATCCCAGGTAGTAAGAATAAGCCACTGAAAAGGGGTCTGGCGTCGGGCCTGACGGAGGATAGCCTGATGGTGGAAAACCTGACGGGGGCCCTGACGGAGGGCAGCCTGATGGTGGCCCTGATGAAAGGTAGCCTGATGGCGGCTCTGACAGAAGGCAGCCAGATGGCGGCCCTGACAGGGGGTAGCCTGGCAGCGGCTCTGATGGAGGGTAGCCCGACGGTGGCCCCAGTGGTGGAATGCCTGTTGGCAGTCCCGGTGGGGAAACCCCGGGGAAGGGCCCGAAGGTGGAATTTCCGATGGTGGCCCCAAAGGTGGAAAACCTGAAGGGGGCCCCAAAGGTGGATAGCCCAATGAAGGTCCTGATGGTGGGATTAGAGGGGCCAACGGTTGCCGAGGAGGGGCAGTGTCTGGCACCGCTACTGGGGGTGGCAGAGCTATGGTTAGTCTTGCAGAAGCTCCATCATCAGGGATTCCTGATAAAAGGTCTCCATCCGCCGGGTTCCTTGGATCTGGGGACAACGGTGGAAGCTCCGATAGAGGAGATGTCGGGTTCACCGTGGAGTGAACCCCTTAGTGACCCTTGCCCCCAGCTGGGATGGCACTGACGTCCGGCTGCACATCATCAGAACTGCCAAGGAGGTCTGACAGACACATAATGGTCGAGCGATCATTGGAGGGACCGACGAATGACTTAACAACCTGGGTCATGCAGGGATCTGATACATCGGCCCCTGACTTATTGACCCTGGCGGGTGCTCATCAGAGGGTCCAATGAGCAGCTTATCAGCTGTGCTTGCTGACTTAGAGTCTGAGGTTGTTATGGGCTAAGGGCGGAGCCTCAGGTGAATCCGAGGCACCTCTTGTCGACTGTAACCAGTAGTGGCAGGGGTGCAAAGTCTGCTCGTTGGAAGGGAGCACAGTCTTGGCCTCGGTGCTCGCCTTTTTGGAGGAACAGGGCTGCTCCTCCACTGAAGAGCCCATGGGCAGCTTCATACCTCTCAAGTGTCTCTGATTTTCAGGGACATCCCTGACTTTGCCTCAGACTTTTCCTTAGTCCCTCCTAAAAGCTGTGTTTCTATGACTGAACAGTGGGGATTGTGAGCACAAAATAATGACAGACATTAAAGTTATAGACCTATTCTTATTCAGAAAATGCATTTTACTGTACACTAAGCCCCTTATTCTACCAACTTCCTGAATGGATAGCACAAATTTTGAAGATGTGTCCCTGATTATGGTCCTTTGTCCCTGATTTTTTTAAACCGTGTCCCTGATTTGAGAGGCAGGAGGTTGAGAGGTATGGGCGGTTTCAGAGGAGTGGGGGACTGCTCCCGGTCCTGGTGTTTTTCCTTATCCCTCTTCTTCTTCTTCTTCTTGTGTGGGTCAGTTGAGAGAGGAGGAGGCACTTTTAAGTTTCTTGAGCTCCTTTTCCATTGAAGCCATTTTAAGTTTGAGAAGATGGGCTTCGAGGGACTGCTGCCACCTTTTCTGTGTGGCCTGGTTGAACTGGGTGCTGGCTTCACACTCCTCGACATTATGGTCCGGGCCCAAGCAGAAGAGGCAGAGGGTATGCTGGTCCTTATGCGGTAGCTGGATGCTGCAAGAATCGCACTTATTTTTATGCGATTCTGTAGACGAGGTGGACGACATACATAAAGTAGAAATTAGACAATAAAGAGAAAAATGTGGATACTCATCTGAAAATTAGGTGATCAAACTGCTGTGACGAGCTTCAGAAAGTCCAATGTGCACAGGTTGATGGAGGGAAAGAACTGTAGGGCGGATGTGGGGACTGCCCACTATATAGCATCACGCTGATGTCGGTCATGTGACATCAGGTGGGTGATCCCCATCAGACACTGCTAGCAAAAGTTTCCATGTGGTCCTGACGCCAGGGGGCACAGTCCTACAAGTAATTGCCTACTGCAAGAGCTCTCTTGAAATAAGATCTATAGTTTGCGCAGATCTGAGAAGATGGGAAGTACTCCTACGCTCTCTGTTTGGTAAAATAGAAACTATACACATGAATGTGTTGCAATGATTTCTGTTCTTATTTCAAACCTTGCACCTCAAGATTCCTAGTGTGGAGTGGGGAAAAAAGTCAGTAAGGCCCACCACAGTTTTGTCTGGGCTGGTACGGAAGTACGCATTTAGTGTGGAGACATACAAAGACCGTGAGAAGGAGGAGAAGGCCTACCAGATCTAAAACTGTATTACCAGATGGAACAACTTCTACCCTGGATAGAGTATAGGAAGGATAGGATGGAGGGAGTCTGGACCATTATGGAACAAAGGTACAATACAGGTCTTGCTCCATTAAAAATATGTAATGCCCTTTTGGAAAAACTTACTGTTCAAGTCAGTTCCTAACCCCTGGCTTAAACAACTTTATTTGAACCAGAAAGCAGTTTGGAAGGACTTGCACCTTACCCACACCTTCTCACCTTCTCATGTTACACCCAACTGACTTGCACCGAGTTTCTACCTCCAAAAACAGATACCACTTATGGTCACTGGACTAGGTCCAGTTTTGGATGAGGAGATGGGGAGGCAGAAGTCACTGTAGGAGGCCGGGCCCTCAGTGGTATTGTACCAGGCTGTCATTTGAGCAGCTGACAGATGCAGAGACAGTAGGCCAATACCGCCTCAACAGGGCGATTCTGAGGCAGCTCTGTGAGCTGTGCCATGAGGAAATGCAGTCACTCATTGCACACGGTCATGCCATATCAGTGGAGACCAAGGTGATAACAGTAATGTGTTTGCTCACCACAGGAACCTTCCAGAGGCCTACAGGGGACACCACTGGCATATCACAGGCCTCCAGTTCCCGTTTCCTCACACAGTTTCTCACTGCACTGCTACCACATGCTTCGGAATACATCCATTTCCCCCAGCACACAGACAGAGCAGACAGAAGCCATGCAGGGGTTCTACAGGGTGGCACGCAAGCCAGGTGTCATAGGGGCCATTGACTGGACCCATGTGACAATCCACGCTCCACCTGGTGATGATGCTACAGCATACATAAACTGCAAGGGATATCACTCTGTCAACTGCCAGGTGGTGTGCAATGCCACAGGGTGCATCACTAATGTCTGCGTCACACACCCTGGGAGCACGCATGATGCCTTCATATGGCAACAGTCCACTCTCTGCCACAGATTTGGGGCAGGGGACATACCAAATGGACATTTAGTAGATGAGTGGGACATGGTATGTAGCCGCACAACAGGGCAGCATGGCACAGGATGGGAGGGAGGTGCACAGACAGCATAATGCACCATGCGCAAAGAGTGCTGCAGATGTGGGACAGCGGAGGTGTGTAAAGGGACACAGGCAGACACCAGCTAGTACAGGGAGGCACATGTGTAAGCCATGGAATGTGGGGTGCAGTGCCATGGGAGGGCATGTGTGGCAGGGACATACGCACAAGCAGACAGCAGGCAGTGCTGCAATGCCTGTCACGCTTGGGCAATGGTGGGCGTGGACGTGTGATCCCAATGGCAACATTGTCCTGGGGCCCACATCAGCTGCAGGCCCAACAACAGCAGGTGGATGCTGGGAGTATGACTGCAGAGTAGGCAGGCATTGTCAGTGATGGATGAGCAGTGCACACACAGTGCAGCATGGGCGGGGGGCACCATGCACATGTGACCAGTATACTAACAGACATCTGTCACCCCCCACAGGAGATGCTGCATACCCACTAAGGCCCTGGCTCCTCACTCCCTTCTGATGACCTGAAACAGAGGCACAGAAGTGTTACAATGAGGCACACACTGCTATGCGCACTGTCATTGAGCGTGTCTTCGGTATGTTGAAGATGCGCTTCTGGTACCTGGGTAGTTCAGGTGGGGCCCTACAGTATAGCACTAAGAAGGCCTGTGGTGTATTCCTGGCCTGTTTTATGCTACACAACATGGCCATTGACCATGGAATACCTGTCGAGGCCAGTGAGGGTGACAGTTCTGGGGAGGAGGAGGAGGAGGAGGAGGGGGGAGGATGATGCAGTGCCCAGACAGGACCCAGACAGGACCAGCAATGGGCCAGCAGGACCCACACCTAGCCGCATGGGTGAGCAGTGCAGGCACACTGATGGAGGAACATTTTGGGAACCACAGGTGAGTAACAGAGGTATGTATCTCGGAGGTGACAATGGTGACAACAGGTAGACACAGAGCCATGTATTGCACGGCTCACACAGCACAGCACAACACAAACTGCCCATCACAGACACACACACACACACACACAAACACACACCACATGCTACTCAGTGTCAGGGGGACAAGGATGGACCCCACATACGCCAGAGACCACTAGGAATGGAGACACTCACACACACACCCAGGCAGCAGTGTCGGGTGACACACACACACACACACACACACACACACACACACACACACACTGCACAACACACACATGTGACACTCTGACAGTGCCAGGGGTGGCATGGATCAGTGTGTACTGCAGCTGTCACACTGTCGCAGCTGACACTGGACTGCACTCATCACACCCATGCCACACGGCACAACAGTGATGAACACAGCCATGCAGGTAGCACTGCACAGGGGGCTTGCAAATGCATGCCACCCCAGGCATCGTCATCCAGGTGTGTGGGACACAATGTTGGAATATGCAGCTGCTGTTGGAACGGGGATCTGAATATCACAGGGCAGCACCACGGCTGTCACGGACATGAGGAAAGCCTCTGCCATGACTGGTGGATGTGGCTGTACCACCACCAGCCACAGGGGGTGTATCCAATGCCCCTGTAGGGGTACTGCAATGAGACTGTGAACAGGTGTTCACTGGTGTGGTTGCACCATGAGCCACATGCTGTGGACACTGGCTGGTGCAATGTTAGGCAACGGCATCAGCAGCAATGGGTTCACCTGATGCTGCTGCCTGGGTGTGTGGGAGGCGCTCTTGGGCATCCGGCTGGATGCCCAATGGCCACGGCCCATACTGGATGCAACTGCTGCCTCTGCAGTGGCTGCAATCTGCTGCAATACTGTGGTCATGCCCACCTGCATAAGGTGTGCCTTGGTCAACAACTGGGCCTGCCATGCAGCCGCAGACTCATGATCAGTACCATCACCGCCTACTGGCTCCTCAGTTCTGCATGTAGGGCTGCCTGTTCTCCACAGTGTCATGCAGGAGGTGGACATAGCCCTTCACGCTGTTGGCGGGTGATGGGTCATGGTGGTGTCGCCGTCGAGTGGGGGGTGAAACAGCCTGTCATGCTGCATCCATGGGTAGTGGTTGTACCACAGCAGGCTGCACCATGGCTGGGCCTTGGGCATGCACAGCCCCATCACATCCATGGCCGTGTCATCACATTCCATCTCCTGAATGGGGCTCTGGGGCAGTGGTGCATTCTATGTGCATGGCCGTGTCTGCACCATCTGCCACTGCAATGCATATGCATGATCGGCGATGACAGTTGCATCACGGACATGCGTATGCTGCACTTTCTATGGTGCTGTCTGTATGTGCATGCACATCAGTCTGTGTGATGCACAGTATGCCAGCTGCCCAGTGATGCTCAATGAATATGCAGTACTCACCCTTGTGTGGTAGTGCATTACCGCGCATCACAGGTGCCTTGTGCGGCGCGCCGTGCCACACATCATGGTGGATGCAAACTCATCACGCATGCATGACCCAGTCGTGACCCACAGCCCCACATTCCTGCCACACTAATGCACATTGCACATGCATCCATGACTGATCAATCGTGCTTCATGCTGCACACAAGGGCATCCCATGGCATAGTGTGCTTTGCACCATTTTGCACATGTGCTGCATAGGCCTAGTGTTGTTGCAGTAGCTCTGGCAATGCCTAGGCAAGGGAGGACTGGACCAAGGGCCATGAACTGGTCCAAATTGATCTGCTCTACCTGGTGACCCTTGTGATGTGGGTCAAGGGCCAGCTGTTCAGGGGGTGAGGACCTGCAGGTGCCCAGGGTAGAGGTGTGGGCCTCTATCACCTGGCAGCTGGTGTGGTGCACTGGGGTTCTCTGCATTTGTGAACAGTCCTGTCACTGTTACGGTGACCTTGGGCAGCAGGACAGTGCTCTGCCATGACCAGGTAGGTGTCATGCATGGGTGTGCAGCATGGTGAAAATTGGAGACAGAAAGCCACACTGAGCCAAGGCTCATTTCCAGCCACATCATGGCAATGGCATGTCATTGGTACGAAATTGCTGGTGCACTGTTAGCAACTATGAAGCTTTCAAAACATAATTTGTAACAATGAAGGAGTGATATGACCTAACTGGGAATTTAACCCAGGTGCATGGAATACCAGCCTAGTGATCTGCCAGTTGAGCTATTCAGCCTAACTGGGTTCCTGGAATAAATTTCTTTCTTTGATTCCAAATTCTGGAGCTTGGAGCAAATCCAATGGTAAGGAAGAGATGGTGCAATATGAGTCGCTGCTAAGCATTTTGTTGCAGTTTAATCAGACACATGACAACTCTTTGGCATCTTGCCTGTCTCTTCTAATAAACACAGAGAGCTGAGTAAAGGGCGTTCTTGTACAATCCAATGCCCTGGCCAAGTGAGTGCTAGTTTTCTAGTTCTGTACTGGATGTCTGGCCCAAACTGCGTTAAGATTGTTTTAGTCAACAAAATGACTTTCATGGGCCCCCCACCTCCAGTAGCAGCCATCTCCTACCTGCAATTTTGTTGGTGCCTGCAGCATACTCCAACTTCTAAGTACATACTCCTTCTGCCCCCTTCCCCTATTGGCTGCAAAAGGCCATCATTCTCTAATGGAACAGGGAACTTAGATAATGCAATCCATTCTATGGCAAACATTGCACTCTGAGGCTGTGGTGAACCCTGCCATCTCCCCCCATGTGAGTGTTGGGCAGATGGCACATGGGGAGGGGGGCAAGGAACAGGAGGTTGACTTAGTTGGAAGTTGGAGGAAGCAGGAAGATCAACTTACATTACAGATGGATACTGTGAGACAGTGGGTGAAAGGCACTTTCAGCAGGAGGTGGGTTGGGGGTGATAATGGGTCCCAGAGATGCCATTTTGTTAAAAAAAACAAAAAAATACAACAAAACAAAAAAGGAATACTGTAACCAACTAACATATGTCTAGTGCTTCACACTGCTACTTAAAAGACCATCTAGGAATTTCTTTGCAGTTGTCAGCATCTGACATGCCATCTCAGATCTGGAATTCCTCTATGTTAAATCATTGAACAGATGTCATTGAAGTTCCCGTGTCACTGAATATTATTAAACAATAACTAGAACTAGAACAGTCTGATTGACTGACAGAATTATAAAGGATTTTGTTTTCTGATGGAAACGTCTTGTACAATAAAAGCAAGTGTTCCCTTTAAAAAAATAAAAACATTTGTGTTAATAGTAGTATTAAGGCACTCTAGGGGTTGAGTTGCCTTGTTATTGTAACCTTATTAATCTAACACTAAGTCACTGGATACACCTCATGTCTCATGACCCCACCCCAGGGTTAGATAAATGGATGGTAACCAAAGCCCGGGTCATGTCATCCATAAAGACCTTAATGACCTTAAATGGTAATTGATAAAATGTATGCTGACTTCTCACCATTTGGCAGCTGCTAGGAGGGTGAAAGATGAGAGAGAGAGAGAGAGAGAGAGAGAGGGAGAGAGAGAAAAGAGAGGGCACTAAATGTAAACAAAAGTTCTACTTGGACGGGACTGCTGGGCTTGTCTCTGCAAAACCTATCTTTCTATCTATCTATCTATCTATCTATCTATCTATCTATCTATCTATCTATCTATCTATCTATCTGTCTGTCTTCCTGAGGAGGTCATGGGGTCAAAAACAGTGGGGGAATTCAAGAATGTATGGGACAGACATAGGACAATTCTGGTGGGGGGTAGGAAGAAGTAGACTGTTGATTAACTAGGATCTGCAGCTTATCCAATAGGTAGGGAAATGGGCAGACTAGGTGGGCCAAGTGGTCCTTATCTACCATCAAAGTCTATGTTTCTATGTTTCTATCTCTATCTGTCTGTCTGTCTGTCTATCTATCTATCTATCTATCTATCTATCTATCTATCTATCTATCTATCTATCCTTATGAGGATAGTCTTATCTAGGTGTAGGACCTAATTTCTAAGTGGTCCCAGGGGAAGTGCAGCAAGTATACATCAAGTTACATAAAAATATATTTAAAGCAGGAAGAGAGTATGACACGGTCTGCTGTACGAAATAAATTCTCAAGCGGGCTGTGCAAGTAGAGGCAAACTCCTTTATTTGTGGTTTGTAATAACAAAAAGCTGATGTACTGTAATATGGCAGGATGGTGCTCCTCCAGAACGCCAATGGTTTAGGCACTGAAACAGGGTGCTTTTCCAAGGGTTGGTGCTGTCACAAATGCACTCCGAAGGTCAGGCCCTCTGTTCCCACAGTGTCAACCTCAGAGTGCAATAGTGTGAACAGGTAACAGACAAGGTAACCCTCCTGTTTGCTTTGGGTCTGAATCACCTTTAGCCTTGAGTTCTGGAGGGATTCAAACTGTGAACATTATGCTAGCACACCCAATTAACAGATCTGGATATGTACCCTCTTTGGGAGATGCGGTATAATCCTTCCCTCAGGGGTACCTAGCCAGGTTTTCAAAATGAACCCTTAAAACTCTATAAGAGACCTAGGTATTTCTTACTTTTTTGCTTAGTAACACAATCAAGCTTTTGACAGCTGTCAGACTTAAACCAGGGGTTCAGCATCACATGCAAAAGGAAGACTGAGAAGACACACAGGCTGTATTTCAAAGAAAATGTTATTTACTAATAAAAAGTGTAAAACAGGTGAAATAAACTATAAAACGAATTATATTACAAATCTCACAGTCATACACACAAAAAAGGAAAGTTACAGAATATCAACTCCTACCACAGACCCTTAATTCTTCTCTAAGTATTTCCCTTAAGTGCTGTTTAAGTTAGAGAACTGTCTTTTCAGAGCCCAAGCATCATATAACCATATTCCCAGATGCAAGATAATTTCAGGAGGTATCTCCCCACCCCTTTTGTGACATCAGCTAGACCCTCCCTTAGAGTTAATTCTTCATAATTTTCTACAAGGAGGTATTTTAAATAATGTGAACATTAGCAAAAAGCCATTTCCCAAATATGACAGTCTTTCATCAACCATTTCTTTGAACTGGTTGTGGTTCCTGTTCCCAGGAAGATCAAAGGGTTTATGACTTTTAACACTTGTTATCAAATAGCCTGTTCCTCTAGGAAATCATAAATGTTTATGAGGCTTATCCTCTGGCAGATGGCAAGAGCCTTAATTAAGAACAGAACTGGAAACTCTAGGTTTTCCCTTCACTAGTCAATGTCACACATCCTCTGGTCAGTTTACAACATTCTCACTGACATCTTAAAGGTTAAAAGCCAAACTGCTAACTTGTATGAGACAATTTCATACACAGACCATTGATTTATAATACAAATATTATACAGATAACCAGAAGCAGGGAGAAGAGTGTCACAGGTGCCTCCAAGTGTGCAACATTTATACCTACCAATTCAAGACACAATACATGGTAAGTGTAAGAGATACTCTTAGGAGTGAGCACTTATAAAGTGGAAGGTAAAGTCTTGGCAATTGATGAATAAAAAAACAAAACACTCCACATTAGTTAGAGTTGGTACTACTAAATTAGACACAAAGGACAAAATATAGAAACCAGTAAATATGTTCTTCTGTGTGGTAGTGGTGGCGAATCCCTTAGCTTCCTCACAACATGATGAGTAGGACTGGGGTGGAAAGTAACTTGATTACAGAATCAGATCATCTGTAATAAAACATATAAAAACAAGTACCAATGGTACTGAACAGTGGTAAGCTGTCCCAAGAAGAAGCAGTACCCCACTGAAAATGAGATGTGGCACTTCAATTAGGCTAGTCAAGTCAAGCAGTGCACACACCAGTGCAGCATGGGCCGGGGGGCACCATGCACATGTGACCAGTATACTAACAGCCATCTGTCACCCCCCCACAGGAGATGCTGCATACCCACTAAGGCCCTGGCTCCTCACTCCCTTCTGATGACCTGAAACAGAGGCACAGAAGTGTTTATTTATTTATTTATTTAGTTAAACATCAGTTTAGAAACCTTGTTACAATGAGGCACACACTGCTACACGCACTGTCATTGAGCGTGTCTTCGGTATGTTGAAGATTCGCTTCTGGTGCCTGGGTAGTTCAGGTGGGGTCCTACAGTATAGCACTGAGAAGGCCTGTGGCGTATTCCTGGCCTGTTTTATGCTACACAACATGGCCATTGACCATGGAATACCTGTCGAGGCCAGTGAGGGTGACAGTTCTGGGGAGGAGGAGGAGGAGGGTGGGGAGGATGATGCAGTGCCCAGACAGGACCCAGACAGGACCAGCAATGGGCTGGCAGGACCCACACTCAGCCGCATGGGTGAGGCAGTATTGAGCACACTGATGGAGGAACATTTTGGGAACCACAGGTGAGCAAAGAGGTATGTATCTTGGAGGTGCACAATGGTGACAACAGGTAGACACAAAGCCATGTATTGCACGGCTCACACAGCACAGCACACACACAAACTGCCCATCACAGACACACACACACACGCAAACACACACCACATGCTACTCAGTGTCAGGGGGAGAAGGATGGACCCCGCACACATGCCAGAGACCACTAGGAATGGAGACACTCACACACACACCCAGGCAGCAGTGTCGGGTGGAAACACACACACACACACACACACACACTGCACAACACACACATGTGACACTCTGACAGTGCCAGGGGTGGCATGGATCAGTGTGTACTGCAGCTGTCACACTGTCGCAGCTGACACTGGACTGCACTCATCACACCCATGCCACATGGCACAACAGTGATGAACACAGCCATGCAGGTAGCACTGTACAGGGGGCTTGCAAATGCATGCCACCCCAGGCATCGTCATCCAGGTGTGTGGGACACAATGTTGGAACATGCAGCTGCTGTTGGAACGGGGACCTGGATATCACAGGACAGCACCACGGCTGTCACGGACATGAGGAAAGCCTCTGCCATGACTGGTGGATGTGGCTGTACCACCACCAGCCACAGGGGGTGTATCCAATGCCCCTGTAGGGGAACTGCAATGAGACTGTGAACAGGTGTTCACTGGTGTGGTTGCACCATGAGCCACATGCTGCGGACACTGGCTAGTGCAATGTTAGGCAATGGCATCAGCAGCAATGGGTTCACCTGATGCTGCTGCCTGGGTGTGTGGGAGGCGCTCCTGGGCATCCGGCTGGATGCCCAATGGCCACGGCCCATACTGGATGCAACTGCCACCTCTGCAGTGGCTGCAATCTGCTGCAATACTGCGGTCATGCCCACCTGCATAAGGTGTGCCTCGGTCAACAACTGGGCCTGCCATGCAGCCGCAGACTCAAGATCAAGTACCATCACCACCTACTGGCTCCTCAGTTCTGCATGTAGGGCTGCCTGCTTCTCCACAGTGTCATGCAGGAGGTGGACATAGCCCTTCACGTTGTTGGCGGGTGATGGGTCATGGTGGTGTCACCGACGAGTGGGGGGTGAAACAGCCTGTCATGCTGCATCCATGGGCAGTGGTTGTACCACAGCAGGCTGCACCATGGCTGGGCCTTGGGCATGCACAGCCCCATCACATCCATGGCCGGTGTCATCACATTCCATCTCCCTGAATGGGGCTCTGGGGCAGTGGTGCATTCTATGTGCATGGCCGTGTCTGCCGACCATCTGCCACTGCAATGCATATGCATGATCGGCACGACAGTTGCATCATGGACATGCATATGCTGCACTTTACGTGGTGCTGTCTGTACGTGCGTGCACATCAGTCTGTGTGATGCACAGTATGCCAGCTGCCCAGTGATGCTCAATGAATATGCAGTACTCACCCTTGTGTGGTAGTGCATTACTGCGCATCACAGGTGCCTTGCACGATGCGCCGTGCCACACACATCATGGTGGATGCAAACTCATCACGCATGCATGACCCAGTCGTGACCCACAGCCCCACATTCCTGCCACACTAATGCACATTGCACATGCATCCCATGACTGATCAATCGTGCTTCATGCTACTGTGCACAAGGGCATCCACATGGCATAGTGGCATGTTTTGCACCATTTTGCACGTGTGCTGCATAGGCCTAGTGTTGTTGCAGTAGCTCTGGCAATGCCTAGGCAAGGGAGGACTGGACCAAGGGCCATGAACTGGTCCAAAATTGATCTGCTCTACCTGGTGGCCCTTGTGATGTGGGTCAAGGGCCAGCTGTTCAGGGGGTGAGGACCTGCAGGTGCCCAGGGTAGAGGTGTGGGCCTCTATCACCTGGCAGCTGGTGTGGTGCACTGGGGTTCTCTGCATTTGTGAACAGTCCTGTCACTGTTACGGTGACCTTGGGCAGCAGGACAGTGCTCTGCCATGACCAGGTAGGTGTCATGCATGGGTGTGCGGCATGGTGAAAATTGGTGACAGAAAGGCACACTGATCCAAGGCTCATTTCCAGCCACATCATGGCAATGGCATGTCATTGGTACGAAATTGCTGGTGCACTGTTAGCAACTATGAAGCTTTCAAAACATAATTTGTAACAATGAAGGAGTGATATGACCTAACTGGGAATTTAACCCAGGTGCATGGAATACCGACCTAGTGATCTGCCAGTTGAGCTATTCAGCCCAACTGGGTTCCTGGAATAAATTTCTTTCTTTGATTCCAAATTCTGGAGCTTGGAGCAAATCCAATGGTAAGGAAGAAATGGTGCAATATGAGTCACTGCTAAGCATTTTGTTGCAGTTTAATCAGACACATGACAACTCTTTGGCATCTTGCCTGTCTCTTCTAATAAACACAGAGAGCTGAGTAAAGGGCGTTCTTGTACAATCCAATGCTCTGGCCAAGTGAGTGCTAGTTTTCTAGTTCTGTACTGGATGTCTGGCCCAAACTGCGTTAAGATTGTTTTAGTTAACAAAATGGCTTTCATGGGCGCCCCACCTCCACTAGCAGCCGTCTCCCACCTGCAATTTTGTTGGTGCCTGCAGCATACTCCAACTTCTAAGTACATACTCCTTCTGCCTCCTCCCCTTATTGGCTGCAAAAGGCCATCATTCTCTAATGGAACAGGAAACTTAGATAATGCAATCCATTCTATGGCAAACATTGCACTCTGAGGCTGTGGTGAACCTTCCCATCTCCCCCATGTGATGTTGGGCAGATGGCACATGGGGAGGGGGCAAGGAACAGGAGGTTGACTAGTTAGGTAGTTGGAGGAAGCAGGAGGATCAACTTACATTACAGATGGATACTGTGAGACAGTGGGTGAAAGGCACTTTCAGCAGGAGGTGGGTTGGGGTGATAATGGGTCCCAGAGATGCCATTTTGTTAAAAAAAACAATACAACAAAACAAAAAGGAATACGGTAACCAACTAACATATGTCTAGTGCGTCACACTGCTACTTAAAAGACCATCTAGTCTTTTTACAGTTGTCAGCATCTGACATGCCATCTCAGATCTGGAATTCCTCTATGTTAAATCATTGAACAGATGTCATTGAAGTTCCCGTGTCACTGAATATTATTAAACAATAACTAGAACTAGAACAGTCTGATTGACTGACAGAATTATAAAGGATTTGTTTTCTGATGGAAACGTCTTGTACAATAAAAGCAAGTGTTCCTTTAAAAAATAAAACATTTGTGTTAATAGTAGTATTAAGGCACTCTAGGGGTTGAGTTGCCTTGTTATTGTAACCTATTAATCTAACACTAAGTCACTGGATACACCTCATGTCTCATGACCCCACCCCAGGTTAGATAAATGGATGGTAACCAAAGCCCGGTCATGTCATCCATAAAGACCTTAATGACCTTAAATGGTAATTGATAAAATGTATGCTGACTTCTCACCATTTGGCAGCTGCTAGGAGGGTGAAAGATGAGAGAGAGAGAGAGAGAGAGAGAGGGAGAGAGAGAAAAGAGAGGGCACTAAATGTAAACAAAAGTTCTACTTGGACGGGACTGCTGGGCTTGTCTCTGCAAAACCTATTTATGTATCTATCTATCTATCTATCTATCTATCTATCTATCTATCTATCTATCTATCTATCTATCTGTCTATCTGTCTGTCTTCCTGAGGAGGTCATGGGGTCAAAAATGGTGGGGGAATTCAAGAATGTATGGGACAGACATAAGACAATTCTGGTGGGGGGGTAGGAAGAAGTAGACTGTTGATTAACTAGGATCTGCAGCTTATCCAATAGGTAGGGAAATGGGCAGACTAGGTGGGCCAAGTGGTCCTTATCTACCATCAAAGTCTATGTTTCTATGTTTCTATCTCTATCTGTCTGTCTGTCTATCTGTCTATGCATCTATCTATCTATCTATCTATCTATCTATCTATCCTTATGAGGATAGTCTTATCTTGGTGTAGGACCTAATTTCTAAGTGGTCCCAGGGGAAGTGCAGCAAGTATACATCAAGTTACATAAAATTATATTTAAAGCAGGAAGAGAGTATGACACGGTCTGCTGTACGAAATAAATTCTCAAGCGGGCTGTGCAAGTAGAGGCAAACTCCTTTATTTGTGGTTTGTGATAACAAAAAGCTGATGTACTGTAATATGGCAGGATGGTGCTCCTCCAGAACGCCAATGGTTTAGGCACTGAAACAGGGTGCTTTTCCAAGGGTGGGTGCTGTCACAAATGCACTCCGCAGGTCAGGCCCTCTGCTCCCACAGTGTCAACCTCAGAGTGCAATAGTGTGAACAGGTAACAGACAGGGTAACCCTCCTGTTTGCTTTGGGTCTGAATCACCTTTAGCCTTGAGTTCTGAGGGATTCAAACTGTGAACATTATGCTAGCACACCCAATTAACAGACTCGGATATGTACCCTCTTTGGGGAGATGCGGTACAATCCTTCCCCCCCAGGGGTACCTAGCCAGGTTTTCAAAATGAACCCTTAAAACTCTATAAGAGACCTAGGTATTTCTTACCTTTTTGCTTAGTAACACAAGCAAGCTTTTGACAGCTGTCAGACTTAAACCAGGGGTTCAGCATCACATGCAAAAGGAAGACTGAGAAGACACACAGGCTGTATTTCAAAGAAAATGTTATTTACTAATAAAAAGTGTAAAACAAGTGAAATAAACTATAAAACAAATTATATTACAAATCTCACAGTCATACACACAAAAAAGGAAAGTTACAGAATATCAGCTCCTACCACAGACCCTTAATTCTTCTCTAAGTATTTCCTTTAAGTGGTGTTTAAGTTAGAGAACTGTCTTTTCAGAGCCCAAGCATCATATAACCATATTCCCAGATGCAAGATAATTTCAGGAGGTATCTCCCCACCCCTTTTGTGACATCAGCTAGACCCTCCCTTAGAGTTAATTCTTCATAATTTTCTACAAGGAGGTATTTTAAATAATGTGAACATTAGCAAAAAGCCATTTCCCAAATATGACAGTCTTTCATCAACCATTTCTTTGAACTGGTTGTGGTTCCTGTTCCCAGGAAGATCAAAGGGTTTATGACTTTTAACACTTGTTATCAAATAGCCTGTTCCTCTAGGAAATCATAAATGTTTATGAGGCTTATCCTCTGGCAGATGGCAAGAGCCTTAATTAAGAACAGAACTGGAAACTCTAGGTTTTCCCTTCACTAGTCAATTTCACACATCCTCTGGTCAGTTTACAACATTCTCACTGACATCTTAAAGGTTAAAAGCCAAACTGCTAACTTGTGTGAGACAATTTCATACACAGACCATTGATTTATAATACAAATATTATACAAATAACCAGAAGCAGGGGGAAGAGCATCACAGGTGCCTCCAAGTGTGCAACATTTATACGTACCAATTCAAGACACAATACATGATAAGTGTAAGAGATACTCTTAGGAGTGAGCACTTATAAAGTGGAAGGTAAAGTCTTGGCAATTGATGAATAAAAAAACAAAACACTCCACATTAGTTAGAGTTGGTACTGCTAAATTAGACACAAAGGACAAAATATAGAAACCAGTAAATATGTTCTTCCGTGTGGTAGTGGTGGCGAATCCCTTAGCTTCCTTACATGATGAGTAGGACTGGGATGGAAAGTAACTTGATTACAGAATCAGATCATCTGTAATAAAAAAATATAAAAACAAGTACCAATGGTACTGAACAGTGGTAAGCTGTCCCAAGAAGAAGCAGTACCCCACTGAAAATGAGATGTGGCACTTCAATTAGGCTAGCCAGTTCAAATAAACTGCTTGTAAATTGCGTTAGGATACAGTACAGTATATGAACTGCACTATACACTGTATTCTGTACTATTCTACAGATAATACACTACAAGTATTTGATTAATGTAACAATACTGCTAAGAGGTGCTAAGCTACTGTACCTTTTTCTCTTTGTCCTAATTACTTCAGTCTCAGTACTGTTTTCAAACTTTTTCCCCTTACATATTCAGTATGGTGGGGGCTGTACTGAGAGTCAGTTTGTTTAATCACCAGCAAAGTACAACAATAAGCTATCAGCTCAAGTAACCAATGCCAGTCACAGATAACAAAGGGAGTATCTGATAATATATCCAATAGAACTCCCCATCCTTCCACTGGTATCTCAAAAAATTAATGGAGAGAAATGAGGGACTTCCTGGTAACACAGAAGTTAAGTACGAAAATTATTTATGCCGGTTTTGCTTTTTTGTAAGGTATGTCATCGTTGCTTTAGAGCATAAACTTTTTAGCTGCTTTTATTTGAAATGTGTGCTCCAGATACTTCTGTGTAGTTTTGCATTTTTACTACAGTTTGCTACAGCCAGTGTGCTACTTACTGCTTGTTCAACTCAACCAGATGGTGGGTGCCGAGGTTCTGGAGGACGTGAGCTGTGGGCTGTGAGCCAAACTGTTTCAGTGCTGAAGATAAAGGAGGTGATTCAGGAGGAGGGCAGTTGGCAGCCAGAGCCAGAGCTGGAGACTGGAAAGAGGGTGAGAACACGGAAGCTGCCAATTCAGGAATCAGGAACTAATACTATTTGTTGAGGTACTTTAACATTCCACAACAGTGCATTTCCAGAGGGTTTGTGGAATTAGCACTAGGATTGTGACTGCAAGGATGCTACATGTTTTAATGGACATAAGTGGAGAGGTGCACCTGAAGTGAAAGGGGAGAACAATCAGAGCAGGGAAGGAACTGACAAGCTGTCATAGACAATGCACCAGGCAATCTGTGAAAGTCTTTGGACTGCAAGGGGAACTTTTTGGGTAGCTAGATTAGTTGAGGTTATTTTGTGTAATACTTTGATATTTATTTGATTATTAGGAGTTACCACTTCCTCTTCTCCAAGGGACCTGCTATATATCCTGATTGTCATTACAGACTTGGGTTTTCAATGTTATTTTGCTTTTTGGGTTATTTGTAAAATGCCACAGGGAAGCTGATGCTAAAGCCGACTTGCTGTTCTGCCAACCACTTAACTGGCTGTCCCTACCATCCCAACCAACATGTCGATTTACTGTACTGTTTTGCTAACTTAAGTTACATTCTTACTATTTATTGTTCAAAAATACTAGAGATGGGATATTCAGAATTGCACCAGGCAGGGCGCAAGCCGGGTCCAGCACAACTGGGATGCGCCAGGGCATGGTCTGGATGATATTCAACAATGCTGCGCCATGTCTCCGCACCATTGAAAATGGCACCATGGCCACCCGCATTGTGCATGGTGCAGTGGCACTGCACCAGCGCAAGTGGCCAGAGAGGAGCAGGGGAATGTGCTATTGTAAGTGCCGTTGCGCTAGGTGCAGTAACCTCGATATTCAGTGGTGGATATGTAAATGGTGCCATAATGTATGCAAGGCACAAATGGGGCCATTTGCATGTCATTATGGCTCCATTTGCATGCAGGTGCACTGATCCCCTGTGACTTGCGCCTGGCGCCCTGCCAGGCTGCAGCCGTCCGGGACCGACACCCCCTGCCCCTCACTGGCAACGTGCCCCATTGCCTGATCACACACTGTATTATTGAAATAACTCCCTGGTGGTCCAGTGGACCTAACACCTTGCCCAATTGCGGGCTGTAATAATGATTTAACTCCGTGGTGGTCCAGTGGACCGAACTCCTTGCCCGATTGTGGGCTGTAATAATGATTTAACTCCGTGGTTGTCCAGTAGACCTGAATTCCTTGCCCGATCACGGGCTATAATATTTTTATAACTCCCTGGTGGTCCAGTGGTACCCATAGCCCCCTTCCCAACCTGCCCACTCATACCCGCCACCCTGCTCCCCGGTCAGCGGCAGGCGGCGGCACCACCCGGCCGTCCAGCCACCGCTGACTGACAGGCGCAGTATGGCTGCCCATTGGTCCACAGTGTGGGCCAATGGCATGCAGTATGAACATATATAGTCCCGGCATGAATGACCATTCACATATCGTGACCGTAGTACAGCACCATCTGCGCATCTATTGCCCACGCTGTGGACCAATGGGCGACAGGCATACTGTACACTGTCAGTCAGTGGGCAGCCGGGCAGCTTGCAGGTGGTACTGCCACCCGCTGCTGACCGGGGGTGGCGGGTAAGGAGGGCAGGTTGGGGGGTTGGGTACCACTGACCACCAGGGAGTTAGTGAAAATATTACAGTCCATGATCAGGCAAGGAGTTCGGTCCACTGGACCACCAGGGAGTCATATCATTATTACAGCCTGTGATTGGGCAAGGTATTACATAGATACATAGATACATAGACAGTGTCGGCAGATAAGGGCCTATGGCCCACCCAGTCTGCCCATTTGAGCTTGTAAGTTTAGTTTGTTTTCCTAGAAGTCTGTTGCCCTCACCCTGACCTCCAGAAACTTTATGTCTATCCCATGCATTCTTAAATCCCGTGATTGTTTCAGCCCCACCACTTCCTCTGGCAGGGTGTTCCACTTGTCCACCACCTGTTCTGTGAAGAAATTCTTTCTCATGTTTCCTCTGAATCGTCCTCCCTCCAACTTCATCCCATGCCCTCTAGTCCTGGAACATCTTTTCACTTAAAAATAGTGTTTTCCTGCACCCTGTTCCTCCCTGTAAGATACTTGTATGTCTCTATCATATCACCTCTCTCCCTCCTCTCCTCCAGGGAGTACATGTTCAGTTCCTTCAACCTGGCTTCATAGGACTTGTGATGCAATCCATGCACCATCTTTGTTGCCCTTCTCTGAACCTTCTCTACCCT
Source organism: Neoceratodus forsteri (assembly GCA_016271365.2). Taxonomy (NCBI): domain Eukaryota; kingdom Metazoa; phylum Chordata; order Ceratodontiformes; family Ceratodontidae; genus Neoceratodus; species Neoceratodus forsteri. The sequence continues at coordinate 1,169,549,120 of CM057456.1, read as the reverse complement.
GTCTATGTCCTTACGTAGGTATGGTCTCCAGAACTGTACACTGTGCTCCAGGTGGGGCCTCACTAGTGTCTTGTATAGCGGAATTATGACCTCTCTTTTCCTGTGGGTGATGCCCCTGCCTATACATCCCAGCATCTGATTTGCTTTACCTGCTGCCTTGTCACACTGTTTCCCTACCTTGAGGTCATCAGAGATGACAACCCCAAGATCCCTTTCCTGCTTGGTACATGCTATATCCTCACCCCCCATCTGATATATTGTGCCAGGGTTTTTGTGCCCCATGTGCATTATCTTGCACTTCTTTGCATTGAATTTCAGCTGCCAAACCCCTGACCATTCTTCGAGTTTCTGCAGGTCCCTTCTCATTCTGTCTACACTCTCTGGTGTGTCTACTCTGTTACAGAGCTTTGTGTCATCAGCAAACAGTGAAATTCTGCCTTCTAGGTCCTGCGCAATGTCACTGATGAAGATGTTGAATAGGACCGTCCCAGCACTGATCCCTGTGGTACCCACTGGTCACTCTTCCTCTGTGGAGTGACAGCCATTTACCACCATCCTCTGTGTCCTGCCACCCAGCCAGTTACCTACCCACCACACTACTGTCCTGCCCACACCCATATTCCTCAGTTTGTGTAATAGTCTTCTATGTGGCACAGTGTCAAAGGCCTTGCTGAAGTCCAGTGCACTGGACCACAAGGTAGTTAAATCATTATTACAGCCCACGATCAGGCAAGGTGTTAGGCCCACTGGACCACCAGGGTGTTAAATCATTATTGCAGCCCGCGATCGGGCAAGGTGTTAGGTCCACTGGACCACCAGGGCTGTTATTATGTAATACAGCCTGTGATCGGGCATTGGGGGGGCGCTACGCCACCAGATGGTGCCGCCAGGGCTCGGTGGCCACCACAGCTGGCAGCTGCTGTGTTGCACCCTGCAATATGGCAGCCAGCCTGTGGGTAGCCAGTCCTTGCTCCTGTTTTTTCAGGCACATCTTTGCGCCCCCGTGCAGCACAAAGCGGATGTTATTGTTCTGCATGTCGCCACACATCCCGGGCTGAATATCGGGATGTGCTGAATATACAAACCGCCCCCCCACACTTGCGCCGTGAACATTACTGGGTAGCCCGGCGCATCAGGATTTACACAGAGCATTCCCCTTTTGAATATCGCGCCAGGGTGCATCAGTGGGTTGCACATGGCACAACACTGTTGCGCCATGCGCAACCCCTTTGAATATCCTACCCTAGCTAAATTGGATTATAGTCAACTTGAGCATTCCTGTCTGAACAGGGGGTAGAAACAGACTGTGTCAGGGAAAGATAACAGTGTGTACTTGTGGTTTATATGTTTTTTGCTGCATTTACCAATAAATATCAGCAAGTTAGTTTTACTGAGTAGTACTCTTGCTTTTAACATTGGATAATTTTTCTGATTGAGTTTATTTTTATTGACCTTTGTTGTTATGTTTATGAGTCCTATTTTTTTTTTGCAGTTTTACTTGTAAGAGTTTAATTAACATCCGACGTCTAATATCTGACAACTGACATTATTGTATTCAGTATCTTTGAAGTTGTGGGGCCCTTCTCTCATTTCTGAGTTTACTCGGGAATAGAAAGAGAGTGAGTGAGGGGTGGTATGGTAGCTGTGGGCACACTAAATTGTTCACGTAAATGAGAAAGCCTTTTAAACTATTGCAAGCACTGTAAGTACTACAGAGTCACATAGAGCACAGCTGTGGTGTATCCGATTTGGGCAGCCAAGTTACACCTGATATATCTAGTATAAATCTCATAAAAATCCTCCCCCCCAAAAAAATTGTATTATTCTTTTAGTACTCTTTTAATACTCTTATACTCATTATTACTACTTTTTTAATATTCTTTTTCTTTATTTTGTTCAACTTTTAGCTGCATAGCGTCTACCTGTACAGCAGTAATAGGGTAAGAAAATGTGTGTTTTATTGTTTTATACTTAATTTTAAAGCGGAGCATAACCAGAGTTCCAACCCTTGGAGTGTTAGTGTGTTGGTCAGAAGAGGTCACAGGGGCTGAGAACAAATCTAACTTAAATAAGGTGTAGAATATCTATACAGACTGTATATCAGCTTTCTAGGTGGAAGAAAGAGGGTTTAGTGTGTGCAATGTATGCTTACCAGAGTTGTGGAAAATAAGGGTGACACTCAGGTTTTAATTTTGCGTGTGACAACTGCCGTAAAATAAAGGATATTGGAAACCAAACTTAAAATAATAACAGAAAAATTGAATAGTTTGAAAGAGTGAAGGCATCTCACATTGTTTGTTGACAATAGGAAAAGAGACTTGGATAATATGCCAGGTACAAACTGGGGAACCATGTCCTCTAAGGTGGCCAAGGAGCAGAGGCTGCTGGACGGTTTCCAGGATGTGTTCTTAACACAGCATGTGATGGAGCCCACAAGGGAGGGGCATGTCCTGGACATGGTTCTGCAGTTGGGGATCTGGTAAGGGACATGGTTGTATAGGACCCTGACTGGGAGTGACCACAATACTGTCTGGTTTCAAATAAGCATGGGGGGTGGGAGATCTAGGACACTGGCAGTGGACTCAGGGGCAGACTTTATGGGCATGGGAAATATTCTCAAGGATCACTTGAAGGATTACATCAATGACAAGTGTGGAAAGGAGATGGAGGTCATAAACGGGGACTTCATGAGGCAGTCAGGATCTCGCTAGGGTTGAAACGTAAGGAGCAAGGTCACATAAACCATGCTGGTGGTCCAGTGAGGTACAGGTAGCAGTCAGAGAAAAGAAGGTGGCCTACAAAAATATAAAACAACAAGAGGGGATAGGGATAAGGAAATGTACCAGCTTGCATCTAGAAAAGTCACCCGTATGGTGAGGGGAGCAAAGTCCAGTAAAGAGCAGCGGCTGGCACAGGGGATACATGGAGGGGAAAAGGGGTTCTTCCGGTACATTGGGGAGTGGAGAAAAACTAAGGGCCATCTCAGCAGATTGAGATCAGAAGGAGGGTGGGTGGAAGAGGCGAGGGACCAGGCAGAGGTATTTAATGAGTACTTTGCCTCTGTGTTCACTAGGAGGGAATGGGATATCTACAAAGCAAGGCATGAAGGGGATAGAAGCGGCAGTAAGTGGGATCAGGGAGCAACAGAAATGGAGCAAGAGGGAGGAGAGGTACCCCAGGGTGTCACATCTGGGTGAGATAAAAAGCCAGTAAGGTGGAGGGATGGATGATGCTATCTCTGCCAAAGGGTCTGGTTAGCCTCAGGCCTAAAGAAAGACAAATCTCCTGGGCCGGATGGCATTCATCCGAGAGTACTATGGGAATTGGCGGACATACTGGCTGCACCCCTGGTGGAGCTCTTCAACAGGTCACTTGAGACAGGGAGGGTACCTAGGGATTGGCGAGAGGCACATGTGGTGCCAATCCATAAAGAGGGGTCGAGGGAAGTACCAGGTAACTATAGACCCATCAGTTTGACCTCGGTGGTGGGAAAATTAATGGAGAGTATACTAAAGGAACGATTGGGGGTGTACTTGGAGGAGGTGGGAGGTCTGGATAGTCAGCAACATGGGTCTGTGCCAGGTAGATCATGTCAAACCAACCTTGTGGAGTTCTATGAATGGGTAACATCAGAACTGGACAGGGGAAAGCCTGTGGATGTATTATTCTTGGACTTCAGCAAGGCGTTTGACTCTGTCCCCCACAATGGTCTGGTGGAGAAACTGATGGGAGAGGAGTAGGCCCTTGGATGGTCAGATAGATTGAAAACTGGCTAGCTGGATGCACCCAGAGAGTAGTGGTCTGTGGGGAGCTCTCAACCCTAGAGAGGTTGGTAGTGGGGTACCACAGAGTCAGTCCTGGGTCCGATCCTGTTTAATGATACATATCGGACACCAGGGAAGGTATAGGGCGTGAAATGAGTCTCTCCTTGCAGATGACTCCAAGATGGGAGCAGTAGTTGAGGGAGAAGAGGGGAGGTTGGCCCTGCAAGGGGACCTGGACACCCTGGAAAGCTGGGCTCACACATGGAAATTAAATTTTAATATCACCAAGTGCAAGGTGTTGCATCTTGGTTGGGGAAACCCTAAACACAGGTACACCCTGGGAGGGGAGGTGCTGGAGGCCTCAAAAGGGGAAAAAGACCTAGGGGTCATGGTGGATGCATGTATGAATAACTCTGAGCATTGCAGGAGAGCGGCTAGCAAGGCAAACAGGATGTTGGGATGCATCGCAAGGGGGATCACCTCTAGGAGCAAGGAAGTGATTCTGCCACTGTACAATGGACTGGTTAGACCACACCTTGAGTACTATGTACAGTACTGGAGACCACACTTGAAGAGGGACATACAGCTCCTGGAGAGGGTACAGAGGAGGGCAAACAAAGGTGACACGAGGGCTAGGGATTTGACGATGAGGACAGACTTGAGGAGCTCTGCCTGTTTTCATTGGAGGAGAGGAGAGATGGGGACATGATTGAGGTCTTCAGGTACCTCAAGGGAATAAATAGGGTAAACATGAAGGGATCTTTAGACTAAGGCAGGAGGTATCACCAGAGTGGCATGGTTTGAAGTTGGAAGGTGAAAGAGTGAGGGGAAGAGGAGGAGGTTTTTCACTGAGAGGGTGGTGGACCCTTGGAATGCACTGCCTGACGAGCTGGTTCAGAGATCCACAGTGGAGGGCTTCAAGAGAGGGTGGGACAGACACAGAAAGTGGATGTATCAGATGATGGCCTGTCCCAGGGGGGTTGGGATGGATGATAGGGGTTTCTGGAGCACAAGGGATGGGAGGGCCTTGGCACCCAACTAAGGATCTAAGGTTTGAGCAGACTCAATAGACCGTAAGGCCTAATCTGCTGGCAAATAGTATGATATCACCCAAACAACAACAAATTTAAGCGCAGGGTAACCCACTATGGAAACAAAAGTAAAAAAAGAGGACGGTAAGAAGATGGGGAACAGATAGTGGCAGTGAATGGACAACAATAAGATTTAACAAAGGGACAAAGAGGAAAGAAGAGCAGAGATGCATAGGAAAGATCCAAATATTAAGTTATCAAATAGATTTGACACACTAACTGTTGATTGGGGAGTACAGACCACACTGCAGCACAGCATGAATCAAGATCACACAATGTGGTACTAGGTGACTCTATTGTGAGATTCACAGACAGAGTGGTATGTAAAAATAACAAAGAAACAAATGGTAACATGTGTACCAGGGACAAAAATAAATTATGTCAGACAGAGTTTAAGGGGTATATTGAAAAAATAGGAAGTAAACCAAGAGCTATAATTCATCTTTTTTGACTGGGTGACAAGATCCCATGATGGTGAAAAGTGTGTTGATGTCCTGTACCTGGATTTTAGCAAGGCTTTTGATTTGGGCCCGTATAGAAGGCTGATATGGAAATTAAGGAAACTAGGGGTGGGAGAAAAAATGGTGGGGTTGGGTGCTTAGCAAATTGGCTTAGCAACATGCAGAAGAGGGTGGTGGTGGTGGTGGGGTGAGGCCTCAACTCACAGAAGGGTCATCAGTGGGGTCCCACAGGGTTCGGTGTTGGGCCCTATCCTTTTCAATGCATTCATTGTGGACATCGGGGAAGGAGTTAGGAATAGGGTGAGCCTGTTCACTGATGATTCCAAACTGGGAGCTGAGGTGGACAGTGAGGAGAGTAGGAGGACAGTCCAGGATGACTTGGTGAGGCTTTGTGCACACATGTGACAGCTAGGGGTTAATGCTCATAAGTGTAGTGTTCTACATCTAGGTGTTAGGAACCCTGGGTATGGCTACTATTTGGAAGGAGAACAGCTGGAGGTCTCCATGATGGAAAAGGATCTGGGGGTGATGAAGGACACCAAATTAAACAACTCTGAGCAGTGCAGGAGAGCAGCTGCTAAAGTAAATAAAATGCTTGGGTGTATTGCTAGGGGGATAATGTTCAGGAGCAGGGAGGTTATACTCCCCTTGTACAATTCACTGGTGAGGCCACACCTGGAATATTACGGGCAGTTCTGCCACCTTCGCCTAATGAAGGGCATCACTCTGTTGGAGAGAGTCCAGAGAAGGGCGACACAGATGATCTGGGGTCTGGGGGAAATGGCACATCAGGACAGACTTAGAGAGATGAACATGTACTGCCTGGAGGGCAGAAGGGATAGGAGGATATGATAGAGGCCTTCAGATATCTGAAGGGGATCAGCTGGGTATGTGACAGAGTTGAATAAGACCCTACCCAATCTGTTATGTAGAAAGAGTTAAACGCAATGATCTGTTTTATTCTCTTCTGTTCTGTCTCTTGTCTGTCTGACTGCGCAGTCAAATTTTCTTCTGAGACCTAGGAACTGGCCACTCTGATGGTCTCACTATTCCTCCCCCCGCTATCTCTCTGCCTTCACTTACTGTTTATATCTTTTCTTCCCCCTTGCATATGTGAAGTTATAAAACGTGTGAATCTTTATGTGAAGCTGGGATCCCTCGGTTTTAAAATGTGTATAGTTATATTGCTAAAATGATTGCAAAAAGCTATTTGGAGCTCAAGGGGATAACCTGAGATGCTGGTTTGCAAACTCGGCTGAGCTGTCAACAGGAGGTCAGTTCTGGGACACTATGTACTGTTTTGTTGCACCTGCAAGGAAGGAAACTGACAAGAACATTTTCTGAAAAACAGGACGTCTTCCTAACAAGTTTCCAGACAAAGGCTTATAAAAAGAGCAGCAATGCTTTTGCTAGTTAGAAGGAGGGAGACTGAGAGACTGAGGTTTGAAATTAAGAAGAAACACTCAGAAGAAGGACTTTGTTTTCTCTATTTGTACTGCCTTTGTAAATAGTTATACTGAACAATTTTATTTTTTATTGTACCGTTTTTGGAAAAAATAAAATGCCACTTGCAAATTTTATACTTGCTCCTGGTGTTCCTATGCTTCCTGAACCTGTACCTCAATAACAGAGGTCAGGAAGCATAGGAAGAACAGGAGCAGGCCTAAAATTCACAAGTAGCGTTTTATTTTTTTCCATTAACAGTAAAATAAAAAATAAAATGCTGCCTGCAAATTTTTTACCTGCTCCTGGTTATACTATGCTTTCTGACCTGTATCTCAATGACAGGGTAAAAATGGAGGGTCTGCTCAAGTTAAATGGGGGAAGGGACTATGAGAGGCCATAGTCTAAAACTAGTAGGGGGAAGATTCAGTCCGGAAGTGAGGGGACATTACTTCACAGAGAAGGTGGTGGCACCCTGGAATGCTCTTCCAGAGGAGCTGATAGAAATGAAAACTGTAGAGGGATTCAAGAAGGGATGGGATAGTACAAGGGCATGGTACAGGCTAGGGGGTGCAAAAAGGGAGGTGGAGCAGCAGTGGTAACTTAACAATGAGCTGCAGCAAGGGCAGATGAGATAGGCCATTAGGCCTAATCTGCTGGCAACTTTGTATGTATGTATGTATATACGTTGGTACAAATGAAATAGGGAAAAAGTCAGAGATGAATTTAAAAAAAGACTACATCTGACTAGGGGAAGAACTGTCCAAGATGGATTGTATACCAGTTCTTGCTGAAATCCTCCCAGTTCCAAGGGCATCATATAAAAAACAGAAAGACATAATGAAAATCAACACTTGGTTGGATCACTGAACATACAAAAATAACTGGTACCTAATAAAGCACTGGGACTTATTTTATGATAGGAAGCACCTGTTTGTAAGAGATGGTTTTCACTGAAGTGCAGAAGGGGCAAATAAACTGGGTGAAAGATTCAATATATATATATATTTTTTTGGCAAAGGATTTAAATTAGTTGTTGGGGGGTGATGGGGTAGGACAGCACATCAAGAGAAGTTATGGATGACAAAATGATATTTTAAAAAAGTGATCTTACAATTCTCTCACTTAATGTAAGAAGTTTGGTTAATAAATTTGATAGTTTAAAAATTCAAGTAGTATATCATGATCTGGATCTAGTGAGAATTATGGAGACATGGTGTGAGGAAAATGATACATGGGACAAGGAAATAGATGATTACACGCTATACCAAAAACAAAATGGAGCAACAAAAGGCATGGGAAGGGGGGATAGCATTGTGTATTAAAGAATATCCTCAGAAGTAATGAAATATATTGGACAGGCACACACAAATAAAAACTCTATCTGGATTAAAGTTAGTAATATTGGGCCCTGTGCATGATACGGGAGCAGGTATGTGAAAAAAGTGCATACCAGCCCGCGTAGCTTCGCACCCATGGACAGGTGTACCCATACCGGCATTCACCAATGCTGGCCACCAGTCTGTGGCTCCCCTCCCGGTGCATAGGACTCTGCGGGGTGGCCAGGGGTGGAGTCATGGACCTAGGTGGGCATCCAATTGGATGCCCATTCTGGGTCCAGGAGTTGATCCCTTGCACCCATAGGTGCGAGCCCTGGTCATGCATAGCCCCCGTGTGTGCCCAGACTTGTGTGACCACACACTACATTCAGTCTGGCCCAGGAGACTGACCTCCCCACCTCTTGCACAGTGCAGCCATGGCCCTGGAGTCCGTCGGTGACCCCCCAACCGCATGGCACTGACACCCCTGGACTCCAGACATGCTGCCAGTGCCATGGCTTAGCTGCCCCAGCCCTCCTGATCAGCCTTGTGGGTGGGGGTGGCACTGAGGGATGTTTTCTGGTCCTCTCATGACCAGCTGGTGGCATCTGTGGGGGCACGTACTGGGTTACACCTTTTCCCAGCTGGCATACCTGGTGCCACCATCTACAGTCCTGTGGCCAGCACTACATGGTTTAGTGAATACCGTTTAGTGCTGGCATGCCTCTGGAACACTCCCAGCATGGTGCGATCCATGGATGTGGGGGATTGGGTGCGCTGGGTCTGAGTGCCCCCCGTTAATGCATCCAGCATGGGGAGCACAACGGATGTGGGGTGGCTACATGCCCAAGATATGCGGTGCATAGCCACTCCACACCTTCATGCATAGGGACCATTATGCCTCAAAAACTAATAGTTGGGACAGTCTACCTACATACCACCTGGGAGCAAAAATTGATCTTTAATGAGTACATGAGGGAAATTACATATTTCTGTAATATGGGAGATGTACTTGTTTTAGGGATGTTAATCAACCAGACAGTGACTGGCATTTAAGTAAAGCTGGTAGTACTCAAAGTAATGCACTTCCTTGATGTAGTAAGCGAATGTAGCTTGGAACAGGCTATTAACAAAGTACAAGGGGAGAGAGTATTCTGGATCTAGCACTGTTGAAATCAGGTATTCAGAACTCTTATAAAATACTGGCTCCATTGGCTAATAGTGACCATTTAATGATTTTTCTGAAAATAGACAGGAGTGTGCAGCAGAGTAATTGCAAGATGGTCCTGTATAATTTTAGACAAGCAAATTACCAAAAAATGAGGGAGGAAATAAAGGGATGAGAATGGAAAATTGATTTCAAAAACAATAATACTAATAATTATTGGGATGGGAATGGAGAACTAATTTCAAAAACAGTAATACTAACAAATGTTGGGAACAGCTTAAAAAGTGAATATGTGATCTACAAAATAGGTGAGTTCTACATAAACCAGTACACAGTAATAAACATAAGATACCACCATGGTACTTTAGAAAACTTAAAATGTTATAAAATATTAAGACAAAAGCTTATAAAATGATGATCAAATATCCTAGCAGGGGTAATAAGGATAAATATAAGAAGAACGTTAAAACACTAAAGAAAGAAATCAAAAAGGCAAAGAGGAATTATGAGATTAAACTTGCTACAGATACATCAAATTCCAAAGCCTTTTTCTATTATTTAAATTCACATAAGAAAAATAAAATCCAGGTGGAACCTCTAAAGACTGGCGATTAAATAATAACGGGAAAGGGAAATAGTAGCTAGCTTGAACAACTGTTTCTTTACAGTTTTCAAGCAAAAAAAGTAAATAAAATGGAAGTTAGTAATACTGTAGGTACAATTACAATTGAGGAAGGTGGTGTACTCAGGGAACTTAAATTACTGAAAGTGGATAAATCAGTGGGACCTGACAGAATATCACCACACACTAAAGGAACTAGCTTATAGCCTGGCTGCTCCCTTAACTTATTTATTTAATAAGTCTTTGAATACTGGTGAGGTGCCTGAGGACTGGAGAAAGACGGACATGGTACCAATTCACAAGAAGGGTAATATGCAGGAGCCCCTGAACTACAGGCCTCACCAAATTATTGACCTCACCAAAGTGTTCGAAACAGTAAATCATAGCCTGCTTCTCGAACAGCTGTCGGTCACAGGACTCTCACCAGAGGCTTTGAAATGGTTCAGTAGCTACCTCGCAGACCGATCCCAACAAGTGAAAATAGATGGGGTACTTTCAGATAGCCTGAAAGTAAGGACTGGGGTCCCACAAGGCTTCATCATAGGACCCCTGCTTTTCAGCCTTTCTAAACCACCTTCCCCTTGTCTGCAAATAGAATGTCCTACTGTATGCAGATGATGCTGTTTTATTCACCAGTAATCCTGACCCAGTCATACTAGAGAAACAATTACAGGCAACCTTTACCCCGGTTGAGTCCTGGTTCCAGCAGCATAAGCTACTCCTAAACTACAAAAAACAAACAAACAAACAAACAAACAAAGATCATGACTTTTGCAACCCCACAAAATGAAAACAAGGTGGAACCTTTATAAATGAGCTATTAGCACAAAGGTACTTTGTAATTCTGAAATGTAATAAATAAATACATAAATAAATAGACCAATACATATTACATCTATAGTAGACAAAGTAATGGAATCAGTACTAAAGGAATTAATTATATCAACCAGAATTACACATAACAATGTTGACAGATCACAATATGACTTCACAAAGGGGAAGTTCTGTAATTCAAATTTGATCAGCTTCTATGAGCTAGAAAGCAAGATGTTGGATGAGGGGAATGTGGTGGATGCCATTTACTTGGATCTAAGCAAGGCTTTTAATATAGTACCTCATGATCAGTTAATACAAAAATTGAATATCAATTTCCCTAATATTCATCAGAATGTTAAAACTTGCATCTCCAACTGACTCTCAAATAGAACTCAGAGGGTTAGGATAAATGGGTTCCTATTGAGTGAGGGTAAAGTGACCAATGAAGTCCCTCAGGGATCCATGTTGGGACCAGTATTGTTTGGATTGTTCATATCGGACTTGGGGAGAGGGGTCACAAATTGGCTTAACAAGTTTGCAAATGACACCAAACTTCTTGGCATAGTCAATAATTTGGAGGAATACAGCAGTATGACGAAGGATTTGGATCATATGGCAGTATGGGCTGATGTGTGGGGAATGAAATATAATGAAAAAATGTACTGTGATTCACATGGGTAAAAAGAATCTGTGTAGAAATTATTTTCTTAATGGAATACAACTTGCACCGGTCACATCCAAAAAAGACTTGGGGGTTGTAATAAGCTCTAATTTTAAGGCAAAAAAACATGTAAATCAAGTATTTAATAAAACCAACTACTTAATAAACTCAGTTAGGAGACACTTCAGTCATAAATTCAAAGAAGTACTACTACCTGTTTATAAATCACATATAAGACCATACATTACTGATCGCAGTTCTGGGTGGGTTTAATATAGGGGATAGAAATGAAATTGAAAAATTTAAATGCAAAGCCAACAAAATGATGAGCGGTCTGCCAAACCTACATTATGAAGACAGGCATAAACAGCTACCACTGCATAATCTACATAGGAGAAGAATCAGAGGAGACCTCTTATTATTTTATAAAATACAGTATGATGAAGAATTATTTAAATATCTTAATATTTCCTTTCAGAATGAAGTCCATAATACCGGAAGTAACAATAGGCAAATTGTAAACACAAATTTTAGGATGAACAACAGGAACTTGTACTATACGAAGAGAATAACTTGCAGTTGGAATTCACTACTGAATGAAATAACAAAGAGTGAGAACACTAATTCCTTTAAATGAAAGCCGGATAAATTTATGGACGGGGGTAACTTAAAAGACTATTATATCTAATATAAAGGTAGCTACAGTAAGACATGGATGTTATATGTCTACTGCTGCCTTGACTGCTTCTAGTATTACTCAATGTCTATTGATTCCAGGCCCATTACACCTGGCATGAGAGGCATGAGATGCAAAGATAGTTTGCAAAAGGGCTGTATTTAGAATCCATAAAGAACAGAAGACAGATCATTTCCAATGTGTTTGTTTTTTTTGTAACACTCTCCAATGCATATGAGAATATTCTAAAACAATAAAAAACAAAACAAAAAAGAAAAACAAATGCAGAGCAACATTGGTATGCTAATCCTTCTGGGGAGCTGTATAAGGAATCTCTTCAACAGGCAGTACCTTCTACTGGCAGTGTCTCTGCCCAGACTGACTTGCACATACTAAACCCAACTATATTTTTGAAAATCTGCACAAAGAGTACTCAACAGCAATCATGCACTACCATCAATCAGAGCTCAAAATGTACCGAGAGATGCTTTGGCAGTCTTTCCCATTTTGCATTACAGTGCACTCCACTTACAACGGACACTGTTATAATAGTCTATCAGTTATAGTGGACAAAAATTGATTTCTCAAGTCAAATATATCAAATCCAATGCATTTTTCTCTGATTATAACAGACAGAAACATTGCTTATAATGGACAATATGAAGCTTTCATGTGCATTTGTACTGCTCTTTTTTTGGGTGGGGAGAGCAGTACAAAGCTGGTGAGGAGATTTGGCAAATATAAAATTAAGATGGAGAAGCTACAGAGCTAACATTTCTAGCAAAATTATTCTACATAAGCTGCATAAACTTTTATTAGTAAACTAACTAAACTAAAAGTAAATGATTTTATATTTCAATAAAACCCTTACAGTACACTTTGTTTTTAGTGTCCTAGAACCCCAACATCCAGCCAGTAGAGTTATGTTCTTCTTACCTTCTGCAATAAACTTTCTTAAAATAACTCATTTTCTCTGACAGTTAAATAACTTTAAATAAACACACAGAATACAGAAACATATGCTAGGCAGGATTCTGAGTAATACGTAAAGTTTTAGAATAAGTTCTCATTCTTTCTCTGAGCCCATGCTCACACACATCAACACACCTAACACACAGACTACACCTCTTCTGGATATAGTGGATGCTGGATATAACAGGCAAAAGTTGTATGCACAAATGTGTCCATTATAACAGGCTTGCACTGTATATTATTCCATTCCATTTCCTGGTTTGTAGGACCATTCTGAATGATTTTAATTTTTTTTTTATTTTTATATTTTTCACCAGGAGGTGAACAGGGCACAGCCCAGCAGATGACAGTCTGCTTGATAAACAACATAGATCAAAAGCTAGTCATTGACTTGTGTAATCACTGTCAGTCACAGAGAACAAAAACAATATTTAACAATGTATCATCTTGGTATAAATTCTCCATGCCCATCTATTACAGACCTATTACACTCGACATAAGATGCATGAGAAGCTAAGGCAATTTGCAAAAAGGACAGTATGTAGAATGCATAAACAGTGCCAGAAGGCAGATCATTTCTAGTCTTTTAGTTTGTGTAACTCTTTCCTATGTATATGCATGTTTTTGTAAGCATAAGAACCAAGTGCATCATGGGTATATAACTCGCTCTTGGGTGGAGGTGAGCTGCATAAGAAATCTCTTCAAGAGGCAGTACATACTGCCACAGTCAACTCACACACACTAAATGTAACAACAATCTTTAAGATCTGCACAGAAAAGTATGAAGTGTAACAATAGGTGGAAGCTATTGCTTGCCACCTAAAAAGCATGAAAACACAATAATAGTAATGATGCAGTGTAGAAAGAATCAGCAACCCGATAGTATACTAAATAATTGCAGAGTCAATGACAATTAGGATATATACATATGGACTACACGAAAGTCTAAATATTAAAGAACATGTTTTCATATAAATGTCATATACTGTATGTCAAGGGGACACTCCCTCTCCACCTGAGAAATCCGTACTGGAAGAGATCTGCTCTGTGCTCAGAGGTTTTGTGTTTATATGATTTTTCCAAGCATATCTACAGGTATGCCATGGTTGCCTAATAAGGCGGTGTTTGCCTACTGAAAATTTATTTTTTATTTGAGATATGCTACTTTGAATCGAGTTCTTCACTCTTTAGTGTTCTTGGGACCTAGAAGGAAGACACTAAAGGATTGATAGCCAGGCCAGACTGGTCTGGAGGGACTGGAAGACAGTGGTAGCTGATGCAACATGGAAACTGGGAAGGAGTTTGTGTCAGAGGCAGACCGGAGGAGGAGGAGATCCTGGAGGCAGTACCAGAAGGACTGGAGGTCTGAGAGTGAAGTGGTGGTTAAATTGCAGAGTCCTCCTGGAGGCTACAGAACTGTAGTGGAACTCAAAACTATTGGAGGACTGAGGCATTTGTTTGCCCTGACACTATATTCACTATATTATATTGTATCATTGCTTTGATGTGAAACCCACAGTTAAAGTTTTCCAGTCAAAAATGGGGTACTCATTTTTATTTATACAGAAATAAGGATTTTGGATATAATGCTGTTTAAAACTCTTGGTTCCTGATTCCCAATTCATTTCTCTGGATGAGTTTGGAAAATTTATTTTTGTTTTCTATACAATTATATTTAAATCTGGATATTTAGATAAAAAATACATTTAAATGTGCTTATGAATATTTATATATTTAAATAATTAAATATTTAGCTTTTACTACTGCTTGACTGGCTAAGGGGGATTTCAAAATTTTTGTGCCACTGTGACATCGTCAGTGGAATCAAAAACAGGATGGCAGAAGGGAAAACTGACACGCCTATTCCAGCAATGGAAGGGATAGAGTGTCAGAGTGCTTATCAGCCTGAGTCTTTTGTATTTTTACTTAAAAAAGGGCATTGAAATTCATAAAAATCTCCTGCTTTCTTTATCATGGGAATGGTACTTTTATTCTACCTAGAATGAGAGTAAGGGTTTATATTTTATATAAGTTCCCAGTAGATTTTAAGATTTGTATAATACCAGTGCTTATGCTCACACAGTATTGTGTTTTCACTGCAGTTTGCCCTAGTTGATGCAGCCAGAAAAAGAATATTTATGTCTGTGCAGTTCCCGCACCATTGTATAACCTTCTTTAACTTTATTTATTTTAAAGGCAGGCTGTTATAGTCGGTGGGTCTGGATGCAAAGCCAAGCAACGGTGTTCTTGTACAGGCTGTTAGGCCATCAACTCAGCACAAGTATGGAAAGAGCATTTCCAAGGGGAGCTGCAATTAGTGGAAGGCCTAGTGGAGGGAGCTAGCTTTCATCGAAGAATAGAAATAGTGGAAACTTATTGCCCTGTGCTTGGACATTGTCTGGAGCGGCAAAGCAGGGCATCTCATCCTAGCCATTGAAGAAAAACTTGAACACTTTCTGAATAGTGGGAGAGAAACCATTCCTATGAATTATTTTATTTACCTGCTGTTTCTTAAGCACCTTGAAGATTTTGGACTTGTAATAGAGTTGTTGTGGATAGGAACCCAAAGATTTGATTACCTCATCTCCCTTTTTACTGATTTATTAATTTTATACTGTGCATTATTTTTATATTTTTAAAGTGTTACTGCTGTAACCTTTTTCTAATATGGGACAAACAAGTAACAAGTTGAGAGAACAGGTTCCCCCATACAGATTACATTCTTTTGCTAGAGTAGCTCTATATCCCTAGAGATGAGCTAACAACAATTAAATCAATCTTGGCTCATCATGAAGCTCTGATCAGAAACTCTTTTAAGGAATTAGCTAAGACAGAATTGGGGTCTGCTTGTGACTCTATGCTACAAAATCCTTTGACTAAGACAGTCAATAACACTGACTGGAGTACAAGAACAATAAAATTAATTGAACCAGGACCCTAATATCCCTCAATGGATTAGTTAAAGCAAAGAAAAGGCTGAGATACTAAACAAGTACTTTTGTTCAGTATTCACCAGGGAAGAGGAGGATGAGGGACCAAGACTCATCAAGAGGGGTATTCAGGGAGGGAGGGAGGAGGAGGTAGACACCAGCCCATTCATTGGGAAAAGTCCTAGAAGAACTCAGGAAAATAAAAGCAGATAAGGCAATGGGACCAGATGGGATCCACCCCAGTGTACTAAAGGAGCTCAGGGAAGTGCTGGTGGAACCACTGGCTGCCCTTTCAGTGCATTACTAGAAACGGGGGAAGTACCTGGGGACTGGAGGAGTGCGGATGTGGTCCCTCTCCACAAGAGTGGAAGCAGAGAGGAGGCAGGCAATTACAGGCCTGTAAGCCTGACCTCAGTAGTGGGGAAACTAATGGAGTCCTTACTTAAGGAGAGGAATGTGAAGTTTCTGGAGGATAGCAAGGCAAATGATCCAAGGCAGCATGGATTCTCAGTGGGAAGGTCCTGTCAGATGAATCTTATAGATTTCTTTGACTGGGTAACCAGGGTGGTAGACCAGGGAGGGGCGGTGGATGTGGCATACCTGGATTTCATCCCGACCTTTGACACCGTCCCACACAGGAGATTGCTAAATAAATTGGGGAGCCTGGGAATGGGTTCTATGGTGGTAAAGTGGGTTGGGAACTGCCTAAAGGACAGCACTCAGAGGGTGGTGGTAAATAGCATGAAATCTGAGGAGATGGAGGTGACCAATGGGGTGCCACAGGGGTCAGTGCTGGGGCCAGTTCAAGTCAATGTCTTCATTAGCAACATTACAGAGTATCTGGAGGGAAAGGTGTGCCTCTTCACAGATGACACCAAGATCTACAACAGAGTGAACACATTGGAGGGGGTGGAAAAAATGAGAAAAGACATAAGCCTATTAGAAGAGTGGTCAGGTGTCTGGCAGTTGAGTTTCAATGCTAAAAAGTGCAAGATCATGCAGCTGGGTCACAGGTATCCAAGGGAGGAGTACAGGATGGGTGGGGAAATTCTGGTGCCCACAAGTCAGGAGAGAGGCCTGGAGTTATCAATTCTGACGACATGAAGGTGACCAAACAGTGTGAAAAGGCAGTGGGGAGAGCAAACAGAACGTTGGGGCACATAGGGAGGTGCATAACAAGCAGGAGGAAAGAGGTGGTGATGCCACTGTACAGATCACTGGTGAGGCCTCAGCTGGAGTACTGTGTCCAGTTCTGAAAACTACATCTCTGGAAGGACATTGACAAAACAGAGGCAGTCCAGAGAAGGGCAACAAAGATGGTACATGGACTGCACCAGAAGCCCTATGAGGAAAAACCTAAGGACCTTAAGATCTATTCACTGGAGAAAAGAAGGGAGAGGGGGAGATATAATAGAAATCTTCAAGTACCTTCGGGAAATAAACAGGGTACAGGTGGAAAGCATATTTCAGAGAAAACTCTGCAGAAGAACAAGAGGGCATGATATGAGGCTGAAAGGTGGGAGACTCGGGTAATGTTAGGAAGTACTTTTTCACTGAAAGGGTGATTGAGCCATGGAACAGCTTTCCAGCAGAAGTGGTAGGGGTGAAAACAATATGGGGGTTCAAGAATGCATGGGATAGACATAAGGGTAACCTGGAGATGTGCAGAGCAGCAGAGACACAGATCAAATAGTATCTGGGGCTACAGCAGTGAGTAGGGGAAATGGGCAGACTAGGTGGACCATATGGTCTTTATCTGTCGACAGATTCTACTGTATGTTTCTATGAAAAAGAAAGAAAAAAAGAAGAAAGGGTCAACCTAGAATAGGAACATGGATACTAGGTATGAAGCCAAAGTTCAATCAGGAATATGGGAGCCCATAATAAGAAATAGACCAATATAAGGGAAAGAAGGACAAAACAGTTGGCTCAGAGTCTGCTATAGATTTCCCAGAGATTGTTAGTAACTAAAAAACAAGGAAAAAAGAACAAAAATCATGTAGTGATGTCACAATAACAAAAGAAAACAAGCGTTTGTCAATGTCAAGTGTTGCCTGCTGTCATTAGCAGTGGAAGTGCAGGAGTTAGACAGATGCAGTATAGGAATGGCAGTGAAGTATTGAACTTATGCCAACTTCACCCCCACCCTGCAGAGATAGACAGGCATTGGGGTGTGCCTTTGGGTCATCGCCCATAACGGTCACGACATTTCACCTCACCCTTCCCTGCAGACACTTACACATGTTGAGGTGTGCTTTGAGGTGTTTGGGTTTTACACTCACCTCATTCCATAAGGAAATACAGTGAAATGGGTGAATGAGGCGAACTCTGGGGCCAAAGGATCCAAGGTGCATCTTGATGCCTGCCACTGGCTGCAGGGTGGGGGTGGAATGGCATGAGCATTACTATCGACAATCCCAAGTCACACCCCTGATGCCTGTCAGTCCCTACAGGGTAGGGCGTTATGGTTAAAAACCCTAACACCTTGGGTGTTTCTTGGTATTTTTACTCCAAGTTTTCAACATGGGCTTTTTGTGATCCTACCGCATAAACAGTGAAACTATCAGTTCATCAGCCGAAAGGTGATTTTGTACAGCGACTGTGCCATTTGGCGCCACAGGTGTGAAAACACATTTCGAACAGGATGTGAAAAATGACAACTGTACTTTTCATGAGGAGGTGTAAAAATGGCAATGTTGAAAATCTGGAGTGAAAATATAACAAAATGGGTGACGTCACGAGTGTGCATAGAAACTGCGCAAACACACACCCATAAAGTAATTAGTTTTGGGATTTATTACAGCAGACTTTCAACATAGGCATTTTGGGACCTCCACTCATGAACAGTGTCACTGTGATTTTCTTAATCTAGCCCGAATACTGATTTCCCTACAGCGACCGTGCTATTCTGTGCCGTAAGTGTGAAAATACATTTCGGCCAGGGTGTGAAAAATGACAGCTGTACTGTTCATAAGGAGGTGTGGACAAATGCTACTGTTGAAAATCTGGACTGAAAAGATTATGAATTTGTGAACTTATGAAGGTGCGTGGAACTTGAACAAATGCACGCTTGTAATATAGTCGTTTTATGGACTTCTGTCACCAAATTTTCAACATAGCCAGTTTACGACTTCTGCTCATGAACAGTGTCACTGTGAATTTCTTAATCTGTCCCGAACATTGATTTCACATACCAACCACGCCACTGTGTGCTACGTGTGAGAAAACACATTTTGGGTGAGATGTGAAAAATGACAGTTGTACTGTTCATAAGGAGGTGTGGTAAAATGGCAATGCTGAAAATCTGGAGTGAAAATATTAAAAATGCTCAAAGTTACGAGCATGTGTAGGAACCGTACAACGCACGCTCATAAAAGTAATTTTTGGGAATTTGTTCACCAAGTTTTCAACATAAGGTTTTTGGGGGCCTACCTCACGAACTGTGACACTGTCATTTTGTTAATCGGTCCAGAAAGGTGGTTCCGCACAGTGACTGCAAAATCACCTTTTGGGACCAAATAACAAAATGACAGTGGCTGAGTTCATGAGGTGGGGTCCCAAGAACCCCATGTTGAATATTTGGTGAAAAAAATCCCCATAATGGCTGAGATATGCACCAAAGTTGAAAAAAAAACATTTATGCCAATATACAGCTTACCAGCATTTCTTCAGTTCGTGGTCGGCTTTGAAGAGTGCAGACATGTTCCTGGTCCACTGAAGATCATCATGCTGGGCTCTGGAAGTAAGTATGGGGTGAGGTGGGGGTGTGGGGAGGTGGGATACGCAGAGGGTGGGTGCAGGTTGGGGGAGGGGACAAGGGAATCAACGAGAGAAGTTTGCCACGCTGTGGTAGGCTCCCAGCATGGCACCAGGCAGTTTGTTTGAGGGGCAGTGGAGCCGATGGGGAACTGAGCACCCCCGTGTGCCAAGTAGACTTTTGCCATGCTGGGGTGAGCTCCCAGTGAGGCAGATTGAAGTTTGTTTGGGGAGGGCAGTGGAGCCGACGGGAGGATTGGGCACCCCCATCTGCCATACAGTGTGTTGGGGGGACACATGAGCCATGGGAGGGTGCATTATGCCGTCGGGGATTGGGCTACCCCATCGGCAAATGAACTGGGGAAGGGGTCATGCCAACAGGGGGATTGGGCACTCTGTCTGCTTTTTTTTTAATTATTGAAATGTTTCACCAGGAAGGCGCACTGACCGGTGGGAGGTGGCTTTCTGTCAGCTTCCTGGGGACTATGAGAGGCCGACGGAGAAGCCGTCACCATGGGGACACCACACAATCAGCTGTTTTGATAGCTTGTAATGCACCAAACAGCTGATTGCATGGTGACGTGGTTGAATTTCTTGACTCATTGTGACATGCTCCCTAACTGCTGATGCAATGCATTTCTTGCACATGCGTGCAAGCAACACAAAAATACAAAGAAAGTTACGAATAGAACTGAGGGTACAGAGATGAGAAATGAAACACAAGCACAGAACACTCAGGGAATGGTAGAAGCCAGGAAACCGAAAGAGTCAGAGCTATCAGACAAAGAACTGCTAGAAATTGCACAAGAGATAGAAAGGTCAAGCATTCTCCCTATACTGTAGCTAATAAAAAAACTAGAGCTGGGTACGATTTCATTACAGGATATGAGGTGGTCCTCAGGTTTAGAAGTATACATTCTAACTATGAGACACCTAAATCCTTGAAAAATGTAACTAAATGTTTATTTGAAACATAACTGGGAATCCCAAATGGCTGGAGCAATGTCCATTTTGTGACAAGAAACCACTCCGGAGAAGGTACCCCAGTCTATAGAGTTTTGAATTCTATGGAAAAATGTAGTTGAATCTATAATTGGAATAAGGCTTTAAAACAGATTTAGAGGTAACTCCTTCCATTCTTCTAACATTTTACTTCAAAGAGGACAGGAATATCACAACAAATAGAAAGCTTCTATCTTTAATAGAGTTAGAAGGGAAAATTCAGAATGCCCTGTGGAAATCAGGAGACATCAGAAATGAATGCAGACGGGATTGTGTTACTTTCACTTGAATAGCCATGAAGAATCAAGAAATGAGGTTCAAAGGTCCTTAATGAGCATTGTGTGTTGCCTACTGAGAGAACAGAGAAAAAAGGACAAGTGGAAAACCCATAATCATAGCAGAAAATACAGGGAGCTGCTGAAACAACTGCAGGTTGATCAAGAACTGACCCACGAGTGGTTAAAAAGAGGTGAATTTAAGCCACAAGATGAACGGTTGATAATGGCAGCCCAAGATAATGGACTTCGCACAAGATGGTTCACAAAATCCATAGAAGAAATGGGAAAAATAGCCAGGAGCAGGTTCTGTGGTACAGAATTAGAAATAGTTGCACATCTTGTAACTGGATGCAAAGTACTCATGGCAGAAGGTCTGTTACTGAAAGACACAACAACGTAGCAAGATTGATCCACTGGAAACTATGCAAACTCTATAACGTACAGGTAGCAGAGAAACACTGGAAAATATGAACCACAAAGAATCACAGAGAATGAAGAAGTAATGATCACATGGAATCACCCAATACCAACTGCCAAGAAAGTGGAAGCGAGAAACCCAGACATTGTAACAGAAGAAAAAAGAACAAATGTTGCATTGCAGATTGAAATAGCCAACCCTGGTGACTACAGTGTCCTGCACACAGAGAGACACAAAATAATGAAATACCTAGCTATTCAAACAGAAACTAAACTGAATAAGGACACACACATCATTCCAGTAGTACTCTGAGCAACAGGGCTAATCAAAAAGAACTTTCAGGCACATCTAAATTTGCTACCAATATATGTGAGACCTTATGAATTGCAAAAGGAAGCTATACTGGGAACAATGTGTGCACTGAGAAGAGCATTCTCAGCAAACATCAAAGACTAATACTGTACAGAGTTGCTGATTTTTGAATATGCCCTGGCTGAAGAATGGGGTCCATGCTTGTCATTGCACTAGAAATCCCTGAACATTTGGAGACACTAACCGGGAGAAATGCTTAATATCGGATTGGGTAAGAAGGGCATTGAATGGGTGTGGAGGGAGAAGGACCTAATTAGGATGGGCCAGAGAATGGTAGTTGTAAAAAAATTCCCAATTTGCAACTGATATTCTAATTAAAGCCCATAAACTGGATAACATAGGAATACTTGTCTGTGACATGAATACAATGGTTAATCCCACACCTAAAAACAGTCCACAAAGAATTTGTTAGGAAGTGGTATTTGATGTTAAGAACATCAGAAGTGCTTGATATAATATTACTGGACTTCAATTAGTTTTTCAGATCTTCCTTAAGGAGCAAGCAAAATACAACTGGAAAACAGACATGGAGCCCTTTCTGTTAGAAAAGAGTGACTGACTTTGACTCTAATCCGTATACAACAGAAGAAGAATATGATTGATTTAGATAAGCATCGGGGGGGGGGGGGGCTGACATTTTAATATAGAACAGTGCAGGCTTGAAAAAGAAGTTGGGTGATACTGAATGCACATCCTTCATCAAGCAGCATCATATAATATCATTACATGAAACATGGATGCTAGAGGGGGTTTAGATTGAGGTCTATGATTGTATTTCAGTATTGCACCAGCTAAAAATAAATTGCTTATGGGCTGCCCTACAGGTGTTTAAACACAACAGTGCTGAACATTATGGGCCCTATGCACGAATGTGTGGCGTGCCTATGCGCCGTGTATCTGCAGTGCGTAGCCACCCTGCACCCATTGCTCCCCCTGCATGGGATGCATGAAAGAGGCATGCATCCATATGCATCTGATCCCCTGGCTACGTGAACAGCAGCACACCAGGGGTGCCAACCTTACGCACCATTCACCAAGGCACATAGTGCTGCTCGCGGGGGTGCAGTGGAGGGCACAGATTATGGCAGGGGGGACCCTGCTGTAACTCATTGTGTGCTCCCATGGACCTCACCCGCCGGTCATAATGGGACCGAGACATGACCCTCCATGCTGTCCCAGCCCACTAGGCTGATGGGGAGGGCTGGGGCAGCTGGTCGCGCGAGTGCCCTAACACAACTCCAGTGTATCCAGGACTGCCAACCAATTTCCTCCCAAACCAGGAGAGACCCATCCCTGGGGTAGCAGATAACCTCCTGCCCCCACCCCACCACATGTCAGCCCCATCCTAAATGACCAAATACACCCCCCTGCCCACACATGACTGCCCTGACCCTGGTAGTGCATAACATACCCAGCCCCCCAACACAACACTGCCCCATCCCTGTATTCTATAGACAGACTCCCACCCCAACACATCACAGCCCCATCCCCAGTGTTGACGTAGACATCCCCCCCTGCACACACATAGGTGCCCTACAACAAACAACTCAGACCCCCAAACCTGATAACCCTGGCAGAACAGTAGAGGTCAGTGGTCGATGGTCCCCCCACCCACCTGCGGCACCGACACCCCCTAATAACATATCTGCCAGGTGGTGCTGCAGGCATAGATGGCCAGTGGCTCAGCCATCCCCGCACTTCCTTGGCTGCTGGCCATCCAACAGCTGCTGGGAGCACACTGTGTATTTATAGCAGCATGCTCCCAGAAGCTATTAGATAGCCCGGCAGCTGAGGAGATGTGAGGGAGGCTATACGCTGGCTGTCTATGCCTGTGCTTTTCTGCCAGGCTTTAGGTATGTTGTTGGGGGAGGTATGCTGCAGGTGGGTAGGAGACCGCCACTTGCCTCTACTATTTTGGCAGGGTAACCGGGTTTGGGGGTCTGGGTTGTTTGCTGCAGGGCACCTGTGTGTGGGGGATGTCTAGGTCAACAACGGGACGGGCTGTGATGTGTCAGGGGAAGGGTCTGCCAGTGGAATATGGGATGGGGCAGTGTTGTGTTGGGGGCGGGTGTTTTGACACAGTGAGGATGGGGCACTGATGTGTTGGGAGGGGCTAGGTATGCATACTACCGTGGTTTGGGCAGTCATGTGTGGGGGTGGGGTGTATTCAGTCTTTGGGGATGGGGCACTGGTGTGTTGGTGGGTGGGGGTTACTGTGACGGGGCTGTGCTGTGTAGCGGATGGGGGGGCTCATATGGGATTGCTGCACACGGGGACATGGCTGCATGGGTCCAGATACCTGTCGGGGCTATTCACGCCCCCTGGACCCGCCCCTGGGTGCAAGTGATCCATTCTGGAACCAAGGATGGGCATCCAATTGGATGTCCGCCTGGGTCCGCTACTCTGCCCTGGCCATCCTGCAGGGTCCTGCACCCTGGGGGGGTGCCATGGACAGGTGTCCCGCAGGTGCATGCAGTTGTGAATATCAGACACCCTGCACCTGTCTTGGGCCATGGAGCTGCGTGGGTGGGATACGCACCTCTGGCTTATAACTCTTGCCCCTTCATGCATAGAGCCCATTGAGAGCAAATATAGGGTCCATAAAAAAATAAAAGTTGAAGTGCATGGTGCTAAATTTATTCCAACATCAGAATTCAAAGCAGATAGGTTGGACCCAGTTACATCATTTTTAAAATAAATTACCACTTGGCTCCTTTACTACCTTGCTTGTAACTGGGTCCAATATCTGCTGAGTCTAAGTACCTCAACTTTTGTATGGACCTATATTTGCTCTCATAGTACACAACTGTGTTGTGTTTACAGTCCTGGAGCTTGGGAGTGAGCCCTTCCTGGTGCTGTAGGACTACTTGCTGCTTGAGTAGCGTGGCTGCACCATGTGTGAATACACCCAATAGGTGGCCTTCTTATCTTGGTAAAAATAGACAAAAACATCAAAATCCTAGGTCAGCTCCTTATCCATAACATAGAGAATACTCGATGGGCAACTATGCACAACCAGTAAGTTGTGCCACCGAGGGGTTCTGATGCCCTGTAACCTCAAGAGAAAAGCTGGAGAGGTCTTTGGGAATCAGAACCCCAAGGTGGCAGAACACATTGGCTGGGCATAGAGTTACCCCTCCACTATTTTTTATTGTGTATGGTGCTTCTCTAAAGAAAATAAATACTCTCTTAGCATTTTTTTATGATTAAAGTATAGACTAGAAATTGTTCATTCCCCCGTCCTGTTCCGATAGTTAGGGCTGGTTGCTGGGGTGACATGTATGGTTGCTAGGGACCAGATGTCCTTTTGTTTATAGCACCACCTTCCACTGGTTACCAATCGGGTGTAGGAGGGGTTTTAAAAAAAGAAAGGAAATGGCCGTATTCCTCAATTAGCAAGAGGCGGACTGTACAAAAGTATTATTAATTTCAAATATCTGGTTGATCCTGCATTTTATTTTTCATGTGTGCACATATCTGGTTGATCCTGCTTTTGTTTTTGTATCTTGTTGATCCTGTGTTGTGGGTTTGGGTGATTGCGCCACCGCCCTCACTACATATCTGGTTGATCCTGCCGTTTCTGTTGGCTGTGGCTGGTGCGCATTCTACCTTGGCTCAAACCTTGTTGTAGTACAGTTAAAAGGTTATGGAATGTGATTTTACCCCAGAAGGGTACAGTCATGTTCCATGACCTCTGCACTGCGGTACAACAAGGACTGAGCTGAGATGGAATGCCAGTTACAATCGCGTTCCACCTTACACTATAATTTAATACTGTACTGCTTCTCGTCACATGATCCGTGGATCTTATTATCATATGTAATGGTTACATTTTCCCACAAAATACAGTATATAGTATATGGTTTCTCTTTATTCTGTATACAAATCAGTAGCTACTCCAAAGTTGTTGTGCACATTCTAAAAGTTATTGTTCACGTTCCATCATTAATATGCATTAAGTGCTGTGCTCCTCACCACCTGATTGGAGCAAACAGTGCTGTTCAAAGTACCAAACATGGCAGCACCGGTTACAGGATTCACCTAGACAGTTTGGACATGGAGCGCTGTAGTCGACTCTGTGTTTCCTAACCGTACTAATGTCATGCTTGATTTTTCTTTTTTTTTTTTACACAAACTGCTGGCACAAATCTGTAAATACTCAGGGTGAAAAATGGAACCGCAACAACAGACTTCACAGCAGACAGCTGCCAACAGCAAGCGGGAGCGCTAATATAAAGTATGACACATTGTCAGTCTCAAAAGTTCTGAAATTTAAGTTCTTTTGTAAACGTCTGGCAACATATACTATCAAAAATAAAGTATGGACATCCATTCACATCTTGCTCTCAGGGTTGAGAAACCAGCATGGACCTCTCGAGCTTCGCTCTCAAGGTCTATGCAATGGTATCTCAACCCCTCGATGCAAACACAGGCTTGTTGTGTATGAGCGCCCATGCCTTATTCCTTATAACAATGGTTTATAGTTGTTATTTGAAAATGAGATAAAAATACTGTACCAGCCACCCAGAAGGTCTATCCTTTCCCTGTCTTGCAAATAGATGGCTCCCCCACTGTATTAAATTCACCTCCAAGCACTGGTTGGGTAAGCTCCCTTCCTACCTCACCTCCTGCTTTATAACACCCCCCACCCTCTCATTCCCTTAGATCAACAAACTTTTGCACCCTGATAGTCCCCCGCAGATCCACCCAAATTGGCCAATCCGGTTACTCTCACCATCTCCCACAAATTTGGAATTCTCTCCCCCTTCAAATCTGGCACTCGTCCTCTTTACTCCATCAGCTCTGCCCTCAATAATTACCTTGCTTCTAGCTGCTCCTGCCATGTCCCTCCCTAACTCCCTCCTCTAAGCCCTGGACAAACCCTACCCCTCTACCACCACCTTCATTTTACCCTATGCACACCCACCCAAATTTCTAGCTCTCCTCCCCTTCCCCCAAATTGCTTCCCCTTACTGGCCTCCCTTGATCCCTCACAGAATGTAAGGTACCTTGAATGGTTCCATGGATCCTCTCCTACCCCCCAAAGGGGCTTGTATCTCTCATCTACTCCCTTCCCCCACCATCCTGAAGGGGTCTCTCTGGGACACTTCCTTATCCCCTTCTCTCTGGTCCCACCAGCCCCCTAGCTGGGTTCCTCGCATCCTAAAATGGTCTCCAGAGACATGACTCTTCCCCCTCCCCACCCACCTCACCACTGCTTCTCTTTTTGCCCCTTTTCTTTCACGTAAGCACTTATTTACTTATTAACCCAGCACTTATTATTGTCCACTCTTTCTACCTATCATGTGCAACACTGTTGTAACACTGTTTGTAACATCTGCCTTACAACTGTATGTTATTGTTGAACTTTTAACTTGAATGTTTGATGTCTCATTCCTAATGTACCCCTTCCCCTCAGGTTGCACCAGGAGACGAGTGACTTGCTGCTCAGTGTGCCTTCCTGGTGAAATATTTCAATAAATAAATAAATAAAAGAAGATGACATCTTATTAATTGGGGACTGTAATGGTGGGCTAGGAAAAAATTAAAAAAGAATCTACTTTAATGAGGCCAACAGGTTTCAGATAACATTGAAAAATGTGATTTGGGAACATCTATGATGAAACTACTGAATGGGGTCTTTGAGCTCCTCTTTCCATTCTTATATGTCAAAATTAAAGTAAAGAAGAATGTTGGTTGGTGTAATGATATTGCTAGAGCTTATAAATCATAATTATTGGCACTAGTTAAATTATCAAAAATATCAATCTATGGAGAATTGTACATTTCTTAACAAAGCTATAAGCCCTTACAAACTTCTCTTGGAAAAGACCTAACAGGAATATAAACTAACATATTGGGATACAATGTATAAGGCTGTTCAGGAAAAATGATCCTAACCTGTTTTGGCAATTACAGTAGTTGCAAAGGGTACACACAATTTTACCACAAGCTTTCCAGCAAATATAGCTTCAATGAATTGGATAATGTACTATCAGGAAATGTTTTACAGCTTGGAGAAAACTATGATTATGTCACTTTTCCCATCTTGTCAAAATTACTGTAGAAATAGGTAGGCTAGACATCTCCCAGAAAAAGGTAGATGATACAATGGATTCGATGAAAGGTTGTAAGGCACCAGGAGGAGATATAATACCTCCATTCATATTTAAAATGAAGAGGGACTGGTGAAGTAACATCCTGGCAATACTGTATAATAAGTGTGTATTATATGGGTGTCATTTTTTTCTCATAAGAAATCACTGACATCAAAAACACACAATACCACTGCTCTGACATCAGAAAGTCATAGTACTATCACTCTGACATCAGATTAATGGTATTATGAGATGGAATGTTTGAAGTGTTCCAAATATTACAAACAATAAAAGATATCAAATCAACAGTAACTATGTTTGTAACTCCATATCAGGATTCTGGTGACATCATAAACCACTCAAGTGTTGCTCTCATGGTTTATGATGTCACCAGAATCCTGAGATGGAATTACAACTTTGTTACTGAGGATGTCCTTAAGTAATAAACCATGAGAGGGTGTGGGTTATTGGGGGATTTACCACAGCTGGAGTGGTTTGCCCATGAGGCACAGCCGAGTGGGTAAATCCTTGCTAGTCATGGTAACTCCCCCGATAACCCACATCCTCCGAGTGGCTTATTGCGATTATACCAAGGTTAATTTTTTTACTGTAATGAAATACAACTTTTAAAGAGGTTGCTTTGTTTTTTCATTTTTATTGTAGGTATTCCTGTGCTGTAGATGATTAGGATTGAGATGATTACCATTTGGCCATCAACAGCCAGTGATTATTACAGGTTTTACACTGGTGGTAAACTACCAGTCTGACCATTTCATTGGCTGTTCACTTATGCCCATTGTATAATTAAGCAGGAAGGCACAGCAGGGTGTGGTATATCATGGGATATCATCACGCCTTGGGTGGTTGGGCACGAGGCCGCAGGCGAAATTACTCATCAACTTACTCAGTGATGATATCATGACTCTCACAACCCTGAGTGACTATTGTTATTATGAACTGGCTTAAATGTTTTAGTTTGTTTATTAAATAATAAAATATTTTTTTAAATACTTTTTTATTACATTTCTGATGGTGGAAGTATATCTTTTGAGAAAAAAATTCAAAATTTCTGCTTTCCCCAGCATGTGGTGCTGCTGCCAAATGCTGACTGATCAGCCAGTCTGCAAAGCTGTGACTGCTGTCACTGTAAGTGTCTTTGTTTCTGTCTGTCTCCCCCCACCCAACTTAAAACTAAATAGAAAATTAAGCTGATGAGCAACACCAAAGAATTTACAAGCAACGGGATTGAGAGGAGTAGTAGTTTGGCAACTGTGTCAAGCACTGCCATTTTGAATGTGCACACGTGGCTGCCTGTGAGAGATGGGAACACTGGTCTGCATATTGCTGGGGGGGGAATGTGTGAAGCAGAGAACTCGAGTCCGGTTTCGTTTTGTGTGACATGCTGTTAATAGGCATTTCATCTGACTTTGTTTTGACTCACCCGTTTCTGCCAAAACTGCAAGTTCACTGTTGCCATCAGGTACAAAAATTTATGAGCGAACAGTGTGTTGATTTTGTGAGTGCCGCAGTTTTTTTTTTAATGTCAATGTCAATGTTGATGTCTGATGTGGGTCCCGGAGAGAGCAGGTGATTGATGCACTCTTGTGGACAGCAGTTGTAGGTGGTAAACGTTGCGGTTGGAGGATTTTCTTCCACGGGATGTGAGGAAAGTTGATGTCGGGGGAATTTGCTCTAGTGAGGTACCTGGTGGCCAGAGGTTTTTTGAAGCCATGATGATGTAGCTAGATATCATCACAGCTTCAAAGACCTTTTGGCCAATCTGCTTTCTCGATTACTTTTGTCCAGTTCATAATTTCTATTATTCTGTTTATTCCAGAGGATAAAATCCCAATGACCTGGAAGGGTAATGTCATTTTTCCAATACTTAAAAGAAAAAGCAACTCCAATTTACCTTTTAACTATGATTGCATAGCAAAAATATTAACCAGAGTTATCTTAAATGAGACAGGAAATCAAAGCTTTAAAATGCGTATTATTTGTATGGTGCATGATGTGGTCTGACAAATGTTGACAGCAGAATATTATTTAAGTTTTTATTTACAGATTTTGTTAGTTGGAATCAATAAATTTGATCACTAAAAGGCTGCCTGGTCTGTTTTTTACTGTCACAGTGTGCGTGTGCTGATGCCTTCTCGATGAACATCACTGATGCCTGATGTCATTCTCAGGCTGTACAGCAGTCATAGTAGAAGAACATTCTGTTACTCTGTCAGTAGCAAGAATGGAATGCTATGGGAATATGTAGACTTTGCACAGACCTCACCACCCCCTATCCCATTCTCTTTTTAACGATTGTAAAATCAAACAAGTTGAATTCTCCTCAATCTTCAGTGACTGGCATAGCTCACCTCTCTCCATAAACATGACTGTGGTAGGATGCACACTACCTTTGAAATCACAGGGCCTGACCCTGTGAGGCAAAAACAATATCCATTTCCTGTTGAAGCTTTTCCTTCACTTAGGGAAACCATCCAATCACTACTACAGCAAGGAGTCATTAAGACTTGTGTTTCCACTGTCAGTTCACCAATTTGGCCCATTAAGAAACTGAATGGGGCCTGCAGACTTACAATTGACTACAGAAAACTTAATCAGGTTACTCCAAGCTGTGCACCAACAGTAGGATCAACACCTGATGTACTCAAGCTATTGACACCTGACAGAAAGTGGTTCACAGCTCTTGACATCTCTAGTGGGTTTTGGTCACTCCCATTAGCACAGGGAGGCCAATACAAATGTGGCTTCACCTTTGATGGACATCAGTACACCTGGACATGCTTACCCCAAGGGTTTTACAACAGCCCCTCCCTCTTCCATCTCCACATGATGGAAACTCTGCAGGGATTCTCCACACCCCAATGTCTCCTGCAGTATGTGAATGACTTGCTTTTGGCAACCACCATGAAAGAAGATCATTGGCCTTTCTAGATGAACTTCTGTCTCTCCTCAAGACAGCAGGCCTCAAGTGCAATCCCTCCAAGGAACAACTATGTGAAAAAGAGGTCATCTTCCTTGGCCTATGCATTACAGACCAAGGCAGAAGCCCAGCTGTCAAAAAGATCCAGGGCCTCCAAGATCTGCCACTTCCTACTAGCGTGGCAACACTCAGATGCTTCCTAGGAATGGTAAACTACTCCAGGGATGTTATCCCTGACTTTGCCTTGAAGGCCGCTCTCTTGTATGAACTTCTGAAAAAGGATGTCCCATGGACATGGGGCCCCACTCACACTGATACTGTGACACAGCTCAAACAGATTTTAGCCTCAACCCCAGCACTGATCACTCCTAACCCAGATCTTCCATTCCACTTGGAAACTGCAACATCTGATGTGGCTAAGTCTGCAGTGCTGCACAAAAGTACAATGGATACTTCAGGCCCATTGCCCATGCCTCTCAGATGCTGTCCTCAGTAGAGAGAAAGTATACTCTCTGCAAAAGAACACTGGGCTGTCAAACATTTCATGAACATCATTGGGTATGTACCTATCATTTTGCATACAACCCTGTCACAACTCAACCAACTTTTTGCTTTCAGACAAAGTAAAAGATGGTTCAGTTTCCAACACCAGACTCACCCACTGGTCTTTGCTTTTGCAGGACAGGGACATCAAAGTACTACCTGCAAAAATGCCATCCATCTTGGCTTATGGCCTACTCTACACAGGTAAGTCCCACAACTTTGAACTCTAACCTCCTGACATACCTAAGCCTTGACCATTCTTGCCAGTTTCACCTGATATTTTGGAAGATACCAGCATGTATCATGTCTTCACAGATGGCTTCACCTCCTATGTGGAGGGGGAACAGGTAGCAGGATTTGGTATCTTTATAGTCTGTCCAGGTGGAGACTTCAAATGCATTGCAAGGAAATGTACTATCATTTCCTCACAGTATGCTGAACTGGCAGCTGTGGCCTGTGCTCTACAGTCATGCCCCATGGTGCTAAGGATGCTATCATTTTTGCAGACTTTAACTGGGTCTGTTCCTCCCTTACTGAATTTCTACCATTCTGGGAGAGAAATAACTTTATATCCTCTGATGGCACACCTGTCAAGTACAGGGATTTGTTTGTGTACATACACACACTGATCCAGCAATTTACTTATAAACTGTACATTCACAAGGTAAAGGCTCACTGCAAAACTGACCCTTATCATGAATTCAGTGATTGAGCAGACTCACTTGCCAAAGCAGGCGCTCAAGGGGGGGGAGACATGGTCGATGATTCATCTATTAGCTGTGACAGCCATCTTCTTAGCTGCCAACACCAGGCAAAAAACACAACCAGAACCACCACTGGACCTTTCTGCCACACTGAAATCTGACCCAGAACTAAAAGATGTGTTCAAATACCTAGTCAAAGGAACTACCTACTGGTAGTCCACACAAGAAACATTCTGACAACGTACACCTATATCATGATCAGAAAATTATCTAGTATAGGAAGGAAGATACAGGCCACAAACTGTGGGTTGTACCACAATCCTTACAAACTATATTCATCCATATGGTTCCTGATATTCCCTCTGATGGACACTGGGGGCAGAAAATACCACCCAGAGACTTAAAACCGTCATCTGGCGGCCTGGTATGACCAAGGATGTGGAACACTATGTGGATAACTGCATAGTGTGTGCCCAGAACAATCCAATTTCAGTAAAAAGAAATACCAAATTATTGCCAAAAAGGCAATCTGAACCATGGAATGCAATACAAATTGATTTCACTGGCCCATTGACTAACTCCAGCAAGAACAACAAGGATGCACTTGTTGTCACAGATTTGTTTTCTAAGTGGGTTGAGGTATTCCCTATTTGGAATAACACAGTAAAGACAACTGGCAAGATCCTGGTGGATCAATTGTTCTCCAGGAGGGGCCTACCTCTTAAGTTAGACTCAGACCAGGGAACCAGTTTTACAGCTGATCTGATGAAGGAGACACTCCAAATGTTGGAGTAGATCAGAAATCCCATATCATATACCATCCTCAATCCTCAGGTCAGGTAGAATGAGCAAATAGAAGAATCAAACAGATGTTATGCAAATTCATCAATGACAGTCTCAAGGATTGGGATTCCCTCTTGCCACTACTGCTGATGGCAATCAGTGGTACTCCTGCAACAACTACTCAGTGCACATCATATAAGGTTATGACTTGTAGAGCCATGAGATTACCTGAACACCTGTTGCTTGATCTCCACACCC
Source organism: Neoceratodus forsteri (assembly GCA_016271365.2). Classification (NCBI taxonomy): domain Eukaryota; kingdom Metazoa; phylum Chordata; order Ceratodontiformes; family Ceratodontidae; genus Neoceratodus; species Neoceratodus forsteri. Next base: position 1,169,516,047 of record CM057456.1, on the reverse strand, counting down.
CAATTGCAGATAGGGTATCTGTGGACAAATATGTTTAAAAACTTTGTGATGACATCATGGAAACACACTTGTTCACTGCAAATCATATGGGTAAGGCACAACAACAAGCAAAAGCCCATCTTGATAAGCATGCCAGAGAAGTCGACTTGCAAGTTGGAGAGCAAGTCTTACTTCTCCAATACAGAACACTGGCTCACTCATTTACCAGCAAATAGAAAAGCCCATACCCCATTGTCAACAAACTCCACCCTTTTGTTTATCAGGTGAGAGTTCAGCATCAGAAACAAACCACTAACAAGTGGTTCCATGCTAATCAGCTCAAGTTGTATAAAGGTGACTAATTACTTTTCCCAACCCTCTTAGGGCAGAATAGTACCCCTCACTTAACAATCCTTTTCTGTTTTTTCAGATATGTTGGCAGGATGGCTATCTTGCACCTCCTTATCCTAGTGGGACTACTTTCTTTGACTTACTCTCAAGACAAACCCCTTTCGACAAAACACAGATAATGTATAGCACATTTGCTTGACAAACCTGAACATTCAGCTAGAGATGCACCCATCTGCCCTAGTGCTAGCTTTGGCAGACAGAACTCTTGCTTTTAGAGTGAGTAGCAGCTGACTACAAAACTAGAACTTTTTTTACTAATAGGACACTTCTATCTCAGCAAGCGTCAGTTCCTGTTGGGATTAAGAAAACAGATACTTTATTAGAAGTGGGGGGCCTCATTTAGGGTAAAAAGAAGAAAGTCAGTGTGTTTTTTTGTGTTAGGGAAAGGGAGTTTGTTAAGTCGGGGAGAAGTTAATTGGGGGTGTGGCTTAGGAGTACAAAGGCAGGTGTCTCCAATTATAGTTCCCTAGTGCTAGCTTTGGCAGACAGAAATCTTGCTTTTAGAGCAAGGAGCAGCTGACTACAAAACTAGAACTTTTTTTACTGATTGAACACTTCTATCTCAGCAGGAGTCAGTGCCTGTTGGGATTAAAAAGATCGATACTTTATTAGAAGTGGGGGGTCTCATTTAGGGTGAAAAAAAGAAAGTCAGTGTGTTTTTCTGTGTTAGGGAATGGGAGTTTTTTAAGTCAGGAGGGGAGAAGTTAATTGGGGGTGTGGCTTAGGAGCACAAAAGCAGGTGTATCCAATTTCAATTCCCTAGTGCTAGCTTTGGCAGACAGAAATCTTGCTTTTAGAGCAAGGAGCAGCAGACTACAAAACTAGAACTTTTTTTAGTAATTGCCCTCGTTCCCTTCCCTCCACCCTTAGCCAGTTCTACTTTCTTAGGCACTGGATTTGACTAACAAAAGAACTTACTGTTTGGCAGTAGGAAGGGAAGGATCACTAAGACACATAGGTTTCAACATCCTTGAAGGAAAAAGAGTAGCTCTCCCTCTAGCTGCTGGAGGTCTGACTCTGAGCAAGGAAGAAGGAGATTACAGAAGAATACAAGAAGTCCCTGTCCCAGAACAGGAAGGGTGAGAGCTGTAAGGGCACATAGGCAGTAGGAGGGAAAAAAACAAACAAAAAAAAAACAAGGAGGACAGAGTAAGCATACAAAGCAACAGGAAAGGGGCCACAAAATTAGACATAATGAGAGGGGTGCAGTGCAATGGCAGTGGGGCAGCAGTCTTCCAGAAGACATTCTGGAGGCTGCGATGCTGCCCTATTTGTAGGCACCTCTCTGGTCTGAGGGAGGAGGTTGCTCATCTCCAGGTTGACTTGGCTAGGATTCATGAAATCTCCTCCCCCACCCAGGGACCACCAGGACCACTGCCGCTACCTCAGAGGTTGCCAAGAAAGAGAAGTGGTTGGACCAAGGTGAGCTCAGGGAGGGTGAGGGTGGTGGAACAGAGGTGCATTCCTCCAGTTGTACCTTTCCACAATTCATATGCTGTTCTGGTGGAGAGTGGCTCCTCTATTGAGGCACCTGCAGTGGAGACCAAGGATGATGCTGGGAACCTTCACAAAGGAGATCCACAGGAGGTAAGCATGGGACCCCATAGAGGAAGGAAAAAACTCCTGGTGGGGGACTCAATTGTTAGGGGGGTAGAACTGGGGGAGGAAGGGGAGAGGGAGGTAAGATGCCTATGTGGTGCCATGGCTTGGAGGGACAGGAAGCAAATCCTCAGGATCGTGGGAGCAGCTGCATGAGGGAGGGAGCTGGATGTCATTGTCCACCTAGGTGCAAATGACCTGGCTGGGAATGGGGTCAGATTAGTGCAAGAGGAGTTTGAAGAGTTGGGTAGGGGCCTTAGACAAGTAGCACGTACAGTACAAAACACAGTTTTTTGAGCAGTGCTTAGTTAGCTAGGTGGTGCTCCCAACAGAGGTTGCTAACCTCAAATCAGTACAACGAAAGAAAGGAGCACTCCAAAACAATATAAATATATGCTAAAGTAGCATTTTATTGTTGCCAAAAATTCCAACAGAAACCCCTGCACTTTGGCTCTGTGCCTTCAAGGGAACTCCTTTGAAGGCACAGACAGGTCTGGGGGAGTTCCTTAATTATTAACAACAATAAATGTGTACAGTAACCTTCTTGGAAGTGTGGCCTGTCTATGGCAAGTGTGATGCTAGGGTACTCCGCACCATGGGATTCAATGAATGGTTGAAAAACTGGTGCAGAGCTCAGGGTTTTGGCTTCACTGGGGACTGGGGGTCCACCTGGAGGGATGTAGGCCTATACTGGCATGACGGTATGCACCTGTCCGGGAGGGGAACCAGGATCCTAGGTGATAGGTTTAAATGCTTCATTGGCAAGCATTTAAACTAGCCAAGGAGGGAAGGCACTGAAAAGGAGCAGGGAAAACCCAGCCTCCCCCACAAAAACAGTAGTTAGAGAGGTAAACACCAAAGTAGAGAAGTAAAAAGGGAGCAGGATGGGGTAAAGTAGAAAAAGGTAGTAAGGAGAGGGATAGGGCTAAAATGGTAAGGCCATCAAAAAATGGAGGGTGATGAGTACCAATGCACGTAGTCTGTATAACAAGCTCCATGAACTAGTGGCTTTGATGAAAGAGGTACACCTTGATATCATGGCAGTCACAGAAACATGGTACACTGAGAACCACAAATAGGATGTCAACATACCAGGGTACACAAGCTACAGGAGGGACAGGGAGGGTAAAAGAGGAGGAGGAGTAGCTCTCTATGTAAGGGAAGGGATCAAAGCAATGGAACTAAAGGATAAACAGGGAGTAGAGGGGGCACTGTGGGTCACCGTAGAGACAGGATATGGCACCACAATCCACACGGGGGTTGTATACAGACCCCCATCTCAGGGGGAGGCAATGGACAAGGAAATGATGGAAGACATCCTTAGAATGGCAGAGAAAGGGGAAATATTGTTGATGGGGGACCTGAATATGCCAGATGTTAACTGAAGCACCTTTTCTGCAGCCACATCCAAGAGCAGGGTTATTCTTGATACTGTACAAGGGGCATGCCTCAGACAGCTCGTGTTGGAACCCACTTGGGAGGAAGAAATCTTAGACCTGGTACTGTAAAATGGGGATGGAGAAAGGATCTCGTATTTAGAAGTGGGTAGCCATGTGGGAACAAATGACCACCAAACAGTGTATTTCACGATTAACACAGCCATAGAGTCAAGCCATACAAAAGCAAGAGTATTGGACTTTAGAAGGGCTGACTTTGGGAAAATGGGAGAGTGCCTCAGAAAAGCACAAGCAAATGAGCAAGAAGGAGGGGTGGAGGAACAATGGGGAAAAATCAAAACAGCCATCACAGAGGCAACAAGCCTTTGTGTGAAGCAAATCAACAAAGCAAAATGAAGGAAAAACCCAGTATGGTTCTCAAAAGAGGAGGCGAAGAAGGTTAAGGAGAAAAAGGTAGCATTCAGGAAGTATAAGGAAACACAGAAGGAGCAGGACAGAGAACTGTACCAGTTAAAGCAGAAGGAAGCGGAAAAGGCAGTCAGAATAGCAAAGGCCCAAACTGAGGAAAAGATAGCCAATTCAGTTAAGAAGGAGAATAAAACCTTTTATAGGTACATTAGGGAGCAAAGAAAGATGAAGGGAGGGATAGTGAGGCTTAATAAAGGTAAGGGAGGGAGGACAGAGGGGGACAGTGAAAAAGCAGGGATACTGAATGAATACTTCTGCTCAGTATGTACAAAAGAAGGAGGGGAGGTACCTAAATTAAAGAATAGGAGTACTTTGGATAGGGAAGTCAATACCAGTCCATTCACAGAAAGGGTTCTGAAAGAACTCTTAAAACAGAAGGTGAACAAAGCAATGGAGCCTGATGGGATTCACCCAAGAATTCTAAAAGAACTAAGGTTAGAACTAGTGACACCACTGACTACTCTTTTTAACAAACCATGGGAGGATGGTGTGATACCTGAGACCTGGAGGAGGGTGGATGTGATCCTCCTTTACAAAAGTGGAAGCAAGACAGAGACAGGAAACTACAGACCTGTTAGTTTGACCTCAGTGGTAGGGAAAATGATGGAATCACTTCTGAAAAAAAAAAAGAATTGTTGAATTCCTAGAGGCCAGTGGGGCACAGGACCCAAGGCAGCATGAATTCACAGCAGGAATGTCATGTCAGATGAATCTAATACATTTCTTTGATTGGGTGACCAAAGTAGTAGACCAGGGAGGGGCTGTGGACATGGTCTACCTACACTTTAGCCAGGTATTTGACACAGTCCCACACAAAAGATTAATATACAAGTTAGCTAGCCTTGGAGTGGGTCCCAAAGTAGTAGCCTAGGTATAAAATTGGCTGGACAACAGCATGCAGAGGGTAATAGTAAACGGAGTTCACTCTGAAGAAAGGGGGTTACTAGCGGGGGTACTGCAGAGTTCATTACTGGGACTGGTCCTCTTTAATGTCTTTATAAGTTACATTGTAGAGGGACTGGAAGGAAAAGTATGTCTCTTTGCAGACGACACAAAGATCTGCAACAGGGTCAGTACAGAAATTGGGGTGGAAAGGATGCAAAGGGACTTGGCAAAGATGGAGGAATGGTCAAATGTATGGCAGCTTAGATTCAATGCAAAGAAGTGCAAAGTAATGCACCTGGGAAACAAAAACCCAGGGGAACAGTACACAATGAGGGTGAGATACTAACAACAACAAAAATGGAAAGGGACCTGGGGGTAGTCATATCAGATGACCTTAAGGTGGGCAAGCAATGTGAGAAGGCAGTAAGGAGGGCTGGCGGGATACTGGGATGCATAGGGAGAGGCATCACCGGTAGAAAACAGGAAGTTGTTATCCCTCTGTGCAGACAATTGGTGAGACCCCATCTGGAGTACTGAATGCAGTTCTGGAGACCCCATCTCCACAAGGACATAGATAGAATGGAGGCTGTACAGAGGAGGGCAACCAAAATGTTGCAGGGTCTGCATCAGAAGACATATGAAGAGAAATCAAAGGAGCTCAATATGTATACCCTTGAGGAAAGGAGGGAGAGGGGGGACATGATAGAAACTTTCAAGTACCTCAAGGGAATCAACAAGTCCAAGAGGGTAGCATCTTTCAGAAGAGATGTGCAAGAACAAGAGGGCACAATTTGAACATAGAGGGGGGATGGCTCTGAAGCAATGTGAGGAAGTATTTTTTCATGGAGAGGGTTGTGGATACATGGAACAGCCTTCCTGAGGAGGTAGTGGAGTCAAGGGCAATGGGGTAATTCAAGAATTCGTAGGATAGACATAAGGCAATTCTAGTGGTGGGTAGGAGGAAGTAGACTGTCAGTTAACTAGGATTTGCAGCTTATCCATTAGGTAGAGAAATAGGCAGACTAGGTGGGCCAAGTGGTCCTTATCTGCCATCAAATTCTATGTGTCTATGTTTCTATGTTTCATCTGCAACCTCCGGGGATTTTAAATAGAGGTCCCAAACAAATTGATTACTGTCAAAGGAGGCTCAGATGTCTATCTTAATGCCATGGTTGTTTCCCCAGACAAATCCACATTTTAGATACAATGGGAAACTGATTTTAATGGTTACACACTTCCTGTAGCACGTTTATCTAAAGGAACTTTTCATGGATGACCGAACACAGGGATTGCACCAAATGGTACACTCTCTATTCGACAAGCTGCTTCTAGACATACTGGTCTATACAACTTAACTGCTCTGATAGATCCTACCTTTTGTGATCGTCTCACCTCTGAGGAGTCACAAGCCTTCTGTCTTTACAACTATATGGCTACTGAAGCTATGTTCTTTTCTGTGGTCCCACCCACTGAAGAAGAAGTGACTGAATGTCCTCCTCCTCAGGAGCCTGGTCTTCCTAGTGGTCTGACCGCCACTTCCCTTCTAGGAGATTTGATTAACAATGTTCAATTTATGCATGTTCCAGTTATTTTTAATCTTACACATTGGAATATGGCTGAATTTGGTCTGTCACACAACCAACACTTCAAAATTTTTCAGTATGGTGCTTCTAGACATTGTAGCTGCTTACCAAACTCGCACAAATTATCCAGTCAGTGGACCTCATGCCACTGAACACTTACGAGTTTTTAGACCCGCATCTAATGCTAAACGTAAACCACGCACTAGACGTGACACTGCAGATATTACCAGTGCAGTAGGCACCATCTCTAGTCTTTTTGGTTCAGGAATGTAGATCTGGAATAGAGCAGATATAGCTGCTTTTAAAGCACAAACACTAAGCTATCAATGAACTATTAAAAATAATGTGTTACCACCACTGTTACATGGTGTAGATGGTTTAAGTAAGGAAGAGCGTCTTACTGTTTATAACATGCAAGAAATTGCAAAAGGGTAAAATGACACTAGAAACAAAATTAATGAACTGACTTTTCAAAATAACAAGGAGACAGACAAGCAATATATTGCCCATGAACCTTTATGCTCTGCTTATGGTTCTTATGTGATTGCCACTGTTAACAATCTCTTCAGGGACTTGGAAATAGGAAGCATTCCAGATATTATTCATGATAGGAGAATGTCTAAATTGTATTGTCCTCATTGCAAATCTTGCAAATCTACTGCATACATTACATTGTGTATGTCAAATGCTGTCAGTATTTCTATGTCTACTGCTAGAAATCTTGAGTATGTTTCACGTTATCCAAACTAAGCCCCATGCTATTTTACTAAACCTTGTTCAATCCATGACAATATGTTCATTACTTTCACCATATCACTACCTCACTTTGATCCTCAAACTTCTGTCTTTGACAAACTGGCTGCTATTAATTCCATCGGACATCTTGATAACATTTACCGAGAATGAACTGACTTGCTTTCTTTGCTTGTATACCACCCTGTTCTACAAGCTTGGGTCGCACCACATACCAACTTCTGCACCAAGAAGGGATATTATTACCTGTGCTGCTGTGACTTGTCTGACATTGTTAAACCTGTATACGGATACTCTCTGGAACACCTGGACTGGTCTTTTACTTTGGGTGATGATCTGCCATCTAACCTGACTGAACAATCTTTGCAAGCTGCATCTTTAGCACCCACTGCCAAAACAGCTGCATCCCAAAGATACCTGGAGGAGGCACATTGCTTCACATCATGGCTCATCAACCAGTCATTCACTTGTCCTATACGTCTACAACAATGGAGAATTCCAACTGTATGAGTTACTTACAATTCTGATGGGCAGTACTGTGTAGTGCAGAAGCACATTCCTTTGCTAATGGTGCCAAAACTTGTGCTATTAATTATCCTAACTTCTGTTTTACTCCAAAGCAGAAAACATTAATTGGTCACACTGTGATTACTCCTGTTCCTCTCCCTGACCGTGATGTTATTGACACTGATCCGTAATACTTGCTTGTCTTGTCTCAATATTTGCCTATTTTTAATGTACGTATTGACCCATTGACACTTTCATTGAAATCCCTTTTAGCTAGAAAGGATTCATATCTTATCTATATTAGCAATAATATTTCTGAAGCTGGTGATGCTCCTAATACACTTATTCATGATGGTGATTTAAGCACCGCTCTTTCTAATACTTGGTTAGAATGAACTTTTAAAGCTTATGTTGTTATCCAAGCATTTTTTATTGTTTTTCTGATGCTAACCCTTTGCTGTCTGCGACGCACTCTTAGACAACATCACAAACTACTCAAATTCCTTTACAAGGATCATGTCTCGGGTTTGTAAATGACAGGTTCTGTGGCTCCATTCCACTACTTTCCTATGATTGTTGCCTTTTCTTTTGAAGGCAACAAGGGGGGGAGTTATCCATGGTCCAACACCCCGATGGTGCCCCCATCTCACAGGCAGCAACTTATGTAGGTAGAGGTACTAATCTTAGGACGAAGACATTTATCGTATAAGCATAAGTGTCAGTATCTGTGTTCTGTTATGTTTTACTGATACATATGATGCTTTATTGATATATATTAGCCATGAGAAATGCGTTTTGCTCTATATCTTACTGTATTTTTATATGTAAGGCAACAGTGGCATCTTTAGCAATTGTGCATCATTATAACTGACCTTGGATTGTAGAGGTCTCATTGTATTGTTATCTTTTTGCAAGCTATGCAATTTTTCATACTAGTTAGGATAGTTACTCAGACCACTTGTTTTTATCTTATTATATACATTTTATGTATCTTCCTTAGACATTGCTATAGCATTTATCAGTTCTAAGACCCTTTCCTTTGTAACATGTAGCTTCTCCAAGAAGAGAGAGACTGTCTGCATTGCCTAGGTAAGGAAAAGTGGTGTTCTCCCAGTGTTCACACTGTAGTGATAGTAAGTCTATATTACAGCCAGCCCTGTGGCACAGAGGGTTGAGGCACTGGATGCCACACCTTGTGTCATGCTGGTGATCCAGGTTCGGGAACAAGCCTGGGTCATTGGAGGTCAGCAGGGGGAGGAAAAGGATATGAGTGGCTGCTGGCTTGCAGCTTCCCACCTCAGGAGGGAGTATCTCATCTCCTCAGAGCATGGCGACCCCCAGGTGGAGGCCAGAGTGGAGGCATTGCTCCGAGGAGTGCTGGCACTAGGCTGAGGAAGGGCGGAAGAGGCTGGTACTGGGGCTGCGGTGCGCATGTGCACCTCCACGGGCATGCGTCACCGTTTCCAGGGTCTCTGGATTAGGGTACCTAGGGGAGATAATGGAGAAAAAAGATGGGGGCCACCCAAGGATGAAGCCTCTGGGCTAGGCTCTGGGATTCTTCTGGGGTGCGCATGGCTCTATAAGCCCCCGGAAGACCCCGAGTTACAGTAGGTTGGCTGACGATTGGGTGACCCGCTGAAGGAGGATAAATACAACTGTAAAAAAAAAAAAGTCTGTATTACTGATCTGTAATAAATTTAATTTATTACATGAGTACCACTTGTCTGTTGTCTCCTCCTTTTGTGCCTTTCCACCAAGAACATGAGAAGGTGATTTATTACCCAGTTACAAGAGATTATGATTTCCAGGACCAGCCATCTTTCCACTCTCAGAAGATTTTGCATAACTGCCAGAGAGTGCAAGATGGTCCATTTATTTTGTTTGTTGCTAGGAGCTGTCCTTCGACTAGACCCTACACATCTGTTGATGACTTTCAGGTTGCATGTTGCAAGTGGGGGACCACAAAGATAGCACTCTTCTATGCCCAGATACAAAGGGTGGTGGGGGCAGTCACGGGAGGGGTGTTCTGCTAATAGCAACAGTACATCAAATTTCTTAGTTGGCTGTTTCTTGCTCTTTGTAATGGATACAGTGTGTCTTCTGCTTTACATATTCTGTCTTTGAGCTTGAGCTCTTTTATTCTCAGATTCTATGAATCAATGTTTTTGAGAGCTCTGAGACTGCTTCCTTAAGATCTGAGATGGATAAAACTGATTTTTGAGAAGCTCTGTCTTATCTCATCCAATCATGCTTCTTGGAAATTCTGATTTTTATTGTGATCGGTCTTCTGACTGTTGTCTGCCATTTTTATTTCTTTAAATTTTCTCTGGAAGTTGTAAGGGAGCAGTAAATTTTAATGCAACTGCAGGAGTTACAGGGGGAGTCAAGTCAGCTGTTGTTGTTGCTGTTATAGCCGAAGAGGGTGTGAATTGCTCTGAATGTAAAGTTAAACCATTAACCTCAGGTTGACTTTTCAACTCAACAGATAATGTCTGTGTTTGTATGTTGAGACCCTTCGAAAGCTGCTGTTCAAGTTTCTCTCCTTGCAATAGTGATGATATTGCAGGTGATATGAAAAGATGATGCTATGTAAGACTTATATATTTATTTATTTATTTATTCAATCTCAGATTACAAGTACCTTTGAGCGCAAGGCAGCTCATTTACAAAGGTTTCACGTCAGTGGGGAAGGGGTTACAGTTAGACAGAGAGTACAAGATGATGTTAAGAAACATAGTATAGTATGAAGGCTCCAGTTTAACAATGAGATGATTGCTACAACAGTTAATAAATAGTGAATAAACAGTAGGAAGGCAGCCAGAAGGGTGAGCTGACAGTTATGCTGCAACAAACAGTCAACTGAATACATAAAAAGCATACAGTGAGAGATTAAGCAAAGGAGGCAGTAGGGAGTTAAGATGGAGAGGTAGATGAAAGTGGTGGCATTGTGATATTGATCACGGTTGGGAGGTAGCAGCCAGTGGCTTTGTCAGTGTTGTAGGGGGTAGGTAGGGGGTAGGGAGGGTATGTAAAAGGGTGATGTTGGTGACCATTGCTGTGTAAATGCCAAAATGTAAGTGCCAATTGGTGTGAACAGGGTGCCACAGTACATGTGGAGGTAGGCAGAAAGGAACTAGGATTGGGTGGTACAATCACAGGTGCTTTCAGTTATGAGATGCTGCCAGAGCAAGTGTTTAAACTGTGCAAGCTTGGTTAGATTGGTGAATTCATTACACAGGCCATTGAACCAAAGCTTTTATTTTTTATTTTATTTTATTGAAATCTAGGATTACAAATACCTTTGAGCAGGAACTGCTCATTTACAAAAGTTCCATGTCGAAGGAAGGAGGGGTATACATACATACAAAGGTCAACATAATAATACATAGTTACATAGTAAAAAATAAGTAAAAGACTGAGGCTTAGGAAATTCCAGTAATTCAAAATGTGCCAAATGTTAGGTAGCATGACATACCAGCCAAGGGCAATCTTAGAAATAAGCACTGCAGGTGAGAGGGAAGGGGGTATGCAGGCAGGAAGGCCATTGTCGGAGGGTAGAGGGTGAGGGTAAGAGCTCTAAAGGGGAGGGAGAGGGATAAAAGTCAGGAAATGCCCCAGGGGGACAGGGGGGAGGGAAGGGAGAGGGGGCAAGGGGTTAGGCAGGTAGAAGGGGGCAAGGGTGGGGAGAGGTAGCTGTCAAGACTGAAGTGGAGGGCATTGAGCGGTGGGCCCTGATTAGGCGAGGCAGTCACAATGACTAGTTGAAATGAGATGAAGTCAGAGTTGTCTCTTAAGAGGACCAAGAGCAGCAGCAGTAAGAGTTTCTTTGTTGAGAGTATTGTACCACTGTGGTGCTCTGTGGGTAAAAGCCCTCTGGCCCACGGTAGTCCGGCATCTGGGGACAAGGAAGTTAAGTTATTGTGAACTTCTAGTTTGCTGGGTGCTGTGGTGGTCAATGAGGAGCTTTTCAATGCCCGGGGACATGACCCTGAGGAGGACTTTTTTGGCTAAGAGGCAGGTTTGATACTGTATCCGGTGATGAGAGGAAGCCATCCTGCCCTAGTGTACAGGTCACAAGTGTGTGTAAGTCAGTCAGCCCCAGTTAGCAGCCTGCATGCATTGTTGAGTGCAACTGTAATTCTGTGGAGGGCAGAGCCATAAATTGCTAGCCCGTAATCGATGATGGAGGTGACAGAGCTGTTGATAGCCAACCGGAGAGTGTCAGGAGTCATGCAGTATTTGTGCCTGTAGAGCAGGCCTATACAGATGTTGGTGGCTTTGGCGACAGCATCTATGTGTCAACTGTAGGAGAGTGAGCTGTCCAATGTGACACCTAGGTAATTAAAATCAGGAATATGTTCAAGTAAGTTCCCTGTTTGGTTTAGGATGCTGAGGTCACGGGATTTGTACTTGCTCCTGGCATTGTAGAAGGTCATAACCTTTGTTTTGCTGTAGTTCATGACCAGTTTATGTGACTTGAACCATTCTTCGATGCACATGAATTTAAGCTGTAATTGTTTCTCGAGGAGCTCTGCGTTTTGGTGGTTGGTGAACATGACTGCGTCATCGGTGTAGAGCAGTAATTTCTGGTGGAAGACATTGGGAATGTCGTTGAGGAAGAGGCTGAAGAGTAGTGGCCCCAGGATGGACCCCTGTGGGACCCCTGAAAGCACTGGCTTTTATTCCGAGGTGACACCGACAATCCTAAACCACTGGACCCTCTCTCCAAGGTAGCTTGAAAACCAGAGCACCACTTGATTGGAGAGCCCAATGTTTAATAATTCTTTGAGTAGGAGTGGGTGGTTCACAGTATCAAAGGCTTTCGTAAGGTCGATGAATACTACCCCTACACAGTTTCCTTGATCGAGCATGGTATGGATGAAGCCCGTGAATTCTAATAGTGCAGTGGTGGTACTGTGCCCTTTTTGGAAACCATGTTGCTCAGGACACTGGATGTCATATTTTTCCAGGTACTTGACTAGTTGGTCTGAGGTGATGCGCTCCAGGGCCTTAGACAATAGAGGGAGGATGGAGATAGGTCTGTAGTTGGAGTGCAGTGATTTATCTCCACTTTTGTGTATCGGTGTGATGGTCGCCTGTTTCCAGTGAGATGGGAACTGGGACATCCTTAGTGATAGGTTGAGGACCTTTGTCAGGGGTTCAAGGACAAGTGCTAACAACTTCAGGTCAAGGGTCACCGCTGTAGCCTGCGCTAGAATGGCCTTCTGAATATAGGTTCTGGCTTCATGCACTGGGATCTCCTTGAAGTAGAATTGTGGGGCAGGGAGAGGAGAAGTTGCAGGAGGGTTACTACCAGAGGGGCATCAAAGAAATTAGAAGGAGGACACTATCCAGTTGGAGAACACATTGTTAAAGGTGTTGGTGATTGTGTACAGGTCAGATGTTGGTGTTCCATTTATGTTGAGCATGGTGGGTGGTGACTTAGGGTCCTTGCCTTAAGGTCTTCAGTTACTCCAAAATTTTTCCATCACCCCTGGAGTTGGAAAGAGCTTCCTTGAAGTATTTGCTTTTGGTGCTCCTAACTGCCCACGTGCACTCATTTCTGGCAGCTTTATATTTATGAATATCCCCAGGTTTGGATGTTGCACGGGCACAGTGCCAGAGATGATCCCTAAGTTTGGGTAAAGTGATTAGATCGGGGGTTACCAAGAGTTAGTTCTGACCCTGACCTTCAGCTTTTTGAGAGGTGCAAAGATATTGCAGGCCGCAGTGAAGTGGCTGATGAAAAGGTCTAAGGCTTGGTTTACATCAATGGCAGAGTTGACTGGTGTCCAGTCCAGGTGGCTTAGGTGTGTCTTTAGTAGCTCAAGGTACCCCTTCTTTAACACTCTGGTGTGGATTATTTTAGGAGAGGGCTTAATGAATTTGTTTGTCCAGGTACATGTGACCAGTGAGTGGTCACTGATCCCATTAGGGAGCACTGAGACTTTTGAGATTTGTTCAGGGTGATTAGTAAGGATCCAGTCCAGAAGTGTGTATGACCCTGTCCTATAGTTGCATCTGGTGGGGGTGGTAACAAGCTGGGTGAGGTTCTGTGACATGACAGCATCCTTGTAGTTTCTGGCTTCCAGCGATAGCCAATTTATGCTGAAGTCGCCTAGTACTATGAGTTCTGAGTTATGGTGTAATCCCTGTAGACTTTCCAATATGCTCATAAATCCATTGGGCTGATCTTTAGGGGGTAGGTACACACAGGCAATGGCGAGCTCCTTGTTGTGCGCCTCGAGTAGAACTTCAATAGCGAGAACCTGCAAGGGTGGTTTAGGGTTTGAGAACGGGAAGACTTGACCCAGATAGGAATTCCTCAGGTAGATGGCACAGCCTCCACCTCGTTTGGAAACCCTGTCCTGCCTGAATATAGAGTATCCAGGGATGGTGACTGCAGCATCTGGTATCTTGGGGTTAAGCTATGTTTCGACAACAGAGAGTACATCAGGGCTACATTGCTGGACCCAGGTTTGCAAGATGTCAAGTTTGTTAAAGAGGCTGCAGACATTGATTGAGGCTAATGTAAGGGACCCCTCCCACCTTTTTGTGGCATGGGGTGCTAGGCCGGTAAGCCCCAGGTTAGGATGAACATTTCCAGATATCAGAAGTAGCATAAGTAGTATGCTAAGAAGGTATGCTTTAATCATTTTGCAGACTAGTTTTGTTGTAGAGCATCTAGTCCTCTTGGCCTTGCTGTTCTGCGCTTGCCCCCTGACATTGCAGAGCACAATATATAAAGCCATGTTCTCAGAGGTGCCATGTGATTGATGAAAAGTAATCAAATCCACAGGAAATGATGAACTGGTGAAGTGGAGCTCTTTACAAGAAGGATCTTTAGTACTGCACAGTCCGACACCGTGGGATGAGGAGGAGTTCAGATTCTGATGTACGAGTGTGCTGGTTCTTAATGGATTTATTCCACAGGTATCCAATGCCTGGAGGCAAGAACCCAAGAAATGCTGTTTTGGTCAGGAGGCACATTTGGTACTTGATTCCAACAGTTAGTTGAAGCCAACCAGTTTTGGCATATAAATCACAGGTGTGGGTGAGACGGGCAGTACCCGTGATTAGTCTACATGCTTTGTTAAGAGCAACAGTTAGCTGTTTCAGTGATGCGGCTGTGGCAGCTCCATATATTACTAAGCCATAGTCAATGACCGATAGAACGGAACTGTGGATTGCAAGCTTCAGAGCTTCTGGAGTCAGACACCATCTATATCTATAGAGGAGCCCAATCCTGGTGTTAACATTTCTAGCAACATTCTCTACAGTATGTGAGGTACATAGGTGAAGTGACTGTCCAAGGTTACTCCAAGGTACTTAAATTGCTGTCGTTATTCTAGAGATGCTCCTTGGTTGTTTAGGACAGTGAGAGTATGTGCCTTGTACTTATGGCGAGCAGATGAAAACAGCAGCACTTTTGTCTTTTTGTAGTTTAGCACCAATCTGTAGGTATTAAACCAGTTCTCAACTTCCATGAACCCTACTTGTAGGTTGCTTTGAAGTGTGTTTGGGCCTGGGTGGCTTGCAAAGATGACAGCATCATCTGCATAAAGGAGGGTCCATTGATGACAAGCAGATGGCAGGTTAGTTTTAAGTTACTCTCTGGGGTTTTTACAAGCTCTCCCTACATCAGAAATTGAGATTCTGGCATATTTTCACTATTGCTAATGCAGTCTTGTAGACAGCTGTTTTGTCGGAACCTTCAGCAAACTCTCTGAATCTGAGCTGGCTTCCTGAGAGCCGCTGATGGCACTAGGTGACAAACGCACACGCAACAACAGTGCTTGCCAAAACAGTGCAGCAACAACAGCGCCTGCAATATCGGCACATGATAGAGGTCCCAACACACACACAGAAGACTGCTACCATTTGATTACAAACAGAACGTTAAATTTATGTTTTTGCTAGCCTGGTGGCATAGAGGGGCTAAGGCACTGGTGCCTTACCTCGACCCACGCCAGCGACCCAGGTTTGGGAACGGACTTGGGATGCCAGGGGCTGGCAGGAGAAGGAGAGGATTGAGCATAGATAGGACTACTCTCCTCTCCTGTGGAGGGCAGTGGGGTTGACATTGTGCTATGGCAGCCCCTGATGGAGACCAGGAGCACAACAGATGCACGTCGGGGATGTACCTGAAAAAGCAGAAATATCTCCTCATTTTAAGCTGGATGACAGCTGCCTGGCTCTCTGGTGCCGTTCATGTCCCTGCCAAGTCCTCCATCCCAGCAGCACCCCAGGCAAAGTGTAGCACTGGCTTGCCCCCCTGTGCTGGGGCGTTCCCCCTCAGAGGTGGGGGGACCCTTCCGAAGAAGGGTTACTCTGGGTTACCCTGGGGCCGACTGCTATATGGGACCAGAATATTGGAGGGTAGATGGACCACATCCAGCATTGGTAAGCCTGAAGTGGTGCATGTAGGAGGAGGTAAAAAGATAATACAAAAAAAAAAGTATGTTTTTTTCTGGGAGGCTCCACCACTGCCCTCCCGATGAGCCCCCTGCACCCCCTGTTACTAAAATAATCAACTTGAGCCAAAGTTGGATTTTGGGGGAAGAGTGAAACTCAGTGGGGGAGGTACTGTAAGACAGGACTTGTAAAATGTTCAGGAAATCCGTCTCACAGTAAAAGATTTGAGACTGAGACCAGAACCCTGGTCTCCAGAACTCTGCTGGCTGAGCTGCTCTTTGCCTTAACCTTCTTCACCACGGGAGCAGCTCAGCCAGCCTCTGACTTTTTCCAGCCCTTGTTACCACCCTCCAATCACTCCCTGAGATGGACAGCTACGGGGTAGCAGTAAATGTAGTTTGCTGTTCTACCCCCTGTTGCTGTCTGTGGTACGCTCTTTTGACAGCGCTCTTCTTTCATGCGTTGTTAAGGTTGTGCTCTTTTGACAGGGTATGGCTGTGGCTCCCCTTCTGAGGCTCCCTGTTTTGGGCTATGTATTACGGAGCCTGCAGCTATTGCTAAGCCCAGGATTTTAATTGTTTCCGCCAATGTATCCACATGGCTCCTACTGACTTGTGAGCTGTGAAGGTTACCGGCCTAGTAACAGATGGGATTGCAACCAACGTTGTGGGAGTTGGTTGGCCTGCAGGCAGTGTTTTACCAGACTGCAGCATTGCACTATCAGTGAGTATTTTCTGCATGTAATGTTTTTTTATCTGCCAACTTACCACCCTTGCCAGTCTTACCAGTTTTCCCAGGAGCAGACAGCATGTTCATCTCTCTCGAACGGCTGTATCCAATCCTTCACCTTTATTGCCTCTACTGCTACTACTACTACTTTGCTATGTCCAGTTGAATCATCCTTGCCAGAGAAGACTTCAAGGAGAACAGGAGGCACTGAAGAGGAGGAAAAAAGATCTCAAAGGAAACCATAAATCCTGGTTATCCACTTTTTTTCTTGTCTACTTTTGCTGACTTTAATATTTCTTTTGCTTTTCATGTTCTGTGGAAGCACTTAGACATGCCAGTCAGATAATACTAATAACTGATTCCTGCAGCTGCCATCCATACCAGATCGCCATGGAAGTTTTTTTTTGCTTACTCTTTTTCTCCCTGGTTCCTGTTTGGCTCGTTGTTTTGTCTGCACTTCCTTGTCTCCGGCCACCATCTGGTCTGCTCCCAGCCTCTTTAGGGCCCTCGCCTTCTTCTCCCATAGCTAACCCCCTGTGGTGGGGTGGCTGGGAACCCCCAACTCTCCCGCTAGGTCCGGATCTAGTTCTGCAATGCCCTTGTTGCTGGGGCACCTGTTGGATGGCCATCAAGCCACCACGACCTAGAACCCCTTTTTTCCCTGTTCACTTCTCCCTTGAGTGGAGCGTGCAATGCTGGCAATGGCTGTGCTGTGTGCACTTCCACCCACAGCATGCCGGATGGCTGCTCCACTCCCCTTATGTGTGACAAGCTCATAGCGCACCTATGCTCAGCCACCGCTAGGTGTCAGGGAAGAGCCGAGCCTGTACTCCCCCCATCCCCAGGAGAGAAGAGCTGTCCTTCAGACGCTTAATCCTCTCTCTCCCCAGCCAACCCCTGATGACCTGCTCGCACTACGAACACAGGTATCCGGCGTGGCAGGAGGTAAGGCACAGATGCCTCTGCTCTTGACGCCACTGGGCCGGCTCACCACAGAAAGTTTTCAAGTTAACTTATCTCTTCTCAACATGAAATGATTCAGTCAGGAAAAAGCAGGGAGAAGATGAGATTAGGTTACAGACTGCTTACATTTACGGATGTGAAAAAAAAACCAAAGCCCTCAGACATCAAATCTATGTATTAGAGCTGCACACAGAGAGCGTTTCTGTCACATGTCCAGCCTATTGGTCATCTTCTTTCCTATCTCGTATTCCTGCTTTTCAATTTTTTCATAAATGACCTCCCAGCTAGTTTAGATTCAGTAGAAGGCCATTCATTTCATTTCATTTTTATTTTATATACTGGGAAACCTTAGTGGGCAAAGGCCCTCTTTCATAAGTGTCCAGTGGAGTGAATGTTCAGCAAGTTAAATGTGAACATAGTGACATTTGAAAAACAGGGGACTTTTACAATCAGAGTGTGCTGGTGCCCCCCTCCAGCTGGACACCCTGACAGCTACTGTACACTTAAAAAAAGACCATTACAGCAACAGTCGCTGTAATGGCCCATTTTCAAGTGTGACCATCCCCTAGTGTTCTGCCCCCTTCCTCGACCAACTCCAACCTGGAGTTGATAACCTTAAAGTATGGGGGGCGTGGGGGCACAGCCCCCCACAGAAAGCACTCATCCTTCATGCAGCACAATATCTGCATCGATATTGTGATGTCACTGTGTGGGAGGTCGACATTTTCACTGTCGACCTTCCTTGGTGCTTCCGAGTGTGCTAGAAGCAGTTACATAAGTGCAGGGAGCAGTTACAATATGAGTCAGAAACAGTTGCAAGTGGCTTGGGATGATAGGTACTGAGTGCAGGCTTATTTGAAACTGGAGATGGATGTCATTTCAGTACGAGAAGTTCTCAGATTGTTCTACCAAGAAGCAGCCATGTGGGTAAGAGATATTTGTCCTAGGCTGCTGTTCATTCTAAGGGTATAGAAGGAACAGCCCTCAGCTGATCTTGTGACTCTTTTTTTTACCAGTACTGGAAAGATTTCTGGGATGCTTGGGTTGGGGGGGGTGCAAGATCTAGACCCTAGTCTTGGGCAGAATGGACTCACAAGCTGAGGAATAAATTAGCAAGCCATACTCAATCAGTGGCAATAGAAGACCATCTGATAACATTTTCCAGAAGTCAGCTGTGAGGCATTTTTTAGCTCTGTGTAGCACACCCAGCTGCTGATGAATTTTTGCAATATGGGGTTCAAAAGAAACTGAGTTGTTGAGGATGATACCCAGATATTGGAATGTGTTGACTATCCCTGTTTGCTCGCCTGAGGAGTCTGACAGGATTAGGGTGCCGAGGTGGGGGTTTACACGGTCCTGAAAAAAGAACGGCTTTAGTTTTTTTAGTATTAAGTGCCACTCTGTGATAGTTAAACCGGCTCTCCATGGAGGAGAGGTCAGATTGGAGGATTTTGTTAAAACTGTTGATGTCCTTGCCCACACTAAATATGACTGCATTGTTGGCATAGAGGATCATGCTAGTTGTAGGGGCAGGCTGCTGGTACTGAATTTATAAAGAGAGAAAATAGGAGAGGCCCCAGGATAGATCCCTGAGGCACACCACAGGAAACCATGACCGGGTTGGAGAGGGTGTTGTAAATTTTCATCCTCTGTACCCTGTTGCCCAGGAAGGTCCTGAACCAGGCCACAGCTTCGAAGGAGAAACCCAGTTTCACCAGAGTATCAAGAGGATGGTCAACAAGGTTGGAATGCCTTGGTGATGTCAATGAATATGCAGCCAAGGTAATTTCCTGCATCCAGGGCACTAAAGACAGAATTTGTGAATCTTACCAGGGCAGTCTCAGTGTTGTGTAGTTTTGGAAGCCATGCTGTGCAAGAGTGATGAGGTCATGTTCTGTTAGGTATTCCAGTGACTGGTCGAAGACTATGCACTCCAACAGTTTGTAGAGGGGGTGGAGGAGCGAAATGGGTCTGTAGTTGGAGGACAGGGCATTGGGGCCAGATTTGTGAATGGATCAGACAATTGCCAGCTTCCAGATGTCTGGAAAGACTCCAGATCTGAAGGAGAAATTAAAGAGCTTCATGACTTGTGCAGCAATGATCTCCCTTCCAAGTTTAATGAAACGGTAGTCTAGGCCATCAAGACCAGTGGGGGGTTTGGAGTTGCATTTTGTAATGTATTTAAGCACTTAATTTTTGGTCAGAATCCTAAAATAAAACTCTGGCTGCAAGCTAAATTCACTGACAGTTACAGGTTATCAGGTTCCTTGCCTGCTGTATGCTGTTGATTTGGGCATGGTCTTAACAAGTCAATTCCTATTAGGCTGAAAGGGAAATTGGAGAGGATTGGTATTTTTTAAGAGATTCAAAGCTAACTATCAACATAGGGAAAAGTAAGGTGTTGATCTTTGGACTTAGGGAAAAAACACTTCTAGAAACTGAATACTGAAACCTTAGAAGTAGTTAACAGCTGTTGTTAACAGAGTCTTCATTTCAGAGATAATAACAAATGGGCACTACAGACAAATAACATGGAGGGTACTCCCTACTACCAGTATACAAAACAGCAGAAATGAAAAGGAATAGCATAGCACTGTATATGTCTGAAATCTGGGAAGTGGGAAATAACCCAACGACTGAACAACTTTTTCATAGTTACATAGAGCTATATTCCAAATTCCAAACAGGACTGCTGTTGAAATAGCTAGAGCAGAACTAGGGAGATCCAAAATGAGTATCCTGGCTAAGACAACAAAAATAACATTTTGGATTAAGACTCTTAAACCCACCAAAAGATAAATTCATTAAATTATTTCTGGAAGAAAAATATACCTGGCCATTGTATGGAAAAGTATCCCCTTGTTTAATAGAAGTTAAAAAAAAAACCTCTTAATTCATAATATCTCTGGACTGACTGGGAAAAAAGGATAAATATTAGTTCAACATACATGAACATGACAAAGGATATATTAAAGGAGACTGAGACATAAGATGACCTCAAAGGGCTTAAGTCATTAAAAATATGTCATTGGTACATTTTAAATTAGGGAAGTCAACATATGAAATCCTATCCCTGCTTTTTAGAAAATCGTATTGATGGAGGAACGTTTATCATGTCTTGCTTGGAAATTTATCCTTCCCAAATCCTCAAAACTAGATGTTCAGAATGTCCCTTAGATGACACAGGAATTTTATTTGTGATTATAGCCCTGGGACAACAGAAAACCTTATACACGTAGGCCTGGATATTCAAAGGGGTTGTGCCTGGCGCAACCACACATTGTGCCCCAGTGGAATATTGAAAGGGCTGCCAGATGCAGTGCAAATCCCAATGCGCTGGTGTGCAATGTAATTGCATGCGGCACAGATGCAGGGGGCGTGCCCATGCATATGCAGCACATCCCAATATTCAGCCCGGGAAGTGCAGCTCATATGCTGGTACAACCATGCAGTGTGCTTCATAGGGGTTTCTAAAAGTTGAGCCCCAGAAAAGAGGGAACAAATCCCGGCCACCCATAGGTGGGTTGCTGTACTGGATGGCACAATACAACAGCCGCCAGATGTGGGTGGCCACCCACCCACCCAGAACACCATCAGCAAGCACCCACAAACCCCTGGTGGTTTAGTGGTCTCCCCCTCCCACTTGATCACCCAAGGTACGTATAAATGACCATCCCTGGTGGTCTAGTGGTCCCCTCCCACCCGATCACCTGAGATATGTATAAATGATCAGTCCCGGTGGTCTAGTGGCCCCACCCTCACCCGATAACCCGAGAAATGTGAACAAGACTGTTGCTAGCCTTGCTTGTAGAGCAGAAAGCAGCTAACTAAAAGAAGCTACATTTTCTTCTTAATTTAAAATGTATATCTCAGCAGGAGTCAGTGTCTGTAAAGATTAAGTAGACAAATAACTGTATTAGAAGTAGAAGGGGACTTATTTAGGGTTAAAAAAAGAAAGAAAAGAAAGAAGGTCGTGTGTATTCTGTGCAGTGAAGGGTACTGTATCAGCTGACTTTGCTAAACCAGTAGGAGGAAAGAGAGCTTACCTGGGGGTGTGGTTTAGACACCATAAAAGCAGGTGAGTCAAATTACAACTTCCTGTTGCTAGCCTTGCTTGTAGAGCAGAAAGCAACTAACTAAAAGAAGCTACATTTTTTAATTTAAAACGTATATCTCAGCAGGAGTCAGTGTCTGTTAAGATTAAGTAGACAGATAACTTTATTAGAAGTAGAAGGGGACTTATTTAGGGTTAAAAAAAGAAAGAAAAGAAAGAAGGTCAGAGTGTATTCTGTGCAGTGAAGGGTACTGTATCAGCTGACTTTGCTAAACCAGTAGGAGGAAAGAGAGGTTACCTGGGGTGTGGTTTAGACACTATAAAAGCAGGTGAGTCAAATTATGACTTCCTGTTGCTAGCCTTGCTTGTAGAGCAGAAAGCAGCTAACTAAAAGAAGCTACATTTTCTTCTTAATTTAAAACATATATCTCAGCAGGTGTCAGTGTCTGTTAAGATTAAGTAGACAGATAACTTTATTAGAAGTAGAAGGGGACTTATTTAGGGTTAAAAAAAGAAAGAAAAGAAAGAAGGTCAGTGTGTATTCTGTGCAGTGAAGGGTACTGTATCAACTGACTTTGCTAAACCAGTAGGAGGAAAGAGAGGTTACCTGGGGGTGTGGTTTAGACACTATAAAAGCAGGTGAGTCAAATTACAACTTCCTGTTGCTAGCCTTTTTTCTTACTAATTGCCCTCCATCCCACTCAAAGCCAG
Organism: Neoceratodus forsteri; assembly: GCA_016271365.2. Classification (NCBI taxonomy): domain Eukaryota; kingdom Metazoa; phylum Chordata; order Ceratodontiformes; family Ceratodontidae; genus Neoceratodus; species Neoceratodus forsteri. The sequence continues at coordinate 1,169,493,593 of CM057456.1, read as the reverse complement.
TTCTACTTTTATAGTCACTGGATTTGACTGTCAACAGGAACTTTCTGTTTGGCAGTAGGAAGGAAAGGATCATAGAGAAGCATTGGTTTTGTCAACCCTAAAGTAGAAAAAGTAGCTCACTCTCCCCCCCTAGCTGCTGGTGGTCTGATATTGAGCAAGAAAGAAGGAGGCTACTGAAGAAGATAGGAAGTTGCTGTCCCAGAACAGGAAGTGTGAGAGTTGTAAGGAGAGGAGAGAGTAAGCATCCAGGGAAACAGTAGAGGGGACACAAAATAAGACATGATAGGAGTGGTGCAGTGCAATGGCTGTGGGGTGGCAGTGTTCTGGGAGACATTCTGGAGCTGCGATGCTGCCCTATTTGCAGACACCTCTCTGGTCTGAGAGGAGGTTGCCCGTCTCAGGCTGACCTGGCTAGGATTCGTGAAACCTCCTCCCCCACCCAGGGACCACCAGGGCCAATGCCACTACCTCAGAGGTTGCCAAGAAAGAGGAGAGGCTGGACCAGGGTGGGCTCAAGGAGGGAGAAAGTGGTGGAACAGAGTTGCATCCCTCCAGCTGTACCTCTCCACAATTCATTCGTTCTTCTGGTGGATAGTGGTTCCTCTATGGAGGCACCTGCAGTGGAGACCAAGGAGGATGCTGGGAACCTTCACAAAGGAAACCCACAGGAGGGTGGCATGGGACCCCACAGGGGAAGGAAACAACTCCTGGTGGGGGACTCAATCATTAGGGGGTAGAAATGGGGAGGAAGGAGGAGGTAAGGGTGCCTTCCTGGCGCCACGGCTTGGAGGGACAGGAAGCGAATCCTCAGGATCGTGGGAGGAGCTGCACAAGGGAGGGAGCTGGATGTCATTGTCCACCTAGGGACAAATGACCTGGCTAGGAATGGGATCAAAGCAGTGCAAGAGGAGTTTGTAGAGTTGGGAAGGGGCCTTAGACAAGTAGCGCATACGGTAACCTTCTCGGAGGTGCTGCCTGTCTATGGCAAGGGAGATGCTAGGGCACTTCTCACCAGGGAATTCAATGAGTGGTTGAAAAACTGGTGTGGAGCTCAGGGTTTTGGCTTCATTGGGGACTGGGGAGCCATCTGGAGGGATGCAGACCTATACTGGTGTGATGGTCTGCATCTGTCCAGGGGGGGATCCTGGATTCTAGGTGAGAGGTTTAAATGCTTCATTGGCAGGCATTTAAACTAGCTAAGAGGGGAGGCACTGAAAGAAGCAGGAAATCCGAGCCTCCCCACAAAACATGGTGATTAGTGAGGTAAACACCAAGGTACAGAGAAGTTATTAGGAGCAGAACAGATTTAAATGTAAAAAAAGCAACGGCAGTAAGGACAGAAATGGGGCTAAAAGGGGTAAGGCTATCAAAAGTGGAGGTGATGAGTACCAATGCCCGTGGTCTGTGTAACAAGCTCCCTGAACTAGTGGCCTTGATGGAAGAGGTTGCCTGGATATTGTGGCAGTCACAGAAACATGGTACACAGAGAACCATGACTGGGATGTCAACATACCAGGATACACAATCTACAGGAGGGACAGGAGGGTAAAAGAGGAGGAGGGTAGCTCTCTTTGTAAAGGAAGGGATCAAAGCAACAGAGCTAAAGAGTAAACAGGAACAGATGAGGCACTTTGGGTCACCCTGGAGACAGGAAATGGCACCACAATCCGCATGGGGGTTGTATACAGACCCCATCTCAGGGGGAGAGAATGGACAAGGAAATGATAGAAGGCTTTCTTAGAATGGCAGAAAAAGGGGAGATATTGTTGATGGGGACCTGAATATGCCAGATGTTAACTGGAGCACCTTTGCTGCAGGCACATCCAAGAGCAGGGTCATTCTTAATGCCCTACAGGGGGCATGCCTCAGACAGCTAGTATCAGAACCCACTCAGGAGGGAGCAATCTTAGACCTGGTACTTTCAAATGGGGATGGAGAAAGAATCTCAGATTTAGAAGTGGGTAGCCATCTGGGAACAAGCGACCACCAAACAGTGTGGTTCACGATAAACACAGCCATACAATCAAGCCATACAAAAGCAAGAGTACTAGACTTTAGGAGGGCTGACTTTGAGAAAATGAGAGAATGACTCAGAAAAGCACTAGCAAACAGGCAAGAAGGAGGGGTGGAGGAACAATGGGGAAGGATCAAAACAGCCATCACAGAGGCAACAAGCCTTTGTGTAAAGCAAATCAATAAAACACAACAAAGGAAAAAACCGCTATGGTTCACAAAAGAGGTGGCAGGGAAGGTTAAGGAGAAAAGGACAGCATTCAGGAAATATAAGGAAACACAGAAGGAGCAGGACAGAGAACTTTATCAGTTAAAGCAGAAAGAGGCTGGGAAGGCAGTCAGAATAGCAAAGGCCCAAACTGAGGAAAGGATAGCCAATTCTGTTAAGAAGGGGGATAAGACCTTTTATAGGTACATTAGGGAGCGAAGAAAGACCAAAGGAGGGATACTGAAGCTTAATAAAGGGGAAGGAATGTGGGTAGAGGGTGACAGTGAAAAAGCAGGGCTACTGAACGAATATTTCTGCTCAGTATTTACAAAGGAAGATGAGGGGGAGTTACCTAAACCAAACAAGAGAAACACTCTGAAGATGGGAGTCGATACCAGTCCATTTACAGAAGAAAGGGTTCTGAAAGAACTAATAAAATTGAAGGTGGACAAAGCAATGGGGCCTGATGGGATTCACCCAAGAATTCTCAAAGAACTAAAGGTAGAACTAGTGACATCGCTGACTACTCTCTTTAACAAATCATGGGAGGATGGGGTGGTACCTGAGGACTGGAGGAGGGCAGATGTGATTCCTCTACACAAAAGTGAGAGCAGGACAGAGGCAGGAAACTACAGACCAGTTAGTTTGACCTCAGTGGTAGGGAAAATGATGGAATCACTTCTGAAGGAAAGAATTGTTGAGTACCTAGAGGCCAGTGGGGCACAGGACCCAAGGCAGCATGGATTCACGATGGAAAGGTCGTGTCAGATGAATCTAATAGATTTCTTTGACTGGGTGACCAAAGTAGTGGACCAGGGAGGGGCTGTGGACATGGCCTACCTAGATTTTAGCAAGGCATTTGATACAGTCCCACACAAAAGATTAATACACAAGATAGCCAACCTTGGAATGGGTCCCAAGGTGGTAGCCTGGATAAAAATTGGCTAGACAACAGGACGCAAAGGGTAGTAGTAAATGGAGTACACAGTGAAGAAAGGAGGGTTACTAGCGGGGTACATGAGGTTCAGTACTGGGACCGGTCCTTTTAATGTCTTTATAAGTGACATTGCAGAGGAACTGGAAGGAAAAGTATGTCTCTTGCAGGTGACACAAAGATCTGCAACAGGGTTAATACACAAGATGGAGTGGAAAGGATGAGAAGGGACTTGGCAAGGTTGGAGGAATGGTCAAATGTATGGCAGCTCAGATTCAATGCAAAGAAGTGCAAGGTGATGCACATGGGAAACAAAAACCCAAGGGAAGCATACATAATGGGGGGTGAGATATTGACAACAGTAAAAATAGAAAGAGACCTGGGGGTAATTATATCAGATGACCTAAAGGTGGGCAAGCAATGTGAGAAGGCAGTAAGGAAGGCTGGGGGGAATACTGGGATGCATAGGAAGAGGCATCAATAGTAGAATCAGGAAGTTGTTATCCCTCTGTACAGACAGTTGGTGAGACCCCATCTGGAGTACTGTGTGCAGTTCTGGAGACCTCATCTCCGAAAAGACATAGACAGAGTGGATGCTGTCCGGAGGAGGGCAACCAAAATGGTGCAGGGTCTGCACCAAAAGACATCTGAAAGAAAGACTAAAGGAGCTTAATATTATACTCTTGAGGAAAGAAGGAAGAGGGGACATGATAGAAACTTTCAAGTACCTCAAGGAATTAACAAAGTCCAAGAGGTAGCATCTTCCAGAAAAGAGATGTGCAAGAACAAGGGGCACAATTTGAAGATAGAGGGGATGGCTCAGGGTAATGTGAGGAAATATTTTTCACAGAGAGGTTGTGGATGCATGGAACAGCCTCCCTGAGAAGTCGTGGAGTCAAGAACAGTGGGGGACTTCAAGAATGCATGGGACAAGCATAAGGCAGTCCTAGGAGCAGGTAAGAGGAAGTAAGCTGTTGGTTAACTAGGATCTGCAGCTTATCTGTTAGGTAGGAAAATGGGCAGACTACGTGGGCCAAGCAGTCCTTATCTGCCGTCAAATTCTATGTTTCTATGTTTCTAAGACCATCCCTGGTGGTCTAGTGGAACTCCCCCCCATTGCTGTGATCGCGGTACAGCACCCTGAACAAAATCTATGGTGATCCAGTGGCACCCTCCCACCCACAAGGACCCCTTGCCCACCTCACTCCCCCCTGTCATCGGCGGGCGGTTGCAGCCTGCCCACATACTGTCCAGCCACCTGATAAATGACAAGTACAGTAGGGGCTGTAAGCCCATTGGACCCCAGTATGGACCAATGGGCTTGCAGGGCATACTGTACTAAACAATCCCAAATATTTCATATTTGGGACTGTCTATAAATATGCCCTAAGCCCATTCTCCACACCAGGGACTAATGGGCTTACAGCCCATACCATACCCATCATTCGGTGGGCAGCTGGGTGATGTGGGCATGTTGCAGCTGCACGCTGATGACGGGGGGGGGAGGGGGGTGGGGCAAGGGATCCAATGTAGGTGGGAGGGGTGGGGATGCAATTGGATCACCATGGATTTTGTTGAGGGAGCTGTACTGCGATCACGGCAATGGGTGGGGGGTGTTCCACTAGACCACCCGGGATGGTCTTTTTCACATTTTTTGAGTGATCGGGTGGGAGAGGAGACCACTAGATCACCAGGGATGGTCATTTATATATATCTCGGGTGATCAGGTGGGAGGGGGGACCACTAGACCACCAGGGCTGGTCATTTATACATATCTCAGGAATAGGGGACTTGGGGGAGCACTAGACTACCAGAGATTTCTCAGTTTGATATATACCATGCTTGCGGGTATGGGGTGGGGGATGCCCCAGGACCCCACTGCATACGTCATGCAGTGCAAGGCACCAGGTGCAAGTCACCAGGCTGCCATGCACAAGGCATGCAAATGGGACCTTTCCATTGCCGTGAGTAGATTGCACCGGGAAGGAGTCACCGTAATATACGGCACCTTTCCTCATGAGCCCACTTCACGTTACCCTAATTTTAATAAGTCTGAAGCTGTATAATGCACTATATTTATGTAAAATACTTATCTGATAATGACATGCAGATGGAACCATTTGCACCTTGCATATTTTATGGCCTCATTTGCATGCCCCGTGCTGAATATCATGGGTGATATGCCTAGCGCAATTGCACTTGTGCTGGTGCATCCCCGTGCTCCCTATCTGTGGCTTGCGCCGGCACAGTGCCTCTGTGCCATGCATAGTATGTGCACCAACCTTGCCATATTCAACGGTGCTGTGCCATGTCGCATCACCATTAAATATCACCTGGCCCTGGCTCCGGCACATCCTAGTTGCACTGCGCCAGGCTTGCACCACTGCCTGGTGCAGTCTGAATATCTGGGCCATAGTTTTATATTGCCCAATGTATGCAGATATTTGAGCAAACTGATTATACCCTTACGCTAATGATTTTTATCCAGTTTCTGAAGAGAAGAAATGTCTCCCACTGTGGACATGGTTGACAAGGATGTTTCAGAGTTTTTAAAAAGAGTGCTGAAGAGGATGGAAAATATGGATAAGAAAGAAAAGAAACAATTTCTCATACATTAATTATGGTATATGGATACCACTTTTATTGAATGTCTATAAATTCAGAAATCTGTGTTATACAAGGAGACACAAATGAGATCACATTTTTTAAAGCCACATGGCTATCCTTTTCCTTTCTGTGATGATTTTGGATCACCTGATCCATAACGCTATTTGGGGGTGTAGGTAACCAGGCCTGAACCTGATGGCATCCAGTTTGCATTCCAGTAAATAATATTGGAATTAGCTAAAATTGGACTCTATAAGCATCTTTGATGTAATTAACATAAATAGATTATAGATACTTTCCTAACTATTATGATCTCCAATTTTAGGGTCTATGTGATAACGGCGAATGCCTAAAGGTGATCACTGTTATCGCTCAGTCAGAGTGCTGAACACATTTTTGGGACTCTGACAACCCTGGTGCACCAGAACAATGGTGCCAGGACAGATTTTTACTGCTTTCTGTGGGAGGGCTGCGACAACACCCCCCCACATTGCCCCCACACCCCCCTACTTAAGGATTCTCAACTCCAGGGGGGTGCATTTATTTGGGGGGAAGCAATAAAAATAAAAGGTTTGGGCCAGGTGCAATAAAAAGTTGCACCAGCGCCCAGATCCGAACCCAGTACCTCTGCCACCACAGCCACTAGCCAATCCTCGACGCCATGACACAGCTCAACCAGCAACTGCAGTACCACCCCCTACAGCCTCTCCAACCCCTCCCAGCCCACGCTCGCCGTGCTTGCTTTCACCCCTCCCACATACGTATAGCGACATCCTGTCGCCTAGTTCGCCCACCCCCAATCTGGTTGCCCTACCTTTCCATTGCCGTGAGTGGATTGCACCGGGAAGGAGTCACCATAATAGATGGCACCTTTCCTCATGCGCCCACTTCACATTACCCTAATTTTAATAAGTCTGAAGCTGTATAATGCACTATATTTATGTAAAAAACTTATCTGATTAATTTATGTGGTTGTATCATGTATTTATGTACTAGACTGTATTGGTAAATGTCAGTTGTAAAATATTTTAAGTCGTCCCCGGTGGCGCTGAGGGTTGAGGTGCTGGATGCCACAACTCACGCCACACCAGTGACCTGGGTTCTGGAATGAGCCTGGGCCTTCGGAGTCAGCAGGAGAGAGACAGGATTGAGCATCCATAGGACTGCTGTCCTCTCTTGGCGAGAGATCCAAGGTTCGCCTGGTGCAACAGCAGCTCCAGGTGGAGACCGGCAGCACTGCTATGCACGTGGGCTCATAAAGTATGGGGTGATGTTGGGCAGCTGCCCTCCTGATGTGGGTGGGAGCACCTACATCGAGGGCTGGGTGGCATTGCACATCCCACATCAGGGGACGTAACCTGAACAAAGGAAAAACCCAGTGGCGAGGATCAGGTGACGGTATCTGTTCCCCATGCTCTTCGCCGGGCTTCCCTGGCTGACCTCCAATTTTGGCAGCCAACTCCTCATCCAGTGTCAAAGTCTGCCTTGTAAGAGCACCCCAAGTAGGAGGGGGGCGACCCACCCTGGAAAGGGTTAGCCGGGAGTGCCGGCATCGGTGAGGAGGGAAAGAGGAAACATGGTACAGGGATACTCAGGCAGGCAGGACAAGGATGAGACGCATGAGAGAGGACCTCGGGCCATGACGTGAGCAAAACAAAGTCAAAAAAATCTATTTCTGATCTCCACTTAGAGCTGACTGTACTGGAAACCAAGGTCACAGCTTCTGAAACTGCAATCACAGAACCGGATGCTTGGGGTGGCTGCACAGACTGACTCCTAATTCAGATCCTACAGACCCTGCAGAGACTGGAAACAAAGTAGAAGGATACTGTGGGCAGACTCCAGAGAAAGAAATCTAAGAATATATGGCAACCTGGTGAGTGCTAAAGGAGCACAGATGCTTCCCTTGTTGGAGAAATGGTTTATACAGCAGCTGAGTTTGCCATAGGACTTCCCTTTTCATACTGAGTCAGCCCACAGAGCCCTTGGGCCCAAATCCATGGTGCCTAATATAACACAGCTAGTCATTTCTTGTTTAATTCTTAGCAGAAAGGGTAATGTAAAGAGTAAGGGTTTAATTTCCCAGGGGACTGGGGCCATTTCTGGAACAGAATTCTAAAGTAGGACAGACTTCATCCAGTGGGGGAGGAGGGGACAAGTGCACTGGGGCAAAAGTTTGATGCCTTCATTGAAATGCATTTAAACTTGGATGGGGGATACAAAGGCTAAAGGTTCTCCAGCAAGGTACAGGTGGTAGGGGAGCTGGCTAATACTCTTAAATAAGAGAGCAGGACACTGAAATGTTTGTAGAAAGGGGTGGGCAGAAGGGGTAGCCAAGTAAAGAAAGGGTTGGGCATGCAAAAAAGTTCTGGATTGGGGGTAAATAGGGGATATACGACAGGGCAGCATCAGATAAATAATGTATCCAAACGAGTTATACTGACTCCACTGAACTCACGAGTGAAGGTGCAAAGATTTGCCATGAGTGATGCAGCAATGAGGTCAACACGAGTTTGGATGAAGCTATTTATCTGATGCAGCCCTTTTGCATATGCAGTGTACTGTATGTACTGTATGCACTGCCAGTATGTGTCTCTGCGGTACCTTGTTTTCTAAACTGAAGTACTGAGATGTCTTTTTCTCTTTTTACTTGTAGTACTTTATTCATTCATTCACTCACTGGATATTCTTCCAATCTTGTGAGAGGTAAACATGTTTGGTGCTAGGAGTTCCTTTGACTGACTGATTGCCAAGGGAAGTGTCTGTTCATTGGATGTACTGAGATATGTGAGATTTAAAAAGAATTTTAAGGATAAAAATCGGAATGATGAGGATAACCGACATTCTCACGCAGCATGACTAACAATATTTATCCAATGCTCTAGTAACACTCCCATTGCATAAAGCAGCATGGCCAATAGCCTCAGTGTCAGGAGCCTCACAAAGAAGATGAATGACTTGCAAGCACCGACAGCAGAGGCTGGGGCTGACATTTTGGCAGCCACAGATACGTGGACAGTTCCTAACCATGACTGGGATCTCAAGATCCCATGTTATAACCTAATATACAATGGCAAGAAAGAATGCTGGGCTCTGATTGGTCAGTATGGGACTAGACCCGTGATGTTATCCCAGTATAACATCACAGGTCTAGTCCCAACACACAGATGACTGCATCAACCATAACGGGAATCACTTCACACGGCTAGCTTCAAGGATCCCTGGTCGGCAGCCTGCTTCAGTGATTCCCACACTCAAGCTGCCTTCATTGTCCCTCAGTCGCTTGCTGCCACCAGTCACAATCACACACAGTAATCTTCTACCCTAAACAGTATTTCCCAAACACAAAAATGCTAGTCTTCTCTTCTCAATGTTAAAAAAAATTACATAAAGCCTCTCACTCCCCCAATGTTCAGGAAGTGTGACTGTTGTAGCGCATGCGTAAAACTGCACAAGGCTCGCTCCATAACTTGGCAGCTGCACATCCCTCTGTTCTTCGGCATCATAAACAAGTAAAAATGAAAACCCCAATCAATATAAAGTAAAACAAAGCAATACCTGTGATTGGATTTCTCACCCACGGCAGCACTGTGGTAGCTCCACTGGCTAATCGGCTCGGCAGCAGCGCTGCTTTGCTCAATAAACGGCTGCATTTATAACACGTGTAATCCAGCAGGAAAAACTGCCCCAATGACCTGGATGTGCTTAGAATAAATAAACAGCAATCCAACAAGAAATTCAGCACCATCCACCAACTCAGAAAATAAGCAGTCCGTGAATGTGTGCTGGACTGCTTATTTTCTGAGTTGGTGGATGGTGATGAATTTCTTGTTGGACTGCATTTGTAAAACCACATAAACGAAACAAAACAAAATAAATAAATAATGCTACAGTGGCCAGCAGGGACCGGCAAATATTTGCCACTGTGAGACACAGAGTCACACACCTGTGTGTGAGGACAGATGGAAAGCTGTGGGGAAGGAAACAGAGGGTAGCATATCCTGGAAGCACAATCTAATGGGCAAAACAAAAACTGCAGTCTTTTTTTCCTAAACATGTTCCTACACTCAGCAAAATGAAGGAAAAACGTGTTTTTTTAATATTTTTTTTTTTTTGTAAGTGAGCCATTGTATAATAGCAGTAATGCACTCCAGGGTGTGTGTTGTGCAGGGATCACGTCACTTCTCGGGTGTTAGATGCACTTGGTCTATGGCCTCATGCCCAACCACCCAAGACATGATGTTATCCCAGCATGACACACATCCTGTCATGCATTATTGCTTAATTTAGGAGAGACAGGGAAACAGGAAAGGGAGGAGGAGCTACATCATACAAAGGGGAACATGTAGGTGCATTGAAGAGAAGTCTATTTGGGTTCAGGGAGGGGTGAAAACACTGTGGCCTGGATATTCAAAGGGGTTGCGCATGGCGTAACAGAGTTGCACCGGTGCAACCCTGCACTGAGCCCTGGCTGGATATTCAAAGGGATGCCAGGTACAGCTCAAATCCCGATGCACCGGGGTGAAATGGTAATGTATGCTGCGCAAATGCAGGGGGCATGACCATGCATATGCAGCACATCCCGATATTTAGCCCGGGATGTGCGGCACATATGCTGGCACAACCCTGAATTGCACTGCATAGGGGGGCTCAAAGTTGAGCCTGTGAAAATGTGGAACAATTCCTGGCCACCCACAGGCAGGCTGCTGTATTGCAGGGCACAACACAGCAGCCACCAGCCGTGGTTGGTCACCCTCCCAACCAGAACACAGTCTACAAGCACCCATATCATCCCTGGTAGTCTAGTGGTACCCCCTTCCTCCCATTTCCACAATTGACGTGAAACAGTAAAGTCTACATTCCCTGGTAGTCTAGTGGTACCCCCTCCCTCCCGTTTCCACGATCGCCATGTAATAGTAAAATCTACAGGCCCTGGTAGTCTAGTGGTAACTCCCCCCTGCCCCTAGCCCCAATCACCAGTAAAAGTCCATAAAAACATTCCCATGTGATCCAGTGGCACCCCACCCCTCCCACCCACAGGACCCTTGCCCACCCCGCTACCCCATCATTTGGCAGGCAGCTGCAACACTGCCCGCATACTGCCTTACCACCTGCTGATACACAGCGTACAGTATGGGCTGCACAAGCCCATTGGAGCTACAGCGGCCCAATGGGCATCTGGGCATACTGTATAGACAATCCAAACATGTGAATTAAGTCATTCACATATTTGTGACTGTCTAGTACAGTATGCTACAAGCCCTTTGGCCCACAGTGTGGCCAATGGGCTTACAGCCCATACTGTGCACTGTCATTCAGTGGGCGCCAGGTGGTATGCAGGCAGGTTACAGCTGCCTGCTGATGGGGGGACCGGGTGGGCAAGGGGTCCGTGTGGGTGGGAGGAGTGGGAGGTGCCACTGGATCACCAGGAAATGTTTTTACAGACTTTTACCGGTGATCAGGGATAGGGATGGGAGGGTACCACTAAACTACAAGGCACTGTAGACTTTACTATTACATGGCGATCACGGAAATGAGAGGGAGGGGGTACCACTAGACTATCAGGGAATATAGACTTTACTATGACATGGCAATCATGGAAACAGGAGGGAGGGAGGTACCACTAGACTACCAGCGATTGTGTGGTCAAAAGAATACCAGCAATTGCATCTACGGGGCGGGGATGCCCCAGGACCCCCTCGGTCCACACATCATGCTGTGCAGGGCAGCAGGTATAAGTTGCCAGGCTGCCCTGCATAAGGCATGCAAATGGGGCCATAATGACATACTAATGGCCCAAGCTGCACCATGCATATATTATGGCCGCATTTGCATGGTCTCTTCTGAATATCGCTGGTGCTGCACCCAGTGCAACTACGTTTGTGTTGGTGCATCCCTGTGCTCCAGATCTGTGACTTGCGCTGTGTGCAGTGTCACTGCACCGTGTGCAGTCCATGCTGTATTCAACAGTGCTGTGCCATGGTGCAGTAATATTGAATATCACCTGGTGCTGGCCCCGGCGCATCCCGGCTGTGCTGCACCCACACTTGCACCATTGCCAGGCACAGTCTGAATATCCGGGCCTGTGGGTACAGTTAATGGTAGAAGGGGGAAAACATAAGTATGCACACAGAAGGAAGTGCATGCTCATGGTGCACAGACTTGGTGCTGCTGTGGGGTTGCTTTGTCCAAAATGTAAAACAGATATCCAAAAGCACCTGCACTCCCAAGTAAGGAACTCTCAGTCCTCTATATTCATATCCACAATCAAGGCTGAAAAAATGCAACATTTATTGTACAAAATACAGTGCAAACCAAGCTTTGTGAATCAAAAACTACATTAAAAAGGGGCCAATACTACAATACCTCAACGACCAGATACCCTGACATTTCACTCTGTTAGATCTTCATTGGGGGCAGGTCTTTGGTGTAGCACATTTGTTTTTATAGGGAAAACTCTGACCAATAGTAGAGCCAAAAGGACATAGGATCACTCTCAAATATTTTTAACATATGCCTGCTTGTTTCTTGTCTAGTCATTAAAACAAGGTCTTCCGAACAATTATAAAGAAAGCTGTAATGTGTATAGTGACAAAAAGCATTGGCAATATATACTATAACCTACTATGCACTGCATAAAACTCCCTAGTTCAGTAGTATAACACCTCAAATACCAGAAGTTCTGGTAGGAGTCAAGCCTTCAAGGAGAACTGTGCTGAACCTGTTATTTCTTCTTCCCCATAGAGGCTGTTTTTAAATACTGGTTCCACTTCTGATGCATTCCATTAATATGGACCTATTAATAACCTCAGTGAGTGCTCCTGATTTACAGACTGGTGTAAAGTACTATTTTAGAACTGTCTGATGTAGTTTATGTTCCTTTCAGTCACAGAGTTCTATAGTAGAACATTAATGCATTGTGCCAACAATGGAAGAACTGAGCAAGGGATATAAACTACATCATTAAGTTCCCAAAATGGTACTTACTACTTGTGTGCAAATCATAAACACCCACTAGTACAACTATAAAGCCTGTAGAGATGGAACAGGAACAGAATGATAGCAAGTAAATTAAAATCAGCTTCTACAGGGAAAAATGACTTACTGGTTCATAACAGTTCTCCTTTCATACATGCTATGGCTGCACTTAAAATTAAACATACCAAAACTGTGCTACCTGCAGCTAGAAAGAGAGAAAACCTTTAATTATGAACTGACACCCTACGTGTTGAAGAGACAGTTGTCCTAGGAACTATTCCAACATTGTCAAGTGTAAATTGTTTATAATAACATTTTTTTACTTGCAAAATGACTTAAAGAAGAAACGTTTAGGGATAGTCAATATGCATATGCCACCTGCTCTGGTCACCTATGCTCTAGATATGGCCACTATTAACCTATATCAGGATCTGGACCGCAAATAACACTCCACATTGTAGCTGAGTGTGCCATGGAGGACAACTTTAGTGAAAAAGAGATATCTAGCAGTTAGAAAAAATTATTTTTCCCTTGACACAAAGACAAGTGTACTATATCAACCACTTAGCACTGCCATGTAATGTATTGTCACTTTGTATCTTCTGTTCATTATGTCTGTAACCCTCCCAGGTCATGCCTGAAAGTAGGCAATTCTATTGTCTAGGGCACCTACCCAGTTAACAAAAACTAAATAAATAAAATAAATAAGTTCTGTCATTCAGATTTATATATAAATGGCCTAATTCAACACCCCTTTCTACATGGAAACCATTGGAGTTGGATAGGGAAGGTTAAAGATTAGCGGTATTTTGCCATTCAAATGAACTTTGTTTCACATAGGGCAGATTCCTGTGAAATACTATTATTTGTCTTTTTGTGTTTTTTAATGGCTGTTTATGCCCCCATCTATCCAGCAGCCCCTTCTTCCCCTCAGCACCTCCAGGCACCCCCCGATCCCCTTGCCTCCCCCAGCCATGACTACTACCTCCATGGAGCCTTGATTATACCCTCCAGGTAGGATCAGTGTGGATAGGATGTACCCTTGAACATCTGGTTGTATCAGATGGTGCTGTGCTGGTGAAGTGGGGGACTGGATATACTAGGGTCTGTCATTGCGGGGGTGCTAAACATAGAAACATAGAATTTGATGGCAGATAAGGCATGGCACACCTAGTCTGCCCATTTCCCTAACTGATGGATAAGCTGCAGATCCTAGTTAACCAACAGCCTTCTTCCTCCTATCCCCGACTAGAATTGCCTTATGTATGTCTCATGCATTCTTGAATTCACCCACTGTTCTTGACTCCACTACCTCCTCAGGAAGGCTGTTCCATGCATCCACAACCCTCTCCACGAAAAAATACTTCCTAACATTACCTCTGAGCTGTCCTCACTCTATCTTCAAATTGTGTCCACTTGTTCTTGCACATCTCTTTTTCTGAAAGATGCTACCCTCTTGGACTTTGCTGATTCCCTTGAGGTACTTGAAAGTGTCTATCATGTCCCCACTCTCCCTCCTTTCCTTGAGGGTATACATATTAAGCTCCTTTAGCTTCTCTTTGTATGTCTTCTGATGCAGACCCTGCACCATTTTGGTTGCCGTTCTCTGGTCAGCCTCCACTCTGTCAATGTCTTTGTGGAGATGGGGTCTCCAAAACTGCACGTAGTACTCCAGATGGGGTCTCACCAACTGTCTATACAGAGGGATAACAACTTCCTGTTTTCTACTGTTAATATGTCTCCCTATGCATCCCAGTGTCTCCCCAGTCTTCCTTACTGCCTTCTCACATTGCTTGCCCACCTTTAGGTCATCTGATATAATTACTCCCAGGTTTCTTTCCATATTTGTTGTTGCTAGTGTCTCACCCCCCCATTGTGTACTCTTCCCCAGGGTTTTTGTTTCCCAAGGTACATTACCTTGCACTCCTTTGTGTTGAATCTGAGCTGCCATACATTTGACCATTCCTCCAACCTAGGCAAGTCCCTTCTCATCCTTTCCACTCCACCCTGTGTATCAACCCAGTTACAGATCTTTGTGTCATCTGCAAAGAGACATACATTTCCTTCCAGGTGCTCTACAATGTCACTTATAAAGACATTAAAGAGGACTTGCCCCAGTACTGAACTCTGCGGTACACCGCTAGTTACTCTCCTTTCCTCACTGTGGACTCTGTTTACTATTACCCTTTGTGTCCTGTTGTCCAGCCAATTTTTTATCCAGGCTACCACCTTGGGGCCCACTCCAGGGCTGGCTAGCTTGTATATTAATCTTTTGTGTGGGACTGTGTCAAATGCCTTGCTAAAATCTAGGTAGGCCATGTCCACAGCCCCTCCCTGTCTACTACTTTGGTCACCCAGTCAAAGAAATCTATTAGATTTGTCTGACACAACCTTCCCACTGTGAATCCAAGCTGTCTTGGGTCCTGTGCCCCACTGGCCTCTAGGTGCTCAACAATTCTTTCCTTCAGAAGTGATTCCATCATTTCCCCTACCACTGAGGTCAAACTAACTGGTCTGTAGTTTCCTGAATCTGCCCTGCTCCCACTTTTGTGAAGCGGAATCACATCCGCCCTCCTCCAGTCCTCAGGTACCACCCCATCCTCCAATGATTTGCTAAAGAGAGTTGTCAGTGGTGTCAGTTGTTCAACCCTTAGTTCTTTTAGAAATTTGGGGTGAATCCCATCAGGCCCCATTGCTTTGTCCACCCTCAGTTTCAAGAGTTCTTTCAGAACCCTTTCTTCTGAGAATGGACTGGTGTCGACTCCCCATCCAGGGTGTTTCTCTTGTTTGGTTTAGGTACCTCCCCCTCCTCATCCGTTGTGAATACTGAGCAGAAATATTCATTCAGTATCCCTGCTTTTTCACTGTCACCCTCTACCCACATTCCCTCCCCTTTATTAAGCCTTAGTATTCCTTCTTTGGTCTTTCTTCGCTCCCTAATGTACATATAAAAGGTTTTATCCCTCTTCTTAACAGAGTTGGCTATCTTTTCCTTGGTTTGGGCCTTTGCTATTTTGACTGCCTTCCTGCCTACTTCTGCTTTTAATTGATAAAGTTCTCTGTCCTGCTTCTTCTGTGTTTCCTTATATTTCCTGAATGCCATCCTTTTCTCCTTAACCTTCCCTGCCACCTCTTTTGAGAACCATAGTGTTTTTTTCCTTCGTTTTGTTTTGTTGATTCACTTCACACAAAGGCTTGTTGCCTCTGAGATGGTTGTTTTGATTACTCCCCATTGTTCCTCCACCCCTCCTTCTTGCCTGTTTGCTAGTGCTTTTCTGAGTCACTCTCTCATTTTCTCAAAGTCAGCCCTCCTAAAGTCCAGTACTCTTGCTTTTGTATGGCTTGACTCCATGACTGTGTTTATCGTGAACCACATGGTTTGGTGGTCACTTGTTCCCAGATGGCTACTCACTTCTAAATCTGTGATCCTTTCTCCATCCTCGTTTGAGAGTACTACATCTAAGATTGCTCCCTCTCAAGTGGGTTCCAATTCTAGCTGTCTGAGGCATGCCCCCTGTAGGGCATCAAGAATGACCTTGCTCTTGGATGTGCCTGCAGCAAAGGTGCTCCAGTTAACATCTGGCATATTCAGATCCCCCATCAACATCTCCCCTTTTTCCGCCATTCTAAGGATGCCTTCTATCATTTCCTTGTCCATTCCCTTGCCCTGAGATGAGGGTCTGTACACAACCCCATGCGAATTGTGGTGCAATTTCCTGTCTTCAGGGTGACCCATAGTGCCTCATCTTCTCCCTGTTTACTCTTTAGTTCTGTTGCTTTAATCCCTTCCCTTACATAGAGAGCTACTCCTCCTCCTCCTCTTTTACCCTCCCTGTCCCTCCTGTAGATTGCATATCCTGGTATGTTGACATCCCAGTCATGGTTCTGTGTGTACCATGTTTCAGTGACTGCCACAATATTCAGGCATCCCTCTTCCATCAAGGCCACTAGTTCAGGGAACTTGTTACACAAACTATGGGCATTGGTACTCATCACCCTCCATTTTTTTGGGCCTTATCCCTTTTAGCCTCATCTCTGTCCTTACTGCCTTTACCTTTATTTGCATGCCCCTGTCCTGCTCCCTAATGACTTCTCTACATTGGTGTTTACCTCACTAATTACCATGTTTTGTGGGGGGAGGCTAGGATTACCCTGCTCCTTTTCAGTGCCTCCCCCCTTGGTTAGTTTAAATGCTTGCCAATGAAGCATTTCAACCTATCATCTAGGATCCTGGTCCCCCCCGGACAGATGCAGACCATCGCACCAGTATAGGCCTGTATCCCTCCAGGTGGCTCCCCAGTCCCCAATGAAGCCAAAACCCTGAGCTCCACACCAGTTTTTCAACCATTCATTGAACTCCATGGTGCGGAGTACCCTAGCATCACCCTTGCCATAGACAGGCAGCACCTCCGAGAAGGTTATCGTATGTGCTACTTGTCTAAGTTCCCTCCTCAACTCTACAAACTCCTTTTGCACTGCTCTAATCCCATTTCTAATCATGTCATTTGTTCCTAGGTGGACAATGACATCCAGCTCCCTCCCTTGTGCAGCTGCTCCCGCAATCCTGAGGATTCGCTTCCTGTCCCTCCAACCCATGGCACCACGTATGCACCTCACCTCCCTCTCCCCTTCTTCCCTCACTTCTACCCCCCTAATGACTGAGTCCCCCACCAGGAGTTGTTTTCTTCTCCTGTGGGGTCTCGTGCCACCCTCCTGTGGGTCTCCTTTGTGGAGGTTCCCAGCATCCTCCTTGGTCTCCACTGCAGGTGCCTCAGTAGAGGAACCACTCTTCACCAGAACAGCATATGAATTGTGGAGAGGTACAGCTGGAGGGATGCACCTCTGTTCCACCACCCTCTCCCTCCCTGAGCCTACCTCGGTCCAACTGCTCCTCTTTCTTGGCAACCTCTGAGGTAGCGGCAGTGGCTTTGGTGGTCCCTGGGTTGGGGAGATTTCACAAATCCAAGCCAGGTCAGCCTGGAGATGGGTAACCTCCTCCTTCAGACCAGAGAGGTGACTGCAAATAGGGCAGCATCGCAGCCTCCAGCATGTGTTCTGGAACACTGCCGCCCCACAACCATTGCACTGTCCCACTCCCATCATGTCTTATTTTGTGTCTCCTCTCCTGTTGCTTTGTATGCTTACTCTTCCCTCCCTTTATGTATTTTTCCACCTACTTTCCTACTGGCTATGTGCCTTTACAACTCTCACCCTTCCTGTTCTGGGATAGGAACTTCCTGTATTCTTCAGTAGTCTCCTTCTTCCTTGCTCGGACTCAGACCTCCAGCAGCTGGGGAGGAGAAAGAGCTATTATTTTTCCTTCAAGGTTGATGAAACTAATGTGCTAGGCCACTTTTTCCTGTTTTTTCCTCCCAACCCTGAGGATGTCACATCCTCAGACATCAAGGTGTGCCCACACATTCTGTGAATATGTCTGCATTTCAACATCAGTGAAGCCCCCTTCCTTTTGGTCCCCTGCTGTAGTACCACCTGTGGTCACCCAGGAGGCAGTACTGTGGTGAGGACTGAACCCTCCCTCCTTGGAGGATAAGAAAGTCCTCTGGGATGCTCTATCCTTCTCCCCTCATCTGGCCCTGACGAGCTGAGCTCATTTATGAACTCGGGCTGCTGTTGTCACAAGCAGTATTGCTACCGTTAAGCCAATGGGCTGGCTGTAGTATTTGTACTTTAGGATAGGTTTCAAGTCCCATTCCTCATTCAGATCCTTAGATTTGAGGGTACAGAAGGCGAAGACCCATTGGCTTCCCTTGTGGAGCAACTTGGTCAGTTTATCACTTCCTCTCCTTTCTGGCGGAACCCACACCATACCTATGAACTGGAGTCCCTTGGGGTCTGAGCCATGATGTTCCTCAAAATGTAGTCCTTGTGGGGTATAAGTACTCTCTTTCGCAAAATTTCTGAGGTGCTCTTGGATATGACACTTAAGTGGGTTGATCGTCCACCCCACATACATATTTTTACAATTGCATCAGAGCCCATAGACTGCAAATGAAGCTAATCAATTGATAAATTCCCTGTCTTTCACTGTATTTTTGACATCCTCTAATTCAAACCTCTTTCTGGGTTTACAGTGCTTACAGACACTACGGGGTCCACAACTGAACATGCCCTGTGGTTGTCTTTGTAACCTGTTGCATCTGGATTTTTCCACTCTTTCAGATTTAAACTCACTTTGTACTAGTTTGTCATTAAGGTTTTGCCCTTTTCTACAAGTCACTCTTGGGATTAACCCCCCGTCCTGAGTCAATGACTAATCACCACGTAGGATTCGCCTGTTTTTCCTCACTGCGGCTCATATTTTCCCTGCCATTGGACAAACATCTATAACAAGAGTAATGCATTCCCACTCTTGTTTCCCCTTCTTTTTGGAACAAGTAAATCATTTTGGTCTTGATTAGCAGCTCTCTCCTTAGTTTGTTCCAAAAGTACAGAGTCATACTCCCTTTTATTTAGTCTCAGAGTCAGTCTCTCAGCTTGTTTCTCAAAGTCCTTCTGTTTCAAGCAATTTCTCTTTATTTTAAGGTACTGGCCACAGGATCTTTGGTGGGCATTGTCTGCTCTTAAGACGTTATTTGTTACAGTAAGTTTTTGATATTCTTTGATTGCCATCTGCTTACAATGACTTCTTAAAAGGGTGATGACTAAAAAAATTGAGCTTTTCTGGGCTGATGGCATACATAAATTTAAACTTATAATTACTGCAGTTTATCCGGGGCACAAAGGACCTGGCTTCACTCTCAATCCCTTTCCACATGCATACCACATCATCTATTCATTTGTACCATTTTTGATGATGTGGCATGAGTGTGGATTTGCTGCTTTATTGCAAATGAGATCCCTCTCCCAAAGGCATAAGAACAAACTGATGAAAGAAGGGGCCATCAATGTCCCTATTGTCATCCCTCAGAAATGTAAAATAATTCTCAATAAAATTCCAAATAATTGTGACCGAGTACAAATGCTAGGGATTACAAGGTAAAGGGGACAGGGAATTGGCTGTTTAAAGCACCGACGACGCCTCCAGCAGAACTTTGAAAAACATAATATTCAGACACAAAGCAGCTTATAGTTATCATTATTTCTGTATTTCTTTTTGCCATTACTTATTACTGAGGTCATCTGCATGAAAACAGGATCTTTGTTCCTTGAGAGTTCATCGGCTCCTATTACGTATTCCCTACCTGATGTCATGATTTCAAGCAGGGAAATGCTGTAGGGTAGGGACAGATGAACGCTAGGGGATAAAGATCCTATTTTTGTTATTTTTGTGGGAATTTCCTCAGTAATAAATAAGAGGGAGGAGAAATCTGTAGACAGGAAATGACAAACAAGCTGAATTGTGTCTAAATATGTTTTCCAAAGTTTTCCCAGGAGGTGTCAGTGGCTCGTTAAGATTTTGTCTCATGAAAAAGTCATGGGCATTGATTCCATCTAAAAAATATACATTATTCTACTTACCTAAAATCTCCAACTCCTTCAAATTGGTGTTTATATTTACAAATTCAAAAGAAGTGTAAACTCAATATTAGAAAGGTGAAAAAAACATGGGAGTTAAGATTAGTTTAGAACGCATGTAAGGACGATAGTAAGTCCTTCTATGCATATATAAATTTCTTAAAAAAAATCTAGTAAGTAGTAAGTAAGTAAGTAAAATTTATTTTTCAAGTGCTTTTCAAAAACCAAAACACTGTACAAATAAAACAACATTTAAAACAACAAACATAAAACAGTAATAAAATCATTCTCCATAAGCTTTTAAAAACAGAAAGATTTTGAACTCTGATTTAAAACTCTCGACGGTCAGGCAGCCTCGTATCTGGCGAGGTAGAGAATTCCACAGGGCAGGGGCAGCGTAGGAGAATGCATGTGCCCCAGATGTCTTTAAACGAACCCTGGAAATCTCTAGCAATCCCTCATTGGTGGATCGGAGTGAATGAGAGGGAGTAAGGAGATCTTGCAGATACTGTGGTCCCTGTTTGTGTAGGGCTTTATAGGTCAGTAACCCGATCTTGAAGGTGATCCACCACTGAAACAGCAGCCAGTGCATTCCGCGCAGCACAGGCATAATATGACTACTTCTAGATGTCCCAGTCAAAAGCCTGGCTGCTGCATTCTGCACTAGCTGCAAGTGGTGGATATCAACCCCGGTAGCCCTAGGTACAGGGCGTTGTAGTAATCAAGGTGGGTGGTTACAAAGGCGTGGACAAAGGTAGGAAGATCAGCCAGAAGAACCAGGTGTTTCACCCAGGTGATATTCCTAAGGTGGTAAAAAGAGGACTTGACAATGACCAACACCTGAGTTTTCAGGGTCAAGCCGTCATCAGTAATGATGCCCAGATTATGTACCTGGTCTGAGGTTGAGAGCTGGACACCATCAAGCCAAAGACCCAATGGAACCCCAGCCCTATGACCCACCTCAAGGCGACCTGGGTCCACAACCAACACCTCGGTCTTTTCTGGGTTTATCCTCAGCCAGTTGGCACTCATCCAATCTTTGATCTTGGATAGACAGTTGTTAAGCGTAGAGATCGCATCATCCTGTCCAGGATTAAAGGACAAATACAGCTGGGTATCATCTGCATAGCAGTGAAAACCCAGACTGTATTGCCTAATGATGTCTCCTAATGGCAGCATATAGACTGCGAACAACAGGGGCGCCAAAATGGAGCCCTGAGGCA
The DNA here is from genome assembly GCA_016271365.2 of Neoceratodus forsteri. Taxonomy (NCBI): domain Eukaryota; kingdom Metazoa; phylum Chordata; order Ceratodontiformes; family Ceratodontidae; genus Neoceratodus; species Neoceratodus forsteri. The sequence continues at coordinate 1,169,472,154 of CM057456.1, read as the reverse complement.
CCCCACAGGACAGAGAGATGGCGTCAGAGGAATAAATTCTGGTGACAACCCTCTGTGTCTGGCCTGTGAGGAAAGATCGAAATCAATGTAGAACTGTACCAGACAGTCCACAATAAAGCCACAGGCACTCCAAAAGCATACCATAGCCCACAGTATCAAATGCTGCAGGGAGATCAAGAAGGACTAGAATAGTATAAGCCTTTCAATCTCTCGCAATTAGGAGGTCATTTAAAACCTGGACAAGGGCAGTCTCAGTGCTATGTCTTTTTCTAAACCCTGACTGGAGAGTATCATAGATATTGTGATTTGTGAGATGGTCATCCAGTTGTAGAGCAACCACCTTTTTAATAACCTTACTCACAAAGGGCAGGTTAGAGATAGGTCTGAAGTTAACTAAGCAGTCTGGGTTCAGTGGAGGTTTTTTAAGAAGTGGTTGAATGACTACCTCCTTTAGGGGATCAGGAAAGACCCCCTGCTCCAAGACTTCCAGACAATTTCAGCAAAGATAGGGCAGATAACATCTACGCAGCCTAATAATAGTGGCGTAGGGCCCAGATCCAAACTACAGCTGGTTGGTCGTACAGTCTGAACAATCCTCTCAATATCCATGAACTCCAGCCTACTAAAGTCAAGCCAGGTAGCATGGATGTTCATTTCCTCCCGTCGATCACCACAATCCCTTAAAGAGGGGTCTGGATTGATAATAATATAATAATAATAATAATCTTTATTTATAGTGCGCCTTTCAAAAATCAAGGCGCAGTACATATTTAAAATCAATTCACAATAAAACATCATGATAAAATCACTAAAACAAATAACATCAATTCATGTCAGCACCATCCCCATATGCCTTATTCCATAGGAAAGACTTCAGTGCTTGCTTAAACCACCCACTGTCATGCAATCTCTAATCCAATGGGGTAGAGAATTCCAGAGGGTCGGCACCACGAACATAAAAGCCCGGGTGCCAGAAGATTTTAAAACTACCCTCGGAATCTCCAGCAACCCCTTGGTTGGCCGAGTGGAGCAGTCGCTCCAGGAGGTAAGAAACCAGAAGCTCTTTCAGGTAGTCGGGGCCCAAACCGTCTAGGGCTTTATAAGTCAGTAAACTGACTTTAAAGGTGATCCACCACTGAACCGGCAGACAGTGCAGTTCCTGCAGTGCGGGTGTAATGTGGGAAGAACGAGGAATCCCCATTAACAACCGGGCTGTGGAGTTCTGCACCAGCTGCAAGCGGCGGATGTCAATCCCTGGAAGCCCAAAGTAAAGGGAGTTGCAATAATCCAAACGCGAGGTCACAAAGGCGTGGATCAATGTAGGTAAGTCCCCAGATGGAACAAGGTGCTTGATCCTAGAGATGTTCCTCAGATGGTAAAAGGATAACTTAACGACAGCCGACACCTGAGCATGTAATGTCAGCCGATCATCAAGAATCACCCCTAGGTCACGCACCTGTTCAGAGATAGGGAGCTCAACATCCCCCAGGAATAAACCTGTGGGATGATTTGCTCCCCACCCCCCTATCCAGCAACCAGGGTCCATGACCATCACCTCAGTCTTCCCAGAATTCAACTTCAGCCAGCTGGACCTCATCCAACCTTGGATCTCGCCAAGGCAGTTATTAAACACCGAGAGTGCTCCATTCTGGTCGGGTGCAAAAGACAAGTAAAGCTGGGTATCATCGGCATAACAATGAAACTCCAGCCCATACCGTCTTACAATGTCACTGAGGGGTACCATGTACACCGCAAACAACATGGGAGACAGCACTGAGCCCTGAGGCACCCCACATGACAGAGAAGTAGGATCAGAGGAAAACACCCCCGACACCACCCTCTGAGTTCTACCAGTGAAGAAGGAAGTAAACCATCTGTGAACCAAACCTGAAAGCCCACAGATGCATCTCAGGCGCTCAAGCAGCACCCCATGGTCTACGGTGTCAAATGCTGAAGACAGATCCAACAGGACCAAAATGGACCATTTTTTCTGGTCTCTTGCCATCAGGAGATCATTGAGCACCCGAACCAGCGCAATATCGGTGCTGTGCCTCTTTTGAAAACCCGATTGAAGAGGGTCGTAGATGCTATGGATGGTCAAATGGTTGTCCAACTGAGCAGCCACTACTTTCTCAATTACCTTCCCCATGAAGGGAAGGTTTGAGATAGGCCTATAGTTAATGAGGGAGTCTGGATCCAAAGAAGCCTTCTTCAACACTGGTGTCACCACTGCCTCCTTCAGGGATCAGGGGTACTCACCAGAGTCTAGGGAGCACCAGACTATCCTCGCCAGAACCGGGATGATAACCTCCCCACAGCCCATAATCAGGGCTGTAGGACCCGGGTCTAAACTACAGCACATAGTGCACATACCTTGGACAATCCTCATAACATCCTCGATTTCCGGCCTTTCGTAGGAACTCCAGGAAAAAAGAGGGAGTATGACCAGGGGCTGGTCTACGGCAATTCCCATAGAGAGTGCTGCGCAGGTCTCTGCTTTGATGTCGTCCACCTTATCTGCAAAGAACCGAGCAAGCTCCTCAAACTGTACTTGTGAAAAGGCTCTACAAACCTGCAGACAGACTGGGTTGCACAGCCTGTCTATGGTTCGAAAGAGCTGGGCCGGTCGGTTCTGAGCAGCAGCAATTTCCCCGGACAGGAATTCTGACTTCTTACGGGCAATTGCTGACTGATAGAGTTGATAGTGCTCTAGCAGTCTAAGATGGTCGGCATCTAAGCCGGATTTCTGCCAGCACCTCTCTAACCTGCGTCCTAGTCGCCACATCTCCCTCAAGTCCCCATCAAACCAAGGCGACCGAGGGTGAAGAGAGAGAGGACACACGTGGATTGGAGCAATTAAATCCAGAGCAGAGGTGATGGCCTTATTATAAGCCAGAACCAAAACCTCTGGATCCAAACTCATCACAGGAAATTCTGATAGATCAAGCACCGCAGTTAGGCCATTGGGAGTCACATCCCGTAAAGGGCGGAACTTGACCATCTCCACAGGGGTAGGCCTATGCAGAGGGGTGCAAAAATTGAATCTCACAGTGTAATGGTCGGACCATCTGACAAGTTCCACCCCCATGTCCGAAGGCTTCCATCCCCAGGAGGAAGACCAGGTCAAGGGAATGGCCATGTTTATGAGTGGCAGAGGTAACCACCTGTGAGAGGCCCAATGAATTCATCAATTGGAGGAAGTGCTGTCCAAATTGCGAGAGTTTCGACATTGATCCAGGCATTAAAGTCACCCAGCACGATCAACCTGGGCGACATCAAAGACCAAGTCGACCACGAAGTCCGTCACTTCCTTAAGGAATAGCTTCTCATCTCTGGGTGGATGATAGACGAGAGCCAGCCTATAGCCCCCACCTGCCACTACGACACATTCGAATGATCTGGTCTCCTCGACTGGGACACTAGTGAGATCCAATTGGGTCTTTAAACAGACCGCAACCCCCCCAACCCTGCGATCCAATCTCGGATGGTGTATCACCGAATACCTGGCCGGAACTACCGCCTCAAGTACGGGGCCAGCATTACCATCCAGCCAGGTTTCGGTGGTGCAAGCCAGATCCGCTGTACCCACCAAGTCTGCAACAATAGCAGTCTTGTTCACAATGGATCTGGCATTACATAACACCGCCCGAGTTGGACAGAACTCCTGGGATGCCCCAGCCTTCTGCTCACCATTAATAGTAGTGGTGCCCTTGGGTATGGAGATCAGACACGGAAACCCACGTTCTGTACTCCATTTCACCCCAGGGTGTCTTCTAGGCTTAACCACCCCAATACGAGCACCCCCCTCATCCATCCTCCACTGTTCAAACCCCCTGCCCCTCCCCATCCTCCTGCGGGCAATTCCCAAAGCCCGACAGCATTGATAGATGGAGAAAAGCAATGGTGGGGAAAAAAAGGGGCAGAGGGCATGAAGAGCGGGGGATGAATAGCACATGACCTGGGGGGTGGGATAGTGATACATATCTCAATCCTCCAAGATAGAGCAAAAAACAATAAGCTTCTACTCTTACAGTAATAACTAAAAATCAAATCCAAATCCAAATAATTAAAATAACTCAAACAAAAAACGAAACAAAAACAAATCAGAAAACGATAAACTCAAATCCAATTAACTCAAATTAATCATCATTCATCATTTGAACCTGCTTTCAGGAAGACAAAAGAAACAAAACTAGAACCACATAATAAAAAAAATAAAATAAATAAAAATAGGTGTCCCTTCTCACACAAGGAATTCCTATAAATGAAAATTACAACTTAGAATAGGAAATATCAAAACAAATAAATAAAAATACACAAAACATCCCCCATAAAATAATCAAAACAATATAAATTAGCTAAGCAAACAAGTACTCACACTACTTGCATGCTCAGCTCCCCGGGCACTCTCACTGCATGGAGAGAAAGAAATAAAATAAACTTTCCCACAAAAACTAAATAAATAATACAAATTTGTGGGCAGACAGGGACTCTCACTCCCCGAATGCTCACCAAAACTGTGCACTCTCACTGCACAGAAAAGATGGAAAATTTTTTGTCCCAGAAAGTAGGTTCCAATTAGAAAAACGACCTCAAATTCTTCACCCCCCCCACTAATGTCATTAAAAATCCAACACTGTTCTCTCACAGCAGCATATCAAACTACCAGTAGAATATTCAAATCAGGGGCCCTTTCACAGCCTTCCCAAAGGACACTTAAAGTTAGATCAAATAAGTCACCAGTACTTATCCTCTTTTCCTGGTCCAGATGATTGAAAAATCCAGAGTTCAAGGTAACGTGCTGCACAGTCCAGGAAAATATTACTATCAGCTGTACCATATAAACAAAACTGGGCCTAGTGACAGTCCGAATCCCCAACGAGCGATCAGGCTGCACGCCAGTTCCCACTCAAAACCGGCAACTTGCTTCTTGACACATTTTACTAACTATCCAGAAGATGTAAAATTTCCCCAAACTGCAGCAACCAAGGCCAAAATAAACCCCTGAGGTCAGCACCAGTTTGGAAATCACCCCAGCACTACCACTCCCCAGGGTCAGGGCCCCAGATCAAGAGTGGTCTAATGACCACCCAAAACTGCAAGCCCCCAGGGCAGACAGAGACTTTACCCTCTGGTAAGCCTCCGACCAACCCCCTCACCCACTGGGAGCGAAGATAGGGCACATCTTCCCGCTGCCATCTCGGGTCGTGTCCTGGCTCAGATCTTCAAGTCTTAGCAGTTACCTGACACTTTCTCCATTGTCTGCCGCTATGAAACAGACAACAGTCTCAGGCCCGATAACCTCCTCTATCCAAGTCGTGCACCATCAAAGGGAAACACATCCAAGCACCAGATTCAAAGCACCCAATCAGTCCTGGGAAATCCTCCTCCAACCTGAACCCAGAAAAAACCCAGAGTGATCTCTGAGTGTCCTACTAAGACCACAAAGTGTCCCACTAAGACCACAAAGTCTTCGGCAAGAACTTCGGCAGGTCCATGATCATACAATGACTAAAAAGTACAGCATTGTACTTCGTGCAGTCACATAACCGGTTCCAGGGAAAGAACAGGCTAGCAAATGGCCCACAAACAGCAGCAAGGAGGAGATATCCAAATCCAGGTCCCAAAACAAAAAACTGTAAAGCAATAATGACAAATAAAAAGAAGACAAAAACGGATTTTAAACAATGAACATAAAACAAGCTTAAAAGCAAAATAACACAAACGTAAAATTTGATACTTCGGGAATGAACTCAAGGCAGACCCACACCGGTCGCCATCTTGGAACTTGCCCGACCTAATGCTGGCAATCTTATCTGTGAAGAACTGAGCAAGCTCATCACACTTTATTTGTGAAAAGTCTCTTCCAGACAGCAGACAGAGTGGATTGCACAATCTGTTGACAGTCTGAAAGAGTTGAGCTGGTCAGTTCCACGCAGCAGCAATCTCCCTGGGCAGGAATTCTGCCTTCTTATGGGTGATTGATGATTGATAGATACCATAATGGTCCATCAACCCAAGCCTGTCAGCATCCAGGCCGGATTTCCACCAAGCCCTCGCTAGCCTTCGCCCCACTCTCCTCAGCTCCTTTAAGGACCCATCAAACCATGGGGTCCGCAGGCACTGAGTGAGTGGGCGAACATGGACAGGAGCAATTAAGTCCAGGGCCTCACCCACCGCCTTATTATAGGCAAGAACAAGATCCCCTGGACTCATGCACTCACTTGAAATACCCAATAGGTCCAGTACCACCAATAGGCCCTCTGGGGTAACTCCCCTTAAAGGGCGATACTGGACCATCTCTGTAGGGGCAGGCCTATTTTGGGGTACCCCAAAGCTAAATCTTATGGTATGATGGTCCATCCACACATTCGGTTCCACCCCCAAATGCATGACCTCCAACTCCAGTAGAAACACTAGATCCAGTGAGTGACCCCACATATGGGTAGCAGAGGTAACCACCTGTGTAAAGCCCAACATAGTAATAAGTTGGAGGAGATTTTTCCCAAAATGCGAGAGTTCATCTTTGACCCAGGCATTGAAGTCACCTAGCATTAACCACCTGGGGGATTCCAATGCCACATCGACGATGAAATCCGCAAACTCCTTCAGGAATTCTCCATCACTGGGTGGACAGTAAATGAGGAGAATCCTGAACCCTACACCTGCTCCCAGGATACACTCAAAGGATCGAGTGCAACCCGCTGGTACATCCACAAGACCTAGCTCTGTTCTAAAAAAGATGGCTACTCCCCCGCCCCTACGATCCAACCTCGGGAGGTGTATCACTGAGAACCCAGCTGGAGCAGCAGAGGCCAATATAGGGCCTTCATTCTCATCAAGCCAGGTCTCAGTGATACATGTCAGGTCAGATGTCACAACAAGATCCACAGTAATGGTGGTCTTGTTCCTAATTGACCTGGCATTACATACTTACCGCCTGGTTGATGGGTTTTCAAGGAGGATCACAGTACCTGCCCACAATTTGCAGAGCCCTTGGGTATGAAAATCAGGCAGGGAGGACCCCTCTCCCGATCCCATTTCACCTCAGGGCATCTCCTAGTCCCCACTATCTCTATCTGCCCACCCCTTTCCATTCTCCCACTCTGCCCAGTCCATCCACCCCTCAGACGCCTTCTCACTATTGCCAGTGCACGACATCTACTATACACATCGACAAAGGGGGACAATGAAAAGGGCGGAGGTCCCGAAGCAGAGTGGGAGAATAGCACCTGACCGTCTTTGATCCCTCCCAGCACATCTTAAAGAACAATTAATAAATAACCAGACAATTAAAACTAATCAAATTAACTATCTCACTACAATAATATCCAATACACAAATCAACACTACAAATCAACTTAAATTAAACAAACAATTATTGCCGCAAAAATAAAATAAATAACAAATTACTTATACTAGTGGTCCGATTAAGTCCCAAAAGTCCTGTAAAGAGGCCAAAGCGTTTTTATCCAAATTATTTCAAACAAGTCACAACAATAGACCTCATTGTTTCAAAATGACCATTTTAAATGTCTTATCATTGTGGGCCAAAGGAACTATCACTTCCCCAACCCATCAAATTTTATTTCAAGATTTTGCTCTCACCAAGAATCTTAAAATGTTATTGGATCATAACCAATTCAGTATGATAGCCTTTCCAGGCCTGCAGAGAAGAAAAGTCCAATGTGAATGTTTGCCAGGGGAAGATAGCTACTATATAGGAGAATGTCACCCCCAGCTGAGATCAGGACTACGGCCCCCAGAAAAGAAACCGCCCATCAGTGGAACCCCCTTGTAGGCCTAGGAGGCACTGATTGCTTCATGCCCACCCTTCAGCAGGCCCAAAACCAGTGTCACCCATCCCAAGCCCAGCCAGAACAACGCATATGCCAGGTAGCTCACCCTGCAGTGAACATCTATAGTTGCCCAAAATCCAAATAATGCAGGATAAAATGAAGTGATAGGTTAATCAGTACAAATATGCAGGCAAAGAATCCAATAATATAAACTCCCCAGGAATACAATGCCTATGACACCATATCATAAAAGTTAGGATTTCAGTTCCCCAACACTCCAACTGACTTCTCTACAGCAGTCAGGCTCCAAAACCTTAATACCAATAAGTCTCTCCACACTAGTTCAGCCGAGGAACAGCAGATCTTTTTAATCCTCACAGACAAGCAGATATTTCCAGGCAAAACATCAAGTCACAACATAGTTATGTGCGTTACTCACTGAACCAGTGAATCTATTTCAACACAGAACAAATTTTGGCTCAGGCAAATCCAAGGCAAATACACAAACTAAGAGAGACATGCTGCATATTTAGTTCATCCATACGCTAAGGGACTGTTGGAATTTCACAGAAAACCCAAATGCACCCAGATGCACAGATGCACAAGTACACAAACCATGGTAGTCTAGTCTCCACAGTCTCCACAATTGAAGATAATCCTTCTACCACAGCGTCGGATTCAGCTCTGCATCAGAATCAACTCTGACATGCCAGGTCGGCCCAATTCAGGTCAATGATACCCTAATACATGATCCCTTGGACATGGCTAATTTATTTAATGTTAAATTCTGTAGTATATTTCATAATAGTCAGAGAGCTTATGTTATTAAAAACTCTACAGATTGCCATATTACTATTCCTATATCTAGTGTCCATGCAAAACTAACCTTGCTGAAAGGGAAAATTAGTGTATCACCAGATGATGTGCCTGGTCATCTTCTGTATTTATTAGCTGATAGTTTGTCCTTGCCTCTCAAATTGCTTTATGAACATTGTGTGAATCATAACTTTGTTCCGGAAACTTGGAAAACTGCTTATGTTGTACCAATTTATAAAAAAGGCTCAAGGAATAATTGGGAGAATTATAGAACCATCAGCCTAAACTCCCCATGTGTAAAATTCTAGAAAGTCTGATTAAGGATTTCATTTCCCCCATCCTATCTAAATCTGATACCGAACAAAATGGCTTTAAAAAGGGTCATAGTTGTTTGACCAATCTTTTATGTATCTATGAAGATGTCAGTTTACAACTTGACATTAGACTTCCCTATGATGTGATCTATATTGATTTCAGTAAGGCTTTTGACCTTCTCCCCCATTGGGCATTGTTTCATAAACTTTATTCATACAACATCAACCCCAAATTTGACACTAGGTCCAAGTCATTCTGAAGACATTTATTTGATCCAATTTGGATCAAATAAATGCCCTTCTAAAAATAAACAGACAAGATAAATGAGATACCACATGGGGTATGAAAGGGAACCATAATAAGTGCAGGGTTATGCATTTTTTGGTAACAATAATCCCTCTTATGCTCATACACTTGACAACAGAGAATTAACCAGTACTGACACTGAAAAGGACTTAGGGGTCCTGGTTTCTGAGGATTTCCTCCCTAACTCCCAGATTAATGATGCAATTCTTAGGGCGAATCAGATTATTTGGTCTATAAAGAGGAACATTAGGTCTAGGGATAGCAAAGTTCTTATGCCCCTTTATAGAGCATATATACTCCCCCATTTAGATTTTTCTTCCCAGCTGTGGTGCCCTTATAAGAAGCAGGGCATTATGTTACTGGAAAGGGTACAAAGATGATACACAAAAATGGTAAGAGGTTTAAGAAATATCTTGTATGAAACCAGACTTTGCTCTCTGAATTTGATGCCTCTTTCTACCAGACACCTGAGAGGGGATCTTCTTTTGTTGTACGATATTATGAATGATCCCTATTTATTGACCAGTTTAGGGTTTAGGTTTAGGAACAATTTTAATGAGTTCAGAGGTCATCCCTTCCAGTTACAACCAAGGAGATTTAATTGTTTGCCTCATAAATTTTTTTATACACTACGCGTTATCAAGCTCTGGAATGCATTACCCCTGGAGGTGATTATTAGTAGTTCCAAGACTACGTTTAAGTCACAGCTGGAAAAATTAATCCTTTCTGACTCTTGCCCTTGTTATTATTAGTAAACAGGAGCACTTATGGGCCTGATGGCTCCCTAGTTCTGATTAGTTCTTAGTATGAATCTTAGTATGAATCTATATTTCTAATATAGGTGTAAAGGGGCAGTGCATCAATGCCTAGCCACTGGTACTGATCACTCCATTTGGAGTTCCTAAACTTATTCATTGTTTCAATAGTGTCTCTGAGGTAGGACCTCAGACCACTTACATAAGATTCAAGAATGTAGAAAGGTGGTCAGTGAAGGATCCTACCCCAGAGACAATCAGATGACCTGGTGGGCTGAAAAGTTTCTATGTATCTTAGGTAAGGTGTAAAATGTAGGAATTACAGAGCTTTCTGGCTTGAGATATTCAGACTCTGCTTCAGTAAGGGTACAATCATCCTTGACTGTCTCTAGAAGGGCTAGCAAATCTGCCTTGAAGACTGCATCAGTGTCAAGAGCCTGGGGAACAAGATGAGTGACCTGCAAGCGCTGGCTGCAAAGGATGTGACCAACATTTTAACAGCCAAAGAAACACAGGCATCTCCTAACCACAACTGGGATCTCAAGATCTAATGTTTATTGTCTATTCAGAAGAGACAGGGAAAAAGGAGAGGGAGGCAGAGTCACAGAAGGCAACACATAGGGTGCATTGGCTTCAAAGAGGGTGGAAACGCTGTGGCTACAGTTGGTAGTAGAAGGGGTAAAAAGATAAGGACTGGTGTGGCTTATATGCCTCCTAATGTGGTGGAAGGTGGGGACCAGCCTTTGAGGCAAAAGATCAGGAGGGCTGCAATGATAGGGAAGGTGATCTTGGTAGGCAATCTAAAAATGACTGATGTAGACTGGACCATTTTGGTTGCTAAGATTTGCTGCAGTCAGGCATTGGCAGACACATTCAAGGACTGCTTCAAATCACAGCCTATCAAGGATTACACCAGACAAGGAGTTACCCTGTACCTGGTACTGAAAAAACCTGGACATCTTGGCTTATGTAAGGGCTAAGGTCCCTCTTGGGACCAGCAACCATAATATGGTGTGGCTTTTCTTATTCCTCATGGCAGGACCTACAAAATCAAGGACTCAGGTCTTAGACCTCTGAAGGGCAGACTTTGCTAAAATGACTAGGATTCAGGCTGAGGCATCACTGCCTTACCTCCTGCCATGCTGGCGACCCGTGTTCACGGTGTGAGCGGGTCACTGGGGGTCGGACAAGGAGGGAGAGGATTGTGCATCTGAGGGACAGCTGTCTTCTCCCAGGGAAGGTCGGAAACATGGACCAGCATTTTCCTGACTCCAAGCAGTGGCTGGGGGTAGGCATGCCATGTCCCATAAATGTAGGGGTGGAGGTGGAGCAGCTGCCCAAAGTGCAGCATGTGGATGCACAACTGCACATCAGTGGTAGCATTGCATGCTCCCTTCCACAAGGAGAAAAGCAGAAAATGGTCCCCTGCCATGGAAGAAGGGTTATTGTCCCCTGCAGCATCACACTGAGAGGGCATCCCGAGCTGGATCCATTGTGGTGGGTCGAGGAGCTCCCTACCCCCTGCCATGAAGGGTAAGTCATGGGGCAATAGGTGAGGGGGTCTGATTCTCAGGGGATGGCATGGGGGGATGTCAGAATGTAGCTGGCAGAGGACCAAGGGAAGAAAAAAATGACCAGGATGCTGGTGGAGCAGCTAGAGGAAGTGAGCAAGGTGGTAGAGGCTGAGACAAAGTGGGAAGCCATCAAAAGATCTCTGGAGGTTTCACAGATCTGTATGAGGATGGTGGGCAAGGACATGAAAAAAATATTTCTCTCATTCACCAGGGGAGTTAGGGAGGCTGTGGGCAGGAAATGGTCAGCCTTCAAGGCATATAAGAAGGAACATCTGGAGCAGGGTCGGTCAGTCTACCTGTATAGTCAGTGAGAAGCAGGGATAGCTGTGTGGAGAGCCAAAGCTGAGGCGGAGCTTAGAATTGCACAAGGGGGTCAAGCATAATGACAAAACCTTCTTTAGCTAAATAAGGGAGAGGAGAAAAATGAAGGAGGGTGTAAAGAGGCTGAGCAAGGAGGGAGAATAGTTGACCAATGATGATGACAAGACAGAGCTCATTTATGAATACTTTACCTCAGTATTCACAATGTAAAAAGGAGGACCCATTCCAGAATGCCTGGTTTTTGAAGCAGGAGACTCAGAGACAGAGGGACAGGATCTTGAAGTAAGCCCAGTCATTGAGGACAGGGTGCTTAAGGGGCTAAGGAAACTAAATAAGAATAAGACACTGGGCTTTGGTGGGCTCCTCCTTGGGGTATTAACCAAGGTTGGGGAGACTCTTGCAGGGTCACTAACAGATCTGTTTAACTGTTCCATGAGCACAGGGATGGTTCTGAAGTAGTGGAGGGAGGCCATCATACTTATCCTGTTGTTTCTTCTAGAAAGGTAGTACTTTGGATGAATTTGATTTACATGCATGGCTCTGCGCCTCTCTTGTCCTCCTTTCATTCCCTTTTTATTTCTTATGAGTTTTCCCCCCTTTCCCCATTTGCTTCTTTTTTGTTTGTAAATTAATTCTATTTCTTAGCCTTTAACCTGTAATTTCCCCACATTCTTCCTTACTTTTTTCCTTCAATATGTATTATATCTTTTATTTATTTGCTTTCATTTTTGAGTTTTAGCCCTCACCCCAATTTTGTGCTTCCTAGGACAGGGTATTTGAAGTAATTTAACAGTGATTTGACATTTCTCTAGTAATGACATGCAGTAATGCTGTCCTCAGTTGTTGATGTCACTGATAACAATTTTTTGCATGTCTTTTTCAATTTCTATGTAAGTCTAGCACAGTATGATTTGAAGCACAGACGTCCTTCTTTAAATACTTACTTTGTACTCACCAAAGTTGGTGTCTGATTGGCTTTGTATTGCTTTTAAACTGTTCTACTGGCCATCATAACTCCTCCTCCTGATACAGCTTTTTGTGAGTGAAGCATCGCGTGGGTGAGGGGGTCATGGGATGTGCATTTGAATTTGGGTGTTGATACATTGATAAATCTTTACTTGAGGACTTGTCTTGCATTGCATTGTGACCTGCATGCTGAGTGCTCTGATATTGCCATTGAAATGTGGCATTTGACTACATAAATGTTGTCTGCAGTGCTGCCCCAAACCTCCCTTGACAGACTGGACCTACTTCTCAGTCTTTCTGCTGCTTCACCCTTAAAATCTCTGCCCTTATTAATGCTCTCTATTCTACTTTGAATCTTAACTTCTCTCCAGTTCTACTTCTTTTCTCACAAAACACTGGCTTTCTGCCTTCCCTTTTTATCTATCCTCACTCCTCAAGCACTCTTTCCTTTTTCCTATTCCTTTCACTTCTTTACTGACACCGTCTCCCTTTTGGTCTGTTTATGTAAATCAGCTGTTGGGCATTTTCTCTGTACACCTTGTCACAAATGCACTCAATAGGTCAAGCCCTCTGCTACCACAGTGCCAACCTCTGAGTGCAGTAATGTGAACAGGTAACAGACAGGGTAACCCTCCTGTCTGCTTGTGGGTCTGAAACACCTATAGTCTCAAGTTGCCAGGAAAAAGGACACACATTTGTAGGGAACTGGCAACAGTTTTGGGAGTGAAAGTTTGTTAAATTTGATGGACTGCATCTGACTAAGGAGGGTGTCAGTGCATTGGGGCAGAAGTTTGACTTCTTTGCAGAATATTTAAACTAGCAAATGGGGAGAGGGGTGCAGCACCCCATACGTTGAATGGGAAGAACACCCCTCCCTCCCTCAGCTAGTGGTCAAACAGGAGTTTAGCATGTTTGTATTTCATTTGCATCACCAGGTAAAGAAAAAGGTCTGGCTCCCCATATGATGCACAGGGGAAACGCTGGACCTTGCCCAACAACTAATACACTGAAATCTGGCCAATGGAAAATCATGTACACAAATGCTCGCTGTCTGGGAAACAAGATCCCAGACCTGCAGGCAATAATGATAGAGACTAAACTGGACATAGTAGCCATTAGTGAGACATGGTTTACCAGTAACCACACTTGGGAGACTTAAGTACCTGGCTATGTACTGTTCAGAAGAGACTGAGGTGCAAAAAGGGGAGGGTGGAGTGTCCCTTTATGTCAATTAAAATATCAAAGCTACAGAAATTCAGAATACACATAAGGAGCCAGAAGAACTGTGGGTCACCCTGGAAACAGGAAATGGGATAGCCATACGAACTGGAGTTGTGTACAGGCCTTCAGACCAGGGGGAGGACACAGACACGTTACTGTTAGAAGATAACAAAACATGACAGCTAAACGTGAGGTTCTGATAATGGGAGACTTCAATGTGCCATATACAGATTGGTCAATACCAGCAGGGACATCTGCCAGAACTAGACACATGGTGGATTCCCTGCAGGGGGAGGGCCTCAAACAACTGGTACAACAACCTACAAAAGACAGGGCTATCCTAGATCTAGTACTGACTAACAGGGAAAGGATCACAGATCTCCAGGTAGAAGGTCAGCTGGCTGCCAGTGACCATCACATAGTATGGTTCAATTTGGCCACTAGAACAAAATCATCCCATTCCAAGACAAAATATGGGACTTCAGAGGAGCTGACTTTGATAAGATGGCCAACAGAGTTAAGCTAGCCCTGGCAAAAAGAAATACAGGTGAGGGGGTACAGGTAAAGTGGGCAAGCATTAAAGATGCAAAACTTGAAGCAACATCCCTTTGTGTTAATGAGAAAAGGAAGTGCAAAAGAAGAAGGAAACCACTTTAGTTCTCAAACATAGTAGTAGAAAAGGTCAGAGCCAAAAGACTAGCCTTCAGGAAATATAAGGGAACGCAGAAGGATGAAGATAGGGAGGCATACTAAACTTCCCTAAGGGAAGCAGGGAAGGCAGTAAGGCAGACAAAGGCCCAAACTGAGGAAACACTAGCACGAACAGTAAAAGAAGGTGACAAGACCTTCTATAGATACATTAGTGAAAGGAGAAAGTCCAGAGGGGGTATTGCTAAGATCAAAGGGGATAAGGGGGCATGTGAGGAGGAGGACCATGTAAAAGCATCTATCCTAAATAGATACTTATGCTCAGTATTTACTGAAGAGAAGGTAGGGCAGGGCCCACAGCTCAGCACCATGGACACAGGGGGCAGGGAGGTGTGCACTAGTCCCTTCACAAAAGAAAGGGTCCTACAAGAGCTTGATAAGCTCAGGGTGGACAAGGCAATGGGACCTGGTGGCATACATCCCAGGGTACTAAAGGAGCTAAAGGGGAACTAGCAGAGCCATTATCAGAACTGTTTAGTGAGTCTCTAAGCACAGGAGAGGTCCCAGAAGACTGGAGAAGGGCTCATGTGATCCCACTCCACAAGAGTGGTAGCAGGGAGGAGGCAGGGAACTACAGACCAGTCAGTCTTACCTCAGTAGTGGGCAAGATTATGGAGACACTCCTTAAGGAAAGGATAGTGCAACACCTGGATTCTATAGGAGCACAGGACCCAAGACAGCATGGGTTTACAAAAGGAAGGTCCTGTCAAACTAATCTCATAAATTTCTTTGACTGGGTAACCAGAGTGGTGGACCAAGGGAGAGCAGTTAATGTTGCCTACCTTGACTTCAGCAAAGCTTTCGATACTGTTCCACATAGACGATTGATTAATAACCTGGGTAGGCTTGGGGTGGGTCAGACATTGGTCAACTGGGTGGCAAACTGGTTGGCGGGCAGAAAACAGAGAGTGGTGGTAATCAGTATACAGTCAGAAGAGATGCAAGTCACAAGTGGGGTACCTCAGGGATCAGTCTAGGGGCCAGTCCTCTTCAATATCTTCATCAGTGACATTTCAGATGGACTGGAAGGATACATTTCAACTCCATCTCCCCAACCCCTTGGTGAGTCATCTAGCTCCTCCTTTTTAGAATTAAAAAAAAACAAACAATGATTTCCTGTCAGGAAATATATTCAATAATGTGACATCAGCAAAAACTCATTTCCCAAATTATGAGTCTTTGATCCACCAGTTCCTTTGAAGACTTACAACCCTGCAATCCCTCACCTAGGTGTGAGATAACCATGTCCTATCCTGTAATAAAATGTATATTTAGCCTCCCAACTTCAAAGCATGTCATAAAAAGGCCATAAAATGCAATTTCTCAAGGAAGTTAATTACATTGCAGAGATCTCCTGGTCAATTTAATATATCCTGTAGCTTCAGTGAAACCCGGTTGGGGGGCACCCATGGAAGCACAGATTCACACACTATATTTTTATATTAGACATATCATACAGCAATCATAACCAGCTGGCCAAGCGTCACACACCTCCCTAACCTTTGGTATGGCCTGCCTCTCTATATTCACCTCTCCTTTTCCATCCTCATATCCAGTACACTCCTTAGGGCTCATGTAAGCCCCCATTCCTTGGTCTAGAGGATCTTGAATGATAGTATATAGCTCTCAGGGAGGGGTGCACGCCATAAACAGTTGTATTTCAGTAACAATGGCTCTGAGAGTGTGTGTGTATGTGGGGGGCTTACCAAGTGTGTGTTGTAGTCTAGGTTCTCTCCACTCAGAAACTTAATTTCACATAGATCTACGTTCAATCTTTACAGCGGGTGTCTAGAATTCATCCGGGCACTAGATGATCCTCTTCTTCTGAACCTTTTTCTTCTTGACCTCCACTGCTTGGGGGAAACTGGGTTCGCAGATTCGTGGTTGTGGCACATCAAACATAACCTTTACTTATAACAGCTCTTACACTTGTTGCAGGAATACTTCACGGTGTGCTGGCACCCACCTCTGTATTTGAGTTCAGACACTTTACTTGGTGGTGTTCCTTCACTGGATTCTCACTTGGCACAATACCTTTGTATCTGGTGCTCTATCATAATGGGCCCTCAGTTCTTGAAATGTAATCCTGTCACACTTCAAACATCTTCCACTCAGTATGTATCTGTTCTACATCTGCAGTATTCTAGACAGTGGTGCCTCCACAATGGCCAGCAGAAAAGCCTTGGATCACTGCTCCAGGCTCCTACGTGTTCCCTCCAGTGCAAAGGCATGGACATACTGAAGACTCCATGGTCCTGTACTTCTATGCTAGTTTGGCACAAAGCTTCAGCTTCTTCTTTGTCTCTGTAGTTATTTTCTTGTTTTGACACTCGTCCACAAGGATAAAATCACTTAGTTTACTAATCCTTGAGTCCAAAGTCCCCCAGAGGAATCCCCATCTCATGAGACTCCCTGGGGACCAACCACTAAAATGGTGGCTACTCTCTTTTTTATAGTCCTAAACTCCTCCCACATGCTTAACGGAAACCTTAACCATTTCATCACTATACACCTATACCCCAGGATACTGAGGGAACTAAAAGAGGTGCTGGCTGCACCTCTGACTGCCCTGTTCAACCTGTCATTGGAAACAGGGGCGGTACCCAGGGACAGAAGGAGGGCTGATGTAGTCCCTCTATACAAAAGTGGAAATAAGGATGAGGAAGGGAACTACAGGCCAGTCAGCCTGACCTCTGTAGTGGGAAAAGTAATGGTAACACTACTGAAAGAAAGGATTGTGGAACACCTAGTTGCCAATGGTCTGCAAAACCCAAGGCAGCATAGTTTCACTGGAGGGAGGTCATGCCAGTCAAACCTCATTGAGTTCTTCGACAGGGTAACCAGGGAGATGGACCGGGGGGGGAGTGGGTGTGGCCTAACAGGAATTTAGTAATGCCTTTGACACCGTTCCACAAAGAAGACTGTTAAGCAAGCTGGGGACCATAGGAGTTGGTACTAAGGTGGTGAAATGTGTGGAGAGTTGGCTGGAAAGTAGGACTCAGAGGGTGGTAGTAAATGGCATGCACTCTGAAGAGGGCAAAGTAACCAGTGGGGTGCCACAATGATCAGTGCTGAGTCCGGTTCTCTTTAATGTCTTTATCAATGACATTGAAGAGGGTCTAGAAGGGAAAGTATGCCTGTTCGTGGATGACACAAAGCTTTGCAACAGGGTGGACACACCAGGAGGAGTGGATAGTATGAGGGGAGATCAAAAGAATCTGGAGGATTGGTTAAGGGATTTGCAGACGGGGTTCAATGCTAAAAAGCGCAAGATAATGCACATTGGGCACAAAAACCTGGGGGCAACATACTACTTTGGAGGGGAGGAAATAGCATGGTCAAAGCAGGAAAGAGATCTGGGGTGGTCATTTCTGATGACCTCAAGGTAGCTAAGCAGTGTGACAAGGAGACAGGAAAGGCTAGCAGGATGCTGAGATGCATAGGCAGGGGAATCACCAGCAGAAGAAGGGAGATAATAATTCCACTATATAGATCATTAGTGAGGCCACACCTCGAGCACTGTGTCCAGTTTTGGAGGCCCCATCTTAAAAAGGATATTGACAGGGTAGAGGCAGTTCAAAGGAAGGCAACCAAAATGGTGAGGGGCCTACATCACAAACCCTATCTGGATAGGCTTAAGGAATTAAATACGTACTCCCTGGAGGAAAGGATGGAAAGGGGGGATATGATTGAAACATTTAAATACCTCACAGAGAAGAACAAGGTACAGGAGAGTACAATTTTCCAAAGAAAAAGGTACTCAAGGATGAGGGGGCACAAGATGAAGTTGGAGGGCGGAGATTCAAAGGAAATGTGAGGAAGTACTTCTTGACAGAGAGGGTGGTGGGCAAATGGAACAGCCTGCTGGCAGAGGTGGTGGGGGCAGAAACATTTACAGGATTCAAGAATGCATGGGATAGACACATGGGGATCTTGGAAGTTGGCGGCAGGGGGACCTAAGGGCATGCAGATTCACTGTAGGTAGGGATAATAGGGCAGACATCTGCCGACAACTTCTATGTTTCTATGTTATATATATTTATTGAAAGAGATTTACCAGGAAATACATACTGAGTCATAAAGCTTGTTTCCATATGTGTTCTGGAGGCACGGGGGGGAGTGGAATAAATACATAGTATAAGCAAAGCGCAGTATTCTAAAAAACAAAAGGCACAGCTATGTACAGTATATATATATATAGTTACCTAAATGGCAAATTGCTAGACAAGAAAGTTAGGAAAGGAGGACAAAAAAGGAGGGGTAGCGAGTGGGGAAGATTAAGAGGATCAAAGACAGTGTGAATAGATTGGAGGTAGTAGTGAAGGGGAGAGGGAGGAGATAGGGAGGCAAAGGGTTGAAGGGAGGAAGGTAGTGGAAGGAGGTGAAAAAGAGGAAGAGGAAGAGTGCGGAGGTTGAAACATTTATTAGTAGTAGTATAATAGCTTGGGGACTGGCAGCAGATGGGGAAGAGAAAGTAGGGCAAGACATTAGACTAAGGGTAATTGCAGGTAGGAGATGTATGGGCTTGGAGTAACAAGGAAAGAGGGTATATGGAGGAGGCAGAGAAAACTGTAAGGGGAAGAGTGTTCCAGATTTTAGGAAAGTGGTAAGAGAAGGCATTCTATAATGCCAGGGATTTACAAGAAGGGAGTATTATAGAGAGATAGCTTGAGTTATGGAGAGTGTAAGAGGAAGGAAGCATAGGGAACAGGAGAGAACTGAGATGAGGGGAAGGGAGGACAGCCAGAATTTAGAGATGAAGGAGGTACAGTGAGTTAGGAGGCAATCTACCAAGGAGGGGAGGGAGCAATCAGAATACAGAGAACAGTGGTGAGTACGGGAAGGACAGACAAGGCAAACCAGCAGAAGGAGTGGAAGAGGGGATCCAGTCTGGCCAAAGTGGACTTGGGTGCAGCACCATCAACTATGTCACCATAATCAAAGCTGGGAGTGATCATCTTTGAAATGATTTCCTGGTGAGCAGGTAAAGGGATGCCGCTTTTGTTCCTATAAAGGGCACCAAACATGGGGTGGAGTTTTTTATGAATAGCCTCTATGTGCTGAGAGAAGCCAAGATGCCTGTCAAGCCAGATGCCAAAGCATTTAATGGAGGGTACATCAACAATTGTACACACTATCTATAGTAATAAAATCTATCTACACAACAGAGACTTAGTAATGACATCCCCTCATACTTGAGAGGTCCATGCATTACATTCACTTTGCTCCCTCCTGCATCTATAGCTAGCTCACCTCCTGCCTTTTGTCCTGCCTCCCACTCCCTTTTCTTTTTTCCACTCTACTAATTTTCTTTTCCCCCACCCAAGCACTTTCTTGTTGGTTTCAGGGTAAAAAATATTTTATACAGTATAGCTAATCACTGCTCATGTTTCTTTGTCTTCTTCACAAAATTTCTTATTTAGCAGTTACACCATACACATTGTTTTCTTTCCTACTGCTTTATTCATTGTAGCTGGCCTGCTAACATTTTTGGATAAGTTTCCCCTTGTGGGTGCCTTCCCATCTCTGCCTTTCCTAGAATGTCCACCTCTCCCTTTTGATTAGCTGCCTGGTTCCCTTTCTTGCTTACCTTACTGCCATATTTCTAGTATCCTCTTTATGTAATTTTGTACTTTATGCATCTTAATTTGTGTTTATTTTTGCTTTGTTGGGCTCAGACTTTTTAAAATCTACTTTTGGGCATGCTAGAGTTAACTTCATGACTACATTGCACTTGATGTTGCAGTAGACTTCTACATTATTTGTTTGGTACAGTGTATCCTTGAGGACTCCAAACTTATCCAACAGGAAACACTATCAGAAAGAAGCTGTCAATCGGTTTCTAAATCAGCTGACCTTTTAAGCTACAGAAAGGCACTTAATACTGTACAGAAATTTGGTGGAAAAATTTGAACTCAGTTAACAGTCTTGGAGGAAGAAAAAAATCTGGGAGCGTGATCACTGATAAAATGAATCACTCAGGACAATACAGGAAAGCAGCGGCTAGGGCAAACAGAATGCTGGGGTGCATTGCTAGGGGGATCACTTCAAGAAGGGAGGAGGAAATTCTGCCACTGTACAAATCTTTGGTGATGCTGCACTTGGAGTACTATGTGCAGTTCTGGGGGTGGCCCCCTTTTGACCAACACCCCGATGGCGAAACACGGAAAAAGACCACTACAGCGACAGTCACTGTAGTGGTCCATTTCCATGTTTCACTTTCCCCCAGTGTTCTGCCCCTTCCCTGGACCAACTCTGACCTGGAGTTGAAAATCCTAAAGTTCAGGGAGCAGAGACCTCCGCATGGGGGTGGCACAGCCCCCCACAGAAAACACTGGGGGATTGGGCGGCACAATCCCTGCATCAGTATTGAGCCGTCGCTGTGTGGGAGGTCAGCAGTTTTACTGTCGACCTAACTTGGTGCTTCCAGTTCTGGTACCCTTACTTAAAGAAGGACATTTGCTCCTGGAGAGGATCCAGAGGGGGGCATCTAAGATTATCCTTGGAATGGGGAATAAGCCCTACGTGGAGAGACTTAGGGAGCTAAACATATACTCCATCGAAGACTTAAGGGATAGAGGGGACATGATTGAGACCTTTAAATACTTAAAATATTTTAATTGAGTAAACACAGAGGGAGTGTTCAGACTGAAGTGGGAAGGGACCACGAGGGATCATAGCCTGAAACTGGTTGGTGGAAAGTATAGTAGAGACACGAGAAAGCATTACTTCATGGAAAGGGTGGTGATGCCTTGGAATGCACTACCTGAGGAGTTGGTATCAAGGGAATCAGTGGGAGATTTTAAGAAGGGATGGGATAGATACATGGGCAAGTACAGGTAGAGCAGGTAGAGACCAGGGGGACTCTGAATGGAAATCAGGGGAGGGACAGAAGAGGAAGGCAGGGGCAGCAGCAGTTATCAAACTGTGAGCTGCATCTTGAGCAGACGCGATAGACCTCAAGGCCTAATCTGCTGGCATTTTTGTATGTTTGTAAAAACGCAGTTTGATCATGCTGAGGTAGATTATGCATATGACTGTGTTCTCCATGCGAAAGAAAATCTGAACAGCAAGGCTGAGCTGGGTCCCAGCATCTTTGTTTTGCCCAAAGTCCAACGCAGCCTTGATAATTATCCAGGCTGCCCAGTCATTCCCAGCTCAGGGTCTTGTACATAGCTTCTGTCACAAGCTGCAGAGTCTAACAATGTTTTGGAGGAACTGCCATGCTATGTATGGGATACTGGTGATATTTTGCATGCGCTGGAAGATTTATTAAGGATGATTAGTTCTTAGTCACCCTCAAGACTGACTTCCTATAAACCAATATCCCTCATGAGTCTGATCTTGATGATTTACAGTTTTAACTTGATTTCCTATACAAGGGCCCCATACTACTCCAATTACAGACTTTCTCCTACAACTGGCTTAAATTTGTCCTCCAGTGCAAAACATTTGCTTTTCTTGGAGATCATTATATCCAGATCAAAGGCAATGCAATGAAAGCTACATCACTTTTGGCCCCAACTTCACAAATTTTTTTTTGACCTTTTGGGAGACAAAAGTGATATACAACCAGACAAGAAATGAATTTCTAGGCAAAGCCAATTTTTGGAAGAGGTATAGCAACAATCTACTATGTGGCAAGGAAGTGAAGTTGAGCTTTAAATTTTGTGAAGTAATTGCATATCAGAAGCTTTAAATATTGTACTGTAGTTAGTCACACAAAATGCTTTTTTAGTCCATATAATGGTAAATCTTTGTAAATTTGCAATTTCATCAATTGTGACAACACTCATGATGTCTGTGTGGCTAGCTGCACTCACGGGGTCTACTACATGGGGAAGGCCGAATGGAAACTGAAGACTATGTACTTACTGTAGGGGGAACATGTTAGGGCAGTTACAAACAATATGCCCTAGCCAGCCATATTAATCACTAACTTTCTGTAACTGTGAGAGTCATACACCCCTCTTCTTTATTTAAGTTAACGTTTACTGAGTTTTGAGTTTTACTATGTGAATTAACAGGTGAGCATTTCATTTACAGTCCAACCATATGTGTCTCACATTTCTTGCTACATCAGATCATTGTTATTAATAGATGATCTTCTGTGTCTCACCTTTCTTGTTACATCAGACCATCTATTAATAAACCTAATAATTGGACAGCTGTTCCCTGGCTTGTTGTTACTCTTACAGGGAGAGGGATAAAACTGGGAGAAGGGAGGGACGCATAGTTATGTATATGCATAAGCATCTGTTGAGCTAACCTTAACATTAATATTTTCCATACCTCATGTATACAGGCAAAGGAAAACTTCAAATATGAATTTCTGAGAAGACCGCGATCAGGACCAGGCAAAGAGAAGGAGACTCATCTTTCATGATTTATCTCTGACATTATTTCAGGAATTATATCATCACTTTTGCTCATGATATAATGTATCCCAGTGATCCATCTGCTATTAAGAAATACTGTGTGATGCCGAAGTGTAAGGTTGTTTTTATTCCCATCCTGTAAATTTCTATTATAAGACCCTGCCATTGTTCAGCTGTTGGTGCCTGCTGTTTTAGCCACCATTGAGTGATTACTTTTCTTCCTGCTGTCAGTAGTATAGTCAATAAATATCTGTAATGCTTATTAAAGGTCCCTTTGATTTGTAGGTGTAATATAACCATCTGAGGGTCAGTTACTAAACATATGACCCACAGGGCCATGCCCAAAACAAATTACAGACTCTGGTGTGTGTATGAGAGGTTAGTTATGAGCATGAGGTAATGTTAAACCAGACACCTGCTTGGCATACTGTATGGCTTGCAAGGCCATATGCAAAGCAAGCTACAGTTCTGGGGCCATGCCCACTGGGCAACTGCTATGCATAGGAC
Source organism: Neoceratodus forsteri (assembly GCA_016271365.2). Classification (NCBI taxonomy): domain Eukaryota; kingdom Metazoa; phylum Chordata; order Ceratodontiformes; family Ceratodontidae; genus Neoceratodus; species Neoceratodus forsteri. The sequence continues at coordinate 1,169,448,488 of CM057456.1, read as the reverse complement.
CTTGGGCCAAGCAAGCTATAGGGCTGGGCCTTTGCATGAAAGGACAGAAGCTAGGATGGCTATCTACAGTATCTCAAAAATACAGAACATTCAGTGCAAAAAAAACTTGGTTATGAGATGCCTTTTTAAATTAAAGTCAAGTAATTGAATCCTTGAACTTTGAAAAGTGCTACTGGAGCTAGTATGTTAATTCACAAGTTTGGGTTTATTATTAAATCACAAAGAGTAAGGAAATACAATGTTAGGGTATATGAACCCTAACTCCCACCCCATCAACCATCCCCCGCCCAGGTACAACCCAATACATTGAATTCCAAATTAAAACACAGTGCCTGATAGGTAACTGTGTATGACACAGTGGGCTATACGGAAATTATACAATGGGGCCTGAGAATGGAGGATTCTGATTGGTTGACTGGCAACTTTCTGCCATGGTAAATCCTGGTATTACCCATGCAAAAGGTGCCAGTCAGTCTCAACTGGAATAGCCCCCATTTAAAATAAATTCAACCCCCAAAAACACAAAGTGAAAACCTGCCATACTGGCACTCCGCTAAACCAAGACAAAAACAAAACATGACTTTTAAATTCACAGTGCAGCTTCAGATTCATAAACCCTGAACAGCTCACATCGACTTTGAGCTCTGATCACACAATTCAAATAATACACCACTTGAAATACAATAAATAACACATACCTCCGAAACAGACTTTGGGCCAAAGTAAGACCACGGATTTATGTCATGGGACCATGGCTTTCTAATCTCTCATAGATTTTGATTTTGATGGCTGATAAGGACCACTTGGCCCACCCAGCCTGTCATTTCCCTACCTATTGGATAAGCTGCAGATCCTAGTTAACCAACAGCCTACTTCCTCCTAACCCCCGCAAGAATTGCTTTATGTCTGTCCCATGCATTCTTAAATTCTCCCACTGTGTTTGACCCCACAACCTCCTCAGGAAGGTCATTTCATGTATCCACCACCCTCTCTGTGAAAAAATACTTCCTTATATTGTTCATGAGCCATCCCCCCATTATCTTCAAATTGTGCTCCCTTGTTCTTGCACATCTCTTTTTCTGAAAGATGGTAGCCTCTTGGACTTTGTTGATTCCCTTGAGGTACTTAAATGTTTCTATCATGTCCCCTCTCTCCCTCCTTTCCTTGAGGGTATACATATTAAGCTCCTTTAGTCTCTCTTTGTATAGCTTCTGGTGCAGACCCTGCATCATTTTAGTTGCCCTCCTCTGGACTGCCTCTATCCTCTCTATGTCCTTGCGGAGATGGGGTCTCCAGAACTGCATGCAGTACTCCAGATGGGGTCTCACCAACTGTCTGTACAGAGGGCTGACAACTTCCTGTTTTCTACTGGTGATGTCTCCCTGCTGGCTAGAGACTGCTGCTGCGAGACCCTCCATCTTGCCTGAGCCCCGTAACCAAGACATTTTCAATGGATCCCTCTCATTCTCAGTGTGTTTTTAAATACATGAAATCCACCAGAAACCTCTATTTAAAACAAAATCACTTTCACCTCAACAGTCGCAGAGTCGCCGTCTCCTCCTCGATATTGCATACTTGCTCCCCAGTAGCAGCGACAAAAAATGCAAGCTGGAAATGGACTGCTTTTTAATTTTTTACCTCACAGACCCCAACAGTCAGAAATACACCTTGTGCATCATGAAATGCATTTTTTAAATGTATCCTCCATAAGAAGTGAAACAGAGCACCTGCATCACTTCTCTCCTCACGTTTACTGCTACGGACTCCACACCATCAGTAGCTCGCAGCTGCGTAACCTAATAAATTAATGCCATAATCCCATTAATGACATAATTAAAATAAAAACATCAGTGTACTAAAAAACAACATCCTCTACAAAAGAAACAGGTGCAGGACGATGGGGGGGGGGGGATCAAAACAAGTCAAACCTTGCACACTTCCTGTAACCATATGGGACTGGAGAATTATTCTACCTTGCAACTGGGAACAATTTTTTTCTGGTGGAACAATCATTTCAATAAACATGACTTAAAATAGTAAAAAACAGTATTTGTGTTTTATGTTTTATTATAAAAAATGAAGGGGGACATTGTATAATCGCAATAAACCACTCCAGGGTGTGGGTTATGCTGGGATTAACCCACTTCTGGTGCTGATTTGATCCCTCAGCCTGTGGTCTCGTGACCAAACCACACCAGGCGTGGGTAAATCCCAGCATAACCCACACCTTATTGTTATTTATTGCTTAAACAAAGCGAGCTACAGGCCTGGGGCAGTGTCAGAAGCATCAGTTGCTTTACACAAAGCATGCTACAGGCTCGGAACAGTGCCTGATAGGTCCAGTGCTTTGTGTATGACCTGCAGCTGACCTGTCAGGCATGTGTTGTGCTTTGGCATTCAATTTGATGACGTTCACAGGGTGGGGAAAGGGTAATGGTAAGGACTGAAGTTAGGGTTAAAAAAAACCCAATATCACATTTCCTTACTATTTATGCTTTAATCATAAATGCCAGCTTGTGCATTAATGTAGTTTTTTGTCTGCAGTGAATACAGTGGTGTGGTAGTGCCAGTGTAGTTAGGGTTGAGAAGATACTTCTATGTTAAACCCTGATTTATGCATGTTAATATTGTGGCTGTTCTTGGGTGGAATTACCTGAGATTAGGCATGTACATGTCTGGACCAGGATCTCTGGATCCTGAAAATTTGGTAATGGTCAGTTTATCAATTTAAAAGTTCTAGAAGGTTAAATGTGCAAAAATATGCTTTTTAAGACTTTTTTTGCATGTACATAGCTAAAAAGAGATTGCAGTTGAAACCTGAAACTTGAAACTTTTAGATTAATTATGTTTAAGACCAAAGACGTTTCCTATTTGTTTTAATTGGAAAGTAAGTAGAATTTAAACTGTTGAACAACATAAGGTTACATGTTTGCACATATGCAGTCCCATTTTTGCAAATTTTTCATAGATTTTTTTGGGGAAAGCAGTGGTCCCATTTTTGTGTATCATATAATTTTCGCAAGACATCCATTTTTGTGAGTCTAAGCAGTCATGATAGTTGGAAAGAGAAGGGGAATGTTTGCACCAGGTGTAGGCAAATACCTTGTTTCAAATACTTGGCTAAACATTCATATTTGGGTCACCAAATATTTGGAAATTCAGTATTCATATTCATGATCCTGTGGGGTGGAACTAAAAAAAAAGCACCCCACCCTCTTCCCCAGCCAATCATCTTTATTATGTGAGTAAGGGCAAGAGTGCTCCCATTCAGAAGATGGCGGCCAGCTGCGGAGGAAGGTGGACTGTGCCAGTTGCCTTCACCATACCAGAAGTTTGGGTGCTGGGGGAGGAAGGTGGGAGCTGGAGCTGCTGCCGGGGTTGGGGGATGATTTGAGGAGACAATAGCTGGGTATTGTGGCGGGCGGGTTGAGTAGGTCACCCATAATGGGAGTTTTTTTATAAAATCATAACATAAATCTTAAACTGTGGGTGCTGGAAGAGGCGCTGTGACTTAGCCAGCCTGTCTGGATACTGTGTGACCTCTGGGAGGAACTAACCAGAGGAACTTCCTGTTAATAAACTACTTGCCATCTTACCTTCAGCCTGTGTGCAGCATCTTTCTTAACAGCACACATAACATGGTGTCAGACGTGAACAGACTCAGCTCCACCTGTAATTCTGAGCCCTCCGTCGAGCAGTCTGTCATCAGGGAATCAGTAGGTGCCTGCAGGAGCACACTGCAGTGTGTTTTAATATTTTTGTAAAGAAAAATGCTGGAGTCCATTTGTGTGGGTACAGCGTGGTCCAGAGCGAAAGCTGAGTCACCAACAGACAGGCCAAGCGCAGGCCAGAGGACCAGCCTACCACCGGCACCAAAACCAGCAACACAGCAGAAGTAGCACCTGAGAGAAACATAGAAGTGGTCATCAGAGAAGGACCTCTTGGCCCACCTAGTCTGCTTTATTTTCCCTACCTATTGTGCCACCGCAGACCCTACTCTATCTTTAGTCTCCTCCCCCCTTGCCTTATTTCTAAGGTTCCCTTGCAGCTATCCCATACATGTTTGAATCCTGTTCCATTTTGGCACTCACCACCTCCACTGGGAGGCTGTTTCAGGTGTCCACCACTCTTTCTGTGAAGAAGTATTTCCTCACATCTCCTCTGAGTCTGCCTCTCCAGCTTCATAGTGTGACCCCTTGTCCTGAAGCATATTTTTCTATGTAAAATGCTACCTTCATGTACTTCGTGTATTTGAACATTTCTATCATGTCCCCCTTTCCCTCCTTTCCCCTAGACAGTACATATTTATTTATTTTATGAGCATATTTTTGGCCTTGGTTGCTACCAGTGGGGGGGGGGACTCTTCCCTCCCCCGCCGTATAGGCTGGGTTCCGGAACTTGATGGGATCCTGGGAGTCATGGTGCTTGTGCCAAGGTGTTTTTGCCTTATGTGCCCCTCCGCATTGCCAGAGAAAAGCCAGACATGCAATGACCTCGGCACATGATCAGGCACATTCCTGTCCCCGACATACAATGGTCCACCAGTCCCCACCACAATGAGCACACACCATGGTCCTGAACTACCGTAGCCCTCCAGGCACTGCTAGAGGTCAGTAGACACTGGATACCAGATCCCCTCCCTCTCTGGAGAAGGCCAGCAGTTCCCTGGATGCTCAGCCTCCTCCCTCTGGGCCCACCCTTCAACATCCGTGGTCTGCTCCTGAACCACGGTTGTGGGTGCCTCAGGCGGTAGCACTACCACTGTGCCGATGGGCTGTCGAAAGTATGTATTTAATATCTTGAGTCTTTCCTCATAGGGCTTTTGATGCAGGCCCTGCACCATTTTGGTTGCCGTCTTCTGTACCCCCTCCACCCTATCTATGCCCTTCCAGTGATGGGGCCTTCAGAACTGGACACAGTATTCGAGGTGGGGCCTCACCATCTATCTATACTGGGGTAACACTACCTCCCTCTTTCTGCTGGTGATGCCCCTCCCTATGCACCCAAGCATCCTGTTAGCTCCCCACAGCCTTGTCACACTGCTTTGCTGCCTTTAGGTAATCAGAAATGATTATCCTTCTGTCCCTTTCCTGTTTTGTGGTTGTCAATACCTCCCCACCCAATTGGTACATTGCTCCCAGGTTTGTTTCTGTGCACCAAGTGCATAATTTTGCACTTTTTTGCAGTGAAACCCAGTTGCCAAACCTGTGACAGTCTTCCAGCTTTCTCAGATTGTCCCTCATTTGTCCACCCCCCAATGTGTCCACTCTGTTGCAGATTTTCGTGTCATCCATAAACAGGCATAGTTTTCCTTTCAGCCCTCCTGCAATGTCACTAATAAAGACACTGAAGAGGACCAGGCCAAGTACTGACTCCTGCCGCTCTCCACTGGTCACTTTGCCTTCTTCAGAGTGCACACCATTTACCACCACCCTCTGACTCTTGTTGCTCAGCCAACTTCTTACCCATTTTACTACTTTTGGACTTACTCCTAGACTGCCCAGATTGCTCACTAGTCTTCTGCGTGGAACGGTGTTGAAGGCGCTACTGAAATTCAGGTAGGCCACATTCACTGCTTCACCCTGATCCCTTTCCCTGTTCACCCAGTCAAAGAAATTGATCACGTATGTCTGGCAAGATCCCCCATGAAACCATGCTGCCTCGGAACCTGTTATCCACTGCTCACAAAGTATTCCCCAATCATTTCCTTCAGTAGTGATTCCATTACTTTACCCACCACCAAAGTCAGGCTGACAGGTCTGTAATTTCCTGCCTCCTCCCTATTGCCACTTTTGTGAAGTGAGACCACATCTGCCCTCCTCCAGTCCCCTGGAACTTCCCCTGTATCTAGTGATAGGTTGAACAGTACTGTTAGGGGTGCAGCCAGCACCTCCTTGCGCTCCCTCAGTATCCTAGGGTGTAGCTCATCAGGCCTCATTGCCTTGTCCACTTTTAGTGGTGCTAGTTCCTTGAGGACTCGCTCCTCTGTAAAAGAACCAGTGTCCACGTCCCTTCCTTTAATGTCCTTGTCCCTTATTTTTAGCCCATCACCTACCCCTTCCTCCGTAAATACTGAACAAAGGTATTTGTTCAATATGTCTGCATTTTTTTGGTCTTTTTCCACACAAACCCCTCCTTCCTGTTTTATCCTTGCTGTCCTACCATTGGCGTTACTCTTTTTGCTTGTATACCTAAAGAATGTTTTACCCCCCTTTCTACTGACTTGGCAATATTCTCCTCCATTTGTGCCTTTGCGCTCCTGCTTTCCCTGTCTCCCTTTGTTTCTCCTGATATCTCTCCCTATCCTCCTCCTTCTGTGTCATCTTGTTCCTTCTAAATGCTAGCTTTTTTGCCCTTACTTGCTCTGCTATTTCTTTAGAGAACCATAGCGGTATCTTTTTTCTCTTGTCCTTGTTAATCTGCCTGACACAGAGCTTTGTTGCCTTCTCAATGCCCTCCTTTATTTTTGCCCACTGCTCCTTGACTCCACCCAGTTTCCCTATCCCTGATAGGGCATCCCTGAGGCATTCTCCCATTTTCTTAAAATCAGCTCTCCTGAAGTCCAGGACCCTCATTTTAGTGTGATTTGATACTAGCCCAGTTCTTATATTGAACCACACCATACGATGATCACTGGTCCCGAGGTGGCTACCCGTCATGATGTCAGCAACACTGTCCCTGTTTGTCAGTACCAGATCCAGTATTGCCCCCCTCCCCAGGAGCAGGTTCCCTAACTAGTTGCCTGAGGAACACCCCCTGCAGGGAGTCCAGGATGTCCCAATTTCTAACTGTTGCCATAGCTGGAAGCTCCAATCCGCGTCCAGTAGATTGAAGTCCCCCACCAGCAATACCTCCTTCTTGCTTGCCATCCTTTGGATTGCTTCCAACATAGCATAGAAACATAGACTTTGACAGCAGATAAGGACTGCTTGGCCCACCCAGTCTTCCCGTTTCCCTAACTATTGGATAAGCTGCAGATCCTAGTTAACCAGCAGCCTACTCTTTCCTACCCCACACCAGAATTGCCTTATGTCTGTCCCATGCATTCTTGAAGTCCTCCACTGTTTTAGACCCCATGACCTCCTCAGAAAGGGCGTGCCATGTGTCCACCATCCTCTACATGAAAAAATACTTCCTCACCTTGCTCCTGAGCTGTGCCCTCTATCTTCAAATTGTGCCCCATGTTCTTGCACATCTCTTTTTCTGAAAGATGCTACCCTCTTGGACTTTGTTGATTCCTTGAGGTACTTGAAAGTTTCTTGCATGTCCCCCCGCCGAGGGTATGCTACATTAAGCCCTTTAGTTTCTCTTCACATGGCTTCTGGTGCAGACCCTGCACCATTTTAGTTGCCCTCCTCTGGACTGCCTCCGTCCTATGTTCTTGTGGAGATGGGGTCTCCAGAACTGCACACAGTACTCCAGATGGGGTCTCACCAACTGTCTGTACAGAGGGATAAAAACTTCCTGTTTTCTACTGGTGATGCCTCTCCCTATTCATCCTAATATCCCCCCAGCCTATCCTTAGCCACCTCTCCCCCCTGTGCTGGAGGCCTGTAGATCACTTCTGTGTGAATAGTGGCCCCCTTCCATATTCCAGGGTGACACACAGTACCTCTGCTCCTCCCTGCTCCCCCTGTATTTCCGTAGCTTTTATGTTTTCCCTTAGTTAAAGAGCTACTCCTCCCCCCTTTTTACCTACCCTGTTCCTTCTGACAAGAGTATAACCTGGTATGGCTATATCCCAGTCCTGGTTTTATTGCACCAGGACTCGATAATTGTGACTATGTCCAGGTCCGCTTCTGCATGGTGGCCTCTATGCCTGTAATCTTATTGCCCAGACTTCGGACATTTGCACACATGGCTCTCCAGATTGTATTGCTACCCTCCCTCCTTTTTCACATTTACCCTTCCTTATTTCCTCCACTATTCTTCTTTCTAGCTCCTTCTCCTTCTACCCCCTGGATTCTTATGTTAATTGGTTCCTTTTGGTATATTTCTCCTTATAGATTCCCACTACAGACCTTGTAAGCCTGGAGGGGGGGGGGTTATGTCTCCATGTCTTATTCTGCCACTCCCACTAGTTTAAATGCTTGCCAATGTAGCATTTAAACTGTTTACTGAGGATCAATGTGCTCCTCCATCCCATTGAATCATGGCATCGGGAATGCACCTAACTAGGGGTAGGAGCAGAACTGAACCACTGCCAGCTGGTAAGGCTGCTCCATTTCTGTTCTTCTTAACCACAACAGGGAGAATGTGGTAAATTCACAGATACATAGACAGTGTCGGCAGATAAGGGCCTACGGCCCACCCAGTCAGCCAATTTGAGCTTGTAAATTCATTTTATGTTTTCCTAGAAGTCTGCTACCCCTACCCCTGACCTCCAGAATACCTTTATGTCTATCCCATGCATTCTTAAATCCTGTGATTGTTTCAGCCCCCACCACTTCCTCTGGCAGGGTGTTCCACTTCTCCACCACCCATTCTGTGAAGAAATTCTTCCTCACGTTTCCTCTGAATTGTCCTCCCTCCAACTTCATCCCATGCCCTCTAGTCCTGGAACATCTTTATCGCTTAAAAATAGTGTATTCCTGCACCCTGTTCCTCCCTGTAAGATATTTGCATGTCTCTATCATGTCCCCTCTCTTCCTTCTCTCCTCCAGGGAGTACATATTCAATTCCTTCAACCTGTCCTCATAGGACTTGTGATGCAATCACTGTACCATCTTTGTTGCCCTCCTCTGAACCTTCTCTACCCTGACTATGTCCTTATGTAGGCAAGGTCTCCAGAACTGTACACTGTACTCTAGGTGGGGCCTCACTAGTGTCTTGTATAGTGGAATTATGACCTCCCTTTTCCTGCTGGTGATGCCCCTGCCTCTGCATCCCAGCATCCTATTTGCTTTTCCTGCTGCCTTGTCACACTGTTTCACAACCTTAAGGTCATCAGAGATGATAACCCCAAGGTCCCTTTCCTGTTTGGTGCATGCTATATCCTTGCCCCCCAACTGATATATTGTGCCAGGGTTTTTGTGCCCCATATGCATTATCTTGCACTTCTTTGCATTGAATTTCAACTGCCAAACCCCTGACCATTCTTCAAGTTTCTGCAGGTCCCTTCTCATTCTGTCTACACCCTCTGGTGTGTCTACTCTGTTACAGAGCCTTGTATCTTCAGTGAACAGGGAAATTCTGCCTTCTAGATCCTGTGCAATGTCACTGATTAAGATGTTGAATAGGACCGTTCCTAGCACTGATCTCTGTGGTACCCCACTGATCACTTTTCCCTCTGTGGAGTGACAGCCATTTACCACCACCCTCTGTGTCCTGCCGCCCAGTCATTTACCTACCCACCACACTACTGTCCTGCCCACACCCATATTCCCCAGTTTGTGTAGTAGTCTTCTATGTGGCACAGTGTCAAAGGCCTTGCTGAAATCCAGATAGGCCATGTCCACTGCCCTCCCATGATCCACCTCCCTAGTCACCCAGGCGAAAAATTCAATAAGGCTGGTCTAATATGACCTCCCCCTGGTGCAACCATGCTGCCTTGGGTCCTGCAGTCCATTGACAACCAGATGTTCCACCAATCTCCCCTTCAGTAGTGCTTCCATGGTCTTCCCCACTACCGAGGTGATGCTGACTGGTCTGTAATTCCCTGCTTCCTCTTTGTTCCCACTTTTGTATAAGGGGACTACATCTGCTGTCCTCCAGTCTTTGGGTACCTCCCCTGTTTCTAGTGATCAGCTAAACAGGATTACCAGAGTTTCAGCCACCACCTCTCTTAGTTCTTTAAGGATCCTGGGGTACACCCCATCTGGCCCCATTGCTTTATCAACTCTTATTACTTCCAGTTCCTTCAGGACCCTTTCTCGTGTAAAGGGACTTGTGTCCATTTCTACACCATTCCCACCCCTTGTACTCCCTTCAGACCCATTACCCTCCTCTTCCTCAGTAAAGAATGAGCAGAAATATCTGTTCAGTGTGTCAGCTTTACTGTTGTCATCCTCCACGCGGCCCCCATCCTCCCCCTTCAGTCTCACTATCTCTCCCTTTGCCTTTCTTTTTTTTTCTTAAGTACCTGTTAAAGGTTTTGTCCCCTCAACCCACTGATTTTCCAATGTGCTCTTCTGTCTGAGCTTTGGCTTCCCTTACTGACCTCCCTGCCTCCCTTTGCTTCTCCTAGTACTTCTCCCTCTCCCATTCTGCCTGTGTCTTTTTGTATTGCCTGAATGCAATCTTTTTGGGTTTCACATTCTCTGCTACCTCTTTGGAAAACCATGATGGCCTCCTCTTCCTTTTCCCCTTGCTAACCTACTTAATGCATAATTCTGTTGCTCTTGTAATCCCCGGTTTAAATACTGCCCACTGTTCCTCAACCTCTGATTCCTGCCCCATTCCCCTTAATCCCCAATCCATCTTGGATTCTTCCTTCCGCCCTCCCTCCCAGTAATCATTTGGGAGCTGGAGGTGCAGAGAAGGCAGGCTGTTTAAAAGGAAAAAAAGTAAAGTAACTTCTCCCACAGAGAGTAAAGAGAAGGTAAAACTGGGCTGAACTGAAGCAGGCTTGCAAAACAAAGTGTTTGGAAACTTGAAACATTTAAAGACACAGTCACCAATTTTGCTTAAGTGTACAATACAGCTTAAAGTGACTTTCTTCAGTGCAATGTTGTACTTAATGGCAACAACAGTGACTTATCACCTGAACCTTTTGATTTGGCCAACCCAGATGACTTTCAAAAATGGCTCAAACACTGTGAAAGGTTTCGTCTAGCCAGTAGCCTAGCAGAGCCAGCAGCAGAGAATCAGGTGAACACCCTGCTATATTGCATGGGGGACAAACCAGATGCCATCCTCAGGGAGTGATGTTAATGGATGCAGAAATGATAAACTATTACGTGGTCTTGGAAAAATTAAGTGCATATTTCACCACCCACAGAAATGTTATCTATGAAAGAGCCAGATTTAAGATATGCATGCAGGAAGCAGGGGAACCCATTGATGACTTCATTATAGTATTATACACCCTAGCTGAGCACTGTAACTACAGAGACCTATGAGAGGAACTGATCCAGGATTGGATTGTTGTGGGGCTCCAAGACAGTAGACTGGCCAGATGCATGCAACTTGATGACAACCTTACTTTAGAAAAGACTGTCATGATGGCCCAACAGAGAGAGGCTGTATGAAAACAACAGTCAGGCCTCCAGCCAGGAGCAGGCCAAGGCACATAATGAAGTACTCTACAAGTGGATGCCATGCAGGGCAGACATTTTTCCATTGGGAGTAGTCCAAAGAAATCCAATGCTGCTCCAAAAGTGATACAGGATCAGCAGTGCAGACACCACACAAGAGAAGAACATGCAGAAGCCGTGCAGGAGGTGGGGGAACAAGATGTCACACCCAAGAGCTCAATGTCCAGGAAAGGATGCCACTTGCCATTCGTACCACATAAGAGGCCATTACAAGAGTGTATGTTAGTCAAAAGCAACAGTGCACAAAGTCCAAGAAGTGCCAGAGTATGACACTGAGTATACTTTTTGGGGATCAGTTCAGGCCCAAGAAACTAGCTGGAAAATGGCAGTTCTCCTCAACAAGATGCCATCAGAGTTCAAGATAGACTCAGGTGCAGACATCACAGCCATATCAGAAACCCTTTACAAGGAACTGTGGAGCAATTACTACATACCTTTGTGGGCCACAGCTAAAGTCCTGATGGAACCAGGAAGATACACCCTGAATGTGTGCAGAGTGTTCACTGCCACTGTAACTAAAGGCAAAAATACAAGTCAAGAGGATATTTACATTTCAAAGAACCTCCATACCACATTTTTAGGCAGACAAGCAATTGAGAAACTTCATCATCTTGCCAAACTCGATAGTGTAGAACAAAGCAGGTGGAGTGAGGAGTTCCCAACATCAAGATTACCAGATTCAGATTATACCAACAGCCCTATCATTTTCACTAACAGCACCCAGAAGGATTCCATTCCCACTGATTTCCAAGGTCAAAGGGTAACTTTCCAGAATGGAGAATCTAGGGGTGATCACCAAGATCAAGATCAAGGGATCCACAGATTAGTGTGACAGAATGATAATGGTCTCAAAGCCAGATGGTGCCATAAGGATCTGTGCTGACCTAACCTAGGTGAACGAGTCAGTCAGATAGGAATTATTCATCCTTCCCTCAGTGGAGCAGCCACTGGGGAGGCTGAGAGAAGCAATTTTCTTCACCAAGCTTGATGCCAATGCAGGATTTTGGCAGATACATCTGTAAAAGACATCAGAGATACTGACCACCTTCATCATGGCATTTGGATGCTATAGCTTTCAAAGGTTGCCCTTTGGCATCTTGTCCATCCCTGAGCACTTCCAATACAGAATGTGTTGAGTCCTGGAAAGCTTGGGGGGGGGGGGTGATGTGTGCCACATGGATGATATCCTTGTCTTTAGTCACACCAGAGAGCAGCATGACCAGATAATCTATGCAGCCGCAAGAAAGATCCAGAGTACAGGGCCCACACTGAGTGCCAAGAAATGTGAGTTTGGGAAAACCAAAGTTTGGTTCCTGGAACATATCATTTTAGACAAAGGTATATAACCTCCCCAGAGAAGTTGGCAGCCATCCAGAAAATAAGTCCCACAAATGTGTCTGAAGTTCCATGTTTCCTGGGAATGGTCAGCCAACTGGGAAAGTTCATACCCAACTTAGAAGAGAAAACAAAAGCCGTACTAGAACTTTGTCACAGGCGAACCAGTGGATTTGGGGTCCAGCTCAAGAGCAAGGGTTTACAGTTCTCAAAGTAAAAATCATGGCACTGGCTACCCTAGCCTTGTTCAGTCCCAGCAAAGAAAGAAAAGTAGCGGCAGATACATCATCCTTTGGACTAGGAGAGGTCCTGATGCAAAAGCATGAAAATCACTGACAACCTGTTGGGTATGCCTCAAGAGCACTGACACCAACAAAACAGTGATATGTGCAAATTGAAAATGAGACAATTTCCATAGTGTGGACATGTGAACTTTTTAGTTGTTGCCTTGTGAGAGCACACTTCATTCTAGAGACAGATCACAAACCTCTGGTAAGTCTGTTGGGCATCACAGGCCTAGATGACCTTCCTCCAAGGCTACAGAGGTGCTGCATGCAGTTGATGAGATACACCTACACCACTGTTCATGTTCTGGGCAAGTCTTTCCTTATCACTGATGCCTTGCTAGGAATGCCTCTCTAAGGACAACTTTCAGAAGGAGATACGAAACAAATGTCTGTCTCACTCCAGTATGAAACACCCTTCCAGCATCAGGCAGAATTCTTGGGCAAATCCGACAACTACAGAATGATCATGTATGTCAACAAGTTAAGAAATTTTGCCAACATGGTTGGCCACCAAGGATTGAAAGTCTGGATACTATCAAACTGTTTTGGCATGAATCACACCCCTTGACAGTTCAAGAGCGCTTACTTCTGAAGGGAACCAGAATTGTGGTTTCTCAATCTCTACAGGATGCTTCCCTGAAACTGCTCCATGAAGGACACCAGGGCATAAAGAAATATCTTAGGAGAGCACAGCAGACTGTTTGGTGCCCAGGGCTTGGTGCATAACTAGCAGCCCTGGCAAACAAGTGTGAAGTCTGTACCAATCTCCACAGCAATCCAGTGAAATCATTTATTCTGTCTAAATTTCAAGACAGACCATGGTAAAAAGTCGCTACAGATCTCTTTGCCCTGAAAAGCCAAAAATTCCTCATAGCTGTAGACTATCATTCAAGGTACATTTAAGTTGTTCATCTTGACATTGCCACTGCAAGTCATGTTATCTGACACTTGAAAGCCATTTTTGCTCACCATGGAGTGTCCGAGACTCTAATATTGGACAACAGTCCACAGTCCAGTTGTTCAACCTTTCTCCATATTTCAAAAGATTATGGCTTTGTACATCTCACAAACAGTCCAAGACACCCACAAGGCAATGGACAAGCTGAAAGAGCAGTACAAACAGTAAGGAGACTTCTCAAGAAAGCTAATGATCCATTCAAATCTTTACTTGCCTACCGAGCCACACCACTTACACACTCCTGCAGTCCAGCAGAGCTGCTGATGGGCTGAAAACTAAGAACAATGGTACCTATTTTGCCATCTCTTTTGAATACAGAACTTCCTGACCAAGAAAAAATGCAAGGCAATGAGCAGTTTTCAAGTTTCAAATTCAAACAATCACATTACTTAAGACAAAACTTGTAATTTGCCACAGCTTCAGCCTAGAGAATGAGTCTGGATTCTGGACATGAAGATGTTAGCACAGGTCACGGAACAGCTGTCACCTAGTTCCTATCTTCTGCAGAGTCTGCAGGGACAGTTGAGATGCAACAGGTGCCACTTTGTTCGCCTTCTCTCTGGAGAGGGAGAAGGCCAGGGATTGGAAGATGGACTGTCACCGCTTCTATGGGATCCACCAGATGATCCACCAAAAGATCATCCAGAAGGGGTACAACCAGTACCACTAGAAAATCCTGTACCATTATTGAGACCACAACAGAGGCTGGTGAAAGACAGACCAGACAAAGCTATGAGATGCAGCATTGTGACCTGATTGGGAGGGGTGTCGGTCCAACCTCAGAGACTAGACTTGTAAATAAAAAGGACTGAATGTGTTAAAATAATTGCATAGCAAGTGACCTGGGAGCAGAATAGTCCTCCTACTGAGCCAGAGTGTTCAGGCAGTCTACCCTGACTTTCACTGATAGCCAATGGTAACAATAACAGAAATGTTTAAACATAGTTTAAAAAGTTAAAGTAAATAGTAAACTATTAGTATAAGACTACTTGAACTTCTGAAAAAATGTGTATCTATCACAAAAGAGAGGAGATGTGGTGATAGGTGGCACTGTGACTTAACCAGCCAATCTAGTTTACTATGTGAGCTCTGGGAGGAATTACCCAGAGGAACTTCCTGTTAATAAAGTACTTGCCATCTTACCTTCAATCTCTGTGTAGCATGGTTCTTAACAGCACACACGACAGTCGCAGAGGATGGGGAGACGTGGGGGGGGGGTTGTAGTTTAAGATAATTGGGCTGGTGAGGAGGGTGGGGAACTGATTGTTTTTTTTACTTTTAGTGTAGTATTTCCCAAATGCCAGTAGGCATGAATAGTGGCACCATTCATTATTCATATCGAGATTACAAGTGGTGCATGATTTGTGGTATTTGGGAAATACTATTCATTACTTGCACACCCCCTAGTTTGTGCATCAAATACAAAAACAAAAGAGCTGGGAGATTAGGTCTACACCTTGTGTGATCAAGAGAATAGGAGTTAAGACTGTCTCTTCAAGTGTTTATTTAAAAACAAATATTTTTTTTTACATAATGAAAACAGGATGTTACGTGTCATGAAAACAGGGTTTTGCTGTGTCCTGCTTTTGATTTGCAACCCATTTTCATGAGCTAGAATTTCTGCTTTCTTTAGACTATAAAGTGATGAAAGTGGGAAAACTCCAGATGTTTTAGTTTCTTTGTGTATAGAGCCATATGAAAAGCAAGCTACAGGTCCAGGGACACAGGAACATGCCCAATGGGTCAGCTGCTACAGGTCCTGGGCTGTGTTTGACTGATTTATTGATTGAAAGGGGAACAAGGGAGAACGGTAATACAGCAAATGACATGGAAGCAACATAATACTGCAGCCAATCAAAAGTAATAACTGAAGCCTTCTACTGATAGCAGTAGTACAACAACCTAAACAGCACAAGTTACAACAAAACATGACCCCTCAAAAGAGTGGGCAGTAAAAAATATAAAAATAAAGCAAAATCCAAAACAGGTGAGTGCAGTAAATATGAAACTTACAGAGTGCATTAAACAATGTTGGAGAAGCACTGGAGGTGATGAAAGCAGAGGAAAGTCTGGACCAGGTGTCCGAGGGGTGAGGACAGGAGCATGCAGAGGAGAAATAGGTCCTCAGTAGGGGTTTAAGGGCAAGTTAAGAGGGAGCAAGCCTAAGAAACATAGAAACTTAGAATCTGCCAGCAGAAAAGGATTACTTGGCCCACCTACTCTTCCCAGATGTTTCCTTCCTAATCTATGTCTGCAGACCCTAACTGGTCTCTGGCAACCCTTCCTCCTTCCAGCCTGTTTACCAATATATATATATCTATGTCTATCCCATGCATGCAAGAAGCCCCCACTCTTTTCACCTCCACCATTTCTGCTGGCAGCTTGTTCCTGGAGTCTACCACCCTTTCAGTGAAGTAGCATTTCCTAATATCACTCTTAACCCCCCCTCGCAGCTTCATCACATGCCCCCTGGTCCTAGTGCTCTTCCTCATTTGAAAAAGACTCACCTCCTGCACCCAAGTCACCCTTGTGATGTACATGTAGGTCTTTATCATGTTGCTTCTCACTCTCCTTTATTCTAGAGTGTACCTGGTGAGATTCCACAGTCTTTCCTTATGGGGCTTCTTGTGCAACCCCTGCACCATTTTAGTTGCCCTCCTCTAGACAGTCTACACCCTGATTATATCCTTTCTGAGGCGTAGCCTCCAAAACTGAAAACAGTACTCTAGGTGGGGTCTTGCCAGCAAGCAGTACAGTGGTAACACCACCTCCCTCCTCCTGCTTGAGATACCCCTCCCCAGCATCCCACTGCCCCAACCCACTGCTTTGTCACATTGTCCTGCCACTTTGAGGCAGTCTGTTATGATAACCCCAAAGTTCTACTTAGTAATGGTCAGTACCTCCCTCCTTCATCCTATACTCAGCTCCTGGGTTCCTATGCAATAGGTACATGAGTTTGAACTTTTTGGGAATGACCCCCAACTGCCTGCTCTAGACCACTCCTCAAGTTTACTGGAAAAACAACAATGAAGGTCCAACTCCTATATGCTGATCAAATTTCCCTTTGTTTTATCCTCCACCATAGACACCTGAAATTTCGTGGCTACACTACATCTTCTGGCTGGTGGCTTCTGATTCTTAATATAATCAAGCTCCCTGGAAAAGATTCCAGCTATTTTCTTCTACGGTATCCCAGCTTACTTGAACTCCCGGGTGACTTAAAAATTTGTCTCTTGCACTATGTGCTTCTAAAGGTGACTACTGGTTATCCTGGGACCAGCTGACTTCCTGCTTACAGAAGCGTCTCTGTTGAGCTTTGTAAAGCTATGGGCCTCCCGGTTCTTATGTGTATTCACTCCTCATGTTTCCCAAGATCCCTGCACGTTCTCTCCACTCCCTTCTGAGTGTTCACCGTATTGCAGATTTTGGTATCATCTGCAAAAGGGTATACCTTCCCTTCCAGTTCTTCTGCAATGTCACTTATAATAACGTTGAAGAGGACCTGTCCCACTACTGAGCCCTATGGCACCCCACTAGTCACTTTCCCATCTTTAGAGTGAGTGTCATTAACCACACTCCATCGCCTATCCATTAACCAGTTCCTAACCCAATCCATCACTTTGGATCCAATCCCTAGGCTATTAAAATTTTTTTATCAATCTCCTGTATGCAGAGTGTCAAAGATCTTGCTAAAGTCCAGATAGGCTACATCCACTGCTCTCCACTGATGTATTTCCCTGGTCACCCAGTCAAAGAAATCAATCAGATTCATCTGGCATGACCTCCCCTCCCCATGAATCCATACTGCCCATGGCATTGCAGCCATTGGATTCAAGATATTTAATTAGTCTTTCCTTTAGCAGGGTTTCCATTAATTTCCCCAACACTGAAGTAAGACCAATCAGCCTGTAGCTGCTAGTCTTCTCCCTGCTGCTGCTGTTCTGATGTAGAGGGACAATGTCAGCTCTTCTTCAGCTTTCCAGAAGCACACCTGTTTCCAGTGAACTGTTGAATAAGGCTGTCAGTGGGGCAGCTAGCACTTCCCTGAGTTCCTTTAGCACTCTTGTGTGCATATCATCTGGTCCCATAGCCCTGCCCACCTTCAGAGTTGCAAGTCCCTTCATAGATACATAGACGATGTCAGCAAACATGAGTGCCAAATCTCAGTTCCTGATCAAGAGAGTTGGCACGACTGTATTGCAAATCCATCATTTGGTTTTTGATGTTATTAATCTTGGGGCCAAAATCATAATGTGTCAGCTCTGCATGTGAAATTAAACATTGTAATTGGTATCTCAACTGTAGACAATGTAGATAGTCCCTATTTGCTATATAGTTAGCCCTATTCTGAAACAAACCTTGCCATGATGATTTTGTGCCCTCCAACCATTCAGAGATGTTCTCATAGAGTTCCACCACAGATAACCTAGCTCTCTATGCCTTTCTTCATATATTCCATATCTTGGGATTATTTAATAGTGATTAATTAAGCCTCTATTTAGTTTTTCTACAGCATGGAGCCGAATCCCATGAGACCTTCGTTTTGATTGCCATATGGTCTGAAAATTCACATGGCAAGGTACAGAAATCTAAGATCCTTAGGACTGAAGAAATAAATATAAAATCTATTCTTATTTTAAGAGTATGTCTAAAGTAGGTATAACCTCCTGATGGATGCACTCTCCGGTATACGTCAACCAATCCTGTAGTGCTTAACACCTGTTTCAGAGCAGTGGAGTCACAAAAAAGCTTGTCAGTTTGCATGCACCTGTCTGATTGCTTTAGGCCACAATTACAATCACCTAACCAGTCTATTAAATGAGCTGTATGGAGGAAGGGCTGAATTTCTCTAAATAAAGCAGCCCTTTGTGCCTTTGTCTGGGGGGCATAGGTAGCTATAAGTCGAAACCGTTCTGAACAAAAGGAGATATCTAAAAGAAGGGCTCTACCAGGGTGTATATCCACCAACCAAGACACTTTAAGGAGAGGGTTATTCAATAATATACCAACACCATTACAAGTGTCAATCCCAATGGACCAAAAGAAGGTCCTAAAGGCCAAGCTTTAAATGCCTGCTGGAGTTCAAATTGGGTTTTGAGGCGGGTATCTTGTTTACAGACTATGTCATTATTATCCTGTTGTAAAGTATAGAGAGCCACCACTCGCTTACAATCACTTTTGATACTGTTGATGTTAAGAGTGGAAATGGTAAGGCTATGCATAAGAAAGGAGGAAAGAAAATTCTGCAGTAAATAAACCAGATGGAGTACCTAAGGTGTTCTAGAGGTCCATCTCAGTTTGCGTGCCCCTGTCTGATTGCTTTAGGCCACAATTAAAATCACCTAACCAGACTATTAAATGAGCTGTATGGAGGAAGGGCTGGATTTCTCTAAATAAAGCAACCCTTTGTGTCTTTGTATGGGGGGCATAGGTAGCTACAAGTCAAAACTAATTTGAACAAAAGGAGATCTCTAAAAGAAGGGCTCTACCAGGGTGTATATCCACCTACCAAGACACTTTAAGGAGAGGGTTATTTAATAATATACCAACACCATTACAAGTGTCAACCCCAATGGACCAAAAGGAAGGTCCTAAAGGCCAAGTTTTAGATGCCTACTGGAGTTCAGATTAGGTTTTGGGCGGGTATCTTGTATACAGAGTATGTCATTATTATCCTGTTGTAAAGAATAGAGAGACCCCACTCACTTACAATCACTTTTGATACTGCTGATGTTAAGAGTGGAAATGGTAAGGCTATGCATGAGAAAGGAGGAAAGAAAATTCAGCAGTAAATAAGCCAGATGGAGTACCTAAGAAGTGCTAGAGGTCCATCTCTGCTTCATCCTCTTGGCTATGGAATCCTCCCCCCATCCTCCTCTGAGTCTGTGGTAGGAGCAATGGAGAAGTTGTCAGTTCCATCCTCATCAGATTCCCTTTCTGTCCAGTCTGAATTTAGTGAAGCATACATATTCCATGTTTTCTAGGAGTGAGACTCTGTAGCTTGTTGTGATCCTACCTCATCAACTCTTTTAGGTACTGTTTTGCCCAGTCTGGTTCTCTTTTTTTGGGTGACCAATTTAAAAGGACTTTCCTTCCCTGTGGGGAGGAGGAGATCTCAGAGCTATTAGTGTTTTCTTCATGAGCTGAGGGGTGTAGTCTCTTCAGCCATAGCAGGGGGTTGTTGAACAGGGGTCGTAGGTTCTGTTTCCAGAAGCTGGGGATTAGGGTTTCTAGAATCATCAGTTATATGTGCATGTGGGGGATCTTATGCCCTTAAAGATTCCTGCACTGCCCTTAAACTCTGCTCTGCCACCCTCCTAGCCTGTTGTTGTTGTGCTACATTAATCCGACCTTCATGGGAGGGACAATCCTTCCGGTTATGAAAGGCCCATGGACAGTGCCCATACGCATGACCAGTGCACTCACAGAGATTGCATTTAAAAAGGTTTAGACAAGCGGAGGTTAAATGGCCAAATTCCAAGCAATGGCTGCAGTGCGAGGTGTCACATGCTCAGCTAAGGTGTGAACGGGATCCACATTTAAAACAAGAGTGTGGTTGCCCTATATAAAAAATGGAACCGTGGTCCTTACCCAAAAAGAATGAGCTGGGTAGGTGAACTGGCCCAGAATTAGTAGAGTACAATTTAATTTGAACCCTTCAGCCCCCATCCCAGATCTGCTCAATGTCCAAGGTTGGGTTGGGTCTCCCCAGGGCTTTGCATCTTTTTCGTAACCAAAAAATAATATACCCCATGTTTACCTCTTCATTTTTAAACTTCACAGTGATGTTCTTAACCAAGGGGGTTGTCAAGGGGATTGCATGAAAGGAGATCCAAACAGGGTTATTTTTCACTGCTTGATATTGTGCCCAAAAATGACCTAAGCTGGAAACATTTTTAAAACTGATATACAAATTGTAATTACCCAGGCTTATGAGGGCAAATATTTCCAATGAAAAGAATTTCATGAAGCCTTTTAATTATACTCTTGCTACATGAAGTCTATCGGGGGACTTTAAACCTCCTTTATAAAGTAGCCAGACGGCATTACATCTGGGGGCTGGTTCACCCTTGTTTGAAAACGAATATGAGAGTTTGAACATGGGGCCAAGTCTTGTTCTACCCTATGCATCCTGCTGTAGGTCAGCAGGGGTCCTATCATTATTGGCTCTTTCTCAACCAGATTACCAACAAGGGGAGCATTATCCGGGGGTTTACCTCAGGTGCAATATCAACAGTCGTTTTTGACATGACTTTATTAATAACCTGTATAGATGAATCAGGATTAACAATAGCGCTAACAGAATTGCCAAAAATATTGCCCCAGGGTATGTTGGAGCTCGATTCAGATCCAGTGTTGGTGGCCACAATACTCGAAATGTCAGCAGTTATTTGTTGAAAGGAGGGATTCAGAGGATCCAGAGTCCAGTTTCAAGAAGGTCCCTGAATCCAGCCTGCATCTTCTAAATCATAGTCAGGGGACCAGTTCCTTTCCCCAGCTGCAGTATTCCATGGAGCAGTTTGTTGTGCTACGTTTGATGAAGAGCCTTGAGCCTGTTTACTCCAGCCAGGGTGGGACTGTTTGTTCGGGAAAGGGAAAACCTTTTCAGAAATTTGTACAGTTGTAGGCTGAGAAACAGAGGCAACTGCAGTGTTCCGAACATCACAGGCATGTCTGCCTGTTGCCAATCTTTGTTTAGTCAGTTTCAGATCCTTCGCAGTTGCAGAAGAAACCTGGCAAGGTGGCTTTTGGTACATGGCAGGCATGCTGTTTTCACTGCCAGCTGTGGCAATCTTGATACCCAGCAAATCAACATTATCAGTAGCTAGGGATGCAGCAGCAGGCTTTGAAGCTGGAATGTCAGCTGTAGGCTGACTCATCCGGTCCTTGACAGACTGTTCAGAGAAGTTGACAGTAATCTGTGCATTAAGCAATTCAAATTCTGACTCTAATTCTTTAGCTTTCAAAAGACATTTTAATTTTTCTCCTTGTGTAACCCCCCTGCAAATGGGGGTTCCCAAAAGACTTCCAGGAGCTTGCTTGAATGCTCCAAGCCTGAATGGTGTTTGGCATTTAAGCCATTTATCAGTGAGTGTTTTTAGAGCCTCTGGTACTGTCTCTTTAAGAGCTGTCTGCTTGCAGACATAATTAGTTTGTATGGGGGGACTGTGTGCTTCTCTGAGTACCACTTGAGCTGCTGCCAATTCACTTCATTTTGCAGTCACTAGGGTGCAAGGAACCTATCTGAAAGATGTAACTGTTTGCCAGAAATTATTTAGGTAATGAAATTACAGTTTGTCTAACCTGCTTTCTTTGCAGTCAGAACTGTGTCTGCTAGTTCCCATTCTAGTTTTGAACTGCTGAACTGGACCAATCAGTGTGGGGTAAGCTAGCTCTAAAATGGTGCCTTGGACGAATCAGAACTTGGACTCATAATCTGAGCCAGCCACAAGAGGATTTGTAGGCAGTGACTCTGGGAGATGTAGTTTAGACTTCAGTGCCTTTTGGACCAACAGCAGCAGTCTATTGAGTGACAGCCAATCCAGTCAAGAACTGGGAGGAACTCAAAGGAAGTGCCCAGTTTGTCGGTTGGAGCTTCAGTTGAGCTTTGGCAGTGAAGAAGGAAGGAGCCCTGTGCTTTTTCAGTGTGCAGTTTTAGTCAAAAAACGTGTGTAAGGCCCAGAGTTCCGGTCTGCAGCTTGTGTAACAGCTTGTTAGGACTGAATCCGTCCTGTGAAAAGGATCTCTGAAGAGTAGAAACCAGGTTCACCCTGTAGAAGACTGGAAGAATTGCTGAAAATTGCACTCGGTCTGTCAGGAACTGAATCTGCTGTGTGTTCTCCCGGGTATTGTGCAGTAATTGCGATCGGGATACAGATGCAGCCTGCCTGGTATAGTACTTTCTTTTATATGGATGTGTGAAGAGGTTTGTGTACCTCAAGTGAGCCCTGCTGACATTGAAGGACCCTATCTTATTTGGAGGTCGTGAGTACTAATTCAGGGTTGCTCCCTGTTGAATTGCCACATTAAATCCAAATGGAATTACTGTACTGCTGACTGTTTAATTCTCCTTTTCTCTGTGTGAAAGGGCCCCTACCAGCTGCCACGGTTTGGACTAGCCACTAGGGCTTGGGTACCCAGGGACAGTAACTGATAAGGATAAGCCAGTGCACAGAGCCATAGATGAATTATTAGAGTGATAAGCTAATTAACCTGATTTCCCCTGTCCTTGTTATCCCTTAAATAAATCAGAGCTGCTTGTTTCAGCAAGTTATACTGCCTGAGGTATTTGTCTATGTTAAAGTACTGTACTGTGATTGTTGCACTGTATCTCATTTCACAGGAGGTCCCAGTGCGGAACCAGACTCTGGGGGTAAGTGTATACTGTGAAGGTAATTCTGATATATTGTGTGGGCCACTAGTGGGAAGAAAGGGGGGTTGCAGTGTCCCAGAGGGCTGTGACCAAGTTAGTTTAACTATTGCAAACCCTGACCTCTGGGTGGAGGCACCCGCCATTGGATCCAGGCCCCTCAACCTGTTAGTGGCAAATCAGGCAGGGGTAGTAGCCCCTGGGATAGCGCCATCTAGGGGTTACACTTGTAAACTTTGTACAGAAGTTAAACGTGGCTCCAGTACCAGTTTTTTCTTTAAAGTCAGAAGATTTATGCACAAACACCTTACTGTGTTCAACAGGTACAGTTTCTTCTCTGATATCTTCTGAGGAGGAGCAGAAGCCATCAGTAGCAGTATCATTCTCTGAGAATTCTGCAGCAGCCATAGCTAGATCAATGGTCTCTTGGGTTGAGAGATCAGGGGAGGAGGCCTTTCCCCCTGCCTTTTTGACATCCATCCTGTCCACGGGCTCCTCCAGAGTGGCCATCTTGGAAAAAATGGCCATGGGTTTCCCCTACAGCAGAGTAGGGGAATTTCCCGTGTGCCCTGACCAAATTTCCTCCCACTTGCTAAAAATACCACCAACAGCTTAATCTGGTTCAAAGTCAGCTGGCATTCATCTGTATCCCCTTCCCCAGGTTATGCCTGAAAATAGGCAGAATTTGTCTAGTGCACTTACCCGGTCAACAAAAATTAAAATAACTAAATAAAACACTTCTGCAGGTCCCTCCTCATTCTGTCTACACCCTCTGGCATGTCCACTCTGTTACAGAGCTTCATGTCATCAACGAACAGAGAAATTCTGCCTTCTAGGTCCTGTGCAATGTCACTGATGAAGACATTGATTAGGACTGAAACAGCCCTGATCCCTGTGGTACCCCACTGGTCACTCTTCCCTCTGTGGAGTGACAGCGATTTACCACCACCCTCTGTGTCCTGCTGCCCAGCCAGTTACCTACCCACCATGCTACTGTCCTGCCCACTTCCATATTCCCCAGTTTGTTTAATAGCCTTCTTTGTTGCACAGTGTCAAAGGCCTTGCTGAAGTCCAGATAGGCCATGTCCACTGCCCTCCCATGATCCACTTCCCTTGTCACTCAGTTGAAAAATTCAATGACGTTGGTCTGGCATGACCTCCCCCCAGTGAAACCATGCTGCCTTGGATCCTGTAGTCTGTTGACAACCAGATGTTCCACCAATCTCTCCTTCAGTAGTGCTTTCATGATCTTCCCCACTACTGAGGTCAGGCTGACTGGTCTGTAGTTCCCTGCTTCCTCTTTGTTCCAGCTTTTGTATAAGGGAACTACACCTGCTATCCTCCACTCTTTGGGTACCTCCCCTGTGTCCAGTGATCGACTAAACAGGATTGCCAGAGGTTCAGCCACCACCTATCTTAGTTCTTTTAGGACCCTGGGGTGCACCCCATCTGGCTTCATTGCTTTATTGACTCTTATTCCTTCCAGTTCCTTTAGGACCCTTTCCCATGTAAACGGACTTGTGTCCATTTCTGCGCTGTTCCCACCCCTTGTACTCCTTCAGGCCCATTACCCTCCTCTTCCTCAGTAAAGACTGAGCAGAAATATCTGTTCAGTATGTCAGCTTTACTGTCGTCATCTCCACGTGATCCCATCCTCCCCCTTCAGTCTCATTATTCCTCCCTCTGCCCTTCTTGTTTTTCATTTATGAACCTGTAAAAGGTTTTGTCCCCTCTGCCCACTGATTTTGCAATGTGCTCTTCTGTCTGAGCTTTAGCTTCCCTTACTGACCTCCCTGCCTCCCTTTGCTTCTCCTAGTACTTCTCCCTATCCCCTTCTGCCTGTGTCTTTTTGTATTGCCTGAGTATGATCTTTTTGGCTTTCACTTTCTCCGCTACCTCCTTGGAAGACCATTATAGCCTCCTCTTCCTTTTCCCCTTACTGACCTACTTAAAGCACAATTTTGTTGCTCTTGTAATCCCTGTTTTAAATATTGCCCACTGTTTCTCAACCCCTGATTCCCTCCCCATTCCCATTAATGCCTCTTTCAAGCATCTCCTCATTTTCCCAAAGTCTGCTCCCCTAAAATCCAGGATATGTGCTTTAGTGCAGTTGGGTTCTGCTCCTTCTGTGATTTCAAACCACAGTGACTAGTGGTCACTGTTCCCCAGGTGCTTCCCCACCGTTACCCCATCACACTGTCCCTGTTTGTTAGCACGAGATTCCGTATTGCCTTTTGCCTAGTTGGTTCCATGACCAGTTGCTTGAGGGAGGCACCTTTTTCCCCCTGACTTTATTTCGCTCCGGTCACGGTTCATGGGGCCATCTGTCAGGCACCCTGTCCTTTATCCTGCCCACCTGTGTATCCCTCAGACTGAGCCTCCTCTCTCCCCCTCTTCTGCAGCCAGCACCCCTGGTTTCACCTGCCTGGGGAGTGTAGCCCTTCGCCTCTTGGGCTTGCTTACTAGACAGACTCTGACTGCAGGTGAGCCTTGAGGGAGGAACTGGAAGGCCAGCCGAGGAGAACCCGGCAGAGGGCATGGGGGACAGGTACCATCGCCTGCTCCATGAACCATTTTTTTCCTTTGTTCTGTGCTGCCTTCCCACTCCTGCATGGGCATGCCACGACTCTCTGGTGCACGGCATCCCTGCCAGCATTGGCTACGCTGATTCCATGCTGCCCAGCTTGCTGTGACATCCCCTGGTCTCCATCGGGGTCACCGGCATGTCGAGACGACCCAACCCACACTCCTGGGGAGGAAAGCACCACTAGGGCGCTCCATCCTCAACCCTCCCCTTCCAACCCTCCAGCGCCCAAGTCCACTCCCGAACCTGGGTCACCAGCGTAGCGTGAGGTGTAGCGTCCGGCGCCTCAACCCTCAATGCCACCGGGCTGCCCAGAGGAAGGCACCTTAAAGGGAGTCCAGGACAAAACTGCTGCTGGTTGATGCTGCTGCTGGGAGGCACCAGTCCACATCTGGAATATTGAAGTCTCCGACCAGCACCACCTCCCCTTGTTTGCCATCCTTTGGATGGCTAGCATTAACTCCCTGTCTGTCTCTTCCCCCTGGGCTGATGGTCTGTAGATCACTCCTGTGCGGATGGCTTACCCCATTTTCCTTTCCAGCTTAAATCTGCCTTGTCCGCCTGGGCTGGTGGTCTGTAGATCACCCCTGTGTGGATGACTGACTCCATTTTCCTTTCCAGGAACTTTTTTCTCTGAAAATGGACTTGTGTCCCCCTCTGCCCTGTTCCTGCTACTCCCTAGTGGTCAGTACCCCCATTCAGCTGTAAAGACTAATCAGAAGTACCTGTTCAGGAGGGAGGAGAGCAAAGTACAAGTCCAAGCGCACTGAACACAGGCATACAGTGCAGAACTAACACACTAGGAACATTGATCATTACGGATGTACACTCAGGAACACAAAATAAACAGAATAGCTTCTTGCAGAGTAGCAAAAGTTGTAAATTTATTTATTTATTTAGTTATTCTGAAAAAAAACCTTTGAGCACAAGCTCTTTTACAAAGGTTCCACATCATAGATTGCAAAACAAAGTACAGTAGGAGAAAGCAAAGGTATATTACAATGTATGATACAGCTTGGATTCAGAACTTATAGAATAACTCAAAACATAGGTACAAGTTAAAATAACAAGGAAAAACACTTTATGAGGGTGGGGGGAATAAGCAGCAATAAAGTGCCTTGTCAGTAGTTCAGAGGGACACGGATAGATGACAGAGGGGTGAAGAAGGGAGGTATGAGAGAGAGAGGTAAGTACTGTGGTGGAGGTGAGAGGGTGGGGGAAGAGGGACAATAAGGTATAGGAAGAAATGGTGGGGTGAGGGGAGGCTGAGCGGAGAGGACATGCTAGAGTAAAATGGTGGGGTGTGAGGGGGCATGGTCAGGCAGCCAGCATTAGCAGTGACTGTTTGGGAAACTCACGGGTCTGTGAGTTGGGGAAGGGGGAGGGGTGGCAGGTGCTGAAGGACCATGATGCAAACTGATTGCTGGAGTAAGTCATGAGATGGGACAGAGGGAGGGGGTACCTGAGGCCTGGCTAGTACTTGCTGGGGGGCAGAGAGAGCAGGTTGGCTGGACTCAGAGGCAGGTGCACTTAGAGAGTGTTATTAGGTGCTGTTTGTGGTCAGTTTTGAATTGTGCCAGACAATTGGTGGCCAAGAGGTTCCCAGGAAGTTCATTCATCCATAAGGGGTCCCAGTAGGCAAATGCATGTTGCCCAAGTGAGGTGTGATGGAAGGGGATCACCAAGGCCCCTCTAGTCCTCCCTCTGGTGACCTGTAACAAGTTGGCTGCCTTGATTAAATTGCCTACACAAGATGGTGTTTTACCCAATGAAGCCTTCTTCCCTAGTGTGCAAGTCTGGAATTTGACCCTGTTTCTTAATGACAGCCAATTTGCACATTCATACAGAGTACAGGTGTGTGTGTCATGCTCAACATCCAGGGTGAGTCTGCAGGTTTTGTTGAGTGCAGTCTGAACCCTCTTGAGCACTGTATCTGTTGCCGCCCCATAGACCACTAGTCCATAGTCAATAGTAGATATAATTGAGCTGTGGACTGAGAGGTGGAGGGCTCCCGGAGAGAGGTGTTGCCTGTGCCTATACAGGACACCAATCTTGGTATTGACTGTCTTGACCAGAGAGTCAATATGGTGCACAAACGTAAGGGTATCATCTATTATGACCACCAGATACTTGAACAAGTGAACTTGTTCCAACGGCTCACTGCATGAGTTGGAGAAGATGAGGGTGCTTATTTTTGTTGTGGGGGCTGGACATAAGCAAAGCTTTGGTGTTCTTGTAGTTTAGTAGCAACTTATGACTACAGAACCAGTCCTCAAGTTTGGAGGAGTTCTGCAGCTCAGATTGTAGGGCAGCCTGAGACCTGCTGCTGCTCAGGAGCACAGCATCATCTGCATATAGTATGAGTTTGGTGTCACAGACTGTGGGAAGGTCATTTAAGAAGAGGCTGAATAGTAGGGGCCCCAGTATTGATCCCTGGGGTACCCCTATTGATACCTCTCTTGCGCTGGATACTATTTGCCCAATTTTAACACATTGATTTCTCCGTATCAGGTAGTCTTGGAACCAGCAAAGGGCATTGGGCACCGCGCCCATGTTTTGCAGTTGGGTCAGCAACAGGGGATGGCTGACTGTATCGAAGGCTTTGGTGAGGTCAATAAAGACAGATCCCACTAGTTTACCTTCATCCAGGGCCTTATGTGCATAGTTTGTGTAGTCCAGCAGGGCAGTGGTGGCACTGTGATTTTGTCCGAAGCCATGCAGGTTGGGGCATAGTAGATTATACTTAGTGAGGTAGTCGATGAGTTGACCCACCACAATCTTTTCCAGTGCCTTGGACAGGGGAGAGAGGATCGAGATGGGTTTGTAGTTGGCTACTAGAGACTTGTCACCTCCTTTATGCACTGGTGTAACTAGAGCCTGCTTCCAAACTGCCGGGAATTGCACCAGGGCCAGGGACTTTTTGTACAGCGTGATAACAGGCACTATAAGAACGTCCAGGGTGAAGGATAGAAGTTTCATGTCTATCCCATCACTGCCCAGTCTGGCCTTACCTAGTATTTTCTTGACCACAGTAAGGGCCTCTTGCAATGTCACTCTTTTAAAGTAGAAGGTCAGGTGAGAACACTGGGTAGACATGTTGTTGGAGTGGTTAAAGCCAGGCTGAAAATAGGCAGGTGGTAGCACTGGCGTAAGATCGGTGAAGGCCTTACTGAAGGGTTCTGCAATAGCTAGAGGGTCTGTAGTGGGGGTGTTACTGATACTGAGCAGCTAGGGGTGTTTCTTGTCCTCCTTTCCAAGGATGCTTTTGATGTTATCCCAGAATATTTTCCCATCACCCCAAGAATTGCAAAGCTGGGTCTTGTAATAGTTGGCTTTGGCAAGCCAGATTAGCTTGGTGCAGTGGATCCTGGCTATTCTGTAGCACTGGTAGTCATGCTTGCAACCTGTGTTTGTGGTCTTCTCCCAGAGTATGTCCCTTTCTTTCAAGTGGGAGAGGAGCTCCTCTTCAATCCAGCCATTTGCCTGGTTCTGAATTTTTCTTTTCGTGAGCAGGGCATAGATGTCACAAATGGAGCTAAAGCCCTTAATGAAGTAACTGAAGGCCTGATCAAGGGTAGGCGCCAGGTCAATAGGAGTTCAGTCATGCAGGGCAAGGGCTGATTTGAGGGCTCCAAGTTTACTCTTCCTCAAGACCCTGCTTTCAATGAGGATGGGTGGGCTTTTGGTAAATTTATTAGACTACAGGAAGGTGATTGGGGAGTGGTCACTTAGCGTGTCTGGGTGAACATTGATCTCAGAGATCCGGGATGGTGAGCTTGCTAGGACCCAGTCAAGGAGGGTACTGTTTCCTGTCTCATAGTTCTGCCTGGTAGGGCAGGTGACAAGTTGTGTCAGGTTGGAGGTGGCTATCAGATCCCTGAAAGGGGCAGCCTCCTTTCCGTTCTAGTTTATGTTAAAGTCCCCAGTAACGATAAGCTCCATCCCCTTATTTAGCGATGGAGCATGGCACTAGCTGTCTGTGGCACTTCAGGTCTGACATGACCCTTTGTTGGGATAAGACTGACTGGCTTAGAGCTGCTAGCCTCCCCCCTCCACTGCTGTTAAGTAGAGTGACCACATCAGCTCTTCTCCAGTTATCCAGAAGCAAGCTGGTTTTCAGTGAACTGTTGAATAAGGCTATCAGTGGGGCAGCCAGCACCTCCCTGAGTTCTTTTAGTATCCTTGGGTGTACAGTATTCTGTCTGGTCCCATATTCTTGTCTACTTTCTACAAATCCTTTCAGGGCTGTTTCCTCTGAAAATGGACTTGGTTCGTCCTCTCTCCCCTGTGTTCTTGCTACTGCCTGGTGGCACACACCCCCACACTGTGAAGACTGAGTAGAAGTACCTGTTTAGTATGGCAGCTTTCCTTGATCCTCTTCCGCACAGTCTTTCCCTTCCACCTTTATAAACCTCACTATCCTACCCCTTGCTTTCCTTTTCTCACTCATTTATGTTTATATTTATTTTATTAGTATTTTTTTATTACAATTTTAGGCCAGGAAAGACACACTAAGCTGAAGCTTGTTTCGGGGTGTGTCCGGGGAACACAGGGAAATGAAGTAACTTGCTCATGGTTACATAGCATGCAAGTTGTGGCTGTGAAATTCAAACCCAATTCTCCAGATTTGCAGCACTGTGCTGTTAACCACTACACTATACTGCCACTCACTTATACATCCGAAGAAGGTCTTATCCCGTTTAGTGACCCCTTTAGCTAGTCTTTCCTTTGTCTGCACCTTTGCTTCCCTCGCCACCTTTCCTGCTTCCCTTTGTTTAACTTGGTATACTTCCCTATCCTCCATCTGTGTTTCCTTATACAGTACCTTCAGAATGCCACCCTTTTTTCCTTCACCACCTTGGTCACTTCCCTAGAGAACCATAACAGTCTCTTTTTCCTTCTGCTTTTACTAGCTTCTTTCACTGAGAGGCTGGTTGCTTTACTTATGCCCTCCCTTATTTTTTCCCCACTCTGTCTCTACCCCTCCCTGGCAATTCCACACCCCATGAAGCAGTTTCTGAGGCAGTCACTACTTTCTTTAATATTCACCCTCCTACAGTCCAGGACCCTCATCCCCATGAGGTTTGTCTTTGCTCCTGACTTTATGTTAAGCCACACTGTATGGTGATCACTGGATCTAGGGGACTGCCCACTGTGACATCTGCAATTCTGTCCCTGTTTGTAAGCACCAAGTTCAGCACTGCTCCATCCCTAGTGGGGTCTTTGACTAGCTGCCTGAGAAAAGCCACTTGTGTGGAGTCAAGGATGACCCTGTTCCTTCCCGAAGCCACAGCTGGAAGGCTCCACTCCACATCTGGCAGATTGAAGTCACCAACTAACAGCACCTCTCCCTTACTTGACATTCTGATGATGGCTTACCCAAGTGCCTTATCCAATTCCTCTCACTGTGGTGGAGGTCTGTATACTACCCTGGTACAGGTAGTGGCCTCAGAGTGTGTCTCCAGGATGACCCATAGCACCTACAGCCCTTCCTTTTCTTCTGGGTATCCTTATCCCTCTGTGGTCTTGATTCTCTCTGTCACACACAGTACACGCCTCCTCTCCTCCTCCCTGCCATGTCTCTCCTGAAAAGAATGCAGCCAAGTATGATGATGCCCCAGTTGTGATGCTCAATGCACCATGACCCCATTATGGCTACCAAATCCATGCTAGCCTCCGACATGATGGCTTCCAGGTCTGAAATTTGTTTCCAAGACTCCATGCATTGGGGCACATGGCTCTCCATATCTTATTCCCTCCCTGCCTGCTTCCCTGCTTTCCCCCTCCTGCCTGTGCTGTTCCCTGAAATTCCCAATGACCTACCTCTACCCTTGTTACCTTCTCCATTCCCTGTCTCCTTTAATCCATCATTCTTGCTTACCTGATTTATACCCACCTTTCTCTGTCTTGTCTCCACCCCGTCTTCTTGCGCCCCTGCTCCAGGTGAGTTTGCTTCCCTAGGGTCCTACTTCCCTGATGCTTAGTCATCTGGGGGAGGGGCAGTTGTTGCCTCCCTTGGTTTTACAGTCTCACTTCCTGGCTAGTTTATGTGCTCATCCAAGTAGCATTTAAGCCACCCATCAAGGACTGTGGTCCCCTTCCTGGAAGGATGCAGGATGTCTCCTTTATAGAAGGCCATAAACTCCCAGGCTGAACCCCAGTCCAAAATGTAGCCAAAGCTCTTCTGCATGCACCATGCCTTCAACCAGTTGTTAAATGCTCCTCCCTAGCTTCCTGAAGTTACTCTGCACTGCTTCTACCCTATCCCTTGCCAGGCCATTTCTCCCCATGTGGACAATGACATCTGACTCCCTCCCATTTCCTGCTGCCCTAGCAGTCCTCTTGATATGCTCTCCATCTCTCCAAATCAAAGCACCGGAGAGGCACTTCACCTCCCTCTTCCTTTCTCCCCCCACTCCCAAGGCTATTCCCCTAACAATAGAGTCTCAATAGAGTGTCCCACACTAACAGCTGCTTCCTCCTTATCTGGGAGACTCTTCCTTCCTCCTTGGTGCCTGCTCTTCTGAGTGTCCCCACTTTCTCCCTTTCTGCTGCAATGGATGCCTCCTCTCAGCTGCCCTATCCCACCAGTATGGCAAAGGAATTCTGCAGTAGTATATGCTGAGAATCATGCACCCTTCCTGCCACCTTCACTCTCCTAGAGCCCACCAAGAGCCGTCTGCTCTGCCGCTGTCTAGACATTCTCTGGGGGAGAAGTGGCAGACTTGGTGGTCTCTGGGTGGGGCAGAAGGTCCTTTGTATCCTTGCCAGTTTGGACCAGAATCCAGCAACATCTGTGTGCAACGCAGAGAGATGCATACAGATAGGGCAGCACCTCTGTTTCAGAAGGTGTCACTAAAGGCTGTGTCCCCATAACCTTTGCACTGCACCTCTCCCATGATCTTTCCTTCCTTTACTTATTGTCTATTCAAACTTTTCCGTAAAATTGTGTGTGGGATTACTGCACTATGGTATTGGGTTTACGTCCTGATGTGAGGCTAGAACCTACAACCTTCTGGCTCTAGAGGAGGATGTGTAACCTATTGAGCCACTGATACCATGCATTGGAGCAGGGGACTGAGTTCCAGAGAGAAAGCAGTTATACTGAGAAAGCAGACTGACCAGTTAAGGTGGAGCAAGGAGGGTTATTAAAGGAATGAGTGTTAGAGCGGAAGGAGTAAGACGAGGGAGAAGAGAGAGAAAGAAGGTCAGGCAGGTGCAGTACGAAGGAAGGCATGCAAACCTGCACTTAGAAGAGAAGAAAACAGCAGTGGGACAGGTGCAGAAAGATAGGGAGGGAAGGAAGGGCAAGGAGTTGATACATGGAACAGTGGTGAGTAAGAGGGGGAGAGCTGGAAGCAAACTGATAGAAGCAGTGAAAGATAGGATCCAGTATAGCTAGGGTAGATTTAGAGGACCACCATAGACCATGTCCGCAGAGTCAAACAGTGAGAGAATTATTTTTAAAACAACCTTATGCCAAACTGGGAGTGGAAGACAGATTTATTCCTGTAAAGGGCACCCTGTTAGGAGGGTAATTTCTTGAGGATGGCACCAATGAAAGTCAAGGTGATTATCAAGCCCCACCCCTAGGTACTTGAAAGAGGGGACTGACTCAAGAGATGTGCCATCAAAGGTAGAAAAGAAAGGGGTCTGGTCAAGTCTACTAAGCTGATGGTATGAACCAAATAGCACAGAGACATTTTTTGGGGCATTCAATTGAGAGCTGGTTTGTGCAGAACAAGTGTTGGACATTATCAAAGTGATGTTGCAGGTACTGTTCCAACTGAGTGATGGAGGTTCTGGAGGCATAACGGACTGTGTCATCAGAGTACATATTTATATTAACAGAGATCCAGTCATTCAGAAAAGGATAGGGCCCAGAACTAAGCCTTGAGGTACCCTAGAGGTTATGAGGCGGGGAGCCGATACAGGGCTACCAGAGACAGATCAATTCAATTCAAAATTGTGATTAATACATATTACACTTCAACAAGATTAAATAAGATAATGGCGAAATATACTACAAATTGCTGGTGATGTGATAATGAAAATGCTGCTATGCTCCACTCATTTTGGGGATGTAATGTAATAAATTCTTGGTGGAAAAAATCTTTTGATTACATCAGTAAATTAGGTGTCAAGGTTCTAATAGATAATTTTGTGGACATTAAAAATGAAAGATAAGTATCAATAAAAAAAGAATAGCTAATAACATAGCAATGAAAATAATTATTTCCCCCCATATGGAATGGAGACAACTATTCTTAACTTATTTATATGAAGTAAAGTTTTTTCTACTAATTATAGTGAGTTGTAGATGATATAAGACATAGTGGATAATAAAGTTGAACAGACTTGATTATATATTTGTGGAATTGAAATCACCACGTGTGCTAACTTAAATGATTTTACTCCTTTTTCATGATTGTATATTTTGTATGTAAACCATTTTGATCTGTTCCCAAATATAAAAAAAATAGTTTTAAAAAGATGGATAGAGGAGCTGACATGGATTCCCAAACCTAGACAGACAGAACCCAGCACACCCCAACTTATTAAAGAGGAGAGGATAGGCAACAGAATCAAATGCCTTAACTGGGTCAATAAAAGTGGCAGTCAATACATGACCCCTATTCATCACATTTAGGATGAAGTCAGTGATATACAGGAAGGAGAAGACTGTGGAGTTGGCTTTCTGAAAGCTAGACTTGAAGAGAAAGAGGAAGTAGACAGTATCGAGAAACTCTGAGAGCTGAGAGAAAAATTGCTTTTTCTGGAGTTTAGCCAGTGAGGCAAGGAGAGAAATAGGGCAATAGTTACCAGGGGTACAGGTATCTCCCCCATTGTGGAGGGGAAGAACTCTTGCCTGTTTCCAGCAAGTGGAAAAAGAGGAATGCTGAAAGGAGAGTTTTAGCAGCATGGAAAGGTGGGCAGTGATGGCAGGGGCAGAAAGATAAAGAGGTTTTGGATCCGAACCATGAGGATGAGACTTTTAGAAGATTAAGAGTAAGAAGAGTAGAGAAAACATCAGAAGTCGAGACTGGAGAGAAAGGAAATGAAGAAGGAGAGAGGGAGGTAGTAGAAGTAGATAAGAAAGTAGGTGAGGGAGGAATAGGGAGGGCACAGGAGGTGAAATGAGTGTTGAAAGCAGCAGTAACCTTTGAGGGCTCAGAGATGACCAAGGAAGGGTTGCTGAGTTTGAGTGTAGGTGTGGATCTATGCGAGGGGGGGTCAAAAATGGAATGGATAGCCCTCCAGAACTTACTTGGGGAATTGATATTGTTCTGGAGATATAAGGTAAAACAATTGACTTTCATCTCTCTGAGAGACTTTGTGCAGACATGCAATTGAGGGTACCTCAACCAGTCCTAGTGGGAACCAGAGGACATATGGAGGGACCAAGATGAGTCATGGGCCTTAAGGAGAGAGGTGAGTTCAGTGCTGACCCAAGGCAGATGGAACCCTTGTACCTGAGATCTCCTCAGGTGGGCGTGCTTGTCCCAGTCAGATGAAGTGGAAAGAAAAGAGGGAGAGGGCAACATTTATGTCAATGGATTTGACAAGAAGAGCCCATTTTTTTAATTTTTTTTATTAGTATTTTATTTATTTGGTCTAGGATTACAGTAACCTTTGAGCCCATGGCTCTTTTACAAAGGTTCCACGTCACATGTTACAAAGGACTACACAGGTTGCAAAACAGAACATTGGGTTTCAATTAGAGAACACAGAAAGGAAAAAGCATAAGAAGCTGTGAAGGTGAGTGTAATTGTGGTAGGAGGGGGGGTAGGAGGAAAAAATGAGATGGGGCAGTAGCAGGAGGTCAGAGAGGAGCAAGGGGAGAATAGGGTTAGGGGGAGGGTGGATAGTGAGGGGGGAGGCATGGAGAGGTGCAAGGCAGCCAAGGCGGCATTGTCAATGTCATAAGTGTGGGAGAGAAAGGTGGCCCTGGGAGGGCAAGTGCGGTGGGCAAGGGGCCCTGCAATGGTGAGCACAGGAGGATGGGTGCTAAAATTATTAGCCAGGGCAATTGCAGGTGCTGGAGGCAACAAGGGGGTTATGGAGCCTGGATTTGAAGGCACCAAGTCCGGAGGTAGTGATAAATCATCGGCAGGATCATTTGGAGGACCACATGTCATCCAGGAGGCTGCCCAGTATTTGAGACCTGAAAGACTGGGTCCAGAAGTATCTTGGGGGTGCTTAAGGGTGATGAATTTTTCCAGATATGGTAGGCCATGCAGTGGTGACTGATGGAGTCCTAAAGGGTACCTGCATTACAAATTCTATGGGGATGGGAGGTAAGTAGCCAGTAAAGCAATGAGTATTTAGGAGACTGAGGATTGTGATGTACTGGGTCAGAGATAAACTGAGAAAGGTCAAGTGACTGAGGCTTTTGAGTAAGAGATTTGCGAGGAGAGGACCAGTTTAAATTAAAGTCCACAAAGATAATAAGTTCACCAGAAGAGGAGAGCATGAGTAGAGGGGTGAGTAAGGAAATGACAGAATCTTATTTGGCCTTGGGGGACCAGTAAATACCATGAAGAAAGATCAGAAAAGAGTGAGAACAATCTCATGGGAAGAGGCGGCAGTAGCGTGAAGGACAATGCTACAGTAGAGGGTACAAAGGACAAAAATAAGTATACCACTACTTCTCTTACCCCAATCCTGCCAAAAGGGTGTGAAGCCAGGAATTAAGATGTCACCATCACTGATCCTAGCAGAGAGCCAGGATTCAGTGATGACTAGGACATCAGGGTTAGTTTGTAGAACCCAGGCCCTAAGCTGGTCAAGCTTTGCTAAAAGACCCCTCACATTAAGATATAAAATACGAAGACCCCTTGGGTCAACTGCTGTACTTGGGGTATGGCCTGCAAAGTCACGTGCAATGCAATCTACAGGTCTGGGGTCAGGTGTGATGGTGCAGCTGCATTGCATATGGCCCAAAGGATGATGTACAAAGCAAGATACAGGTCTGGGGCCATACCTGCTTTACATAGTACCTGAATGAGTATGTGCAAAGCAAGCTACAGAGCTGGGCCTATGCATGACAGTTCAGCTGCTTTGTGTATGGCCCACAGGACCACGTGCAAAACAAGCTACACGCCCAAGGCCATACTCAACAGGGCACCTGCATAACATATGGCCCCAGTGCCAAGTATAAAGCAAGTTACAGACCTGGGTGGGCTGATGGGGCACCTTCTCTACATATGGCCTTCCGGGCCATTCTCAAAGCAAGCTACAGACTTGGGCCAGTGCATGATTTGTCAGCTGCTTTGCACATGGTCTGCAGAGCCTTAAGCAAAGCAAGTAAGAAAAGCAATCTATCTCAAAAAGACAGAAAATTGATTGAAAGTCACTATGTTAATGTACAAGTTAAGGTTTAATAATAATTGGTTATCAATTTTTTCAGTGTTGATGGCCAGTTATTATGGCAAACATGCAGATTTCCACAACGAAGCGACACTCAATATTCACTGTCTCATTCTGTTTTGAGTGCAGCAGTCCATTCATGCAGCGGCAACACTTTCACTTGTACAAGTGAAACTTAAACATAAAATGGACTTCTTTAATTTCTTATTCTTGAAATATGGCCATAGCATGCTGTAAAAAACATTAAAAGAGCCCTAAACCCAGCTTCACTTGAGTCTGCCTGTCTGTATCTCAAGTGCAGCATTTCCTACATCACTGTCTTTGACAGTAAAGCGGAGACAGTGCAATAGTACATTGTTATTCAATATGGTTTCTAGCAGTTATTTTTAAAAAATAAAAGTGGCCTCTCAAAAGGTGTACAGAAGTCTTCCTGTGACGGTTTTCCTCAGGTGCAGTGATAAACAGTTTTGCCAAACAGCAAGGTTAGTGTTTCATTCTTTTATATCAATTGCTTGCATTTTCTTTGGCGGGGTAGAAATAAACTGAGGATCAGTTATTATATAAAATAAATCATGGGCTGGTGTAATTGCTCAAATATAATACACACTCTCAGTGTGTGATGCTTGATAAACCCCTTAAGCGTCACTCTTGGCATTTGTGTAGCATCACACACATTGGGTGTGTATTAAATTCTCATAATGCATGGCATTCCATGTATTATTCTATATTTATTGAAGCAACAAAAGTAAAAGGAAAGGGAAAGAGGAAATTGTTTAACCAAGAATGGCACACTAAGCCAAAACTTGTTTCTAGGTGTGACCTGGGAGTACAAGGAAGTTAAGTGACTTGCTGAGGGTCACACAGTATGCAAGTGGGGGCTGTGGGATTCAAACCCAGGTTGCCAGGTTTTCAGCTCAGTGCTCTTAACCAAATAAATACAAAGTGAGGTTTTCTTTATAATCCTAACTCCCACTTCCCCCTGACACATCTCCCTCTCCTGTGAAGCTCACCAAACTGAATGCCAGAGCACAACACAGTATCTGATAAGCAGATGCTTAGTGTAGGGATTGTAGGGCTTTGCAGGAAGTCTATTACTGGCCTAGGGCATTTTCTAACAGGTCAGCTACATTCTGTATGGCTCACAGGACCATACACTAAGCCTCC
Organism: Neoceratodus forsteri; assembly: GCA_016271365.2. Classification (NCBI taxonomy): domain Eukaryota; kingdom Metazoa; phylum Chordata; order Ceratodontiformes; family Ceratodontidae; genus Neoceratodus; species Neoceratodus forsteri. The sequence goes on along the minus strand of CM057456.1, from coordinate 1,169,410,165 downwards.
TACTGGTCCTGGGCAGTAACTGATGGGTCAGCTGTGGGCCATACACAAAGCAAGCCGTTGGCTCGAAATAATGTCTGATGGGTCACCTGCTTTTGGGATAGGCTGCAGGGACATTTATAAAACCTGCTGGATGGTGCTTTGGTATTTGATTTGGTGGGGTTCACGGAGGTGAGGGGATTGGAGGTAGGGTTCAGATAACCCTAACACTGCACTACCTTACTTTTGTTGCTTTAATAATAAACTCTAATGTGTGTAATAACATTTTTGTTATGAATATGCAAGCAATAATACCCAACAGGGTGGGCGGTAGTGGGCTATACCTGCCCTCCCAGGGGCATAATGAGGTCCGATGCCACAGGCAGAGGGTCTCATAGCCCCGGAAGAGTAGGTGTAATACCACCACCACTGGAGTGATATTATGCATATAGAAAATGGGCGTTCAGCTTAAATTTTAATACAGTGCTTAACAATAGGGAGAATTTTAAAAAATTGAAAAACTAGAACAAAAAGGTTTATGGTCCCTACACTGTTGCCTTTTCTGCCTGGCATAGTTGCCAGCAGAGGGCGTATCTAGAGTAGGCTAGCAGTTTAGCTAGGGCAGAGTTTAAACTTCTGTTTAAACTGGGAACATTTTTGGTCTCTGTAGCAAGAGACTCCCTTTAGTTTGTTTTTTTGTTTACACATGCAAACTCTTTTGATGCCCCCCCCCCCCGCTGGCCGCACTATTGATGTGCTCTGAAGGTAGGGAAGGTCTTAAATATACACTTGTGGCTAATCCAAAGGGAGTTGTTACCGAGACTGTAACCCTGAAAGAGGAATCGCCTTTTATTGGCGCCAGTTGCAGTCTGCATGAAACCCCAGTACACTGCTGATACTACCGCTGAATTGGCTTCATGAATGCTGCCATGCTGTGTCACTGTTATTACGGTCCCATTTCTCACACTTGCTTCTACTGTTTGTGGACACCCTGCAGGGATTTTGTCAGTATTCCCTTCTGCCTCATGCCACTCTTCGGCCCGGGACTTACAATGGGAGCTGGTGGCATCTCTTGACTGCACTGGAGTGGTACTTTCTTAAAGTGCTTTCCCGCAGGCTTAGAAAGAAACTGTAAGTGCTGACAGGGCTGTGAATAAATCAATGTTCAAACTGCATGCATATGAATGATGGGGGGAGGGCAAGAAGAGGGGGAGCAGCGGGGCTCGGAAGTGTGAAGGAGGTGTAGTTTCAAACTAAATTTTCCCTCGAAGAAGCAGTTTTTGTGGGAAAAGTGTGTTTTGGCTACCTTTCTTTTCTACTGGAATTTAGGTTTTTTTCTGTCAGCCTCTCCTTTTCTTGCCTGCTAAACGAGAGAAAAAATGGCAGTTTTGCAGTTTCATTTTGGGGGTGGCAGAGAGATTTCAGTGGGTAATGGGGCAGTTGGGAGAGGGATTGTTTTAGGTGGACATTGTTGTCTCATAAATGCCCACCTAGACAAGTGTCTCACCCAATCAGAAGCCTCAGAGTGTTTTGCCCATTTTCTAAACATACATATATATATATAATACAAAATCAGACGTGTCCCCACATTAAAAAAGCATCATGGGCTGCATATTTCTTTGTCTTATATATGTATGTATATATATATATATATCCCTCTTCTTCTCTACTTTTTTCTCATACCCTTTCTCTACAGGTAGCATCACAGAAGTTGCTTTCCCTCTACGTAAGTTTTTTCTGCATCTATTGTATAATTGTTGCCCATTTATTACTCCCCCCTCCCCTAGTACCCTAGCCTCCTGGATGAGGTTAGGGGTAGACACCAAAAACCATTTACCATTTGGCTAACCCCCTAATTCATTTAGCTACCTCCGCGTTTGTTTTATTTATGCCTTTTTTCAAAGCAACACCTACAAAAGTGTCAAAGATCACTAGTTAAGAGAGGCTAATGGAAATTAAGAAATTAATTAAAAAATATTAAATGATTCGATGGCTAATCTGTAAGTCAGCACTGGCCCCCAGTGCATATAAAGTACCATTTTATTTTACTGTAAGAATAAAATCCTTGGCTTGCTGTTAGCTTGGACAATTTTTGTAATTTGTACCTTACTGGTTCTTATGTATTTATTCAGTTGTCTTGCGCATGTTACACCATTCCCCCAGGTTGTCCTTGGATATGACCTTGGCTTAGTGTGTCTTACCTGGGTAACAATTTTAAATAAATACATTTAATAAAGTGTGTGTGTGTGTGGGGGGGGGAGTTAAGAGCTTACTTTTTATGCAAGTTATTTCAAACATATTCCAGTTGGTTTTACATGTTTCTCAAGTAAAATATGCTTGCTCCCTGCCTTGTTTAGCTTAATTATTTCTGCTCTCCTCCTAGGTGGATAATATTAGTTTCCTCATAATGCCCACATCAAGGTACTGTTCTTCAGACACTGCAGGAACTGTGCAGTACTCTCCTAACCTGCATAGATATGGCATGGTCAGGCTGGCACCCAAGCAATACTGAAGGAAATAAAATCAAGTAACAAGTGCTCAGGGTAGGAAGCACTTAGAAAAGCAAATCTGACAAACACACATATAAATATTTATTAATTTTAGCTGGTAACTGGCTTTGGTTTTTAATTTTATCTACTACTTTAACGTGACCCACCTCTACTGCTGGAAAACAAAGTAACTATGCATGTCTGCCTATTCATTCCATGGGATCTAGGAAGCAGAAAATGTCTGATTATGTGAAAGTTACTAGTATTATTGTTCAGGAGAAATTCAATTGAAGCTTCTACACTTGCAGTAAATTACTTGCAACCTGGACTGGGTCTGAACTGTTACCTTCCTACTTCGCCATTCTCACTTGTAAAACTGAACCACCTACAGCACTTTGCAGTGTCAACTGGGCTAATTTTAAAGCTGTTGCATGAGGCGACTAGATTAAGAGAAATGTTTAATAAGTCTGTATGTATCAGAGCACCATTTTTCACGATTGTAAAAACTTCTTTCTGTTGAGTGTTCTTGTGTCCTGGTTATAAGCAAACATACAAGTAGATGGCTTTGCTGATTTTCTCATTTAGATATAATTTACTAGGGTGATTTTATAAAATGACTGACAGGTAACATTTTTTACTCTACTTTCCTCAACACCATATTCATAATGCTGACTGTGAAGGATTTTGATGCTATGTATCTTTGATAGTTCATATGATATCTTGAGGGCTAGGATCTCCATTACACTTTTACCAAAGAAGTCTGCTTCATGCCTTCCAATTCTTATACCAATTCATCTACGCTTGTGAGATTACATGTGCATAAAATATGCACCAGTCTAGATCTCTGAAATGTTGACTGTGCACAACTATATTTCATATTTAAGAAAACACTTTGCGAAGAAATATCATTCTGTATTTTGGATACCTGTATGGTTTTGTTATGCTGTTGAAGATGCCTCCTGAATGCCTTTCTGTTTCTTCATGAGTGCCCCTGGTTAACATTAATGTTTTAAAACTTCTAAGTGCTTTTATGAATATGTTCTCAGACATTCATCAAAATTTTACTTGGGACATTAAATTACATTTTAGAAACATCATCGGCAGAAAAAGAGAGAGAGCATGGGAGGGAGGGAGGGAAAGCGAAAGTCAGTGAGAGTGAGAAAGAGAGAGAGTGATGATGAGTGATGGTAAAACTGACAGAAAGAGAAAAAAGCCATTAAAGTACTGTAGCATCATGGGAAAGAACATCTTAAAGATAATACTATCAGCACAATCAAAAACAGCAACGTACTGATTTTCTTTCCATTGTATTTCATTCATGAAGCAAGATACATTGCTTTGTAATTCTCAGATACTTCTACTCCTTTGCCATGCCAACCATGATAAAACTAAGCATTTCCCAAATCCACCCTGGCCAGACGGGAACCACTGTTCCTCTCATTTTGCCACTTCACCCTGTACTGCCCTCCCCATTCTCAAAATAGCTCCCTTTACTCCTCTGCTGCACTCCTTTCTCTTGAAGCCAGGCACTTATCCCACAGTGCCCTTTTTTGTCTCTGAATGCTCGTTTGGCTCTCTCCCCACCTTAAATTAGCTCACTCCCCACCTACCCCATCTCCACAGCTTATTCCCTTCAAACTTCTGACGCCTGTTCAGTCTCACTCCCTCACACTAAATCCTCTGCAGGCCAAGCTGCTTTTGCCTTTCATTTGTCCCAGCTGTGGTGTAATCTACACTTGTTATCTGCTCTGCCTCCACTCCTTCGTCACTAAAATCCCATCTCCGTGACCTCTTTCAAATACATTTTGAAGAGTGGGGAAGGAATGTTTACCATCAGAAATGTGTGCTAGCATTATCTGACACATTTTGTTTGTTATTGACACTTTATCCAATGTGCATAATAAAAGAGTATCCCTAGGGGAACAGATTTTTAAAAAATGGCCTGTGTCAGCTATAGTTGTTGACTTGAGTCATTGATTACAAACCTAGTGGCAACAGTGGTTTTATAGATGTCTAAAATAATTAAAAATCTACTGATGATTAATCGAAGGGATTAAGGAATCCAGGTGAGGAATACTGTTCTGCAAAAAAATGGTTTTATGACATATTTTTGTCAAACAACACACACTGCTGCTTTAAATTTGATTTGTTTGTGATTATTGGAAATTTATAGTAAACCAAAATTGATGCATACTTCACATTTATGCATTAGGGTAATTCTATTACAAGGTAGTTGTGTAAAGCAGCATTGCACGTTACAGTGAACATTTTGAACATGCGTTTTGATTCCATTTTAGAGTTCCCTTTTACTCTTGTTTTGTAAGATTGCCCAATTTCTCTTGACTTGTAAGATTCTCCCTTTTGTTTTGAGTCTGTTTTAACATTTTTTAGACTTAAAATAATTGAAGGGGATCTCCTTCAAATATGGCAGGCTATCCTCTGGTTTTCATAAGTATTATCAGTTGTTTTTGAACACCCATTTTTATAATAACATCACATTTATTATGATTAATGTGAACTAATATGCAGTACTGGAACAGATTAACAATTGGGCACACAGGTGAAGTTGTCCATGGCCTAGAGTGTGAGGTGTTTCCCCTGTAGAATGAGTAGCTTATCATAGATGGTGCTTTCTTATGATAGGGAAGACCGGGAGCCACTGCACTCTGCTTGGTGGCAGTGGTGAGGGACCCTGACTCACTTGATGTCCCATCCCAACTCCTATTGGGCATGCCATTGACTCATCATCTCACATTATCACGTTACCGATTGTTAATCAGTTTTGATGTCATCTAGCACAGTAGAGAGAAAGCAGTCAACCACTACTGCACTGACAATGGTGTGTCCACTCCACACCTCTGTGTGGCATCACCCTACTGATGCCACACTGGTGGCCCCACCAGAACATCTCCCCATTGCCAAAAGACAGTTCAGTCCTCCAGTCTGCGTGATGTCTCCAAGTCAGAGGTCTTTTCTAATGCCTTTAATCTTTCTGCATATCAAGGCACTGTATAAGGGAAAATATTGATCCTGTATTTCTCTATTTTACATAGATACATAGCTACATAGACACTGTCAGCAGATAAGGGCCTATGGCCCACCTAGTCTACCCAAGTTCACTTTATGTTTTTCTAGAAGTTTGTTGCCCCTTACCCCTGACCTCCAGAATTCCCTTATGTCTATCTCATGCATTCTTAAATCCCGTGATTGTTTCAGCCCCCACCACTTCCTCTGGCAGGGTGTTCCACTTGTCCATCACCCTTTCTGTGAAGATGTTCTTCATCATGTTTCCTCTGAATCACCCTCCCTCCAACTTCATCCCATGCCCTCTAGTCCTGGAACATCCTTTTTGCTGGAAAATAGTGTATTCCTGCACTCTGTTCCTACCTGTAAGGTACTTGTATGTCTCTATCATATCCCCTCTCTCCCTCTTCTCCTCCATGGAGTACATATTCAAGTTCTTCAGCCTGTCCTCATAGGACTTGTGATGCAATCCCTGTACCATCTTTGTTGCCCTCCTCTGAACCTTCTCTACCCTGTCTATGTCCTTACGTAGGTAAGGTCTCCAGAACTGTACACTGTACTCAGGTGGGCCTCACTAGTGTCTTGTATAGTGGAATTATGACCTCCCTTTTCCTGCTGGTGATGCCCCTGCCTCTGCATCCCAGCATCCTAGTTGCTTTATCTGCTGCCTTGTCACACTGTTTCCCTACCTTGAAGTTATCAGAGATGATAACCCCAAGGTCCCTTTCCTGCTTGGTGCATGCTATATCACCAACCGCCCAACTGATATGTTGTTCCAGGGTTTTTATGCCCCATATACATTATCTTGCACTTCATTGCATTGAATTTTGACTGCCAAACTTTGACCATTCTTCAAGCATCTACAGGTCCCTCCTCATTCTGTCTACACCCTCTGGCATGTCCACTCTGTTACAGAGCTTTGTGTCTTCAGTGAACAGAGAAATCTGCCTTCTAAGCCCTGTGCAATGTCACTGATGAAGACGTTGAATAGGACCGGTCCCAGCACTGATCCCTATGGTACCCCATTGGTCACTATTCCCTCTGTGGAGTGACAGCCATTTATCACCACCCTCTGTATCCTGCCGCCCAGCCAATTACCTACCCAATGCACCACTGTTCTGCCCACTCCCATATTCCCCAGTTTGTATAATAGTCTTCTTTGTGGCAGTGTCAAAGGCCTTGCTGAAGTCCAGATAGGCCAAGTCCACTGCCCTTCCCTGATCCACCTCCCTTGTCACTCAGTCAAAAAATTCAATGAAGTTGGCCTGGCATGACCTCCCCCCAAGAAAACCATGCTGCCTTGGATCCTGTAGTCCGTTGACAACCAGATGTTCCACCAATCTCTCCTTCAGTAGTGCTTTCATGATCTTTCCCACTAATGAGGTCAGACTGACTGGTCTGCAGTTCCCTACTTCCTCTTTGTTCCTGCTTTTGTATAAGGGGACTACATCTGCTATCCTCCACTCTTAGGGTACCACTCCTGTTTCCAGTGATCGGCTAAACAGATTGCCAGAGATTCAGCCACCACCTCTCTTAGTTCCTTTAGGACCCTGGGGTGCACCCCATCTGGCCCCATTGCTTTATTGACTCTTATTCCTTCCAATTCCTTTAGGACCCTTTCCTGTGTAAAGGGACTTGTATCCATTTCTGCGCCGTTCCCACCCCTTATATTCTCTTCAGACCCATTACCCTCCTCTTCCTCAGTAAAGACTGAGCGGAAATATCTGTTCAGTATGTCAGCTTTACTGTTGTCATCCTCCATGTGGCCCCCATCCTCCCCCTTCAGTCTCACTATCCCTCCCTTTGCCCTTCTTTTTTCACTTATGTACCTGTAAAAGGTTTTGTCCCCTCTATGCACTGATTTTGCAGTGTGGTCTTCTGTTTGAGCTTTGGCTTCCCTTACTGACCTCCCTGCCTCCCTTTGCTTCTCCTGGTACTTCTCCCTATCCCCTTCTGCGTGTGCCTTTTTGTATTACCTGAGTGTGATCTTTTTGACTTTCACTTTCTCTGCTACCTCCTTGGAAAACCATAATGGCCTCCTCTTCCTTTTCCCCTTGCTAACCTGCTTAATGCATAATTCTGTTGCTCTTATGATCCCTGCTTTAAATATTGCCCACTGTTCCTCAACCCCTGATTCCCTCCCCATTCCCATTAGTGCCTCTTTCAGGCATCTGCCCATTTTCCCAAAGTCTGCCCCCCTAAAATCCAGGATGTGTTTTTGTGTGGTTGATTCTTCTCCTTCTGTGATTTCAAACCACAGTGGCTAGAGGTCACTGTTCCTCAGGTGCTCCCCCACTGTTACTCCATCACACTGTCCCTTTTGTTAGTACGAGGTTCAGTATTGCCTTCTGCCGAGTTGGTTCCATGACCAGTTGCTTGAGAAAGGCACCTTGAAGGGAGTCCAGGATAAAACTGCTCCTGGTTGATACTGCTGCTGGGTGGCTCCAGTCCATGTCTAGAATATTGAAGCCTCCAACCAGCACCACCTCACCCTCGTCTGCCATCCTTTGGATGGCTAGCATCATCTCCCTATCTGTTTCTTCCTCCTGAACTGCTGGTCTGTAGACTCCATTTTTCTTTCCAGCTTAACCCACAGTATCTCTCCCCCATTTTGTTCCTCCTGGATCTCTGTAGCCTTTATGCCATCTTTCACATAAAATGCCACTCCTCCTCCCTTCCTGCCTGCCCTGTCTCTTCTGAATATGTTGTAGCTGGGTATGGCCATCTCCCCGTCATGGTTATCATTACATCAGATCTCTGTGATGGCCACAATGTCCAGGTTCAAGTGCACCATGGCAGCCTCCAGATCCTCCATCTTGTTGCTAAGGCTCCTGGTATTGGCATGGCTTTCCATGTTGTGAACTCCCTGGACTGTTTGGCTGTTTTACTCCAGCCCCCTCCCTGACTGTCCTTTATCCCTGGTTTTATTTATTTAGTTTTTGCTGACTGGGTAAGTGCACTAGACAAATTCTGCCTGTTTTCATTCATGACCCAGGGAAGGGGATACAGATGAATGCCAACTGACCTTGAACTAGATTAAGCTGTTGGTGGTATTTTAGTACCCTCCCTGCTGTCTGCCCTTCTGTTAAATTTTGCCCCCTTTCTACCTATCCACCCCCCTTGGTTCTTATCTCCATCTTTTGCACACTGCTTTGTAAAGATATCCACTCTTCCTGTTCATGGTTCCACTGCTAGCTATGGGGGGGGGTGGGCAATTAGGTACCCTCCGTGCTGGCCTGCCACTCCCCCGGCTAGTTTAAGTGCTTGTCCATGTGGCAGTTAAACTTATCATTGAGTGCTTGGATTCCCCTCCAGGATGGATGCAGGCTGTCAGGCTTGAACAAGCCCCCATCCCTCCAGGTGGGTACCCAGTCACCAATTAATCCAAACCCTTCCTCAAAGCACCAGTTCTTCAACCATGAGTTAAAGTTCCTGGTGCATGTGCCCCTACACTCTCCTATGTCTCTCACAAGTAGTACTTCCGAGAAGGTGTCAAAAGTAGCTATGTGCTTGAGACCACTCCCCAGTTTCCTAAACTCTTCCTGAACTTCCTTAGACTCCCTGTTTGCCAGGTCATTAGTACCTAGGTGGATAATGACATCCAGCTCACCCTCCCGTCTTGTCTTCCCATTGATCCCCAGGATCTTGCTCCCATCCTGCCATGCCATGGCACCTGGTCAACACCTCACCTCCCTGTCCTCCCCCCTCCTGTGTTCCTAGCTGGATCCCTCTTATGATAGAGTCCCCCACCAGGATTCACTTACTTCTCCTCCTCTTGGGTCCACTGCTCTCCCCACTGAAGCCACCTCCTTAGTTGACCTCCACATCCTTCCCTTCTACTTCTCTGGGTACCTCTGTTTTGTCCCCATTTGCCAGTGCAACATATGAGTTCTGGAGTGGAATAGGATTTGGGATGTAGCTCTGCCTGACCACCCTAACCCTCCCCAAGCCCACCATCACCCAAGTGCTTCTCGTTCTTGGCATCCTTTGAGGCAGCTGCGTTGGACTGGGTGGTCTCTGGATAATTGTGAAGGTACTCCTGACCCAGTTTACTTCCGATCTGAGTCTGGCTACCTCATCCCATAGTCCAGAGAGATGCCTGCAGATAGGGCAGCACCTCAGTGTCCAGAAGGTCTGCCTGAATACGGCTGCCCTGTATCCACTGCATTGCACCACTCCCCACGTTATACTGCACTTATACTGCTATTCCAGTACTTGTCTGTTACTGAAGCTCTCCTTGTAGTTCCCTCTTTATTAATTTACTGTCCTGAAAACCCTGCCACCGATCCTCAGATACTTTTTTTAAAGAAGAAAAATAAAAAAACAAACAAAAAAAGGAGTCAAAACACTTGTGCTGAGGGCAGGCTTCCTCACGTTTATGCCCCTCCTACTCCACAACCCCTGCAACTCCCTGTGCTTGGCTGCTGTCAATCAGATTTAACAGGGCATATAATTAAGAGTGTGGGGCAAGGGAGGGAGAGTGGGCTGAGCTGAGTCAGAGGTCAGACAATTAGCACCCCTTCCCCAAACTATAGGGCAAGACAGACAAGACAAGACAAAATTTGCAGCAAGTAAAGACAGCAAAGGAAAACAGTACCACTACGAGCACACCAAACTAGGTTTTACATTTTCAACAGCCCAAAAACAATTCTAAATAAAGACAGCAAAGAAATAACAGTACCACTAAAAGCCCATAAATCTAGGTTTAAAACAAAAACAGCAATGAACAGTTACTGCACTGCACTGGAATGAATGTGGATCCTTCCCCTTCTGGCCTCTTCTCTTTTCAATTGTCTTGTTGCTTCATTCTAATGTGCTGTGGTGAAAATAAACGCAAATTTAGAGGCCCAAGTAATAATTATACCACGCATAAAGGGGGCATCCCTAGACATCAGCTGTAACATTACATCCATTTATAGAGTGCTACTAAGTATAAAGAACATTTGTGATAATAGACATCTATTTAAATATGGAACAGTGGAGATGTATGTGGAATTCTGAGATGTAAAATGATGGATCTCCTTCCAAATAGGGGACATTTAAGGCCCATGTACACAAAGGTGTTCTAAAGGGTTAAAGGAGGGACATCCCTCCAAATGTGGGGCAGCTGAGAGATATGGAAGGGTTCTGAGTGGTATGGGACAGTTGAGAGGTATGAAGGGATTTTGAGTGGTAAAATAAGGGATCTTCTTTCTAATGTGGAGCAACAGCTAAGGGATACACAGAGTGGTTCTGAGAGGTGAAATGAGGAACATACTAACATACTTATATGGACAAGTAGAGATGTAAAAATAGAAGAGAGAAAGACATAAGTACCTTAGCTGGGATTTGAACCCAGGCCACCCCAGAATACCATTCCAGTTGCATTACCAGCTGTGCCACAAAGGCAACAGGGAACCTAGCACTTCCAGAACCACCTTTTTATTTCTCCAATGCACAACCCGGTGCTGCATAGATAATTACATTTTCATACACAAAGGTGTGGTGTGCACATATACGGAATTCAAACAAACAGAAGACAGAAATAAATAAGTGCCTTAGCTGGAATTAGAAAAAGAGCTATTTACAACTAAGGGGAACAGCAATGAGAGCCACAATGGCCCCCCCACGTACATAGAAACATAGAATTTGATGGCAGATAAGGACTGCTTGGCCCACCTAATCTGCCCATTTCCCTACCTGATGGATAAGCTGCAGATTCTAGTTAATCAACAGCTTAATTCCTCCTACCCCCACTAGAATTGCCTTATGTCTGTCCCATGCATTCTTGAATTCTCCCACTGTGCCTGACTCCACAACCTCCTCAGGAAGGCTGTTCCATGCATCCACAACCCTCTCTGTGAAAAAATACTTTCTAACATTACCTCTGAGCCATCTCCCCCTCTATCTTCAAATTGTGCCCCCTTTTTTTTGCACATCTCTTTTTCTGAAAGATGCTACCCTCTTGTACTTTGTTAATTCCCTTGAGATACTTGAATGTTTCTACCATGTCCCCCCTCTCCCTCCTTTCCTCAAGGGTATACATATTAAGCTGCGTTAGTCTCTCCTTGTATGTCTTCTAGTACAGACCCTGCACCATTTTGGTTACCCTCCTCTGAACAGCCTCCACTCTGTCTATATCTTTGTGGAGATGGGGTCTCCAGAATTGCATGCAGTACTCCAGATGGGGTCTCACCAACTGTCTGTACAGAGGGATAACAATTTCCTGTTTTCTACTGTTGATACCTCTCCCTATGCATCCCATATCCCCCAGCCCTCCTTACTGCCTTCTCACATTGCTTGCCCACCTTTAGGTCATCTGATATAACTACTCCTAGGTCACTTTCGATTTTTGTTGTTGTTATTATCTCACTCCCCATTGTGTACTCTTCCCCTGGGTTTTTGTTTCCCAGATGCATTACCTTGCACTTCTTTGCATTGAATCTGAGTTGCCACATATTTGACCATTCCTCCAATCTTGCCAAGTCCCTTTTCATTATTTCCACCCCACCTTGTGTGTCAACCCTGTTGCAGATCTTTGTGTCATCTGCAAAGAGACATACTTTTCCTTCCAGGTGCTCTCCAATGTCACTTATAAAGACATCAAAGAGGACCGGTCCCAGTACCAAACCCTGTGGTACCCTGCTAGTTACCCTCCTTTCTTCACTGTGGACTCCATTTACTATTACCCTTTGCGTCCTGTTGTCCAGACCATTTTTTATCCAGGCTAACACCTTGGTAGCACACTAACATCTTCATGTCAGAGTTTGAAAATACCCATATCAACAATGCTAACAACATCTACAGCCAATATCTACTTATCTACTTCTGTACCGGAGATTTATTGATGACATATTTATAATATGGGGGAATACAGAAGCAAAATTAAATTATCTGAATAACTTCACCCCATACTTGAAATTTACCATGAACTATGACAAAAAGGTCACAGTGGACAATAATGCCCAATTACAGATCTTTATAGGAAACCATCTGACAAAAATAACATTTTACATACCAGAAGCTGCCACCCACCATAATTAAAGAAAAGTATCCCATATACTCAAACACTGTGACTTAAGAGAAACAGTGGTACGCTGGAACATTATGAAAGTAATATTATGGAAATGCAAACAAGATTCAGGAACATAGAGTATTCAGAGATCTTCAGGAGGCTTTTGAGAAGGCGGAGAACATACCATGAGAAGATTTGCTCAAGGACAAACCAAAATAAGCTGAAAGAATTTTGATGACCACATCATACTCTGACCACTTCAATAAAATCAAAGAAGCATTATACAAAAATTAGCCTATTATACTAGCCACCAATCTAGGTCAGGTAATATTTAAGGAAAATCCATGGATCACAGTGAAAAAAAAGTCTACAAGTATTGGTAACAAAATTGTTAGAACGTAACACTAGAAACCTGAAGCATCACCATCAACCTGGCTGACCACTGACCTCAAATAATTTTTCAGCTGTAGGAATTGTGTCCACTGTAACGATGGAATAAAATCCAAATAAATCAAAAGCACCAACAAAGACAAAAAATATGAAATATGACTTTTTTTTGAAACTCTGTTTCTTTGCCCCCGTCCCGGGAATTCTCTCTGGCATCCTCTAACCTCTGGTCTCTACCTCCCACCTGAGACCCTTCTCCTTCTCCCTCACTCCTTCCTGACACATTCCCCACATCTGAACCCCCTGGTGAGGGGCCACCCTATCCTCTCAGGGTGCTCTATCTATAGTATAGAGTGCTGGGCCGAGAGAGTGGTTAATTGGAGAGGAGAGCGCTCAATGTTGTGAGTGTGGTTCAGGGCAGAAGTGCCTTTGCCTATCCCAGAGGGAGGGGGGGTTTTCACTTGTCTTCCTCCCGAGGAGTGTGGCATGCAATGATGCCTGTGCATGGCTACCCTGCTTGCATCTGTTGCACTCCATCCCTTACATCGACCGGTGAACCTGCAGTACCCCCGATCTCCATCGGGGGCTGCCAGAACACTGGATATCCCTGGATCCTGCCCCAGGGTAAGCAGAACAGCCCTCCAGATGCTTCATCCTCTCCCTTCCCTGCTGACCCCTGCTTACTGAGTCCATCTCTGAACCCAGGTCGCAGGCGTGGCACAAGGTGTGGTGTCCAGTGCCTTAACCCTCAGTGCCACCAGGCTGACTGAAATATGAGATTTAATAACATGCATTACAGACCATGTGATATACTGTATCATTTGTGCCTGTTCTCTGTACTATATTGGCAAAACATCATGGCCACTACAAATTAGAATTTCTGAACAAGTAGCATCAGAAGAAAAGATGAAAAATCTCCTCTGACAAGACACTTTGTTGAATCACAGCATCAAATTTCATCACTAAAGTTTTTTGGGATTGAAAAAGCCAAGAAGCCTAGGAGAGGAGGGGACTGGGAGAAATGTTACTCAAGAGAGAAGCCTGGTGAATATTTACCCGTAGCACTATAAACAGCAGATATGGACTAAATGAGAATTTGTCATGGACAACATTTCAATGAAACTATATCTGTTTTATACTGCAAAGAAACTGCCGTGCATAATTCTATATTTGTTTTTCAGCATCACAATAACATTGTGTATATATAGAGCATATTCTTTGCAAAAAAACGTCCTTAATGCACCAGTTGCATGGGTTAACTTCAGGAAAAATTTCATTTCCCATGCTGCCGAGGGCAAGCACCATAATGAGATGGTGCTCTTAATGTGCATGCCATAAATACATGGGGGGAGTGTATAATGAGAATTTAATGCACACCTGAGGGTGTGCATTAAGTTAGAGTTTTGCACTCTCCCCATGTGTTGTTTTATGTAACTGATGGGACCATTTTTGTCTGCTACTACAAGAGAAATAAAGCACTGTAAAAATTAATGTGTGTGTGTGTGTGTGATTTATTGTAACTTTTTTTGTTCAAAGGCAGTTAGGGATGTACATAAACAGTTCAAATTACTACTTGAATAATGTTAATTTATATTAAAACTGTTTATTTTATATTTTTCAGTGTTAAAAAAATTGACTGACCTGAACCTTGAAGCTGAATGTCAATATCAAGAAAATGGCAAAAGATTGATAACAGCAATCACTTCTAATAGTGTGCTAAATTAAGCAAACTTAGTTTTATGTTATTAAATATTTAAAACTGTTCTTTTTATATTGCCTAAAATCTTCTAAAAAACTTGTGTGCAAGACTGAGCTCCAAAAATCAGTTACCCTGAAGACATGCAAATGAGTGGAGTTGGGAGGTCGCCATGTTTCAATGGCAAAGACAGCGAAAAATACAGCGAGTGTTCGAGTACATTAGGGACTAGGATGAGGAAAGACTTAAGGACCTTGATATCTATTCACTGGAGGAAATAAGGGAGAGGGGAGATATGATAGAGACTTTCAAGTACTTTAGGGGAACAAACAGGGTACAGATGGAAAAGCATATTTTAGAGAAAACTCTGCACAAGAACAAGGGGGCATGATATGAGGCCGAAGGGTGGAAGGCTCAGGGGTAATGTTAGGAAGTACTTTTTCACTGAAAGGGTGGCAGAACGGTGAACAGCCTTCTAGCAGAAGTGGTGGGGGTGAAAACAATATGGGGTTCAAGAGTGCATAGGGTAGACATAAGGGTACCCTGGAGATGTGTAGAGCAGGAGAGTCGCAGATCAAATAGAATCTGGGGCTACAGCAGTAAGTAGGGAAATGGGCAGACTAGATGGTCCGCATGGTGCTTATCTGCAGACAGATTCTATGTTTCTATGGGGAAAGAACTGTCTTGTGGTGTAGCTGGTGGCTTTATGTAGTGATTTACTCATGAAGAGGAGACTATGTGGCACTATTTTACAATTTTTTTTGGTGTTAACTTATGGCCATCACCACGCTGTTCAGTGAGTGCAAGTTGTCAGTTTAATTTTCCATTGGAAAAGCTGGCATGTGTTCTCTGTTACAACAGTGAATTATAACCAGCTTTTCCTATGGAAAACAACAGTCACCAGTTATTGCATGGGTATTAAGAGCAACATGACCATTCCTCACCATAACCTATGTCTGGCCATAATTCTAAGTTTATTTTTTTTTTCTATGGAACTTTTTACCCTCCCGCTGCCACCTACTCCTGTCATCGGGCCCTGTACCGAGAGTCCCCCAGTACCATCTGACACTCCTCCTGCCATCTTGCCAGCAGGAATCCACATGGATCAGGACCTGGGAGTCCTCTGAGGGCCAATACATATGGTGACAGGGGTACATAGGCTTTTTCTCAGTTTCTGTTTCCCCTTGCAATGGCACAATGTGCAATGGCATAACAATGAGCTCCATCTCTGTGGAGATGTCCTCAAATGCCTGTGATTGGTTGCTGCTGTGTGCCCAGGCTGTGTAACCACATGGACACATCCAGGTGGCAGACAAGCAGCAGGTCACATAACCCCCCCCGAGGGAGGAGAGCCATCCATTGGGACACCCAATCCTCCCTCCCTTGGCCGACCCCCAAATGACTCATCTCTGTTCCTGAACCCAGGTTACTGGTGTGGCAGGAGGTACGGCACCAGTACCTCAGCACTCCAAGCCTCTGGGCTGGCTCCATTCTAAGTTTAGTTTCAATACAAATCAGTAATAAAATAAATTCATCCCTAAGTATTATCTCTGCACCTGGAAGTCCCACATATTTTGGAATACCATGGTAGATCCGCTATAAATTAAGAGAGACACAGTAGATTGTGACACATAGAGATACATTGCATTAATCTTAGCAACTTTCTCTCCAAAGTAAGGGAGGTTGCAGAGGGGGACCCACACAAGTACTTGAGGAGTGCAGCCCCTAGAAGGGAGCAGTGTGGTTTCCATAGTGATTAAGCTGCTAAACTGCATCACTAGCAGTGATGCAATCACACTGGAGTTCCTGTCTCCAGCATGAAAACTGCGGCTCGGCCCCTTCTGTGCTTACACAGAGAAGCAAGTAGAATGTCAGTACGTGTAATAATGGAAGCAGAGTTTGCATCGTAATCCTTGAAAAGGAACTCAGAGTGAGTTAACTTCAAAAGGCACAACGGAGCACGAGGGTTCTGATCCTTCTCTGCATGAAAACTTGGTGAGAGATTTGAATTCAACTTTACTTTAATTCACCATAACATAATAAACCAAGCATGTTTGAAATAAGAAAATGAGCATAAGCTCATGAAATGCTATTACTGTTTGTT
Organism: Neoceratodus forsteri; assembly: GCA_016271365.2. NCBI lineage: Eukaryota > Metazoa > Chordata > Ceratodontiformes > Ceratodontidae > Neoceratodus > Neoceratodus forsteri. The sequence continues at coordinate 1,169,393,495 of CM057456.1, read as the reverse complement.
TTTCAGAAGAAATAGAAAACAGCATAATACCTAGAATAGAATGTATAACATAAAATAAGAAAGACAGTAAGGTAAAAGCTTTTTTTTTAAGAAATAAAATATGAATTACTAAACTAAAGGTACATTATTTAAACTGAAGCAAAAGTGGTTTACGTTCATATACTGTATATACAAAATATTTTACAGAACCCCAGTGTTTATGCCATTTTAAACTATAACACCAACTGCTAAGATAGTTAAACATGAGGACAAAAGCAAGTCAGTTCTCCCTGCCACAATGGTGATTGCTTCAAAAATTTCTTTTAGAATTCAATGAAGATTAACTGTTTGAAAAAGTAGGATATTATAATTGCATTGTCTTTTGTTGTACTATATTACAGCCCTCAGTTGCTCTGATGAAGACACACAGCAGTCTCAAAATGTTAATTTAAATGAGAAATTATGGATGGAGCAACACTACTGTTTTGAAATTATGTGTTGGAGTTTGGAATTAATATACCAGTGAACATATGAAAATTTTAGTAAAACACCAGGAACTAAGACAAAAGACTATTTATTGGGTTGAGCACCTTAACTCTAATTTACTACTAACTGACCAGTTTAGGAGGCACTCCCCACCATATACATATATACAGTAAAAGGGAACACTGGGAAAAGCATCTTATAATCAAAGGAGAAATACGGAAATAGGGAACTGCAAAATAGCCAAATAATAAATACATAGAAAAAAATGGACAATTAGAATGCATAGCAGTACAATAGTAACAATAGTACTGTAAAATATGGTAAACATAGACCTCGAGAGGGAGAAAACAAGTTTTCAAAGACTCATTTTTTCAACAGTGGGACACAACTAGGAGAAGTGCTACCCTGGAACTTATATTTTCCAACCAGGAAGTTATATGTAACCTAAGGGTGGAGGACCCCATGGGAACGTGCAACACGGTGAATTTTGATATTGCTCTGGACACCCAATGATACATCTGGAGCATATTAGTTCTGGGTTTTAAGGGGGCACACTTTGGTGGGTAAAATCATGGGTAAAATTCTTCAGGACAGACTGAAAGAGTTGAGGGAGATAGAAGGGTCAGAGGGCAAATTGGCAGCCACTAAGAAGGATGTACTAGAGGTGATTAAGGAAAATATAAAGCATGTTAGCAAAAGCAAGATACTCAAATTCGAGTTGGTTCAGCAAAGTGGTAAAAGAGATAATCACAGAGACACAATAGAGGATTGTGTATGAGCAGACATACACTACAAGGGTATGCTTGCATTGAGAGGTTTCCTTGGTGACAGTAGACCTTGAGAGCACAGCTCGAGAGGTCTTCTGTCACCAAGGAAACCCCGAGACTTCAAGCATAACCTTGTCTGTGTATGCCTGCTCATACACATCTTTATAGTGTAGAGAAGGCACTCACATACATCGTGGATTAGTGAATGCTTTTTTTCAAATAAACAAATAGCCTAGGGAGAGAGACACATAAAATTGTCTTATCTGTTGCTGTTTTCAGGGCATCCACTCAGAGGTCTGCTTACTAGGTGACAGCACTGGCAACGGGCGGCATGACTGAGGAGATTTCAATGCGAGCACTGATTTGATGTTGTGCATTAGTAGTGACATCTTCAGTGAAGCACAACAGGAGTTTGACATCACTACTAATGTGCAACAGACTGATTCCAGTCATCGATTTCTATACACAACAGCACTCTGTCATACACTATAAAGATTTTTTTTAAATACAAGAATGACCAATGGAGTAGAACAGGGAGGATAATATGGATATGCTTAGAATAGCAAACCAAACTGATCAGAGAGACAAAAGCAAACAGGGAAAATAATAGAGGGGGTAAAGGAAACATAGAAATGTAGAACCATAGAAGTAGATTGAAGAAAAAAGACCATTGGTCCATCTAGTCTGCCCATAATATACTGTACTAGCCATGAGACCTAGTGCCTATATGAGGTTTATGCCCATGCTGCCCTCCCCCATGTTCCCTACCGTATTGCTACTCCCCTGGGTGATCTTATCGCTTTCCACCTGTGTTTGCAGCTCACCGCCTCAACCAGCAGGCTGTTCCATGGCTCAACAACTCTCTCTGTAAAAAAACAATCTCCTGACTCTCCCTCCTGACTATCCCTTCTGCCAGCTGCCACTCATGCCCTTATGTTCTAAATTCACTATTCCTGTTGAATAGCTCCTCACTGATTACCTCCTTCATTCCTTTCATGAACCTAAAAGTCAGTATCATTTTGCTCCTGTCCCTCCTGGCCTCCAATGAGTACATGTTCAATGCGCTAAGCCGATCCTCATAGGATGGGTCCTGCAGGCCATGAATAATTTTTATTACTCTATTCTGCACTGTCTCCAGCCTGTCGATGTCTTCCCTCACATGAAGGTTCCAGAGCTAGGCACAGCCCTCCAGGTTTGGCCTTAACAGTGATCTGTAGAGAGGTAGTAATACCGCCATCCTCCTGCTATCAAATCCCCCTCCCCTTCCCCCATATACCGCAACATTCTGGTAGCCTTGCTGTAGGACTTGTTACACTGGCTGGATTGTTTAAGTGAGTTACTTATGATGGCTCCTAGGTCCCTTTTCTCAGTAGTAGTGTCCAGCTTAACCCCTCCCATCTGGTAATCTGTCCTGGGGTTCCTATATCCAGTGTGCATAACCTTGCACTTTTTGGCATTGAACTTCAACTTTCAAACCTTGGACTACTTCTCTAACCTTTGCAGGTCCCTCGGCAGCTCTTTTACTGCCACCTCACTGGGCCACTGGGAATGATGACTGAAACTTGGTTGTTACATGGTATACCATGTCCAGAAGCAAATGGGGTACAGATAAGATGGAATACCACTCTATGCTAGGAATGTCATAGAGGCCACAGAGGATGGGTTCATCATAAGGGAGGGAGGGAAAGTGGAATCTATTCCCTGACAAGATCAAATTGTGAAAATAAAGTTATATTCACATGACACAAAAAATGCCTTTCTCAGAAAAATAACAATTATCCAGTTGTTTCAAGGCTTGAGAAAAAAAAGGGGCAGATATAATACTGTGAGACCCGTCCTGCCCCATAATTGAGCTAAATCAAACAGGAAAAATGTAACTAGTATTTAACTAAAAGAATATTTCCTAAACATAATGAACACATATGAAGTGTCAGGAAACAAATTATTTACTCGGTGTGGATATAGAGCACCAGTAAATTACAACATTCTTAGATAAAAATGCTTACATTTGGGCTTGACCTCCTGTCATCTCCCTCGGAATAACCAAGATCCTTTTAATGGTTGGCACTCTCTTGTATGGCTGGTCTGGGTTGTAGAAGAATGCTGCTCTATTGTCCTCTGAGGATGGAGTAGGACTTTTTTGCATGCTTGCTAAGAGACTGTCCACTACAGCATAATGTTGGAATCCTCAAGACTTTTATTACTTGGAGCTTTTAATTCTTGTGTTGGCAACTTCTTGGATGACTTTACAGCAGATTTAGGACTCAGACAAGAGTTTTCTGCAGCCACGTGTAATGGTGATCATTCACTGATTTTCTCCATGGGGATGGAGAGCAGGAAGATCTCAGTAGATCTTGTCATTTGATTGACTACTCGACTGTGGGGTTCATGCTCAGGGTCCCATCAATCTACTTCATACTATGGAGGCAATCCACCATCATGCTAAATGTGACCTAGATTAATTCAGGCTTCCAGGTCTAGTGGACACCTCATCCTAGTTGAGTGCCTCTGCACAAGAAGCTGTCCACACTGCTGTGGAATGGAGTATGGCCCTGTCAGTAGCTGTGGATATACTTGCACCAGTGTGCTCACGCCTTGTTACGACATGTAGAGTGCATCAGGATTTGACAAGAATATTCAATTACTGAAGGTACAAAAACCTATATTAGACAGCAGATAGGGGACGACTAGTGTGCATACTGACAAACATGCCCTGCTATTTCATTTTGAGAAATACCACAAGGTGACAAGTGTGGTTAGAGGATGTTTTCTCTCCACAGTAATTGCAACCAGAAAGAACAAACCAGCCGCTCTTTTCCCCACCATAGGCAGCCTCATTCATCTCTAGATTGCCTATGTGCTAGGGATGAAATACTCCTACAGAAATGCAAGATCTGTAGTTGTTCTTCAAGCCAAAAATACCAGCTTCTGGGACAAGGTTTCTGCCTCTTGACAGTTGAGGGGTTTCAAGACATTCACTGGTGTTTCAAATTCCCATTTTTCTGATGCACCTGAAAAAGTTTTCAAGGCTGTTTACTGGCATAAGTACATTGTTAAATATATGGGAGCATTATTAGAATAATGGATGATTTATCCAATTATGTCACGTCTAGCTAAGAATATATACAGGATGGCAGTGATGAAATAAGCTCCCACAATTGCAGCTGTCTGTCTTTGGTTACTCTGTTTCTTTTATATAAACATTTTTGTCATACTGCATGTACTTTTGAATTGTTTGAATAGCTTTCTGGTAAGCTTTTTAATAGTATTTTTGAATTATTTTTGTCCTGAGTGGGTCACCTCAGAAACTGCAACTTTAAAAGCATATATAACCAAAAGAAGCATGGCACCAGGTACAGTGTATTTCTTTATTTTGTTATATTCACAACCATATTCTTCATTTATCAAAAATGTTTTAGGAAAATGACATGGGATTGAAATGGTTTATGCATAAAAACCTACAAATATTTTCCCTGTTTTGGGGATGTTAGTTCAAGAGGGTGTCATGGTATTGGCAATTTATTTTTGCATTTGTGAAAAAAATGAAGTAGATATCGTGACAAATAATGGGTTGTATGCACTATGCCTACGTGCTGAGGATCCACAGCATGTAGGCAATCCTACATGCAATTTTTGTGTACTGGGGTCCAGTGGACCGCAGCTAATCCCCCTGGCCACTCATGCAGCTACATGTGTTAATGGTCTGGGGTAGTGTCAAGGGTATACATGCACTTTGCACCAATCACAGAGGTGAAGAGTGCTGGGTGAGGGTAAATTAGATATGCCAACAGAGACCCTGGTGTTTCTGTTGCATTGAGGACCCCGTTGGCCATGGGAAAAGTGGGACCCCACCACCATGCTGCACCAGTTCTCTGATCAAGCAGGAAGGGCTGGGGCAGCCATTAGGGCACTCACCCAGCAGTTTAAAACAGCGGGACCTGTGTTGTCCCAGAAACCCCAGCTCCACACAGAGCAGGGGATCTACTTTAGGACCAGGTGGGGCATTCCATTGGAAGCCTGCCTGTGGCCTCCACTCCACTCCAATCTGCCCCACCCTCCTGGGTCCTGCATGCTGGGATTGGGCTGGACCACAGACAGGTGGCCGGCGATCGTGAATGCTGGCCACCATACACCTGTTCACAGGTGCAGAGCTCCACAGGCCAGATATGTGTCCCTCATGTGTTCCTGGCCCCAATTAGTGCATAGAGCCCAGTGTGTCCTTGTTTTACTTTATCTTTCATACTCATGTTGACACCTAAAACATTAATACTACAACTACATAAAACAATCTGGCCCCTTATGGATTTTTTTCATACAGAGGGATTAAGCCTCACCAGGTTCCATGCCATATGAGTGAAAGCAGCAAAACAGCATCTGACCATATATGGGCGAAGACAAAACAGCTGCCACAAATACAGCCCACACCAGCAAGAGTGAACATTAAAACAGTGACTTCCCCAACACAATCAGCACTACCAGACCCAGAATACACAGCAGACTTAAAGCCCATTAATGGAAACTACCCCAAATCACCACCTAAATCCAGATAACCTACATCTGTAACACCTATCACTAAAGACCTGGCCAACGATAACTACATCCTCTCACCTACCAACAACACAGCACACATCACAGACACTCAAATCAGATGCCTACACTTAGACTCGAACCCACAACACCACACCACTCAAACCTACACAACTACCCTACCTACCTACTTAACACCCTGCCTAACCCACTATACCATGACGGAGTATGATCACAAACCAATCAGAAGACGCTGACATCCAATGTCACAACACAAACCTTTCAAACAAAGAATAACATCACTATGCATTATCATGGGAAAGTGTCTCACCATGTAACTTAAAAACAAGCTTGGCAGTCTGTGTTTTTTTGTTGTGGATTTTAAATATTTAGATGACCATCTTGTTCTGGGCAAAACGATTATGAATTTGACATGGGGTTACTGAAACACCAGCGGACATTCTTAAAGGATATAAGCAGGACAGTCATGATATGTAGATCACTTTCTACATTTGGATGTTGGGGATATTGCTTGGGTGATGCCATGCCTGTGCTGTACCACCTCTAAATTGGACTTGGCACCAATGCAGCTTCTTAAAGTTGAGACTGGGGCAAGAAATGAAATGGGGACAGGCATTCTAAATGCTTCATTGAGAGAGGACACTCTTCCTACAGAATTGAAGAGAGCTGTGTTAAAGTCCTAACTTAAAAAGCCATCCTTAGTTCCCGATGTTCTGGGGAATTTCAGACCTGTCTCCATCTTGTTGTTTTTGTTTAAAGTTGTAATGAAGGTGTTTGTGGCCATAAGACTGTCCTACAGCCATTCCAGTCTAGTTTTTATCACCAGCATCACTTGGAGATGGCACTGATTAGGGTCTGTAATGATCTCCGACTGTCAAGAGATCCAGAAGATATTTCTGTTGAGATTCTCCTCAGTTTCTCTTCAGCATTTGACATTGTAAATCACCAGGTAATGACTGACAGACTTGAAGTATATGGGGGTTTGGCTGATATGGTACTTACATGTTTCTGATTGTTCATTGCTGCTCAGGAGCAATTGGGTGCAATGGGCTCTTTCCATTCACTGTCCACTGCAGTGGAAAGCGGTGGAGAAGGTGGTAGCGCTTCAGTTGGAAGAGCACCTCATGACTCACAAGTTGTATGAACCCTTCCAGTCGGCATTTCGGGCAAGACATAGTACAGAAACTGCGCTTGTTCAGGTGAAGAATGATCTCCTCAGGGCAAGAGATTGAGGGGACAAGACAATTCTTGTCCTCCTTGATCTCTCTTCAGCGTTTGACACTGTGGACCATTGTGTGTTGCTTGACCGCCTTAGGGAGCTATGCTTACTCAACAGTACTGTCATCCGCTGGTTTGAGTCCTTTTTTACCAACAGGAGGCAATGGGTTATGATGGGGAATTCTTCATCTACACCCAGTCTCCTATTTTGCAGAGTCCCTCAAGGATCGGTACTGGCCCCAATGTTGTTCGCAGTGTATATGCTGCCCCTAGGAGGGTCATTAGTTTTAGTTTAGTTTAGTTTATTGTTCTAGGAATTATTACCTTTGAGCCATGGCTCTTTTACAAAGGTTCCACGTCGATTGTGTACAAACAAGTCAAGTTACATAGAATGGCAAACAAGTTGTGTTGTGTCAATAGCCAGTATAACACAGTCCCTTAATGACAAACTTAGTGCAAGACAGGGAAGAAAAAAAAGAAAACAAAAATACTTATCATACAACAAAACAAGCTAGTTGTGGGGAAAGCGTTAGAGAAATGTACAGATGGAAAGGGAAAGAGGAGGTGAGGGGAGCAGACATAGCGAGAATAGAGATTCTCATATGCCTTTGTCAAGAAATGAAGCAGAGTGGGTAGATGAAAACAATAGAGCAGTCAGGTGGGAAAAAATTAAAAATTTAATGGAGGCAGTCACAGGAGCTGGAGGCTGCGAGGTGAGAGTGGAGCCTAGATTTGGAAACTGCTGGGGAGGTGGAGGCGGTGATGAGAGTGCTGAGGGCATTAAGCCAGCTGGGGGCACGACAGGCAAATGATCTTTGACCCTGAGTAGTCCGGCATCGGGGGACCTGGAGAGGCTGATGTTCCGAACTTCTGGCGAAATAGATGCTGGTATTTGGGCATAACAGGTCTTGGATACACAGTGGAGTGAGGCCCAAGGTGGATTTTTCATATCAAGCAGGTAAGTTACTTTAAGCGGTTTGAGAGTTGCAACCAAGCTGTTTCAGTGTAGAGCTCCGCGTGTGAGTGGATCTATAGAGCACCAGTGAGCAGTCAGAGCAGGCCTTGTTTAGGGAGGTTGTAATGCGCCTAAGTGCGGTGGTTGAGGCAGACCCATAGATAATTAAGCCATAGTCAATGATTGAGATGACAGAGCTTTGACTAGCAATCCTCAGCGCAGATTGGGTAAGGTACTGTCAGTTCCGGTACAGGATACCAATGCGCTGATTCACCACTTTCGCTGTACTATCAATGTGGGTCACAAAAGTTAGGCCTTGATCAAAGGTGATTCCAAGATATTTAAATGTTGTCACTTGTTCGAGGGTACTTCCCAGGTCCGTATTGATAGTAAATGGTAGTTGCCTTTTCTTGTTATGCGGGCTGGAGAAAAGCAAGGATTTTGTTTTTTTGTGGTTTAGGACCAGCTTGTGATCTAGGAACCACATCTCAACCTTGGAAAAAGCAAGTTGCAGGCTATGGAGTAAGGGTTTCGGATCTTTATGAGAGGAAAGAATCATGGCATCATCAGCATAGAGGATTATTTGTTCTGGGCAGGATTTGGGGAGAGAGTTTAGGAAAAGGCTGAAAAGAAGAGGGCCTAAGATGGATCCCTGGGGAACACCTGAGAGAACCGGTTTGAGTCTGAGAGAACTCCTGCGTATTTTACAGCATGAGATCATGCAGCGAGGTAACTTTTTACCCAGGCACCAGGACCCTGAGAGAGCCCAAGAAACTGTAGTTGTTTGACGAGTAAGCCATGGTGAACAGTATCAAACGCCTTAGTTAGGTCAATGAAAACAGCTCCGGTTTGGTATCTTTTGTCCAAAGCATTGTGGATTGCTCCTGAGAATCCCAGTAGGGCAGTTGATGTGCTGTGCCCTTTCCTGAATCCATGCTGCTGAGTGCAGAGGATGTTATACTTTTGCAGGTAGTCTGTGAGTTGGTCCACCACTATATGTTCAAGGGCCTTGGAGAGGGGTGGGAGTATTGATATGGGTCGGTAGTTACCAGGTAGAGACTTGGCACCACTTTTGTACACTGGAGTGACAATTGCAGACTTCCATTTGCTGGGAAATTGACTGAGGCAGAGGGAGAGATTGAAGATTTTGGTGAGTGGGAGCAGCACCTCTTCCAGAGTAAGGGACAGAAGTTTGAGGTCAATAGTATCGCTACTTGCTCGGAACTTAGAAATAGCCTTCTTTATAAATTTGAAGACTTCATGTGCCTTGACTATTTTGAAATGGAAGGGTGGTTTGTTTGGAGAGGCAGTAGGAGACGCTGGTTTTGGAGAGTCAGCATCAGAGAAGAAGTCCGGAGGGAGGACCCCACTAAGGTCTGTGAAGGTTTCATTTAGGGTCTTTGCCATGACCATCGGGTCTAGGGTAGTGGTTCCATCCATAGTCATTATTGTAGGAGAGGACTTGGACTGCTTACCCGTGATATTTCTAATGTTGTCCCAGAAGGATTTCCCGTCGCCCCAGGAGTTAGGGAGGGCATTCTTGTAGTAGGAGCTCTTCATCAATCGGATTTGTTTAGTACAGTGGTTGCGAGCCTGTTTATACTTTTGAATGTCCGTCAAAGAGCCTGTGGCTCTTGCAATAGCCCAGAGGTAGTCCCTACCTTTGAGTTGTGCCAATAGTTTTGCCGTGAGCCAGGGATTTGAGAGCGCTTTGATTTTGCGCTTTTTTACTGGTGCGTAGGTGTCACAGGCAGTGTTGAAAGTAGTTATAAAGTAATCAAGGGCTGTGTCAGCATCTTGAGTATTGTATATTAGGGACCAGTCTTGCTGTCTGAGGCAGGCCATGAGATGAGTAAGGTTGCCATAAGGTAGTACTCTGCTTGAGATGGTTTTTGGAGGCGGCTTTTGGAACTTATTGGTCCAGGTACAGATTACAGGGGAGTGGTCACAGAGAGAGTCCGGGAGAACAACTGCATTATTTATGCAGGCTGGGTGGCTGGTAAGGATCCAGTCTATAAGGGTGCTAGTCCCAGATTTGTAGTTTTTCCTGGTAGGGGAGCTAACCATCTGCGTTAGGTTTGCTGCTAGGATAGCATCCTTGTGGGACCCTACGTCAGGTGTGAGCCAATTGATATTAAAGTCACCAAGGAAAAGGAGCTCGGTGTCAGGAGGTTGTGATCTTACGAATTCAAGGACAGTCTGGAGGCCGGACCCATGGTCTGTAGGTGGGATATAGACAGCAGCAACAGTGAGGACTTTATTTTGGGCACCAAGGAGTAGTTTGATAGGAAGGAATTGCACTGAGGTGTCTGTGGTGGTATAACTCACAGGGTGACTGGTGAGGTTGTCCTTTATGTAAATTGCACAACCCCCTCCCCTTTTTGTAGTCCTATCCAGTCTGAGTATATTGTAGCCTTGTAGAGAGATGGCATGGTCGGGAGTGTTAGGTGTCAGCCAGGTTTCAACAATGGCTAGGATATCGGGGTTGTGTTGGCTGGCAAAAATTTGAAGGGAGGCCAGTTTTGGGAGGAGACTGCAGATATTTAGGGTGGCGATGATGAGACCCCCCTCCATTTTGGCAGGATTAGTTGAACTGGAGGAAACAGGGCCAGGATTTGGATGGACACTTCCTGACATCAAGAGGAGGAGGAGCAGGAGTTTGAGAATCATCTGTTGTAATTCATAGTATGTGGAATAACACCTCTGCTGCTTGTCTGGTTGAACACAGTGCAGGCGTCTAGGGTCCCAGTGCATGGTAATGGCTAGAAGCAGAGGACGATTTGCCCACATTCCATCGGCGTGACTTGTCATTAGTAGCCAGTCCTTTGCAGGAGGGTGCCACAGGTGAGGGTAGGGGGAATTTGCCATGGTACCGAATAAGTGGTAATGGGTGTGAATGGTCGGAGTGTAGGGTGGAGAGGGGTAGGAGGAAATTGGAAGATGGCATAGAGGAGGAAAGAAGGAGAGGGCTAGAAGAGACAGGAGAAGGTGGCTGTAGAGAGGCATATCAGAGAAGGAAAAAAACAGGGATGTGAATTATGGAGGTGGCAGGGTGCAGAGCAGGAAAAAATGGGAGAAAACTAGAGAGTACAGCGGTTTGTGAAGCCAGCTTAAATCAAACGGAGAAACTAGCAGGAAAAATGCAGGAGGAGAGGGAGTGGTATAGCTGGGGGACAGGAAAGGAGGCAAGATCAGGGGAGGGTCTAGGAGCAGGGGGCAGAGCGAAGAGATTATTTAATAAAGGTTGGGGGGGGCAGGCATAAAATTCCGGCACTGAGCAGTGCAAGTGAATGGGCGCTGAGCCCAGCAAAGCAACAAATTCAGAATCACCAATCGGTAGGCAGGGTCTGGAACCGGAGGCCAATCAGTGTTAGGCTCAGAGCGCGGTCGGCCAATAGCAGCCAATCACAGCTTCCCCAGCCCTGAGGATGTCCTTACCCGGCTTTCGGGAGTCGAACAGTGGCAGGAGGAGGCGTCCGGGGTAGTGTGGAATTCCAGGGCACCAAAACCGTGCCTATGAGGCACACGGCTGGCCCATTCGGGGCTAAAATCTGGAGTTAGGAGAAAAGAAAAAAGACTGGGGTGAGTAGGGAACTTAACATGAGGAAAACAAAAGGCAGTGACGTGGTTCGGTTTCTAGGGTTGGGGAAAACGCCATAGACGGCAGCGAGGTGGGGAAGCAGAAAGAGATTAAGGATGAAGGTGTAAAATTGTAAATGGGGGTGGGGGGTAGCAGCCAGAAATGATCAGCATCAACAATTGCTCTGGTGCCAGCATTGGAAAGACAGTATGGGCTGGGAAAAATTAACAGGGAGCGAGCGAGGGAGCCAGAGGAGAGCTGAGAAAGAAAGGAAGAATTTAAAACAACGAGGGTAGATTTTGGAGACAGGGGATAGACCAAGCAGGTAGGCAGGGCAAAAAGAGTGGGAGCGAGAGACAGAGTCAGATATAGTGCACAGAGTGAAAAGCAAAACGCTGAGATTCAGGCAAGAACTGCAGCAGAGATCACTGCACAGAGTCTGTACACAGGGAAAGCCAAAAGCAGTTACAGGAGGAGAGTTTAGAGTAGCAGGCTTAAACAGGGCAATTCAGGAGAAGAGTTAAGAGTAGGCTATCAGTGCATTCGGGGGTGGGGTAACAAGCAGGCTAAAACAGTGCTAGAGCAGTAAATCGGATACGTCAGCTAACTAAACTAAGAGCAGAAACATTTCATACAACATCTGTGGCTACTGGAAAATACTAGAGCAGTAAACCTGTTTCAGCAGTTAGTTCAATATAAGCAGAAACCTTTTAAAAACAAAATATAACACTGTGGATAATGGAAATACTAGAGCAGTATAGCAGTTTTTGGCAGCTTGCTCAAATAAATGCAGAAACATTTAAAGTAACTCTGAGGCTACTGGAAAATACAACAGAGCATAGCTTAAACAAAAAAGAGATTCAGGCTGCAATGTCCAGTTGTAAAATTTCGGCACTAAGCAGTGCAAGTGAATGGGCACCGAGCCCAGCAAAGCAACATATTCAGAATCACCAATCGGTAGGCAGGGTCTGGAATCGGAGGCCAATCAGTGTTCGGCTCAGAGCGTGGTCGGCCAATAGTAGCCGATCACAGCTTTGCCAGCCCAGAGGATGTCCTTATCCGGCTTTTGGGAGTTGAACAGCAGCAGGAGGAGGCGTCAGGGGTGGCGTGGAATTCCAGGGCACCAAAACTGTGCCTACGAGGCACACGGCTGGCCCGTCCGGGGCTAAAATCTGGAGATTAGGAAGTATGGTCTGGGTTTTCATTGTTATGCCGATGATACCCAGCTGTATTTGTCCTCTGCCCCAGGAACATCCAACATAGTGAATGTGCTAAATATCTGTCTGGCTGAGATCAACGACTGGATGACCTCCAGCTGGTTGTGATTGAACCCTGATAAGACGGAGGTATTTTGTAGTGGAGTCAAACAGAGTGCGTGATAGGATGGCCTCTGACTCAGCAACTGGACTTGTTCTTGGAGCTGTGTCATTGAAGGCCTTCTCTTGGGTGTGAAATCTTGGAGTGATTCTGGACAGGAACTTAACTATGGAGGCTCAAATATTCTCCATGGTTCGTACCTGTTTTTTCCATCTCAGAAATATTGCCAGGATTAAGCCCCTTGTTCCGCCTCTGGAACTCCCTACCTTGATACATGCCTTAGTCACATCTAGGCTTGACTACTGTAATGTGCTCCGCCTTGGGGTCACAGGGGGATCTCTCCGCAAACTGCAGCTGGTGCAAAACGCAGCTGCTCAGTTACTTACTGGGCAGCATAAATTCTACCATATCACACTGGTGTTGCGCGAACTGCACTGGCTGCCAGTCAGGTGGAGAATCCTCTTTAAGGTGGGTCTTCTCACCTATAAGGCCCTACACGGGCAGGGCCCCGGTTATCTGTTGGACCTTCTGACACCTGCTCTCTCTATTCGCCCTCTCCGTTCTTCTAGTGGAGGCCTCTTGGCCATTCCCAGAACGAGGCTTAAATCTGCTGGCGATAGAGCCTTCAGTGTTGCAGCTCCTGTTCTGTGGAATTCTTTGCCGGCTCAGGTCAGGGGAGCACCCACTGTGGTTACATTCAAGGCTCGCCTGAAGGCCCTCCTATTTTCCCAAGCTTTTATTGAATAAATTGTAAATTGTAGTAGAATTGAGATTATTTGTGGAGTTATTTATTTTATTTTTAGTTTAAATAATTTTGTGATGTTTTATTTTGTTTTTTTATGCTGTTTTACTAGTATTTTTGTACGGCGCCCAGAGCCTCTGGGATTGGGCGTCTTCTAAATAAACTTTGCCTTGCCTTGCCTTCCATGCAATGCCCTATCTCTGCTGTTTTCTGCCATATAAATATTGCTGCTAGCAGAAATAATAAAATGGAAGAGTATGGGTGTTAACGGTTATCCCAACTATATGCAGCTGTACGGTACATGTATGTCTGCTTTCTCCTCCCTGTGTCGGTTAACGACCTTGCTATTCAGTCACCTGTATAACCAGGCTTTCCGTCTTATGTAGAGGTTTTTCCACTTTTGCACTTTATTACACAGTTTATTGTGCTAGTATTTAGGCCATTTTGTCAACGTTAGTGTACTCTGTCAATTGCTGACTGCTGCATTAATTTGTTGCTGTCATTTATTAAATGTATTGTTGTAAGGTGTGCTGAGTACTGGATGAGCACCATATAAATTAAAAACCTAACATAAGACGAAAATAAAATGAAAAGACAGACCAAACCCCTTGCCACATTTTCACTCTGTCCCTACTCCATCCATAAGCCTGTCGGGGATTCTGTTCCTTAAAGGGACACTGTTAGCCACTTTAGGCCTGAAACTGTCCTTAGTTTATGATTATTCATATTCTGAAGAATGTGCTGATGTGGCTGGTAGTTTGATTCTGGTTCCTTTTTAAAAGTGAAAAACAGACCGCTCACCATTCTGGTGTCAATACACCAAAATGTGTTTGTTTACATTGTTTAATCAACTCCCTATGCACCTTTCTTGGACTTGGGAACACCCGACACAGTCTAGCCACTCAGGATGCTTAGAAGCAGAGGAGACTAATGCATCATGAGTGGCTGCACTGCTTGGGGGTGTTCTAATGTTCAGGAAGTGAGTAATAACACTATATTAAGGATTTAAATCAAACAGGGTTGGGTATGTAAGCCCCCCCCCCCAGGTCTAGGGGTATGCCAGGTGTTAAAGGGGTAAGGGGGCTCTTGCAGCCAGTAACACAGTCACAGAACATTAAACTTGTTACCTGGGTTCCACTGAGTAGTCTCCGGGGGGGGGGGCGCGCAAGCAATTCATACTTGAGGGGTGCTAGCAGCTGCAGGGACAAATCTTGGTTTGCAGAATCACAGGTTGTTCTGATGAAATCCATTGTTCACATGAAGAATAGCAGTGCAAAAACAGATTTAATTATAACAGGTAAAACACAGTTACATGGAGTAAACTGGGTGCAGATTTGATTTTTGCAGGTACAATCACTTAGTGCATCCGAAACCACAATAGCAGTATTCAGATTTGAAAAATCTTTAAGTTCACTGCTCTTCCCCAGAGCTGAATAAGGCTCTACTTGATGGCAGCAACATCTTTTCCATTAGTGCAGCCCAAATACTGACCTGTGCTGCCACTTCTAGGCCATGCACAGGACTCCTCCCTCTCTGTTCACCAGGACACTTCCTTGGCCTATCTCCATTGCTGCCACCCAGGTGCCAGAGTTCATGGGGTGGGCTCCACTTTCCTCCCCAAACTCCAGCTCCCACATGTGCGCAGAGGCTTCCAGCCTCCATGGACAGACCGGGACCCTGACCGCTCCACTACTCTGCCATTCTTCAAGAGCAGTGGACCGAGGTGGAATGTGTCTTACCCCGGCCCTGAACCTCAGCTCTCATGGCTGAAACAGGCCACACTCCAACCTGCTCTCTCTCTTCCATCCAGATTCCCTTCTTTGCACCCAAATTTCCCATTTATACCTGGGGACCCTGTGACACCACCTACCAGCAGGGGCCTAAGGGGACTCAGCAGACACCTTTATTGGGAACCTAAGAAAGGTCCCAATAGAGGGCTTACAGGTATAATTACACAATTACTATGCATTTCAGTTCTACTAAGAAAGGAGGCAGATTAAACTAACAGCAGCATCAATGAATTTTAGGGAAGGTAAACGATCATAAAATGTGGGTTTTTCAACTTGAAATAGTATGATGCAAAATAGGTTGACAGTGTCTCCCCCAGGCAAAGAACAATCCTGACTGTAACAGTTAAGGTGGCAGTATACAGAAGTCCTATTACTTCAAAGGTATCCAAGGAACCATTAGCCTCATCTTCATTGTTAGAGAACATTTCAACCTTACTTTCTTCATTATTTTGTTTTACCGAAAAATGATGTGTTCTTTTCAATAAAATTCATTCCCTTCTTTCCTGCAACTAAATGCATTTACAGAACAAAGTGCTCTTGAGTTCACATCATACTCTAAAAGAAGCATTTTTAGAGCCATATGGTAGTTTGGGCTACAGGCAAATTGGAAAAAAGAATATTTCAACATCTTACTGTATTTTTTCAAAATTAAGAGAATATATTATAGATGTTGCATCTCTTAGTAATTGAAACACATTGACCAAATGTGAAAGCCCTCATGTTTTTAAATTGCTGGAAGATTATAAAAAATATAAATTTAATTCATGGAAGATACTAATTAAAGGTACAGATTTATAAGATGTTGCTCATAATGTAAATAAAAAGTATTAACTGTTACATGACCGAATTCCACAGAGATTTTTAACAGGTGTTGTGGACCCAGAGGTTGTAGGTTCAAATCCTGCTTAGGGTGACTAAATCATGAAGACTGGGGGACAAATTAGATGATTAATTGTTCTGAATTTTTTTTTCCATATTAATTTTTCCCCCTTCTCTTGCAGCCTCCCTCCATCCTCTCTGGTCACTCACTCCTGTCACTCACCATATCAAGAACTTACCTAGGGGGAGGTCCCCCACCAATATACACCCATGTCATGGTGTCAGAGGTGGGAAGGCCATCTTCCTGATCCCCAAAGCACACACCACATATCTCCCAGGGCCCTTTGGCTGGTGTGGAGGCTGAGATGACCGGGAAACCATCCTGCAGTTTATTGCAGGTATTTCCATATTTTTAACCCTGCTGTCCTCCCCAATGTCAGAACAAGCCCTGCAGCAGCCACGCACACTCCAGCACACCCCAGCGGGAGAAGCAAGTTCCCTGGTCCACTGCAGGGGTTACTAGAGGAAGAAGATCTGACTGGCTTCCTGGGCTCACTTCCGAACCCAGGTTGCTGATGTATGAGCTCTCAATGCCACCCCTGGGCCATCGGGTGGACCCAAATTATTTTATTTTTACTATCAATTAATATTATAAAAAGGGTCTGAGAAATGCAGCTTTCTGATTGGCTGCAAACATTATAACAACCTTATGTTAATCTTTTATTAACATACATGTAGAGCTTAGCCATATGCTGAACAAGGTTTAACACTGTTGAAATTTCTTTTTTATTATAATAGGAATAAGGCACTCCCAGGGATTATGTTAATGGTCAGTTAATCCCCCTCTAGGGGCATGTGGCACTCGGCTTCCCCTCGTGCCCCAGTACACCCCTAGAAGGTGATTAACAGACCATTAACATAACCCTTGGTCATGTCTTATTGCTAAGTAGTACCTTGATAAGTGGGTGATAATAGAGTTGGAGGTTATCCAAGAAGGTGGATTCTGAACATCTGAGTGCTGTGGTACCACCTAGTTTTAGTCTTTAAAAGCTATTGCAGGATTCAGTTTGTACCATCTCATGTCAGATCTTAAAAATAAACACAGAGACTGCATGGAGGAGCTTATTTCACTGAAAGCCAGTCCTCTAGATCAGAAAATTTGTCCTGATAGACTGAGCCCAGAGACTGTCCACTGGCTTGGGAGCCCATGCATGCTGTCCACCCCACAAGCACTCGCAGTGTTGATTTCCTGCAGGGCTATGATCAAAGCATTGTCAGTTTCTAAGCTTTCATCCTTTCAAGCCCTAGCTTTCTATCAGATCTCCATATGAGATACATCTGAAAAGAAGAAGTACATGCTGGAGACACTTGGTGACTCAGTAGATAAGATAATAATACAGAATGATCATTATTTTCCTAAATGTGATGCACTAAATCCAAAGGTTGATTTTTTTCTCCATGAAACGTTTTACCTGGCAAGGCTGCAGGCAGGTTATCACCCCTGTCCCAGCCTCCCTATACCAGCATGCATCTTCCAGAGACCTGCCATGTCTCAGAGTTCCCCCACAGATTTTACCCTGTAGGAAAACTGAGGGATTAGGGGTCATCCTCACCCACTCTGGAGACCACATCCAGAAGTGAGGGCCTGTGGACCAGTGGTGGTGGTGATGAAGTGGGCCAGGGGCAGGCAGACAGGGCTTCATGAAGCCTGCACCCCTTTTCTCCCGTGAATCCCCCTGTGCCAAACCAGCAGCTCCCTCCCTTTGACGTCACTCATGCTTGCACCACTGTCAAGCCTCTACTTAGTAGCAGTTGATAGTGGGGCAGTGAACCTTCCCTCTCCAGATGAAGAGAGCAGTCTTCTGGATGCGCGATCCTTTTCCTGGCTGGCCAACCCCCAACAACCTGAGTCTGCTCCTGAACCCAGGTTGCCAGTGTAGGGGCAGGTGTGGCGTCCAGGGCCTCAACCCTTCATGCCACTGGGCCAGCTAAAGGTTGCCCTTTTACAGGCTAAGGTGAAGACTATAAAGGACACGTCTGCAAATGTGCAAAAAAAAAAAACACATGGTGAGTATACAACATAAATCAGGAAAAATAAGGGAAGAATTCAGGTTGCAGAGGCAAATATGCATGGCATAGTGAAAGAGCAGTAACATTTATCTCATAAACTTGTAACAACAGAGAATCAACTTTAATACTGCAATTTTCACATAGTGGGTCTACCCGAAATACTAGACTAAGATTTTCCAACGGTTCGTGAGCTCGTTAAAGAGCTCCTGACACAGTTGAGACAACTTTGATAAAAAAATTTTATATTCAGGCATAACTGTAGCTTATATTTTGTGTTTTATTCTGTAATTCTCACCCTTGTTTCTTTATTACGAAGGGTATTTACATGAATACAGTATCTCTGCCCTTTCAGCTCTGGCTGCCTGCCTATACCTGACATCATAATTCTGGCGATGATATCAAAATATGTTGCTGTGGAGATAATTATGATGTCATAAACAGTTGATTGTGATGTCATGCTTAGGGAAGCAGCCAGAGTAGATATAGTGTAGGGGACAGGGATCTTGTTTTCATGCAACTGTTTTCAGTAATTAAGAAAATGGGGAATTAATTACCGAAACGATGTGAAGTAATAAAGAACATGGGATTGAATTAAATATAAATCTTACTTTTTTCAAAGTTTTCCTAATGCTGTTGGGGGCTCTTTAAGGATGTACTCATATCCACCATTGATGCCCACAATAACCCCCCATTCAGGGTGCAAAATTCCTATACCGTAGGTGCCCCAGGGCAGGCACTTTTGCTTCAGGACACCTGCAGCTGTTTAGTGCCTGCCCCTTTGCACACCTAAGATATTTTGGCTCAGTTCTGTTTTTTTTCCCCCTTTTCTAGCACTTGCCTCTTGCCGTGTATTTTTTTGTGTGCAGTTTAACTTTCCCTGGGGGCAGAGGAGCTGCCTGAGGAGCGCAGATGCAGAGCTGACATTTATAGAGCTGATCACGAGTGTGCTCTTTTGGATGTCAGCTGACTGCTTGTCTGCTTCATCACTCTCCACAGAGGAGAAGACTGATGTGCCCCACAACTGAGTGGCACAGCAATCAGCCAGTTGATTCTTCAGTGATCCCTCCTTCAGTCTTGGAGGCGGACTGCAGTAGGCACACATGCACCAATAGGTGCCGTTCTGAACTATTCACCCGCCCCTCCAGACAGCGTGACGATGCAGGGACCCAGCACTGCGCGCCATTCTGTGGCTTGCATTCGGGGAGACAGGTCGCTCTGCGCAGCATTGTCTGTGACTGCCAGCCTGAAACACCGATCGATCACGATCATCAGTCAAATAACTAAAAGCTCTTTTAAGAGCTGATTGAATTATTTACTACTGAAAAAAACAAGAGTACAAAGGAGGGGATTGGAGCAAATAGGGGCAATGGATGAGGAGAGGAGTGTGTGAGACCACAAGGGTCTCTCAGGAATTTGGCAGGACTCATGAGTAAAGAAACTAAGCAATTAAGCAAACGCCTGAAAAAAAGAAAAAAAAAACTGAAACTGCAGAAAGGAGGGGAATATAACTAAATAGGGGGGAGAGCCAGAGAGGAGTGTGTGTGTTTGTGTCAGGACTCAGGAGGGAAGAAAATCATCAGGACAGGAGAAAAATTTGGCAAACCTAGAAAAAAAATTAGAGCAGCAGCAGCTAGCAATTAAGCAGACAGCCAGACACAGATCTCTAAAAGACTAATCAAAGTCTGTGGAACTGCTGTAGTCCTTGAGTCCATTTTCTAGCTAATAAAAAATAGTGGCAGTATAATTGACTTGAGGGGGGAGGGGACACTGACTGCATACTCGTGGTGAAGCACTGCAGACACTGAATGAAGAGACTTTACCTCTCTAATAAATACACTCCTACTACCAACCAGCAAAATAAATTAGTGTCCAAAAGTGAATAATTCTGTTTTCTGTACTGTACTGTCCTTTTGGACTTATAATTAAGAGACAGTACTAGTACTACTACTACTAGCAAATGAACAGAGAGAAAGAGGACTGGTCGGGGGGAGGGACATTCCCAGACATTATTTACAAGCTGCCTGCAGCAAATTTTGCTAGCAAAGCAATCTCTTTCTTTTTATAGGTAGTAGTGGCCACAGTCATTGAATTTAAAACCACAGGACAGATAAGAGCTAACTCTTAAGTCTTATTTTTACTAAAAAGTTGCCTCCTGTGAATCCTGCCTGCATGGTTACTACTACTTAGTTTATCTAGTAGTACTAGCTCAACTAACTGAAGCTAAGCTAACTAATCAAATATTAAAACAGCTCTATTCTAGCTAGCTATATCTATTATTAATACAACTTCAAATTGTTGGAGTAGCTGAAGTGAAGACAGTCAGTCTGTCATCTTCATTTGTAAACAGTACTAGTCTGTCTAGGAACTGAAGGGATTGAAGTCTACAAGCTGTACACTACATGGCCAAGCCATATACAATAAATCTTTATAAGCACTCTATTACAGCTAAAATCTAAATGAGATCAGCCAAAATAAGTCTGTTAAAGCTTTTGTTTACAAGCTACTCTGAGGACTAAATAAATGTAAATTCAGGGATCAGTTATAAAAAAAGTATTAAAAGTTTTTTTTACCAGCTACTGGTGGACTACCTAAAAAGTCTACGGACAGCAGGGATCGGCTGTTAAATAAAGCCTTTTACAGACTACTTAAGCTGTTTTTTTGTTTTTGTTTTTTATGAGCGAGCGACTCTGTGGTAGTGTGGTTGGACTACTACCCATCTAAATACAGGGTCCGGGTCAGAACCTAGTTATTGCTAAAGTAAAGCCTATTTAAGTTAAAAACTTTGTCATAAGCTAGTTACTCTGGATTATAACAAAATCTATCTATCTAGTAAGTACAGCAGGGTCCGTCTTCTGTCTGTGTAATCTTTTATACACTGTACATTATTGTTAAATAAAGCCTCATCTGCACACAGTAAAGTTTTTTTCAGAATCTACTTTCTGGACATCACATTCCATAACTAATATAAAAATGTTTTGCTAAAGTCCAAACAGCTTTTTTACAAGCTACTACTTGCAATTGGACAGCCTAAATTCTAAAAGGGACAATTAAAGTTGTCTGAAGCCACAAAGGGCTGGGCAACTGTCTGTGATCAAAAAAGCACCTGCCATCTGCACTAAAAAAATACAAACAGACAACACAGTTGTTCTTGTTTATTTTATTTTCAAGTAAAGAAACATACAGCACACACCAGCAGTTTTTCTTGTTGTGTAGCATTTATTAAGACAACTGAATCAATTTAGACGAGCTGAAGGTCAACAGTCATCAACACATTAATAAACATTCTCTGAGTGCATAGCGTGACAGCGTAGCCTAACAGCCTAGCTTGGACAGTTTGTTACTCTAATGCTCTGTCTTAGTCTGTGCAAGTGCAAGCCACTTAGTGCCACCACCAGTCTGTACAACTGTCTGCTGCCCTAGCTACGAGAAGCCAGTCAGACACCTTGAGTCTTTTTAAATTTGGATTTAGGAGAAAGCATATTGATGAGACTGTGGGAGCTGAGGATTCCCCAGCAGCAAGTACTAGCAGTTGTACCACCACCACAAGCACTTCACCGACACCTGTAATGGCTCCAGAACAGCAGTGTCACTGCATGTTGCTTCTGACAGGCCCAGCACTAGTGGTGGTGATGGTGGAGGGGTGGTGATATCGAACATGCTTGGACCAGTGAAGACAACATTTAAAATAATGTAAATTAAGGGGCGGCATGCAAATATTTTCTTGGGCATGTACTTTTGCTTACTACATGCCGAAGTGGGCACGTACTTTTTTTCATGAATTTCATACCCTGCCCCCATTGTTAAGAAAAACATTCCAAGTTAAAGAGAATTATAAAACAGCAGGCATAAATAGAGAATGCTTGTTGTTTATAGTGCAATGTAGGACTACAATGCACTATAAATAACTAGTCCCAGTAAAGTGCCTGAGTACAGAATTTGATGGTGCTGTGATTCATTTTAAGGAATTATATTTAGAACTTTATAGTAGTTTGAAGTTGCCATCTTTTTTGGCCCACTAACATTTTCACTACATCACTTGCTTATAAAACAAACTCTGGTCAGAGCCAAAATGGCTGTGGAAAGCTTTTAGGAGTGGCAAGAGCAGTGAACAGAATATACAGTGCTTTTGCTGCACAGGAGTCAGCAGTAATACTGCAGCAATTACAATACTGAGCATGCGTGATACTCACACATGTGCAGTTTGCCCTGGAATCAGGCTTGTGCAACATGGCGGTACTGACATAACTACTTGTAACAACCCAGTCCCCTCGGGTTACTAGAATCCCATTAGTACTAGTCTTAGGCAGGAAGGAAAAGGCAGCTGGTGGGAAGGTCATTAGGGGTTTTCTACATAATGACATCATTGTTTACTCAGCTAGCCTGAGAGAAGGATGATTATGCCATTTAGAACGCTCACAGCAGCATAACCAATTTAGAGTCATCTGCTCTTGGGAAGCTTAGAATGTTCATCAGTAAGTTCAAGTGTGACAGTTAGACTGGCAGGAGGTCTGCCATTAGGGCTGTGTCAAAGGGAGCCCAGGTATTTCTCACCCTAGTTTGGTAAAATCTTCAGTTTGCCTGCAGGACTGTGTAGTTTCACTCTAGGGGGAAAGAGAGAGAATGCAGTTCTTGTGGATCCAAGGGGCAATCCCCTGAAGTTCCTGAAGTTCACAGCTGCCTTAAGGAAGAACAATTAGTAGAATCTGATTGCTACCAGAGAAAGAAAGGTGCCTTTTGTTCTTTCCATGACTGGGAGAAAGGAACAACTAATCTGTGAGTACAGAATTTGAGACTGTTCTCTGAGGCAGTTGTCTGAGGTGTGTGTGTGCCCTAGATAAGGCTAGATCACACCGGACAGAATCCCTTTCAACACAACTGTGCTGAATTTAAAGTTAAAGTTGGGAGTCTTTCACAATTCATTGGGGCCTGGAGACTCATTTGGTGTAACCCTTGAAGGAGTGGCAGAGGCTGTTTGCGGCAAAGGGTGAGGAACACCATCTGGAGTTTCAGGCAGGACTGAGTGGTTCATGGATGGGCACCAGTGTTCCCTGGCCAATGACCATGCACCAGGAGGATTTTAAAGTGTGTGGCACATCCCATAGATATACACTTTGGAAATGGAAATGTGTGGAAAATGTTTAAAGTGTGTGGCAGATCCCACAGATAAACATTTTGGAAGAGAGATAGATTTTTTTTGTGGAAAACAGTACTGCCTTGCAAAGTGTCCTGCAAAAGAGAGTATGCCTGTATTGCAATGATAATCTTTAGGGGAACCACATTGCTTTAAGTAACATCTGTAAATAAAGCCATACTGCAAAATCCCAGTTACTGCTTTGGACATTCCACTTATTGCTTCTAGTGTGAACGTTATTGGGGCTTCTCAGCAGTTAGGTCTAACATATGCCTAACATCCTCTCCCCTGGACCTGGTTGTAAATAAAAAGGTCAATTTTAGTACAGTGAAGCTCACCAGGATGAAGCGCAGTGTGATAGATTTACTGCATGACAAAAGGGATTAACTCCTATTGAAATTGCATTGTTTATTGCAATATCTCTACTGCAGAATTCTGCAGTGCTGCTCATCATCCTGGTGGGCTTCACTGTATGTACTCTCTTCCCCCATCCTCTAGATAATAAGCCTGGTATACACTCCAGCACTAGGAGTGGTACCATGAGTGTAGCTCTGCCAAAAGAAAATTGTATGCCATGTAGTTGTCAGTAGTTCTTTTAAGGGGGTTCCAGCTAGCCAAAGGTGGTGTGGGGGTCACATTCATATGCACAATACTTGTGCATGCACAGTTTAAGTCTGTGCCACCATGTTGCACATGGCGGCCATCACGTCTGCACTCACAGAAAGGAACAGTAGTGTATCAGGAAGTGGGTATGTTAATGTGGCTCACAGAAGGGAAGGGCTGCATAAACAGAATCACTGGAAACTATGCTGGAGCACTGGGGCAGAACATTAGACAGTGGTCTGGTTACATGCTTCCACAGTGCCCTTTTACAAATCTGATGCTGGCATAACATCTGTGGAGCTTGGCCCACACAACCGTAAAAATCAGACTCGGGAGGAAACTATTAACAAACTAGAGATCTGGTCTCAGATTTGCTTGTCATTACAGTCTCTTTCTCATTCTTTTCTAAGCAGTAATTTCTGGTAA
Organism: Neoceratodus forsteri; assembly: GCA_016271365.2. Taxonomy (NCBI): domain Eukaryota; kingdom Metazoa; phylum Chordata; order Ceratodontiformes; family Ceratodontidae; genus Neoceratodus; species Neoceratodus forsteri. The sequence continues at coordinate 1,169,369,064 of CM057456.1, read as the reverse complement.
ATGTGCCTTAACCATACTGATCTCAGTGCTGGGTAGACTACTTCTGGTTTTCCTGTGATTGTATTAGGAGAGGGCAGTAGCAGTCTTGAAGTGGTTCCTGCCAGTGGTGGCATGCTCTGAAAAAAAGTGATCCCCATGCTTGTCTGCACATTTTAGAAATTATCCTTTGAATTGAAGAGGACAGGAATTGATTACTTATGTGCAGCTGTTTGAAATGTCTTTATTTTTATAAATTATATTCATACCTCTAAAGGATCCCTATTTTAACTGTGCCTGAATAAAAGATGAAGCTGTCAGTTGTGTTTTGTTTTGGTTTTAGATTTATAGAATTGTTATTTAATACAACAGCAGATTAGGTACATATGGACACATGTTGATACATGGACATATTAGGATAATAATATCTCAGTTACAAGGGGGTCTGTGTTATGTTTGGGTTTTGAATGTACACATACACTAGTCACTTGTTACAGAATTGCAGACATGTCATGCTTAAGACAGTGTAAGTTTGACTATTAATGAATAATATGGACTTATCGTACACAGAATTTAAGAAAAATGTATCTGAACAGTACACTGTCTAAGATTTGATTGACACCACTGTGTGAAACAGATGGTGAATGCTTAACTTACAGTAGGGCAGGTTGTCTTCTAACCTAGTTTTTACTTAACACATTCAGGAAACTTTGAAAAACATAATAATTAGGTAAAATTCTGCTTGTATTCCATATATATTCTAGAGTTCTCCTCTCCATTATTAAGTACTGAGAAAATGTGCATGAATACAGATTTTATCCCTTGCAGTTTAAAGTTAATCTGCCTCTATAGCTTACTCCCTACTTCAAGTCATAATGCTCTGTTGTGACATCACAATCTATTGCCATAATAGTAACTGTAATGTCACAAGCGGTGCATTATAACCTCAGGTAGGGAGACAGGAACAGAAATAAATGAACTCTTCAGGAGTAAAAAGCCTGTTTTCATGCATATGACCTCAGCAATAGCTCATGGGGAGGGGGGAATAAAGAACTAATGTGAAATACAAGCTGAACTTTATCTAAGTATTATGTTTTGTTAAAGTTCTCTTGAAGGTGTCAGCTGCTCTTTAAACTTATTTTTCCTTGTGTTTTTAATCATTGTCATTTACTAATGCTAGCACAGACACATGCAGAGGGTTTTAAAATGAAACTTTAGTTGATTTATAGCTTGTGTCATGGAGTGAACTTTCAAGTCAGTGAAATCTGACCTTGGAATAGCTTTCTTTTGGTGGAACTAATCCTGTTTTGGCAAAGTAATTTGCAGAGCTAAGGCTGTTTAGAAGTACAGGAGTTATGCTAAACAAATGTAAATATCTCTAAAAGTATACAACTTACACATAATAAACCTGTATGAAAGTTGTTCAGGACAACAAGACCTTTCAAATGAGCCTATTCATTAAACTGCACTTATTATAGTTTTTTTTTAAACTGTGGCCATCTGATTACCTGCATTTTCATTTTTCATCACAATTTTCATCTTTTGGATGACTGTATTTAAAAACATCTAATGAATTCAGATTAGTGACTACCCTCATTTGAAAGGTCATTTTGTTCTGAACAACTTTCATGTTAGTTGTATATGGTACCTTGTATACTTTCCAAGATATTTACATTTGTTTGGCAAGACTCCTACTGTGTTCACGCAGAGAGAAAAAAAAACGAGGTTGTTTGGAAGATCATATTTTACAAAATATAAATAATTCAGACTAGTGACTACCCTGATGAAAAAGGTATTTTTTCACTGAACAACTTTCATACTGGTTGTTTTTGTGCAACTTGAATAGTTTTAAAGATATTTAGATTTGTTTGGAAGGTGTGCATATTTGCTCTCTGAGAAAAGCAGCTTGGAGTTCTGTGTCCATCATTCTAATTAAACAGAAAGAAGGGAGTATTTCTTTAACTGCCATGGAGATTTGCAGAATGGAAGGATACACTGAAAGCTCCTAAAACATGTGTTCCATGGAAATACCTCTTTTTAAGTGAAAGCAGGATTTATTTATTTATTTATTTATTTAAGCGTTTTACCAGGAAAGCATGCTGAGCAGACTACTGCTTGAGATGGCTGTAGGTTCCGCCCACTGCCATAAAAACTGACAATGGCAGACATAACAGAAGAGAATTTCTCTCTACCTTTAACTTGAAAGGCAGAAGGTGTTTAATATGTTGTCAGATGACTCTGATGTCAAAGACGATTGATCTGTTGCCAAAGATTATCCTGTGGGGCTGTGGTTTGAGTAGGTGAAGGAGCAGGCTGAGCAGGCCATTGACAAGCCGACCAAAGAAGCTGAGATGGAGCCAATCAATGAAAACAGTGATACCGCTATGGAGCCTTCCACAAGCGTCGGTATTGCACCACACTGTCTGTAGATATACTGTGCTCACAGGATGCAAAGTAGACAGGATAGAGGAAGAGCAGAATGAATGAAATGAACTGAAGACCACCCTTGGTCTGTCAGTGTGTATTACATGACTGGTGCGCATCACATAAAAAGGAATTCTAATATGCATGCAATGACTCATGCAGAGTTAGACAGCTTTCTGTGTGAGTTTTACGCTGAAGTGTGAAACTCTTCTGGTGCAGAGTATTTAGTAAGTATTATGTACAACATTAGAGCAAGGCTGAATAAGTACTTAAATTCGACACCTGTGGGACAAACTATGAACATTATAACTGATGCAGCCTTCAAAGAATGTAATAATATTTCCATTTCCATACTAAAAAGTACTGGAAAAATGAGAAGAACACCAGTAAGTGTCACCCCACCCTGGCCCATAGTGATCTTGTGAAGCTGCGAGACTCACCAGCCTACTCACATGACACAGCCCCTGGCCTTCTGAGGAGAGTATTAATTGTTGTACAGTTACTCATGGCCAGGTGCAGCAGGGAAGGGCTTCATCAGCTAAAGCACTCCAATTTCATAGTCCAGCAAGATGAGAGCTGGCTTCTCGAATTTTAACGAACACAGAAAGAACCATAATGGGGAGGGAGGAGTATATTGGAGAGACCTGGCAACTCACTATGCTCCATGGAAAGCTTCAAGAAGTACATTAGCAATCTGCACCTGGAGTCAAAAGCACTATACATGCACCCAAAACACCTCCCACAGCAATTTGTGGACACTACTCCAGTGTGGTGCCCCAAGGAGCCCATTGGAGTAAACTCTCTGTCTACAATCAATCAATCAATCAATCGATCAATTCTTTATTTTACCAGGTGGAACACCATTGAGATGAACTCATTTGCAAAGTGGACCTGGGTACGGTTCACATAAAATTTAATTATACATTAGATATACATAGCAACAAAGATCCTCATAACTAAGCCACATAAAGTTACAGGGTAAAGTGACGGGAAAACATAGCAAAGAAGCTGGGTTGTCTAAACACTAAATGAACCACTCCATTAGTGTGACTGCAGTACAGCTATTGTTGGATGCTGGATGGGACAGCAGAGAATCATGACAGTAACCAAACACCCGAATGAGTTGAACTTTAGGAGCTATTGGTCGGCCTTCGTGCAGGACAGGAAGAAATGGACAGACATCCCTTCTGTGCCTGAAAAAATGCCCTCCAATCAAAATCAAGCACCCATTTCCACACAGAGAAACCCATACACAGTGACACCATCAGGAAGCTCCATGCATAGCAGTACTAGATTGTTCTTCATACCCAACTGTATTTTTAATGCTCCGGTAAACTTTGTTAGCTATAACAAGTGATGTTTGTTGTTTTGTCCACCCCTGACAACAAGTGCAATGGGTGGTTAAATTCCATTTCTTTATTCTCCACACCCCTTCCCCAAAGTTGCGGGACTATTTTTCATCCATGCACGTTAAAATTAGTTAAATAAATCTTATTTATTTGGAATTTCAAAAAGTGTACTGTGTTTTTTATGAATGTTTGCTACTTTATAAGCATGATAAGACACTCCAGGGAACTACATTGTACTGTGATAACTGCATTCCCAGGGGCAGCTGGCAGTTGGCCTATGGCCTTATGCCTAACTATGCCCTGAAAGTGTGGTTATCACAGTAGAAGTATGTCTTATTGCTTACATGAATAGAAACTGACTCCCTATCTACTTTGAAATCAACTATCCTTGCCACCTTGGCCTTTGAGTTGGATTGTGACTTATTTTCATGTTAGCATGCATAAAAAGTGCAATAACTTTTGTTACTAACTACAGTATTTCCCATCTAATGCCACCAAATGCAGCAGAGAAGAAGAAAGTTCCTGGCTTGTTGTTAGGATGTAATAGAGACAGGAGCAGAATTTTTCCTTCTATCGCCTGCAAAAGACAAGGTAATAAAAGATGGGAAAAATCCATGCATTTTTTAAGATTGAGTACCTGACAATGTTTCTTGAGAAGCAATATTCGTACACCTCTCATTCATCCGATCAGGATTTACTACACTCTCCTATGGATTTGGAGAAGGATATGGTAGAATCAATCGTGAAACTGGAAAAATTGGACTTGTCAAGTATAGTTCAGCTAAGCAATGCATGTTTTTTTGTCTATAGGAGTATACTAAATGCTAGAAATGTATTCATGTTGGGGCATTTAACTTTCTAATCTTTGGTTCAATTGGCACCCAAATAGAGAGTAAATTTACCTAAAGGAATGGACTGAACTACAGACTCTGCTGCTTGGAATTTCTTTTTTCACATTTACATTACTCTCTGATATATGGGCTCTATCCACTATTGTGTGGAGTGGCTACACTGTAGCACATAGCCACTCTGCACCCATTGTGCCCCCTGTGATGCATTCATCAACTGGGGCATGTAGCCCTTGGCACCCGATCCCCAGGCCGCGTGGACAGCAACATGCTGGGAGCAGGGGAGGGGGGCTTGTCAAGGGCATGCCCACACTCCACGCCATTCACAGAGGTGTGGAGTGCTGCGTGTGGGGAGTGCACCATACACTGGGTAACACCCAGCCGTAAGGGATACGCAGCCCCCAGGATGCTGCCGCCACTGATGTGGGGGCATTGCAGACCCCCACACACACACCGCCTTTGCCCATGGATCATTATGGAGGGCTGGGGGTGGCCGACTGGGCACTTACCTGCCCTGAGCTTGTGGCGCACATCACACCCTACACTGTTTTCCATGCCCTCCGGGCACAAGTGATTTATTTGTGGACCGGGTCCAGGCATTCCATTGGATGCACGCTTGATTTGCAGAAATGTCCTCCACATGTCTGTGCACCGGGGGGGGGGGGGCACAGACAGGTGGCAGCCAGTAATGACTACTGGTTGGTGCACACCTGTTCACAACTGTGGGACTACATGGGCAGGTATTACCCACCAATATGTGAATAGGGCGCAATGTGATCACCCATTCGCTTGTGAACTGTGCTTGAAGTTTGAATTGCAGATATTCTATAACTCAGATTTCCTACCCTTTCATTTTTTTCCTATACTGTATGTAATTGTATGGTGGAAAGGGGTTTATATTTATTGTAGTTTGCAATATTAGTATGGTGGGAAATGTACTTAAATTTTTATCATAATCTGTATTGTGTATAAAAACACAAATCATTTAAAAATAGTAATACTTTAGTTATTTTGGAATTGAATGGCCTCTAAATTAAGGAATACATATTATTAAATATTTGGTAATAAAGGGATACTACCAAACATGTTGGGTTTAAGAAGCCTGGTTGTTATGAACAGAGTTAAATAAAGTAAAGATCTGAACAACCATTAAACACAAAGGATATTTTGTTTGGGCTGTTCAAAAAAGGTGTTTTAAAATAAATACACTTTCCCAGGGTGCATAGAGTAGCCCTTTAGAGGTGGAACATCGGCCAAGATTGTTGCAGTTAGAATGCTTTAAACACAAATGGTTGGAGAACAATGGTTTTGTGCAGGGGGTCTGCAGTACCAGACATCATTCTATAACTCTTGTAATAGAGCCAATAAGTTAGCTAAGTCTGCGTTCTTATTCTCCGCATTTCAGACCAATACTAACAACCCCTCCAAGTTCTGTAAAGTAATTCATACACTATTTTCCCCCCTACCCAGTACCCTACTCCTGTCCTCAAGGTGGGTGACTCAACCATTTCTGACCCTCCTTCTGTTGCTTCAGCTTTCAACTCCTATTTCACCACCTGTGCTTCCTCACTCCTCTCTGCACTCCCCACTACTCCTCCCTCCCACTTTCCCCCTTTCTCTCTCCCTTTCCCCCATTCTCTTTCTTGTCTATCTCCCCTGCCTCCACTCTTAAAGCCCTCCTGGCTCTCAACCCCCAGAAAGGTGGGATTCCAGATGGTCTTGATCCCAAGCTCCTCCATCTCTCTGCACCTGTTATTGCCTTGACCATGTCCTCCCTGCTTAACCTGTCATTCTCTCTTACCTCCGTTCTGGATACCTGGAAGCAAGCAACTGTCATTCCCCTTCCAAAAGGTGGTGAGTCCTCCTCTCTTGGTAATTTTCACCCAGTCTCTCTCCTTCCATCCTTATCCAAACTCCAAGAACACATAGTTCTATCTCAGCTCTCCCCTTTCCTTGACTACGCCTCCTTTTTCACCACTTTCCAGTCTGGCTTTCGCAAACATCACTCCACCACTTCCACTTTCCTCAGACTCACAGACCACATCCATACTGGACTGGAGCTAGGCCTCATCACTGCCACCATCTTTGTTGATTTAGTGAAAGCCTTCGACACAGTCTCCCACCCTCTTCTCCTGGACAAACTGAAATCAGTGGTTCTATCTTACTCTGCCATCAGGTGGTTTATTTATTTTATTTATTTAAAAGAGGTTTACCAGGAAAGACATACTGAGCAGTGAAGCTGATTTCCAGATGCGTCCTGGGGGAAGGGGGAGGGATAAGTACAAACATGTAGAAACACATTAAAAACAATTCAGCAATACACAGTATGTACAATAATATATTAGTACATTACCAGAGCAAATAATAATAATAATTTTATTTATATAGAGCCTTTCGATATATCAGGTCGACGAACAAATTAGTCATAACTTCAAATTTCAATACAAAACCATCAAACACTACAAACATTATAAAAATACATCATAAAAACATAATAAATTACAATAAAATTCCAAACGTATTACAATTCACATTAACTATCTAAGAAGGCCATTCTCCATAAATATGTTTTCAGTTCTTTCTTAAATATCTCCATGGAGGTGCATTCCCGTAACCGGCATGGTAGAGAATTCCAAAGAGTGGGTACAGCATGAGAAAATGCTCTGCTGCCAGAAGATTTTAAACTCACTCTTGGAATCTCTAACAACCCCATGTCGGCCGAGCGGAGTGATCGGCCGGGGCAGTAAGGAACCAGTAGTAGTAATGCAGGTTAAACATCAGAAGTGTGAAGTACCCAGCACACACAAGAAGGTAACATCACAAAATAGGAAAGAGTATGTAGATGAGGGTGAAAAAGAAAAGCTGGGGGTGAAGTAGTGGCAGAACTAAAAGAAAGGAGAACAGAAAAGATTATGGTGGATAAAGTGGGGGAATAGAGTGTAGAGGATTAGGAAGGGGCAGAAAGGGTGATTACTTGGGGTGGGAGTGAATGAGAAAGAAGTAATGGAGTGAGAGGAAGCGGTGGAGGGGAAGGGGGAATGAGGTGGGGTGGAGAGAAGTATAGAGGTTGGAGTAGATTAGGAGAAGTGTAGGGCAATGGGGTTAAGGGCATTTACAGGAGGGTGCAGTGTGGCATTCACCTGGGGAGAAGGGAGGAGATTCTGGGAGATTATTAAGGACCTGGCAGGGAAACCTAACTCTTCCCCCACTGAACATAAATGGTGTTACCTCCCAAGACCCACAGCTTATTGCTAATACCTTTAACACTGCCTTCTGTGACCTAAGTAGAGTTCTCCCCCCCTGACTTTTTCAACACTCCTTTAAATTTTTCACCTCCACCCCAGTAGCTCACTGTTCTGCTTTAGGACCATTTCCCCCCGTGAAGTTAAATCTTACCTCTCCAAGATCCTAGGTAAATCTAGATTTAGTGCTGATTCACTGGATCTGAAGCTCCTTTCTCTGACCCTGATTGCTGTCCTTTTCCCCCTTTACCAGAATCCTTAATCTTTCCCTTTGCTTGGGACAATTCCCTTCTCATTGGAAATCTGCTGTTGTTACTCCTTTCTTTAAAAGTGATGACAGAACCTCCCATAACAATTATCACTCCATCTCCATTCTTCCACCCATTTCCAAAGCCCTTGAAGGATCGTTTTGGATCAACTTACTGAATATTTCCAGAACTACAACCTTCTATGCCCACAGCAGAATGGATTTAGGCAGGGCCACAGTACCACCACTGTGCTCCTGGAGTATACCAACTTTATACAAAAAGCCCTGGACCGAGGCCGCCTAGTTGGGTTTGTTTACATAGACCTACAGTAACTAAGGCCTTTGTTACGGTCAACCACTTGCTTCTCCTTGACTCTCTCACATCTCTAGAACTCTCTGTGGATGCCTCTTCTTGGTTTGCCAACTACCTGAGTGGCCGATTACAGAGAGTAAAAATCAACTAAACTCTTTCTACCTATTTACAGGTTCACTCTGGAGTCCCCCAAGGATCAATTATTGGTCCTCTCCTGTTCAGTCTGTTCCTTAACACCCTTCCCCAAGCCTGCTCTGGGAAGATGTTACTTTATGCGGACGACACAGTTATCTACAGTAGCCACCCAGACCCTGCCCCCTCACAGAAAGACCTCTAACTGTTCCTCTCAGAATCTGAATCTTGGTTCTCCTGCCACAAACTTATTTTAAACTATAAAAAAAAAAGCAAAGTCATGGTATTTGCCAGTCTGCATGATAAATTCAGAGGCACTCCCCTATATATTCTCAACTGCCATATCACACCCCTGGAGCAGGTGACACACTTCAAATATCTAAGCATCACTCTGAGCTCTGCACTCTCCTTTCAGGAGCGTATTGACCAAGTATGTAAGGCAGTAAATACCAGAATTGGCCTTCTATATAGGCATAGGTCTTGTATGCCCTCCGAAACCCTGCGGCTGGCTGTTATCATCTCAGTTTTATCCATAGTAGACTATGGCTTAGTTATATACTGATCTGCTGCTGACACTTCTCTTAGAAGTATCAAGGTCTCCCTGAATAAAGCTTGTCGTCTGGTCACTGGTTGTAACTGTCTCACTCACACCTGTGAGCTTTATACACAAACCGGTTGGTTGAACTTTGAGGGAAGGCTTGCTTACCACACCTGTCTGCTAGCCAAGAAATTGTCCACTGACCTCCTTCCGTCTACCTCCCAACATCTCCTTACTTTGGCCCCATCCACCTGCCCTACCAGAAACTCCTCTAAGTCAACTTACTCTGTACCATTTTGTAGAACCTCCCAGGGGAAGAAGGCTTTTATGTACAGAGCTCCCCAATGGCTCAATGGGCTGCCCCAGGAGATCTCATCTGCCTATAAACTTGGTCCCTTCAAAAAACTGCTCAGACAGCAGTTCCTGAGATCCAACCACTGCGACTGCCTATCATGCCATCTCTTATGTCACATACTTAACCCTCTACTTCCTTTATGTTTCACAATGTCCTCACAGACTGCTATATTTTCCTTTCCTCCTCTTGTTCCTTTCTCTCAATTACCTCCCTCCCCCTCCTCTCCCGGTTGGTCTCTGCCTCACCACAATTCTCCCTCCCCTTTTTTCCCACAACTCCCTCCCCTATGTCTTAATCCCCTACAGAATAGTGTATTTACATGTTCCTATATGCGTTCAGCATCTGCCTGTTAGTAACCTTGTGATGGTAGTATCTGTAAATCTTTGTTGTCTCTCCTTACTGTACCCTGGTTGCATTCAGGTTTTGTTTCATTATGTGTACCAGTTGACATGGAGCCTTTGTAGAGAGGTCTCTGACTCAAAGGATTGTAATTTCAATATGCTTACTAAATAAATAAATGAAAATAAGAGAGGAAAGAGAGAGCATTTGGAGGTGGCAGAATGAATTGCTAATGGAAGGGAGTTCCAAAGATTAGGAAGGAGGACAGAGAAACCAGACTGGCCAGCTAAGGATTTATGAGAGGGGAGCAGTTGAGGTAAGGAGGGAGTGAAGCCAGCCAGAATTTAGAAATAAAGGAGGCACAGTGGATGAGATGGCAGTCATTCAAGGAAGGGAGGGAGAGATCAATGTACAGAGAACAGTGGTGAGTCCCGGGGGGGGGAGGGGATCAGGCCAAGGCAAAACAATAAAAGGAGTGGAAGGGATCCAGTCTGGCCAGGGTGGATTTAGGTGGAGCACCGCAGACTAAGTCACCATAATCAAAAATAGGGAGGATCATTTTAGTGATGAAGTCTCAAGTTGGTGGGCAGATACAGGGATACAGCTTTTGTTCCTATAAAGTGCACCGTGCTCAGGGTGGAGTTATTTGTACATGGCATCTATGTGCTGAGAAAAACCAAGGTGGCAGTCAAGCCAGACACCGAGATGCTTAAATGAGGGTACGCAGGCAATTTTTCCCCCCTCGAGGGTGAGGAAGGTGGGGAGTGAAGGGAGTCTAGAAAGCCTCTGTCATGTGCCTAAACAGATGAAGACCATTTTCTTAGCATTAAGGGATAGTTGATTAGCCCTGAACCATTTCTGGACAGTGTTGAAAATTCAACTCCTACCTTGTAGGTAGATCTCAAGCAGTGAGAATTGGTGACTCTCTCCCCCACTACCCATACACACCAGCATTCCACAAGGTTTCATCCTTGACCCTTTGCTGTTCTCTATTTTTCTCAATGATCTCTCTTCAGCCTGTCCCTCTGCATCCATCCACATGTATGCAGATGATGCAGTCTTGTTTTCATCTGGCTCTTCTCTATCACAGTTAACATCCAGGTTTCAACTTGATTTTAACTCTGTCCAGAAATGGTTCAGGGCTAATCAATTACCCCTTAATGCAAAGAAGACAGTCTCAATGTGTTTTGGCACACAGCAGAGGCTTTATTGGCTCCCCTTACTCCCCACCTTCCTCACCCTAGATGGGGCCAATACTGATAACATACCCTCATTTAAGTACCTCGGTGTCTGGCTGGACCACCAACTTGGTTTTTCTCAGCACATAGATGCTTTTTTCAAAAAACACCTCCCTAAGCTTGGTGCACTTTAAAGGAATAAAAGCTGTATCCCAATATTTTCCCACCGAGATATCATCATCAAGATAATCCTCCCCATTTTGATTATGGTGATTTAATCTATGGTGCTGCTCCTAAATCTAACCTGGCCAGACTGGTTCCCCTTTTCCACTCCGTTTGCCATTTTGCTTTTGCCTGTCCACCTTGGACTCACCACTGTTCTCTATACATTGACCTTTCCCTCCCTTCCTTGTATGACCGCCATCTCATCCACTATGCCTCTTTTATTTCAAAATTCTGGTTGGCTTTGCTACCTCCTTACCTAATCTCCCTTCTTTCCTCTATGCCCCCCTCCTTGTACTCCCTTTATAACTCAGGTTACCATTCCCTTTTGCTCCCCTCTCGTAAATCCGTGGCTGGCCATTTTGGTTTCTCCTACTACCTTCCTAATCTTTGGAACTTACTTCCGCTACCAATTCATGCTGTCTCCTTCAAACACTGTCTCTCCTCTCTACTCCATTGCCGCACTGCCTCCTCCTGTAAATGCTCTTAGCCCTTTGTTCTACACTTATTCCCCACTTCTCCCCATCTGCCCCAACCTCTGTACCTTTTCCTACCCTACCTCATCCACCCTCCTCTTCCCTTTCCTCACCACTGCTCCTTCTTCTCCCATTCTTCTTCTTCACTCACTCCTGTCCCCAGATACCCCCTTGCTATGCCCCTCTCCCTCTACCTCATCATCTGTTCTCTACACTCTATTCTTTATTCCTGCTTTAATCAGTTCTCTGCTCTTCGCTCTTCTACTCCCACTATTACTTCACCTCTCAACCCCCTCCTCTCCCTCTCATTCTCTTCTACTTGCTCAGTCTCCTATTCTGTCCTATATTCTTCATGATACTTTCTTGTGCATTCTAGGTACCTCTCACTTCTGATGTTTAACCTGTTTTTTAATTTGTCAGCCTATTCCGATCTAGTATTGTATATTGTAACATGACGATTAATGCTAACTGAAATGCTAGTTACACATTGGATGAAACACAACACATGACCACAAATCAACTGTGCATTATTTCCTTAGATATGCCCTGTTGTGTAGTACCATTCACATTCACGCCACATGTAGAAAGAGTACCATGCTATATTGAGCTGGAGCACTTCCCGGTTGCCACAATGTCTTGTTTTAGAGCTCTATGCGGATCCTTTATTCTGTGTTGTAATATTGTTTGTTAAAGCTACCTATTACAGTTATAAAGTGCTTTCTAATGTTAAAATGTTATAAATAATGCACCCCTCAATTGCAGCAACTGCAGAAAGAGTTTGGGAAGCGATTGCTAATGAATATACAAATGTTGTTTTTTGTCCCACAATTCTTACTGTCCATTTGCAAATATTTAGTGAGCAGTGTGCACAGTTGCACAATATATTTGATAAAGTTTTAAAAAGTGTAATATCAATGTTAAAACATAAATAAGCAAGTACCATATTTTCTAAAAAGTGATTTTTGTACCAGTCACTATATAGATAGACATGGTTTGTAGTTTCACCTTGTTAACAGTGTAACGTGCCAATTTTCATATAAAATCTGTCAACACTTCCTCAAGTCTTTGCCTTTTCTTACAATACTTGTGGCCAGCACTTGCCATGTTACAAGTGCATTAAGCCACTCCAAAGGAGGCATTTATGACAGAAATGTGAATTAATGCATGGTTTGGACACATGCACCCCAAACATGCATTAATTCCTAGTAAATGCCTCCTTTCTCGTGGCTTAATGCTAACTTATTATACATACTGTGCATTATTGTGCTACTGTGTTTCTACTTGTTTGTACTTATCCCTTCCCCCTTCCCCCGGATGCATCTGAAAACGAGCCTTATCGGCTCAGTATGTCGATCCTGGTAAATCTCTTTTAAATAAATAAATCTGGTGGACAAAGCTTAGTTAATGTCACAACTGATCCTGCCTTCAGGATCACCTAGCAAGCATGGTACCGAGGAAGATGCCAATGCAGATGCCTTGTAAATATAGTAGTGTTGCACATTTAGTTGTACACCAGCATTTCCTTAAGGTACGATCTTCCAAATTAGAAGGGCTGTTACAAGCAACATTCAGGTATCCTAGGCCAAGACACACAATTCATGAACACAATCACTCTCCATCAGATAGAAGAAGAATATTCAGCACAGCCACTCACTGCACATTGGTATAACAACAGTTTCTAGCACACCTTCCATAGTAGCCACCTTAAGGAATTCAATCATTCTGATGGTTTTGCTTGGTTTCAGAAATAGCATGCAGTCAGCTATACCCTAGCACAGGTTGTTAGCACCTACTCTGGGGATAGACCCAAGTGGAGGGTCTGACTCTCAGTTAAGGGGTTTTAATGTTATCCCAACCATCTGCTTGGCTCAAAGCTTCCAAAAAGGACTTCCTTAAGGGGAACCCCAAGTAGCAAGAATTATGCACATGCTTGCCTAGGCAAGACCCAGTTCTGCAGGTCTCAGACTGACCCATGCTCCCAGCTCACAGGAGGGGCAAATTTTAATGGAGATAACCCAGCCTGAACATGACACAGGAACCCCACAGGCTAGTGCTGTGTGAAATGAGTCCACTTCATTACCCATTGCAAAGGTAGCAAAGTGGACTGCCATGTGAAGTGCAATCAAACTTCACTACATCTGAGTGGACAGCCATATGAAGTGCAAACAAACTTCACTACATCTGACCCAAAAAATAATCTGAACTTTCGGAAGTGGCCAGGGCTAGCCCCATGGCCACCCTTCTCCCACCTCCATCAACCACCCTCCACCCCGAACATTCAGCAAACACATAGTGTTTTTTTTAAAGTTAGGCCTCTGGCTCTGTGCCAGGAGCTGACACTATGGGTCAGATTTTTAGAGCCCTTGTATGTTCAAAAGCTGCAGGGAAAAACTGGCGTAAGTGGGTCTCCATTTGTGGAACTGCAGTTTTCCCTGCAGCTACAGATTTTCAAAGTGGAGCCGGTGTGCAACCAGCTCCACAATTTAAAAGCAGCTTACTGAAGTTGTTTCTCCACAGCTGCAGAAAAATGTTATAGCTGGTTGGATCAGGTGTAACATCTCCCGCAGCTGTAGTGGACTGAGAATACCAATCTCTGCACCTGCAGAGATTTTGGTCGGCAACTGGAGTTGTGGAGTGGGATTTAGTCCTAACTATGTTAGAAAATCCTGTCCTATGTTTTTAAGACATCTGCCTTCCCTTTTCCAACCTCTCAAATCCTCTAGATAATCTTCATTTTCTAAGTTGGGCTCCCTTCCAGACCACCGATTTGAGGGACTTCAGTGGTAGACTACACAAGTCTTTCGGGCTTAGTCAGTCATTCCCTCCCCGTAGCACACTTGCTCTGGTATACATTGACCAGGAAAAGGAGGGGGAGGGGGGTGGAGCTGTCTGCATCTTTGATGATGCTAAACAGACTGACTGGTCAGACTACCTAGCATCATCAAAGACGTGAACTGCTGTGCCCCCTCTCAGTTGCACTTTGCTTATGGTAATACAGTCAAATCACATTTGAAATCATCTGGTGATAGGGCATTTGGTGTGGCAGCACTGATTCTGTGGAACACCCTTCCCCGTGAAGTGAGGGGGGCTCCCTCACTGGCCACTTTTAATTGAAGACTTATTACCTTAATTTATGTTTTGGCTTGTCTTCTTAACTTACTTATGTTAAATTTTGATCAGTTGTTTAAATTGTTTTATAGTAAGGTGCCCAGAGCCTTTTGGATTGAGTGCCATAGAAAGAACACTGGAATTGGAATTGGAGTGGATGTGCTTCAGGGAGTTCAGGGAAGGGGATGACTGAGTTAGCCTGGATGACTTGTTTGGACTACTAATGGGTGCCCTCCAAATAAGAGGTCAGGAGGAGGGGCCAACTCATAAAATAAAGGTAAACTTTAGGGGACTTGTGGTGTTGGGCTGGGGAGAAGCATGTGTAAAAAAACACACACACACAGTACCAGCTCCTGGCACAAAGCCTGGAGCTCAAATGTTTTCTTGTAAAAAAGGATCTGGGGAATGTTGGGGGTTGGGTTGGGGGTGGGAAATAACTAGCATGGGGTGGATGGCACTGGCTGACTATCTGGCCACAGTGGCTGGTTAAGAATAGTGCACGTCTCAAAGTTCTCTTTTATCTTTGTGGCACCATGTGTGGGTGTAGTAGGTCACTTTGCACCCTCTTCATCCGCATTAGAAACACTTCTAACAACTGTGCTGCAGACCCTGCACTCCTTCAGGCTAACCTATATACTGTATATGGGTGACTACTGCATAGGCCTGTCCTTTCCTCTTTATCTACAGCTTCCAGAGCCTGTCCTCTAAAGGAAGCTCACTTCTCCTGATTTGTGGGAGAAACCTCATGGCCCAACTTCGCACTGCAAGTGAGTGGGATGGATCAGAACTCAGCACTCAGACCTCTCTCCACTTCCTGTACCGCCCTTTTTATACCCTGAGGTACAGGACACTCCCTCAGCCAGGGACGTTTGAGCAGTAACTCTTTCCTTCCCAAAATGACAACCTAACATGGTTTACATGCAAGTGCTGAATTTTAGGCATACAGTATATCCCCAAACCAGTAGAATGCTGTTTTCTTTTCCTTAAATCTCTACATGAAAATAGTATTCTTTTTTAGGGGACGGGAATCAACAACTACTGAAAGACATTCACAAACTTTTTTTTTTTTTTGGCAGAACAATTACTGCCGTCAAACGTTAGGTACATAGGCAGAATTAACCACAGTTATCAATTCTGGTGATATTTCTGGAGGCTTCTGATAGCCATTTTTCCTTCCACAAAAAAGAAAGTATTTTAAATTTGCATGTTCAACCAAATAGTTTGGAAGCATGTTTTGATGAAAAATGTCTTAAGTCAGTTTGTGAACTGAAGTTAAAGGGACACAGTCAACCCCCACATGCCAATTCTGACCTATTAATGATTACAGGGTTGATACTGTCTTAAATACAGCATTTATTTCCATAAATAAGACATCTCATGAATGTCCAGTTTAAATTGAAAAGACAAACAAACCAGGGGCACCATACTGATGTAGTAATGCCATAACACAAAATTCATTTCACTTGTATTGCTCATGTTTCTAGAATGTAAACAAAAATATATTTTGAAATACATGAAGAAAATAGTATTATTTATGTAAATTATTTAAAATCTAATGATAGTGAAATGTGACAAACATTAACATGAAATGTAACCATTGCTAAGTATAATGGATTTAAATATTTTCATTTTGTAGACACCTGCAATTTAAATATTTTATTGATGTTGCCTTCTCCCAAAGGGTGCTTACATTTAGGCTCTCTCTGGAGCACCGCCGCCACCTCCCCAGCCCTGTTTCTTCATCACCGGTCCCAATCCAGGCTGCAGCTACAGGACACAGGTGCTAGACTGGACACACTTGCATCTTTCTTTTGGGCAAGGAACTCTTCATCATAACATGTCAGGCAAGCTGCATCTTCACTTGACTGTCCTGGTTTCCAAAGATTTTAGCAGCAGGGAGAGGGAACCAAACAAACAGCAGCTCTTCTTTCTTCAGCACAGCTGTGCCATTGACACCAGTGGCCCATGTCAAACCTGGACTTCACGCACCTGACCTGGCAGACTTTGGGGTTGAGGAGCACACTGAGGAGCCGACACCTTTCTTAGGCAGCTCTCAAATCCATGGAAAACCACACCTTCAGACACACCAAGAAAACTACTCCTCCCATGGGAGCACAACTTTTGTAGCACTTGACAGTGTTTCCTTACCTCCAGGACCCCCCAGTCTCACTGGATGGCAGCAGGGACAGGGAGGTACCAATCCTGATGTTTAGAAGCTGCACCAAGGGAATTGAAGTGACTATTAAAATAAAAACAATTAGGAGAGATTGTATGGAACTGCCATGTTTGTTGTGCCTCTTGCCCTAGGACTGCTGGTTAGTGTTCAGAGGACAACATGCACTGCTCTGGAAGAACAGCCATTTGTGAATTCATCTCTGCAACAGCAGCTAGTTGCAAGCTTGCTCAGGTTACAAAGGACTGTGTGTGCGCATGCTTTCCCTGAGAAACTGACAGCCACTGAAAGCAGAGGGATTGGCAGAATGAATTATTTATGAGATACCAGTAAATGTAAATTAATCCCCTGAAGGAGATGGATGGAAAGCACAGGTGAGACAGCTGCAGATTTTTCTAGAGAGAGAGGAGAGAGAGAGAGAGAGAGACATTTGAGTGATTTCTGCAGTCAACCACTGGGCTGAGAGAAACTGTTAAAAAGTCTGCAAAAAGATTTTGTTGTACCTCTCCGGAGCAACACTAAAACTCCTGCCCTGGGCATTGTGTGCCATCTGGACCTCTCCTGACAAAGGGCCCAAGTCACATGAGGCCCTGAGCGATTTCCTACCCCTATGGATGGGTGAAGGCAAGCTCCCCTGTGAGGTCAACAAGACCTTTGATTACTTAGGAGACTAACACAGCCTGCATCCCTCACCAACCGGAAGCACATTGGTCTGCCACACTCGTAGCACCCTCTGCATCTGCTAACTCAGAAGGGGGTGTCGCAACAGAGCCAGCCCCTGCAAAGTCTGCTATTTTCATGAGGACAGGGTCAATACTCTACTAATCCTTCTCTTAACTAGGACCAGTTTCCTAACTGCTGTGCATTCCTGTGAGATTTCCATCAAAGCTCATTTAGAATTGCTATAGAAAGGAGCAACTAGCATTTGTTGTTAAATCAATTTAGTTTAGGATCCCCAACAGTCAGCCTTTAATCTGTTCTGCACCATGGTCCAACATCAGGCCTGCAACTGCTCACTATTTGCACATTTAATGGACTGTATTGGGAGCTTCCAATTGATTTTGGGGTATTGGGGCACCAGTAGGGGGAAACAGTTAAAACTGTGAGGGCACTCACCTGAGGGTGGTGGTTGATTTCAAATTATTTATTGCATTTAACCCTTTCCTTTCCACTTCTTGTTACTGCTCCTGTCCCTCAAATAAATATCTTTAGTTTGAATTGCACTTATTGTGTTCTGAGTATTATTTTGTTATGTTGCATGCATAAATTATCAGTTTGGGAGGTATACATAGCTTAAAGGATCCCTGACACTGAAGGAGGGGGATGCATTTATTTTCTATGGGGCAGCACCCTCCTGGCAGACACCTGTCAAAAGTGTCCCCATAGGTGAAGGCACTGTACCACATTCCAGTTACCACCAAACCCAGCCAAGCTCATGCACCATTCACCCAAAAGTGTTACAGACTGTGCCCAGGTATCATTGGACAGTCTCACACCTTGTAGGTGGGAGTGGCTACTTTTGATAAAATGTGTCCACCTAAGAATGTTTTTTAGAGTTGGACACATTGTGTTCAAAAGGCTCTAGGGTGGAGGCAACATTTACACATGATCTAGTACTCATTCTTCTCTAGCTGTGTTTTAAGGGGCATTTACACAGCTGCTTTTGCACTTAGTTACCTGAGCGCTTGGGTTGCTCCAGTGTAAAAGTGGTGGTGTGGACACCTACCAAATCATGGTAAGTCATTCACTGCTCTGTTTAGGATTCCACTGCAATCTAGGAGATGCTGGTTGCAGTGAGTGGTGTAAGCAGCAATGTGGACAAGCTACACCACTCACTTCGAGGTAACTTGATTGTCCTGTGTCCCAGGATCCTCCACTGCCTCCCATGCAGACATATGGCCAGTGTCCAGCATGGTTTGCATTGGCACTGAGAGGGGCTGCATAGACGAAAATCAGATCATCTGCAGCACTCACAGCATGTTTGCAGCACTACAGAAGTCACAGCGCATCAGTCATGTAAACATGGCTCTAGAAACATCCAATTGTCAACAGCAACAATTGCTATTTACAACATGACGGTCTGTTGTCATGGCTAGCACTATGATGTAATAATCATATTTATAAAATGCCTTAGTAAGAACACTGTGATTTGTCTATGCATCTCCAGTGTGTGCGTGCATATGTGTGTGTGTATGTATGTTAATACAACAATGCACAAGGGTGAACAGTTCAGTATCTGCACATGCTAAGTTTGCCATGCTCAGTGGGGTCACAAACCCTTTCTTGATGCCTGCAAAGTCATTTGTGAGTGCTGAAGAAGAAGAGGGGTTGGACTGCAGTCTTAGCAGTTCTGTTCTGCAACCCAGGTTGCAGGTTGATGAACTCTTCTGTTGTCTCTCTCTCTCTCTCTCTCTCTCTCTCTCTCTCGCTGTCTCTCTCCCCCTTCTTCTCTCTTGCTCTCTTCCCCCCTCTATTACTATTTGCTAACTTGGTTACTCAGTGAGAGTGCTCACAACCATGCAAATTGGGGGAGTGGGGTGGTTGTGGTAGTGGTGGTGGAAAGGGCAGGAGCATGGGCCATGAGAGGGAGATTTGACCCTGGAAACCATATGTGTTATGGGGAGGGGTAAAAGAAGTGATCACATTGTTAATTGATGAAAATAGTACATTGTTAACTGGGGTAATAACATTGGTAACTGGGGGACTTACATTAGGGGATGGAGGGTACCTGTGGGAACTCAAATAGTACTGGGGAGAGGGACCAGATTAGGCAATGGGGGTCTGCATCAGGTTATAGGGTGCTACTGGATACAGGGAGTGCTTGTAATATGATAGGGGAAGGGGGGAGTCTGTGAACAGGGATGAGATAGGGGCTCAGTGCCCAAGCTGCAACATTATATTGTAGCACTGTGACATGGGCTAGGCACATCTTGCAGTGCTATGTTGCACTATATCTTCAAATAGTTGCAGGAATGTTAGGGGGCACTATCCCCAACAGCACCTGTTGACATCGGCACGGGGTCATAATGCCACAGATGAAAGAATGCAGCAAAGAATGCCACAACCAAAATAGCGCAAACCCAAGTAATGCCGGTGAAAACACCAACCAAACAAGGAACGTGCATAACCCATTGAGAACAATGAGACTTTTTCTTTTTTGCAAGGGGCTTCATCACCCGCACCCCTCAACGTGGGTGGATTTGCCCCTCTCACCTCCCTTGACTTTAAATAACCAACTCCAGGGGGTTGTGGACTTTGGGGGTGGGGCAAAACTTGGGAGGGGGAAAATTCTTTGTTTAAATATTTTTTTTTACAGCACCACGAGACCTGGGGGAATCTGAACTGTGGTTCCAGGTGACTTTTGCCGCTGTGTGCTGGTGCCCTAGGCACTTCACCGTGGAAGTGGCTCAGCAGAATCCATCAGCAGCCCTTCTACTTCCTTTTGATCAGTGATATGGGCAGCGGTAATTGCCTACCGCAGTTATACCCCTGTCACTGCAAATGTTTTCACACTTTCCACTGCATGGTTTTTGTACCGTTCTTTTGTAAGCATTATATTAACCCGGTACCGTTGAGATCTGGATAAGTGATTTGCATGTCACAGCACTTGTACAAGGGAACTCTTCTCTTTGTGGTGTGAGACACCCTTTGTGCATAGCACTGTCTGGTAGTGGAGTAATAGAATGTGTGTGAAGCACCCATTTTGCATTACTCCCAATTGTGATTAAGAACTGAGCCCCCGTGAGGAAAAGTAAGTGCATTATTATTGTTACACTCTGTCAAGCACTTGTATCTGAGATGCAGAGAGACTTGCAAAAACTGAAGAGGTGGTTGAAAGTTTGGCAGTTGAAATTCAGGGCCAAAGAGTGCAAGGTGATGAATATAGGGAACAGAAACCCAGGACATGGTACTGGATTGGGGGAGGGGGTAAAGCTGGGCATGACCTCTGAGGAAAGAGACATGGGGATCATCACACAAACATATAACCATATGAATATATGAAAATAGCCAGCAGAAAAAGGCCTCATTACCTAGTCTGCTCGAATTTGCAGACCCCCCCCCAGCAACTACTGAGGGAACCACCCCCTCCCCACTATCCACTTCTTTTTCTCCCCTTAAGTATCCCCCCATGCAGTTTTTCCTTTGACCCTGTCTCAGTTTCTCTTGAAGCTGTCTGCAGTCTTCAGGGAATACAACTTCCTCCAGCAACTCGTTCCATTTTGCCACCACCCTTTCAATGAAAAAGTGTCTCCTAATTTCCCTCTTGTGAAGTGTTCCCCCCACCAGTTTGAGGCAGTCCCCTAGTGGTTCTATTTCCACTAAGATTGAAGAGACCCTCAGAGTTCACATTGTTGAAACCCATAAGGTATTTAAAGGTTTCGGTCATGTCACCCCCCTCTCTCTTCTATTCTCCAAGGAGTACATTTTGAGGTCTCTGAGTATCTCCTTGAATGGCTTGCCTTGTCCCTGGCTCATCTTGGTTGCCTTTCACTGCATCATCTCCTGTAAGCTGACACATTTCTTTAGGTAAGGACTCCAGTATTGCATGCTGTACTCCAGATGCGGCCAAACCAGTGACCTCTACAGTGGCAGTATGACCTCCGTTTCCTACTGGTTATATTCTTGGCTACACATCCCAACATCTGATTTACTTTGGCCACTGCTCTCTTGTATTGTGTTGAATGCTTTAGGCCACTTGTAAGGATCACCCCCACATCTTTCTCACACTCTGACTTGGTGACTTGTAAACCTCCCAGCCAGTATGTGGTCTCTAGGTCTCTAGGTTTTTTGCCCCCAAGTGCATTGCTTTACACTTTTTGGCACTGAATCCCAACTGCCAAATAGCTGACCATCTCTCCAGTTTAGCCAGGTCCTTCCTAATGTCCTGTCTTCCCTCTTCTGTGTCTACTCTCCTACAGAGCTTGTGTCATCTGCGAAGAGGCATATTTTTGTCTTTTACTCCATCTGCAATGTCCCTAATGAATATGTTGAATAACACTGGGCTGAGCACCATACCCTCTGGGACTCCGCTAGTGACTGGTCAAGGATAAAACAATCCTCCAACCACTACCTTCTGGTTTCTGTCTTGTAGCCAGTATTTTAACCACTTAGCCAGTTTCACCCCTGCCCCCCAAGTCCTTCAGTTTTCTAATAATCTCCTGCGGGGAATAGAGTCAAAGGCCTTGCTGATATCTAGATACAGTATGTCCACTGCTGGGCCTTTGTCCTCTGTCCTGGTTATCCAATCAAATAAATCAGTTAGGTTGGTCTGACAGGACCACCCTGGCATGGACCCATGCTGCCTCTCTTCATGGAGCCCATTTTCATTCAGAAAGTTTACCAGTCTTTCTTTGCTATGGTTTCCATGACCTTCCAGACTATTAAGGTCAGACTTAATGGCCAATAATTACCAGTTGTCCCTCGGCCCAGTCTTGTGTAGCAGCACTACATGTGCTGCCCTCCAGTACAGGGGTACCACTCTGTCTCTAGGGAGGTGTTAAATAGGTCTGCCAGGGGACTTGGCAGTGAATCTATTAACTCCTTCAGAACCAATGGGTGTATGCTGTCCAATCCTGGGGACCTATCCACCTACAGGGCCTGTTATCCTTTCCTCACCCCATCAATTTCTGTCACCCCAAACTCCCCTTGTTACCTCCCCCTTTCTTTTACTGGGGTCTGGGGTACTGGGTTGTCCTTTTCCTTTGTGAAGACTGAACAGAAGTATTTAAAAGTCATCAGTGACTCCCTAAAACAATCAAACCAGTGTACCAAGCCCTGCCATAAGGCAAACCTAATAGAATGCCAGGATGTATAGGATGGGATATTGACAGCAGAAGGAAGGAAGTATTACTACCTCTGTATAGATCACTGGTGAGGCCCCACCTGGAGTGCTGTGCTCAGTTCTGAAGTCCTCACCTAAGGAAAGATAAGGACAGGCTGGAGACAGTGCAACACAGGATGACCAGAATAATTCAGGACCAGCAGAAAAGATCTTACAAGGCATGGCTCAAGGCACTGAACATGTATGCGCTGGAGGCTAGATGAGAGAGGGGAGATATGATAGAGACCTTCAAGTTCCTGAAAGGAATGAAAAAGGTAAACTGTGAGGAACCATTTAGCATAAGTAGTGGATCAAGGACACGGGGCATGAGTGGAAACTGACAGGGGGAAGTTCAAGAGGGAAGTGAGAAAGTTTAATTTTACAGAAAGGTGGTGGAGCTGTGGAAAAAATCTGCCACATGATGTGGTGGGTGTCAAAACTATCAATGGTTTTAAAAACAGCTGGGGCAGAATGAAAGGCTTAGTGGTTGCTCATGGTGGTAGTGGTATGGCAGAGAGCATGGGGGGTGGTTAGTGTGGGTTAGTGCCCTGTAGCGACAATGGGTCCAGGGTTTGTTGGAGTTTATGGGCCGACTGCGTGAACCAACGAGCTTTTTCTCCCATCATTGACTATGTTTCTAATGTTTCTAGCTTCCTGCAGACTTCTATGCCTCACGGAGTTTTGTTTGGATTCTGTGCATTTCAAGATGGCCAAATGAGATGGCACACTTCTTGGGACACTTTATTTTGTTGTCACTCAGCACATTTCAGTGTAGCAGCAGCAGCAGCAGCAGCAGCAGCAGCAGCATTAGCTTCTTTTGCTGTACTAGGAAATTTCTCTTTTTGATTGCCCTTCCTCCTATCCTATTTTTCTTTAAAACATGTTTTACAATGTGTGTGTGCGTGTGTAACCACAACACAGATTGGCAAGGGAGATTACAGAGAGGTGGTTAATTAAGCAATAAGACATGCAGGGTTTGTATCATGCTGGGATAACATCTCACCTCGGATGGATTGTGAGAAACAAAATCACAGGATGGTGACTTCAACCACGCTAGAAGTGATGTTGTCCCAGCATAACACACACCCTGAATACCGTATAGCGATTATAAAATTGATCAATTTATGTGTTTATATTTAAAAGTGGGCTGTTTTGAGGCACAAGTTTTACCTGTGAGGTTGTGCTGGGATGACACCACAGGTGAAACTGGTTCTTCACTAATCCTGTTTCAGTATGTTCCCTATCCATTTTATGATGTTTTTAAACCATTTTTTCAACACTCTTCAGCAGGTGCTGGGGCCGCCAGTGCAGCACTACTGCTCGTGGCACTGACAACCCGCGTTCAGAAGCAAACTCAGGACACCGGAGGGTCAGCTGCGGAGGAGGACTGAGTGTCCTATGACTGCTCTCCTCCTCCTCCAGAGAGGAGGTAATGCAATACCTGGCATTGGCCTGACCTGTAACAGTGGCTGGCGGGCTGAGTGCAGGGATTGCATAGTGAAGCAAAGGTGGGGTAGGGGTGGCAGATGTGTAGTGTGCTATGTGTGGAAGTGGCACTGCCATTGACATCACTGCATGCACACTGCACTGCATCAATGGGTAGGGGACCCCAGAAAATCAGGGAAACACTGCGGATGGCAGGATGACTCCAGCCACTGGCAGGCTCTGAACTCAGTGACCAGGCAACCACTGTGAAACCCGATCCTTTTGGTGCTGAGGTTTCAGGAATCCCACCACCTCAGTTGGAGGGGGGGGGGGCTTGAGCCCTGGAGGAAAATGCAGGTAAGGTAAGTGCTGGAGAAGTCAGGGTGACAGGGCTGGACTAGTCAGCATGAAGGGGGCTATCTGTTGAGCAGGGGAAACAAATATTCAGCAGGTGTGGGGGGGGTAGCCCTTAGATTCCTAAGGGAGAATGGTTTGAGGGGTTACACAGCATGAGTAAAGGTAGCATTTTGGCTGAGGAGTTAAATGTTTGTCCATTGTCAAACCTGACATAGTCACTGCCTTGTGGCAAGAGGGGTAGGCAAGATGGTTCCTAAGTCCTTTCTGTCACCACAGTTGCATGTCACTCTGTTGCTAGCACCCCAGTGCAGCAGTCACTCACATCTAGAAAGACTAAAGATGTGTTTACACTACTCAATTTCAATTTAATTTTTTATACTGGAAATTATGTGAGCAAAAATGCTCGTTTTCACAAACATCCAGTGGTACATAAATTCGATGATACAGAGAAAAAAGTAAAAACAATATTTGCAATATTTTACGATACTTCCTATAGGGAACAGTGTATGACAGGCTCATCTAGATTAAACAAACAAAAAAAAATACAGAGCACACAACAATAGAGCCAAAATACAGATACATATAAACTCTTAGTTCACTCAAGGAATTGGCAGATATTCAGGAGGGTTGCCTACCCGGGCAGGCACAAGTGGTGGATTGGATGAGGTGGTCCTTGAGGGATGAAGTAAGTGTGCCAATTGAACTACAGGCCTAAAGTTCAGGGGGCAGTTTATTGTAAAACTTAGGGCCATTGTATGTGACGGAGTTCTGCACATGCTTGGTGCGGTATAAAGGGGTGTCGAAGATATGACAGGCAGACCCTCTTATACTGCGCTTGGGAACCGATAAGGTGAAAAGGGAGTTAACGCTGATCAGCAGCAGGTTACGGTGAACTTTGTGTAGGAGGGAGAGCATTTTAAGTTGCAACCTCCCTCCAAGGGTGAGCCAGCTGAGGGAGGCATAGAGACTACAGTGATGGGTCATCCAGGGGAGGCTGGCCACGAAGCATGCAAATTATTGTATGTAGTCCTGAGTTTGGAGAAAAGGGGGGGGATGCGTTTGGGGGGAGTAGACAATAGAGCCATAATCAAAGAGGGGCAAGAGAAGGGAGCTGGCGAGGTGTAGCCTGGAGATAGGGATAAGGAACTTTCTGATTTGGTATAAGAGACCTAGCCTCATATGGATTTTCTTGATGAGATTGGTAATATGGATATTTTTTTTTATTCTTTTGGTA
This sequence comes from Neoceratodus forsteri, assembly GCA_016271365.2. Classification (NCBI taxonomy): domain Eukaryota; kingdom Metazoa; phylum Chordata; order Ceratodontiformes; family Ceratodontidae; genus Neoceratodus; species Neoceratodus forsteri. The sequence continues at coordinate 1,169,343,307 of CM057456.1, read as the reverse complement.
ACCGGGTAAGGCCCATTAGGCACAGGTACCTTTTTTCAGGGGTGACCCAGGAGCACTGGGGTGTTTAAGTGACTTGCTCAGAGTCACACAGTATGCAAGTGGAGGTTGTGGGACTCAAACCCTGGTCTGTCTGCTGGATGTACCAAGCTCGTTCACAGCTCATTACTCTAACCTCTAGGCCATACTGCCAGCCCCTATTGTATTGCTACTGTAGGTCAGGTGAGGGTCTAAATACAGTCCAAGGTATTTGAATTTGTAAACTTGTTCTATGATGTTACCAAGATTGTCTGAGAGGGATTGGTCTATGACTGGGGCTTTTCTTGGGCCAGAGAACACATCATAAACACGGTCCTCTTGGAGTTGAGAACTATGCCTTTGGCAGAGAACTAAGTGTGTAGCTTGCTGAAGTTAGTCTGCAAATTACTGAACATTGTGTCCAAGTTAGTGTCACTGCAGTAGAGGGTCATGTCATCAGTGTAAATGACTAGTTGGGTGTTTTGGTAGATGGAAGAGAGGTTATTGATGAAGAGTGAGAACAGGAATGGGCCCAGGATGGAACCCTGGGGTACCCCATATTTAATCGTAAATTCAGCAGAAAAATTATTGTTGATATTAGTTTTTTGAGATCTGTTGGACAGGTAGCTTCTGACCCATTTGACAATGTTTTCAGATATGTGCAAGCCCTTGAGGGTGTCCAGGAGAAGGCCATGGTCAACCAGGTTGAACGGCTTGGTCAGGTCCACGAAGACAGAGCCTGTGTACTGGCCCTTATCTCTTGCCTTGAGGATATCACTGGTGAACCTGACCAGGGTGGTTTCAGTGCTATGTCTAGATCTGAAACCATGCTGGGTAACAGAGAGCAAGTTATTGTGGTCGAGGAAGGTGGTGAGCTGGGTATGAGCAACTTTTCCGAGGATTTTGGACAGGGGAGCAAGGAAGGAGATAGGTCAGTAATTCCCTACTTCATTCCTTGACCCTGACTTGAACAATGTTTTGATGGTGGCTGTTTCCCAGGTGCTAGGGAAATAGTCAGAGCAGAGTGAGCAGTTTAGTATGTTGGTGATGGGGGCCGCTAATGAATTAATGGCAAGTTTAAGGATTTTAAAGTCGATTCTGTCTGCCCCTTTACTGGGTTGTTACTTTGGATGAGCTATATGGTGTCTGAGGGTTTTAGGACCCTAAAATAGAATCTGGGGCTAGGCTCAGACATAGTATTGGGGCAGGGAGGGTGGGGGTGGATAAGGCAACAGCTTAATCTGGTTCAAGGTCAGTTGGCATTAATCTGTATCCCCCTCCCCCGGGTCGTGCCTGAAAATAGGCAGGATTTGTCTAGTGCACTTACCTGGTCAACAAAAACTAAATAAATAAAATAAATAAATTAAAAGGGGGAGGGTTTATATTTATTGAGGTCACCAAAGAAAGAGTTGAAAATGTTTGCTACTTCTGAGGGGTTATTAGTCTTCTTGCCTCCTTGGATCAGAGTGATAGATACAGTATTCTTGTGTTTCCTGGGTAGTGAGTTGAGTGTAACCCAAAGTTAACGGGGGTTGGATGTTTCCTTGAATTGTTTCTTATGGAAAAAGTCAATTTTGGCTTTTCTGATGACTGCTTTGCACTTGTTTCTGAGTGCTTTGTAGAGAGAGAGAGCTGGGCAGGGTCTCTGTGCTTGGTGTAACAGGTGCAGGGCTTGTCTCTGGTCCTCATCATTTTAATGATGTCAGATGATACCCATTCATTAACACATCCCCTAACTCTGATTTTTTTGAGAGGGGGTGTATTTGTTGCCTACACTGCTGAGGATGATAGAGAACCTGTCAAGGGTAGAGTCGAGGTTACCTGGTGCAGCGATGAATGACCAGTCGACTAGGCTGAGAGTGTTTTATATTTTTAATGGAGTTATTTGTCCAGCATCTAGAAAAGATGAACTGGGGGAGGGGTTGGGGCACTGGGCTGACCATAAACAGTAGGTGGTGCAGTGATCGCTGATGCAGTCTGGCAATACTCTGGAGTCGGTGATGTGGGAGGGGTTGGAGACGATGACCCAGTCAATCAGCGATTGAGTCCCCATCCTATAATTTGGCCTTGTGAGTGTGGAGATAAGCTGGTGGAGGCTGAGGTTGGTGATGCAGAATTTGGCAGTGTTGGATTGTCTGGTGACCCAATTTATGTTGAAGTCCCCGAGCAGAACCCACTCCCTGTTAAGAGGGAGGGAGTGTTTGAGGGCTAGCAAGGATTCCAGGTTAGAGGGAAGGGTTCCTGGGGGGAGATATGCAGTAGTGAGGGTAAGGGTTTTATTTTGTCTAAGAAATAGGCTAATGGAAAGGGTCACAAGCAGGATGAACTCAGAGCTGAGATTATGTTTGGTGAAAGAGAACTTGTTGGAAATCAAGAACATGCAGCTGCCCCATTTATTCCCTGTCTGTCTTTCCTGACAGAGGTGAATCCACAGAGTTCGATCTCCCTGTTGGCGATTTTGTGAGAGAGTCAGAGAGCCAAGTTTCTGAGAGTGCAACAATGTCAAAGTCATTTACTGCTACCCAGGCCTGGAAAGCATCTATTTTAATTGGGAGTCACTGTTCAGGTGGGCTATGCTAATGTTTTTCCCTTTATTAGTGTGGGATGTAACGGGACAGGGGCAGGGGTTACTTGGACCAGGGTTTGGAGGGATGGTTCCGGTGAGGAGTAGTAGGAGGATAAGGGTCCTGGAAAACCTCGAGATGAGGGGTAGTGACTTCGGCTTGCGGAGCCTTGAGCATTTAACTCGAGTGACAGATATGCGCTTGGTAGAGTGACCAGGGTAGGAGAGTAGGAGGAAGAGTCTAGGGTCCTCTTGAGGTAGTATGAGAGAGAGCCAAAGGCAGATGGAGGGTTTGAGAGGTAGTGGTGAGGTGAAGCGGCCAGGCAGAGGGTGGTCCACAGGGGATGAGGTGGGTGCAAGGGGAGGGTGTTTAGACCCGAAATGGGTGAGGGTGAGGGGAGGGGATTGCAGAAGAAGCAGGAGGAGAGTGAAGAGTGCCATGGTTGGTGTTTGTGGGCCAGGAGGAGAGGAGGCAAAGGGGGAAGGGGTAAGGGACAATGGCTAGGAGAGTGGAGTGAAAAGATGTGGCGGTGTGAGGTGGTGAGCTGTAGAAGGGGCTAGCATAGGGAAAGGAATAACATTATGACTTTGGGGTGAAAGCTTGAGAGTGACTAGATTACTAAATTTTCTACATGCTGCTTGGATTCCACCTAATTTAGTGAAATAACTACGATCTGCCTGGTTGCCATACAGGGAGAAAAAACAAGTTGACATTAAGGAAAGAGAAAGGGCTCAGGGGTGGCCTCTAGTGGAGAGAGCATATAACTTGCAAATGATGTCTTGAGGACTTAAAAGAATAAAAGAAGTCAAGTATGTGTAAACGCACCTTTAGAGTGAGTAGCAGGACATAAATAGCAAAGTCCAGCTGGATACTCTACTTGTGTGGCTGGCTTTGCTGTTACAAAAACCCAGCTATTTGTTATACACAAGGCTGGTGTTACCCTAGAAATATCCAAGCCCAACTGGCTACCGTGCCAGTATGGCTGGCTTTGTTCTTAAGCCAGAAAAAAAAATGTGGGTATTTTCTTTGTCACACACAGGAGATGGCTTTGCTCCCAAAGAAAAGAGGAAAGAAAAAACATTTTAATAGCACCTACCAGAGGGTGTGCAACAACCCCTTAACATTGACACACTAGTAAGTCATCAACACAGAAAGATTTAAAAATATTTCAGATAAAATAGAAAATAATTTGGGCGACACACCACCACCACACAGGGACTCTACATCCATTCCATCTTCGTAGAGTATACCACATTCACAGCTCAACCAGCAGCAAACACTACAAAGCTGGCAAAGTAGAAGAAAACTCCTCAAAATAAAACAAAACCCCACCCTTCCCAAAATATGAATCAATCTGATCAAATCAAGTTTTATCTCATTCCTTTTCTGTGCAAGCCTGCTTTGAGTGAAATATAACACATTATAAACTGGGCAGGGAAAATGCTGCATCCTGATTAGTCAGCAGCCACTGCCAGCACCAGGCATGCATTTATAGAGGAACGACCCTGCGAATGGCACTTTTCTAGCAAGCAGGATGAAGCACATGGCACATATCCATGCCTGACAGAAACATTTGAAAAAAAATTCTGGCAGTCATGTTAAGAAAGGCAAAAGGATTATTCAAATTATTTGCCTTATGTGTAAGATAAAAATGTTTACACTTTTTAATAACGCCACACACCTACACCAGAGCAAAGGAGCATGAAATGTATTTACAAGAATATTTCAGTTTATCATCTGACCTTTCCTTTGCTTTCTTTGTATAGGCCTCAAATCCATGACTGTCAACTTGTTCGCCTCACTCTCACTGCTGCTCCATGACCCCCATCCCTGCAGACTGCTTTACATTACTTTTAATGTAATAGTGGAACTATTTCACACTAATAGCAAAGAAAACTGTAGCAGTTTAGCAGAGTAATATGTTTATCTGTGATATAGGCGCTGACATTCTGGGCAAGTCTGTGCTCTTCGCAGATGATACTAAACTGGGCAGTAAAGTCAACAGCACAGAGGCAATTAGGGACCTTCAGAACAACTTGCAAAAGCCAGAAACATGGTCTAACATCTGGAAGCTGAAGTTCAATGCAAGAAAGTGCAAAGTGCTACACCTGGGAAAGGGGAACCCCAGGATGGATTACTGGCTCAACGGGGTCAAACTCAGCACCTCTCAGGAAGAAAGGGATCTTGAGGTCATCATATGCAATACCCTTAAATAATTGAGCCAATGTAGCAAAGCCGATGGCAAGGCAAACAAAATGCTGGGGTGCATTGGGAGGGGATTCAACAGCAGGAGCAGGGAGGTGATCCTCCACTCTACAGGTCCCTGGTGAGACCCCACCTGGAGTACTGCATCCAGTTTTGGAATCCACACCTTAAAAAGAACAGGCATAGGCTGGAGACTGTGACGAGAAGAATGACTTGGAAGATACAGGGCTTCCATGGTCTCTCATACGAGGAACAACTGAGGGAGCTTAACTTGTTCTCACTGGAGACAAGGAGGGAGAGAGGAGATATGATCAAGACCTTCAAATTCTTGAGAGGCATTAACAAGGTGTCATACTCAAAACTATTCCAAAGGGTCACCAGCTCAACCAGCAGGGGGCATGAATGGAAGCTACAGTGTGGGAGCTTCAGAAAGGATATGAGAAAGCATTTTTTCACAGAAAGAGTGGTGGAGCCCTGAAACAGCTTACTGGTGGAAGTGGTGAGTGCAAGGACCAGATGTCAGCATTCAAAAAGGGGTGGGGTAGAGCAAAGACTCAAGGGGGATCTGCAGGACTGGGTAAGGATAAAAAGCAAAAGGGGGGCTGGATCCTGGGACCCACATCAGGTCTTGGGAACCCTTGGGCAGACTCAGTGGACCCACTCAATGGTCTCCTTCTGCCACCACTTTTCTACATTTCCATGTTTCTAAGACACCATCTTAAAAACCTTCTTTACACTTTTTTCTTCCTTTTTTTAGTGTAAAATGTACACTTGATGAACTGATCCAACGGCAAATATCGGCACCAGACCCGAGAAATATAAAGTGTAAAAATTTGTGCCATGAGAAATTAAATCCATTGGTTCTTCTCACCCTATAAACAGAACACATTTAAAACAAAATAGTAATCAACTTCTCAGTCATAATGCAACAAGAAGACAGTAACCTCATTCTCTTTTCTTATTGATAAGAGGCGGGACATCGATTCGATCATTCAGACCCAGTGTTTTTAAGACATCCCAGGGTGAAAATCCAAAAAGCCTCCCTTTCCAACAATTTATCATTAACATTACCTCACTTTGGTCCCATTCGTACTTGTTCCACACCACAAAATTTAAAGATGTGATTTGACCCCCCCCCTTCTCTTTATAGGGTGAGAAGAACCAATGGATTTCATCCCTTATGGCATGGAGAAATCTAAATTCTGCAACATTAAATAACTTATTAAATTGATTACTCTGCTGCTGATTTGTAATATCTGTATAGCGATCTTTATACATTTTAATAGCTGTTAAGGAAGATTTAATTGTCTATACTACTAGTTTTTTAACTTGGTTTTATCTGCACTATCACTTTAACTACAGCTGTTTTAGTGAATTGAAGTACTGACATGTGATACCTCCTGATGATGCATTGGTAATGTGAAGTGGTAGAGGTTATACCCAAGCTGTGGGGCCTTTATTATTTTCACCAGTAAAGCCGTTTTTCACATTATATTTCTTGGGTCTGGTGCCAATATTTGCTGTTGGATCTTTTTGGACTTTTATATCTGACACAGAGGTGGTATTGGAGCAGTATTTGTGAACTGTGAATACACACTTGATGAACCCATTTTATAAGAGTATTAAGACACTTCGGGGATGTGGGTTGTAGTCTAATAAATGCACTTTAAAGGTGCTGAAGACAGCAGTCCACACTCTTGTGTCTTATTGCCTACATAAACACCAAAAGCAATATAGAAACTAACACATTAAGGCAATAAAAATTCAGCAGTCATCAAACATAAATGTCACCCTAAACAGGTAAGGTTTGTAACTATTTCTTAAATGTGGTGACATTTGAGAGGTTTTTGCACAGCTGCTGGAAGGGAGTTCCATAGCCTAAGGGCTCCTAACAGAAAAGCCTGTTTCCCAGCCATGCATAAATTGGACCTGGGAAGGTGATGCAGAGCAACTCTGAGCTGTGATTGAGCGAGCAGAGGACAACTAGGAGATCACCGGGACAGCTGGTCCACAACCCCTAAGGAGCCTTACACAATCTAACAGCAGCACCTCCAAATCTACTCGTTGTCTATTAAGCAAGAGAAGAGAAGAAAACAAGGATATGCATTTTTTCTGTTTTCTACAGTGGTTATGTTTTACAGCTGAACTACGGTAGCTACATCCTTAACCTCTTCTTCTCCTGGCATAAACCACTTTTCTCAGCTCCCTGCATGTGTGTGATAGAGCCACAGAAATGATGAACAACAAACAAGTGACTCAGCAGAGCAGGGGCTAGTGAATGCATGATGCATGTGTTACAGTGAGGGCAAATGGCAGACAGTTCTCAATATTTTTCATTTGTTTGAGTGGTTCATTAGGGTTTTGCACCAGGTCTGATGGTGGGGACCAGCAGTTCATTTCGGCCTAAACATCAAACCCATAAAGCTTGAGGGACACATACAGAGTATTACTATATTTTTCATATACCGTATAACAAAATTCATTTGAAATGTTCCGATGTTGGCACCTTGTTGGTGTATTTAAAATACATGAAAAATAGGTGAAGTACTACATGTGGCATATGTACAGCATGATACATTAATAAACAATGGATGCTACTGCATAATCTCAATATAAAAAGAGGGTGTTGCATGCATGTTCACCCCCTTCCCATTCAGGTGGTCTGGCTAACGACGTGCATCACTGCCCTGGAATGGGGGCAGGCATGCCCAAGGGAACTCCTGGATTAGGGGTATGTCTTGCTCACTTGGACGCCCTTTGCAGTTTGCGTGCATTCTCTCAGGTTGCTTTTGCTGTTTGCTGGACTGAAAGGATACTGGGCACCTTAAGTATTTGCTGGATGGTAACAAATTACATGGACTCCCAACGATTCAAGCACTTGACTTTTACAATGGGATTTGGTCAGAGTTCATTGGGTACACAATCACTTCAGGGGGAAGGATCCCAATTGACTTCTTCATAATTTGTTTTAAAGTCCTTAGGTTTTCTCAGGTAACTCCCAACCTCTTTCCCAGGCTATTAAGGCATGCCAACTGTGTCGCAGTTTTCTGCTGCAATGAATGTTAACCCTTCTTTATTTACATATGTTCCCAACCTCAACTGATTATTCTTGGCTTTTTCTCTGTCCCGTACTGAGAAGCATAGGTTCAAAAGCTCAATACTGTCCATCGCTGACTATGGACTATCTAAAGTACGGCCACTGAAACAGCTCTCAAAAGGGTTAAACTCCTGGTTAACAAAGCCTGCTGACATGTTCTAGGAACTAATTGGTATTCCCACTCTTGCAGTCTCTACTCCACAAATGGCTGGCTCCCATTACTTCTAAGGTCCCAGTACCAGGCATGTATCATAGGAAAAAAAGCCCTCCTAGGACTGGTCCCAGAATCAGCTTTGAAGCTTTTCCAGCATAGCCCCAACACTAAAACAACCCAAAGCTCTGCTAGAGAGGTACTGCATATACCTTACAAATGAAGCTCCTTCATGCAGAGGTTCCTGTCCTATCGAGGTCCTCTCTGGATGAACGACCTACCCCTCCTCCCTTTTTCACATTAAGAAACTCGGCCAATTCAAAAAAGAACTCCATCACCTCCTGGTAGAATCCCAAGAGTGCAACTGCTCTGCACAATGATAGGAGTTCCATCTCCTGCCCTAGACTTCCAACCCTTACCCCCCACCTTCTTACCCCTCTCACCCCATGACTCCTAACCCCCTCCTCTATACTTGGTTTACACTTCCTCTAGGCTGCCCCCGTGCATACAGCACTTATCAGCTTGTTCTCCCTCATCACCATATCCCCTTCTCCTATCCCCTAATAACATACAATATGCCTCTTTTGTACCTATGCCAATACTCTCCATACCTCCTCCCTCCTCCCCCTTTTCTTTGACAAAGCAGATTTTGGCTGCCAACTACAAGCAGCCTGCACTTAGTAACTAGCCCTATAGACTAGAGATATTTCTGTAATAAAAGTATTTGTATTTGAGGTTATACTCCACATTTATCTTGCTTGTAAAACAGTCTTGTCACTTGGCTATTGTATGTTCTCGCCATATGATGTAAATTGTACTGTTTTGTCTGTTCTTCTACTGACTTGGAGCCTTTGTAAAAGAGCCAGTTTGGCTCAAAGGTTGTAATTCCGAAACTGAAATAAATAAAAATAAATTGCTTGCCTATGGACAGCCTCTCCGTACTCACATAGAACATAGAAACAGAATGAGACAGCAGAAGGGGACCATATGGCCCATCTAGTCTGCCCATGTTCCTATCCCCCTCCTTTAACTGCTATTCAGTATTATGGTGCCCTTGTACCTATACCAAGCATTTTTGAAAGTTCCCACCATTTTCACCTCCACCACTCCCTGTGGAAGGCCATTCCATGCATCTACCACCCTCTTTGTAAAGAAGAACTTGCATGCGTTGCCCCTGAATTTGCTCCCCTCCAGCCTCATATCGTGCCCCTTGGTTCTGCTGTAATTCTTGATCTAAAACAGGTCCTGAACCTGTATCTTGTTTATTTCATTTAGGAACTTGAAGGTCTCTATCATGTCTCCCCTCTCCCTTCGCTGCTCCAGGGAATACATGTTTAGGTCCCACAGCCGTTCATGATATGTTCTGCTGTGCATTTCCTGTATAACTTTTGTTGCTCTCCTTTGCACTGTTTCCAGTCTGTGCATATCTTTTTTAAGGTGCGGCTTCCAGAATTGAACGCTGTACTCCAGGTGTGGCCTCACCATTGATCTATAGAGTGGCAGGATGACCTCTTTTTTTCTACTGGTATTCCCCATTTCTATGCAGCCCAGCATGCCATTTGCCCTTACTGCTGCTTTTTCACATTACTTGAACATTTTCAGATCATCCATTATAATTATTCCTAGATCTCTTTCCTGCTTAGTGGATTCCAGTTTTACTCCTCCTAGGTACAGTAGTATTCTCCTGTGTTTCCTCTTCCAAGGTGCATGATCTTGCCTTTTTTTGCATTGAAGTTTAGTTGCCATGTTTTTGACCATAGTTCCAGAGTCCTTACGTCAGCTTCATCTTTTCCGCTCCTCCTGGAGTGTCTACCTTGTTGCCCATTTTTGTATTGTCAGCAAACAAACTCACCTTATCATTCTGGCCTTCAGATATGTCACTAATAAAAATATTAAAGAGTTTCAGTCCTAGCACTGACCCTTGTGGCATTTCACTATCCACCACCCTTTCTTCTGATAGGGAGTCGTTTACTAGTACCCTCTGGGTCCTTCCACTTAGCCAGCTCCATATCTAGTTCACCACTTGTTGCTCTACCCCATGCTGTCTAACTTATTTAGTAGCTTTCTAAGTGGGAACGAGTCGAAGGCTTTGCTGAAGTCCAGGTATACTATGTCTACTGCACCACCCTAATCCACTATTTTGGTTACCCATTTGAAAAAGTCTATTGGATTAGTTTGGCATGATCTACCCGTGGTAAAGTCATGCTGTTTTGTGTCTAATTTGCTATTTCTTCAAGAAAGAATATAATCCTCTCCTTTAGAATGGATTCCACTATTTTGCCCACAATTGAGGTGAGGCTTACTGGTCTAGTTGCTTGCACTCTCTTTGCTCCCATTTTTATGTAGAGGGACAACCGTGGCCTTTTTCCAGTCCAGTAGGACCTTGCCCAGCTCAAGTGATAAGTTAAAAAGGTCAGCCAAGGGAGCTGCTAGTTCCTCTCTTAGCTCTTTCAGCAACCTCGGGTGTACTTCCAGAGAAGGTGTCTGTTTAAGGTTGCCCTGTCCTTTCTACACTGATGCCTGACTTGTCTAACTTGTGTGTCTTTAACTGAAGCAGGGCACTGTTCCACAGTAGTAGTCACAATGTTTTCAGCACACCAACAGTGTTCCTTCACTTAGTGTGAGCTCCTTTCCCAGAGGTCACTATCAAGGGTGACACTTCCCTTGCCATGATCCTCCAACTCTCCTATATGCTGATACCACTGAGTACCTACTGGGTCACATGCAACACACAGCCTTGGTGCCTCACCTTGTTAACCCTATGGTCTACCCGCCTTACTTGCTTCTTGTGTGGGTCAAACTGTGGGCAGCAGATGCTATAGAATTTCCTCCTCCTTTCTTCCTGGAGATTAGTCTCCTACCTTATCAGTCTGCCTTTGGACTTCCTGCCAACTCTCACCTACAGCCTTTAGGTGCTCAAAGTCTAAGCACAGGCTGGTCTTCGGGGGTTGTTCCCCTCCCTAGCATGATGTCCCTCAATGTTCCTTGGTGGGACCAGTCACAGGACCAAAAAGCATCAGAAGATCTCCCTTGAGTGGATATCCCTGAGAATGTCTCACCCTCCTAGTGGTCCCACTATAACTACCTTTTCTGGGCAATATCTGTAACCCACACCCCACATCCCAGAAGATCGGGATCTGTCCTGGGTGCCCAAGATCTTTCCTTGGTGGTCACCAGGATCCCATACATTGTACCTCCCAACGCTTTCACAGCCACAAGGTATTCAGGACCTCAACCACTCTTGGAGTGTTGAAAACAGCTTGATGACCAGTTGCTACCATTAGTGGTATGGTAAGAGCCTTCTTTCCTGATTTCAATGTCTTGGAGGGGGTGGTGCATCAATGAAGACAGACAGCATTTCTTTGAAATTTCAAATTCTTTTATTAATACACTTCTCAGAAGGCCAATCATGGCCTTCTGAGAAGTGCATGAATAAAATCATTTGAAGTTTCAAAGTCCCCCCCCCCCCAAGAGACATCGAATTCTTCAAGCATTAGGGGTGGCAGCAATTGAAGGACTTTTTTTCATTTCCTGTGGCACAACTGAGTTCAGCTCCAGACCTTGCTTGTCCTTCTTTCCTCGTGCCTCGTGTACTCAAGGATGGCTGACTGTGGCCAGATGCCACCCAGGCCCAAGCCTGGTTATCACCCTTCCCTGCTTTTGTAAGGGAGACAGTCCCAGGTAGCACTAGCCTGTGTCCACCTCTGAGAACTCAGCATAGCATCCTGGCACCACCACCAGTTCCCTGCTTGTTTTGCCACTTGCTCCCTCTGCACAAATGTTTATATATTAACATACGAACATTGCCAGCAGAAAAAGGCCATTTGGTCTATTGAGTCTCTCATTAACCCAGCTCAATCTGGCTTCTGGGCTAATCATAGCACAATCACTGCACTAGCAAAAGTAACCAATGATTGGATCTCTGCTATAGATGCTAAGAAGGTAACTGGTGCAGTCTTTTTGGACCTCAGCAAAGCTTTTGATACTGTTGATCACAAACTATTAGTCAATTGCCTTGCAAAGTTGGGTGCCATACCATACCACCGAGTGGTTCTCCAGCTACCTAACTGGAAGATTCCAAAAAGTAAAGGCGAAGGCTTTTCTGCTGCCTTGCCAGTTGCAAGAGAGTCCCCAAGGATCCATCTTAGGCCCTATCTTGTTTTCTCTGTACATTAATGACTTGGATGCTAACATATCTACGTCCAATCTGCACTTTTTGCAGATGATACTGTATTATATACTTCTGGCTCATCGTTATCTGAAGTCAAGGGCGCTAAGCGGACTTCGCAAGCATGAGCATAATCTAATAAAGGCAAAGCTTCTGCTCAATGCTAAGAAGACTAAAGCGATGATATTCTCCCGCAGTGCTGTCACAGGCCCCCCAATACCCTTTCCCAAGACTTCATTGTCACCACGCTAAACGAGCCTCTGGAAGTTGTAACCAAATTTAAATATCTAGGTATCTGGATCGACAATAAATTATCTTTCAGTGACCACGTCGAAGATGTCACTAGAAGGTTAAAAGCAAGGTTAGGTTTCTTCTACAGAAATAGGCCTCTTTTCCCCCTTGAAACTCGAAACAAGCTTGTACAGGCCACTTTTCTCCCCCTACTCGACTATGGCGATGTAATCTATTCCTCCACCACTCTTGCAAATCTAAGTAAACTGGACATCCTTTATCACCATGCATTACGGTTCATTACCAACTCCCCTTACCGTTCGCACCACTGTGACTTATATGCAGCTGTTGGTTGGACATCCCTTACTACTAGACGCCTGCTCCATGCTGGGCTATGGACTCTTAAACTGCTTCTGCAGAAATTGCCAAGCTATCTCTCTTCCCTTATTAGTATCTCACATAGTGCATACCGTTAAGAAAATCTGACTTTATTATGCTTGACATACCAAGGGCCTTGGACTTCCTTTGGTAAAGCATGCTTTGCATATGCCCTTCCCTCCATTTGGAACCAATTACAAACCGTACTGAAACTAACTAGCACAGTTTCAATAAACTTCTACAAACGCTAAGTTCAGCCAAAATAAAAGACACCTGTAACTGTCATTAAGTCTATTCCTTCCCATGTGTGCCATATTTATCCACTGGTAAGGTATAATTGATTTATCATATTAACTGCTTTCCCTTCCCTACTCCTGGCTTTATCTTTGCTTCGCTCCACTGCTACTCTATCAAATCCTCCTCCCCATATCAGTTGTAGACTGTTGTTTGTTCTAGCTGCCAAAATACTGTATATGTATTGCACACACCAGTCATCATGTTTCATTTATCAGTATGCAACCTGTAAGTCGCTTCCCTGTCTCATATCAATGTTTACCACCTGCAGTCACCCTATGTGGTACCCTTGTATGTATATCCAGCCTGTATCATGTAACGTGCATTTCATGCATATACTGTTATTACCTATCTGTGTTTGTACTTTAAGTGTTTATGTCACAGGACCTCCTTGTGAATGAGCTTGCTCAATGGAGTTTTCCTGCAATAAACTTGAACTTGAACTTGAGTCTGCTCGATTTTGCAGCTAGCAGCCCTATTCTGCAGCTGCCACTCCCTCCTCACCCCCCTCCCTTTATCCTCCACCGGCCCTATCCCAGCCCCTTTTGAAGCAGCCTACAGTTCTACAGGTTACCACCTCCACTTGTAACGCATTCCACCCTGCCACCACCCTCTCCGTAAAAAAGTACCTCCTCATTTCCCTTCTAAACCTCCTCCCTCCAATCTCATGTCATGGCCTCTAGTATCCCTCCCCCACCCTTACCCCTGAAGAGCCCATCCATACCAGTTTTGTTTATCCCTCTCACATATTTGAATGTCTCGATCATGTCCCCCGTCCCTCCTCTCCTCCAGCAAGTACATGTTCAGCTTCCTAAGCCTACTTCCATATGGTAAGTCCCCCAGTCCCTGTATCATCTTAGTTGCCCTGTACTGCACCCCTTCTATTAATTTAATGTCCCTTTTCTGGTACGGTCTCCAGTACTATGTGCAATATTCGAGATGAGGTATAACAAGTGATCTATACAGCGGCAGAATTACTTCCTCCCTCCTCGAGGTTATTCCCCATGTGATGCAGAGCAGCATTTTGTTGTCCCTTGCTGCTGCTTTCCTACATTGTGTGGAGTTGTTCATTGATCCCATCATAACTACTCCTAGATCTTTCTACTCCTCAGTCTCTGCCAGCTGCACCCCCCCCCAGTTGGTAGTTTCTCCTTGGATTCTTTGCCCCAAAATGCAGCACCTTACACTTTTTGGTATTGAATCCCAGCTGCCAAGTGTTCAACCAGGTCTCCAGCTTTTTCAGATCCTCCTGCAGACTCTACCATCCCTCTATGTCATCCACCACCACCCCTATCTTGGTGTTGTCAACAAACAGGCTGCTCTTGTCCTTAATGCCCATGGAAATGTCTGCAATAAATATCCCAAATAGCATTCGTCCCAGTACCAAGCCCTGGGGAACCCCACTCAAGACTGCCCTCAGAGATTAGATTTCCCCTTCCACCACCACCCTCTTCTGTCTTCCCTACAGCCAGTTTGTCACCCATCTCACCATTTTTGCTCCCGCCCCTGTGCCTTCAAGTTTCATTCTAAGTCTCCCATGTGGCACCGAATTGAATGCCTTGCTGAAGTCCAGGTAAAGGACATCCACTGCATGGCCCTTGTCCATCTGCCTTGTTACCCAGTCATAGTAATCTACCAGATTGTTTGGCAGGATCTGCCCACTACAAAGCCATGCTGTCTACTGTCCTGCAGCCCCTTGGACTCCAGCAGGGACACCAGACTCTCCTTCAGGATAGTTTTCTTGTAGTGTCCTTATAATTATCCTTGTAATGTCCATATACAGTACAGCATCTGACATAGTTCTGCACCCTTTCATATACATTATCGTTTTAAAGTGAAACACAACATACAGATTCTCGTTGCCAACGCTTGCAAAGCTACCTTGTTTATTTGGATTTCGGATACGAAAATGATATTTTATTTCAAAAAAAGTTTCTTTGTTTGTTTTTCACAACTCCTCCATAACTTGTGCTGCATAATGCTGCCTACCGCCATCTTGCGGGCAGCAGTTTGCTTCCACCACTTCCTCTGTGTCAGTGTGCACTACCAGATACGCTCCTTTCATGTGAGCAACTTTTTTCAACTGTACGTTTAGCACACCCATTTCTCTTAAGTAATAAGGCACACACCAAAAGTGCTATGTTCTTTTCTGTGCAGATAGGACTATATCTACAGCTCAGCAAGTGTGACATTTAAAATGCCTCAGTTACACCCAAAACATTTTATCAGTTGATGCAGGACATAGAACAGATTTTAGGAATAGAAATACACAACTTACCAGAGAATCTTCTGCTGAAAGACTTTCCAGAGGATTTCCTGTCTAAAATGCAGACATATTTATTTCTAATCTGGTCACTGCTGCACAGCAATGTATGTCTAGAAAGTAATTGAAAACAGTTCCCTTCAAGCAGGGAGGAATTTTTTTCTTGTTGTAGAATTTTAAGCCAGGAAAGACACACTGAACCAAAGCTCGTTTCCTTGAGAGACCACTGAATAGGGGGGTCAGTGAGATTTATTAGATGGAAAAGCTGACATGCCTTGAAAGACTGTAGAAGAATACTTTTGAGAACAGAAGGACAACAAAGGTGGCATTTATCTCCCTGAGGGTATTTTTTTTTTACCAGGAGAGAAACACTAAGCTGAAAGCTTGTTTACAGGTGCGACCTGGGAGCACAAGGAAGTTAAGTGACTTGCTCAGGGTCACACAGTATGCAAGTGGGGGCTATGGGATTCAAACCCAGGTTTCCAGGTTTGCAGGTCAGAGCCTTAAACCACTGCACTATACTGCCTCCTTCTAATTTTAAATTAATCTAATTTTACTTATTTATTTAGTCTTTGTTGATCAGGTAAGTACACCAGACAAAAAATGCCTATTTTCAGTAACAACCCAGGAGAAGTACAGTGAAAGGGACACATTTACAGGGGTACAAGCAAAGAAAAACATAAAATTACAACATGGGTATTGGACTACAGAAACACAGGCAATGGACATAAAGGTGAAGCAACATTACAAATCAAACCATCTAAAAACTTAAAGTGATTTAAGACAAAGTAAGGCAAGTTAGCAGGTACAGTATAAAGGTTACCAAAGCTGTCAAGAGCAATTGCAAGCTGAGGTAGTCAGCAGGTGACTCCACAGAACCCGGCTGAAAAGATAATGGGAGGAAGCAGAATGAGCAGACAAATGTAGGAAGTTTGAGGCCTAGTGGGTGGCAAACAAAGGTGAAAAAGTCCTGGTCACCCATCATGGTGGAGATTTTAGGCACCAGGAGTAGGGGCTCATCATAAGAACTCAGGGAGTAGCTCTGATGAGAGTGCCAGAAGAAAGTAGTGATCAAAGGGAGTATTAAACACAAAAGCATAGAAATTGTCAGCAGAAAAGGATCGCTTGACCCACCCTGTCAGCTCAGATAGTCCTTGCCTAGTCTGTTACTACTGTAACTGGTCTCCATCCTTCCTCCCTGGCCATTTTCAAACATTCCTCTATGTCTATCCCATGCAGGCTTGAAGGTCCCTACTGTTTTTGCCTCCACTGCTTCCATTGGCAGTCTGTTTCAGGTGCCTACCACTCTTTCAGTGAAGTAGTACCTCCTCACATTTCATCTAAACTCCCCCCACTCCAGCTTCACTACGTGCCCTCTGATGTTCTTCCTCATTTCAAAGAGACTCCGTCCTGCACCCTGAATACCATGTGAAGTACTTTTAGGTCTCTATGATGTCCGTCTCACTCTTCTCTCTTCCAGGGTGTACATGTTGAGATCCCCCTGTGTGTCCTCATAGGACTCTTGGTGCAACCCCTGCATCATTTTAGTTGCCTTTCTCTGGACTGTTTCCACCTTATGTATGTCCTTTCTGAGATGTGGCCTCCAGAACTGCACACAATACTTGAGGGGGGTCTCACTGGTGAGCAATATAGTGGTAACACCATTTTCCCCTTCCTGCTGGAGATACCTCCCCCATGCATCCCACTGGCCCTACTCACTGCTTTGTCACACTGCCCTGCCACTTTGAGGTCATCTGATATGATAGCCCCAAGGTTCCTTTCCTACTTAGTGCCTGGCAGGACCTCCCCCATCCCACACTCAGTTCTTGAGTACCTTTATCCTAGGCACATGATTTTGCTCTTTTTGGCATTGCATCTCAACTGCCATGCTCTTGACAACCCCTCGGGATTTCCAAGATATCTATGCATTTTCCCCTCCTTCATATTTTGCTATAAGATAAAGTAAGGTAAGTTAGGTATACGCTTTGTCCAGAGGGTCCTGTCAATGAAACACCCTAGGACAAATGACTTCTGGAAGAGGCCAGCCAGCCTATTTGGCATACAGGTCACAGTGGTGGGTGCATTGATTAACTGATAAAGCAAAGCAACAGATATCATTGTACTTGATATCCCATCTGCACAGTACAGATTTGGGAGAGCTCAGAAAAAGCAAGGAAACCATAATGTAGGCTAGGGAGGAGGACACCTCTAGCAATGGAAAGGCAAGCATCAGGAGTGAGAATACATTTGGCACTGTAGAGCATGACTGAATAAAGCTGGCAGCATTGCAGATAGCTGTGATATGGGGGAAATGTCAAGAGATGGACCGACTGTGACTCCAAGGTACTTGAAGGAGGAAACAGCATCCAGAAGGGAACCATCAGGGCAGGAAACAGTCCAAATTCATTTTGTTTCTTACAGAAATACCCAGAATACATATGAAGTTTAAGGTGATAATACGGTATAAAGCAGGAAAGAGACATAGCCATAGGGAAACAGATAAACATGACATAACAGCGTAGAGCAGAGAATTTTTTTTTTTAATTGGTCATGCAAGAAAAATAAATTAATTTAAACTTATGTGCAGAACTATTGCATCAGATTAGAAATGCCAATAATGTGTGTTAAACTGCTTTTATCTGTATCTACTGTTTTACCAACACACAAGACTTCTCCTATTAAACTGAATACACTTTACCTCATGTAAGCAAGAATAGCCCTTGTGAAGCTATCAGTATAAATTCTGAGAATTACATGTCAATTCTTCCTCTTAATTGTTGGCATCTTCGGATCACATTGAGCCTTGTTATTTAGTGTTGGCACATCTTTAATTTTTATTTGCATCACTAATTAGTTTAACAATTTACTGCTGAATGGCTACTTCCATAATTTTGCTCTAGTCAGTTTGTTCTTTTTACCTCAGTTATAACGTAATATATTGGGTTGTGCTTATGTGAGTAAGTTTTAAAAAAGTGTTACACTTCAGCATCATAAAAGCTATAAACTGTACGTATCAGACTTACAATATTATAACTTTTGTTTTTCAAATTTCCATCCATAAACAAGCTTAGGCACAGATCCACGTGTATGTATACAGTACTTCCATATTTCTGTTGAAGCAAGACAAGCAAAAAGCTGGCTAAAGCGGGCTTACTAATTTACTAGGAAAAAACCTCAGTCCAAAAACAATGAAACAAGAGTTCCCCAAAAGTGTGTTGTAAATAACTCCACATATTAAATAAACACAGAAATATACATACCCTACTGCAAGGAAGCATGGGTAATATATGTAAATTACGATGAAAATTTAGGCTAGTTCTCCTTTAAGCAGAATAGTAAGGTGCCCATTGGAGGCCTTGCAAACTATCTGCAAAGGCTAAAAACAGCAGACCACAGGCACATGATATGACATTCTTAGGGCCCATCAGTGTGTTAAGATGGTTGCCTCAGCCCTGGACGCAGCGTCAACCAGCCACAGGATGACAATGGTTTGGGTCATGCCAAACCACAAAAGAGGGAAGCCATTTAAAAGCCAAGAATATCAACACAAAAACCCTGACATAATGGAAACATTAAAGCTGTGAAGACAAGTGTTAAAGAATGACAAAATTACACATACCCATGTGATGCAAGGCATTGTGGGTAATATACATCCTCATGCCCACTGGCTTTAAAACATGCTTCTCTGCTCTTCCTGCACTCATCTTCAAGCATTCTTTCACTCCCAGGCAAAGTGTGCATTTCCTGAGTTTAGTTGGTTTATTAAGAGGAAACTAAATGCCTGCTTACACTTAGCGTTCTGCACTGCTGTGAGTGATACAGAGTTGCTGATCTGCTACCAGAGGATAAGTGAATACACATCTTAGAGCATTGTGAGATGGTCTAATTTGGTTTTGTGAGATGCTGCAGTGGTGGGGAGCTGAAACGCTGCAGGAATTTTCAGTCCCTGTGTGGATGTTCCTCACTAGCTACTGTGATGCACGTACAGGGTTGGGGAGCCCAGCAGAGGATTGTTATTAAAACACAGGTGGGAAGAGGGAGCCATTCTATCTACAAAATTCCACAGCTCCCATGTGTGTGTGGCTACACTGGCTGTGGCTCCAGCATGGCACTGTACACACTGGAGCTACAACAGTGCCAAAATCCAGTGTGTGTGTGTGTGCGTGCGCGCGCGCGTGTGTGTGTAAAATCACATCTTCATTTGCTACAAGGCTTGTTTTTGCTATTTCTTTGTTTCCTCTACTGCAAATGAATTCCCCGTTATAAACAAACTAAGTTCAGGGATAAAGCACGTTTATATGCTGGCCAGGCTTCTTGTGGACAGCTGCCACATGACCTAGATCAGTGTGTCACTTTACTAGGAGATTAGTCAATAATGCAATTTGTATATAAAAACTATGACTAAGTGATGGTGGGCAGGTAAAATCTTTATTACTTGCACAGGATAACTGCTTGAAATTGAAAACTATTTTTAAGATTGTTGTAGTAATAAATAAGCTATAGATCTTTAGGTATCTCACATATACAGTACAAATGTTAAATGTAACTTGATGCATATTGGGACTTTGTTGAAAGCAAAACTTTTTTTTGATCACAGCTAAATACTTTTAATAAACAACAATCAAATCATCAAACGCACTTGTCCCATCTGATCATGAACTGGAAGATTTGGAACTCTAATATAGTGTTTGTCATGGAAGTCCATCCCTCTCCTGTGTGGCACTGTGGGAATGGTTGTGAAGTTACCTGTACAGGAGGACTGTTACCCAACATACCACTTGTTGCTCTCATGGACCTATGGGTTTGTTTCAGCAAGAACCTGGCCAGTGAGATGCATCATACATAACGATCACAAGATGTACTGCAAAATGTCATCCTCTTCCTCCTACATGTCTTCATCCCTCAGATACCAACAGACTGGTTCTATTTCAACACTTCTGTGGCTGTCATTCATTTGCTAGAGAACCTCTTTGCCATGCCTTTAGTGTACTAACATGGCTAGGAGTAAAACAACTTGCAATCAGCATCTCATGTCCAAGATCATCTGCATTATCCTGATACTGCTGTCAGGTAACATCAAGTGTTACATAGAAACAAAGAAGTTGTTGGCAGAAAAGGACCCCTTAGCCCAACTAGTCTAACTTGCCTACTGTGGTTCTGCAGGCCTGACTTGATCTCTAGCCGTAACCCCCCCCAACGGGTTACTAAGGTGCCCTTGTGTCTATCCCATGCATGAATGAATTCCGCTACTGCTTTAGTATCCACCACCTCTGCTGGTAGTTTGTTCCAGATGTCCACTACTCTCTTCATGAAGAAGTACTTCCTCACATCCTCTCTGTGCCTGATCCATGTTTTTCCTGAGCTAGGGCCTCCAGAACTGGACACAGTACTCCAAGTGTGGCCTCATCATCGATCTATACAGGGTAACATCACCTCTCTCTCCTTCTGCTGGTGATACCTAAGCTATGCTCTAACCCATAGTCACTGCAGTACATATCTCAAAGTCAAAATAAAGGTCATTACATCATGGGAATTAATATACAAATCTTAATACTAATAATGGACATTCATAGAACCAGGACAGATATTCTAGCCATTATTGAAACCAGACTTTGGTGAAAAGTAGCAGGCCATGAACTTACTAATGATTTAGAAATGATGGCCCATTTGGTAATGGGGGAAGTCTAGCTTTTACACAAGAAATTACCTGAAACATACTAGCTGCAATGTGTATCTCCTCTACCAATCAGGAAAAACTCCTGAAATACTCACTATTAAAATTACCATTTGTAATAAACATCACTACCTCTGCTGCCTTTATTAGCCTCCTATACTCCTTAATCCTCCTTATGACATGTCATGGACCATTTACACATTCTCTCTACCAATGCCAAAATTATAGTGCTAGGAGAGATCATCATTGATTAGCTTAGTGCCTCTTATACTACAGAGACTGCACTACCAAAATCACCCCACCACAAAAATCAACAAAAAGAAAGTAAGGTACTTATGCTGGATCCTCACAAATCGACCCACAGAACCTTATATTCATATTCAGGAACACATTTTTAATAACTTAGCAGTCACAGTTCCAACTTCTTGCAAATAGAAATGTGAACCTGCTAACCACCAAAATATACCAGAGGAAAGGTGCACAATAAGACATGCTTGGACAAGCTATGCCTAAATTTTAGCAAAATCAGCTGTGAATGACCGAACTTCATACCAGACATGGAACTTTGTGGTTGTACTTCAACAATGAGGTCAGTCTGCAATACAATACATCCTACCAAACTTGGGGGAAATTATCACAAGTGGATCACACTTGAACCACTGAAAAGCTGCTGCTGAAGAAATGTGGTATAGGCCATCTACAAATCCACTCTTGAAGATCAGGACTGGGAGACATTTAGATGA
The DNA here is from genome assembly GCA_016271365.2 of Neoceratodus forsteri. Classification (NCBI taxonomy): domain Eukaryota; kingdom Metazoa; phylum Chordata; order Ceratodontiformes; family Ceratodontidae; genus Neoceratodus; species Neoceratodus forsteri. Next base: position 1,169,321,524 of record CM057456.1, on the reverse strand, counting down.
CTTAGAAAGAAAGCAGGGCCCCTCACCAGAAAAAAGTGAAGTTTCACACTATGATAATTATCAGAAGATGTGCAAATAAGTCTCAGAAATCTCTGGACAGCCATACATGTGCAAAACATTCTCCAGAAATCTCTGGATGGGTATAAATATTCTGTTGGGTAACACCCAACCATAATCCATCATTTATCTTCTGTGCAACAATAACTTATTGTCTGTGCTGCAATAAATTAGTCGGGGGTGACCTTGAGTTTGCAAAAACTCTGAACATGCATTTTATGAACCTCAGCTCATCCCTTCTGACCAGGCATAACAGGCAATTTCATGTGCACCCAGAACCATACAGTGTTCCTTCTCTCACAGATCCCTTCACTCTCTCCTCCACTTCAAGAACATTTGTCAAGGCAATGTACTGAAGATGCAACATGAGCTTAAGATCAGTGCTGATTCAGGTGGTATTGAACCAAAGATTCTAAAGTTGCAGATGATCACTAATAATGACTCTTTCTGTCCTCCATAATAAAGGTCCTAATCATTTGGGAAGAGGCCACAGTAAAGCCACTCCATAAAGCAGGCACCAGACCTAGTTCCAGCAACTGCCTTTGCAGCCATTGACATGGTCAGATATTTCAAGACATTTTGCCATATTTCTAAAGAGATTCTCTCTGGTGGCTCTAAAGTCATACTGCAGGCAGGCAGACACTTCTTTAGCAATATCACATAACTATTAAGAAATATCTGACTATGGCAATGGCTGAAGCTGTTTAGACCACCTTTACTGTTACATAGATACATAGATACATAGACAGTGTCGGCAGATAAGGGCCTATGGCCCACCCAGTCTGCCCATTTAAGTTTGTAAGTTCAGTTTATGTTTTTCAGGAAGTCTGTTGCCCCTTACCCCTGACCTCCAGAATTCCTTTATGTCTATCCCATGCATTCTTAAATCCTGTGATTGTTTCAGCCCCCACCACTTCCTCTGGCAGGGTGTTCCACTTGTCCACCACCCGTTCTGTGAAGAAATTCTTCCTCACGTTTCCTCTGAATCGTCCTCCTCCAACTTCATCCCATGCCCTCTAGTCCTGGAACATCTTTTCACTAAAAATAGTACATTCCTGCACCCTGTTCCTCCCTGTAAGATACTTGTATGTCTCTATCATATCCCTCTCCCTCCTCTCCTCCAGGGAGTACATGTTCAGTGCCTTCAACCTGTCCTCATGGGACTTATGATGCAATCCATGCACCATCTTTGTTGCCCTCCTCTGAACCTTCTCTACCCTGTCTATGTCCTTCATGTGGTAGGTCTCCAGAACTGCACAGTGTACTCCAGGTGCAGCCTCACTAGTGTCTTGTATAGTGGAATTATGACCTCCCTATTCCTGCTGGTGATGCCCCTGCCTATGCATCCCAGCATCCTATTTCTTTACCTGCTGCCTTGTCACACTGTTTCCCTGCCTTGAGGTCATCAGAGATGATAACTCCAAGATCCCTTTCCTGCTTGGTGCATGCTATATCCTCACCCCCAACTGATATATTGTGCCAGGGTTTTTGTGCCCCATATGCATTATCTTGCACTTCCTTGCTTTGAATTTCAACTGCCAAACCCCGGACCATTCTTCAAGTTTCTGCAGGTCCCTTCTCATTCTGTCTACACCCTCTGGTGTGTCTACTCTGTTACAGAGCTTTGTGTCATCAGTGAACAGTGAAATTCTGCCTTCTAGGTCCTGTGCAATGCCACTGAAGAAGATATTGAATAGTACCGGTCCCAGCACTGATCCCTGTGGTACCCCACTGGTCACTCTTCCCTCTGTGGAGTGACAGCCATTTACCACCACCCTCTGTGTCCTGCTGCCCAGCCAGTTACCTACCCACCACACTACTGTCTTGCCCACACCCATATTCCCCAGTTTGTGCAATAGTCTTCTATGTGGCACAGTGTCAAAGGCCTTGCTGAAGTCCAGATAGGCCATGTCCACTGCCCTCCCCTGATCCACCTCCCTAGTCACCCAGTCAAAAAATTCAATGAGGTTGGTCTGACATGACCTTCCCCTGGTGAAACCATGCTGCCTTGGGTCCTGTAGTCCATTGACAACCAGATGTTCCACCAATCTCTCCTTCAGTAGTGCTTCTGTTCTTAACACTCAAACTCTAGGAGAAGTCTATCCATGACCACGTAATGCCCCACATCCTCAATAAACCTCTTCATGGATACAGAGTTTTGCCTTGGACCCTGTCACTTTACCTACACATCTTTATTGAAATTAACTAATGATTTAGCAACCACATTATACTCCAAAAACCTCTCAGGTACAGTTTTCATTGATCACACTAAAGCCTTCAATACTGTGAACAATGACACTGCTACAGTATCTACAAGCTGTAACAGTTAGGGCCCCCCCCCCCGAGTATACAGATATGGTTCAAGAATTACCTAATAAATAGGCCCTAAATACTCCAGTTCAATAGAATAAACTCACTTCCCAAATCAGTGAATCTTGGCATGACAAAAGGCTCCATAATTGCCCCGTATTATTCCATCTGTTTGTAAACAATCTCCCCATCATCTGTCATAATACAGATACCAGCAGGTAGGTAGAAAGTTTATTCGTTTGACATAAGTCATTACAATAAATACTTCACAAATAAATTGCACATCTTAAAACAGATTAACATATTCCACAAATAAGTAGATTACATGTCTTGCAGCAATTAAATGATTTACTGAAATAAGAACGTCGGTGCACATAAATCAGTCATCATATTGCACTAATATATAATCAAATTGATCATTCCATGAAGGAATGTCTCAAAGACGTTTAGTCTTTATCTCTTTATAAAGCCCCAGACTTAACAAATATCTTAGTTATTTTCCAAGGTCAAAGTTTCAGTGACCTAAGAAAATTACATAAAAGTCTAAGAATCTGAAGGTCTTGTGTGTTAAACAGGTGTACTATTAAATTGTCGGAGGGGAGATCAAGGGTTGCCAGTATGGGTGCCAACCATTTTTTCCTAGCAGGTTCAAATTGCGGGCAATGTAATACAAAATACTTAAGATCGTCCACCATCCCAAGCTGGCACTTACAACTTGGGTCTATTACATCGGTTCTTTTCTGATCATAGTAAATATAATTGGCTTCGTACAATTCCAATCTATATCTGGTTATGGTTCTTCTATGTCCTGGATTTTTAAGAATTGTCAAATAAGGTTCCAATCTATGATCTAATTTCAATAATTTGAAACAACTGTAGTGACATAACTTATTGTTTTTTCCCAATCTTGATGGATTGGGATATCCCAAACTCTTCTCTTTATCTGATCCTTGATTTCAAGGAAAGAAGTAAAATAAATATCATATAATACATTACCTAATCCCATCGGGAGAATATGATATTGTATAATTTTGTTTGTATTAGACGTAAAATCTAGGTTAAGGTGAAATATTTGTTCTTCTAAGCACTTCCTTCATAACCTTTTCTCATCTAAGAGAAACAGTTTCAGGAGGAAAATTATTCTCCTTTCTAGTGCCATCGATGACAGTGAGAACTGTCCCAGTTCTCACTTCAAAATATCCGCTGGTACTGACTAGGACACTTTGAGAATGTAACAGTATAGTTTATTAAGTTGAATTTCTAACATTTTGAAATTTGATACAAACCATATTTCAGCTGCATAGAGAACTGATGTTTTTAATTTTGTGTTAATTACTGTTAACAGACCTTTAATAGGCAATTGACCCATTTTCATGTGAAACCTTTTAAAGGCAGCAAAAGATGTTTTTAATTTTTGTAACATTATTTTCACCTGTGGAGCCCATGTAAGATTATGGGCAAACCTTAGTCCTAGATGGTCATAATGAGGCGTGGTTGTTATGTTTACTTTATTAATGAATAATATAGATTTTTTTTTGGTTTATTTCCATATACGACCATATTTGCTTTGTTCATATTTATGACTAATTCGTCCTTTTTACATAGGGCAGCAAAATGTGCCACCTTCCTCTGTGGCATAGGCAAAGAAGTTGAAATTAAAATAACATCATCGGCTTAAGCCAGACAGGGGACTTTGCTTGTACCTACTGCCGGAGAATGAAACTTCAGATCTTCCAAGTCCATCAGAGTTGTGTGTATATATATATATATATATATATATATATATATATATATATGTAATATATATATATATATATATACTGTTATATATATATATATATATTGAACAACAAAGGAGCTGCTAAACAACCCTGATGAACTCCCAGATTGGATTTTATATTTGTTGTCAAATTACCTCTCTGGTCATACCTGACCTTTATCCAAGTAGTATAATGTAATCTTATTAAGATGTGTAATAATTCTGGATCTACGTTATAGTTTTCTACTTTGGTTCATAATAGCTTTCTGCTAATTGAGTCAAAAGCTGACTTCAAATCAGTGAAGCAGCAGTATAATTAACATTTTTTAACCATGGTATATTTCCAGATTAGATAGTCCAGAACAAAACAATGTTGTATCATAGCTCGATTGGTTCTAAATCCATTGTGAAATTCAAATAGTATACTATTAGTTTCTACCCAATCTTGAATGTGATCTAAAATTACCCTACAGAAGATTTTCTGTGAAGCATCCAAAAGGCTAATCAGCCTATACATAGCAGGATCTTTTGTATCCTCTTTTTAAAATATTGGACAGATTATACTGCCCTTCCAGGATTCTGGAAAAGACCCATGTGGAAGACAATCATTTTATTTTTATTTATTTGTTTATTGCAGTTTAGGATTAATTTCTTTTGAGTCCTGGGTCTCGTTTACAAAGGTTCCAGGTCATACACAAAACAATTAGTCAAACATACAGGTTGCAGACATTACAAAAAAAGTTGGACAAAGCATATTGGTTGCATACATTTGAAGGATATGAGTTAGAATACATTGAAGGAACAGTTTGTTTCAGTCAGGTTACAAATAAAATAAGAGGATCAGGGTTTCAAGAGGATAAAACATTTCAGAAGGGACATTCAGGATACAGATCAAACAACAGAAACAGTTTCAAAGGAAGTGCTTTAGTCTGTCAGTTTAGGGTCATCAGGCCCCTGAGAGTACTGGCCATACAGATGGGGACTAGCTATACAGAGGGGTAGTGGGTGGGGGAGCAGCCTAAGGATGGCATTGTCATTTGGTGGGAGGGTGAGTGATTGTGGGGGGAGTTACTGCAGTGATGCCAGCAATGTGGAGGGAAGGGGAGTGCAAGCTGGAACTCAGTAGGAGGCAAGTGGGGGGACAGGCGTGGGTAGACAACTAAGGGGAGGGGTACTGGAGTGGGGGAGGTGTGAAAGGAGGTTTGGATATAAACAGCAAGGGAGGTAGGTGGTGTGGTAATGGAGAGGGGTTGTGCAGGAGAGGAATTGGGGTGGGAATATTGGGGCAGGAGAGGTGGGGGTTGGGAGGTGGAAGGGGGATGGTGGTGTAGGAGGGGATGGGGTGGGAAGGAGGGGATGGGGGAAGAGTGGGTAATTGTACATCTTATATAATATGGGAACCCACCAATCCATAAAAGTTTTTAAAGATATCTGCTAACATACTGTCAAGTCCTGGTGCCTTATTTGAGGAAACTTTCCCAAGTGCCTCCATTATCTCTAATTTGCTAATGTAAACTGGCTTTGGATAGGTAACTGAACCTTTGTTTAAGTTGTACAATTCATGGCCTTCTTCTATTTGTGAGAAGTAAAGACCACTAAAATGTTTTTCCCAAATAAGCAGAGTAATAGCTGTTTCAATATTTGTTGAATACTTATCATACCCTTTATTCACAAGCATCCAGAACTGCTTTACGTCATTTGTTAATATTGAAGTTCTCAGTTTCCCCCACATTTTTTGTGGAATTTAAATATTTCACATACTAGGAGTTTCTTATATTCCTTCCTAGCATTATTTAAAAAATTTTTGTTACCATTGTACTAGACTTTTTTATTTTGCCTAATTAGGCAGCTAAGTTTGTGTTTATCCTTAAAACATGTATAATTAAACCAAGTATTTGAACCATTTTTTTAACCAAATTAAAAAAAAAAGGTTGATATAAAGACAGATATTCTCCCAGTTAAGAATAGGGTCATTATTTTCTGGATCTAATATCCCCATTCTCAGATTATTCAGGTAGTCTGCATTCAAAATTTCCTCAAACTGAGTAATCATTGAGTCTTTCCATCTGATACGCTTGGTGTTTATGGTCTCTATACCCTGTGGATGTGTCTGTTGTCACTTACTAGTGGTTTCCCAGTTAAAAATACAAGTTGTAATTACTGGTAATTACTGGCACCATGCAATTCTGCTTAAAGTTGGACTAGCATAACATTCTGTGGTGATTTACATATGCAGCCCATGATGCTTTGCATTGTGGGGGCATGTGTGATTTTGTAATTACTGGTAAGTGTGCTGATTCTGGTCTTAATTTAACATCATGGTCTAAAATTGAAGTCATTGCCTCTAGGTTACTCCAAACCAGATCAATTAATGATGAACCAGAGGAATCTATGTGTCACAAATGCACTCAGCAGGTCAGGCCCTCTGCTGCCACAGTGCCAACCTCTGAGCGCAATAGTGTGAACAGGTAACAGACAGGGTAACCCTCCTGTCTGCTTTTGGGTCTGAATTGCCTTTAGTCTCAAGTTCTGGGGGGATTCAAACTGTGAACCTTATGCTAGCATACCCAATGATCAGACTCAGATATATATACCCTCTTCGGGGATTGCAGTACAATCTTTCACTAAGGGAATCCAGCCAGGCTTCCAAAATGAACCCTTTTAACTTGATAAGAGACCTTAGGTATATTCTTACCTTTTTCCATGTTTAGTAACACCATCAAGCTGTTGAACAGTTTTGTCAGACTTAACCCCCTATATGTCTCATGCAAAAAGAACTGGCAGACACCCAGACAGTCTTTCAAAGAAAAGGTACTTTACTGAAAGATGATAAAAATATGAAAAATGTAAACACAGAACAATATATCGAAGAGCTCATAATCACATAAAAGAACAAGGGGAAAATTACAAAGTAAAACTCCTACCGCAATACATTTAGATCTTTGCTATCTAAGGTATTGCCTCTGGAAGTGCATATTAAAGTTAGATCAGAGAGCTGTGTCTCTCTGGGGTCCCAAAATGCTGTATCAACATTTCAGACACAAGTATCAGTTTAAACTGTATGTCTCCACACCCCTTCTGTGAGTCATCTAGCTCTTACTTTTGCAATATAAAATTACAAAAAATGATTTCCTACCAGGAGGTATGTTAATAATGTGACATCAGCAAAAACCCATTTCCCAAATTATGAGTCTTTGAACAACAAGTTCCTTTGAGGTTTACAATGCTGTAGTCCATCACCCAGGTGTGAGATAGCCAACAGGAATCAGAGAAATTACGTCCTGGTCCTGAGGTAATAACATGTATATTTAGTTTCCAACTTCAAAAGCATGAGGTCACAAAAAGGCCATAAAATGCAATTTCTCAAGGAAGTTAATTACATTACAGAGATCTCCTGGTCAGTGTAATACATCCTGTGAGTTCAGCTGTTGACACCTTGTAATTTAAAAGGGCCAAATCTCACAGACTGACATTTCATACATTGACCATTTATTTATACGACCAATATCATACAATAATCATAACCAGCTGGCTAAGCATCACACTATGTATGTAAAAGCACCCTCTACGTCACCTTTGACAGCTACCAACATTCACCTTTATGGGGACAACAAAGTCATACAAACATAGAAACACAGAAGTTGATGGCAGATAAAGACCTTGTAGCCTACCCAATCTGCCCATGTCTGCCTGCCTCTTGTAAAGACCACAGATCCTAGTTGATCTGCAGCTCACCCCTTTGCCTATCCCCAGGGTACCCTTATGTCTGTCCCATGCATTCTTAAATTCCCCAACTGTTTTTACCCCATCACCTCTGTTCCAAGCATCCACCACTCTTTCAGTGAAAAAGTACTTTCTCATGTTACCCCGAGCCTGCCTCCCTCTAGCCTCATCTCATGCTCCCTTGTTGTTGTACATCTTCTTTTTTGAAAGATGCTACTGTCTTGTACCTTGTTTATCCTCTTCATGTACTTGAACATTTCTATTATATCTGCCATCTCCCTCCTCTCCTCCAGGGAATACATGTTGAGATCTGCTAGCCTCTCCTCATAGGACTTTTCCTGCATATCCTGTACCATCTTGGTAGCCATCCTCTGGACTGCATTCATTTTGTCTATGTCATTCTGGAGATGTAGTCTCCAGAACTGGACACAGAACTCCAGCTGTGGTCTCATCAGGGATCTGTACAGTGGCATGAGCACCTCCTTCTTTCTGCTGGTGATACCTCCCTATAGACCCCAGCGTCCTACTGGCTTTCCCCACAGCCTTCTCGCTTTGTTTGGTCCCCTTTAGGTCATCAGCTATGAGTGCCCCCAGGTCTCATTCTTGATGTGTTGCTGCCAGTACCCCCTTCCCATTTTATACTCCTCCCCTGATGCCAGTGCCCATTATAGTTCCAATGGCCATGTACAACTTTTAAATGAGGTGTTGTGCGTACCTGCAGTTGGCAACAGTCCTAAGATATTCTTGAGTCTGAATAATTATGTCCAATACTGACATGACACTACCACCATTTTTAGAAACTTGTGAGACTGTGCAAGAAATCCCATTCTGAGTAACAAACCAAAAAAAAAACTGTATTCATTGGTAGCATTAACAATATCACAAATGATACTCTGACTGACATTAAACAGGTATGTTGATAGGTAGGCACTTGGTACAGGATTTGTAAAGGCCTTCTGGGGCCTTGTGTCATAATTTTAGATGCAGTAGTGTGAGTTGCACTTGCATGTTTCGACTATCTGAAAGGTGTTCTAACATGCATCCAGAATTGATGCAAATTGTACCCCCACAATGATGCATGTTTCAAAAATTCAATGCATGCAGCATTATTTTGTTGTAAAGTTAGTGGTGGAAATGGAGAGGGGGGAGCCTAAGAGAACTCAGTTCCAGGAGTGAAATTAATAGGCTGACTCAGTTCCAGGAGTAAAATAAGGAAGGAATGCTCATGTGTAAAGTGTACTCCCCATAATAGTTGGAACAGAGGGGTAAAGGCAGTTGTTGGCAGTCAAATTGATGGTGCAGTCAGAGATAACAGAGAAGTAGTGGAAGTGAGGGTGTATGTGGCAGAGAAGGGTGTTAGGCTCAAGGGGAAGGAGGAAGTTAAAGTGCTCCTGCTAAGAGACTCTGTGATCAGGGGCATTAAGTGGGAAGGGGGAGTGAGGGGCAAGGTTGTGCTGTCAAGGTCAAGAGTATATCTGGCTTGACTATGCACAAGGCCAAGCACTTGGTCTATGCTCTGGTGAAGGATCGTGGAGGATCCCCTAACATATTAGTGTACCTAGGCACTAATGGCATAGAGGGAAATAGTGTGGAGGAGATTCAGGCACGGTTCCGGGAGTCAGCCAGGGTGTGTCATGCCTTGTGGTGTATGGTCTCTTTCTTGGCGGTCCTAGAGCTAGTGTGGGAAACAAGCAGAAAATCAGGGAGGTTAATGAATGGCTCAAAACAAGGTGTGTGGCTAGGGGGTATGGGTAGGATGGGGACTGGGGTGCAACTTGGGAGGACAAGGGGCCATATGCTAGGGATTGGCTCCACTTTAATTTAGGGGGAAGGAGGTTTTGAAACAAAACTGACCGAGTTCATCAAAGCTAGGTGGGGTTTAAACTTGTGAAGAGGGAGGGCTGTGGCTTGAGGCTGCTGCGGGCAGGCACATCAAGGAAGGACTTGGCCTTCTTCCCCCAGCAGGGGGGAAGGGGTGCTCAACAGGGGCACCCGACAGTGCGCAAGGCAGCGGGGGCTTGCTGTTAACTGGGGGAATCTAGGGGTGGGGGGAAGGGAGAAGGCAAGGATCAGGGATGGAGGGCAGTCCTGATTAATGCCAGAAGCATGGGAAATAAGATGCCTGAGCTTCAGGCGATGCTAACTGAAGGGGATGTGGATGTGGTGGCAGTCACTGAAACTTGGGCCACTCCCAATCGACTGGGACCTAAATCTGATAGGGTACACTGTAATCAGAAAGGACAGGGCCATGGGTGGGGGGAGGGGTGGCCCTCAACATTAGGAATGGCATTGATATATGCAGGGTGGAGGGGGCAGAGGGAAACACAGAGGCATTATGGGTTACCTTGCAGGCCCCTTGGGGTAAGAGGATCAGTCTGGGGGTGGTTTATAGGCTGCACATGCAGGCTGAGGAATTTGAGGAGGGCCTGGTGGTGAATCTAAGGGATCATTGTGGACTGAGGAAGAGGAACTTTGGTGATGGGGGACCTTAACATGCCAAGGGTTGATTGGGGCACTATGGCATCTTCATCAGCTGGGCAGCAGCGCTTGCTGGATGTCTTCCAGGATGCTTTCCTATCCCAACTGGTGACGGACCCAACAAGTGATGGTAGCATCCTGCATGTGGTACTGTCGGACTGTGATCTGGTTAGAAACCTAGTTGTAAGCGACCCACTGGCGGGGAGCAATCATGCCATGGTTTGGTTTTCCCTGGATCTGGGGGGAGGGGAAAGTCATACTAAAATGGTGGTGGTTGACTTTAGGGGATTGGACTTTAAGGGTATGGAGAAGATCCTCAGGGGGCATTTGGAGGGGATCAGACTGGATATGGATACAGAGAGTAGGTTGGAAATTATTAAAAGAGGGCTCCTGGAAGCTACCAAGGCCTGCACAAAGGTTTGATGCAAGTTTGGTAGGGCCAGGAAACTGAGCTGGTGGACCACGGAGGTCCAGAAGGTGGTGAGGGAGAAAATAGCACTTATAGAATATATAAGCAGTCATGAGGGGACGCTGACAAGGGAGAGTATGATAGGTTAGCCAAAAAGGTAACCAGGATGGTGAGAGCAGCCAAGGCGAGGACAGAGTAGAGGCTAGCATAGGGGATCAGAAATGGGGGAAAAGGGTTTTTTAGGTACATCAGGGAAAGGAGGAAAGTGAAAGGGCAGATTAGCAGACTGAGATCAGGGAAGGGGTGGGCTGAGGAGGCGAGGGAGCAGGCGGAGGTACTTAATGAATACTTTGCCTTGGTCTTCACAAGAGACAATGGAGGGACATCACCAGAAGGGGGGAGGAGGGCCAGGAATGAGGAAGTGGGGGAGCTCTCTGACATCGAAATTTCCATTGGTAGGGTGAGGCAGGCCCTTAAGTTCCTGAGAACGGTTGAGGCACCGGGTCTGGATGGCCTTCATCCCAGGGTGCTGAAGGGGATGGTGGATGTCCTTGCTGCACCTCTGGTGGACCTTTTAACTCCTTCTTACAGATGGGTTGGGTGCCTCAGGATTGGAGGATAGCGTATGTTGTGCCTATCCACAAAAGTGGCTCACGGGAGGAGCCAGGTAACTACAGGCCTGTCAGTCTGACGTCGGTGGTGGGCAAGATAATGGGGCCATCTTGAAAGAGAGGCTGGAGCAGTTCCTGGAGACATGGGGCCATCTGTATGATCACCAACATGGCTTCGTTCAGGGCAGGTCATGTCAGACTAACCTTGTGGAGTTCTATGATTGGGTGACGAAGGTGCAGGACCAGGGAAGACCAGTGGATGTCCTCTTTCTAGACTTCAGCAAGACGTTTGACTCAGTGCCACACCCAGGGTTGCTGGACATACCAGGGGAATTGGGGGTAGGGAAAGGGATGGTGAGATGGATAGGGAACTGGCTAACTGGGCAGTTCCAGAGGGTGGTGGTTGTGGGGGGTGGTTTCGTCTCCAAGGAGGGTCATTAGCGGGGTCCCACAAGAGTTGGTATTGGGCCCACTCCTGTTTAATACTTACATCTTGGACATTGCAAATGGTATCAGGAGTGAGATGAGCCTCTTTTCTGATGACTCGAAGCTGGGGCAGTGGTGGATGAGGAGGAGGGTAGAAGAGCCCTACAGGGGGACCTTGAGATTCTGGAGAGGTGGTCACGCACTTGGAAATTGAGGTTCAATGCCAAGAAGTGTAGGGTTCCCACTCGGGTCTTAGAAACCTGGACCATGAGTACTTTTTGGGTGGGGAGAAACTGCAGGTTTCAAGGGGGGGGGGAAGGATCTTGGGGTGGTAGTGGATGCCAAAATGAATAACTCTGAGCAGTGTATGCGGGCTGTGGCTAAAGCTAATAAAATGCTCGGGTGCACTGCCAAGGGGATAACCTCGAGGAGATGGGAGGTACTTCTCCCTCTGTATAACTGCCTGATTGGACCACACCTAGAGTACTGTATGCAGTTTTGGCACCTGTACTTAAAAAGGGACATTGCGCTTCAGGAGAGAGAGTCCAGAGAAGAGTGACCAGGATGATGCAGGGCCTGGGGACAGATCCTATGAGGAGAGACTTGAGGAGCTTAACTTGTACTCCCTGGAAGAGAGGAGGGACAGAGGGGATATGACCAAGGTCTTTAAATATCTAAAGGGGGTGAACAGGGTCAGCCTTGACAGGGTGTTCCAGATGAGGGAGGAGGGGGCCACCGGGGGGTGCATTCCATGAGTCTAGTTGGCAGGAGGCTCGGGGGAGATTAGGAGATGCTACTTTACCAAGTGGGTGATGGACCCATGGAATGCACTGCCTGTGGAGCTGGTGGCTTTGGATATAGTGGAGGGATTCAAGAGGGACTGGGACAAATATAAGGGGAAGGTAAAACTGAGAAATGCCAGATCTGGAGGTGCAATTCTGTTGGGGGATGGGGTCGGGGGGATTTACCGGGGAGGTAGGGAGGGCAGCAACAGTGTCCTGACTGGGTGCTGATTTTCGAGCAGACTCGATAGACCTTTAGGCCTACTCTGCTGGCAACTTATTACATTAGTATGTCAGTATAATGCGTAAAACTAAAAAAAAAAAATACAACACATAATGAGGAAATGTGTCCACGGATCCTGGTCAGGTAGGTTCGCTCTGTCATCAAAGTGGTGGGAGGTAGATTCCTCCAGTGAATGTTTTCCTCTTACAGCACTGCTTAAAGTGATAAAAATATAAAATAGGATGCACTGGAAATCAAATGCTATGCCTGCATCATCCTTTCTAAAAATCCTGCTCTTGCTGTTTAAAGAGGACAGGAAATTATTTCTCATATGCAGCTCTTTATAATGCTCCTGATTTCAGATATTATATTCATACCCCCCAAAATTATCCACATTTAAATGTACTGGCACGTGAATAAAATGTGACATGAGAAACTTTAATTTGCATTGTTTTGTATATATGGGCAGCATTCTGCTACAGTTCTCTTCATGGAACCGGTGAGCTGGAGTTTGAACTAGGTTTGTGTAAAGAACTCTAAGTAGGGTCCTGATAGGTCAATAGCTTAAACTTAGCATTCTGGACAGAAACCATGACATAGTCAAAACTCCAAATTACTAGTTCCATGAATAGAGAGGTGCTGAATATTGCCCTTCAAACAAAAAAAAAATTGAAAACACAGGCTTTCACATCAGTGTTTATTTAAGAACATTTAAATGTGGATTGTTTGGAGGTAAGGTGCCTGCCTGGTGCCATGACGTGGAGGGACAAGGAGCGAATCCTCAGGATTGCCGGAGCAGCTGCACAGGGGAGGGAGCTGGATGTCACTGTCCACCTAGGGACAAATGACCTGGCTAAGAAAGAGATTAGAGAAGTGCAGGAAGAGTTTGTGGAATTGGGGAGGGGCCTTAGACAAGTAGCACGCACGGTAACCTTCTCAGAGGTGCTGCCCTTCTATGGCATAGGAGAGGCTAGGGTGTTCCGCACCATAAGATTCAATCAGTGGTTGAAAAACTGGTGTGGAGCTCAGGGATTTGGCTTCATTGGGGACTGGGGGTCCACCTGGAGTGATGCAAGCCTATCCTGGCATGATGGGCTGCATCTGTCCAGGAGGGAACCAGGATCCTAGGTGATAGGTTTAAATGCTTCATTGGCAAGCATTTAAACTAGCCAAGGGGGGAGGCACTGGAAAGGAGCAGGGAAATCCTAGCCCACCCCAAAAAATCATGGTAGTAAGTGCAGTAAACACCAACATAGAGGTGTTGATAGGGAGAAGGGCAGGGGTAAATGGAGAAAGTGATAAAGGCAAGAAGGACAGGAATGGGGCAAAAAGGAGTAAGGCCATCAGGAAATGGAGGATAATGAGTACTAATGCCCGTAGTCTGGGCAATAAGCTCCCTGAGCTGGTGGCCTTGACGGAAGAGGGATGTCTGGCTATCGTAGCAGTCACTGAAACATGGTACACAGAGAACCATGACTGGGATGTTAACATACCAGGGTACATAACCTACAGGAGAGACAGGCAGGGGAGAAGAGGGGGAGGAGTAGCTCTCTATGTAAAGGAAGGGATAAAAGCAATTGAACAAAAGAGTAAACAGGGAGGAGAGGAGGCACTGTGGGTCACCTTGGAGACTGGAAAGGGCACCACAATCCACACAGGGGTTGTGTACAGCCCCCCATGTCAGGGGTAGGGAATGGACAACGATATGATAGAAGGCATTCTTAGGATGGCAGAGAAAGGGGAGATACTGTTGATGGGAGACCTGAACATGCCAGATGTTAACTGGAGCACATTTGCTGCAGCCACATCCAAGAGCAGGGCCATTCTTGATGCCCTACAGGTGGCAGGCCTCAGACAGCTGGTTTCGGAACCCACTCGTGAGGGAGCAATCTTAGACCTCGTACTCTCAAGCAGGGAGCAGTGGAGGATCTCAGATCTAGAAGTGGGTAGCCATCTGGGAACAAGTGACCATCAAACAGTGTGGTTCACGTTAAACTCAGCTACAGAGTCAAGCCATACAAAAGTGAGGGTACTGAACTCAGGAGGGCTGACTTTGGCAAGATGGGAGAGTGCCTCAGAAAAGCACTAGCAAACAGGCTAGAAGGAGGTGTGGGAGCAACAATGGGAATCATCAAAGCTGCCATCACAGAGGCAACAAGCCTTTGTGTGAAGCAAATAAACAAACCAAAATGAAAGAAAAAGCCACTATGGTTCTCAAAAGAGGTGGCTGTGAAAGTCAGGAAGAAAAAGATATCAATCCGGAAGTATAAGGAAACACAGAAGGAGCAGGACAGAGAGCTGTACCAGTTAAGGCAGAAGGAAGCAGGGAGGGAAGTCAGAATAGCAAAGGCCCAAACTGAGGAAAAGATAGCCAACTCAGTTAAGAAGAGGGATAAAACCTTTAATAGGTACATCAGCGAGCATAGAAAGACAAAGGGAGGGATAGTGAGGCTGAATAGAATGAATGCTGGGTGGGCAGAGGAGTACAGTGAAAAAGCAGGGAAACTGAATGAATATTTCTGCTCAGTATTCACAAAAGAGGAGGGGGAAGTGCCTAATCCATTTAACAGAAGCACTCTTGATAGGGGGGTAGATCCCAGTCCTTTCACAGAAGAAAGGGTTTTACAAGAACTCCTAAAACTGAAGGTGGACAAAGCAATAGGGCCTGATGGAATTCACCTCAGAATTCTAAAAGAACTAAGGGGGGAACTAGTGAAACCACTGGCTACTCTTTTTAATAAATCATGGGAGGATAGTGTGGTACCCGAGGACTGGAGGAAGGCGGATGTGATTCCCCTTCACAGAAGTGGGACCAAGACAGAGGCAGGAAACTACAGACCTGTCAGTTTGACCTCTGAGGTAGGGAAAGTGATGGAGTCACTTCTGAAG
The DNA here is from genome assembly GCA_016271365.2 of Neoceratodus forsteri. NCBI lineage: Eukaryota > Metazoa > Chordata > Ceratodontiformes > Ceratodontidae > Neoceratodus > Neoceratodus forsteri. The sequence goes on along the minus strand of CM057456.1, from coordinate 1,169,305,857 downwards.
GAAACAATTGTTGAGTACCTAGAGGCCAGTGGGGCACAGGACCCAAGGCAGCATGGGTTTACAGCGGGAAGGTCATGTCAGATGAATCTAATAGATTTCTTTGACTGGGTGACCAAAGTAGTAGACCAGGGAGGGGCTGTGGACACGGCCTACCTAGGCTTTAGCAAGGCATTTGATATAGTCCCACACAAAAGATTAATAGTCAAGTAACAGCCTGGGAGTGGGTCCCAGGGTGGTAGCCTGGGTAAAACATTGGCTGGACAACAGGACACAGAAGGTAATTGTAAATGGAGTCCACTCTGAAGAAAGAGAGGTTACTAGTGGGGTACCGCAGGGTTCAGTGCTGGGTCCAGTCCTTTTTAATGTCTTCATAAGTGACATTGCAGAGGGACTGGAAGGAAAAGTATGCCTCTTTGCAGCTGACACAAAGATCTGCAACAGGGTTGATACACAAGTAAGCGTGGAAAGGATGAGAAGGGACTTGGCAAGATTGGAGGAATGGTCAGAAGTATGGCAGCTAGGATTCAATGCAAAGAAGTGCAGAATAATGCACCTGGGAAACAAGAACCCAGGGGAAGAATAAGTGTATTGGAAAAGTTTCCTGTACCTACATAATGTGCTCAACTACTGAACTCCATGAGTAAAGTAAACAGTAACCTATGACAGGGTGTGGGTTTTAGTTTAATACACCACAGTATGGGTATTGCAGTCATGAGGCAATGCTGATGGGACAGTAATGGATTCATTGTTATCTTTAAATATTCTCAGCTTACCTCAGCTTCTCTGGCTGTAATGGGAGTGGCAAGCCAGAGCCCAGGGAGCAGACCTGCATGCCTGGCCCTCCCCTTAGCTGTCCAGTACCCTGCTATATGAGCTTGAGTCATGATCCCACATGAAGCCAGATGGCACTTGTCTTGATGGACACTACTGCTTTACCGGCTAGGTCACTCTCACCTTCAAGGGCATCCAAGAGACTGAACTCATCCTGCAGCACAGCTCTACTCTCAACCACACCACGTGCAGCCTGCAGGTGTTGTCGGGTGCCTTGGGGGCCCTGGAGATTTTAAGCATTGGGTGGATGCTTCCCTAAGACCCTGGAGCTATGACAGACTACCTAGTATTAGAGCTGAATGGTAGGGTGAGGGAAGGATGCTGGCACTGGGTGCAGCTTAGGTATCTGGGCAATCTGTAGCAGTGTCTCTACAGGCTGTTCATCTGCCTCCACAGGGACTAAGGACAGAACAAGTCAAAAACAACATGCAGAGAAACAAAAACACAAAGTTGAAATATGGGGAAGGGGCTGCACAGACTGTTCTTAAAACTCTATCACTCTTCATAGACAAAGAAGGAGTGGCCCAAGGAGAGGCTCAGAGATCTTAGCAAAAGTGAAATGACCTGTCGGGACTTCACTGCAGGAACCTCCTCACCTTTTCAGACTTTCTTACACTACTTTGTATCTAATAGACAACTATGTAAGAGTGTAAAAGGGCAAGTTTACACTGCTTTTATATCTTTTTGTTCAGCTTTTGATTTAATAGGAATATTTTGTGAGATGAACTTGAAACCTTAAATATTTCTTCATATTTATTGAAGTTGATCATAGAAATCTGTGCAGGAACTAAGGAAGCCTTATCTCAAAAAATCAATTCATACCAAGGTGTAAGTCAATTTTTTTATTCTTTTGTAACCAGGTAAGGCCCACTAAGCAAAATTTGCTCAGGGTCGCTCAACATGCAAGTGGAGGTTTGGGAATCAAACCCAGGACTACTTGACACACCAAGCTTGTTCACAGCTCATTGTTTAAATCTCTAGGCTATAGATTTCTCTCTAGGTGCATTTTAGTGATCTATCTATTTATTTAATCTTTTCATAACCAGATTAATAACTAATTTAGAGGAGGTGCAATTCCAGTCTCTGGAAGTGTTCCATTACAGAATTGCTGCTTAACTTCATGCATACAATTCAATACTGCTTTCCTTTACCCCAGTTGGTCTCTAATGGAAACATAGCTGCTTGACACAGACAGCTGGTGAAGGGGGGAATTAAAAATGACTACTGAAAAATAAAAAATAATGATGTTTGGCTGTCATAAACTTAACCACTCTTGATTGTTCAATAATACTAAAATGGAGGGTCACCCTATGTCCCAGTGGATGCATGTCATACTTCTATGCCTACGATCTAGGTTCAGGAGCAGACTTGGGAACTGGGATTGGCTGGGTTTCATGCTGGGGAGTGCTGCCACCTGGGAAATTCTGGCCCCACACCATGAATCCCTCCGCCCTCATGGAGCCTTGGTTTCAGGGGGAGGATGGCCCTCCACCAGGGACCCCACCACAAAAGGCAAACTGCGGGCCAATGGAAAGGTAAGTAGTGGATGGGGCTCGTGGTTGCTGAGCTGAGAAAGTGCCCCAAGGTGCAGCCAGTGAGGAGAAAAAGCTTGACTGAAAACATACTACTAAATTGGAACAAGTTAAAACATTGTCATTCTTTGGGATTTTGTTTTCAGAAAATGCTGTATGGGCTAAGTGTGATGTAATGTAAATCTTTATTAATCAATCTTGCTGGGCTTTACATTCTGTTACAAAAATATAAAAGCTGTAAACATAACAAGCATTTGTTAATGCTGAATGTTTGCTTGCTGGTATTGGCACTGGTACTGCAGGAGTTAGAGAGATGCATAATAGGAATGGCAATGAAGTATTGAACCAACGCCAACCCCACCCCCACCCTGCAGAGACTGATAGGTGTTGGGGTGTGCCTTTGGGTCATCGGCTATAACGCTCATGCCATTCCACCTCACCTCACCCTGCAGACACTGACAGGTGTCATGGTGTGGTCTTCAGTCCTTATGCTCACCCCATTCCATAAGGAAATATGCTGAGATGGGTGTAGTATAGGAGAATGCGGTTAATGTTAGGGCCGAAGATCCCAAGGCACGCCTGAATGGCAGTCAGTGGCTGCAGGGTGGGGGTGGAGGTGGAATGGCATGAGCATTATGGCCGATGACCCCAAGCCACAACCCCAACGCCTGTCAGTCTGTACAGGGTGGGACATTATGGTTGGAAACCCTAACACCGTGGGTGTTTGTTAGCATTTTCGCTCCAAATTTTCAACATGGGCCATTTGGGCCCCCACCTCATGAACAGTGGCACTATCATTTCGTTAATCGCGAAAGGTGATTTTGCACAGCGAATGTGCCATTCGGCGCAACAGGTGTGAAAAGACAATTTGGGCAAGATGTGAAAAATGACATCTGTACTGTTCACAAGGAGGTGTGAAACAATGGTAATGTTGAAAATCTGGAGTGAAAATATGAAAAATTGGTGAAGTTACGAGCATGCGTAGAAATTGCGTAATGCGCTCGTAACGCAGTCATGTTTTTGAATTATTTCACCAAATTTTTAACATGGCTGTTTTGGGACCTCCCTTCATGAACAGTGGCACTGTGATTTCATTAATTTGTCCCAAAAGTTGATTTCGCACAGTGACTATGCCATTCTGCGCCACAGGTGTGAAAACATGTTTTGGGCAGGGTGCAAAAAATGACAGCTATACTGTTCATAAGGAAGTGTGAATAAATGGTAATGTTGGAAATTTGGAGTAAAAACATTAAAAATTGGCGAAGTCACAAGCCTGGATACAAACTGTGCAACACACGATTGTAATGCAGTCATTTTTTGGAGTTTTTTCATCAAACTTGCAACATGGGCTTTTTGGGACCCCACCTCATGAACAGCAGCACTGTCGTTTTGTTAATCAGTCCCGGAAGGTGATTCTGTGCAGCAACTGTGAAATCACATTTCAGGACTGAGAAACAAAATGAAAGTGCCAGTGTTCATGAGGTGGGGTCCCAAGAACCCCACGTTGAAAATTTGGGACCAAAACTCCAAAAAATAGCTGTGATATCAACCTTAGTTGAAACCCCCCATTGATTGCCGTTATAGGGCTTATTGTGATTTTCTTCAGTTTGCAGTCGGCTTTTGAAGAGTGCAGATGTGTTCCCTCTCCATAGAAGATCGCAGCATTGGACCTCACAGGTAAGTATGGGGTGGGGGTAGTCGCGGGAGGTGGGGTGCACAGAGGAGGGTCGGGATGGGGAGGGTGGCGAGGATGATGAGGATGGCTTCCTTTTTCTTGAGGTTTTCTTTTTTACAGGTGAAATAGTATGATAAATAAATGTTGGCACACTGGGATGGGCTCCCAGTGTGCCAGACTGGTGGGGCGAGACATTAATGCTGATCAGTAGATTGGGCACCCCGAAGGCGGCTGAAAAAAAAGGGTGTGTGGGGGGGCACATCTGACACCGGGAGTGGGTATCCCAATGTTGAAAAAAGATAAAGAATTACTTAGGCACACCGAGGTGGGCTCCCAGTGTGCCACAATAGTGGGGTTGGGGCATGCTGACATGGGATTGGGCACCCGTTGTTGGCAAAAGATATGTTCAGGCTTGGGAGTCATCCAACACAAGGGTGGGCATCCTGGTGTCAGAAATATAATTAGTTTGGCACACTGGGGTGGGCTCCAAGTGTGCCACATTAATGGGGGGGGGAGGATACATGCCGACATGGGGATTGGGCATCCTGATGTCGGCTTTGGGGGGAGTGTGTGGTTGGTGGCAGGAACTGCCAATCATGCAAAGCCGCAGTGTGGCTCATTTATTTATTTATTAATATGTTTCACTGGGAAAGACATACTGAGCACACTGAGCAAATGAGTTGCTCGTAACTCCAGCCATGTGCATTACTGTGTACTGCAATGTGCATGGCTGGAATGTACCTGGTTGCTGGGAAGGTGGGTGGGGGGAGAGACATGCTGCTGCAATGACAAAACTGTCCCTGATTGCAGCGGCAGATTTCTTTCAAGTGCGGCACTCGCTCTGAAACTGCCATCATTGGCAGCTTCTCTGTTGATTGGTGGCTGAGGGACTCACCCATTAAAGCGTCCCCTGCATTGGCCACAACATTGCCATACCTCTGCAATGCTGTACTACCTCAATATGTTTCTTGTGTGCTGCGAGCATAAGCAAACATAAAAAGCACAACAACATCCAAAAGTGAAATAATCATTTAAAAACATTGGGTGTGCACAGCACGGGATACGACAGCCAGGCACGCACGCATATGCAGTGTGGTATGCACAATGGTTGCGCAGAGGGCAACTGCACAGCCAGCCGCAAGGTACACGTGCAGCAGAACTGTGGGGGTGTGGCCACAGAAATGGATGCACACATTGAACCTGCGTGCATGCATGAACACATGTACGACATGCACGCATGCAGGTCCAGGGCCGCACACATACGCCAGGGTAGGGGCTGCCATAAAGATATGCGGCCAGCAGGGCACAGTCCCATATGGACCCTGCATGCCCACAGCTAGTGTACCACATGCCCTGTGCCACTGGCATGCCTGACAACGTGGACACAGCAGACCCTGCGAGCGTGCATGGACATTGTCGATGGCAGTGCCATGGTGAGAGGCCCCCTGAAGACAGGCACAACCGCCATCTGTGCACCAGCCATGCATGATTGCACTGCACATCCCCACCATGTGTGGAACTGGTCACCACCATGGCCTTCCCGGCAGCGGTGACCCAGGCCAGGCCACGTGAATTTTGTGTGGATGTGGCCAGTGGTGATTATGCCGTATGGCGTTGGACCTGGGAATGCAGGAGCGTAGGGCAGACACCATGACCATGCTGTACAGCACACACCAAAGGCGTGGCACCATTGTACGGTGTAGCACCGTGACAAGCCAGCTCGTATTGCCATGTCACGGCCACAGGCGATGCCATACAGCATGTTCTCATACAGAGGGCTGGCCGTATGGCCACAGGAAATGCTGTACAGCATGTCCCCATACAGAGGGCTGGCCATATGGCCACAGGGGATGCCGTATGGCATGTCCCCTTTCAGAGGGATGGCTGTACAGCCACAGGGGATGCCATACAGCATGTTCCTGTACAGAGGGCCAGCCATACGGCTACAGGGCATGCCGTATGGCATGTTCCCATCCAGAGGGACGGCTGTACGGAAGTGGGCTGTCCACAAGGAAGGCCATGAGGCACATCCCCTGCATGAGTGCCAACATGCGGCATGTGGCTGTGGCCATGTGTGCCACAGGGCACAGACAATGGGCTATGTGTGGCCGTACAGAACAGGCACCGGCAGCAGACCCGCCATATGGGTGTGACATGATATGATAGAGATATACAAGTATCTTACAGGGAGGAACAGGGTGCAGGAAAACACTATTTTTAAGCGAAAAAGATGTTCCAGGACTAGAGGGCATGGGATGAAGTTGGAGGGAGGATGATTCAGAGGAAACATGAGAAAGAATTTCTTCACAGAACGGGTGGTGGACAAGTGGAACACCCTGCCAGAGGAAGTGGTGGGGGCCTGAAACAATCATGGGATTTAAGAATGCATGGGCTAGACATAAAGGAATTCTGGAGGTCAAGGGTAAGGTGCAACAGACTTCTAGGAAAACAAACTGAAATTACAAGTTCAAATGGGCAGACTGGGTGGGCCATAGGCCCTTATCTGCCGACACTGTCTATGTATCTATGTGGGAATGCCACACTGCATGGCCACAAATAGAGAGCATGCGCCACAACATGGGACATGTATGTGCCCCCCCAGTGCACCAGCCATTGATGGCACATGGCACTGCCATACTGAGGGAGATCATACTCATCCCCCTGGAGCCAATAAGCACACATGTGGTAAGGTTTAAACAGTTTAATACACAGTAAGAGTCACAAGATATGCAGGCCCCCCCAACGCCCCTCCAAAGCACAGGCACAACAGCCACATCTGCCACCCACACCTAATGGAAGTATGCCCATCCTGCCACCAACAGAATGTCCAGTAATGTCCATAAGCCCCAAGCACAGCCTGCCCTGCTGGGAACGCAATCCCCCCGGTCCAGTACTCCTTTCCGTCAGAGCTGGTCGCTGCTGCTGCTATCCTCCTTGGAGTCTGGTGGCGGCCTACCCAGATCGTGCAGCATCATGCACTTGACTGGACCTCTGTAAGCTGCAGGGAAAGAGTACATGTTAATGGCAGCACACCGCACTCCGCAACCAGCCCACAGATCTGGCAAGGACATGCCCGCCAGGCCATGACAGCCGTACTTACTGGGGATTGGATGTATTCCTCCCAGCATTCGTAGTAACTGTCCTAGCAGAACAGCATGCATCCCTTGCCCTTCAGGATGATGTAGTCAGGGAATACCAGCCAGTACCTCCACCTCCTCTGCCCCTGTGCCCACACATAGCACAGTGCACTGTCCGGCTGCTCCAGCAGTTGCAGCTCAGTCCTCTCTGGCATGCCATGCATGACCTGTTTGGATAACATGAAGAGTGGTGTTAAGTCACACGGCCTGCACACAGCAATGCCATGGAGTGACAACCACAACGCCCACTGTTCTTAAGGCCAAAGCCACGGGTCTGCCACAGATCCCCTGCATCCCAGTTATCCGAATAGTTGTCCTCTAACACTTGGAAGAGATGCTGGGGGAACAGAGCCATCCTGTCGAGGATAACATATGCCATCCTAGCACAGTAGCGCAAACACTACACAGGCATGTCTGTGTGTCTGGGCACATGACATGTGGCACACCCTGTGCTATGGCCATCTTGACAGCAGGCTGCACCATGCCCCCTTAAAGGGCAACCTGCACCCACTGGGCTGTCTAACGGGGACCCTGTTCCATGTTGCACTGTGGCAGGGGAAGATGTATCGGTGGTACATGATGTGCCCAGGTGAGTCAATGCACGTCCATCTGCTGGAGGTGATGGCTCGCAGGCATAGGGACAGGTTACCACATCCTAGAGTGTTGCAGCACAGGGTTGATGTCACAGGATGGTGGGACACACACTGCCTGGAACGGTTCAGGTTCCCTTGGCCGATCGTGGCATGACTGTGTGACATGATCCATGCAGACACAGCACCACGTACCCATCACTAGAGAGTGATAACAGTGGAGACCAAGGTCATGTGTGCCTTTTCCTACTACACAGCAGGTCATTCCAGCATGTGACCAGTGACACCCTGGGTGCCTGCCAGTCCTCAGTGCCACATGCCGTGGCCCGGGTGACTGATGCCTTGCTGACACACCTGAAGGGCCACTTATACATGCCTGGGATGGAGCAGGAGATCCGCACCATGAAGTAGGAATGTTATGGCATGCACAGAATGCCCAACATGGTTGGAGCAATTGATGGTACGCACATCACCAGCCTGACACCATCGGCAAATGAGGATGTATACTTGAACTGTAATGGCTTTTTCACAGTATTAACTGTCAGGTCATTTATGATGCCAACAGCATCTTCATGAACATGTGTTCTAGGTTTCCCAGGTCAACACATGACTCATTCATACTGGATGCCTCTAGGCTCCAGGCATTGCTACGTGACAGACCCATTAATGGGTGGCTACTGGGTGAGTATGTGGTCAGACCATGCAACGTCCACATTGATAGCACCTTGTGGCATGCCACTCACACTATTGTCTCGTTCTCTGCAGGTGAAAGTGGATACCCTCACCAGACATATCTCATGACACCTATACTGTCTCCAGGGACACAAGCAGAGGAGGCGTACAACACAGCCCACAAGAGGACCAGAGGCATCATTGAGAGGACAATTGGGCTGCTCAAGATGTGCTTCCAGTACCTGGATCATTCAGGGGGTACCATCATACTGTCACCCGCCATGGTGTGCAGGGTGTTCACAGTATGCTGCATGTTGCACAACACTGCCAAGCATGCCGCCGTGCCACAGCCGATGGTGCTGCCAATTGACCCTATGAATGATGATGTTGCCGATGATGTACCCCTCAGGGGGCCGGGGATGGCTAGTGGCCATGTGGCATGATGTTCACTTGTGGCAGGTACCTTTGCATGATGATGGTGCTGCACATTGTGCTGTATGCAGTGCTTGGATGACACTGACTGCATAGACACCAGGCACGCTTTGCCGCAGTGTAGTATGTTGTGGAGATCACCCAGCTGTACCATTGAGGGGGCCATGATGATGATACACTGTGTTGAGTGGCCCAGTGACAGGGTGTTGGGGAGGTTGGGGCATATGTGTGGGGCAATGTGTGTGGTGTAGTTGCCTTCATTGCCCGGTAGCATCTGCTTGTGACTGCAGCTGTATTGTGGCTTGTGTGCCCAGGCGCCTGTATGCCCATTGTGCACATGTTGTCATCCGTACAAGGTGACAGACTGGTAGCTGTGGTGTCCTGTCTGGCGGTGATGGCTGAGTGCTCTGTTGTTCCCCCCTCTGTGGATCCCTCTGGGCGTGGTGAAATACCCCGTGCATGTTTTCAAGTGTCTGGCTGAGTCCCCACAACCCCCACACACGGCCTGCTCAGGGCCATTATATGTGCCTGTGGACTGTGTGCCCATGGTACAGGTGTGTGGATGCTGCTTTGGGGGGGTGGCAGCAGGGTGTGCAACTGGCATGGCTAGAAGGTATTGCAGGATCTGCTCCTGCACTATGGTGCCATGTATGATGCTGGCACTGATGGCCCTTGCGATGTCAGAGTGCTACTATTGCTGCTGCTGTGTTCTGCTGTTCTGCCAGCCTGTCCCACTCCAGCTGCTGCAGCACATGGTATTGTTCCACCACATAGGGGTTGTGCTTGGGTGCCTGTCTGTATCTAGCGGGACCTGTGGAGGGGCCCTCGTCGCCGCTGTCATCAGGGGCCGTGGGTTGGTTGGCACCCGGTGGTGGGGTGGGTTGCACCATGACCACTGTGGCACCAGTGCCTGTGCTCAGACAGGGGAGTGCTGCCCTATGGGACTGTTGCTGGCCAGTTGCTCAGGCTTCCATTGCCCCTTCGTTTGGTGGTCCGTCGCTCCTGGAGGTGGTGTCCACTTCCTCCATTGGAGTGATGGTGTGCTCCCCTTTGCTCTCACTGTCCTGCTGGGTCTCTGTATCCATCTCTGTCCTTGTTGAGACAGAGGCCGTTGACATCAGTATTCTGCTCATACCCACCTGCCACAGTGCCTTCTGCAGTGTGGTGCTCCCCCATACTTACCAGACGGGCCCTCGAGCTGCATGGCACAGCTCCTGGCTGGCCGTGCCTCAATGGTTTGCATGGGTTGCATCCTGCAGGCTGCTGCATTCCATGGCACAGTGGCCATGCCTGTGGGGGAGGGTGACAGTGTCATGCCAGCTATCCATTATCCAACTACCCACCCCCCCATGTCCCCACCTCAAGGCCAGTTCTTACCTGCTAGGCTGTCCATTCCCTCCATCCTCACCATGAACGGCCACCTTGGAGAGGTTCTCCACCACCACCATACATTCTATGGGTGTCAGTTGGACGTCGTTGGCTGGGGACCCTCTCCTCCTGTTCAGTGCTGCTCTCATGCACTGGCTGCCAGCTTTTTCTTTATGGCCATGTCAAGGTCATGCCACTTATGTTTGATGGCTGTCAGTGTTCTCGCCTCAGACCCAGTGGCATTGACACTGGCCTGTATGTCCAGCCATATCCTGGCCTTCACCTCTGGGGCTGTGGTCAGTGCCAGGGCCCTGTAGAGTCTAGTGTAGTTGTGGCAGATGTCAGTGACCATTGTCAGCACCTGCCCACTGCTGAAATTGGAGGACCATAAATGTGTGTCACTACCACCATGGCCACCTCTCCCATCCCTGCCTCTGTATTCCCCAACCCCGTCCACCACCGCTGGTCTCTCTGTAGCTGTCTGCCATTCCACCATCTTGCTTCACGCAGTGCAGTACATGGCATTCACATCCATATTATTGTGTAGTGTGGCAGGCAACACCATATATGGTGGGGTCAAGGGGTGGTGCCGCATATCCTGGCCATGCCTCCATGCAGTCTGTGTGTTGCTTCACCTGGCTGAGGCTCCCATCCCTCTGTGTACATGCCACATGCACCTGGTTGTGCATGCCGTGCTGTGCACATCGTGTAGGGGCATGCAGCGTCTACTTATGCTCAGCATGTATTCTGGGACCCTTCATGCATAGCGCCTATTGTACATAGCTAAGTGTATTGTAAATAGGGCTACAGTTGCTAATGAAGGAATTAGAGCAATTATTTGTTTCACTAGGAATTACGGATGATACTCAAAAAATGCTCTCTGTGTTTATAAAGCTAGATTAATGCAAATGCTTTATTTAGTTGAACTTTCAGGACGGGGAAATGTAGAAAAGTTTCAAAAAATTCAGAACCAGTTTTACTTCTAATGACAGTAACAAACATTGCTTTTTGTTTCCTTAGAGCCAAGACTGATATACCTTACATAGAAGATAAGATCAAAAGTAAAATGTGAAGTTACTGGGTTAAAAATACTCTGTATGCTAGAGTAAAGACTATTTGGCAGTTTTAATAAGCTACATGCATGTAGGTGCATTTCCATGGATGCTTAGCATCAGAATCTACGTCTGTGAAATAGATGGGTATAATTTGGGAAAATAAGGAAGTTAGTCAATTAAATGCTATTGATTTTGAAAGACAAGAAAGCACAAGTAAATGAATACTGTAATAAATACAATTTCAGAAGGCATAAAAAAAGAACAATAGAAGTCAGGAAATATTCAAGATAATATAAATAATTAGAAAATTATTAGACTCATTCCTATGAATTTCCAGTGAGAAGAATGTGAGTTGTCGAGAAAAGAACAAGAGCTAGAGTATGATCAACAGTATTACTCATGAGCAAAGAGCAGATAAAATATATGGGGATGTAAACAAATCTTATGAAAGTATTACATTCTAGAACACAGTAGCAATATAGTATCCTAGGATTAAGAGGTGTTGGAAATGGGAACCCTATCTGACCTTTATCAAAAATTCTAAATTCAGAAAAGCTGTTCTAAATCTAAGAATGGAGTCAAAGCACAGTGCCTTTCAAAAGGGTAGACAAGAAAATGTATACGCTCTTGTAAGTTAAACAAGCCAGAAACTCTTAAATATTATGTTATTATGCTCTTTCTTTGATGAAATTAGAAATGCTCAGTTTGATCCTCATCTTACAAAACTTCATCTTGATCCACCAGACTTCTTTATTTTTTACTGAAGTTTTTATTATGTGAAGCACTGTATACATGCAGGAACAATTGCAATCAACAGAACATCAGTACAGCAGAGGTACCAAAGCAAACAAATGCCATAGACGTTTAGCCGCTAAACAATTCCATTGTTTATAATCATCCAGCACGATTTGGGAGGAGAAGTATTGGCGGAATGAATTAAAAATGTCCCTGCTTTCTGGCTATACATATATATATATATATATATATATGTATATATGTATATATATATATATATATAAAATTAACCTCTTAACATAAAAGGCAGTATGCACAATAGTTACGTAAAGTACCAGCATTTGAGGATCAAGGCCCCCCCCACAACAGCAGCACTTCTCCTGAAGCTTCTTATTGCTGTTATCATGGGACAAAATCTGCATCCAATGAAGCTGCATACCACATCCAATATTGCCATCGAAGAGTAAATTGGTCAAGCCTATTGTGGAGCTCTGCTGTGAATTTCTCAAAATGATACATTTCAAAAACTATCCTATGCCACTCTGCCACAGTTGGGACCTTAGAGATCAGCCATTTCCTCATTATAGCCATTTTGGGGGCTAGTAAATATACCAAAGCAGTGATTTGGACTAATTACGATGCCCCCAGTGGGGATCGAAAATAAAGTCAGTTCAGCCATGAGCTCCACTGGTTCTCCCAACAAGTCCTTTAATTATTTCTGGAGGGCATGCCAATATGGAGCAATGACAAGGCAGGACCAGAAAATGTGAACATAATCCATCGGTATGTATCCACAACCCCTCCAGCAAACCCATCATTTTGTGATGTATATTTTTGGAGAACCACAGGTGTGGGAAATAATGGGACCTGCATTTCCAGGCATATTCTCTCCAATAGTTAGAAACAGTAATTCGTACTGCTGGAATAGCACACTTCAACCAAAAGGTACATGATATTGTTTTGTCTAAATCTTTATTCCAGCTATCCAGGATAGACTGAGTGGAGTCACCGAGGAAGTCCCTTAAAGTTGTCCTATTAAGTGTCCCCACAGTTGATCCTGCTGTGCATCAATTATTATACCTAGTAAGGTCAGGAAACATAGTATATTTCTTTTGCTTATGTAATATATAAGTTCTGACCTGTAAATACCTGTAATGTTCCCAACCCGTTAGGCCATACTTAGTTTGTAAGGTTTCAAATGGGAGGTATGGTATGGTCTAAGAATTAGTGAATATATTTTAAATGGAGCTGTCACCACAATTTAAATGACAGGTCCATGTGCGTCAGCAGAAACTCCTCGTCTGCCACCAATAATCTACAAAAATAAAATATGGACTGTAACTTAGGGTGGGGCAGTAATTGATACCAGATTTGAAACGTGTTTGCTGTTAATGTATGAAAATTACTCAACGGGGGTGTTTTCTCAGGGGTTGCAAATAAGGTAGAATCCAAGTCATAGAGATTATTTAGAGAAAACTCAATAGTTTTCCATGGGACAATATAGCTGGGAGTGAGCCACATGAAAATAGTTTTTAGAACAGCTGCTCCTTTATAAATCTAAATTCAGTAGATTTATTCCTTCCTGTGCCAACACAAGTTGGAGTAATGAGAAATGGATTTGAGATATGTATCCACTCCATACAAAGCTGGATATCATTTTCTGCCATGACGAAAAATAATATCCAGCTGGACAGATGGGGATAGTTTGGGAAAGGTATAGCAAACAGGGTAATTTATTCATCAGAATCATTTCAAAGAAAGAAAGAAAGAGGGAGTCGTCCCCATTTTGTCAAATCCTCTTATATTTTACAAGTCAAGGGTTCATCGTTGATTAATTCCAAATTATTATCATCCTTTGGAATATAAATTCCTAAATGCTTACTCTTAGCGTGATACCATTTTATAGAAAGTGAGAGTGCCTGGGAGTAATTCAATAAAAGTAACTCAGTTTTATGAGAATTCAGCTTAAATCCCACCTGAAACTCGAAATCTTGTAGAATGATCCAAGCCACTGGAATCAAGTCTTTAGGGGATAGCAACTTAAAAGGCTGTCATCCTCATATAATGGCACCTTATAAACTGTCTGCCCCAAGGGAACCCTTTCAGTTTGAGAAGAATGCCACAATGCCATTGCCAAGGGTTCCATATATAACACAGAAAATAAGGGGGATAGCAGACATCCTTGATGGGTGATTCTATGCAATGTTATTGGGGAGGATATTGCACCATTAATATGGACATAAGCTTGGGACTGAGCATAGATTAATTTCAACCAGGTCAGAAACCTGTCAGAAAAGTTAAGAGTTGACAGGGTGTCCCAGAGAAAATCCCAGGACACCCTGTTGAATGCCTTTTCTGCATCTAGACTGATGAACACTGCTGGGATTCTTCTGGATTGGATGTATTCTGTGAGCAGTAGGGTGCGCCAGATATTGTCCACAGTGTGATGGCGTCTTATAAAACCAGCTTTATCTGTATATGTTATAAAGGGTAGTATTTGTTCCAATCTCTTTGCCCATATGGCCATATAGAACTTATAGTCTGCCTTTAGTATTGCAGTAGGGCATTAAGAAGAGAGATCTGCTGTATCTTTATCTGGTTTGGGTAGAGAAGCTATTACTGTATATGTCCATGAGGCGGAGGGGTATGACCATTCACAACTTCTTGAAAAGTTTGAAACAGGTGGGTAAGGAGCAAATCCTGAAGTTTTTTGTACTATTTAGGCATGAAACTATCTAGGCCTGGGCATTTGTGAGGTTTGGCTAACTTGATTTGGTGCATCACTTCTTCTGCCTGAATAGGTGCCTCTAACAGTGCCTGTTGTGCAATTAACAGTCGGGGTGGTCATAATTGCATTAAAAAACATTGTCTTTCAGCAGGACTTGTGATTCTGTCTTTTGATAATTTTTAAAAATATGTCGGATACTCTCTTTGTCATGAATAATCACTTTTGTTACCAGGTTTTTTAATTTTAACATAGTGGACGTTTGCTTTTGCCCCTGAGGTTTACAGGCCAGTAGTCTCATGCCTCAAGCACCACCCTCATAATTGGCCTGTTTTAAGAAAAACAGTGCCTACTGAACTTTTAAGTCCATAATTTGTTGTAGTTCCCTTTGAGTGTCCATGATTTTTTCCCTTATAACATTGCCCCCCAGAGTATAGTACTTGATAGGTGTGGTGATGTTGTAAGAAGGCCTCATATTTTTCTTCTAGAGTCCTTTTTTATTCATGGCATAGGTGATAATATTGCTCCATATCTCAGTTTTGATGCTGTCCCACAACACTGCAGCAGGGACCGGTTGGGTGGTGCTATATCTAATAATTTGGGGAATACGATCTTGCATAAGGGTTATATATTGGGTATCTTTTAATAAGGATGTATTGGGCTGGCCCACTGGTGCGGCGGTTGGAATTTCACTTGCAGCGCAGGTGACCTGAGTTTGGAAATGGACCCGGGTCATTGGAAGGCTGGCCAGGGGGGAGAAGGATGGAACGTCCTATGGACAGCTCTCTTTCTCTGGGGGTGGGTGTGGAAGTGTACGGCGCACTGAGGACTCCTGGTGGAGGCCAGGAGACACTCACGCTACTGGCGTTCGTCACACAGGGAGGCAGGGCAGACGCAGGCATCATTGCACGCCCCCGCATCCACAAAACACAGGAAAAAGAAGAAGGCTGGCAGGGTACACTGTCTACATGAAGCCCTCCTTAGGGCTTCGATCAGCCACCACTGCCACAATCCCCCGACCAGTCACTAGTCCCACGTCATGGATAGGGGACTGTTGCTGTGGCCCTACCCTCCGGGGGTTAAGCTGGGGGTAACTGGGGGATGGAAGTGGCAATAGGTGGCAGTGGAAGCCCAGAGGGCCATGACCAGGGCAGATGAATGACAGTGGACCTGCCAAGTAAAAGAAAGTATAAAAAAAAAAAATAAGGATGTATTGAGCCACCAAAAAGCCATTTTTCCTTTACGTAAGTCTATTTTTAAAATCAGTGAAGGATGATCTGACAATAACTGTGGTGCAAAGGACATATCCCTGATCAGAACAAAATGTTCGTATGTGACAAAAAGATAGTCAATCCATGAATAGCTATTATGGCATCCAGAATAATAGGAATAGGCTTGTTGTTTGGGGAATAATTGACGCCATACATCCACTGTTCCTAAATGTTCAAAATTGCTTCACAAGTATCGCATAACACTAGAGACCCTATGTTTAGAAGGGCTGATTGTGTCTAGTTCTAAGGAAAAGAGCATATTAAAATCCCCTCCCATAATCGGTTGCCCTTTGAATATTTCTAGTATTTTGCCTAAAAAGGCCTGAAGTACTGGAACTGATGAATTTGGGGGTAAATAAACCCTAACTAATGTTACCTCATGTGAATAGAGGCGACCTTGCAGAATCACAAAACAGTCTTCAGCATCAATACAGGTTTTTTGTACTTCAAGTTGAGTAGGGGAAGGGATGATAATAGCTGTACCCCTCTTCCTACCACTAGGGTGAGAAGATGTAAAAACTTCATAGCGATTGTCACAAATGCACTCTGCAGGTCAGGCCCTCTGCTCCCACAGTGCCAACCTCAGAGCACAATAGTGTGAACGGGTAACAGATAAGTTAACCCTCCTGTCTGCTTTTGGGTCTGAATCACTCTTAGTCTCAAGTTCTGGGGAAGGGGGGTTCAGACTGTGAACCTTATGCTAGCATACCCAATTACAGGCTCAGATATGTACCCTCTCCGGGACTGCAGTACAATCTTTCACCAGGGGCACTAAGCCAGGTCTCCAGAATGAACCCTTAAAACTCTGTAAGAGACCTTAGGTATATTCTTACTTTTTTACTCAAGCTCAGTAACACCATCAAGCTGTTGAACATTTGTCAGACTTAACCACCTATACGTCACATGCAAAAAGGAACTGACTGACAGACACCCAGGCAGTCTTTCATAGAAAAAGGTTCTTTACTAAAAGATGATAAAAATATGAAAAATGTAAACACAGAACAATATATCAAGAAGCTCACAATCAGACAACAGGGAAAAGTAAAAAAAAAAAAAACAACTCCTACCACAATACATTTTCTGACCTTTGCTGTCTAAGGTATTACCTCTGGAAGTGCTTAAGTTAGATCAGAGTACTGTTTTCTCTCGGAGTCGCAAAATAATATGACCTACATTTCAGACACAAGTATCAGTTTAAACTCTGTGTCTCCACACCCCTTCTGTGAGTCATCTAGTTCCTCCTTTTAGAATATAAAATTACAAACATGATTTCCTACCAGGAGGTATATTAAATAATGTGAACATCAGCAAAAACCCATTTCCCAAATTATGAGTCTTTGATCAACCAGTTCCTTTGAGGTTTACAACCCTGCCGTCCGTCACCCAGGTGTGAGATAGCCAACATGAATTAGCTAAATGACATCCTTTCCTGATGTAATAAAATTCATATTTAAGTTCTAGTTTCAAAAGCAGCAGCAAGAGATGAGGGTCATAAACTGTCTCTCTAGAAGGATGTTCCAATTAACTGTTTCCTTCTGGTCTGTTTAATTACATCCTGGTTTTCAGCTGCTGACACCTTGTAATTTAAAGGGCGAAATCTCACAGACTGACATTTCATACACTGACCATTTATTTATAATACCAATATCATACAATAGTCATAACCAGCTGGCCAAGTGTCTCAGTGATTATCCCATTTTAGTTTTGAATGTTCTATGTCTGATAAATATGTCTCTTAGATGAAGTAAACATCTGCTGTTTTTTTTCCAGATATTGCATAAACCATGTATGTTTTATTCAGTTATGCAGCCTGTTAACGTTCTGTGAAAATATCTTAACAGGTATGGATGTCATCCCATCCCATATAAAGGAAGGTGCCACTGCTGCAGAGGAGGAGATGACCCTAGTCCACCTGAAAACATCAACAGCAGCAGAGAAGGAACCCATAAAGTTCCCTTCCCCGCCTGGCCATCGTGTAGGATCTGAAGCAGTGAGCCAGATGAGTAGAAGACAAACTCACATAAGGGCACCCCTCTGCTCACTTCCCTCCCCTTTTGTTAAATATTATGTGTACAATGTATGTAGGAATTCCACTACTTAAATAAATACGTTATTTTCCCAAGACTCTGACCCAAAGTGAAAGATAAACTATGTTATTCACCCAATGGGTAAATAACACCGTTTATTTTTCACTCGCCTACATCACAATCTACTTGATTGACAGCCAGTTCTGCTAATCCCACAATGAATCTGCCCTCAGTTGTCACATAGAACACAGACATTGTATACATAGAACATACAATGGCCTGTGTTCAAATATGCCATTAATTTCCATACATGAGGTGGTGGGACTTTCATAACTCACTCGTGGCTTCACCATTTGTGAGTAATGGTCCCGCACCCTCACTCATGGAAATAAATGGCATATTTGAACATAGGCCACTGTATATCCTCTATATAATAAAATATATCTCTGACACAGCTTGGTCTGTGTGTACTTCTTTTTTGATAAGTGGAAAAGACAGTACAGAACAAAACACTGTCGAGTGGATGAAATATATAAAATACCACATACTCATCCCTGATTCCTCACACTTCAACCAGGAGTGTAAACAAATAGGGAAAAACTTCAAGACTTGCTGCCAAGTCCAGAAAAAAACAAGTAACTATATATAAGGCAGCTTCCATGATATTGGTGGGCCAATTCCTCCACCTATAAGTCCCTGGAAAATGGAGCCAACATAGCAGACCATTGCCAGGGCAAGTAATACCAACTCCTTGACTGAGTTGGGCTTCCTGTGAGAGAATATTGCCCCATCTTAGGAACATTTAACTGATATAAAATAAATAATGAGAAAAGTAAGACAGGAACAGTCAGCAGCTCTATCGAGGTACCCCGCTCCTCCTGAAATAAAACTGCATCAGCTGCTCTGAGGCTTCATCAGAGGATGTCATAAAATAAATGACTGGGCAAATCTGAAAATCACAATATGAAATGAGAAGGCAAACCTTAATGCGGAGACCTCTCTATGATTTTTTTTCCTTTTTCTCTTTTTGTGGGTCCGTCCCCCCCCCCAACAGAATGAGTATGCTAATTATTAGATGTCAACTCTGAGATAAACAATGGGAGCTGAAAGAGTCATATCCACATACACAGCAACTATTTGGAGGGGGGTTTGAAAAATGTGTGACAAAAATGGGATCAGTCCCATAGTACTCTGGAACAATAAAGCATGCCCTTGAGGTCCAACAGACTTAAAAGTGGGGACACATTCTACCAATAACCTGTTAAGTAATGCATACAAAACTGATCACCAGCCAAGCTCCAAAGTTGTCTTGTCCATTATGCTGATGTCCC
This sequence comes from Neoceratodus forsteri, assembly GCA_016271365.2. Lineage (NCBI taxonomy): Eukaryota > Metazoa > Chordata > Ceratodontiformes > Ceratodontidae > Neoceratodus > Neoceratodus forsteri. The sequence continues at coordinate 1,169,286,476 of CM057456.1, read as the reverse complement.
AACCCCCAGTATTAAAAATTAATAGCAACACTACTGCAAGCCATAGTCACCCTAGTCTTGATCTGGGGAATCTATCCTACATAGCCAATTAGACTGCATTAGAAAGGAAAAGAAAATCAAAGTTAGGGGTTACAGCTCCCATCACTATGGCATGGGGAAAGGCATCCATGGAGAAATCTTACAAGGGACAGCAGGGGGGAGATAATTAAACGTATGCATTACCCCATAAAGGCAAGTCCTGAGGTACACCACTGAAAAAGAAAAGCAGGCTTGGTTTGCCCCATTTTAGTAAAGTCCATAACACACACATATAATCAAGACAAACAGTCATTGCATAGATGTGCAACCAAATCTGGTATCCAGCTGGGCCAGCTTGGTGGCGCTGAAGGTTGAGGGACTGGACACCACACTTCATGCCACTCCAGTGACCTGGGGTCGGAAGCAACCTTGGGTGCTGGAGGGTCGGCCAGATGGAGGAGAATCGAGCACCCCAGGGACTGCTCTCTCCTCCGGGTGGGTGGGAGGAATACCATGATCGCACTGGCTCCTGGAGGTGGCTGGGGGCAGTGCATGCCATGCTTCAAAATGGGGGAAGTGCGGACAACATTGGATGTGCTGTGGGTGGATGCATGCATGACAGGCACCGTTGACGTCATTGTATGCCCACGCTGAGGGGTAGGGGAGGTTACACTGGAAAAATTCCTCTGTGCGTGCAATGACGACTGGTCCACGACGATGCACCAAACGCACCCCGGGTAGCTCCCCTGGAGGGTCTGCCCCCGGTCTTCCATGGTAAGCAGGGTAAGTCCCCACTGCAATATGGCTGGTTGAGGGGGGCAGGGCATAGGGGTGAAGAGCTCTGGTTGCAGCCAGGGCAGGATCGACAACATAGTTGGATGGAGGGGCCATAGATACAACCCCCCCTCTGAGAATAATAAAGAAAATACCTAAAAAAAAAAATCTGGTATCCAGCTAAAAGAAAATAAATCATATGGTGGCAGTATGCTGAAGTAGTCCTCATGGAAGGTTAGAGCGGCAGTAAAGATGATCACAGAACTAAGTACCATTGACCAAAGCACCCAATGAAGGCGGGACAAACAAAGAAAGCCATAATTAGAAATCAAACAGGAGCTGCATATCAAAGATGGAGGTCTCAGAGATAGTAATAAACAGAGTCCTGGGCTGAAACATATACAGTAGGTCTGTAAAAATGTGCTGTAAAAGACCTGCAGGAAAAATAGACAGTGAACCAGTGGGAGGGAAAACAAGGGAGGAGGTGGAGTGAGGGGAACTCAATGCAGAGTTTGAGGCTCCAGTGCATGCCAGCGGGCTAGAGTCAGCAATTAGTTAGGGTCATTGGGGGACTTCCTGCACAGCCAAAACAGTGAATAGTACTGTAAGACTTGGGATATCATCTGTTGTGGTGGGTAAAGGTGGTTAAGCACCACGATACAAGAGCACGGAACCTCGGGAGCCAAATCATGGGTCTCAACATGTTCTTCACTTGGTTATTTAAATTCAGGGGGTCTTCATCCATGAATTCCTCTGACAAAAACAAAATCTCGCACACCAGAGGCTCCAGCTCTCCACTCTACCCGTCCCCATGATGGAACAACATACCCTCACCCCACCAATCTTAGAGAAAATACAGTCTGCTAGGAGACTGATTTTCAAGTTGATGATGCAGAGCTCTGATACTGTTGCAAAGGGGCCAGTATGGAAGTTAAATCAGTGTCCGTAGTCTACACCCCTGTGTATCAACTCTGTTGCAGATCTTTGTGTCATCTGCAAAAGGGCATACTTTTCCTTCCAACCCCTCTGCAATGTCTCCTATAAAGACATTAAAGAGGACCGGTCCCAGCACTGAACCCTGTGGTACCCCAGTAGTTACCCCCCTTTCTTCAGAATGTACTCTGTTTAATATTACCCTCTGCATCCTGTTGTCCAGCCAATTTGTTACCCAGGCTACCCCACTGGGACCCACTCCCAGGCTGGCTAACTTGTTTATTAATCTTTTGTGTGTGACTGTATCAAATGCCTTGCTAAAGTCTAGGTAGGCCATATCCACAGCCCCTTCCTGGTCTACTGCTTTGGTCACCCAGTCAAAGAAATCTATTAGATTCATCTGACATGACCTTCCCACTATGAATCCATGCTGCCTTGGGTCCTGTGCCCCGCTGGCCTCTAGATACTCAACAGTTATTTCTTTCAGAAGTGATTCCATCATTTTCCCTACCACTGAGGTCAAACTAACAGGTCTGTAGTTTCCTGCCTATACCTTGCTCCCACTTTTGTGAAGGGGAATCATATCTGCCCTCCTCCAGTCCTCAGGTACCACACCATCCTCCCATGATTTGTTAAAAAGGGTAGTCAGGGGTGTCATTAGGTCTCCCCTTAGTTCTTCTAGAATTCTGGGGTGAATCCCGTCAGGCCCCATTGCTTTGTCCACCTTGACTTTTAGGAGTTCTTTCAGGACCCTTTCTTCTGTGAATGTACTGGTATCGACCCCCTTGTCCAGAGTGCTTCTATTGTTTGGTTAAGTAGCTCACCCCTCTTCTTCTTTTTTTGTGAATGCTGAGCAAAAGTATTCATTCAGTATCTCTGCCTTTTCACTATCACTCTCTGCCCACCTCCACTCCCCTTTATTAAGCCTCACTATCCTTCCCTTGGTCTTCCTTTGCTCCCTAATGTACCTATAAAAGGTTTTGTCCCCCTTCTTAACTGAGTTGGCTCTTTTCCTCGGTTTGGGCCTTTGCTATTCTGACTGCCTTCCCCGCTTCCTGCTGCTTTAACTTGATACAGTTCACTGTCCTGCACCTTCTATGATTCCCTATACTTCCTGAATGCTATCTTTTTCTCCCTAACCTTCCCCGCCACCTCTTTCAAGAACCATATTGGTTTTTTGCTTTGTTTTGTTTTGTTTATTTGCTTCACACAAAGGCTTGTTGCCTCTGTGATGGTAGTTTTGATTTTTCCCCATTGCTCTTCTGCCCCTCCTTCCTGCCCATTTTCTAGTGCATTCTTAGGCACTCACCTATTTAGCCAAAGTCAGCCCTCCTAAAGTCCAGTACCTTTGCTTTTGTATGGCTTGACTCTACATCTGTGTTTATCATGAACCACACTGTTTGGTGGTCGCTTGTTCCCAGATGGCTACCCACTTCTGAATCTGTGATCCTCTCTCCATCCCCATTTGAGAGTACCAGGTCTAAGATTGCTCCCTTTTGAGTGGGTTCCAACACTAGCTGTCTGAGGCATGCCCCCTGTAGGGCATCGAGAATGACCCTGCTCTTGGATGTGACTGCAGCAAATGTGCCCCAATTAACATCTGGCATATTCAGATCCCCCATCAACAATATCTCCCCATTTTCTGCCATTCTAAGGATGCCTTCTATCATTTCCTTGTCCATTTCCTCCTCCTGAGATGGGGGTCTTTATACAACCCCTGTGCAGATTGTGGTGCCATTTCCAGTCTCCAAGGTGACCCACAGTGCCCTCTCTCCTCGCCATTTACTCTTTAGTTCCATTGCTTTGATCCCTTCCCTTATGTAGAAAGCTACTCCTCCTCTTTTACCCTTCCTGTTCCTCCTGTAGATTGTGTACCCTGGTATGTTGATATCCCAGTCATGGTTCTCCGTGTACCATGTTTCTGTGACTGCCATGATATCCAGGTGTCCCTCTTCCATCAAGGCCACTTGTTCAGGAAGCTTGTTACCCAGACTATGGGCAGTGGCAATCATCGCCCTCCATTTTTTGATGGCCTTACCCTTTTTAGCCCCATCCATGCCCTTACTGCCTTTGCCTTTTTTTCCATTTACCCCTGTCCTGCTCCCTATCAGTCTCTCTGCCTTGGTGTTTACCTTGCTAACTACCCTGTTTTGTGGGGGGGGGGGCATGGGAATTCCCTGCTTCTTATCAGTGCCTCCTCCTTGGCTAGTTTAAAAGCTTGCAAATGAAGCCTGTGTCTTCTGATTAGATAGCTTCCAAGATTGCCCCCTTGGTGGTTTAAGGCCTTGTTGGGAATAAGTACCATCTCTCTCTCTCTCTGGTGGAATAATCCCTCTGGCATGTAGATCCAAGCGAGCCTCTGCAGCAGAGTCATACGTGTGTTGGCCGGTTGGGAATTGTACATAGAGCTTTGCAGGATATGAAGTTTTAAACTTCAGTTTGTGAGGACGCAAGTAAGGACATAAAGATCAGGGGTCCATCTTAATATTGTTCTATAAGCCCAAACCCTAGTGCAAATTAACAAGGGCTAGTGCAGCTAACTCTCTACTTATTTATTTATTTAGGAAATCAGAATTACAATCCTTTGAGTCACAGACTTGTTTCCAAAGTCTCCACGTCAGACTAAAACATAGACATTCATACATTGCATACACAGAATAAATGTGGGTGAGCAATCATACAGAGTATAAGTACAATGAGCACTGGTTAATGTTTATACATTTGGTAGTTAATACAGGGCAGAGCTATCGACATATTTACCTAATGAGCGGTTAAAACCTATACAATTGGTAGCTAAAACAATGCATGATATGAGTTGGTAGTAAGCCATCTCAGGGAGGCCTTGTTTTATACGTAATACAATGCATTCATAGTCCAGTGCAAGTATATGGTGACTGGGGGAGGTGAGGAGCCTGTAGGCTAGAAATAGTGAGGGCTCTCCTCTGCCAGGCCAAGGGCATGTGCATGGCCTAGCGGTGTGGTGCAGGATCCACAGGTTACCGGTTACACTGTCATTGATGTAAGGAGAGGATATGAGCCCTTAAGGCAGCTTTAAAAGGACCTAGCTTGGTGATTGATGTGACGGCCATTGGGAGGGCATTGTACCAGGATGGAGCTCTAAGGGGGAAGGATTGCTGGGCCAGGGTGGCCCTAACCCTAGGCACCTTCCAGATAGTTTTTGGGATGGCCTGTGTGGATGCTGAGATGGTGGCTGCCTGAAGAGAAGCCATGACACCTACTGGGGTTAAACCCAGGTGGATCTTTTTGGTCAAGAGACAGGTCTGGTATAATAGTCTTTCCTCAAGGGAGAGGATATTGGTGAACGCATGTAGGTTGCAGGTATGTGTATTTCTGTTGGCACCAGAGAGGAGCCGGCAGGCCTTATTGATGACTACTTGTATTTGATGAAGTGCCATAGGGATGGCGGCAACATAGATTGTGAGGCAATAGTCCACCAGCGATAAGACTGAGGAGGTAATGGCTAGGTGAAGTGCTTCAGGTGGCAGGCAGTCTTTATGTCTGCAAAGGAGACCAATGCTGGTGTTGGTGGTGGAGGTGAGGATTTTTATATGTTAGTGGAATGAGAGGGAAGAGTCAAATGTAATACCTAGATACTTATACTTTTGGACCTGTTCCAGTGGGATGAGAGAGGTGGAAAGTATTTCCAAGGGGAAATCCTTTGTTCTGTTTTGGCTGTGGGCATAGAACATCGTCTTAGTTTTTTAATGTTGACCACCAATCTGTGTTTGGCAAACCAGTGTTCAATCTGAGAAAAGGAGTTTTGTAAGGTACGCTGGAGAGATAGTAGATCAGGATATGTGGAGTAAAGAACAGTGTCGTCCACGTAGAGGAGAAGGTTGCAGGGGCAGGATTTAGGCAGGACATTGAGGTAGATGCTGAATAGCAGGGGACCCAGGCTAGATCTCTGGGGAACCCCTGAGCACACAGGCAGCAGAGTAGATATGGTATTATTAATTTTAAGACATTGGGTTCTAGATGAAGGATAGCTGGAGAACCATGAGAGTGGACAATGAGAGACCCCAATTAGTTGTAATGTGTTAAGAAGGAGGGGGTGAGAAACCATGTCAAAGGCCTTTGAGAGGTCTGTAAACACGGCCCCTGCGATGTGCCGCTTGTCAAGTGTGGAGTGCAGGGAGTTAGCGAATTCTGTGAGGGCGATCGTAGTGCTATGACCAGCTCTGAAACCATGCTGCTCCCTACATAAGAGGTTATGTGCAAGGAGGTAGTCAGTGAACTGATTGGCAATTATCTTTTCAAGGGTTTTAGAGAGTGGGGGGAGTATTGAGATGGGCCGGTAGTTGTTTGGGAGGGAGCTGTCACCACATTTCAGTGTAACCCCCCTGCAAATGGGGGTTCCCAAAAGACTTCCAGGAGCTTGCTTGAATGCTCCAAGCCTGAATGGTGTTTGGCGTTTAAGCCATTTATCAGTGAGTGTTTTTAGAACCTCTGGTACTGTCTCTTTAAGAGCTGTCTGCTTGCAGACATAATTAGTTTGTATGGGGGACTGTGTGTTTCTTTGATTGAGTACCACTCAAGCTGCTGCCAATTCACCCATTTTTGCAGTCACTAGGAGTGCAAAGGAACCTTTCTGAAAGATGTAACTGATTGCCAGAAATCATTTACAGTAATAATAAAATTACAGTTTGTCTAACCTGCTTTCTTTGCAGTCAGAACTGTCTGCCTAGTTCCCCATTCTGGTTTGAACTGCTGAACTGGACCAATCAGTGTGGGTAAACTAGCTCTAAAATGATGCCTTGGACGAATCAGAACTTGGGACTCATAATCTGAGCCAGCCACAAGAGGATTGTATGGGCAGTGACTCTGGGAGATGTAGTTTAGACTTCGGTGCCTTTTGGACCAACAGCAGCAGTCTATTGTGAGTGACAGCCAATCCAGTCAAGAACTGGGAGGAACTCAAAGGAAGTGCCCGGTTTTGTCTGTTGGGAGTTTCAGTTTGAGATCTGAAAGTGAAGGGAAAGAAACCCTGTGCTCCTTCAGTGCACAGTTTCAGTCAAAAACGTGTGCAAGGCCCAGAGTTCCGGTCTACAACTTGTGTAACTGCTTGTTAGGACTGAATCAGTCCTGTGCAAAGAATCAAAGGATCTCTGAAGAGTAGAAACCAGGCTCACCCTGTAGAAGACTGAAGAAATTGTTGAATTACACTCGGTCTGTCAGAACTGAATCTGCTGTGTGTTCTCCTGGTTATTGTGCAGTAATTGCGATTGGGATACAGATGCAGCCTGCCTGGTATAGTGCTTTCTTTTTTACCATATAAATGTGTGAGGAGTCTCTTGGAGATCAAAAGTAGCCCTGCTGACATTGAAGGACCATATCTTCTTGGAGGTCGTGAGTACTAATTGGGGTCGCTCCCTGTTGAATTGCCACATTAAATCCAAATGGAATTACTGTACTGCTGACTGTTTAATTTCTCCTTTCTCTGTGAAAGGGCCCTACCAGCTGCCACGGATTGGACTAGCCACTAGGGCCTGGGTACCCAGGGACAGTAACTGGTAGGATAGGCCTGTGCACAGAGCCATAGGTAGATAGTAAAGTGATAAGCTAATTAACCTGATTTCCCTGTCCTTGTTATATCCCTAAATAAATCAGAGCTGTTTGTTTCAACAAAGTTATACTGCCTGAGGTATTTGTCTATGTTAAAGTACTGTACTGTGATTGTTGCACTGTATCTTATTTTACAGGATGTCCGGTGCCTGAACCAGCCTTGGGGGTAAGTGTATACTGTGAAGGTAATTCTGCTATATTGTGTGGGCCACTAGTGGAAGAAAGGGGTTGCAGTGTCCCAGAGGGCTGTGACCAAGTAAGTTTAACTATTGCAAAATCCTGACCTCTGGGTGGAGGCACCCGCCATTGATCCAGGCCCTCAACCTGTTAGTGGCAAATCAGGCAGGGTAGTAGCCCTGGGATAGCGCCATCTAGGGTTACATTTTGAGGCTCACCGCTGGGATTGTGTGTCCTCTAGTGGCCATATTTACAAACCACTGTTAAGGAAAAAATAAATAAATAAATAAATGGGTACCCGACAGAAGTGGCTGTGCACCGGCTGGTGGAGTGGTGTACTGGGAGGAGATCGACCCCAAATGCTATCTTATCCTGGACATCCCCTGGGTATCAATACGGACACTGTGCAGGGAGTACTTTCCAAGGTGGAAGGTTTACAAAATCCTGTGGTGGTGGGTCGGCACGCTAATCTGCTCACCCACACTTTCCTGGCCCTAGTAGAGTTTAAGGATCCCATAGATAGCTCCAAAGTACCACAGACCATTACCCCAGAGGGAGCCTCACTGCTTGGAGAGTGATAACTAAGGACAGTAAAGACCCGGGGAATGAGCCCCACCACTATCTGAAACTTTGAGGAGAAATTTGCTAAATGGTTGCTGGGAGAAGGAAAACTGTGGAGACTTGAAGAAACTATTCTTGCCACCTGGGGTGTTCCTCCCAACACCTCTCCTGCTCCAGTACCCGTAATGGTGGCTGAACCAATGCAGACTCCTATTTCTGCACCTGACCACTGAGTCAGCGACTCTTACCGAAGGTTGAGGATCTTCTCTGGCACCCTTCCCACCCCCCAAGGGGAGGATGACTGGGAGACCTGGATAGACTATGTTGCCCCCCAAGTGCTAGAATGGCAATGCTCGGAAGCCGAAAAGCGAAGAGGGTTAGTGAGAGCCTCCGAGGTCCTGCCCTGGCTACCATCCGTGCTAAACGGGCCAGTAACCCTGAAGCGACTGCACAAGCCTATCTTGAGGCCTTGGAGAATGTGTATGGGGAGCCCAGATTCTGATGAGGACCTATGGTGGAGAGTAAGAAATGCACAACAGTACCAAGGAGTTGTTGTCTGTGTATGTCTCGGCTGGAAAAATTGTTGCAAGAATGCCTCAGAAAGGGTAGTTGCCAGCGATTGAACTGGACCGAACCAGACTGGACAGAATCTTAAGTCTGCCCCCCTTCTCAGAACTGCTGCTTCAGTTACGCCTGGCAAATCGACTGGAATCCCACCTCCTATGATGAGTTAATGAGAAATTGAGGAGTTGAGAAAAGGCGACCTCGGAGGATCTGCACCAATAGCTGTGGCTATGACCCGAGTGACTGAGGGTGGCCCATCAATGAAGTTCAGGGCAGAGGTTGGCAGTCAATGAGTGCTCTGATAAGGAAAAGATATGCCACAATGGGGCGTAACTGTTGAGAGAGATCCGGAATTCAAAAACAGTCCCTTTATGAAGGCCACGCCTGCAAGTACGGGCCCCGACCTATATCCGACTGCATCTGCTATGGGGGTGGGATACCCACCAGTATATCTCCTACTGATAACAGCTCCGAACTCGATTCCTTGACCATGGAAGTGGAGAAACTGACGAGATGTCTCCAAATGCTTATCACGCGCAGACAGAGATGCAACCAGGGTTCCAGTTAGTAATACCCCGCCCTGGCTCCCAGTGTGGCACCTCGGCCAGCTCAAACTCCAAAAAGTATGTTTTGCTATAATTGTGGGAAGGATGGGCACATGAAAGGAATGCCAATCCCCAAAAGACACTGACAAAAGTGCATATAGGCTACAAGGAGAGCTGGAGAACAAATCAGTGGTTAAGAGGTGCACGAAATGATCCCAGTGAGGGCACCAAAAATGCTAATTCACGTCCTTTTGTGGCAAGGTCAGTTGCCCAGGCCCCACTACCGCCTCTCAGACTGGTCCAGAATAGTGGGTCCTCCATGGAGACCACTGTAAAGGTAAATGGAGTGTCTACAAGAGCTGTATTAGACAGTGGCTCCCAAGTGACCATTATGTTTCAAGATTGGTATCAGAAGCATTTGTCAGACGTACCCTTACAACCATTAGAAGGACTGCATGTAGGGGGTTAAGTGAGAAGGCCTACCCCTATTCTGGGTATATCCGAATTTGGCTGTCTTTCCCCACCTCCGTGGCTGGAGTGGCGAACAAGTAGAGACCCTAGTCAGTGTGTCCCCCACTGACTGTAAGGATGGTGTCCCTTTGTTGATTGGAACAAATGCTCATATGTTCAGAAGGCTGGCACATTTGTGTTATGAAAACAGGGGTCAAAGACTAGTAGAGCTTTAAGAGTTCGGCTTTAATTAGAAGGCCTATGGGCACAAGAGATGCTGAAAATATAGAACCAGAGGAACCGTCGAGATTGTATGGAAGGATCCTGAGTCTCTGATCCTGGCACCAAATGCCCAGTGTACCTTACAGGAGAGTCCGTATCAGAAAGGATGTTAAGAATAAAATATTAATGTTGGATGCACCAGGCGATGGAAAATTGCCAGAGGGACTGCTGGTCAAGCCTAGTATTTTGCCGCTAGAGCCCATGCTTATGCCAGAAGGTAATGGTCCAAGTTCATAATGTGTCTGAAAGAGACATTGAGTAAATAGAGGTTGCATCCTGCTAATGTGCATTGTGCAGACACTGCAGTGCTACCCAGCAGCAAGAGTTCAAGGAAGAATGACAGAGTAACGCCTGACTTGTTTGATTTGCAACTCCCGCTGCCAGCTGAATGGAAAGTGAGGATCAGTGAGAAGCTTGCCCAGAGAGACCAGGTGTTTTCTTTAAAGGAATGGGACGTAGGATGCGTGCAAGGAGCTGAGCACAATATCCGCTGCATGACGAAGACCATTTCGTGAGAGGTCTCGGCGCTGGCACCTGCTGATAAGATGATGTGGGAGACGGCATCTGCAAGAGATGTTAGCGGCTGGTGTAATACAAGAATCCAGAAGCCCTTATACTTCCCCCATTGTGGTAGTGAGGAAAAAGAATGGGACAGTAAGGATGTGCGTGGATTATCGCACCTTAAACCGGCGGACTATCCCTGATCAGTACACAATGCCCCGCATTCAGGATGCTTTGGACTGCCTAAACGGGAGCAAGTGGTTCTCTGTGCTGGATCTCCTGATGGGTACTACCAGATCCCGATGGCCCCAGAGGACCGTGAGAAGACAGCCTTTATCTGTCCGCTTGGCTTCTATGAATTCATGAGGATGCCTCAAAGTTTCAGGTGCCCCAGCCACTTTTCAACATGATTGATGGAGCGTGTAGTGGGGACATGAACTTACTAGAGTGCCTGGTATACCTAGATGATGTTATTGTGTTTGGCAGCTCACTGGAGGAACATGAGAGCAGATTATTTAAGGTATTGGATCGACTGGAGGACTTTGGCCTTAACTGTCCATTGATAAGTGTCAATTCTTAAACATCAGTAAAGTATGTGGACACATAGTATCCACCGAGGGAATAGAGACTGGCCCAAGTAAAGTTGAGGCCTTGACCACCTGGCCACAGCCAAAAATCTAAAAGAACTGCAAAGATTCCTGGGATTCTGTGGTTATTATCGGCGTTTCATCAAGGACTATTCAAGAGTGATCCGCCTTTACTTAACCTTACTCAAGGTATCCCCCAACCCACAAAAATACCAAAAGTCAGGCCCTCAAGACTGAAAGATGTATTTTCATCCGAGTGAAGTATTTGAGCCCGCTGGACTCCTGATTGTGAGACTGCTTTTCATGAGATCATATATCAACTACCCATGCTCCAGTGCTGGCCTATGCCGATCCAAAGAAAACCTTACGTCCTGCACACTGATGCTTAGCTTGCAAGGGTTGGGGCTGTGTTGTACCAAGAGCACGAGAATGGCCTGAGACCAGTGGCCTTTGCCAGTAGAAGCCTGACCCATCCGAAAAGAACTATCCTGTACATAAGTTAGAGTTCCTAGCTTTGAAGTGGGCTATTGTTGACCAATTCCATGAGTACTTGTATAGGGGCTAAAATACTAGTAAAACTGACAATAATCCTTTGACCTATGTGCAGACCTCAGCTAAGTTGGATGCCACTGGCCACAGGTGGTTTTCTGCATTATCTACATATGACTATGCTCTCGAATACCGAGCAGGTCTGAACCACATAGATGCTGATGCTCTCTCCGGAGGCCTGTTCCCCAGAATGATTGGGTCCGATTGGCAGAACCTGACATTCGGGCACTCTGCCGAAGTTTGACAGGGAGGAACAATGTCCACGGACGCAGTGGACTGCATGGTGGATTGCTTTGGGACCCTCTGAGAATTGCATACCTGCTGCTTATTGCCACTTTTCTGCAATAGACATTGGTGCACTGCCTCAGCTGGACAATGACAGTATTCAAGCGGCTCAATCCCATGATCCTATGATCAAATCAGCTTTAGAAGCCCTCTATGCAGGAAAAGATGTGTCCAAATTACGCTCCACTGATTTGAGAACTGCACTGTTATACAAAGAAGGTCCTAAGTTGAAACTGATCAATAAACTGTTATATAGAGAAACAGTAGACAGAGGGACAAGTAGACAAACAACAACTGGTGCTGCCCACTGCATTTCGAGACTCAGTATTGAGGTCCTTGCACAACCACATGGGGCACCTTGGTATAGACAGAACACTTGACTTGGTGAGATCCAGATTCTATTGGCCTAAGATGGGGCTGATGTGGAGCAACACACTCTACGAACTTGTAGTGCTGCTTACAGAGGAAAGCTTTGCCCCAGAGGGCTCCCCTTGTTAACATAACCCCAGTGCACCCATGGAGCTGGTCTGTATTGATTTTCTGAGTTTGGAGTCAGATCAAAGAAATATCAGTAATGTGCTGGTGGTCACTGACCATTTCACGAGATATGCCCAAGCTTTCCCACCAAAGACCAGAAAGCATCCACTGTAGCCAAAGTACTCGTAGAAAACTTTTTGTTCACTATGGGCTCCACAAAGAATCCATTCTGATCAAGGAGAGACTTTGAGAGTCGCCTGATCAAAGAGATGCTTTCTCTGTGGGGAGTGAGAAAGTCAGAACCACTCCTTACCACCCCAGGGGACCCACAGCCTGAACGTTTCAACCGCACTTTGCTAGATATGCTAGGCACCCTGCACCCAAAGGACAAGCCTAGATGGAGCCAACAAATTAGCACCCTGGTACATGCTTATAACTGCACCAAAAGTGATGCCACTGGGTTCTCCCACCGCCTGATGTTTGGAAGAGAAGCTCAACTACCGGTAGATGTGTTTTGGGGTCTCTCCTGATGGGTTCAAGCTGACAACTATTTACAGTATGCAAAAGTTAAAGGCCCAGCTAACTCATGCGCACTAACTGGCTCAAACCATGGCTGCCAAAAGAAATCTGCCAACAAAGAAAGGTATGATAAAAAGGTGAAAGCACAGGAACTCCAGGAGGGAGATCGGTATTGCTAAGAAATCTGGGACTGCATGGCAAACACAAGATTGCTGACAGATGGCACCATCTCCTCCATTGTAGTGGGCAAACTAGATGATCTGCCAGTGTACAAAGTAAGGCCTGAGAACAATTCAAAAGATGTAAAACAATGCATAGAAATCATTTACTACCCATTGGACAAATCCTGATTGAGTCTGAGCCCCCAGAAGATGCCCCTCTGGACCAGTGACTAGAGCTGCTGCTAAGAAAAGATCAAGGAAGTCTGCACCTACAGAAGCAGAGTTAAAGTGTTCCCTGCACAAGTCCCAGTTGAGCATGACTGTCAGTCCATATCAGAAGAAAGTGAGAGTGACTTTGAATACTATCCTTCTTACGAACTGAGTCAATTGTTTCGGGCAATCCCTAGTCAATACTGGAGACAAAGCTGGGCCTTCTGGACTGTCTATGCCCCAACTTCATCCCTGGAGCCAATGCTCCCAGAAAGTGAAGTGCAAAGCATCAGATCAGATGAAATGGAATCATTGTGCATGGTTGAACTGTTTGAGCTTTCAGGGAGAAAATGATAGATTGGGGCAGACTGGTGATACACCCGAACAAGAAGAATATTTTGAGTGCCCTGACAGTCCACTGCCAGTGTCCAAAGCTCTCCATGCGAGCCAAATGTTGTGGACTCAGAAACTGTAACTCCTGGAGCTGAAAGTGCCCCCAAGTTCTAGCCTCTCTACCCCATGGAGACCCCCTGACAAGTGTGGACAATGCTGAAAATGAGGCTCAGAGTGCAGAGACTGTAACAGTTCCCCTAGAAAGACTGGTCGAGCTGTAAAGCCTGTGGTGCACCTCAGTTATGATTCCCTTGGGAGGCCTGTGGATTTGCCTCTCAATGTTGTCCATAAAGGAGTGTATGTGTCCCCGAGCTCACTGCCCAAACTGAGCATCAGTGCTAACTCCAAGTTACTTGTGTTGCCCTCTATATGGTGCCCTTGCCCATCCAGCCCCAAGGTAACTGATAGGAAGGGTCCCTCTTCAGGTTTCATGTACAAGAGGTAATAACTGAGTTATGGTACAATGTGTGTGTTATACTGTGTAAAGAGGACGTACTGCAATGTTTCAGAAATGGTTCTTGGTAAAATGATGTATTGACTGATGATTACATGTGTGAGCCTAATGCAAATGTATATGGTTGCAGTTGAAACTTATGGGTACTTGCTTGACGCTGAACGTCAAGCTTTTCCCAGGCCAGGAAGGTGTAACCCCCTGCAAATGGGGGTTCCCAAAAGACTTCCAGGAGCTTGCTTGAATGCTCCAAGCCTGAATGGTGTTTGCTAAGCCATTTATCAGTGAGTGTTTTAGAACCTCTGGTACTGTCTCTTTAAGAGCTGTCTGCTTGCAGACATAATTAGTTTGTATGGGGACTGTGTGTTTCTTTGATTGAGTACCACCAAGCTGCCGCCAATTCACCCCATTTTGCAGTCACTAGGAGTGCAAAGGGAACCTTTCTGAAAGATGTAACTGATTGCCAGAAATCATTTACAGTAATAATAAAATTACAGTTTGTCTAACCTGCTTTCTTTGCAGTCAGAACTGTCTGCCTAGTTCCCATTCTGGTTTTGAACTGCTGAACTGGACCAATCAGTGTGGGGTAACTAGCTCTAAAATGATGCCTTGGACGAATCAGAACTTGGGACTCATAATCTGAGCCAGCCACAAGAGGATTGTATGGGCAGTGACTCTGGGAGATGTAGTTTAGACTTGGTGCCTTTTGGACCAACAGCAGCAGTCTATTGTGAGTGACAGCCAATCCAGTCAAGAACTGGAGGAACTCAAAGGAAGTGCCGGTTTTGTCTGTTGGGAGTTTCAGTTTGAGATCTGAAAGTGAAGGGAAAGAAACCCTGTGCTCCTTCAGTGCACAGTTTCAGTCAAAAACGTGTGCAAGGCCCAGAGTTCCGGTCTACAACTTGTGTAACTGCTTGTTAGGACTGAATCCGTCCTGTGAAAAGAATCAAAGGATCTCTGAAGAGTAGAAACCAGGCTCACCCTGTAGAAGACTGAAGAAATTGTTGAATTACACTCGGTCTGTCAGGAACTGAATCTGCTGTGTGTTCTCCTGGTTATTGTGCAGTAATTGCGATTGGGATACAGATGCAGCCTGCCTGGTATAGTGCTTTCTTTTTTTACCATATAAATGTGTGAGGAGTCTCTTGAGATCAAAAGTAGCCCTGCTGACATTGAAGGACCATATCTTCTTTGGAGGTCGTGAGTACTAATTGGGTCGCTCCCTGTTGAATTGCCACATTAAATCCAAATGGAATTACTGTACTGCTGACTGTTTAATTTTCCTTTTCTCTGTGTGAAAGGGCCCCTACCAGCTGCCACGGATTGGACTAGCCACTAGGGCCTGGGTACCCAGGGACAGTAACTGGTAGGGATAGGCCTGTGCACAGAGCCATAGGTAGATAGTAAAGTGATAAGCTAATTAACCTGATTTCCCCCTGTCCTTGTTATATCCCCCTAAATAAATCAGAGCTGTTTGTTTCAACAAAGTTATACTGCCTGAGGTATTTGTCTATGTTAAAGTACTGTACTGTGATTGTTGCACTGTATCTTATTTTACAGGATGTCCCGGTGCCTGAACCAGCCTTGGGGGTAAGGTATACTGTGAAGGTAATTCTGCTATATTGTGTGGGCCACTAGTGGGAAGAAAGGGGGGTTGCAGTGTCCCAGAGGGCTGTGACCAAGTAAGTTTAACTATTGCAAATCCTGACCTCTGGGTGGAGGCACCCGCCATTGGATCCAGGCCCCTCAACCTGTTAGTGGCAAATCAGGCAGGGGTAGTAGCCCCTGGGATAGCGCCATCTAGGGGTTACATCAGTATTAGTGTTATCACTGCCATTTTCCATGAGGTTGGGAACTGGCCCAGGTGCAGGGACAGATTTAGAAGGTCCATGAGTGAGGAGATAACTGAGTCTTGTGCAAGGTATAGGATACGCATATCGAAGGTGTCTTTGCAGTAAATGGAGTTCTAGAGGGATTTGGACATGTAGTCTTTCGCTTCTGTAGGGGTAATGACTCTGAGTTGAAGGGGTAGAGGAGCTCAGGTGGTGGGGTAGGCTGAATTGGATTGAAAAAGTTGCTAGGGAGGACTGAGCTGAGGTCTGAGAAGGTGGAGTTGAGGCAGTTAACTATGTAAAGTGTGTCTGTGGTGGTAGTACCATTAACACTGAGTTGTGATGGGGGACAGCAGGATTTACCATTAAGCCCCTTGATGTTATCCCATAACTTTCTTGTGCTACCCCAGGAGGTGGCTAGGGCAGTTTTGTAGCACTCCGTCTTGGCATGGAAGATTGCTCAGGTACACTTATTGCAGGCAGCATTATAGGCCTGCCTATCACTTAGCAAACTGGAGGAAGTGGCATGATACCATAGGTTGTCATGCATTTTGAACTGTTGTAGGAGTTCTGGGATGATCCAGGGGGCACTACATTTCTTAGTGGTCACTTTGATGGTCAGTGCAAAAGCATCACAGGCGGTATTAAAGGTGGTGGTGAAGTAGTGCAGTGCATCATCTATGTGCTGGTCTTGGGAAATAGGGGACCAGCCCCAGTTTATTAGATACTGTTTGAGTTTGGCTATGCCTCCTGGGTGTAGTTGATGATGAAAGCTGATATATGATGGTGGTTTAGGTAGCTGACAGGACCAGCTGAAGATTTATTTATTTATTTAGTTGTTTAACCAGGTATAGCACACTAAGCTGAAAGCTTTTTTACAGGAGCGACCTGGGAGCACAAGGAGGTTAAGTGACTTGCTCAGGGTCACACAGTATGCAAGTGGAAGTTGTGGGATTCAAATCCAGGTCTGGTCTGCTGGATGTCACCATATTTGCAGCTCAGAGCCTTAGACCACTGCGCTATACTGCCTCCTGATGATTGGGGAGTGGTCGCTTAAGGCATTGGGTAGGACACCCAGGTCGGTAATATGGTGGGGGCGATTAGTGAGCAGAACATCTAGTAGGATGTGGATTCCATTAGTGGGGTTGGCCCTGGTAGGCTGGGATATTAGTTGGGTCATATCTTGACTAGTGCAGGTTTTCATGGCTGTTAATGAAGTTAAAGAAGTGTCTACTTTAGCAGGCTCTAGTCCTCATGCTAATCTCTCTCAATGTTCCAGATGGCTTGGTGCGATTAACAGCTCATTAAGAGCTACAGTTATCTGGAAGTTCAAGAGGGGGATCCCACAAAGACTCAATGTGAGTCATTATCACGCCACTGTTAGGATTTTCAGCTAGTGTCCAGGGTGTGATCAAAGGTACAGTGCTATTAGTAACTTCCAGTTTTCCGAATGTGTCTCTAACAATTTGTCCCATATTACTGTACTAAGACCAGTGCCCCTCATTTCCCTACATTTTGAGTGTCTGTATCCAATGTTTCAGTGACAAAGTGCGGGGAGGTATACAGGGTCGGCCCTGTAGGTGGTGGGTTTTATCCCAGCCTCACCATAACTTCCCTCTCCACTCCAAATCTCTTAACTCTGTTCTTTCCCTGGACACCACTGCAGACCAGACTCTGAAATGATCATCCACAGATCCATAGCTGCAATTACTGGCAAGTGTAGGGGGTCCCCAGCTCTTCTAAATGGACCATGCCAACAATCATCATCCATACAGTCCTACCCTTATCCCACCCAGTGTGTCCTTTCATCCTAAAAACAAAGCTTTGGATCATGTATGGTGCAAAAACAAACCTTAATAAAATAGATAATTTGAAAGGTTGAAATAGGCATTCCTGGGGTACACAGATCATCCTATATAGAAATAGAGATGGTATAGCACTATGCCTGTGTACTGCTTCCTCTGGGCTAATGAAAGGACATTGTTAAAGAAAAATCTGTTATTGTTGGGGCAGAGCATATTAAAATCAATGCTTTTAAAAATTAAAATGTCATACTTTTCCATAGGACAAAGCACCAGCACCATGCATTTCTGCTTAAAGTTGAGCCAGCATAATATTCTGTGGTGATTTGCATATGCAGCCCATGATGCTTTGCATTGTGAGGGTATGTGTGATTTTGTATAATTTTCTATTTCCCAAACTCCTTAGGTTTGTGTAGCCCCCACTCCAAATAAATCTTAGATGTGCTCCGACCTCACTTGAGACTGTACAAAAACATCCAGAAGTGCAGGTCTCCAGTTGACTATAGGGTGGGTGCTGAAAGTGTCTTTCTCTGCCTGACTCTGTTCATTGCCCTGTGGGTGGTAGTGACAGTGTGGTGAGGTGCACAATGATGTCAGCTATTGTGTGTGTGCAGAGCTAGGAATGCTTGATTGAACATTTGCTGTTGTGATGTCCTCTGGTTTGGTGGGGGGGGAGGGAGCAGAAAGAGGAAGCGAGGAGGCCATGGTACAAAACAATGGGGGACTCACTGTGTGTGATGGCATTGCAGCCTTTTTTTCTGCTGGGTAGCTGGAAGCAATATGGGAGCAGGATAAGTGTGCAATAATCAGAATATTTCTTGGCTTGCACTGTTTCCTGTATTAGTGATCAATATTTACCATTATAATTGAGGGCTAGTGCAATCATCTGCGGGCTAGTGTAATTTTGAAACAACTTGCCCTGTGGGCTAGTGCATAAAAAGGTTAAGATTGACCGCTGATAAAGGTACATATTCCCATCTAAGTTTCTGTGTTGCTGGGGTGTCATCATTGTCCAGAAATATACAGGCTACCCAGCAAAAAAAAACATTTTGTTTCATCCAAGCTTTTTGCAGAAGTCTATCTTTTATGGCAAAGTTAAGAAAATGGATGCTAATTAAACAGGGACGGGTGTTTACATTGGAGGGCTTCGGGCCCAGAGCTCTGTGTGCCTGTTCAGTGTCTATAGGGAACTCTGGCTCCAGTTCCAGTGCCATTCGCAGTAACTGATCCACAGAAGCCACCATGTCTTGCCCTTCGTGGTTCTCAGGAATGCCATATATTCTCAGGTTTTTCCTCCGGGAACAGTTCTCCACATCTTTCTGTCACTGAGTGATGTGTAGTTGGGTATCAGCTAAGGCTATGATTGCAGCTTCCATTTGATCAAGCTGTGTAGTGTTGTCTGAGATCTGCTGATCGGCCTCAGTAACACGTTGCTGCAAATTCACCAGAATGGATCATAGTTCTTTTATTAAACATTTTCTTTTTGGTTTGAAATGATTGATTTCTTCTAATATAGTCTCAAGCTGAATTTTTGAGTAGTATACTTGGTTGGTTTTGTAATTTTGTCATCCATAGGTAGGCAGTGTGAATCTCCAAATCAGACACCTTGCTTTCCATTCCATCGCCATCCTCTGCCAAAAGTAGACATTTATTTTGGGTATTCTGTGGTTTCCATTCCGTCGCCATCCTCTGCCAAAAGTAGAAATTTAATTTGGGTATTCTTAGCCATCATCTCCCACACCACTTTGTGCAGCTTTATGATGAATTTTTAGTTGAATTCAACCGCTATATGGGTTGTTTTTCCATGTTTGTGAGGGAGAGCTCCTGTTTCAGGTTGCTTCCAGAGCCATGATGTCACTGGAAGTCCCACCAGACTTCTTATCCATTCTGGTGAAAGGCATAAATGAGGAAATCAAAAACACAGTAGCATTATTTGCTTACAAAGCAGATTTTATCAGAACTAATAAAAAAACTAATTTTAAAATATTAATAATGGGAGGCAGTAAGGTGTTCCTATAGATACTGTATTCCTTAAAGAATGGTAGCCTGTGATATGGGTGAACGCATAACAGCGAGCCTACATTATGGCGACTACATTACGGCGAGGATAAAAATGGTGAAAATGCTTTTCCCCTCCCCAAGGTGCTACGACCTTGGAGTTGGTTAATTTAGTAAGGGGATGCAGGGGGCAAAGCCCCCCACAAAGGGGGATGCGTGGAGTGAAGCCCCCCCCATAGAAAAGCATGTTTGCCATTTTGCTCCTCGCCATAATCTAGTCGCTCATATGGGGTCGCTGTTATGCGTTTGGCCATATCACATGACGCCTTAAAGAACAACTCCCTGTTATAATAAAAAGCTTAAAAACACTAAATGTACAGCAATTTTATTTTTACTTTATTGTTTTCTAGTTATTTGTTAGTTTTTTTACTCACCCCTGCTGTTGACCTACTAAGTACTGTAGGTAAGGCAGCAATCATTTCACTGAGTCTTTTCAAAATGTATCTGACTGTCCCTGGTAACCACACAATTGCTGTTTGTGACATCACACTCTGTTGTCATGGTAAACACTATGGTGTCACAAACAAATGTATTGTGAGGTTAACAGGTGAGAGGCAAATATTTTCAAATGTTTTCAATAAAGGCTTTTTAGATGGACTACGGAATTGTGCTGTAAATCTAAGAAATGAACATTAAAACTGAAAGTAATGTATTCTCTAGTAAATTAACAGCTGAAACATCTTATCTATGAAAGCACATTGTGAAGTAAAGCGCTGCTCCTTAACAAATCCCGTCACAAACAATTGCCAGTTTTTGGTTTGAGATAAAGCTTTTACTGCACTGGATGTCTCAGGGTGTGTACGGAGTTCTACATCTCTGGAAACAAAGAACTGACTGATCTGTTTAATATACCTGATTTACTGAGAAAAATATCTATTTGAGATGGTGATTCCAATAGCTTAAAATGACCAGTTCAATGAGGAAATCAGAAAATGCTTCTGAACATCCAGTTGTTTCCGTGTAAATAACATTTATATTTTGGCCAGTTGTATGTCATTAAATTTAATTCACCTATTAAATTACTGTATAACTTTTTACAAAGTTATAGTAGTATCTGAAATTATTTAGAAATTGCAGAGAATATGTCACATACCTTGAACTAATTCATTTAAGCATTGGTTAAACACCGAGGCCCAGATATTCAAAAGGGTTGCGCATGGCGCAACAGTGTTGCGCCATGCACAACCCACTGATGCGCCCCGGTGTGATATTTAAAAGGGAAAAGTGCGCCGCACAAATCCCGATGCGCCGGGGCGCATCAATAATGTATGCAGGCACAGGTAGGGGGGACGAGGCCATGCAGAGTTATGCAGGTGCAACCCCTACCTGCGCCTGCACAAAGCTGAGCCTAATAAAAAAGGAACAAGTCGAGGGCCACCCACAGGTGAGTTGCCGTATTGCAGGATGCAACACAGCAGCTGCCACCTGTGGGTGGCCATCGGCTGTTCCTGCCACACCTGGCAGCGCCTCCCATGCCCTCCCGATTAGGCATTACTGATCCCCCAAAGTCCAATATCCTGGTGGTCCAGTGGACTGCATGGAGCCCGATCGTGGGTGGCATTCCTCACCCCCCAGTCTGAAATTCCTGGTGATCTAGTGGACCCCCCACCCCACCCCACCCGCCCATGGACCCCACCCCTGCTCCCCGCCAGCCGGTGGTGGTAGCACCCACCACCTGCCACCCCGCCGCCCACCGACTGACAGCTCAGTATGGCTGCACGCCCATTGGTTCAGAGCATAAGTCAACAGGCATGCAGCCCATACCGTACTAGTCAGTCCAGATATGTGAATGAGTTCATTATTTCAATATTTTATATTTTATATATATCATTCAATATTTCAGAGTGCCTTTTGCATTACCACTGTAATGCAGACAGTCAGTGTTGGCCATGGAAGTGAGAGGTGGGCTGTGCCAGTTGCCGCTGGCGAATGGTGGAGGGTGCTGGGTGGCTGGCATGGATGGGTGGGGTGTGAAGCCACTAGACTTCCAGGTAATAGAAATCATTATTTATTTCATTATGCTGGGGTGGGGGCTGCTAGACTACCAGGGATATAAACATTTATTTATAATAATACTACACAGCTCGGGGGCTACTAGACTACCAGGGATGTGAAAAATACAGGGGTGGGGCACTAGTCTACCAGGGCACTACATAGGATTATATATTTTATTGCGGCCACTAGACTACCAGAGATGTTGATATTTTATTGTGATGGGGGGGGGGGAGCCACTAGACTACCACAGATAGTTAGTACATTATTTTGGGTATGCAGATGGGGCACAAGAAAGCCCCCTGAGCAAAACCCACCTTAATTTAACACTCTAGGGCACCCCTGGGCTACACAAATTTATTTAGAAATCTGGCCATCTTGTCCCTCGCTCTTTATTCGCAAACGAACAATTTCTTTGATCACGAGTATGCAAATACTTTGACTGCGAGATTCTTTGATCGCGATCGTGCATCGCGAGTGAGGGACGAGATGGGCAGATGAAAAAATCAATTTACTGGGTCTAGAGGTGTGCTACAAAGACAAATGAGGGTGGGTTTAAATCAGGGCTTTGTTCTGATGAACCATGGCGGTGATTTACCGCGATTCTGTTTATTTTTTGAATTTGAACAGTTTAAATTCTTTGATCGTGACCCTGCAAATTCTTTGATCGCGAGCCTGCAAATTCTTTGATTGTGAGATTCTTTGGTCACGATCATGCATCGTGAGCGAGGAACGAGATGGCCTAATTAAAAAATCTAATTTCTGAGCCCAGGGGTGTCGTAGGAAGTCAAATGAGGGTGGGTTTTACTCAGGGGGCTTCGTTCTGTTGAACCATGGTGGTGGTTTACTGCAATTCATTCAATTTTATGATTTATAAGGTTTTCAAATCTTTGTTCATGAGCCTGCAAATTCTTTGATCGTGAGCCTGCAAATTCTTGGATCGTGAGATTCTTTGATCGCCATCTTTGATCTCGAGGGAGGGACAAGATGGCCAGATTTTTTATAATGGAATAGATAGAGAAATTTTAGTAATATTTCATATTGAATATCTTGGGAATGGTTTGGTCTTTTGACTTGAAATTTGGAGGGAAGAAAGGTAGTATCCCACAGATGTGGCTTTTGGTGGTTTGGTCAAGAAATAGTACAGGGCAGCAAAGTTACAGCACTACGAAGTTGACATTTTTCCCATAGGATACCATTGCAGCATTTGCCTCATTACAGGAATTCTTTGCCGCACTGCTGCAAAATAACGTTTTGGTCGTTTGGGCTGAAATTTGGAGGGAAGAAAGCCAACATCCCACAGATGTGCCTTTTAGTGGTTTGGTGAAATAATATTACAGGGTGGCAAAGTGACAGCACTCCAAAGTTGATGCTTTTTGCCATAGGATAACATTATGGCTTCTGTTGCGTCTTTCAGGGCCTGTATCTCGGAAATGGTATGAGATACGGGCTTTTCGTCACAAAAATACTTAGCCCCCTAAATGGGGGCTAAGTACAAAACTAGCCAGGAAAGTAATAATTCATACAAAATAAAAAAAAAAAATTTCTACGTCGTACAGTTCCTGAGATATAAGCAATTTAGTATTCCAAGTCGTAATTTTCTGCTCCGAAGTCAATTATAATGCATACATTCTTTGTTTTCAATGTGTTTTTTCAATACAGTTTTTGGGGAAAAGAAGGGTGTGCCCTTTTGTTATTGTGTCAGTTAGCGTTTCCAGTTGCGCTTCTGTTATCATTTGCATCACCGTTCCCGTCTTCGCCACTGTGTGCATTACAGTTTGTGTTTTCATTTGTACTTGTGTTTACATTTTGTTTTGCATTATTATTGCTGTTACCATTACCATTTGCATTTGCAATTGCGGTACAGTGTCAATGCATGTTACGGTTTGTGTTTTCGTATGCACTTGCGTTTCTGTTTCTGTTGGCTTTATTATTGCTGTTACTGTTACCATTTACGTTTACAATTGCGGTACCATGACCTTGCATGTAACAGTTTGCATTTCTGTACGCGCTTGCGTTTCTGTTTCTGTTGGCTTTATTGTTGCTGTTACCATAACCATTTGCATTTACAATTGTGGTTCCGTGAGTGTGTGCGTTATGGTTTACGTTTTCGTACACGCTTGCATTTCTGTTTACTTTGCTGTTACTGTTGCTGTTACTGTTACCATTTGCATTTACAATTGCAGTACCGTGAATGTGTGTGTTACCAGTTGCGTTCTGTATGCACTTCTGCTTGATGTCTCCGTTTACATAACTGTTCGATTTTGTGTCACTTTCTGCTTGCATTTCTATTACTCTTTGTGTTACCACTTCCATTTGCGTCACCATGTGTGTAAGTCTCTGTGCTTGCATTTCTGTTGCACTTACTGTTACTATAGTCACACAAAATCACATTGTGGGAGTTCGGGCCCCACGCTCCCACCAACTTGCGCAACTTTCAACTTTTCTATTCTTTCTTAAAAAGTATGGGAATTTTATGCAAAAAACTTCATTAATGCATCAGTTAGGGTTCTTCTACAGTGACAAAAGTGAGGAAATTCGACATTAGGGTTCCCCCCATTGCACCCCAACCCCAACCTACCCCACCAACAGGCATCGGGGGTGCGTTGGGCTCATCGGTCCTAACTCTCACCCCATTCTCCTACACTGCACCACCTCAGCTTGTTTACACATGGGAAGGGGTGAGAGTTAGGACTGACAACCTCAACACACACCCTGATGCCTGTTGGTGGGGTGAGGTGCAAGGGTGGGAACCCAATGTCGAATTCCTCACTTTTTGATCTGTAGAAGCACCTAACTGATGCATTAACAAAGTTTTTTCATAGAATATATATATATATATATGGGCAAAAAAAAACTCCTTAATGCATCGTTAGAATTATTCGAGGACAGTGCGAGGAAATTGATAGTTGAAAATCCCTTTGATTTTCAGTTCACTTTCAGTCGCATTAGTGCATTGGGGTCATCTGCACTAACCTCACCCCATCACATGTAAAGAAGCAGAGGTATAGAGAATGGGGGAGAGTTAGGACTGACGACCCCATGCGCACTCCAATGCCGGTTGGGGTGGGCTGGGGTCCAAGGGGGTTTTCAACCCCACCAAATTTTCACTTTGTCACTGTGGAACAACCCTAACTGATGCATTACACAGTTTTTTTTCTAATTTCCTTCTTTTGAGGAATGATGACGACAAATAGTGAGGTGACAGAAGGGCGGGAGCTGGAGGCCCTTCTGTCTTCACGCTCCCGCCACATGATGTTAAGTGACATAGTAACAGGAACAACAACACAAACAGAAGTGCCAACAGTGGTGCACATGGTAATGGAAACGTAAATGGTAAGGGAAATGTTAATAGAAACACAAGCGCACAGTGACGCCAAAGCGAACAGTGACACAAACAGACATTGAAGTGCATACGAAAACACAACTGGTAACATGAACAGTGATGGCAGAGGTACTTTAAATGGAAATGTTAAGTGTCACAGCAAAAAGAACGTGAAAGGGAACAGAAATGGAAATGTGGACGTGAGCGCACATGTAAGCGCAAACCATAACGTGCACAGCCACGGTACCGCAATAGTAAACACAAACGGTAAAGTTAACATGAAGAATAATGCCAAAGGAAACAGAAATGGAAACAGGAATGGAGGCGCGTACGGAAACGCAAACCGTAATGTGCATGGTCACAGAACTGCAATTGTTAACACAAATGGTAACGGTAAAAGCAACAATAATGCCAAAGGAAAGAGAAATGCAAATGCAAGCAAGTACAGAAATGCAAACCATTATGCGCATGGTCATGGTACCGCAATTGTAAACGCAAATGGTAACAGTAACAGCAAAAATAACGCCAAAGGAAACAGAAATGAAACAGAAATGTAAGCGCGTATGAAAATGCAAACCGTAATGCACGTGGATGGTACTGCAATTGCAAATGAAACTGGTAATGGTAACAGCAACAATAACGCCAAACACCACCGAAATGCAAACGCAAGTGAAAACGCAAACCGTAATGCACACGGTGGCATAGACAGTAATGGTGCCACAAACGGTAATGGAAATGCAACTGGAAACACTAACTGGCACAGTAACGAAAGGGCACACCCTTATTTTCCCCAAAAAATGCATTGGAAAACACAGTGAAAACAAAGAATGTATACATAACAATGGGCCTCGGATGAAGAAAATGAGGACTTGGAATATTAAATTGCTTATATCTCATAAACCATACGACGTAGAAAAAAAATGTACATTTCATATGAATGATGACTTTCCTGGCTAGTTTTGTACGGGCTAAGTAGTTTTGTGACGAAAAGTCTGTATCTCACACTGTTTCCGAGATAGGAGCCCCGAAAGGCCCGACGGGCGCCACAATGTTATCCAATGGGAAAAAGCGTTAAGTTCGGAGTGCCGTCACTGTGCTGCCCTGTAATATTTTTTCACCAACCCACCAAAAGACACATCAGTGTGATGTTGACTTTCTTTCCTCCAAATTTCAGTCCAAAAGACCAAACCGTTGTTTTGCAGCAGGGCAGCAAAGGATTCCTGTAATGCGGCGGACGCCATAATGTTATCCTATGGGAAAAAGTGTCAAATTTGGAGTGCCATAACTTTGCCGCCCTGTAATATTTATTCACCAAAATACTGAAAGGCACATCTGTGATATGTTGGCTGAGTTCCCTCCAAATTTCAGCCCCAAAGACCAAACCATTCTTTTGCAGCAGGGTGGCAAAGAATTGCTGTAATTTTGCCACAGCCTGGAAAAGTAGTGTCGCAATTTGCAAAAGCATTTGCAAAAATTTGTGACACTTTCATGAGTGCGACACTACTTTGCAAAAGTAGTTTTTCCAGAAACTTGAAAAACATATTTCTAGGGTGTTTAACCTCAAAATAAAGACATGCCTAGCATCCTCAGGGTCCGACTAGGTAAACACAAAAAGAATTGTGTTACTAGAGGGTCCCAAATTTAAATGCCAAGCATTTTTCTGATCACCAACTGAAAACAAAATGGTGGATTTGTGAAAGTAAAAGGGCCATTTGCGAAAGTAGAAACTGCATTTGCGAAACTGTTGAACTTTTTGTTAACTTTTCCCATTGACTTATAATGGGAACTTGTTTTTTGAATAACTTTTGAACTGTTCAATATTTTATCATGAAATCTTCAAAAGGCACATCGGGGACCCTGGCTGCATGTTCCCTGAGGTTTTCAGACTGGTCACACAAACCGTGCGACCTGTAGGTGACAGCAAAGAAATCGCAAAAAAGCGTAATTGCCCAATTGGTTGTTGCTTAATAACTCCACAGCCGTATATCTGACTGGTACAAAACTTGGCATATCCCAAGATCTACCATGCCCAATTATGCATACCAAATTTCAGAAAAATCTGTTGAATGGTGGAAAAGTTATTAAGGTGCAAAATTTGACCCTTTAACCTTAAAAGTGCTACTCAACCCTAACTATGGTAGCACTACCATGCTACCATAATATATATCTATACATATATATATATATATATATATATATATATAGATATAGATATATATTAAACAATTCTTTGGAGCCCATGTCTTGTGTGTGCCAGGATTGCGTATTGTCCTTGAACAGAACATAAAGTTCTAGAACTTT
The DNA here is from genome assembly GCA_016271365.2 of Neoceratodus forsteri. NCBI lineage: Eukaryota > Metazoa > Chordata > Ceratodontiformes > Ceratodontidae > Neoceratodus > Neoceratodus forsteri. Next base: position 1,169,259,146 of record CM057456.1, on the reverse strand, counting down.
AGTTGGTGTCAGTCTGGGTGGAATCATGGAAAATGTCTACCACCAACATTCCGCTCCCATGGCAGCTTGAGCCCACCGGGGAAGGTTTTATGTTTTTATCACTACATTTTCAATGAGTGTGCTCAGCTGGGCTTTACATACAGTAGGTTTCCTTCTTAATACTGTAGCCCTGTTTCCTTTAGAATGTGTGCTGTCTAAAATAATACTACATGATGGAAAACACAGTGGTCCATGGTGGAAAGCACTGTGTCGGGGCACTGAACTTTGGAGTAGGAGATACCAGGTCCAAATACTACTAGTGAGTTGGTCAGTGTGACCTTGAGCAAGTCACTTGACCTCCCCTTGCTTTAATCCCACCTCAGCCAGCTGTCTCACTGTGACCTCATGCAGGTCATTTGGCCTCACTGTGCTTTAGGTCTCAGTGGTAAGCTGCAGTGACACCTGTCCCTGCTATAAACAAGAGCTGAATTGCCAAAACCACAGAAATTGTGAACATGCAGAAGAAAAAGTTGCACAAGACGGGGTTCCCTTGAGCAAACCCATTTTCTGCTGTATGTGTGTGGTTTTCCAAAAAGTTGCCTTTTTGTGACCTTTTTACCAATTTAAAGCAGCCTGCAAGACATTGTTGTGTGCTGATGTTATGCCTGGTAGTAACAGGCATTGCATGTTTGCAACAGCTGGATAAAGCTGCCCTTGAGCAGAAAATGCTTAAAATAATCACAACAAATGAAAAACGCCACCCCGTGTGTGGAAAATGCTGAAAACAACATTTTCACCAAAGTTGCTCGTGGGGACATAACCCCTGGGCCACGCCTTGCCAATTATAAATCAGGCCCCAGATTTTTCATCTCAGTTGGGTTATCCTGTATTGTAAATTATAATCATGCTTAGGAAACTAAATATGGTAGAAACATAAAAAGCTAAATTTTTAGCAAGTGACACACAGTACATGGAATTGCAAGCTACAGCAAATCTTTTACTGCACCATGTTTATAAATGTAAAAATGACTGTATTTACAATTTAAGCTCAGTATCCACTAGTGGAGACATGCAAGAGCTTTATTCACTATGAAAATGAAGAATAGTTTGTTTTTGTTTATATTTCAACTACTAGGATCAAGCCCCTGTTAATAAGGTGTCCCAGGGGCAGCAGGCAATTACAAGCAGCTTAGAGAACTGTGCATCCTAGTTAGAAGCAATTATAAACATTACATTCAGGCAAATGCAGTTCAGTTCCTTTCAATTGTAAGATTTGTTTTTCCAAGGTAAATCGCCTGTCCAATAGTTACAGACTCAAAAGAATAAATTAAGGGCATCTTACAAGACAGGGAAAAGGGGCAATCTAAAATGAAAGAAAAAGGTAAAGGTTCAGTATGTTCATCTTAAAGGAAAACACTCTTTACTGAAATAACCCCACCACCTGACTGATAAACCCCTGATTAGGGGCATCACATGAAAAAATCACTGTTTTCATTACCTTTCTGTAGCAGTGTCTTACTCTGTAAAACCCTCCAGTATGGAATCAATGACTGAGCTGCATGGCTCCATTTCGAGTATGGAGCGAGGGTCTGTGTAGCTTACTTGTTCTGCATGTATGCAAGTGAGCCATGTGGAGTTGTACTCTATACTTTGTACTACTATGAAACATCTGCTCCAAATGATATGTACAGTAAATGTATTCTGTAGGAGAAAACTGTGATCTACAATAAGGGGAAAAAAATCTGTCAAAGTGAAAGAACTATTGGTAATTTTTTTCTTGTGTTGTGCTTGCCCTATTAGAAAATGGGCAAAGAGTATGCTTGTTTCTGATTGGTTGCAAGAGCCAATCTGCGAGTCTGATATGAGTCAACAGAGACTGGTAAATAACTAGTCCCAGTCTCTGTTGCCTCATATAGTTCTAAATAGCCCTGGGCAAGTAGAACATTCAGAAAGGTGAGTACCGCCATGTTGTTTTGTCACTAAGCGAGAGCCCCCCAGCCAGTTGACATAACACAGAGTGCAAAAAAAAATCACACAACACATGCATTTTTTTCCTTGTAACAATCCCATCCAAGAATTGTAAATCAGATTTCTCATAAATCAGCAACTCTGTCTACCACAGAGACTGCTTACCAAACACAATTATGCTGAAATTCAAACCAAGTGTCGTATTTCAGTGACCTCTGCCTGGCATGTCCAACTTCAGCAAACCCCGCCTCGCATGTCAAATTCCAGCAAATCCTGCATTGCATGTCGTTCTTTTAGAGAAGAACTGGAACAAGAACTCAACACTTGTTATTTTTTTTCCTTCTCTGTACCATTACCTCACAACAGTAATACTAGCACATATGGCTTACCCTAATAGTTCTGCGCACAGTCGCGCTGGCATTTTAGAGCAACCATTCACCACAAGGACTTTCACAACACTGTATTTAAACTGTCTGAAACAAACACATTAAATACACATTTTTTTTTCAGTCACTGCAGACACATAATGGAAGGGAGCTACTTGCATTCCCGCTCCCTCAAAGACCTTCCGGTCTGGTAACTGTGGCAAAGCATCTATGTCTCCCCGGACTGAAACACGGGAAACAGCTGTAGTCTCTCCTTGGGCCAATTTCCCCGATCCCTTAACTACAAAGTAAGTAAGTAAGTAGTAAGTAAATTTTTATTTCTTTAAGGCGCCCTTCCAAAGCTCAGGGCGCCTTTACAATATCAGTCATACAAATCGAAACCACAACTATAAACAACATCAAATTCAAAAACAATCCAATATAATTTAAATCACTAAAAAAATACTTGGTTAAAAAGGAAGGTCTTTAAAGCTTTTTTAAAGCTCTCCACAGTCAGGCAATTACGATATCTGGCAAGGTAGAGAATTCCACAGGGTAGGGGGCCATAAAGGCAAATGTTCTTGCACCAGATGTTTTAAGGTTACCTGGGAATCTCCAGCAATCCCTCACCAGAGGATTGGAGGGAGCGGAGGGACAGTAAGAAGTCAGGAGTTCTTTCAGGTAGCGAGGTCCCAAACCGTAGGGCTTTATAGGTCATCAACATGACCTTGAAAGTGATCCGCCACTGTACAGTCAGCCAGTGCAATCGCATAAGCACAGGTGTTATATGGTTGAACCCTCGGCTTCCAGTCAACAACCTAGCTGCCGCGTTTTGCACCAGCTGTAAGTGGCGGATATCCACTCCCGGCAGCCCTAGATAAAGGGCGTTGCAATAATCAAGACGATTGGACACAAAGGTGTGGACCAGGGTAGGAAGATCCTCTGATGGAATCAAGTGTTTCACCCGTGCTATATTCCTTAGGTGAAAAAAGGATGATTTGACTACAGCTGACACCTGTGCCCTCAGGGTCAAGCCCTCATCAAATATAACACCAAGGTTATGCACCTGACCAGATGCCATGAGCGCGGTTTCTCCCAGAAATAAACCTGAGAGTTTTCCCGCCCATGGACTTGATATCCTTACCTCCGGTTCCACCACCAATACCTCTGTTTTCCCCGGGTTCAACCTCAGCCAATTAGCACTCATCCAGTTCTGTATCTCCTGGAGGCAGTTGTTAAACAATGTACTTGACTCAGACTCCTGCTCGGGCACAAAAGACATATAGAGTTGAGAATCATCGGCATAGCAATGGAAACTCAAACCAAAATGTCTTATAATATCCCCTAATGGAAGCATATACACCGCAAATAACATGGGGGACAGCACTGAACCCTGTGGCACTCCACAGTGTAGACAGCGAGAGGTCGAGGAATAAATCCCCGACACTAGTCTCTGAGTCCTACCCTGCAGAAAAGATTTAAACCAACTGTGGACCACTCCCCTTAGTCCACAGAGAGACCACAGGTGTTCAAGCAGCATCCCATGATCCACAATGTCAAATGCAGCTGAAAGATCAAGGAGAACCAAGATAGAACGAGTTCTCCGATCTCTTGCCATCAGGAGATCATTCAATACCCGAACAAGAGCCGTCTCAGTACTGTGCTGTTTCCTGAAGCCAGACTGGAGAGGGTCATAGATATTGTGGATGTTTAAATAATCTTCCAGCTGCAAAGCGACCACCTTCGCAATAATCTTCCCCAAAAAGGGAAGATTCGAGATTGGTCTGTAGTTTCCTGGGTAGTCGGGATCAAGGGAGGGCTTTTTCAGAAGGGGACGTACTATTGCCTCCTTCAAAGGATCAGGAAAGATCCCTCTCTCCAATGATGCCGCTGCTATCCCAGTAAGGATTGGGCCGATAACCTCTACACATCCCACAAGTAGGCACTGATGACTACCCCGGCTCAAAAGGGACAGAAAAAACCATGATCACAAGAGTTCACGTTAAAAAACAAAAAAACACACTGAGTGGTAGACAAGCACCGACTGCTAACTCCTGCTACAGAGAGATAGCTAAAATGGCCCTAGGTTAGAGAGGAGCAGAGGTTTAAAGTTTAAAATCTAAACTGCTTTAGGTAAACTGCTAGCCTCCTATACCAGTGCCCTCTACTGATAACTGTGCCAGGCAGGGAAGGCAACAGTGCCAAACAGGGACTACCTTACAATAAACCTTCTTTTTTTGTATTTTTGAGACTGAGATTTTTTTTATTTTGTCCATATTTTTTAACCACTTTTTAAAAAATTTACCCTGGGCCCATTTTCTAAGTGCAATAATACTCTCCAGGGTGGGCGGTATTGGGCAATACCAAGATACGGACAACAATGAAGTCAACTATGGGCTACTGTAGGAAGCTGGTGAGTTGGGTCAATTAAAGGGTGGAGAAGGGGTAAATATGTGAACCACTGGGTTGTCATAGATAATAGAGCACTATCCCTGCCTTATTGGTTCAAATAAGGTTGAAGGGCCTGGGATGATAATTCCTGTAATGATTTGTTAACCATTGATACAAGCTGTAATAAAGTTTTGCACAGTGCCTCCATCCAGAGAAAAAGATAACTGGGTATGTGACAAGCCAGTACTACCCCCATGTAAGTAACAGCAACCCACTGTGGGCCCCACTGCTACAACCCAACTACCTCCATCCAATGCAGGCAGCAGTTCCCCCAAATCAGTAAATCAACACATTACAAATAATATGCACAAACTCTCAATAATATGCTTCTGAGTTGGGCATTCAAACAAACAACAAGGGACTTTAAAGGGGTCAGGATCAGGTTGTGGGGATGGAAATGGGTTAGGCAAATAAATAATAAATGTAAAATGGCTAGCTGGCTTACTGACAGCCCACCTTCAACTAATTCAGAGCCCGTCCAACTATACTATTGGTACTACACCACTTCCCCACTGGTACTAATATAATTACCATAGTCTTTAAGGGAGCCCTGAAAAAATCCAGGGTACTCCGGTGTGGAATTCTGGCAGACCCATTGGTTGCATTGTTCTTGGTTGGCAGGCATTGGCATGATGTACACTAAATATTATCAATTCCCAAAATTATTAATCTTGGCCAGCTGGCCTAGCCCATAAATCAATACCCCCAAATCTGTGGCTCAATCTGATTAATGGAAGTTAGTAAGGCAAGATCCATATGTCCTGTTGTGGTACTCACAATTACCCTCTGGCTCAGTATCTTAACTCAGTCTCTGCAGTGCTGGCTGAATGAAGCCACTCTTGTCCTGCAGTCTTCTGGCACACTACTGACAGCTCCCTCAGTCACTGTCTCCAGCATCTCTGCAGATAGCCTGGGTCTTGTTCCATCGGAATCTCAGGGTGGTCAGGGGAATCAAGGCCTCACAAGCACCCCTTCCACAGTCATCCCATTGCAACTCCCACCACGGTCAATTACCTGGCTGTGGTTTCTAAAGCAGTGGCTTCCAGGCCTCTCTCACTGTATTTTAGATGCAGACCCCTCAGGTATGAGCAGAAAAAGTTTCACTGGATACACACTGCAGCTAAGCAGCAGGGTAGCTTATTCTCACAGACTGAATCCTGTAACTGCAAATAGCAGCCTCTCTCTGATGTTCTGCCAATAACAGGCCTCCTACTTTATGATTTTACTTCTTCCTCCAAAGTCCCTGTGCAGCTTCTCTTGTACTCTTGCAGATAGTAGGTTTGCTCTTCACCTCTGTCGCTGGCAGATTTCAGACAGCCATAGGGCAGACTAAGGATGCGCTGGAAAATTGCTCACTAAGGAAGTAAGCAGACAGCCTACTGATTGGTCATGTCCTCCTGTCATTCTCATTTGGGAGGAGCTGTCTGATTACTCCTCAATGACTGAATAGTTGTCTGAGTCCCAGGTGAATTAATGAAGTCTGCTGTTGTTCCTAAATTCCTTGTGGCTTCATTTCAGGCTTATGGAGACTGATTGGCTGATGGCCTGCCTCTGTTCCAATTACCATGTCCTCCTGGGGTCAGAGGTCATCAAGATGGTTGCCTTATACTTTTTCATGGGCACTGGCTCAAATAATCTTATTTTTGCAAAAGGGCTCCTGCCTTTAAAATAATTATTTTGCGCCCTTTGGTGTTGGTGCAAGTATTTTCGTTCGTCATTGTAGTCAACTGAGGAAAGTCCAAACTGTAAGAGTGCTGATCATGCTCATCTCACTGATGACTGGTGACTGTGCAGCAGTGGAGGTGCCAGCTTAATGGCAATGACTGTGTTGAAAATGTCCTTCTCTCTTTTCTGCTTCCACTGTAATCTGTGCTGCAGTCAAACTCCTTTGGGTTGGAGGGAGCAACATGAAAAGCAATCTGGTGGCTGGGGTTCTCTGAAGCCCAAAAGATAAACCCCCACACTTTGGGAGAGGCTACACTCTCCCTTAGCTGAATACTTGATACGCATGTTACGGTGAAACACAGGGTCCATCTGAAAAGCAAACAATATTTACAGTTTATCCAGATAACTGTTTCCTAACTAATGTAGGTAAACAATCACTTTCTGCCTAGACAAATGATTACTGTCTAATAAAGGGTTTCCTCTATGAAACTTCACACAGAATCTGCAACCCTTGGTGAACAGGATTGGGCATAGCAAAATGCAGTATGGGGCAATAACCTAGAGAAGATATAGATATTTCTTGGACTACATGCATGGGCAGCTTTGTGAAGGCAACAGAAGACTCATGTCAAACTGAAGGGTAGCTTGATTGCTCTGTCAGAGCGATGTAATAAAATAGTTACTTCATCCTTAGAATCTGGGTTCATGGCTCCCATTTCCTTGACCAATGATGGAGTCCTCTCAGCTAAAATGAGTCCAACAATTTCCTCTGGTTCCACAGGTCCTCCATTTCCTCTTCGGCTATCTTCTGGTATGAGCCCTGTATTCCATGGCACTAATGGTGTTGTGCTGGGGTCCAACCATGGTTCTGTAAAGTTAGACTCCTCTAGAGATATATGTTCTGTGGTTGCATTAATATCAGCCAGTAGAATGGGGAGACCCACTGTATGATAATCTTACCATCTCTGGTTATTATCTGAGCTGTTTTTGATCTCCTCCCTTAGCAGATGGTGGATGAATAGTCTTTTTATTGCAGCTGGTCTGCAAGTGAGAGTCACTGAAACCTGGTTAAAGCTAAATATGTCAGATAACTGTTGTATTTTACCTGTATACAACTTTATAAGATCTGACTGAATCACTACTAAGAGTGGTGGTAGCACTATAATTTACTGTAAAGACCATCTATTTGTCTCTGTCCCTAGTTGATCATCTACCCTTGGATCTTAGTTGGAAGTTTGTCATGCAGTACTTCTGGGGAACTCCAAAAAGCTACACATCCTCAGTGAGTACATTTCTCCTACTAGCAGCCAACAGGCCCTTCCTAATCTTGCTAGTGCTGTGGGCCCTCTGGTCCAAAATAACACAGTTCTCCTCATAGAAGACTAACATTGGCTGGCTCAGCTGCAAAAATAAATATGTTGAGCTGTCTCTGAACAAGCTCCAGCTTCACCAAATTATTTTTAAATCTGTCAGAAGGTCGTACAATGGTCGGTGTGCCACACTCATCAGCTGGATACTTATAATAATAATAATAATAATAAATAATAAACTTTATTTAAGTGCAATTCAAAAACCAAAGTGCTGTACAGTAATAAAAACATCAAGAACAACAAAAATAAAAAATCAGAAATTCCAACATTTTATAAAAATACAATAACATTATACTGCATAGTCACTAAATGCCTGCAGAAAAAGATGTGTTTTCAAGGTGGTTTTAAAGCTCTCCATGGTTCTGCACTCTTGAATCTGATGAGGTAGAGAATTCCACAGGGTGGGGGCTTCATACATAAATGCATGGGCCCCAGATGTTTTAAGCCATACCCTGGTAATCTCTAACAACCTCTCATCAGTTGAGCATAGGGGACAGCCGGAGCAGTAAGGGTTCAGGAGCTCTTGCAGGTAGCAGGGTCTTATAGGTCAAAAGTCTGACCTTTAAGGAGATCTGCCACTGAACTGGCAGTCAGTGCAGTTTGCACAGCATGGGAGTAATGTGACTAGAATGAGAAGTTCCTGCCAAGAGCCATGCCTCGGCATTCTGCACCAGCTGCAAGCGGCAAAGATCAACCCTTGGAAGCCCTAGGTACAGGGAGTTGCAGTAGTCAAGGCGCAATATCAAAAAGGCGTGGATCAGAGTCGTAAGGTTGCCAGATGAAACAAGGTGCTTAATCCTGGCAATGTTCCTCAGGTGGTAAAAAGAGGACTTGATAACTGCCGACACCTGCGAACGCAATGTCAGCTCATCATCAAGAATCACCCCCAGGTTTTGCACCCATTCAGAGGAACTGGGTACCTCCAAGCCAAAGTCCAGAAGGCAGCCCTGCTACAGACCTCTCTATTCAGTGACCTGGATCCACCACCAACACCTCAGTCTTCTTGGAATTCAATTTCAACCAGTGGGATTTCATCCAGTCATGGATTTCCATAAGGCAGCTGTTAAAGACCGAGACTGCACTATCCTTGTCGGGTACAAAAGACAGATAGAGCCGGGTATCATCAGCATAGCAGTGAAACCTCAGCCCATATCATCTTACAATGTCTCCAAGGGGCAGCATGTACACTGCAAACAACATAGGGGACAGCACCGTGCCTTGGGGAACCCCCACACAACAGAGAGAATGGGTCAGAGGAAAATATCCCCGACACACCCTCTGAGATCTCCCAGTGAGGAAAGACTGAAACCAGCTGAGAACTGAACCAGCCAGGCCACAGATGACCCTCAGACACTCGAACAGCACCCCGTGGTCCACAGTGTCAAATGCTAAGGAGAGAGATCCAGAAGTACCAAGATGGAACGGCGCTTCTGATCTCTTACCATCAGAAGATCATTGAGCACTCGAACCAGAGTGGTCTCGGTACTATGTCTCTTCCGGAAACCAGACAGGAGAGGATAGTAGACATCGTAGGTGGTAAGATGGTTCTCCAATTGCAACGTAACTACTTTCTCAATCACCTTCCCTGTAAAGGGAAGGCTAGAGAAAGGCCTGTAGTTGGCTAAGCAGTTTGGATCCAGAGCAGCTTTCTTAAGGAGCAGTGTCACCACCACCTTCTCCTTCAGGGAGCTAGGGAACTCACCCAGCTCTAAGAAGTGCCAAACTATCTTCACAAGGACAGGGCCGATAGAATCAACACACCCCATTATCAGGTGTGCTGGGCCTGGGTCCAAACTACAGCACATTGGCCGCATACTCTGGACAATCTGCAAGATGTCTACGGTCTCCGACCGGTCAAAAGATATCCTGGGAAACCAAGATGCGGTGACTAAGCACCGACCACCACCAACCCCCATAGAGTGCGCAGGTCGGATCTCAGCCCTGATGTCAGCCCACTTTATCCGAAAGAATTGAGCAAATTCATTACACTTAACTTGTGAAAACTTATACAGAGACAGAACAAAGTCATTTGTTTGGGAGTACATACTGATGCAATTAGATGCATCAAGTGAGCAGTCCCCAATCTACTGTGGTTGGAGGGATAAGCCTCCAGAGGCCCCCCCAAATAATTCATTTTTGTAATTTTTCTCCTTTTGATGCTGCACAATTTAAACAGCAAGTCCCATGTGTGGACAGGTCACATTTGTGAAACACCAGTGATGTAAATCAGGCCCTCTCCTTTTGCAACGAGATCTTTACAGGCCTCCAGGATAAATATGGCCCCCCCAAACTACTTGGCAAGCACACAGACCAGTCACAAAATGGTTGGATCATCCCCTACTGGCCTTGAGTAAATAAATGGATGTTTGTTGGTCCATCTTCAAAGCCTCAAAGGCTGCCTCTGGCTGGGATAAATATAGAGCACTCAGAAATTAGGGTAGAAGGGCCATTCGAAAAAATAAATGTCAGCACTGTAAGTTGCTTTTTAACTCTATTCCTGGTAACCCACACCATTTCTGGAGAAGTATAAAACAAGCTCTGGGTCAGACTGGTAACTTCATGCCCAAGGACTTAAAGATATCAATGGAGTCAATTTGAATAACCCTACAACCATGGCAAATGCCTTGAATAAATGCTTCATTTATCTCTCAGCCTTTAACACATCTTCCCCTCCCTATTAATTCAGCCTCCTTCCACCTCTGATAATAGCCAACTGTGTTACCTCCCCCCACCATGTACCTTAAAGCTGTTAAGGTTTCTGATGTGTGTAAACACCTTGTGTAGATTACTGTAACCAAATCTGCTGGTCCGATGACAGTGAGTCTAAGTTGCTTATGGTTGTTACCAATGAACTCACACACTGATCATGAGAATTATTCATTTGTGTCTAACCTCTCAAACTGTGCCTGAGCCATATCAGTGTGCAAGAAGGGGAATAGTAAAAACATCATCAAGTGTAAGTCCATAGTGATCCTTCTTATGCTGAACAAGATTCTTGAGAAAATGATTGCTTCTCAACTCACTGACTACCTTACCACCCATAACCTCCTTTACTAGTAAATTGCTCTCCTTCAAGGTTAGTCAGTCAGTTGTATTTTTCTCCCACACAGCACTGTTTCTATAAAACCCACAGCACTACCACTGCTCTCCTATCACTCACCATAAATGTTGCCACTACAATGGATAACAGCGAGCTAACAGGTGCAGCCTTCATTGACCTGACCAGGGCTTTTGATATGGTAGACTCCCTGATCAGTGAAAAACTTAGTAATCTGGGCATTTCATTCACAGCTCTTTTCTGGTTTAAGAGCTACCTGGCTAATAGATACTAATGTGTTAGGTTTGGATACTGCCTGTCTGAACCTTCTGCCACCATAGTTGGGGCCACTCAAGGATCAATACTTGGGCCTCTCCTTTTCTCCTTTCATAGTAATTCCATCCACCAATGTCTCTCACACTGTACACCCATCTTCTATGCAGAATACTTGGTCTTTTTCAAGAGCTCCCAGAGCATTTCAGATATCAGTCATCATCTGTCATATGATCTCCAGTCTTTACAAAAATGGCTCTTTTTTTGAACAGGTTTCTCCTGAACACTACTGAGTCACAGGCCATGCTTTTTGGCGCATCCCTCAGGCTAAAGAAAAGTTAAACTTCACTGTCAGTGGTTTGTGATAATAGAACATGTTCAGCCTCAGTTTTCTCATTTAACTACCTGGGGTGTCATACTCAATGCAACACTGCACTTCTCAATCCATGTGGCCTCTGTGTGTAAAACAGTTAATTCTAGATTGGGGCTCTCCTTCAGAGTCAGTCAGTCTCACCACCAAATCCCACACTGTCAAAGCCCAAGGCATCTTACTCCCTAAAATTCTATATGGGATGTCTGTTTTCCTTTCAGCCTCCAACGCTATCCTGCAAAAATGGGGTATGGCTTATGTTGCCATCTGCCGATTTGTCTTGGCCTGCAACTGATATGCTCACCACTGAACTTTGAACTCAGAATTTGGATAGCTTCCCCTATATGCCCTACATCACCTCACCTTGGGAGGTGTCATTTATAACAATGTCATTAGACAGTCTCTGTTGCTCCTTCCTTCCTTCCATTCTCCCTCCCTTCCTTCCTTCCTTCTCCGGGTAAAGCCCGCTAAGCACAATGCCAGTTTTCAGGGGCTACCTGGGAGCACTGGTAGGTTAAGTGACTTGCTCAGGGTCCAACAGTATGCAAGTGCAGGTTGTAGGAATTAAACCCAGGTCTGACGGATGTACCAAGCTCATTCACAGCTTGTTACTCTAACCTCTAGGCTATACTGCTAGCCCCCACTTGCTTCACTTCTACTGCCTGGTAGAATATCATATCCTATATGGTCCTCTGATCCTGATTTCTTGTCCATACCCAAGATATTAACTAAATTAGATAAAATCACCTTCTCATACTCCACTCCTAAGTTCTGGAATTACATTCTGGCTATGATCCGACAGTGTCCCTCTAGTCAGGCCTTCTGAACCAGCTATTGCTCCTATCTGCTTAAGTCTCCATCAAGCTCTTGCCCCTAGTTGCTTTATACCTGTTTTTGGGCTTTCCTGTTTTGTGCCTGATATCAGCTCCCATCACCGTGAGCATTTTTTTGCACTTGTTATTATTCTGTGTACTAGTTCATGCTGCCTGTACCTTGCTTTGTACCTCATTTATTAATACCAATACCACACTCTGTATTCTGTTTTGGCTATAGTGTACCCCGGTGCAGTATTGGTATCAGAACTTTGTATATTTCATTACCACTGCTGGTCCACGATCCTAGGTCCTAGGGTTCTGTACAGAGAGTCAGTCAATTGTAAGAATCAGAGTATACATCTCTGGCTAAGACCATTGCTGTGTTGAAATGTGGGGAAGTCTATTAGCTTCATGTCACTGATCATATCAGCGAGGGTGTCCACATTTACCTGCCCTAAGTAGTTTCCAGGGAGAGTACTATTACAAGGGCTGAGCAGATCTGGGGGTGGATTTGGATTTGTTGTTGGGTTTGCTAATCCCCCCCCTCCATTTTTAATTTGGATTTGTTGTGAGGATTTGGATTTGGGGTACATTCAATGAAATATTGGTTTAGGCATAAAAAAAAAAATGCAGAATTACAGCAGGTGAGGTCAGATAGCTGTATCCTTCACTTACTACAGTTAGCAAAGCCAAATTAAGAAACACAATTGAGTGTGTCCAGGTCAACTTAAGAAACAAAAGTGAGAGTGTCCAGGTCAGGTTAAAAAACACAAGTGAGAGAATCCAACTTCGTGCAGTAACGCAGTTCAGAGTTGGATAGGTGTCTCTACCCTAGCACTACAGCAAGCAACAAGTCAGTTTCCTACATTTTGCTGACAGCTATCATACTCTTCCTAGTGTAGTTGCAACTTAAATTGAAAATGACATGAGTGACAGTGATGATCTGGACAACAACTTGTATGAGAAATGGAAAGATTAGGAATCTATTCACCTTTAGTAAAGAAAGTCTGCAGTTTAATGTGATGTTTTGTTATGACTTCCCTTTGCCAGCATTTGGTGTTAGCATGCCAGCAGGGGCCCCCTTAAAAAATCCCATTCCCCACAAAGTTTTTTTTCTTTGCTTTTTTTTTAACTCTTGAAAAAAGAGCGGAAAAGGACTGCAAATATGCACAGCAGTGTCCAACACATATCATATGTGTTATTTACAAACTCAAAGAGCATTCTTCTATGTTCCATGACATCACATGTCATATTATGGCAAGTACCTGCTGTTTTTTTCAAATCAGATTTAATCAGCGTCAATGTTATTGTCAATTTGAGAGGAACAATGTGTGGTAGTAATGAGTCTGAATAGGCAGCAAACAACCTCAGACTGACTGTAATAGATGCCAGTTTCTCAGCATTGTCTGGTGACAGATTAACTCTTCAGTTGCTAACAATTCTGCCAGCAGCACTAAATATCCTCTCAGAATAAACACTAGTTGATGGACAGCTTAGGTACAGAGTGTCAGCTTCAGTTAATGTTGGCCAAAATTTTCTTTTCCCATGCCAGTATCTGAAAGTTTTATCCCTGATGTGTAGTTGTTCAGGATATCTTAAGTAATCATCTCCCATAGTTGTGGCTGAGTCAGATGGCAGAATTGTATCCTGCTGTGGAGTAAAGTTTTTTTATGTTGACCTGGAGGCCTGCTCAAATGTTAAGTTCCTGTCCAGCATCATCGGAGAATGATATCGTTGTGCTTCACCATCAGCTTGCGATGCATGTCTTGATAGTCTTGCTGTGCTGCTAGGGGAAGTCTTACTTTTCCCCCAACCTGTTTTGCTGAGAAGACATGGAAAGTCCCTCATCCTTTTCCGCATCATTCTGACTTTCCAGTTCAGCAATTTTCAAAATTAGGATGTCTCTGTATTTTTCAAAGTCAGTACCATGTGGAAGGAAAGATGCTAGGTTATGTTTAAACCAAGGGTCCAGCATTGTGGCTAGGATATACTGTTGTAACTTTTGCACCTTCTCAGTTCTAGTATCTATTTCCAGTGTTAGAGATAACTGGTCTGTATAGTCAGCAGCTGATGATAAAGAACCTCCCTCCTCTTCAAGTTCCCACTGAAAACCCTGTGTCTGTATTTCTAATATCTTCCTCTGCACACATACAGTATAAGGGGGAGTATTTGATTGAGAGTGGTACTTTCTGAGCTGACGTCTCGTGTTGTTCCTCAAATGGCTGTAGTATTTGGCAGAACACTGTCATGAGTGGCAAATGTTCAGAATTTTGTACCACATCCCCATTTCCTATCTGGTGCTCCATTGTATACTGGTATACTACCGTTCAAGAAATATAGAATGAAGGATGGGGAAGTGTGTGGTATAAGAATTTAATGCACTCCCGAGGTGTGGGATGCTACATAAACCCCAAGGGCGAAACCTGAGTGGTTTATCAAAGCATCCCACACCGAGGGTGTGCATTAAATTCTCATATCACACTTCCCCATCTTTTATTTTATATAATTGCTGGTGAGCAATATTTTTCCAGCTTGAGTGCTGTGACCCCCTTCACACACACACACACACACACACACACACACACACACACACAGTCTCTTTCTCTCCCTCTGTCCTTCTCAAGAAATCCCCCCTGTGGCACCTTTACTCTAGTTCTCTGGGGCACCAAATGCAGCAGCAGCAGCTTTCTGTTCCCCAGCTCCCACTCTAAATTCCCCAGCTGAGTTGTGCAGCAGTCTCCAATCCCTCTCCCTCTCCCTTTTGCCCCACAGCACACTCTGCTCCCAGTTTCATAAAATCATTTTTTTAACTTACAGCTGAAATCATGATTACGATCGTGCTTACCTGTGTCAGCCAGTCAGCCACAGACTCGTTGCTGCCGATGATGTGTGCTGCCCAAAGCTAGCAAACTGCAGGATCAACCAGATACTTAAAAAAAAAAGAATGCTAGTATTCAAGATAGGATCAGTAAGATAAATAAAAAAAATGATTATGGGAAGGTGAGGGTGTACCCATGGCAGCTCCTTGCTAACTAAGATATGGAGCCACCATGTTTTGGGAACTGCTTAGCCCACCCACACACAAAATGGGAGCCAATGAGGGAGTGCTCCCTTTTGATAGATGGAGTGCACAAATGCCGTAATAACCGACTGGTTTTTATGGTAAATATCAACTCGATGAGCCCATTGAAAAAATTGCTCACCAGTAATTATATCTCTGTAACATGCAGAATGTTGAGTTTCACCATGTAACAACTTCCTATATTTTCCAACAGTGTGGGAGATTGTTTTCCTTTTGCAGGGCTCACAAGATCTTGCAAGCCTTTGCAGAGTGACTAAAATGACCATAGATGCTTGGGTAACTACAAGCATATTCTGCGCAGTATATGTCTGTCTACCTTCAGAAAATCGGTTTTGGTATTCCAAGGCATAAATAAATGTTGGAGACTCGATTAACGACCTTCACTAATCAAAGTGAAAAATGATTGGCAATTGGCCAAAGATGATTAGCAATTACTAAATATTCATATTTTTGCTCAAAACCCCATACAATCTACTTATCTTGCTTTATATTGATAAAATTCACATTGTACACATAGTTTGAGACATTTATCTGTTTTGTTTAGCCATTTGTAGTACAGCATAAATAAATGGCAGCAGATTTGCTTGTGATCCCCTGAGCGCACCCCCCCCCATGCTGGCACTGATCTCAGAGCAAAACAACACTTTGGGGTATCCCTCCCAAATTGTGTGCAGTGCAGAGCAAATGGTCAGTCACTGCATAATAGCAGGATAATACATTCATTTTTGGGTGTTTGATCCAGTGTCCAAATCAAGTGCAAAGCACAGTACTATTTACTTTAAACTTCCCCTCTGCAAAGCAGGACACACTTAGCAATTAAAATTTGTTCCTGTCCCCTCAGGATCTTTGCTATAGACAGGGCACAGTTTTTAATTTCAGGAGTCTGTGAACAGAACTTCCCCAGTGTTCTGCAGAGCAAGCAGGTGTTATTTTTGTTTTAGTGTTTTCCCCTTCATCTCTGCCGAAGCAGGGTACATAACCTAGTTGTCACAAAGTTTTACTTTTCTTTCCTCTCCCCTTCATCAACTCTGAAAAATAAACCAGGGCACACTTTTCTTCTGTTTTCTTTTCCCCAAATGTTCACTTGCAAGGAGCACAGTTTCTTTATTTTTCCCCATCATCACTGACAAAAAGGGCTGGTCATGAAAAGCAGGGCAAGACTGTTTTAACCAGACTGGTTCAGTATTGCATACTTGAAACTGCAGGGCACAAAAGTTATTTCGATGTCCAAGTCCCCCCCCCCCAAATGTTCAGTTACTAAGCCAGTCCTGAATCCTTGTTACAACGTGCCCACCTTTATGCAACTGTCCCCCCAGAGTCTTGCCTACTGCCCTCTGTGCTCCCCAATTAAGTTCACTCCTCCAGGCTCCCTAACCATATAAATGAAAAGTGTTTACTTTTTTTTTTTTTGTAGATTTCTAATCTTCTGCTACTATCTTCTCCAGATGATCTGCTGAATCTGTATGTCTCGCCACCATGACGCAGCCTGGTCTCCGGTCCTGTCCCCTCTCACGGTTTCTGCCTCCTCTGCTCCCCTGTGGCTCCTCTGTGAAGCCCATGCCCTCTGATCACTACTCCTCCTCGGTCTGCCCTGCAAGAAAAGACAACAGAAACATTCAATTCAATTATTGGACACCACCAACGACAAAAAAAAAAAAAAAAAAGAAAAGAAACTGGAACTTAACTTTTGCTCTGGCTGGAGTTCCTGGACCTGCTTGCTGTTCTCTGGGGTGATGCTCAAAGAGGACGCTCTAACGTTTCTCCCATGCAGAGACTGGGTTGGTGGGAGCAGGAGCATCACAGTCTTCTGGTCAATCAGAAGAGATGGGGCAGAGCGCGGGTGAGGTAGGAAAAAAACATACTTAAAAAAATCATTTTTTAAACAGACAATGCCCCAAAAGGCCCAAAAGGGCATTTTTAAAGGACCCAGGGCCAGTTGACAATGATTAGCAATGACTACTAATCACTGACCAGATTAAATTGCTTTTGCCTGATCTTGGATCGCAAATTGAGATGCAAACCCACTTATTTGATGCCTTGTATTCTTTCTGGAAATCATGCACTACCATGTTCAAGGTATGATCAAAAGAAGGGATATGTGACTGCACCAAGCTGTATTGCCTTTAGAATGTTTCTACCATTGTCAGAAGCCACAAAGCCAGTTGACAGGCCATGAGGTGAAAGCCATTCCTGAAATCGTCTGTTTAGTTAATCTAATATATTTCAGCCTGACTGATCTTTCTCATCATAGAACATAGAAATATAGAAACATAGAATTTGCTGGCAGATAAGGACTGCTTGGCCCATCCAGTCAGCCCATTTCTCCCTACCAACACTATTACATCAGACCGTGCCCAGTCTACAGCTCTTTCTCCTTTCCTCCCCCTTCCTTTCCGCTATGATTTCATTGTAAATAAAAAAGGCAAAAAGTGGAGCTACCATCAGTGTGAGAAAAATATTCATCCCGGACTCTTGGATATCTGATTCAAAATCATTTATTGCACAAAAACAGGAGCCATAACACTGCTACCAACTGCTAAATGTTTTTGAGTTCCACTGAACTCCTTCTCAAGGCTTAATTGCACATTTGTTGCTCATTGCCTTAAATAGGGTAATTTTTAAAAGGACAATGCTTCTTTATTTATATATAAATTGAAACACTACATTTAAATACTTTCTTATATTATTTATAACATTATTGACACTCATAACAATACCTAGACATAGAAGGGATACATTTATAAAAACTCCATTTATAGCATCGAAATATAAAAGTGGTGGGATTCGAACATGTGCATATAACTGTTACCTAAGTGCACACTATACATCTTTTATATATATATATATATATATATATACACACACCATACAAATATTGTGAATCTGAAACTAACTTTATACAAGAGACCTATGAACATAAAAATCCTAATAAGACTTTCAATTTATAAAAAGTTTTAGTTAGAAAGTGTATATCACTAATATTAGACACCTTATACTATTTATCTTTATTTATATGCTTCTTTTGATAGCATCTGATGTACTTATTGCAACATCTTTGAAGATAAAGTGTCCGACTACATATGCCTTATGTTTATACATGTACTGGATACAGAAATGCATACTAACTGCAGCCATTATTTACTTAAATATGGTTTTAGTTGGAATTTATTATTCAGTCCTCCCTGTTCTGTCTTAATAGCCCCCAGAACATATTGCCAATAGGTTTCCTTTTTTAACAGAGTATTATCTCTATCTCCTCCCCTAGACAAGACTGGAGCTTTATCTATACCTTGAAATTTAAAAGTATGTTGTATCCCCTGTTCCACTACATGCATACCTCTCAACTGACCCTGATTTTGCCTCAAAATTTTACTCTGTCCCTCCTAAAAATTGTGTTTCCGTGACCAAACAGTGGGATTTGTAAGCACAAAATAATGTCAAACATTAAAGTTGCAGACTTGTTCCTCCTTAGAAAAGGCATTTTACATTAAGTCTCTTATTCTACCAGCTTCCTGAGTTGATATCTCCAATTTTGAAGATGTGTCCCTGATTTTGGTCCTTTGTCCATGATTTTTTTAAGCCTTGTCCTTGATTTATGAGGCAGGAGGTTGAAAGGTATGACTACATGTTGTGCTAGGGCATTAGTTGGCTCTTTCTTTTCTATAGCCCTTAAGTGTTCACCAATTCTAAGTTTTAATTTCCTAGTAGTCTTTCCAATGTATATACTTTTGCAATGACAAGTTGCCTTATATATAACATAATCAGAATTGCAGTCTATAAAATGTCTGGTCTCATACAATTTAGTTTGACTGGCATTCTGAAAATGTTTCCCTGTTTGTAGGTGTAAACAAAATATGCAATTATTACATTTGAAAGTCCCCCAAGGCAAACTTGTTTTATTCATGTCTTTTCTGGGGATATTACTTCTTACTAGTTTGTCCCCTATTTTCCCTCCCCTCTTGTAAGTAATAGCAGGGAACTTTTTAGTCCAACTGTCCAATATTGGGTCTAACTGCAATATGTGACAGCGCTTATGAATAATGCACTTTATCTCATCAGACTGAGGAGAAAAAGTTGTAATGAAATTCATTTTGAACTGTTCTTTACTCGTTTTCTGTATCCGTGTGTCAGTTCCAGGGTTTAATAACTGTTCTCTTGGAATCCTTTGTGCTTTATGTTTACATTCCACAAGTTTATTCTCTGGGTAGCCTCTATTTTTAAAACGCTCTGTCATATGTTTAGTCCCTTCTTCATACGTCTGCTTGTTAGAACAGTTTCTTTCAAGTCACATGTATTGACTATAAGGCACATTCTCCATTATATGTCTTGGATGACAGCTGTTAAAATGTAAAATAATATTTCTGTCCATTTCTTTTCTAAATAATCTTGTATGTACCCCCATCTCTGCTGTTCCATCTTTGGTAATTCTCA
Source organism: Neoceratodus forsteri (assembly GCA_016271365.2). NCBI lineage: Eukaryota > Metazoa > Chordata > Ceratodontiformes > Ceratodontidae > Neoceratodus > Neoceratodus forsteri. The sequence goes on along the minus strand of CM057456.1, from coordinate 1,169,239,340 downwards.
AGTCCAGAAAATCTATGGTGTGTTGATCCGCTGTAATGGAAAATTTCAGGTTATTATTACTGGCTTCCAGATATGCCACAAGTTGATTCAACTCTGTTCTTGTTCCTTTCCATACCAAAATGAGATACTCTATATAGCATCTATAAAGATCTATATACTCATAGAATGGATTTATATTCCTGTAATGAATGGTGTTTTGCTTCCACTTAGCCATATAGATATTGGCATTAGTGGGGCAAAGACTGCTCCCATGGCTGTACCTTTAACCTGGACATAACAATCTTGCTCGAACTTAAAAGCATTACACATAAGTACATATTCTGCTAGCATGAGAATAAATTCAATATGTCCTTGACTATATTCAGTATGTTTTGTCAGTGACTCCTGCATTATATCCAAGCCCTCACCATGGGGTATGTTTGTATAAAGCGCTGTGGTGTCCAGTGTCACCAACCACCACACTGGTGCTTATTCCATGCATTCTTGAACCCTATCTCTGTTTTTGCCCCTACCACCTCCACTGGAAGGCTGTTCCAAGAATCCACCACTGTTTCTGTGAAGAAGTACTTCCTCACATCTCTCCTGTATCTTCTCCCCTCTGGCCTCACAGCATGTTCCCTTGTTCTTCAGTACCTCTGAAAAATACTCCCGTTCTGTATCTTATTTACCCCCATGAGGTATTTAAAGGTCTCCGTCATATCTCCTTGGTTTGCTACCCCCTGGGGTCCAGTAGATCCTTCGCCCTTGTCACAGTACCCAACATACTCATAGCTCAGCAACTCAGGCCTTTACAGTTCCCAGATGCTGCACTACCTTAGGTCAGCAGTCTTTGGCTTATAAAGCCCCCCTCTGGCTCAACTCCCTGGGTAGGGACATCTCTGCTGAGTCAAAACTTGTCCCTTTCCAACACAAACTCCTGCAGCATCTATTAGCAAACAGTATATGTGACTACTGCCCTTAGCAGCCTTAGCAGTCAGGAACAGTGGGAGAATTCAAGAATGCATGGGACAGGCATAAGGCAGTTCTAGTTGGGGGTAGGAGGAAGTAAGCTGTTGATTAACTAGAATCTGCAGCTTATCCATCAGGTAGGGAAATGGGCAGACTAGGTGGGCCAAGCAATCCTTATCTGCCGTCACATTCTATGTTTCTATGTTTCTGCTTATGTTATCATTGTACTTATACCTTTTGGCTCTTTTAACACTTGGTACTTCATTGCAATCCTACCCTCAAGCCTCTTCCCCATCACCCCTCACCCCTACTTCTTTCCTGCTCACGCATCTTCAAGCTCTTCCCTGCTCCTCCTCACCTTCCCTCTTCCACCCCCCACCCATTCTCTTATCTCATTTCACCTCTTTTGTAACTTCTTCCCCTCCTTACCCCTACATTTCTCTCTCTCTCTCTTACCTCTCTCCCACCCATATTACTGTCTCTCTCTCTCTCTTGGGTTTTTGACAAGGCCTGCTAGGCTGCCCCCTCTCCTGGCTAAACACCACCTCTTCTCCCTCTACTATTAATTTGTCTTCCTCCCCCTCACTTCGCCAGCAATCCCCCCTTCTCTCTGCAATTGCCCCATTTCCCTCCATCCACCTCCCCCTCCCATCACCTCTCTATCCCCATTACCTGCTTTGCAACTCTGCTCCACTTCCTGTGCAACTCTTCTCCTTCTCCCTGTTGTTTCTCCCATCCCCCACCTTACACCCCATTACTTTCTCTCCTAGATTTCGACAAGGCCTCCCAGGCTGCCCTCTCTTCTAGCCCACTTTGTTGTACAGTGAGTAACATTCAGTGCTATTGTGATTGCTTTCAATGTATTAGTTTTTTTAAAGTATATTCTTGATGGCCACTATTTACTTATCTGTTGTTTACCTTGTTTTGTTTTTGTACTACTAATGTGGAACCTTTGTAAATTAGTTGAATTGCTCTAAGGTGTTGTAATCCAAGACTCAATAAATAAAATAAATAAATACTGTCATTATAGAGCAGCATTTTGGGGATAGAGAGATGAGGGGAAGGGGTGATCTGAATATGCCAGATGTTAACTGGAGTGCAGTTGCCGCAGCCACTTCGAAGAGTGGGGTTATTCTAGATGCCCTACAGGGGGCATGCCTTAGACAACTAGTATTGGAGCCCACTCGAGAGGTAGCAATCTTTGACCTGGTTCTCTGAAATGGAGATGAAGAGAGGATCACAGATGTAGAAGTGGGTAGCCATCTGGGAACTAGCGACCATCGAACAGTATGGTTCACAATAAACACAGCAATAGAGTCAAGCCATGCAAAGGTACTGGACTTTAGGAGGGCTGACTTTGCCAAAATAGGTAAGTGCCTGAGGAATGCACTAGCAAATGGGCAGGAAGGAGGGGTGGAAGAACAATGGGGAATAATAAAAACTGCCATCACAGAGGCAACAAGCCTTTGTGTGAAGCAAATAAACAAAACTAAACGATGTAAGAAACCATTATGGTTCTCAAAGGAAGTGGCAGTGAAGGTTCAAGAGAAAAAGAAAGCTTTCAGGAAGTACAAGGAATCACAGAAGGAGCAGGACAGAGAACTGTATCAGTTAAAGCAAAAGGAAGCTGGGAAGGCAGTCAGAACAGCAAAGGCCCAAACCGAGGAAAGATAGCCAACTCAGTTAAGAAGGGGATAAAACTTTTATAGGTACATCAGGAGCGAAGAAAGACCAAGGGAGGGATAGTGAGGCTTAATGGGGGAGGGTGGGCAGAGGGAGACTGTGAAAATGCAGAGATACTAAACAAATATTTTTGCTCAGTATTTACAAAGGAAGAGGGAGGGACCCTAGAACAAATAGTAGAAACACACTGGATACAGAAGTTGATACCAGCCCATTTACAGAAGAAAGGGTTCTGAAAAAGTCTTAAAACTGAAGGTGGACAAAGCAATGGGGCCTGATGGGATTCATCCCAGAATTTAAAAGAACTAAGGTAGAATTAGTGACACCACTGACTACCCTGTTTAACAAATCATGGGAGGATGGGGTGGTACCCGAGGACTGGAGGAGGGCAGATGTGATTCCTCTCACAAAAGTGGAGCAAGGCAGAAGCAGGAAACTACAGACCTGTTAGTTTAACCTCAGTGGTAGGGCAAATGATGGAATCACTTCTGAAGGAAAGAATTGTCTTAGTATCTAGAGGCCAGGAGGGCACAGGACCCGGCAGCATGGATTCACAGCAGGACGGTCATGCCAGACAAATCTGATAGATTTCTTTGACTGGGTGACCAAAGTAGTAGATCAGGAAGGGCTGTGGACATGGCCTACCTAGACTTTAGCAAGGCATTTGACACAGTCCCACACAACAGATTAATATACAAGTTAGCTAGCCTGGGAGTGGGTCCCAAGATGACAGCCTGGATAAAAATTGGCTGGAAAATAGGACACAGAGAGTAATAGTAAATGGAGTCCACTCTGATAAAAGGGGGGTTACTATGTACAGGGTTCAGTAATAGGACCAGTCCTCTTCAATGTCTTTATAAGCAAAATTGCAGAGGGACTGGAAGGAAAAGTATGTCTCTTTGCAGATGACACAAAGATCTGCAACAGAGTTGATGCACAAGGTGGGGTGGAAAGGATGAAAAGGGACTTGGCAAGGTTAGAGGAATGGTCAAATGTATGGCAGCTTAGAGTCAATGCTAAGAAGTGCAAGGTAATGCACCTGGGAAACAAAAACCCAGGGGAAGAGTACACAATGGGAGGTGAGATACTAACAACAACAAAAATGGAAAGGGACCTGGGGGTAGTCATATCAGATGACCTAAAGGTGGGCAAGCAATGTGAGAGGGCAGCAATGAGGGCTGGGGGGATATTGGGATGCATAGGGAGAGGCATCACCAGTAGAAAACAGGAAGTTATTATCCCTCTGTACAGACAGCTGGTCAGACCCCATCTGGAGTACTGTGTGCAGTTCTGGAGACCCAGTCTTCACAAAGACATAGACAGGATGGAAGCTTTCCAGAGGAGGGCAACTAAAATGGTGCAGGGTCTGCACCGGAAGACATATGAAGAGAGACTAAAGGAGCTTAATATGTATAGCCTCGAGGAAAGGAGGGAGAGGGGGACATGATAGAAACTTTCAAGTACCTCAAGGGAATCAACAAAGTCCAAGAGGGTAGCATCTTTCAAAAAAAGAGGTGTGGAAGAACAAGGGGCACAATTTGAAGATAGAGGGGGTGGCTCAGAGGTAATTTAAGGAAGTATTTTTTCACAGAGAGGGTTGTGGATGCATGGAACGGCCTTCCGGAGGAGGTCGTGGAGTCAAAAACAGTGGTAGAATTCAAGCATGCATGGGACAGTCATAAGGCAATTCTAGGGGATGGGGATAGGCAGAAGCAGGCTGCTGGTTAACTAGGATCTGCAACTTATCCAGTAGGCAGGGAAATGGGCAGACTGGGTGGGCCAAGCGGTCCTTATCTGCCGTCAAATTCTATGTTTCTATGTTTCTAAATAAGCACTCCCCAGGTCGCTATCCATGGTGCTGCCACAAGACAAGGGCAGCAGAATTCTGGAGGCTGGCTGAGCTGCTCCTGGGTTGTGGAGGTCTGAGGCATGAAGCAGTGTGGCTGCGTGGTAGTAGAGACCAGAGTTCTAATCCTGGTCTCCCTAGATTTTTGCCTTTATTGGGGACTTAATTTTTTTTACAAGGGTCCATGGAAACAGTATACATAAAGTGGTGGCATTTTGACTGGCACGGTTCTTGACCGCGCTGTTTTCAGTGGCGCTGTTCTGACACAGTGCCTCTCCCCTCTCCCTACTCTGTTCCATGGTGTACATGTTGAGGTCCTTTAGTCTGTCTCCATAGGGCTCTTGATGGAAACTCTGTATCATTTTGGTAGCCCTCCTCTGGACCACCTCCACTTTGTCTATGTCCTTTCTGAAATGTAGTTTCCAGAACTGGACACAATACTCTAAGTGGGGTCTTACCAGTGATCTATACAGAGGCAACAAAACCCATCTCTGTCTGCTGGTGATACCCCTCCCCCTACACCCCAGCATCCCACTCACCCTTCCTACTACCTTGTTGCACTGCCTGGCCACCTTTAGATCATCCGATATGATTACCCTCAGGTGTCTTTCCTCCTTGATAATCATCAGTACCACTCCAATCATTTTGTACTCCACTCCTGGGTTTCTGTGCCCTAAGTGCATTATTTTGCACTTTTTCAAATTGAAACCCAGTTCCCATATCCTTGACTACTCCTCTAGTTTTCTCAGGTCTCTGCTCATCCTTTCCACCCCCCCCCCCGGAGAGTCCACCCTGTTGCAGATTTTGGTGTCATCCACAAAGAGACAGACCTCCCCTTCTAGCTCCTCTGCAATGTCTCATAGAAAAACATTAAAGAGGAGTGGTCCCAACACTGATCCCTGAGGCACCCAGCTGGTCACCCTCCCTTACTGAAGGTAAGGCAAGGCAAATTTTATTTTTCAGACGCCCAATCCTGGAGGCTCTGGGAACTGTAAAATATGAACACACTAACAGTGCAAAAATTTAAATTATTATAAATAAAGCAATAAGATAACAACATAAAAATTGAATTAATAAATGTCTTTATTAAAACTGAAACTCAGAAAAGGAGGGTCAGACTTCCTGGGAGGACTGACACATAAAGTCTGGGAAGGACTGATTAAACAGGTGGGCCTTAAAAACCTCAACTGAAGGGGCCTCCTGAATAGGTGTACAGTAGAAACAAATTCCATAGGACGGGTCCGGTGACACTAAATGCTCTGTCACCAGCAGTTTTAAGCCTCATCCTGGGAATCACCAGGAGGCCCCTAGAGGAGGACTGGAGAGAGAGGACCAAGACAGTGGGTGTAAGAAGGTCCGACAGATAGCCAGGACCCAGCCCATGTAGGTTCTTAAAGGTGAGCAAGCCCACCTTAAAGAGAATCCTCCACCTCACTGGCAGCCAGTGCAGACAATGCAGAACTGGAGTAATATGGCAGAATTTAGGCTGCCCAGTCAGCAGCCTAGCAGTTGTGTTCTGCACTAGTTGCAGCTGGCAGAGGTTACCACCCGAGACCCTGAGGTAGAGCGCATTACAGTAATCAAGTCTGGATGCCATGAAGGCATGCACTAATGTGGGGAGGTCCAAAGATGTAACTAGGAGTTTAACCCTGGTGATATTCCTAAGATGGTAAAAGCTGGTCCGGACAATGGATGACACCTGAAAATCAAATGACAATCCACTGTCAGAGGTCACACCAAGGTTTCGCACCCTGGAGGAGGCCTTCAATGGCACAGATCCCAGGAATAACTAGTTTCAGTACCAGAGGCCATCCTACTCTGTCTTCTGTTCAACTTCACCACCAGTACCTCCATCTTGCTGTTCAGTCACAACCAGCTGGAGGCCATCCAATCATTGATCTCCACAAGGCAGCTGTTCAGTTCTTCTACCACACTAGAAGCTCCAGGGGCAAAGGAAAAATAAAGCTGGGTATCATCAGCATAGCAATAAAAACCCAGACCATATTTCCTAATGAGCTCACCCAGGGGCAGCAAGTACATGGCAAACAACACTGGTGACAAGACCGACCCCTGAGGTACTCCAAAGGACAGGAGGTTAGAGGAGGTGGAGAAATTCCCTATCACCACTCGTTGCCTCCTGTTCATGAGATACGACTCAAACCAGCAGATGACAGAGCCAGTGAGCCTGCAGAATTCCTTCAGGTGTTCAAGCAACACACAATGGTCTACCATGTCAAAAGCTGAAGAGAGATTTCAGTTTATCACCACCCTCTGTTACCTATACCTAACCAATTTCCTATCCAGTTTACCACCTTTGGACCCACTCCTAAGCTACCCAGCTTTCTTACTAGTCTCCTGTGTGGAATGGTGCTGAACACCTTACTGAAATCTAGGTAGGCCACATCTACTGCTCCACCCTGATCTACTTCCTTGGTCACCCAGTCAAAGAAATCTATCAGATTCATTTAACGTGACCTCCCCCCAGTGAAACCATGCTGCCTTGGGTCTTTTAACCCACTGGATTCAAGATATTCCACAATCATTTCATTCAGCAGTAATTCCATTAACTTTCCCACCACTGATGTCAGTCTGACTGGCCTATAATTGCTAACCTCCTCCCTGCTACCACATTTGTGTAGTGGGACTACATATACCCACCTCCAGTCCTCCAGAACCACTTCTGCTTCCAGTGAGCTGTTAAACAGAACTGCCAAAGTTGCAGCTAGTATTTCCCTGAGCTCCCTTAATACTCTTGGATGCATCCCATCTGGCCCCATTGCTGTTGCATGTTGCTGCCACAGGTGAGGCTGGAGGAGACGGAGGCAGAGGAGTGTGTGAAAGAAACCCAGTGGACAGTCACTGTAGTAGTAGTCAACAGTTTGGTCACTTGTCCACAGGACAATGGTGTTATGTATTTGGGGGACAAAAGCCTGCACTATAGCATGACTAAGCTGTTGACGCATTTCATTGTACATATTTGGTATTGCTTTTTGGGAAAGAAGAATTGAGGTGGCACCTGGTAGCAATGCTCTACAGTGTACATTAGATTCTGAAAACCAGCAGCCTCTACACATGAGAAGGGATGCAGATCCACTGTTAGCATTGTTGCAATTGTCTTGGTTAACTTTCATACCACTGGATGACTTGCGTCATAGCTGGAAAACATTTCAAATGATTTTCTCATGCTTAACTGTTTTTAGTCTACTGGGGTACTTGAAGCTGAAGGGGCAAAATCTCTACCTGGTCAGATAGGAGGATCTTCAAGACCAGAGAAAGCAAAGGTACTACTCTGTGTGCTGGACAACATTGCACCACCTTCTGGTTCATTTTGAAAATTTAAAAAATATCTGTATAAGACAGTTCTGTGAGATGGGACTCTCTGACTGTGTAACCACTCATATGGGCATGTTGATCCTCAGCCTCACCTTCTAACTGTCCCCCTGCTGCCTTAGGTGGTATACGGTAGGGCCCTATGACCAGTATGACATACCTCACATTGATCTGTTTCTAGGATTCTTCACTGGTACTAGCATGTGTTCTCATGTTTGCCCATATTAGGCAGTCCCCACCCGAGATACCTGTTGGCTTGTGCTGCATGATAATATATTGTAAAGTTGGACGAATGTTACCTTCCCTGAAGTTTGGGAGCCATATGGTTTGCGTATGCATATTATTTAGCTTAATCTACTCTTTTTCAGAAGTGGACTGGTACAGCCTGATTTCTTATGTTTTGAAGAAAAGCAGCACATTCTGTTCTTTATGTTTTTTCCCTGAAGTTTGAGAGCCATATGTTTCGTGTATGCTCACCTGAGTTTTGTTCCCAGCCCACAGAAAGTCTGAGAGCATAGTTTTTCATTATGTAAAGCAGTAATCTGGTAGAGTAACTCCCAGTATGCTGTGTGGATACAGGGCTCTGGGGACCTTGTTAATTTTTAACATGTTTATTCTTTTTCACAGTGAAACGTAGAGCGCAGACCAGCTTTCAAGGTCATGCTTACAATTAGGAAGGAGATTGGTGACGTTTTTGGAAATCATTTTAATGTATCAATCTATCTGGACCCAAAGGTATTTAAGGTTGTCTGGTGACAAAAAACAGCCCAACTCTAGTTGTCATCTAGTTAAGTGGCATAATAACCATTTTATCTAAGTTGAGTAACAGTCTTACAACCACTCAAACTCTGTCGGAGTTTGGAGCACAGTTGGCACTGCGGTGCTAGAATTCTCTACGTGGATTTAGATGTCACCTGAATATGATTGTATGGCATTCAGCTTGTTGCCCACTTTAATGCCCTGTATGTTTTGGTTATTAACCAAGTCTCTGGTTATGGTTCTATGTATAAATTGAATACATAGGGCAATAGAGGGCAACATATCTGGTACCGTATTCAAGAACAAAAGGATCAGAGAGGACACCACTGCATGCTATTTTTGCTGAACTATGGAAGTACAGCAGGTTGCAAATACATTTGGGAGGCCAGGTTTCATGATGGTGTGAAAAAAAAAAGTCCATGAGACCCTATTTAAAAGCCCGTCCAGCTTTCATGGACACCAACACAGCTGACCTGGTGGTATCCCTGGCCACTGACAGGAGGTGTAGTAGCTTTTCCAAATTGTTTAAGGATACTCTGCCTTGCATAAAACCCACTTCAAGGGGTCCCATATTTCATCCAGAACTGAGTGGTTAGGATCTTTGCTAAGATTTTGATACAAATGTTTTAATTTATTTATTTATTTGAAGCTTTGGATTACAATACCTTTTAGCTAGTAGCTCTTTTACAAAGGTTTCATATTGGGTACGGGATAGATACAAGAACATAACAGATACAGTGGTTAGTAATACAGTAGAGAATTAAAAATTAACCACTCTTAGAGGTAGCAGCTAACAGTCTTGTCTAGAGATCAAGCTGCCAATACAGCAAGGTCATATCGGGCAATTAGGTATGGTCAAGGATAGGTGGGGTATTTGAGAAGGAAAGGTAGTGTAGAGGAATGGGTCATAGTAAGGAGTAGGGGGAATGGGAGGGATAGATATGTTTCTTGAGAACTGAAGGTAGAATAGAGGAGTGGGTCATAGAAAGGGGTAGGAGAAGGAGTATAGAGGAAGCAAGGTGTTGCTGTGAGCGGCCTTACTCAGAGCAGTCGCATTACCCTGCTTCTGATAGGTAGCATCTGAGTTCTGTTTTGAAATGGCCAAACTTAGTATCATTCATCAATACAGCAGGGAGGATATTTAGCCATTTAGGGGCCCTATAGGCAAAGGATCGTTGTGCAAGGCTAGTCCTTCTACATGGTACATGGAGGGTGTTGTTGATAGCACTTCTGGTGTGATGTGGGGTGGGCACTAGTTGTAATATTGTCTGGAGCTCTGGAGGGGTTAGGCCAAGAAATGTCTTCTTACCCAGGAGGCAGACTTGGTACATTATTCTCTCATTAAGGGTGAGCCACCCAGTTTGGGCATAGAGGTTGCAGGTGTGGGTGAGCTTATCTGTGCCGAGGACCAATCCGCAGGCTTTATTCAGGACCATCTCGACTCTGTATAGTGAGATGTTGGAGGTGGCACTGTAGACAGGTTTTCCATAGTCGATGACTGATAGGACTGAGCTGTTAACAACAATGCCTATGGCTTTGGGTTTGATGGAGTTTTGGTGCCTATATAATATATCTAGTTTGTCATCAAGTATGACTCCAAGGTATCAGAAGGTGTTCACTTGTTCCAGGGGTTTCACCCTTCCTGTTGGTTACTAGAAGCTGGCTTGCTTTCCTTTTAGCCTATTTGCTTGAGAACAGCATAGCTTTTTTTTTTGTAATTGAGGAGCAGTTTATTGTGGTGAAACCACTCTTTCAGTTCACTAAAACTGTTTTGGATCTCATTGATAAGTGTATCCAGATGATTGTTGCTTGCGAAGACTATAAGACTATCATCTGCATAGAGCAGAATATTTGGTATGCAGGAGTCAAGGAGGGTGTTGAGGAACAGGTTAAAAATGAGGGGTCCCAGCAAGTAAATGGGCCTAAACCTGGGCAACTGGGTGTGGTCTCTGTCAGGATTAGGTATTAGGGGGATTAAAGCTTCCTGTAGTGTTGGGTCCAGGTCACCCCTTTCAAATGATTTGCACATGGTTGCCAGTGGATGGCTAGTTTATCTGCCATAACCTCATAAAAACTGATGAAAACTCATTTGGATCTGTAACTTTGTCTTGTGACAAAAACTTGATTGTACCAGATACCTAATTTTCTGTTATAGGGGCCCCTAGTTGGAAACCTCCAAACAACCACAGTGCGCTCGCTGCTCATTCAGCATTCCCAGGTGCCACCAGTCAATAAGATGTATGAGCTATGCACATGAAAAAGACAGTGAAAACTGGTAAACTGCTGAAAAATGTATTTAAATGCAGATATGCAAGCTGAAAACTAATTTCAAGTGGGAAAGTCAGTTCCTGTGAGAGTTGTGGGAAACTAGTTTTCTCTAAATATTCAGAAATATCCCTTTCTGTTTCCTTGTGAGTTTGTGTGTCCTGACAGATTGTTGCAAAATTCAGTACTCCTTGAAGGCCTTCACTATGTCCCTAGGCTTGGTTAAAGTTTGTCCCCTTTCCCCATAGAGATAGTTTTAATTATCCTGCTGGTCTTAGATGCAGCGCCAGCAGTTTCCCTGCTTTTTTGCCCTCATCCATACAGTTCATTTTTGATTGAAATATGGCATTCTCCTTCCCATCTCTGATAGTCGCAGCATATTTTGCCCGCGCACTATTTAGCTTAATCTACTTTTATTTAGAAGTGGACTGGTACAGCCTGATTTCTTATGTCTCGAAGAAAAGCTGCACATTCTGTTCTTTATGTTTTTTTTTTCTAGGCAGTTGTTAGCTTAAGTTCCCCCTTATAGTATATTTGCAGGCTGCCCATAATTGGTCTTGGTTTGCAGTGGACCCCCTCCTCCTGAAAGAAGTTAGTAGTGGTTTCTTGTAGGGTTGTCAGAACTCTCTGAGGTTCTGGGTTCTAGTTCTAGTCTAGAACTGAATGTTCTAGGGGTCTAATCTTTTTTAGAACTCTTTAGAACTCAAACCCAATTTTTTTTTAATTGTGCTGCCAATAATGAAGATAACAATGAAATACATGTGAGACTGAGGAGGACATGCTGTTAGTAATGAAGATAACAGTGAAATACATGTGAAATTGAGGATGAAAAGAATTAAAATCTGTTCAATTTAAGGGGAGAGTGAAATGATGATGTGTGATTTTGATATGACTATAGCTAGGTTTATCTATGGTTTCTTCTGTTTGCTAAAGCCTGCAACTTACAGGTGCTGACTGCTAACAGGGTCACCCACCACCCACCCATACGATAAGTTTTCCTGCTGCAGCTGCATTACAGTTCCTGAGTGAAAAAAAAGTGGTACATTTATGTACTCAGTTATATTCTCATCATCATGAAGTACAGGTATGAAAACAATTAACTGACATTAGCTAACCTCAGCTATTTGGTATTTGCTGCTGTTGCTTTTAAATAACTAAATCAAAAGTTTCTACATTTAAAAGAAACTTTGCACAACAAAGCCAAAGTACTGTACTGCAGCCAAAGCACGTGGAACTGGTGCACCACATAGTATGTCATAAGTGCAGTCAGTCAAGACATTAAAAAGAAATATATACCAAGCATTATTGTTGGCAAATTTAAATAATACATACAACTTTCGAAGGTTATGAGTAAATACACTAGTCATTCTTGCTGGCAAATAATGCATACAATTTTCTAGGATAAGGCATAAATAACCAACATTCTTGTTGGCAAATTAAAATGATACATACAACTTTCTCAGGTAATGCATCAGCTGGCCAGCTGCTATGTAAATAAAATCTATACTTCATTCACATAAATAAAAAACTGTTTTCCTCGCCTCATAATATGTCAAGGGATATTTAATGTAGCTGCAGCAGTTGGCATGTAATGTTTAAGGAATAGTATCTGTCAACCCCCTTAGGTGTCAAGTTGTCCCTATGTTAAAAACAAACACACTTTATGATTGGTCACATTCTGTAAAGACTGCTGATGTTGCTGGCTGTTTGGTTCTGATTTCTTTCTTCTATATAAAAGTGAAAAATAGATCATCCCTGGCCCATACTGGTTCACTACAAAGTTTGTTTGCAGTGTTGCACTCCCTGATCAACTTCATCTTTCCTGGCTGGAGTGGAAATACCACCACACAGTCTAGCCAATCACGATGCAGTGGGAGGAGAGAGAGGGGGGAGACCTTTGGGGGTGTCTTTGTATTGTTCAGGAGGTATGGATGGAATTAGAGTTGATCAAGGAAGGATTTGATTGGCATATTAATATTTACTTGTAGAAGAAAGTTGCTCTTTTAGGAAAACACACTGCTGCTGTAAGTGGTACTAAAAAGGAAGCAATGAAGCAGAAGGTAAGGAATCTAACAGTATGGGTTTGCATTTCAACTAGAAATAGTATGATACAAAAAGGGTTGACAGTGTCCCTTTCATGCAAATTTGGTCATGTTCCCACTGATCTTAACTTTTCCTGTTGAAAAAAAATATGCTAACTTTAGACCCTATCAAAGCAGTTTGCCACAGAAATGGTGAAAGTGTAGCTCGAGAGAGGAGAGACAGACAACACATTTCATCACAGTGTGTAAAGTTTCCTTTTTTTCCCAAAGAGACCTTGTCCTACACAATATTTACCAACCACCACTATCTGAGTTGTCACCATCAGCATCCACAACATCAATCACTTCAGGATCGTCTTGTACACTTTTGTATGGATATGAAAATGTTGCCTTATTAACTTTTAGGAATGTTAATGTGTGCACATTTTCTGTCAGGAACCTATTTCTGGTGTCTGTCACAATATTGCCAGTTGTACAAAACGTGTTCTGAAGAGACACTTGTTGCAGAACAACCAAGATATTTCAAGGCTTCATCATATGGCTCGGCCACATTAGCTTTTTCGATCTCCAGTATTCAGAAGGGCATGCATCAATAGGAATAAGTGGTTCTTGCAGGTAACTGTCTACCACGTTGGACAGAGAATGCTCAGAAGAAGAAACAGGGTAAGATGGTATGGCAGTAGTTTGTGAAAGGTTTTGCCACATATTTATCTTGCTACTAAAGGTGGAAGTGGGAGTTGTGGAAAAAGTACTGCTCACTTTTGGTGACTTTTCCTGTTCTGTATCTTCATGAAGATGGACCTGCACATTGTGGAGATGACAAGTTGAGGCACTGGGTCAGAATAGCACCAACAAGAGTGCCATTGGCAAGAAGGGTGTGGAAGAAATAGCGCCAATATTCTTTTGTGGAGGGGGCTGTGCCCCCCACACTCCCCCAATAAGGATTCTCATCCGGGGGCAGATCACGGGCAAGAAAAATATATATGGGGCTGTGGAATACTGTTTCCATGGCCCCTCTCACCAGTGTTAAAGTCCCAATCAGCAAAATGTTTTGGAGACCATGATTAGAACCCTGGTCTCCACTGTTGCCTGGCTGAGTTGCTCTATGCCCCAGCCCTCCACACCATGGGAGCAGCTTGGCTGGGCTCCTGGATTCTGCTGTCCTTATCCATATAGCAGTACCATGGACAGCGACCAGTGGAGTGCATATGGCTAGCACTGTAAATCCCTACTCGCTGTCCCTGGTAGCACTATATGGACTAGCGTTCTCTTAACTGGTGCTGTAAATGTAGCGCTCATCTAACCAGGTACCAACAAACTGAAGCCCAAGCTGCTGTGTGTGTCTGTGTGTGACTCCTGCGACTGCTGTAAGTCATCTAGCATCAGAAATTTGTAGTGCTCTACAGCATCTGTTTTTGGAAGACGTACAGCCTTGAACCTGGGATCTAAGAGAGTTGCAAATATGTAGTGTTTTGATTTTGTCATTGCAACTAATGTGTCATCATTTTGGAAGTGCTTGCACATTCTCTTTACAAGATTTCTGTGATACTGCCAACATGTCTCATCTTCAGATCCGTCTCTATCTGTAGAGTCAGAACACTCAGATGATGTGAAATCAGCATTATGAGTGGGATAACCTGACTCAGAGATGCACCTTCTGAAGACATGTACCATGTAGCTGTCTTAATAGGAGCTAGGATGCAGCACAGTGTCTCCATTAATTTTCATTGCAGCACAGAAAGCATAATGCCATCACCAATAATGTAATTGGAGCCATATTCATGTACAGCTTGCTTTTGTTGCAAGAGGCGCTGCAGCATATAAAGAGTTGAGTTCCACCGAGTGGAAATATTTTGAATCGGCTTTTGCTGGGGCAGCTTGTGTTTCTTTTGCAGTTCGGATAATATTCATATGGCCTTGGTTGAATGTGAAAAGTGAGTCAGAATTTTTTTGCAAACAGCAATCATGCCATCAACTTGTGCTTCATTGTTCAGGATCCCAGTGACAATTAAATGTAAGGAATGTGCAAAGCAAGAAGCATGAATGAACCCTCCGTCCTGTACTGCTTTCAAAATTTTGGCTCCATTGTCACCTACTATAAAGCCACATCTTAGACTGTGAGAATAAATCCAGTCATTAAGGAGCTCACATACAGTAGTACTTGCAAGATATTTGTGGCTGTATGACTTTGCACCAACTTTTTTTATATGCAGTAACACCATCATTTGGGGTATGTTTGTTTTAGAAGAAGCACAAGAAAAACTGACCCAATAAGCAGTAAGGGACATATAAGATATATTCTGACTGCTGGTCCACATATGTGTTGTGACATGAATAACCCTGCCCTCTGCAGTTTTAAGTGCAAGCATCACTGTCACTTTTAATGCCTGATGAATGTTTATTATTTCTACATAGGCAAAGTACCTTCGATGAGGAACATTGTAATGAGACTCTGCAATTTTCATGGCCTCCCTAAAATCCTCATGATCTATTAAAGTGTATGGGAGAAGGGCTCCAGCTAACAGTTCCCCAGTTTTGTGATTAAGATGATTCTGGATGATTTTTGGTAAAGGTATTCTTCATCTCAAATGCCTGAGACAATGTTAGCTGTTTACAAAATGTCCTTGCTGGTTTATTAGACACTGTGCCTTTTTTTTTAATTGTTTAACCAGGAGTGGCACACTACGCTGAAAGCTTTTTTACAGGTGTGACCTGGGAGCACAGGGAAGTTAAATGACTTACTCAGCGTCACACAGTATGCAAGTGATGGCTGTGAGATTCAAACTCAGGTCTCCAGAGTTGCAGCTCAGAGCCTTAAACCACTGCACTATACTGCCTCCCCATTGTTTATCCCATGGATGTTGGGGTGGTGGACTTGGACTTATGAATTCAGTGACATCCACACTTCAGAAGTGACAGACTTTGTTTGAGTGCTAGGAAGAGAATGAAAAACTGATTGTGCTTTTTCACCTGTCTGAGTAGAACACAGGATATCCTCCTTGGTGCTAGATGAGTGGGCAGGGACACTTGAGTTTTTTTTTTATTTTTATTGGATGTAGAAGTGGTAGATTCACTGTATATGTCCTCATTCCACCATCTCTGGATTTCTTCGCACTTGCACTGCCTGATTCTTTGTCAACAGACTTGCTCGTTTGACTTGGTTGAGGGACTGATGATACGTCACCAGTCACAACAGTGCTAGACTGAGACAAAGAGCTACTGTCTGTCTCAGAGACTGAGTCATTGTCACTCGCACTATTACTGCTAGTCACAGGGACTTTAACAGCATACCTTATGAAGCCTCTCCGTGTGACACCAGCAGCTGCACAAGTTTTCTTAAAAGGTCCCCCTTTACCATGGTTCCTCATTGCACTTTTGCTGTTTGTTGTATTTTTACCATGTGAAACATTTTGGTTATTTCTGCTAACAACAGGATTACCGCTACCACTAACACATGATCCACCACCAGCACCAGATTCTTCATCTGTGTTGTCAGCCATAATAGTACCAGTAGTATACACAACTCCTGTATTACAAAACAATGTGGTCTGTGATCACTGCAACTCAAAAATTTGGTTTTGTATGACACTGTGATGCAGTGGACTGGAAGCTGATTGAAGAATATGCCAGTTTGCAACTAAAGTTGGATCCTAGGTTCAAAGCTTACATAATGGATTGAGCATAGCCTTATGCAAAAAAGGGCAAGGCGAAATGTCAGGAACTGCAATTCTGAATCTGAATAAAAAAATAATTGTGCAGTACTACAAGAAATGGTCCATTTATTTTTGTATTATATTTCAGTATTTCTTGTTCTGTAATTTATTTTATGCAAGGTGATACCACACACTGACTGCTGAGTGGCACACGGTCAGTACATAATGGTACAGTCAAAGGGTACATAACAGGGTGATGGCCTGTAGTACACTATGTAGGAGTCACACACACACTGGGTACAGTGCAGCAGTCAAATGGCACACAGCAGGATGATGGACAGTACACCATGCAGGAGTGAAAGATACACTGGGTACAGTGCAACCATCAAATGGCACACAGCAGAATGATGGCCAGTAGTATGCTATGTAGGAGTCAAACACACACTGGGTACAGTGCAGCAGTCAAATGGCACACAGCAGGATGATGGCCAGGATGCCACATAGGAGACAGTCATGCAAGACAAAACACAGATTTTTTTTATTCAGTATGGGATTTTTCTCTCCCCCAAAATCCCACAAGAAAATATTTCTGGCATGTATTAAAGATACCACAGAAATGTATGCTTGGATGCACATGGTCACACACTGGGTAGGGTACAGTGTAGTCAAAGGGCACACAGCAGGATGCTGGACTGGCCACAGTACACCACAGGAGACAGAGTCACACAACACAGTGCAAGGGATTTTTCTGTCTCTCCTCCCAACAGGGAGATATATTTTTGGCATGTATTTATGGATACCATCACACAAGTGGCTGATGGGCTGCTCATGGTCACACACACTGGGTAGGGTACAATGCAGTCAAAGGACACACAACAGGATGATGGACTGGCCACAGTATGGCACAGGAGATGGAGTCACATGACACAGTAAAAGGAATTTTTCTGTCTTTCCTCGCAACAGGGCGATATATTTCTGGCATGTATTTAAGGATACCACACGGTTGCTGGGATGCACAGCACACACACATGGCCATACACTGGGTGCTACACACAGTCACACACTGGGTACAGTGCAGTCAAATTGCACACAACAGGATGATGGGCTGGCCAGTATGCCACATAGTAGGACTCTCACACTGGATACAGTGCAGCAAAGTGCACTCAACAGGATGATAGCCTAGAGACCCCCAAGGCTCCCAGTCAGTTTCACTACCAGTCCCTGTCCCTTCCCTGCTGTGCCTATGCCTACTCCCCTACTCTCTTCCCAACCACCCTGTCAATTAATGCCAGTGCCTGGCTGGCTGCTCCAATTTTGACACCCCTTTTCCTTTCTGTAATTTTTCTGCCACACATAGAAAAGATGCCCTGCCAGTGCCTGCCTACTGCTGCTCTCTAGTGTCTTCCAGTAACAAAAGGCACCAAAGTGCCAAACGAAGAGCAGAGCAGAACACACACATCTGCTGTGCTCCAATCCAGCTCTCTCTGCCCCGCTGATTTCCTGCTGTGCAACACAAAGTTTGAGACTGTCACATGATTCAACTACTGTACTTGTCTTGTCCCTCCTGAGTCCCTTCCTCCCAGCTGTTGGTCCATCCCTCCCAGTGCCATCACTGCACTATCAGAGACCAGACTCCTTCCCACCCATGGCAGGCAATGGCACAGTGGTAACATAGCACGTGCATGTAACTGGGGGAGAAAAAAAGTAATTCGAACCCTTTTGTGAACCTTCTAGTGTTCAAGTTCTAAATTAGAACTCGAACACCAGGGTTTGAGAAGGGTTCGAATCTTTTATGAACTAATTTTGTTAACCCTAGTTTCTTGTATCCTTAGAATGTCAATCAATCAATCTTTATTTAACCAGGTGAAACACCATTGAGATGAACACATTCGAAAGGTGGACCTTGACATAGTACAACACAATATAACAAAGTAATACAGTACAAAATTGCAATGATAGAAACATAATACAGTCAAGCAAGGACAACTAGTATAACATAATTACAACTGGTATATACAATATATACATAGCCAATACAGTACATAATTTCAGTAACAGACAAAATGAACAATCACAACAGATAAATACCATATGCGCATAGAAAAAAAACCCCATAAAGAAACAGTCAACGAAGAGGGGAAGGCTGAAATAGCAGAGAAAAGAGAGGGCAGGGGAAATGGGGAACAGTCTAAGGTGAGGCCCCAACCCTTAAGTCACAGATAAAAAATTATAGGAAGCAGTCACAAGACTCCTTGAAGGAGCGTACAGATAGCCTATAAAAGTGGACAGCTTTACTGTGAGGACTAACCTCAATGTTTTTTGCAATTTGTTCCATAAGGAAGAAAGAGCATGACTAAAAGATGACTGACAAAAACGTGACTTGGTTCTGCAATGTAAAGAGGAAGTTTCCCAGTAAGTGCTCTGAAGGTCTAGAAGGCTGCATTCTTTTGCCTTCTAAACTTAAGACATGACCATCCTACCAGCGAATACAGGGAGCAATGATGAGTTGAGAATGGTGCTCCAGTAATGAATCTTATCACCCGGTGGTAGAGTGCCTAGTTTGGCAAGCAAGAAATTAGGGCCGTGACCATAAAGGAAGACTCCGTAGTCTAACAGCAGTATAAAAGTGCTTTGAGCAAGCCTGGTTTTAACTTCCTGGGTGAGGAGGTGTTTAATTTGATAGAATAAACCAAGTCTCTGTTTAGGTTTTTTCGAGAGCTCCTCAATGTGGTCCACAAAGGATAGTTTATGATCTATCCAGAACCCTAGGTATTTGAATTTAGCCACAAAATCTAAGGGTTCACCTAGGAGAGTGGTGAGATGGGGAACTAAACCTAAGGTCCAAGGATTAGGCACATTAACATTCGGAGAGAAGAACACAGCCTTGCTTTTTTTTGCATTTCGTAAGAGCATTTGGCTCAGAAGATTTAGCTGTAAGTGACTGAACTCTGCTTGTAGGTCCTTGCTGGCCAGATCAGGGGTAGGTATGTCAATACTGAGGATGATATCATCCACAAAAAGATGTATGCTATCTTCTTTAATACCTGCGTCGATATTATTAATATAAAGTGCGAAAAGAAGAGGCCCCAGGAAGGACCCCTTTGGTATGCCTCTCTTGAGGTGCATTAGGGGAGATAGATCACCGTCTGCTTTGACCTGCTGGTAGCGACCCGAGAGGTAATTGAAGAACCACTTTAATGTGAGTGAGTCCAGGACAAAGTTCCTGAGGATAACCAAGAGCAAGTCACGGTCCACCATGTTGAATGCCTTACTTAAGTCAAAAAATAAGGCACACACATAATTTATGGCATCTTTGGCATTCTGCCTGTCATTTGCAACCTTAGCAAGAGCAGATATCATGCTGTGGCACAGCCTGAAGCCTGATTGAACTGGATTTAAGAGTTCAAATGTCTCCAGATATTGCCGAAGCTGGGTATTCACACTTTTCTTGAGCAACTTCGAGAGTACAGGAAACATAAACATAGAAACATAGAATTTGACGGCAGATAAGGACCGCTTGGCCCACCCAGTCTGCCCATTTCCCTACCTAATGGATAAGCTGCAGATCCTAGTTAACCAGCAGCCTACTTCTTTCTACCTCCACCCCCCAGAATTGCCTTATGACTGTCCCTTGCATGCTTGAATTCAACCACTGTTTTTGACTGCACAACCACCTCCGGAAGGCCGTTCCATGCATCCACAACCCTCTCTGTGAAAAAATACTTTCTTACATTACCTCTGAGCCACCCCCCCCATCTTCAAATTGTGCCCCTAGTTCTTGCACACCTCTTTTTTTGAAAGATGCTACCCTCTTGGACTTTGTTGATTTCCTTGAGGTACTTGAAAGTTTCTATCATGTCCCCCTCTCCCTCCTTTCCTCGAGGCTACAATATTAAGCTCCTTCAGTCCTCTTCATATGTCTTCCGTGCAGACCCTGCACCATTTTAGTTGCCCTCCTCTGGACAGCTTCCATCCTGTCTATGTCCTTGCGGAGATTGGGTCTCCAGAACTGCACACTGTACTCCAGATTGGGTCTGACCAGCTGTCTGTACAGAGGGATAACAACTTCCTGTTTTCTACTGGTGATGCCTCTCCCTATGCATCCCAGTATCCCCCAGCCCTCCTTACTGCCCTCTCACATTGCTTGCCCACCTTTAAGTCATCTGATATGACTACCCCCAGGTCCCTTTCCATTTTTGTTGTTGTCAGTATCTCACCCCCCATTGTGTACTCTTCCCCTGGGTTTTTGTTTCCTAGGTGCAATACCTTGCACTTCTTAGCATTGAATCTAAGCTGCCATACATTTGACCATTCCTCTAACATTGCCAAGTCCCTTCCCATCCTTTCCACCCCACCTTGTGCATCAACTCTGTTGTAGATCTTTGTGTTATCTGCAAAGAGACATACTTTTCCTTCCAGTCCCTCTGCAATGTCGCTTATAAAGACATTGAAGAGGACCGGTCCTAATACTGAACCCTGTGGTACCCCACTAGTAACCCCCCTTTCTTCAGAGTGGACTCCATTTACTATTACCCTCTGTGTCCTATTCTCCAGCCAATTTTTACCCAGGCTATCATCTTGGGACTCACTCCCAGGCTGGCTAACTTGTATATTAATCTTTTGTGTGGGACTGTGTCAAATGCCTTGCTAAAGTCTAGGTAGGCCATATCCACAGCCCCTCCCTGTTCTACTACTTTGGTCACCCTGTTAAAGAAATCAATTAGATTTATCTGAAATGACCTTCCTGCTGTGAATCCACGCTGCCTTGGGTCCTGTGCCCCTCTGGCCTTTAGGTACTCCACAATTATTTCCTTCAGAAGTTATTCCATCATTTTCCCTATCACTGAGGTCAAACTAACAGGTCTGTAGTTTCCTGCTTCTGTCCTGCTCCCATTTTTGTGAAGGGGAATCACATATGCCCTCCTCCAGTCCTCAGGTACCACTCCATCCTCCCATGATTTGTTAAAGAGGGTAGTCAGTGGTGCCACTAGTTCTACCCTTAGTTCTTTTAGAATTCTGGGATGAATCCCATCAGGCCCCATTGCTTTGTCCACCTTCAGTTTTAAGAGTTCTTTCAGAACCCTTTCTTCTGTAAATGGTCTGTATCAACTTCTGTATCCAGAGTGTTTCTATTGTTTGTTTTAGGTACCTCCTCCTCTTCATTTGTAAATACTGAGCAAAAATATTTGTTTAGTATCTCTGTCTTTTCACTGTCACCCTCTGCCCAGCCCCCTCCCCTTTATTAAGCCTCATTATTCCTCCCTTGGTCTTACTTCACTCCCTGATGTACCTAAAAGAGGTTTTTTCCCCCTTCTTAACTAAGTTGGCTATCTTTTCCTTGGTTCGGGCCTTTGCTGTTCTGACTGCCTTCCCAGCTTCCTTTTGCTTTAACTGATACAATTCTTTGTCCAATCACTCCTTGTACTTCCTAAATGCTTTCTTTTTCTCTTGAACCTTCACTGCCACTTCCTTTGAGAACCATAGTGGTTTCTTACATCGTTTTGTTTTGTTTATTTGCTTCACACAAGGCTTGTTACCTCTGTGATGGCAGTTTTATTATTCCCCATTGTTCTTCCACCCTCCTTCCTGCCCATCTGCTAGTGCATTCCTTAGGCACTCACCCATTTTGGCAAAGTCAGCCTCCTGAAGTCCAGTACTTTTGCCTTTGTATGGCTTGACTCTATTGCTGTGTTTATTGTGAACCATACTGTTTGATGGTCGCTAGTTCCCTGATGGCTACCCACTTCTACATCTGTGATCCTCTCTCCATCTCCATTTGAGAGAACCAGGTCTAAGATTGCTCCCTCTCGAGTGGGTTCCAATACTAGTTGTCTAAGGCATGCCTCCTGTAGGGCATCTAGAATAACCCCACTCTTAGAAGTGGCTGCTGCAACTGCACTCCAGTTAACATCTGGCATATTCAGATTACCCATCAGCAATATCTCCCCTTTTTCTGCCATTCTAAGTACACTTTCTATCATTTCCTTTTCCATTTCCTCCCCCTGAGAGGGGGGTCTGTATACAACCCCTGTGCGGATTGTGGTGCCATTGCCTGTCTCCAGATTGACCCACAGTGCTTCTTCTCCTCCCTGTTTACCCTTTTGTTTGGTTGCTTTGATTCCTTCCCTTATGTAGAAAGCTACTCCTCCTCCTCTTTTACCCTCCCTGTCCCTCCTGTAGATAGTGTATCCTGGTATGTTTACATCCCAGTCATGGTTCTGTGTGTACCATGTTTCTGTGACTGCCACGATATCCAGATGTTCCTCCTCCATCAAGGCCACTAATTCAGGAAGCTTGTTACCCAGACTATGGGCATTGGTACTCATTGCTCTCCATTTTTTGATGGCTTTTCCTTCTGTAGCAGCATCCCCCACTGACCTTTCTACCTTGGTCTTTTTCTCATTTAGTACCCTGTTTTGTAGGGGGAGGCTGGGATTTTCCTGCTGCTTATCAGTGCCTCCCCTTGACTAGTTTTAAAGCTGCCAATGAAGCATTTAAACCGATTGCCCAAAAGACTTGTTCCCTTCCTGGACAGATGCAGACCATCCTGCCAGTATAGGCTGGTGTCCCTCCAGGTGGAACCCCAGTCCCCAATGAAGCCAAACCCCTGTGCTCCACACCATTTTTTCAACCATTCATTAAACTGCATGGTGAAAAGTACCCTCGCCTCACCCATACCACTGACAGGCAGCACCTCTGTGAAGGATACTGTGTGTGCTACTTGTCTTAGGCTCCTCCTCAACACTACAAAGTCCATCTGCACCACTCTAATCTCATGATGAGCCAAGTCATTTGTCCCTAGCTGGACAATGACGTCCAGCTCAGACTCCCGTGCAACTGTTCTCGTTATCCTAAGGATGCGCTTCCTGTCCCTCCAAGCTATGGCACCAGGCAGGCGCCTTACTTCAGTTTTCCCTGCTCCCCCCAGTTCTATCCCCCTAATAATTGAGTCCCCCACCAGGAGCTGCTTCTTTTGCCTGTGGTGTCCTCTGCCTCTTTCCTGAGGGCCTCCCTTGTGACAGTTGTCTGCAACCTCCTTAGTCTCCTCTGCGGATGAATCCATAGGGGAACTATGCTCCCCCAGAATGGTATATGGATTGTGGAGTGGAACAACTGACTGGGTGTGCCTCTTTTCCACCACTCTTACCCTCCCTGAGCCCACTGTGGTCCAACTGCTGTGCTTTCTATGCAACCTCTGAGGTAGTGGTGGTGGCTCTGGTGCTCCCTGAATGGGGGAGGTTCCCTTACTACTGTCCAGTGCGGCCTGAAGACGGGCAACTTACTCCCTCAGGGCAGAGAGTTGTCTGCAAACAGGGCAGCATCTCAGCCTCCAGAAGGACTCCCGGAAGACTGCTGCCCCACAGCCATTACATTGTACTACTCCCCACATGTCTGTCTACCTTGATTTTTTTTATGTGTGTGTGTGTGTGTGTGTGTGTGTGTGTATGATTGGTTTGTTATATAGAAATATATATATTATATAATGTGTATGCTTATATTGTCAGTGCAGTGTGCTAGAGAGGATATGTCAGTGATATGCACCTTGCCTTCTTGAGGAAATGATGTCAGAACCCCAGGTATAAAGGAACTATTTCAGGGTGGGTGGGTGAGGGGTGGAAGGGTTTGGGCCTAAACTGTGCCCCCATGAAATAATCAGCTAAAAGCTCTGACCTATCGCTGCGAAGAGTGCCTTCCTGTCAGCAAGATGCCCTACATGACAATTTGACAGAGAAAATACCCTGCTAATCAAACAGAGAAAAATCCAAACATCCAAGTCAGACACAGGTAGACCTCCCCAGCCCCAAAACAGCCTGGTGGCTTGTGCTCTGAAAGCAGTCAGCCCCAAAACATGTCAGCTATGCACAAGGACAGACACAGTAAACAGTATTCAGTCCCTGTGGGTTTAAACTCTTCCTGCACTGAAATTCTTCACAATTGTAACAAAAGTAAAGCAAGGTCCACTTCCCTCTGTTGATTGAAAGACTTCCCTTTCTGATAATTCTAAGTTCCTTATTTCACCTTTCATTTAGAAGTATCCTCCACCTGATGAATATTAACTTTCCTAAGGAATCTGCTTCAAATCAAAGACAATTGTAAATTGTGAGGTTCACCTCCCTCTGCTGTAAGCACAACTCGCTTTCTTGCAAATCCTAACTCCAATGTTGCAGCTTCCAGCCAGAGTTAGCTTCACCTGAAGAATATTAGGTTAGGGAGCAGGGAAATAAACCTATAGTTATTAAGATCACTAGGATCACCAGATTGTAGTAGGGGAATGACATGTGTGGTTTTCAAAATTGAAGGGAGATCACCCTGAGTCAAAGATAGATTGAAAAGGTGAGTAATTGGGGCAGCTAGTACATGGTAGCTGATTTCCAAAAAGAAAGGATCAATTAGATCAGCACCTGCGTTCTTCCTGATGTCCAATTCTAGGAGTAGGTCCTCTACTTGCTTCAATGAGACAGGGCTAAAGGTGAAGGATGCCTGGGGCACTGGGGCATCCATTACTGTATCTACCGGGTCCTGGGTACAGAGCTGGGTATGAAGACTATTAGCGGGAGATGAGTCAAATGCAAGCCCGGCTGTTGCAAAATGGTTCTTGAGTAGGTCGAGGATCAGTTGTTTGTGAGTAGTGGTGGTGCCAGTGGAAGAAATATTTAAGAGAAGAGAGTTTGCGCAGAGCAGCACACAATATCCCTTAGCATTTTCCAAAACTTAGCCGAACACTTGGTAGAAGCATCTAATTCGGTATGAAAGTATCTGACTTTTTCTGCTCTGAAAAGTTTCATGCACTGATTCCTAGCTACCCTGAATGCTGACCAGTCTGTGGGAAGTTTGGTTTTATGGGCTCTTTTCCAGAGAACGTCCCTATTAAGGAGAGCAGTCTTCCGAGCAGCCGTGAACCAAGGGTTTGATTTTTTCTTTGTACGAACATTTACTAGGGGAGCATGCCAATCAATGCCATGATGGACAATATGACTGAAGATGTCATATGCATCATTTACAGTACGTGACAAGTAAAACTCTTGCTAGTTCGAGTACTGGAGGTCAGATAGGAAAGCATGGTAGTCAACGTTGCCTTTATCTTTTGAAGACATATCTGGAAGTCAAAGCAGGTTTAGCTGCTAACCTGACACATGCTATGGAGCAATGGTCACTGATGTCATTAAAAAGACACCTGAATGAGTAAAGATGTCGGGTTTGTTCACAAGAATGAAGTCGATCAGACTGCTATTTGCTGGATTTTTCTTATTAGTATGGGTGGCTTCTGTGATGAGTTGTGCAAGCCTGAAGTAATCACATACATTTTTTAGAGGTCTGGATGAATCCGTAAACTAATCGAGGTTTAGGCCACCCATAATAATAACCTCAGATGGAGGTGTTTCAAGTGCATTACTCAGGTGGTACAGCACCTTAAGCCCTGCCAAAGGCAGTCTATAGCTGCCTATAAAATAGAATGTATCACTTTGTTTTGAAGATGTGGTTATTAATTCACCATTACTTGTCAATATATGTATTGTTTGTAGGACGCAGAAACATAGAATCTGATGGCAGATAAGGACCGCTTGGTCCACCTAGTCTGCCCATTTCCCCACCTAACAGATAAGCTGCAGATCCTAGTTGACCAACAGCCTACTTCCTCCTACTCCCCACTAGAATTGCCTTATGTCTGTCCCATGCATTCTTGAATTCCCACACTGTTTTTGACTCTACAACCTCCTCAGGAAGGCTGTTCCATGCATCTACAACCCTCTCTGTGAAGAAATAATTCCTCACATTACCTCTGAGCCATCCCCCCCTGTCTTCAAATTGTGCCCCCTTGTTCTTGCACATCTCTTTTTCTGAAAGATGCTACCCTCTTGGACTTTGTTGATTCCCTTGAGGTATTTGAAAGTTTCTGTCACATCTCCCCTCTCCCTCCTTTCCTTGAGGCTATACATCTTAAGCTCCTTTAATCTTTTTTCATATGTCTTCTGGTGCAGACCCTGCACCATTTTGGTTGCCCTCCTCTGGACAGCCTCAACCCTGTCTATGTCTTTGTGGAGATAGGGTCTCCAGAACTGTACACAGTACTCCAGATGAGGTCTTACCAACTGTCTGTACACAGGACCAACAGCTTCCTGTTTTCTACTGGTGATGTCTCTCCCTATGCATCCCAGTATTCCCCCAGCCCTCCTTACTGCCTTCTCACATTGCTGGTCCACCTTTAGGTCATCTGATATGACTACCCCCAGGTCCCTTTCCATTTTTGTTTTTGTCAGTATCTCACCCCCCATTGTGTACTCTTCCCCTGGGTTTTTTGTTTCCTAGGTGCATTACTTTGCACTTCTTTGCATTGAATCTAAGCTGCCATACATTTGACCATTCCTCCAACCCTGCCAAGTCCCTTTTCATCCTTTCCACCCACCCTGCATATCAACCCTGTTGCAGATCTTCGTGTCATCTCCAAAGAGACATACTTTTCCTTCATGTCACTTATAAAGACATTAAAAAGGACCGTCCACAGTACTGAACCCTGCAGTACCCCACTAGTAATCCCCCTTTATTCACTGTGGACTCCATTTACTGTTACCCTCTGTGTCCTGTTGTCCAGCTAGAGTTTTACCCAGGCTACCACCCTGGGACCCACTCCCAGGCTGGCTAATTCATTTATTAATCTTTTGTGTGGGACTGTGTCAAATGCCTTGCTAAAGTTAGGTAGGCCATGTCCACAGCCCCTGCCATGTCTACTACTTTGGTTACCCTGTCAAAGAAATCAATTAGATTTATCTGAAATGACCTTCCTGCTGTGAATCCATGCTGCCTTGGGTCCTGTGCCCCACTGGCCTCTAGGTACTCAACAATTCTTTCCTTTAGAAGTGATTCAATAATTTTCCCTACTACTGAGGTCAAACTGACAGGTCTGTAGTTTCCTGCCTCTGTCTTGCTCCCACTTTTGTGAAGGGGAATCACAATCACCCTCCTCCAGTCCTCAGGTGCCACATGATCCTCCCATGATTTATTAAAAAGGGTAGTCAGTGGCGTTACTAGTTCTTCCCTTAGTTCTTTTAGAATTCTGGGGTGAATCCTATCAGGCCCCATTGCTTTATCCACCTTCAGTTTTAAGAGTTCTTTCAGAACCCTTTCTTCTGTGAAAGAACTAATATCAACCCCTCTATCCAGAGTGCTTCTATTGTTTGGATTAGGCATCTCCCCCTGCTCTTCCATTGTGAATACTGAGCAGAAGTATTCATTAAGTATCCCTGCTTTTTCACTGTCGCTCTCTGCCCAACCACCTTCCTCTCTATTCAGCCTCACTATCCCTGCCTTAGTCTTTCTTTGCTCCCTAATGTACCTATAAAAGGTTTTATCCTCCTTCTTAACTGAGTTGGCTATCTTTTCCTCGGTTTGGGCCTTTGCTATTCTGACTGTGTGTGAGTTGTACCGGGGCATGGTCAGAATGAGCGACACTGGTTATTTCAGAGGCTGTAATCATGAGGAGTAAGGAGTGACTAATCATAAAGTTATCAAGCCTTGGCAATGAATTATGTGGAGGTAAGTGGTAAGTGTATGAGTAGTCACGTGTATTTGTGTGTCAAATCCCCCATACATCCACTAGCCTCAGGGAATCTTGCATTTTCAGATGGGCGTCTCTGTCCAGGTTTGAGACCCCTCCTTGTGGTACCGGATCTGTCTAACTGTGCATTAAGAACCATATTCCAGTCACCAGTAAATACCATTGGGAGGTGGTTGAAAACCCCTAGTATGTTCAGTATTGCTGTGAAGAAAGTGGGATGATCTACTTTTGGTCTGTATATTCATCCTAAGACTAGCTCTGTGGACCCTAGCCTACCTCTGAGAAAAATGTATCTCCTTTCCTCATCTGCTACCTGTCATTCCAGCTGGAAGGGTGTATTATGGTTGATTAGGATAGCCATGTCAGTCTTTCTGTTGCTTCTTCCAGTGCCAAAGGCTTGACCCACCCATACCCTACAATACAGAGAAACTTGGATGGACACAGCATGGATCTCCAGCAGGAATACAATGTTTGGACCTAATGTTGTAAGGTGCCATATTATTTGCACTCTCTTCTTTTTTATTTGCCCCCCTTTGATGTTTCATTTGGTGTAGCATATTCTAAAACCATCCCTGTATGTTTTTGTTTGTTCATCCATCTTGATTATGCTATTTCTTTGGGTCTTTAGTCTAATGTCTCCTGTTTCCAAACTGTAGTGCAGCATCCTGTGTTGACTGTGGGCAGGCAACTGCTTTCAAGTAAGCCTTATTTAAGTACTGTAAGTATCCATTTCAGCAGTATGTGAACAGACAACATTCTATTAAGACAAACAAGTAACAAACAGTGAGCTGAGAATAACTGTAAACATTTATAAACACGTGGTAGAGACTTGCTTCTTACTTTGTTATATAAACAAACTGTCCTTCTCATTCCCTCATGCTGCAGGGGTGGAGCAGGGAGAGGAAAATCTTAATGTGAAATCCTTCTATCACAGACCAGGCATTGGTCCATACTGGACTGTTCTGAGGCATTCCTTTATGGCTCAACAGCAACCCTAGAAAATGAACAAATGTACCATAAGAGATGAGCATGTGCTCCAGTTTGTGAGGTCCCCTGAGTGGGTGAGAGGTAACCGCATTCTCATTACTGGGTGCATAAATTCACCCAGACTTTATCTATGGGTGTCATTAAGCTGTACAGCTTGTGAAATTATAAGAACTGGTTTCCATGTCCACTCTAGGTGACAAATTATGAATGCTTCAGGTGGTTGCTAAATGCCCAGTTCTGCAGACTCTTATTAATATACCTCTCCTGTGAATGGAAGAAAACATTACAATGGCAGAAAGAATATTATTTGAAGGTGTGTGCATTGTACAATGGTAAAATAAAAAGAGAAATGTGTCTCAATATTGCCAGTCATTGTGCGGGCAGAATTCTAACTGCCATCAAGTATTTTGGATTCCACTGGGTGTGTATACCATGGTATAGTATGTGGGAAAGTCTTTTGTGCTAGACAGTCTGGTGAGAAGGGTGACACCTTGAGGTATATTTCACTGCCAGAATGGAGCTAACAGTCTTACCTTCTAGGACCATGTCAAGTACTGTCAGTGTGAGTCCCCTTCTGTAGCCCTTCTTGTTAAGCACGCCAATCTCTACAGGATGCAGAAGAGGGAACAGTGGTGACATCGTTTCCATGGTTGGAAGGAGTGTGAGCTGCCAGTCCATCATGGATCCAAATAGTCTGTAGGTGTACAATGCGAACCCACACAGTCAGATCCTAAAGGTAGACTGAATCTCTGTACCCGCATCAATCCAGGCAGCTAAGGGATCCATCTTGGGTACTGGTATTCACAAAATGGCTGTTGCCTTCTGTTAATTGGATAGAAGGAACCAGGTTGAGTCACCAATATTTTGTTCCCTATGGAAACAGTTGTTCTTACAATCTAGTGCCTCTGGAGCAGTCTTACACAGGTTGATAGGGATTGTTAGGGCACATCCAGTTGGTAAGACTGTATTCATTTGGTTGCTACACCATGGTAGGAAGGGGTTGCTAGACAAGAAAGGGCACAAGCTTAAGAATTCCCCTGGCTCCCATACTTGACATAAGCACTGCCATCTTTGACTTACATTTGCCTCCATAGTTGGACCGTTCCAAACCACCCATACTGGGGTCCCTCATACCTGCATTCTATTTTTTTTTTTTTACACACTAGCACTTCATTAGGCAAGCAATGTTCCGCTGGTGTGCTGACCATAAGGATATGGTTCTTGAAATCCTTTTTTGGAACTTCACAACTCCAGAGATGGCACATACCGGATTAGTTGGCAAAGTCAATTCTGCTCTGTCCAGTAGTGTGTGCAGACTTAATGAACAAGGAAGGGGGGGGGGCAAATCTTCACAAAGCTAAGGGGTGTCTGTGGGCATGCCCTCCCAGGAAATGTTTTGAAATATCACTGTAAATGGTGCATTTTCCTGCATTTTACAGCTAAGTAAAATATATTACAGCTGACCAGGATGAAAAATTCTGTGATAAGGATGATACTATTTCCTGCAAGGATTTTTTAAAAATGTACTTGTTTATGAAATTGCATTCTTTGCTTCTTTTGTAAAGTTTTTTGTTTCTTACACTCTCCATTTCTTTTACACTCTCTGTGAAACACAGCCCCAGCTCACACTTAATCCCATTGCTAATTACTTGCTTCTTCCATCACCACCACCCTACGATTTGTTGCCAGCCCACTACCTGCAAGGCACCCATAATACCGAAATCGCAAGAAGTGAACAAGCAAAGTAATTTAGACAAAGGATTATTATCATGCGAGCTACCACACTGATATGAACAGAGGCAAAAAAGAGACACACCAGCAGTGCACTAGAGCAGCAAGCAATGAAAACAGAGAGGAGGGGACACAGTCCACTACTGCCGAGAGGCCAGATGGCATCCATATAAAAACACAAATTCTGCTGCAGACATTGTATTTTTATATGGGCGACACTTTTTATGTTTAATTTACCCCTCTGCAGTAGTGGACTGGGCCCCCTCTGTTTTTGTTGCTTGCTGCTCTGAGACTAAAAGGTTGTACTGTAATGCTAAATTAAACAAACAGGGACAATGAATAAAATAGCATGCATGCAGCACAAATCCCCAAAGCCATCTTCTTGTACAGTAACAGAAATTGTCTGCCACTGGTGTTGAGACTCAGTCCAGTGATTGGAATGGATGGAGCACCCTGTGTTAGGAGGATGATCAAATTATTACAGCTTTCCCAAATGCCAGTGCCACTGGGTCCACTCCATGGAGGATTGCTCTGCTCATCTCAACATTCTCAGACCCAACCCTCATGGTGAGTGTGTGTGTGTGTGAGTGACTGACCGGCAATATCCTCTGTGTGTGATGAGTTGGGTCACTCTATTATCAAATCATCATCAGCGGATCTGCCCCACATGGCACACTGATTACACAGAATGCTCTCCTGCTCCCACACAGACCCCAGTCATGGCCATGTCTGGCCAACACCTGAATTAAAAAAAAATTATTAAACTTTGGTTGAAGGATGACTTTTAATGGGAGGGGGCGCTATGGTCCAGACACCAGACCACCCCAGCTAGCCATTAGTTACTACAGTCAGTGGCTGCACCTTTTCTTTGAAAGCCTCTTTCATCAGGATATGCCTGGGCAGTGCTCTTACTCATTGTCTGGCTTTCATCTCTGTGCAAAATTCAGCCAGCTGTTCAAATGACATTAATACCAACATACATTCCAGTCCATTCCAGTCCCCAGGCACATGAGTGCCAATGTGTCTATAGGAGCTCTCACCACCACGACTTTCAGGGTGAACTTATTTCATGCTTTAACCTATCCCGGGTAAGGTGGTTCTTGCCACTGAATCCTCACAAATCCCAGATTTCTGGCCTGCATGTAGCGATATTCTGACATCTCAGAATAATCTTAAATCTTGCCAATCTGTGAGCCCCCTTTTAGGTTATATATTTGTAACCTAGGCCTTTTCCTTAAATACAGACTTCTAAAGGGCTACTGAATACGGCCCATCATTTGCACATGAAGTTTTTACCAGGTCATAATATCTCACCTGTCACATCCCAGGTAGTGCATTATCATGCAATTAAAAAGCTATTATACTAATTTTCATTGAGTCATTAAATGCTTTTTTCCCCCTGCATGTACCATACAGCCACCCCCTCCCACTGGGCTTAAATTGTTCCATTCTTGGTACTCCCAGCTGATAAAAGATTGTGTGCATATAAATGTGCATGTATACTGAATTATATTCTAGTAACAAGGTAGATTATTCTCAGATGTCAGTTATATAATACTACATGCAAGCCAGAAGTCCATAGATTTCACCCCCCCCCCCATCAAAAATGTTTTTGAGATTAGTAAATTGAAAATCAGTGATGGATGGGCTAAGAACAACTGGAAGCATACTGACATAGTAGGTCCTTTTTCTGACATATTCCTCCTTTTTTCCCTTTAATTCCCAGGGCCTCATCTCCCTCCCAGACTATGGCTTTCTGTTTTAACTGTGGACTGAGAAAGTCACTGTTGGACCATATAATATAGACAGCCATAATGTTTTAATTATTTTCCCTTTTCCCCCCGGCCAAATTTCATTCCGGGGCTCTCTCTACCTTGGTTTCTTCTTCCTCTGGCTTACAGACTAAGCACTGCCTTTGTGTAA
This sequence comes from Neoceratodus forsteri, assembly GCA_016271365.2. NCBI lineage: Eukaryota > Metazoa > Chordata > Ceratodontiformes > Ceratodontidae > Neoceratodus > Neoceratodus forsteri. The sequence goes on along the minus strand of CM057456.1, from coordinate 1,169,206,619 downwards.
CGTTAAACCACATGATTGGAATTGCCGCTGCCCACCTCATACAATGGACACAGTGATTCAGGCACGTCTTTCTAGCACTGTAGCAAGCTTGGGGACAACTGGAGGAGCTTTTCAGTCTGCCCCAGCCATGATGAACCTAGTAGCTGCAGGGACGAGTGACACATTCAGTCAATAGACAGATTTAATTTTTAAGCAACCACCTAGTCTGCGAGTAAAAGAGTAGCAGCTGCATTGAATCAGACTGCCACTACAAGATCTTTCTCACACAACTGATGCAGGAAACTGGCTCAGTCATCATGGAGTCTGCGCTCTGGCTGCAGACAACCATGTGACCTACCCCTGTACAGTCATCTGACCACAGACTTGTCGATTCATTGGAGGCTCCTTGTCTGTGTCTGGTGGGAGGGTGGGGCTGATTTGAATATTCATAAGCTGACACCCACCTCCCATCATGCTAGTGCTGTGGCACTTCAAAATACAGTTGCTCAGCACGGAGGCACCGCTATGAGTGAAGAGTGTTGGGGGATGAATTGGATTAAAAGGCAAAGCAGCAGCAAGAGGAGGTCTGGCAAGCAAGCAGGGAGAGGGATTACATTAAAAGAAGGCTAAACAGTTCGAAAGCGGGGGGTGGGGTCTGTGCACCCAGGACCCCCCCCCCCGCCTATGCCTATGAATCCAGTCAATCCAAGGGCTGCAATTCTAAATTTAGCTTGTCAATGAAGCATTTAATAGTCACCTGAGACCCACTATCAGACATGGGCTGGCACTCAGTCTCTCAATGGTTCATGTTAACTTCAGATGAGGGTCCCACCAGTTCTTTGGGCACTTGATGTGAGTTGTTGTTGACTGCACAGTTGACGTGGTGCAACTTTCAACATCGAGGATTCCAGTGCACTCATTTACTGGGCCCCTTTGAAGTTTCATTGTTTCATGACTCCCTTTCTGAACTGGTTGTTCTCTTTTCTCACAATCTCTGTGAGGCAAACCTCTCTGCAGGTGTCCATCTTTCTCATAGTCATAGCAGACGATCCCCTCTACTTATTTGATTTTGTGGCAACCCATCTGAGGTTTTTTGTCCTTACACTCTTCCTTGGGGTGATTCCTGCTTGGCATTATAATGGGATCCAGCACCACAGCAGGTCCTGACTCAGTGGGTCCCCCCAACAAAGTAGTCTGTCTGGCTGTGAGTGGCAGTGCTGGTCTGGAGCTCTAACACCATCTTCGTTAATTGATCTATCTGCACTTGCAGATCATTGATACATGGCCCACTCAAGGCTTAGTTGTCGTATTCAGACATGACACTGCAGGCCACCCCCTAAGGCATTTCTTCCTCTTACTACTGTATCTCTTGCATGAGTTCTCCATATGGGGGTAACTGGACCATTCAGTCACTCAGATGCAGATTGGTCAGTATCTGGTCAGGGCACATAGCTCCTTGCAATACCTGCTTGGCTCAGACATGGTCCTTGCCCCCAGCTGACAAGCTTATTTCTAGTAACCACTTTTGTCATCATATCAGGAAGCCCGATAGTCTCCGGCATGGGGTCATAATGTCGCAAGACATTATGCCGCATGGAAAAATCACGCTGCCGATACAGTGCGATTTCTTCCATGCGGCATAAGTCTTTTTTTCACCAGGGGTCTCCACACCCCACACACCCCTATTACAGGGGACTATGCCCCCCGTACCCCCCCAATAAGGATTCTCAACTCTGGTGGGGGGGTTCAACATGAAACTGCACAAAAGTAGGGAAAAATAAAGGTTTCTGGGACCAGGAATCAAACCCAGTCCCAAAAGCAACAGCTGGGTTTTTTGCTGCAATGGCTCAGTCCATTGAGTCACTGCAGCTGCTCGGTGGAACCCCATCCCAGCAGAGGTCTTATCCTCTGCCTGGGTTATTGTGAGTGGTACAATACTGCATACAGTGGTATTAGCGGTATTGCACCATTCGCTTTCTACTACAGTGCTGTTCCAGGTTAGCTCTAATGTCATACGCTATAAATTGTATGAAATTATGACCTGGTAGGTAGCCGCTCTGCCTTGTTCTGTTACACCAATGTCAACTTTCCCAACACTCACCCAGGCTTCTGCACACTCCAAGATATATCTTCCAGCATAGATAGTCAAGAGGGGCAGCATTAGGTTGGGCTACCTTCAGGGCTTAAATAGAGTCCGGTGCTAGCCCTCAAAATTCTTGTCTTTTTCTTGTCATCCAAACACGTCAGGTTCTGTACCATTTGGATGGCCTGTTCTATCCATCTATTAAAGGCCCCCTCCCTCCACTAGTGGTAGGCTTGATTTCTGAGAATGTTCTCACTCAAAGATACTCTTTTGTACTCCCTTTGTGGCTTCTAGGCCTTCTTCATTAAGATTCCCACTACATGGAGTCATGACTGCTTATGTCACTGCACTCCCACTAGACACCAGAAATGCTTGCAGCTTCTGCAAGTCTTCTCCTCACTGGCAAACAAGCTCTTCACCTTCAGTGTCAAGTACTCTGTGTGAGGCTAGTAAAGGATAGTATTTGTCCTTGGGGTGCTCCCCTTGCTGAGTAGATGCCACACTTTCTTGGTACCATCTGGGATAAAAGTAGCTGGCTGCTACAGTGGCGATATATCCTTGTCATTCCATGTTTGTCATTCAAGGGATATACTCTGATTCCAGATATATGCCCAGTTCTGGCCCATTGACCCCCCATCTCCCCTGGGTCCAATGCCACCCCAGATGTCTCCAACAAGTTCTCCTTCATTGTGGGGGTTCCTGGGGAGGACCTTCTTCCCATCAAGGCAACCCACTCTGTGGGCTAGGATCTAGTGTCAGGCAGGCACTAGGATCCAGGAGAATTCAGGAACCCAGGCCATCATATAGAGGTTACATGAGTTTTCTCCCTGATTTTCTCCATGCCCTCCCTTCTACCCTTAGCATAGCATAGCCCCTTCAGGCCTTGGATGCCTGCAGCAATGTTCTGTGGAGGGAGCAAGATACCACGGCTCACCACAGGGTCATTGCAGCACCAGGTGCTCAGAGCCATTCCTCCCCATCTGCAGTGCACTGGTAAGTGGCAGCTGCTGTTGTCAGGTCTGCCTCCTGACACACCATGCTGAGCTAACTCTCGAACTTAGGTCACCTGTACGGCAGTGCGATGCACTGCTGCTTTTCAATTGGGGCAGGCTTATATCCTTGTCACACCTGAATGTAACAATTACAGTTTTATTGGCTACATTATAGTTCTGATATTGGATGTTTAGTCTCCCTGTCTCTTTAAATTCTTTTAGCAACACTCTCATCATGACCTCCCACGGTGTTCTTTGGGGATATTGTGATCATCAGCCTTCTTTTAGGGTCCAAACCCTGAATATAACACCATCCTTTGACATTCAGAAATGCCATTTTGACTTTCACATTTTTTAGAGGGGGTCCCAAATTGTTCCTGACTTGTACAGGGGCCCTTGGGGGTGAGCAGTTGGTAAACAGGAGATCCCAGTGGTGTGAGGAGAATGTGCTATTGGGTTGTCATAGATGATAGTACACTGCCCCCACTTTATGGGCTCAAATAAGATTGAGGGAACCAAGAGCAATAACTTCTGTGAGGATTTGTTATCTGTTGTAGCCCCAAATCTGTGGCCCTGTCTAATTCATGGAAGTTGGTGTTGCAAGATCTGTAGGCTCTATTGTGGTGGTCCTATGCCTACCCTGTGGCTCAGTACTCGTTACTTGGTCTCTGCAGTCCAGGCTGGATGTACCCACTCATATTATGCAGACTTCTGGCACACCATTGATGGCTCTTTTTGCTCTCCTCTATGGGTCACTCTCTATTGCACCTACACAGATAGCTGGACTCTAGTTCCATCAGTCTCTCAGTGGTGGTCAGGTGAATCCCAGCCTCACAAGCACACCTCAAGGCAACTCTCACCATAGTCAACCACCTGGCTGTTATGGCTGAAGTGGTGGTTCCCAGGCCTCTCTGGCTGCATTGCAGATGCAGATCCCTCAGGTCTGATTGGAAAAAGTCTCCCTGGATGCACACTGAAGCTGAGCTGCATGGCAGTTTACCCTTACAGGTTGAATCCTTCAGTTGTAGAGAGCAGACTATCTCTCTCGGATGTGTTGCTGATAGCAGACCTCCTCCTTTGCAGATGTATAAGCACATTTGTCCCTTCAAAGTCCATGTGCAGCTGCTCTCTTACTTTTGCGGACAGGTATGCTCTCCATCTCTGTCTCTTGCATACTCAAGAGTGACTCAGAGTAGACTGAGAATATTCTGGAAAATTGCTGAACCTCCCAATTGGTCAGCTCCTTCTGTCAGTCATTTGGAAGGGGCTGTCTGACTACCCCTTGATGGTTGATTCTTCATCTGAGTCCTGGGCAAATAAAAGAAGTCCTCTAGTGTCCCCAAAGGTCTTTTGGTTCCATTTCAGACTTTTGGAGCCTGATTGGCTGATGGCTTGTCCTCTTAGTGTGTTGTCTTGTCCTCCAGGGGTCAGAGATCATCAAGATGGCCGCCCTATAGCTTTTTTATGGACACTGGCCCAAAGGGCTCTTTCCCTTAAAACAATTATTTTGCTCCATTTGGTGTCCCGCATTGGTGTGCTGGTATTCTGGTCAATTGGTATTCTTGATCAGAGGAAGTCCTTACTATCTATAAGCTCTGATCCCATCCCTCTCATTGGCTGCTGGTGGCTATGCAGTAGCACAGCTGCAAGTTGTATCGCACTGGCTTTGCTATAGATTTCTTCCCTTCTCTCCTACTCTCACATGGTCCATGCTGCCAGTCCAAGTCAGGAGCTGAAGAGAGCAACATGAAAAGCCAGTCTGGTGGCTGGAGCTCCATGGAGCCCAAAAGATAAGCCCCACACTTTATGGTGATACATACTATACGTGTTAATTGACACACTCACTCTCTCTGTTGTATTAGAAATATTTATTTGTATAATCCGACTGGGATTTCATTGCTGAATTAACTGACAGTAAGTGTTTCACAGTAAGATCCAATAAAAGGAATAAAAAACAGAATGTGTGCCATTCAATTATTTGTGGCTTCTGCTATGTTTTTGCAGTAGTAAATAGGGATTTTATATTTTACTAAATTCTCAAAAAGCTCTCTTCTCAAAGATTTGTGCCATAAGCATACATTGGAAAAACTCCTTTGAGATCAGGTCGCTAAGCTGCAAAGCTTATCACTACCAGCTTTGTAAGCTTTATTAACTACAGCAGAAAAATCATAAGGAATTTAATATATGAAAGTGATCTTCAAGGCATCATTAATGAATTTGCCATATTCAGTGGTTCAAAGCATATAGTACAGTACGTAAATATGCAAAATGAAAAAGCACAGAGAAAATACTTTTGTTTTTTATGTGGTGATGGTTTTGTTTTTCCATATACCATTGGCGTTCCCTTTTTTCCTGTTTCTTCTTTTAATTCCCCCTATCCCCCACCACACTGTTGGGCACCATCTTGACTGCACCCTTCCTCTGGCCAGGAGGGTAGGAGAGTAGCTGCCTTCCCAGCCAGCTCCAATGCAGCTCTGTGCTCTGCTGTTGGGGGCTGCTCAAATGCCTGACAGCCCATGCCTGTCCTCCCTGGTAACCAGGAGCCTGACCTCCATGATATGCCTGACTCCTAGACCTCCAGTTGTGGAATTCTGGGGCTTGGCTGCAAACCCCAACTTCCAGGTAGCCACTCAATGCCTGTTGACCAATCACTGGCAGTTTTTTTTTTTTAAGAGTTACTGACGCCTGAAAGAAAACTTTAAAAAACATAATAATTAGGTACAATTCTGCTTGCATTCCATTCATATTTTATATATTTCTCTTCCCCATAATTTATTACTAAAGACATGTGTATGAATATATGATCATTGTCCCTTAGAGGTTTTGAGTTTGTCTGCCTCTATAGCTAACTCACTACTGTTACATGAGGTCCCCGCACCCTTATTGGTACCCCCAGTGGTATACCGTAGATGGCTAGCATTTAGGTATATGTTATACTAGCATATAGGGCTAAGGGCATCTACTGTATAAGAGTATATGTCAGGATATGTATGCATATTATTGTTATACACTTTACTTTCTAATACATAGATGTATTTCTTGCTTACAAGATGTTAGGACACCTGTGTCCCTGTAATGATTATGATATATGAGTCGCATTGCCATCTTCTGATGATTTGTATTATTACATTGCTATATGTATAACTGTACTCCTTTGTCTTTACAAAGTGATGACTACTACAAAATTGTATAATGTTATCTTGGACTGAGGAGCCGCCTCTAATTTAGCCAATACGGCTCATATCTTTAATTAGAGTTGTTTCTTTCTTACAGTTACCATGGTAATTATCGCAGGCATATAATGTAAGACATTACGTCTTCTACCTCGGAGACCCCAAGAGACACGGAGAATCCTAGAGGTACAGAGAATGCTTAGCATTGGCTCCCAGTTTGTATTGGTAAGAACTGCTTAGGGCAACTGTGATTATCTTTTTGGTAGTAATAAATAAGATTATTACTCTTATGCAACGTGTCTGTGATTCCTTGCATACCCATTATTGCCAAGAACCTGAGAAGTGAGGTTTAGACCTCCTGACACCACTCCAAGTCATAATCCTCTCTTGTGACATCACAGTCTGTTGCCATGGGAGTAAATGTGAGGTCACAAGCAGTGCTCTATGAGTTCAGGTAGGGAGAAAGCAGCAGGAATAGATGAACTCTTCAGGAGCAGAAATCCTGTTTTCATACAAATGACCTGAATAATAAATAATAAGGAGGAGAAATACAGAACTAATGGGAAATATAGGCTGGACTGTGTCTAAATATTATGTTTTGTTAAAATTCACCTGAACGTGTCACCAGCTCTTTAAAGCATGTATTTACCCTGGATAGCCCAACATAGATGTAGCATCCTTTTTACAGTGGGGTTCTGCCTAAACCCAATTCAGGAAGATTAAGTGACCTCTTCAAGGTAACACACACAGTTATCAAGCAGCTATGGTGGGATTTCAGTCTAGTTCACAGTTCTTTGCTCTAACCCCTGGATCACATGTACTTCCTATTTTCTGTTGTCATTTCCAGCGCTCCTCATGGTAGGGGAAGACAATAACGGAGAATGCAACATGCTAATCATATCAGTGTGGCCCAGTGATAGTACTCTTGCCTCTAAGCCAGAAGTTTATAAGCTCCTGGTTCCCACCAGGAACATCTGCTAGCATCCAGTGTTAAACACTGCAGTGCAGTATTGAGAGGGGATGTCCATGTTGCAGGTTCTATTTATTGGATGAGATGTTATATTGAAGTCCCTTCCACCAATCTGGTTACTGTCCCAAACATATCAGCAATTACAGGCCTATTGACATTTTACCTGTTCTAAACAAGATTTTTGAAACTGTGGTTGCTTCCCAGCTCACTAGCTACATTTTCACTGTCTCCTTTCCCTCATGCAGCATGGGTTTCAAAAAGGCCATAATACCACCACTGCCCTCCTAATGCTTAGCACTAACATTGCCTCTGCAATTGACAAAGGTGATCTTACTGGTGCAGTCTTTATATACCTCACAAAGGCCTTTGACCTAATGGATCACTCTTTACTATCACTCTTTACTATGTTCCAAGCTTTTCAGCCTGGGAATCTTCCCTGTAGTGTTTCCATGGTTCAGTAACTATTTAGCCAATAACTTCCAGAGGGTCAAATTCGGGTTCTCCCTATCTGAGCCTTCTCCCACTTCTGTTGGGGTTCCTTAAGGATCAATTCTAGGACCGCTTCTTTTTTGTCTGTACATAAATTCAATCCACCAGTGTCTCTCCCATTGCATTCATATCCTATATGCTGTTGATCTTGTTCTCATGACTAGCTCCAACAACATTGAGAACATAAATAAGAACCTATCATGTGACCTTCTGCTATACAAAGCTTTGCTAAATGTAAACAAGCTATTTTTGAATACTTCCAAAGCTCAGACCATACCTTTTGGATAACCCTAGATTAAAGCTTTGTCTGACGCCTCTTTCAGTATCTCACAGTAACAGAGACTTCATTGCTGCTGTCTCATTCTTCAATTACCTAGGTATCACCCTTGACCCTTCACTTGTTTTTCCATCACATGTGATGGGTATCTGTAAAACTGTCAACTCCAGACTGGGGATCTCATACAAGGTCAGTCATAACCTTATCCCCCAAGCCAGATTAGCCATTGCCTGTGGACTAATTCTCCCCAAACCCCATTATGGGGCTCCCGGTTTCTCAGCCTCTGCCAAATCTACACTTCACAAGTGGGACTTGACATACAGAGAATAATACCTGTGCAGGCGTGTGTTATGAGGATTTTTCACAAACCTGAGGTGTGTGATAATCCATAAACCCCAAGAGTGAAGCTCGAGGGGTTTATCAGACCATCACACACTGAGAATGTGTGAAAAATCCTCATAAAACAAACTTTGCAAAGGCATTATTTTTTTATAATAACTGATACCAGGTTTCAGAGAGAAGAACTGTAAACTGCATTTGTGCAAGTGAATGTGTTCCTCAGTGGATGCTGTACTTGAACAAATACAGTGTGCTTGCCTTTGCGGTTCAGTGAAGCTAGAGCACGAGGAGGAAAATGCCGTAATAACCCGCTATCTAGTTATTATGGCATTCAGGGGGTTATTATGGTGTTTTATCAAGACTGGATGTCCGGTCATTATGGGGGGGGGGGGTCACCAGTTATTATATAATATTATCTGTTGGTTTTGCCTAGGCATCCGACCGAGTTGCCCATCACTGCACCCTGTATACCAAGCCTGACTGGCTCCCCCCATCATCCATACATGACTTTGCAAACCAACATTGTATGTCACTTTCTATCTTTGTTTCTTTGCCCGCCTGTTCCCTTTTCACTCTAGATTCTGATTTTGATTGCACTGGCCCAGCAGTTTATCCTTAATCATAATCAGATCTGAGAGTGCTGCTTTCAGGATGGCAAGGCGAAGAGAAAGATCCTGAATACTCATTTTAGGCGGTGTAGCCACCTCCTCAATAATATCTATTTTCCATGTCAGAGTGAGAGCAATGCATTTCTAACAACCATCACACATGATCCTCAGAAGCATATAAGTGCCTGAGTGTAAATGATACAGTGACAGGAAAGTGAAAAGTAGCTTTAAAGGAAAACCACAGTCAAAATTTACAAATACGTTGTGCAGAATGTTTTTTTATGTGTGTGCAGTCCTAGTGTATCCTTTCCTTTGCTTGATGTTGGAATTTTCTGGTAAAGTTGTCTACTTGTTTTATGGCCCCTAGGGATCTCCATGCCCATTTCTTTTATTACTATTCCCTTTCCCACAATGCCTCATGTCCCATGTAGCAGTGATACATCAGAAATGATTGATGTAGTGAGTGCTGACGTTTTGCCATGTCTACAGCAGCAGTGGGCTGTTAATTGCCAGTTGTTCTGGTCTTAACTAGACAACTCTTTCATCTTCAGTCTTTTTTCTTTGTGTGTGTCTAGATATATCCAGCCAGCAGGAGTGAATGTTTTGTTTTTAAAGCTTTTCTTGTTATCAAACCCCACACAGCCATAAAACACACACACATCATCCCAGGTAATCAGTGCTATAATTAGTGAAGACTCTTGCTGTTTCCTTAAAGACTAGCCCACTCAGTCATCCCTCAGGTGTTTTACAAACTGCACATGCTCCCTTTATTAGTGCTCATTGGATAAGAGAGGCATAGACAGCATTCACTGAATCAATGGTCTTCAGTACATCACTGCAACATGGAACATGAGGCATGTTGGAAAAGGAAAGGTAACAGAAGAAGCAGGAAAGGAGATCCAAGGGGACTATAAAACAAATAGGCACATTTAAAAACAATCCTAACAGCAAACAAAAGGAATAGACACATTAGGACTACACACACACACACACATAGACACACACACACACACACACACACACACATATCATAACACTGCACAACATAATTTTAGTAAATTTTGACTTTCATTCTCCTTTAAAAAGAGGCACTAATTAGGTGATTAACAGCTCATAGTTTCAGTGTTTCCCTACCAGTGGTGCTCGGTACAAGTTTGGTGTAAAATCCACTATAACGGATATTAATTCATTGGAGGGATATATGTTTGGGTTGGAGCATCAAAATACATCTGCTATAACTGATTTCCAGTCTAAAGGTGTACACTATAAATGGAGTGCACTATGCAAATATCCAGGTTTTTAAAGGTGGAACCTGTGAATTACAAGAGTAAGGATGTCATATTTAAATAAGGTTGAAAAAAAATGCCCCTTTCAAAGCAGATTCTGTTGCTTTAAAAAATGATTTACAGTATTAGCACAGAGTACATTTTCAAAGTTTAGCTAAAGAAGACAAAATGGCAGTTGGATGGTAATTATTATTTTAGAAGAGTATCCAGATTTAAATAATGAGTTAACATGGGCAGTTTTTCATGATAAGGCTACAACCCCAGGTTTAAGAAACAGCTGTATAATATCTCAGACAGGATAACAAAGAAACAATGATACTAGGGCTAGGAGGTAATTATCAGTGCCATCTGGATTTTGGGACTCATGTCTCTCACTATTATTAATTCAGATTCAATAAAGGAAGTAGAAATCCGAGTAAAATCAAAGGTTAGAATATTTTATACAATATATAACAGATTCATCATTAATTTTTGTTTAAATCCATTTCTTGGACTATAGTACTATAATTACTATTATTATTATATTATTATTATAGTACCATCGGGATTTCCAGGAGTAAGCAAGGATCCAGAGAGTTTAGTTCAGTCCTATAATAAGGCTGTTACTGAAGCTCTGGATTCTATCACTCTTGTCCGTGTTCGCCATCTCTCTTTCTCTCTCTCTCTCCGTCTTTGGTCCCTTTTGTTTGATGGGACCTTGAGGTAGTTGAGACAAGTTGGACAAAGGTTAGAGAGACGCTGGTGGAAATCAGCCCTTGTGGCTGACCACCTTAGATTGATGGATCATTATCAAATTTATCAATCAGCAATCACTCGTAAGAAAGCAGAGTTCCTGTCCGGTGAGATTGCTGCTGCTCAGAATCGACCGGCTCAGCTCTTTCAAACTGTGGACAGGTTATGCAACCCAACCTGTCTGCAGGTTTGAAATGCATTTTCGCAAGTTAAGTGTGATGAGTTTGCTCGATTCTCTGTGGATAAGGTGGCCAACAATAGGGCCAAGATCCATCCAGCACTCTCTATGTGGATTGATGATGGTTGGTGCTTGGTCATTCCTTCTTGGTTTTCTTGGATATCTTTCAACTGTCTGGAGATTGTGGACATTGTGTGGATTGTCCAGAGTATGTGGCCGATGTGCTGTAGTATGGATCCAGGTCCAACACACCTACTAATGGGGTGTATTGAGTCCATCAGCCTGGTCCTTGTAAAGATTGTTTGGTGCTCCTTAAGAGTCAAGTGAGTTTTCCAGCTCCCTGAAGGAGGTGGTGGTGATGCCACTCCTTAAGAAAGTTGCTCTGGACCCGAACTGCTTTGTTAACTACAGGCCTATCTCTAACCTTCCCTTTGTTGGGAGGGTGATTGGGAAAGTAGTTATGCTGCAACTGGAGAACCACCTTATGATCAATGATATCCATGATCCCCTCCAGTCTGGTATCTGGAAGAGGCATAGTTCCGAGACCACTTTGGTCTGGGTGCTCAGTGATCTTCTGATGGCAAGAGACCAGAAGCACCGTTTCATCTTGGTGCTTCTTAACATCTCTTCAGCATGTGACACTGTGGACCATGGGATGCTGCTAGAGCGCCTGAGGGTTATCTGTGGCCTGGCTGGTCCAGTCCTCAGATGGTTTCAATCTTTCCTCTCTGACAGATCTTAAAGGGTGGTGTTATTTCTTTCCCCCTCTGATCCATTCTCTGCTATGTGGGATCCCCCAGGGCTTGGTGCTGTCCCCTATGTTTTTCGCAGTGTACATGCTGCCCCTCAGAGACATTGTAAGATGATATGGGTTAAGGTTTCACTGCTATGAAGATGATACCAAGCTCTATCTGTCTTTCATGCCTGACCAGGATAGCGCAGTCTCAGTCTTCAACAGCTGCCTGGTGAAAATCCATGACCGGATGAAATCCAGCTGGCTGAAATTGAATTGCGAGAAGACTGAGGTGTTGGTGGTGGATCCGAGTCGTCAGATAGAGAGGTTGCTAGCAGGGCTACCTTCCGGTCTTTGGCTCGGAGGCGCCCAGCTGTCTTCCTCTGAACAGGTGCTTGACTTTGGGGTGGTTCTTGATGATGGGCTGACACTGCATTCGCAGGTGTCGGAAGTCATCAAGTCTTCCTTTTACCATCTTAGGAACATCACCAGGATTAAGCACCTTGTTCTATCCAGTGACCTGCCGACATTGATCCATGCCTTTGTGACTTCGTGCCTGGGCTACTGTAACTCCCTTTACCTGGGGCTTCCAGGGGTTGATATCCATCACTTGCAGCTGGTGCAGAATGCTGCAGCATGGTTGTTGACTGGGACTCCTCATTCGAGTCATATCACTCCTGTGCTGTGTGAACTGCACTGACTGCCTGTGCAGTGGCAGATCACCTTTAAGGTCGGACGTCTGACCTATAAGGCCCTGTATGGACTGGGTCTGAGCTATCTGCGAGAACTCCTGACTCCCTACAGATCTGGCCATCCTCTCCACTCAACTGACTAGGGGTTGTTAGAGGTTCCCAGGGTTCGACTGAAAACATCTGGGGCCAGGGCTTTTACATATGGTACCCCCATCCTGTGGAACTCTCTACCGCATCAGATTCAAGAGTGCAGGACCGTGGAGAGCTTTAAGGTAGCCTTAAAAACTCACCTGTTTCAACACGCGTTTAGTGAGTACTTTATTTAACTTATTTGCTGTCTGTGTTGTTAGTATTTCGTGGATTGTTACTGATTTGTTGTTTTAATATTTTTATTTTAATGTACAGCACTTTGGTTTTTGAACTGTGCTTCACAAATAAAGCTTATTACTACTATCATTATTATTTCTAGTTATCGTTGTTGATACACATATTTAGAGAACTGTAAAACCCCATACAACATGGTTATGATGTCATACCCAAGTACAGTATTATGGAAAATCCAGTCTTGCACTGGTTACAATTTACTGCCACAAAACCTTCTTTTAAACTTCAAGCACAGAAATAAAAAGCTTTATATATAAAAACATATTTGGTTGACCCTGTCCTGTATAGCGTCTTTGCAATACGGGAGAAAAATGAAAGCTAAACCACATGTTGCTCTACCAATTGCATAGTAAAATCAGAAGAACAGTGCGTGGTTTGACAGGATCAAAAATATATATTTTTATATCTAGTAATTCAGTCTACTTTGTGCCCTTAGATACTGCTGCTAGCAGCAAAGCACTGCTTTTGAAAGATGGTGGTGGTGGGGGGGGGTATGAGGTGAGGAAGCATGTTATTGCTGTAAAGCTGAATCAAGTGTAATCACCCCCACCTACGAAATGGGCCGACTAAGCTTGGAGATGGTAAAAGGCAACGTCTGTTATGCCTTTGGGTGAATGACATCTGGATTCATGGTTAGAAATGGACTTGGAAAGTGGCATGGCACCTCCACCTATGGGGATCTTTATGACAGAGCACTGCCAGAATGGTTCCCCACATGAAATTAATACAACCCCACCCTCTGTGACAGGGAACACAATAAAACAATCCCCTCCCCATTTATCACTCTAAGCATGCAAATAAACATGATGACAAAATACATCAGCAGTGTTCTCAACAAGCTGCTCGAGAAAGTTGTGCATCGGCAAGTCTCAACATATCTTCTCATCTTTAACCTGCAATCCACAGTTCAACATGGTTTCAGGGCTGGGCACAGCACTACCACTGCTCTTACTCAGTTTACCAATGATGTCAAAAATAACATGGACAAGGGCCTGCTTACTGGAGCATTGTTCATCGATCTCTCCAAAGCGTTTGACATGGTTCATCACCCACTTCCGTTTGCCAAACTGAACACACTTGGTGCCTCTGACTTGACCCTTTCCTGGTTGAGCAGCTACCTAGATAATCGTTCTCAGGCAGTCTCTTTTTGTAAGTCTCTCTTCTCCCTCATCCCAGTTGTCAGTGGTGTTCCACAAGGTTCGATCCTTGGTCCCTTACTTTTCTCTCTCTTTATCAATGATGTCCCAACTCCATCGTCTCACTGTAACATTATCATGTATGCTGATGACCTGGTGCTATACTCGGCTTCCAAGTCCATTGACAACATCAAACAACATCTCTCCTCTGCTTTTCAGACCCTCAAATCCTGATTTTCATCCAACTATCAAATCCTGAACTTATCAAAGACCCAGGCTATGCTCTTTGGATCCTCCAGAAAGGTGCCCACCAAGTTCTCTAAACTCCTGGTACATGGCTGCAATGTGACTACTATCTCCAATACTTCATCCTTCAAGTACCTAGGGGTTACACTTGACCCATGTCTTGGCTACTCTGCACATATTAACGAAGTGTGTCGCTTGGTTAACGCCAAAATTGGTGCGGCCTACAGATTGCATTACTCACTCTCTCCAGCAGCTAGGGTCTCAGTTGTGAGAGGTGTTTTACTACTACAACTGCTTTATGCCCTGCCAGTGCTCTCTCATGCTAACACAGGTGTCCTTCGCAAATGGGACACATCTTATAACAATATCTGTAGATTTGCCTTATTGGCTCCCTGCCTAACTCATCACTGTTATCTACAGTATACGATGCGATAAAATGGCTGTCTCCTGAAGCCTCTCATTCATATGCACTGGGGTGTTTTGTTGATTCTTTAACCAGATCTCTTTGTCCCTCCTCTCTGGTGGACATACTCCGGTCTCTCACTCTTGCTCCCTTAGGTCATCAACCTCTGCATTACTTTCTGTTCAGACATGAGCCACAAAAATGGGAGAGCAAGCCTTCTCCTACTTATCCCTAGGTTTTGGAATTCTCTCCCTGTGCACGGCAAGAACTCCCCATCTCACCTCTCATTTAAGCATGCCCTATTTTCCCACCTCTTTACTCTAGGTAACTGTGTTTGCACTTAACTTCTTCCCTGTCTCTCTACTTTGTCTTCTGTTTCTATAATGGGCCCTTACCTTGTTTCCTGCCTGCCCATCAGCAAGTTGCCTTTGTCCCAGTGTCTATAACTGTCTGCTTCTCCTACCCTAGCCCGGGTACCATGTCTATCTTACTCCGCGAATATTTGGTGAGTGGTGCCCACTGGCCTGCTCTCCTACTAGATAGGCCACCTGATGGAACAAGTAGTGCTTTGTGTTATAATTGTTGCTTCTATAACTTTGCTATTGTTGTTGTTTTCCATGAGATGTACTTCCTTATTTGGCTGTTTTTTGCTGGATTGTTCCACTGTATTATGTACCTGTATCCATGTCACTGCTGTACTGTGTTACTGTATTCTCACTGTATTGTGATTGTTCTCTCCTGGGTCATGCCTGAAAATAGGCAGGGTTTGTTGCCTAGTGCACTTACCCGGTTACCAAAAGCAAATAAATAAATAAATAAATATAAATAAATAAATAACCAATGGGTGTACTTTGTGGTTAGAGAACAAGGTGGGGCACAAAAGAAGCAAAGGTAAAAATAAACAAAGACAGCAGTTTGCATTCATCCCCGTCATATGGGGTGCCTCATCATCTCTCCCCCCACTGGTGCACCAGTTAACCCCACAGTTCCTCTGGTAGCTAACAATTATAGTTTGAGTGTGCACACAGATGGAACGTTTCAGGCCTATGATGCTTGGACATTGGTAGGGTACCGTATAAATTTGGTTGTTGGATGCAGCTGCTGATTAGCAAATTGCACAGTTAGATGGACAGTAATACAGTGACTCCTGGCTGTAAGCTGTAGCCGTGGGTTTGATTTTAAGGTCATGTTGGAATGCCCAGAAAGCATCTAGCCTGCTAGCTAAACAATAAGAATGATAAGTTCTGTGGGGAAAACCAGTACTCACGACCATTAGATGCCAGGCTGGTGCTGTTTCTGTGGGGACATCTCTCCAGCTTAGGCCGATGATGGCTGGATGATCTTTTCTATAGGCTGGGTACAAGTGCCATGGACCCAACATGCTGCTAGTGGTGAGAAATGCTGGCTGTGATGACTCGGGATGATGGGAACTCTGTTCTGTAAGCTGGTTACAGGTGCAGCAGCCCAATGCATTTCCAGTGGCAAGGGTTGTGGGTCGTGATGCTCGGGACAATGATCATCCTGTTCACCCCACAGTGGTTGTTGTCTTCACCCACCCTGATAGGAGGGCAGTCACTCAGGACCTCAGCTGGTTTGATCCCCTGTCAAGATAAAAGCCTAACAGCAGTAGAAGGCAGTGGCTCACCACCTTCCCAGATGCAGAACAGCTTTTAGGATACTCCTGTTCTAATTCAGTGCCTATCTATTGAAGACAATACTACAAACTAAAAGATTAGATCAATTAGGTATAGATATTCATACCTTGAAAAAATACTTATCTATACAGAAGATTCTTTCACAGTCAAATGCTTGGCAAACTTCTTTGTAACTGTAGTAAAGATTAGGAAACAAAAAGTTGTGCAATAATCCGAATCGATGAACTCTGATATAGGAGAGAGGCCATTCCCGTTCCTTTGTATTGTGTGTTGTATTGTATTTATTATACATAACCATAACTATTTATTGTTTTTTTTTAACTCTGATGTATTTTAAAAGTAATGAAATGTGTATTTTTTTTAATTGTAATGACTCTTTTTTTGTCAAACAATAAACAATTACAGTGCTAAAGCTCAGGCAAGTCTGTTTTGGACAAACATTTTTGTCAGACAGCAATAGCAATTGAGAGCAATTCAAAATCACTCTCCTCTCCTCAGATGTTTTGTTTCAGACAAATCTGCTCTATCTGCACACGTTTCTCCCATGTGCAGAAATTCAAGGATTAGATATCAGCGGCTAGCATCTCATACATTATTCATTATGCTAAACCCCTGGCTCTCAGTGGCTGTCATTTTCAGGAGAAAAGCATGCCTATAAGTCATGAGTCAGCTTGCAATTCAGAGCTGATTTGCAGAGCTGAGCTCCAAATAGATGTCAATTTCACAAGGACAGGATGTATTAATTTAGTTGTTTTGCCAGGCTGAACTAGTCTCCAAATTAATGTCAGTTTCTCAGGGACAAGATGTACTAATTTAGTTCTTCTGGACTTTGTGCAACTTTGAGAGCTGCTTGAAACTGATAAACCTCCTTGCTGTGGGCTCTCTGATCCTGACAGCAGTCTAGGGGCTAGTAGAGGGAAAAGAGGTGGTGGTACACTGGCCACAGTGAGAAGGGCACTGAAGAAGACTGCAAAACAAATGACAGTGTCCAGACTAGTCCCATGTCCACAGCTGCAGTCTGGACCAGGATTGGAGTGAAGGAACCGTGCCAGGGAAGGTAGTAGCAGCAGTGCTCTGGAGAAAGCCAAAGGCAAGCCCCATTTTAGGAGGGGGTTACATAAGAAATTATAAAAAATTAAAACCAGGAAGCAGCAAATTATTTTTTGTAACTGTAACAGAAATCCCCCTCACCAGGGATTTCCTGCTCACTGCCACCATGAGGTTTTTACCAACAGGAACCAAGAAACCTGATTCTTACCTCCTCCTCCTTTACACAAGGTCAAGTAGGTCAACACAGTAACTGTGGGTAGAGTGCCCCTTCAGAGACGGACTGCAAACAGAGTCCAGCAGAAATAGTGTAATCACCCTTTTAACTGAAACAAGCAGTAACTGATTCTATAAAAAGAGAAGCTTTACTAAAATACTACAAGTATTTACAACAGGATGTATTTACAGGAAAACAAAAGGGTTGCAAATTTCTAAGCAGCAGAAAATAAAACCACAAGGAACAGACAGATATTGTACAACAGAATTCTGAGCTTATTCTCATCTAAAATCCTTCACCCGCCCTAGCTACAGAGTTGCACTGTCCCTTACTGTGCTATTTTTACCAGTCAGCCAGTCTTTGTATGGCAGGAGCTCTGGTCTTCAAATGTTTCACATCCAAGTGAGGGAAATTAACCTAATTTCTCTGTTATATTCTTTTCTGATTGTGGGAAGTGATTTCTCTCCTTTGAGTGACAGGCTTTCCCTGACCACCCGCAGATGGGTGGGTGTATGGAGGGATGACCGCATCCACCCAGATGTGCTCTGTCCACTTTTATGATTCTGCCTTGAAGACAGTCCAAGGTGTGTAGCCCGATGCCACTTGCCTTTTAAGCTGGCTAAGGCATTCAGCCTGGCACTCTCCCATCTGCCTTACAGAGTCTCTGACTTCAAGGATATCTGAGGTGTTCAAAGTAGTACTTTCACATCTGCCAGGATGTGCACCCTGGATTAGCTCATGAGAAAGTTCCACAGAGCAGTTCTCAGTATTTCCCTTTAGATTTGTCTGGACATGTGACCTTAAAAGCCATGTTTTTTTGTGTTCCCATTGCAAATAGCAGAAACTATGACAGAAACATAATTACATTAACAAAATATATTAATGAAAATAAATTAATACATTACTCTGGTCACATGTCCATTGCAGCTTCTGCCCTCGAGAAATGAAGGCGTGGCTCTTTTGGGGAACCCCCAAGAGACACTGCCGTTCATGTAAGGCATAGGGAGCACCTAAAGGAATATGTTATGCACTTACCCTACCTCGACAGTCCATCTGAATTGGCATTTTGCGCACCACTCCAGTTTTCTTGTGGGCATGTCCCCAAAATGTCACACCACCCCCTTCATCTCCTTGGCCTGGGACAATGTCAGCTGCCCTGAGAGAGTGAGGTTATTCACTTAAGATTCCTCCCAGGCTTCCCCAAGGAGGTCCACCAGGGGATCAGCCTCATTCACCTCATCTGGCATGCTGTGCATGGTGAGGATCATTTTCTCCCTGTTATAGAAGGGCCTCATCATATTCAAATGATATACCCTCTGCCTGCGCCTTCTGTTAGGGAGCCCTACCATATAATTAACATCACTCCTCTTCCTGATTGTGGAGAATGGTCCCTCTCATGTTGCCTGCAGTTTATTGAGTCAGACAAGGACAAGTACCATCACTCACTTTCTGACTTCATACTGCTGGGGTCTGGCCCCATGGTCATACCTCGCTGTTGTGCAGTGGCTAAGTGCTCCTGGGCAAGTTCCATGAGATCAGTAAGCCTGGCCCTGAAATTTAGAATGTACTCCACAATAGATTCCCCTTGGGCTGCATGGTTACCTTCCCATTCATCCCTGACAAAATCTAGGGGTCCCCTCACCCTTGGCCAAACAAGAGCTCGAAGGGTGAGAACCCTGTGGACTCCTGTAGGATTCTCTGTATGCAAACAGGAGGTGGGGCAAATATTTGTCCCACTTCCTTTTGTGCTGGGCAGCAAATGCCCTGAGCATAATTTTAAGGGTCCCATTGAACCGCTCAACTAGGCCATTTGTCTCTGGGTGATAGGGCGAAGCATGGAGCTTTTTCACCCCACACTTCTCCCACAAACTGGTCATTAAAGACGACATGCAATGTGCCCCCCCTGGTCTGACAAAATCTGGGGAAATCCTACTCGACTAAAGATTCCCAGGAGCTCATCAGCCACCTTTTCCGCCTCAGTGGAGGACATGGCCACTGCCTTGGGGTACCTGGTTGTGTAATCCACCACAACCAGTATGTATCATTTTCCCATGTGACTTGGGGTACTTATGAATCCCACTATGTCCATGGCTACCCTCTTAAAGAGTTCATAGATAATAGGCAGGGGCAAAAAAGCTGCCTTCCCTTGTCCCTGACCTTTCCAACCTGCTGGCACTGTGGATAAGTCCAACAGTAATTTGCCATGTCTGTGTACATGCTTTGCCAAAATATATTGATGGCAAGCCACTTTTTTGTGTGGTTAATACCCAGGAGGCCTGAAAATTGAATATCATGGGCCAGGGCCAGAAGCTGCTTTCAGTAGTCCTAGGAGACTAACAGCTGCTGGAGTACCTCTCCCTGTAGCCCCCTCTGTGGCGCACACTCCCTATACAACAGCCCATTTTCCCAACAAACTGACTTTTTACTCCCTTGGGAGGCCTCAGCACTGTCTGCTATCTCTCAGTTTCTGGAGGGTAGGATCAGCTGGCTGTGCCCTGCCCAGCTCCTTTTGTCTGACCCTCCCTAGTTCCCCTTCAGAAGGAAAGCTGCCCCTGGTGGCAACCACCTCTGCTTGCAACTGGGGCTCAGGGCTTCTACTCCTAGCTAGCCCTTCACCCACACTAGCCACTTCCTCAGCTACTGAGGGATGGGTCTGCACAGGCTGTGTCACCCCCTCCTCCACCTCAGAAGCTTGCCCTTTTGCCTGGCTATGGGTAATAACACATACTAGGTTTTCCCTGTGGTCAAAATCATTCCCCATGATCACATCCACAGGGTGATCAGGTACAACTCACCTCCTGTACCCCACGGCCACCCTCCCAGCTCAGAAGACCTGAGCCATTTGGCACTTGGACCACTGGACCTGTGACTCCTCAAATCTTGGAGAACTGCCCTGGCAGAATCTACTTCACCTAGATTAGATTCTGCCTTATCATGGAGATGGAGGCACCAGTGTCCCTCAATCCCTGTGTTACTGTTCTATTGACAAGAATAGGGTGCATATGCTTGGTGGTATTTGGTGGCACTACAGTGTGTGCACAGTTTACCAACTGTGGTGTCCTGTCTTGGTCACCCACTCCCCCCGACTTTTGCCCTTTACTCCTGTTTTTAGGGCAGTCATAGGATAGATGCCCCACTTTCTGGCAAATCCAGCATTCCTTTGCCCCCAGCTCCTTGTTCCCCTTAGAACTGGTGAGTTCTGTTTTGGGCTTGGGTGCAGGCTGGTTTCCCTTTAGGCTGCCCTCCCCTGGGTCCCCTTAAAAGCATGTGCTGCCCCACCTCCATAGTTCTTATGCTGCAAATGTGGTCTGCTTGCCACATGCAAATCAGCATTTTCTGCTGCCTCATTTGAGGAGTTGCATGCCTGACCAAGTAGCCAAAGGCGCAGGTCATCAGGTACAATTTTAAGAAACTGTTCCCTTACAATTAAATCTTTAACCTGCTCTACATTCCTTGCCTTAGCCCTATCTGCCCAATGGTCTAAGTAAGCACACATTTGGACATGCAGTTCTACATAGCTGTCTCCCGGGCCTTTTCCTAACTCTAAATTTCAGTCTATAAGCCTCAGGAGTCAGTTCAAGACATTTTAATAACATTTGTTCAACTTTATCGTAGTTCATGCAATCATTATCATCCATTTGAGCAAATGCATGCAAGGCATGCCCAGTAAGTAAAGGGGTCAGGTAGATCATCCACGAAGTCTTATCTAATCTAAATTACCCATAAATCCTTTCAAATGATTTTAAAAACAAATCCAGATCATCTCCATCTTGGTATTGCAGAGACATTTTAGAATTAATCATGGCTTCATGGATTGAACCACCTTTGCCATTACTTACGGTTTGCTGCGATGTTTGCTGGTGCAGTTTTTCCATCTCAGTCTCATGCTGTCACTCTCTCTCTTTTACTTTGCTCATTCCTTCTATCACTCTGCTTGTTCCTTCTCTTGTTCTGCTCATTCCTTCTCTCTTTCTCTCTCTCTCCTTTTGTATAAGTATCTCATGCTGGCAAATCTTTTCTCTTTCCTCTACCTCCAGCCTTATTTTCTCCCTTTCAGTCTCCAGCCTTGCTCACTTCAGTCAGGCACCCTGCAGAGCAAGCTCTGCCTTCAGGATCTCGAGCCGAGGTTGAGTGGGCTGCACAGCTCACCCAGCTTGTGCCACAAGGTGCCCCCCTTGCTCAGGCGCTGTGACCTCAGTCTCACTACCTGGGTTACTATCCTCAGGACCACCTGCTGATCAGGTATTGCGCCATGCTGATTTGAGACCATCTGCCCTCTTGCAGCCAGTCATGCAACAACAGGGCTTCCTTAAGCCCATTCTTTGTCTTGTCCTGATGGACAATCCCCCTTGCTGCGCACAGCTCATGAAGCTGCTGTACATGAAATTTTACATAGCTTGAGGAGCTCATATTTTCTAGCTACACTGCACTAAACTGTCTAGAAATAAAAAAAAAAACAGTAGTAAACAATGCAACCTTTCGAAATCCTGTTTCGTGACTGTTAAAAGGTATATTTCTGCTGGCACCCCTTCACCAGTGTGCTATCTCTCTCTCTCTCTCTCTCTCTCTCGCAGAGTTCCTGTCTCACAATAAAGCACATTGTCTGCTGCTCTGCACTGTACTGGTACCAGTTGCCACATGGATCCCACCACTCTGCCACCAATGTAAGGGAAAGTCGCCTCACTAGGGATTTCCTACTCACTGCCACCACAAGGGTTTTACTAACAGGAACAAAAATGCCTGTTTCTTACCTCCTCCTTTGCGCAAGGTCAAGAAGGTCAACACAGTAACCGTGGGTAGAGTGCCCCTTAAGAGATAGACTGCAAACAGAGTCCAGAAGAAATAGTGTAATTACCCTTTTAAATGAAACAAGCAGTAACTGATTCTATAAAAAGAGAAGCTTTACTAAAATACTACAAGTATTTACAACAGGATATGTTTACAGGAAAACAAAAGGGTTGCACATTTACTAAGAAGCAGAAAATAAAACCACATTGAACAGACAGATAGTGTACAACAGAATTCTGAGCTTATTCTCACCTAAAATCCTTCACCCGCCTTAGCTACAGAGTTGCATTGTCCCTTACTGTGCTATTTTACCAGTCAGCAAGTCTTTGTATGGCAGGGCCTCTGGTCTTCAGATGTTTCATGTCCAAGAGAGAAAAAATGAACAGTAGCGGCTCTAGCCACAAATGGTTACCAGGGCACAGCTGGGGCACAACAGATAACAGCCAGGGCACTGCTATATTGTTACTATGGGGGAAGCTCTGCAGCATATGGGGCACCAACTGGGGCACAGCATTTTTTTACCAGGGCACGTGCCCTGGCGGGCCCTGGTGTAGAGCCGCCACTGAAAATGAACCCAAGTTTTCTGTTATATTCTTTTCTTATTGTGGGAAGTGATTTCTCTCCTTTGAGTGACAGGCTACCCCTGCTCCCCCCCCCCCCCCAAGATGGTTGGGTATATGGAGGGATGACCTCATCCACACAAGTTTGCTCTTTCCACTTTTATGATTCTGCCTTGAAGACAGTCCAAGGTGTGTAGCCAGATGCCTTTTGCCTTTTAAGCTGGCTAAGGCATTCAGCCTGGCACTCTCCCATCTGCCTTACAAAATCTCTGACTTCAAGGATGTCTGAGGTGTTCAAAGTAGTACCTTCACATCTGCCAGGATGTGCACCCTGGATTAGCTTATGGGAAAGTTCTACAGAGCAGTTCTCTATATTTCCCTTAAGACTTGTCTGGACATGTGACCCTAAAAGCCATGTTTTTTGTGTCCTCATTGCAAATAGAAGAAGCTATGACAGAAACATAATTACATTAACAAAATACATTAATGAAAAGAAATTAATACATTACTCTGGTCACATGTCAGTCACAGTACCCATACTCGATGTGATGACTTACATAAACTTGGATAAGAGTTATCACATACTAGTTCCTCTCTATTATTCTATATTTAATGTACCGTATACCCCTTATACACGTTTTAATCATCAGTGTTAATGGGATGTGTGTTATGCATATGTCAGTTTTGTTTAATATGTGTTTTTAATTTTCACCATAATGAAAAGTTAAACCATTAAAACAAAATAAAAAATAATAGGTTAGAACTGATCTGAATAAGAGTGAAAGGAACAGAAGTATCTAGTTTTGAGATTAATGAAAATAAATATTGAATATATAAATATTATTTTGGTGAATTGCTCACCATCCACAATAATTTCTTTAATAATACTGAACATGTCATTAAAGGGGACATAAACAATGTTGCTTATATTTTTAATATAGTTCTAAACCTGGGCATGTGTGAAGTCTGTTTAATCAACACAGTATATTGTTTTGCGTGTTTATTTTGAAATAATCCAGTTTCTTTCTTTATTAAGGGCCTCATACTAATGTAGCCTTTTCCTCAGTCAGTATTTATTTTTTTAATTACTTAGCAGTTCCAGAACACAGTGACATCAGCTGAGCTGAAGACAACAGTGGAGGTAATCCAGTGACATTAGCTGTCCTGAATTCTAAGAGAGCAGGAGATGGCTCAAGAGATGGAGCTGGAATTTTAATGCTGAGAACCTTCTAATGAATCCTCACAAAATGCAGAAAAACCAAACGAGCATGTTAGAGGTTTTGAAGATGTGATTCTGATGTAAATCGGGTCACAACACTTGTCTGATGGAGGAATCATTGACCGAGGAAAGGGGTAGAGTACAATGGATCAGCGTCTGAACTTCATGTGTACCAACTGACTGTCATTTAGGAACATGCTGTGCCGCTTTTTTATAGGGAGAGAGCAGCTAGATACAGTAGCTGAAATGTATGGGAGGCCATTCAATTCAAAATTACAGCTTTTTGAATATGACATGTAACAAAATGAATATATGATATAATAGGCAAGACAAATATCACAGTAAAGATTACACATTATGAGTATGACACCAGCTGAAATGAGTATAAGGTATAACCAAAATGTATACAACACCTGATGAAATGAGTGTGAGATTTACTGAAATGAGTTCAACACATAACAAAATAGTATAACACATGCTGAAATGAGTATAACACGCATTGAAATAAGAACATACAAACTGATCCAATGTATACTAAAATACGCATAATGTATACTAAAATAAGTATAACACATACTAAACTTTGTGTAACATATGCCAAAAAGTGTAAAGCATAAAATAAAATGAGTAAAGCATGCTGAAATGAGTAGTGCACATACCAACACATCAAAACACCTAGGGTGGGATATTCAGAAGGGTTGCGCATGGCGAAACACAGTTGCACCATGCGCAACCCACTGATGTGCCCTGGCGCGATATTCAAAAGGGGAATGTCTGTAGCACAAATTCCGATGTGCCAGTGCGCATCACTAATGTATGTGGCGCAAGTGGGGGGGGGGCGTACCCATGCATACTCTGCACATCCTGATATTCAGCCCAGGATATACTGAGCAGATGCAGGCACAATCCTTACCTGTGCCACACGCAGTTGATCAAAAAATAAAAGGAGCAACAGTTGGCCACCCACAGGTGAGCTGCCATATTGCAGGGTGCAACACAGCAGCTGTCAGCTGTGGGTGGCCACCCAAGCTCCGGGGGCACCTTCGTGGTAGCACCCCCCCATGCCAATCGCAGGCATTAGTATTATATTAAAGGTCCAATATCTCTGGTGGTCCAGTGGACTGCTCGCAGCCCAATCGTGGGCATTAGTATCATATTAGAGGTCCAATATCCCTGGTGGTCCAGTGGACCGTTTGCAGCCCGATCACGGGCATTAGTATCATATTAAAGGTCCAATATCCCTGGTGGTCCAGTGGACCACTTGCAGCCCGATTGCGGGCATTAGTATCATATTAAAGATCCAATATCTCTGGTGGCCCAGTGGACCGCTTGCAGCCTGATCGCAGGCAGAAGTATCATATTAAAGGTCCGATATCCCTGGTAGTCCAGTGGACTGCTCGCAGCCTGATCGCAGGCAGAAGTATAATGAAAAAACCTCCTGTATCCCGGGAGGTCCAGTGGACCGCATCCAGCCTGATCATGGGTGTCTGTTATAAATTATTAAAAACAATCCATCCCTGATGGTCCAGTGGTACCCCCTCCCTACCCGCCCAGTGAGCTCCACCACCCCGCTCCCCGGTCAGTGGCGGGTGGCAGCTCCCATCCACATGATGCCCGCTGCCCACCGACTAACTGCATACAGTAGGGCTGTATGCCCATTGGTCCACAGCGTGGGCCAATGGGCATACAGCCATGCACAGTACTACACAGTCCAGAAATGTGAATGGGATCCATTCACATTTCTGGACTAATAATACAGTACAAACTGACACACTCCATTGGCCCACGCCAGGGATTCAGTGGGCATACAGCCCTTACTGTATGCAGTCAGTCAGTGGGCAGGGGCTAGCGTGGGTGGGTACCTGCCACCCGCCGCTGACCGGGGCGGGCTGGTGGGGACTAGTGGGCAGGGGAGGGGGGGTACTGCTGGACCACCAGGGATGGATTGTTTTTTAATAATTTATAACAGATGCCTGCGATCAGGTTGGACGAGGTCCACTGGACCACCAGGGATATAGGAGTTTTTTTCATTATATGTCTGCCCGCGATCAGGCTGCGAGCCGTCCACTGGACCACCAGGGATATAGGAGGATTTTTTTTCATACTTATGCCTGTGAACAGGCAGTGGGGCACTTTGCAGCCTGTGCAGGGGGTGTCGGTCCCTGAGGGCTGCAGCCTGACAGGGCACCAGGCCAAGTCACTGGTGAAGGGTGCACCTGCATGCAAATGAAGCCATAATGACATGCAAATGGCCCCATTTGCTCCTTGCATGCATTATGGTCCATTTGCATGTGCACTTTTGAATATCGTGGGTGATGTGTCTAGTGCAACGGCACTTGCGCTAGCGCATCCCCCTGTCCCTCTCTGGCCATGGCGCTGGTGCAGTGCCACTGCACCATGCACATTGCGAGTGGCCACAGCGCAATATTCAATGGTGCTGAGCCATGGCGCAGCACCATTGAATATCACCCTGTCAGCACCCTGGCACATCCCAGTTGCTCTGCTCCCAGGCTTGCACCACAGCCTGGCGCAGTTTGAATATCCCACCCCTAAAGTGCAAATTGGAGTGAGGCTAGCACATACTGAAATGTGAGAAAGATGCACTAAATTGATTGTAACACATGATTATGGTGAAAATAGAGGATAATGGATGGGCAACAGTGAGCAACAGCATTGTGTTCACTTTGAGAGGTTGTCATAACAACCAAGTAGACTGCGAGAGAAAAGATCAGGAGGCCTGCATTGTCATGACAACCTCGAGAATTGCACTGTTGCCCATCCATTGTCTTTTATAGTGTATGAGCAACAGTCCAACAACAACAGAACATTTCTTGAGAAATGTGTTTAAAACATCATTGTATGGCTGTTCTAAAACTTTCCCTACCCCCCTCTAATCAAGCCCCACTCTGCTCTTACTGTGCATCATCAGCACGGCGGTGTACCTACTTGCTCCTTTCTCTCTGCTGTCCTAAACCACCTGCACTGCATCTCTGTCTTGACAGGGAATAACTACCACAATTAAAAAAAAAAAAAAGAACAGCAGAAGGTGATGAGGTGGTACAGTGGCTCTACGATCAGAAGTGGTGGCACCAGCGTACGCCGACGTTCAAAGTTGCTGTACCATCGTAGTGACGTACTCAAGGGGGTACAACAATGTCTTGATGTCACTATCATGGTACAACAACATTAGGAATTAATTGAATTTCATCATTAATCATGCTCTCCCATACACTGTAAGAACCCTCTTAACCTATCAGAATGCAGAGTTACTGTCTGGTTATTTTGTGATAACTGGACAGTAGACTGAATAATGGGACAGTGGGTCTGCATTTTGATTGGTTGTTGTGTGTGTACTTAGCCAATCAAATAGCAAGCCCAGTTTGCCCTCCCACTTCCATACACAGCAGCCAATCAGAGATGTCTGGTAACACTACAGTGCTTCTGTGAGAAACAGTTCTTGCTTTCTCTTAGATGTGCAACAAACAGATTTTGCAGTTTACTTTTTTTTTTCATTTTTCTAATGAAATAACAATAATACCAATACCAATAGTGGTCTGGGTTTCCTTGGTTATAATTCAACCAGTGGAGTTAATAAACACTTTGGCCTCCTTGTTTATTACCCCTGGTCCAGTTATTACCTTGTAAACCTTGGCCACTATTGTATTATCGTTATGGTAGCAATAAGCACATGGTATACAGTACCAATCACAATGCCGGTGGGCAAACTTATATTTAGGAACAATTTTTTCTAAATAATTTCCATTTTACAAAATGTGATTTGCACAGCTGGGAGTATCCCAACTAGAATGAGAAAACATCACTTTTGCTGTGTTTTGGTCCCGACATAGGGGGATCCCCTTGCAGTAAGGCTCCTCTCCCAACTGGTAGACACTGAGGACCAATGTGGGTCACTCACTGGGGTTGTGCTGCTGCAAAATATTCCAGCCTTGTACTGTAAGCAGCGCTTGAGTGTTTTAAAGAATAGTTACTTTTGCAAGGGGCAGGATTACAGCAACTTCAAAGAAGGGGAGCTTTGGCCCAGTAAAGAATGACTACTGTAAGAAGGGAATGGCTGCAACCCCATACCCAGCAAAGATGGGGCAAGGCCATATTGACTGGTGGCTTGTTCTGGTCTCATGCCCTGCATAATGATGTCAAAGGAGTAATTTTTTTCTGGGCCAAGAAGATCCTGTAATTCCGCCCCTTGCATAACCAACCTTCTTTAAGGCACTCATGGGCTACTTACAAGGCTGGAATGTTTTGCACCAGCACCACTCCGATGAGTGACCCACATGGGTCCTTAGTGTCTACCAATTGGGAGAGGAGCCTTACTGGAAAAGTGGAAGGGTCCCCCTTGTCATCACCAAAACAGAAAAAGGGATGCTTTTTCCATTCTGTTTGGGAGATCCCCAGCTGTGTAAGTCAAATTTTGTAAAATGGAAATAATTTAGAAAAACTGTTCTTAAATATGTTTGTCCACCAGCCGGGTGGCAGTTCACTGCAGTGTCACCTGGCAGACTCGGGTTGATGTGTGATCCCAGAATCACACACTAAGGCTGACCAAGGGTAAGACACATTGTGAAGGTGAGATACTCAGCTTCCATGAGAGTGGGTGCAGGTTGTCTGACATTTGCACAGCCGCAGCTTGTAGCCCGCCAACAGCGTTGTCATCGGCTATGAAGGCAGTAGCTCAGCTGCCTCTATGCTGAAGGAATGGGGCAGCTGTGGTAACTCTCTGACTGTCGTATGAAGGACTGGGGAAAGCTAAAAGGGGGCAAGGGGAGTAATAAAATACAGCTGTGGCCTTCCAATTTCAATTGTTGCTTGTTTCTTTTGTGCAAGACCAGATAGAAGATACAGCATGTGGTGACATCTAATATTTGTTTTACAAAAATAATATAATGGTATACTTATAACTGAAAATTAAATATACTTGAAAAGCTTATATCCTGCTGCACAGTAGAAGGCTACACCAAATGTAAGGGCAATTTGCCAGGCAGTTTTTTAACTGCATTTTGGTTGGTCCTTGGCATCGTGTGCTTCTTGGCATGTGTTATACTCATTAGTGTGCCTTTCACATTTCAGTATGTGCCAGCCTCATTTCAGTATGTACTTTAGTTTTTTTGTCTATCAGCATGCTATTCTCATTTTATTATACATTATACTCCTTTTGATATGTGTTACACAAAGTTTAATATGTGTTACATTTATTTCAACATGTGTTACACATATTTTTTCACATGTTGGATTAATTTTGGTATATGTTCTTATTTTAGTATGTGTTATTCTCATGTCAGTATGTGCTATACTATTTTGCTATGTGCTGTATTCATTTCAGAATATCTCACACTCATTTCATTGTGTGTTATGCCCATTTTGGCATGTGTTGTACTCATTTCAGCTGGTGTCATGCTTATAACATGTCATGTTGATTGTGACATGTATTGTATTCATATCAGTACATCATATTCATTTTGATATGTGTCATATTCAAAAAGCTGCAATTCTGAATTGAATGGCTTCCCATAGAAATGTGATGCAAAGTGTTTAAATAAACCTCAAATTGCTTAATTTAGAACTTAGAAGTTCTTGTGTAGACACTGAAAGTTGTTTTCTTGTTGAAAGTGTTATGTTACTGTGCCCCATATCCCATTCCCTATGCCCACAGTCCGGTAGAGACCACGAAATGAACCCTGGCCAGCCTTCTCTATGGTGGAGGGCAACATGATTCCTCTAAGGTTTGGCTATATGTACAGTAAATTCTGTGAAGACAACCAGCTACACTTAAACCCTACTATGTACAGTAGCATAGTGTTGTGTCACCTACAAGTAATCATCGTCAATGATGCCTGACCTGCCCCCCCCCACCACCAAGAATGAACACATCACCTTCTGAAACCATTATATCTAGCAAAATGCTAAACAAAGATGTGGAGGACTTGAAAGATAAAAACTGAGAGTTTTATCCATTTGGCATCTTTCTTATCCAACTACTCTGATGAGTTTGCAGTATAAATACACAGATTTAAAAATCTTGATGGTGCAAGTCTCCAATGTATGATTTAAATGGACATTTGTAAGTGGTAAGGTTGTAAAAAATATTTGGGGCTCCTGACATACCAGTATACATAGACTTTCTGGTCTGATAACAGTTGGGCCAGATATATTTTTCTGTGAGTGGCCCTGTTATCTGTACTTACAGTATGCACCAATATATTAGCTGTAAAAGTTTCTAAATTCAGGCTGATAATGTCTACTACAGTATCTGGGCTCTGATCACACTATAGAACCATTTAAGAAGCCATTTTCAGAGCCTGCTCGCCGGCACAGTAGGAGGGTTGCCACTTGAGATGCTGACGAGATGTGTTCAGGAACGAGCACAGAGTTTCAGAGGGTCGGCCAAGGGGAGGTTGGATGAACATCCCACGGACAGCTCTTCTCCTCTGCGGGGGAGGGGGAGGATTGTGGTTTCCCAACATGTGAGTGACACCCAGTGGAGACAGGGTGTACACTATCCGGGACCACATGCAAGTGAGCAGAGGCCACAGTGGACATCTGCAGGACGTGTGCGGGAGTGCGCATGACCCCATGCTGATTACATTGCATGTCTGTGCCTCCTGGAGGAACTCAAGTGGAAACATCCTGAGGGCTGGCAGCTTAGTGATGCCCCTGGACCTCCACCCTAATGACACTGCAGATGTAAGCCTCAGTTGGGGTATCAGGTGGATCTTGGACTCTCCCGTTAGGAAGCTGTGCTTCAGGGGGCAAGCTATGGACCTCCCAGACTGGGCAGCCTTAGGGAGATTCCAGGTGGTAGATCCAGGTGCTGATAGCGGGAGTAAAACCCTGCCTGTGTGGCATAAAGAGAGTTAGAAAAAAGAAACTGTTTTCAAAACTGGTTTAGTTAAACTGGTTCAGCAAGTAGTAACTGTGCTGGAAAACAGTTTGTGTACACACTGCTGTTGCTTAACCTGTTCTTCCTGTGACCAGTTCCCTTTGAATTCTGGAGTGTCCATTTTGTTTGTATACCAGTGTTCATTGACTGTATCCTAAGAGCTTTGTGTCCGTCATTGTGAACTATCACTGTCACTGTTAATATGAATATCAAAGATGGATGCCTTCATTGCTGATGGTGCTGTGCTGTGTTGTTTCAAATGTTATCATGAAATAGTATCTGCCTGGTGCAAGTAGCTGCAATGTAATTACGTGTCATACGGTAACGTTATTTTTCCAACAGTATTGTCTCTGAGTGATTTATTAGGTAAGAAATGACAGTTTTTTTTTTATTTTCTGTATTCCCTGTTCAATCCCACCTCCATATCTTCAGGGAGTTTACAGGGAGCCTTGTACCTCATAGTGGATTCTGTAGGTAGGGGTGGAGGCAGGTTCCCTCCCTCATGCAGATGTTATGTGTGGCTGCACAGTTTGGAGTCAGCCTGCTTCTTCCCATGATCATCTCCAGCTGCCGGCAAGAGAATCACAACATCAAGCTTGGATTGTGTTTTTTTTTTGTACCATCTGTTTATTGAAGTTTTTCAAGATACAAAAAACAATCAGACAACATAGTGGACAATGAAGGCAAAAATGAATTATAATAGACAAGATTAAAAAAAGAAGTGTTACACCCTCATAAAGACCATACAACTAAACAAATCCGCATTATTCATGCGGTACCTAAATACACACACAATGCACTTAATAAATAAATAAATGAATAACTAGATAAATAAATAACTAAAATGCATATTTAGTAATTGATAGGAGAGAAAAAAGAGAAATACTGTTACATAGGACAAAGACAAAACCCCACCTATAATGGACTAGTACACCACAATATAAAAATTAAGCAGGAATCGAGCTTAATATCCTTCGATGTCAATAGACATATTTGAGTGGGGTGCAAGGGGTGATATGCCCATGATACATACTTTACAGACAGACAAAGTCACAGGCAGTACTGCATAAGACTTGGGGGTGGGTTTTGCTATGTACCGTCACTCCTGGGCGGGTCAGCATAGGCCAGGGGAGATATTCAGGCCTAAAAAACTAAGGGACACAGTGCTTTACTGGATGATATCTTGCTGAAGTAAGGCCGCTTCAGGAACTGGTAGGGTATCTTTATATGTTCCTCAACTATGGAGACAAAGTTCCTCCCTGTCATGTAATAGGTACAATAGCCGTTCCAAGGCCAAGGTTTGCAAAACCAAAGCCTTTCATTGAGCCATGGTAGCCTGTTATGGGATAGCATATATTCTGGATGCACTGGGGGGGGGGGCTAATATCAACAATACCCTCACAGGTATAAAGTATAGTTCCCATCTCTCCTCCCCCAGATCTTCCACCCCAAAGGGTAAGGAGATGGGTGTGTCAGCTACGTGCAGGGTGAATGTTTAGGATAACTCTTGCGCAATCTGTGACCAAAATGGTTGTAGCTCTCGACATTTCTAGAAATAGTGGAAGTAGGTGCCAAGTATGGCATTACATCGGCCACAAATAGGGGAAATCGCAGGATTGAATTTATGAACTATGGCAGGTGGGTACTATAGCCGATGTAGGAATTTAAGTTGTGACACCTTGTATTTATTACAAGTTAAAAGGCCCATGTGTAACTTAAGTATCGTGGACCAGTTCTTATCCAAAATCATCACCATCAAATCCCACTCCCATAACTGCTTGACCTTCAGTGACTTGTTCAGGAATGAGTCCCTATCTTGGAATGCCATGTGTGTTATTAAGCTCTTCGGGGATGCACAAGCACAGAACACAGCCTGTTCTAGTGGATATAGAGCAGACAGATCCACCGAATCTCTATTCCTGCTCTGCCCAAATGCACAGACCTGAAAGTATCTGTATCTATTAGTTGCCAGTATACCAAATTGTTCCCCAATTTCAGTCAGGGATTTAATCCTCTCATTAGTATATTTCAATGGCCTTCTCACTCAGTATATTGTTATGCTTGTGCAACTGTGTTACCTAGTTTTGGCCATTCACACTCTCTATTCCATGAGGAATTACCATCCTGTAGGGGTACCAAAGGTAAGGAATCCTCAAAGAGGATTCCACCCCTTGAGGTGCCATGGGAAGGTTCCCTTGGCTAAAGGTACCTTAGGAAGAATCCCCCTGAGGAGAGAGGTGAGCAGCTGGAGGAGGAGGGGAGGATGGAGGGGCAAAGAAAAAGTGCTTCAGAGATAGGCTGGGAGGAACTGCTTATATAGCTCAGGAAGGGGGAGTGGCTGTTTGCTTACCCATTGAACTGCAGGCATAGCCTTTCAATTCAGTGGTTTTCTCAACTAGTATAGTGTTATGTTTGTGCAACTGTGTTACCTTGTTTTGGCTGCTCACACTCTCCAGTCCATGAAGAATTACCACCCTGTAGGGGTACCACAGGCAAGGAACCCTCAAAGAGGATTCCACCCCAGAGGTGCCACAGGAAGGTACCCTTGGCTAAAGGTACCTTAGGAAGAAACCACAAAAGAACTGTAGCAGTGCCAATAAGAACATTAGCAGTGATTGTTGGCTACAAGGCAGAGAAGGAAAGTGATGGCAACAGACAGCTTAATGAAACATAAATGAGATGAGCAGGTTAGCAGAACAGCATGGGTACAATGGATTGCATTGGTGACTGCAGGCGGCTTCCTAAGGAGAGCGGGAATGGCAAGTAGGAACACCATCCATCTGCATCCAACAGCAGAATCTACCTAAGTGAACTAGGGAATACAGACTAAGACTAAGTATTATGACCTGTGGCACAGATGAGAGAAAAAAATCCCGTTTGAGGAGGAAATCTCTGGGGATCCATGGCCTAGGTCACCTTCCCTCCAGGCTTGGGATATTTTGCTTAGTGATGGCTCTGCTGCGGCAATTTGAAAACCCAATTAAAGGGAGTGGAAAATGTTCAATTTTGAAGAAGGCTCTCACTCTATCCCTCTGATGGGAATGCTGTGAAGGGTTGCCAGCGAGCTCTCGACAACATGGCTCCTGCAAGGTGGGAGGAGGAGAGTGATAACTGCTGAGGCACTCAGCTGGCCTATCAATCTAAAAAGCAAACCAGGTGAACCAGAGGCAGTCGTTGGGAGAATAGCTTAGAAGGTGCCACCGAAGCAGCTCAGCTAGCTAAAGGAGCCCATTTTTGAGGTCACCTTTCAGAGCTATAGTCTTAAATTCTACATCAAGAAATGTCACCGATATGCCTGCACAGCTAAAGCTCCACCTGGACTGAGGACATTCCCACTATGGGTCAGATGAGAAGGACCCTGCTCCGAGTTTCACTCACTCAAGATGTGGACTTTGTGCATGCAGAGTGAGACCATCAGCTACAGGGTGGGCCCTGAGCCATAGTAACTAATGGTTGTGGTTGGCATGCCTCCAATTATGGATGAGACAAAATAGGAAGGACAGCTTAAAGGAAGTGAGAGTGCTGAAGACCCTCATGTAGGTCGTACATGTTTTATAGCTTCACATAGCAGACCAAACCTCCAAGGTTAGTGTAAGCAGTGATCAGTTCTGCACGTAGGTCTGTGAGGCAGCAATTCGCATGACTTGCAGGGAGGCAAGTCAACCAGTTCCATTAAGCAAGCCAATTAAAGGTGCCATAAATACTCTGAGAATTTTAGCGGTGAAGACAGTATTCGAACATGAGGTATTTGAACCACATAGGGCCACGAGTCTCCACTATAACCCCCTAGTCCTCCGTCACAGGAAAAACAATGAAGCCATAGTAAAGGGCTGTGACCCACATGCAGATTTTAAAACTAGTGTACAGAAACAGCTGTAGCTGAGCTGACCTCCAGAGTATAATGAACCAGTGTACAAAAGTAGTTGAGCAGCATTCAGCAGCAATTAGTTTTAGCTTCTAGGAGTAGCTAAGCTGAACAAGCATATGAATTGTAGGAAGAGGCAATGCACTGAAAACAACAGTATTAATTGTGTGATATAATTGCATGTAAGCAGGTTTGAATCCCATGGAGAAAATACATAGAATTGCAGGAGGCTCAGGTTGGAGTCCCACTGAGTACCAA
The DNA here is from genome assembly GCA_016271365.2 of Neoceratodus forsteri. Lineage (NCBI taxonomy): Eukaryota > Metazoa > Chordata > Ceratodontiformes > Ceratodontidae > Neoceratodus > Neoceratodus forsteri. The sequence continues at coordinate 1,169,171,415 of CM057456.1, read as the reverse complement.
TAAACATGTTTGAGCAGATGTAAATCCCCAAAAGGGCTCTATGCAAACTGAGCACCATGAGACCAAACAGCAATCTTTTTCTGGTTGAGCAAATACTGGAAAACTGGAGCAGAGCACACTGAACTCCATTACTGAATGAAGGAGCTAGCACGGATAAACTGTGAGCAGAGCTGCAACAGGGAGTGGCAGCTAGCTGATAGTAGGAGCCTAGACCAGGTGTAGTGAATGAAATGGAAAAAGCGGCAGCAGAGCAGTTGGAATGAAGCTAAATCACACAACAATTGCAGAAACTGAGGGTGGTTGACAATTAACACAGCACACACAAAGGCAATGAAACCCCCCAAAAAGATAGGATAAAACAAACATACAAACAAAGGAAAACAACAACAACAACAACAAAAACAAGCACAGGAGGAAGCACATAGTGGCTGGAGACACAACAAATATTAACCAAGGCAGGAGAATCACATGAACACAGCCAGCAGAAACTAAGCAGAGTCCAGAGCACAAAGAAACTGGAGAGGGAGGGGGGGCAAGGATCCAGGCAAGGCCTCAGAAGGCCCAAAGTGAGACAACAGAGCCTCTGGCTGGCAAAGAAAAAATGCTTCAGAGAGAGGCTGTGAGGAACTGCTTATATAGGTCAGGAAGGGGGAGTGGCTGGTTGCTTGCTCTTTGAACTGCAGGCATAACCTTTCAAAAGTCTCCAACACAATGAACTCCCCATTGTTCATAGAGAGCAAACCCATGGTCATGAAGCCCTGGCAGGAAAGCAGGGCTCCCAGCAGTAGGGGCCAAGAGTGTCAAGTCCTCTCCCACTCCCCTTCTCCTGTTGACCTGCCCCCAGGCCTCCAGGGTGAATTCCACCAAGGAGTTCTTGTTCTAAAGTTGACTATAGGCCTATCTACCACCTAGATTCAAATAGGATACCAGCCTAGCAGGTATGCCCTCCCCTTCCAAATCCACCCAGTATGCCCCCAGGCCTTGATTAACCCAGTCTTGACTGTATCTCAGTTGTATGGAAATAATAATAATAAACTTTATTTCTATGGCGCCTTTCAAAAATCAAGGCACCTTACAAAATTTTAAAACACATCAAACATTGCAATTCTTAAAATACATAAAACAGCTGACACAGTTAGGTAGGCAGAATCACTCACCAAATGCTTGAGTCCATAAATATTTATTTATTTGTTTTTGTTTACCGGGTAAGCACACTAGACAGCCAAGTGCCTATTTTCAGGTTCCACCCGGGAGGGTTATAAGGTAGGTACATACAAGAACAGTAGGAGGAGTCACATTAAGCATACAGAAAATAATATGCATAACAGGTATTGATAGGTATCTAACAGCAATAGAGACAATTAGGCACATAACGGAACATGTCTAGATAAATACAGAATGGTAGACACTGGATGAATTAGGTAGCGAACAGCATAATACATAACAGGTTCAATCAGTGCAAACAGGACTAAAAAAATAAGTGCCAGCGGGGGGAGGGTGCACTAGGCAGGTACTCAGGAGGAAGGCAAACACAGGAGGGAAGAGACTAGAGGACCAGGTGTTCTAATGGGGCAGGAGGGCAGGGAGAGGGCCCTGTGCAAGGTTGCCAAGTAATAGTTAGCTCGACCAGTTACAGGAGGATAAATGCAAATTAACGCTGGATCCCCCGCCATACTAGGCTGGGGGGAGAGAGTGGGGATCCGCTAGTGTGCTACAAGGTGCAGGGACATGTGGAGGATGATTTCAAGAAGTTCCAAAGGGAGGCTTTAAAGCTGGGATGGGAGGAGGAGGACCGAGTTAGGGCAGGGAGCGAGTTCCACATTTTTGGAGCATAGGCGGTGAAGGCCTGATCACCCGCAAGGGTGCGGGTTTTTGGAACCAGGTGATCCAGAGTCGCCTTAGATCTTAAGTGGTAGGATGGGGTGCCAAGTTTGAAGGGAAGGGTGAGGGCAGAGGGGGTGGCCAATCTGATAATGTTGTCAACGAAGTTTCCGAGTACGAAGATGTGGTGCTTCTCTGGAGGGACCACTCCAGACGCATGTAGAGATCACAGCGGTGCGTGAGAGGAGGGACCGAGAGCGCAAAGTGGCAGATATTGTTGTAGGACATGTCCCATTTTGAGATGCTGGATTTGGGTACCGGGGCAAAGGTTATAAGCCCATAGCAGAGTGTAGGGAGGAGGACCCCACCGGCTAGGGCCACACGGGCAGCCGGGGTCAGGCAGCTTTTAGTTCTATAGGCAAGACCGAGCTTACCATTAGTTGCCTTATAGATGTTCTGAATGTGTAAGGTAAGATCCAGCTGCGGGTCCAGGGTGATGCCCAGATACTTGACAGCAGCCACCGTCTGCAGGGGAGAGCCATCAGCCCCATAGATTTGTAAGGGAGCGGGTCAGGATTTTGTTTTGTTCAAGGAGCCAAAAAGCATGGCTTGGGTTTTCTTGAGATTGAGGGTAAGCCTGTGGTCCACTAGCCAGGTCTGGATGCGCTTGAAGTCAGAATTTAGTTGGGAGTTTATTGTGGAGATGTCCTGGGAACTGGCCAGGATGACGAGGTCGTCCGCGTAGAGTGTAGTATGTCCATGGGCGGTGACAGACGGCAGTTCGTTAATGAAAAGTGAGAATAGGGTGGGACCAAGGACAGATCCCTGAGGGACCCCTCAGTGGACTGATGAGGGGTTGGAGAGGGTCTGATTAATGTTAGTGTACTGCTGCCTGCTAGAGAGGTAGTTTAAGAACCAAGCATGGGCAGGGGGGGAGAACTCAAGGGATAGAAGTATGTAGCTGAGGAGGGAGTGATCGACCCAATCAAAGGCTTTGGAGAGATCCACAAAGATAGCTCCGGCAAGACTGCCTTGGTCAGCAGCAGTCCTGATCAACAAGGTGATTACAGCAAGAGCGGTAGACATGCTGTGCTCTTTCCTAAAGCCGTGTTGTGCGTGAGAGAGGAGGTTGTAGTTCTGGATGTAGTGGGAGAGCTGAGAGGCAACAACTTCTCCAGAAGCTTGCAGGTAGCAGACAGAATAGTGATGGGTCAGTAGTTCAGGAGATCTTTAGGATTACCCTGTTTTAAGACAGGGATGACCTTGGCCACTTTCCATAGGTCTGGGATGATCCCAGTGTTAAGGGAGGTATTGAAGATGTGTGTGACAGGCCTGGCAAGGAGGTGACCCCTAGTCTGAGCAGTTTCAGTTCAAGGCTGTCGTGCCCCGTCCCGCTATGAGGGGAGAGGCCAGCGAGCAGCTTCTGTGTCTCTTTACTGAGACCTGTTGTAGGTAAAAGAGGGGTTGGGAGGTGAGTCCATATGAGGGGGGGTGCCAGGAGACTTGGGGGCAGAGGACTGGGAAGGGGGGGGCAGACAATTCGGAAAACATGGAGTTAAAGGTGTTTGAAATAGTATGTGGGTTATTGCAGCTGTCCCCGCCAACAAGCAAGTCAGTGACATGTACTCTGGTGGACCCACCAACTGCATTTTTGATATTTTGCCGGAAGCTTCTCGGGTTGCTGGCAGAGGAAAGTAGGACCGATTGGCAGAACTTGCTCTTTGTTGAGCGGATAGCTCTTTCACAGGGGTTTCTGAGGTGCCAGTATGCTAAGAGGTCATTGTTGCTTCGGGAGGTCTTGTAGGTCTCCCAGCATTTGTTCTTGAGCTTCATGAGGGAGAATATGTTTTCAGGGCCTTTTTAAATCCCTTCATGGTAGTGCCCTCCCGTAACTGATGGGGTAGAGAATTCCAGAGGGTAGGGGCCACATGCATAAATGTATGGGCCCCAGAAGATTTCAGACACACCCTTAGGATCTCTAGCAACCCCTTGTTAGCTGAGCGGAGCGATCGCCCAGGGTGGTCAGGGTGGTAAGAAACCAGGAGCTCTCTCACATAGTCCAGGCCAAGTCCATGTAGGCCTGTAAAAGTCATAAGACCAACTTTAAAGCTGATCTGCCACTGTACTGGCAGCCAGTGCAGTCTGCGCAGCACTGGCATAATATGACTGGACCAGGAGGTACCAGTCAAAAGCTGGGCCACCGTGTTCTGCACCAGCTGCAGGTGGCAGATTTCTACCTCAGGAAGCCCTAGGTAGAGGGAATTGCAATAGTCCAAGCACAAGGACACGAAGGCATGGACCAACGTAGGAAGATCAGTGGACGGCACAAGGTGCCTAATCCTGGAGATATTCCTCAGGTGGTAGAATGAGGACTTGATGATGGCAGACACCTGTGAATGCAGAGTCAGACTCTCATCAAAAATTACCCCCAGGTTAAGCACCTGTTCAGAGGTCGGGAGTGAGACACCCCCAAGATAGAACCTGGAGGGTGAACCAACCCCTAACTTCCCTATCTGGCACGCTGGATCCACAACTAGCACCTCTGTCTTTTCCGAGCTCAACTTCAGCCAACTCGAGTCCATCCACTTCTGGATTTCTTTGAGGCAGTTATTAAAGACTGAGAGCTCCATCCTGGTCGGGTGCAAAAGAAAGGTGGAGCTGGTTATCATCAGCATAGTAGTAAAACCTCAGCCCATACCTTCTTACAATGTCTCCAAGGGGCCGCATGTACACTGCGAACAACATGGGGGACAACTCAGAGCCCTGAGGAACCCCACAGGACAGAGAAACTGGGTCTGAGGAATAAACCCCGGAAACCACTCTCTGCGTTCTTCCAGTGAGGTAACATGTAAACCACCTGAGGACTACACCCGATAGTCCACAGATGAACCTCAGGTGCTCAAGTAGAACCCCATGGTCCACAGCATCAAAAGCTGATGAGAGATCTAGAAGAACCAGGATGGAATGGTTCTTATGGTCCCTAGCCATCAGGAGATCATTGAGCACCCGAACCAGCGCTGTCTCAGTACTGTGCCTCTTTCGAAAACTAGACTGAAGGGGTTCATAGACATCATGGATGGTCAAATGGTTCTCCAGCTGTAAGGCCACTACCTTCTCAGTCACATTCCCTAAAAAGGGAAGGTTAGAGATTGGTCTGTAGTTTGCATGGAAGTCGGGGTCCAAAGAAGCTTTCTTCAAGAGGGGTGTTACCACTGCCTCCTTCAGGGAGGTCAGAAACTCACCTGTTTCTAAGGGGCACCAGCCTATCCATGCTAGGACCAGACTGATGGAATCAATACAACCAAAAATCAGGGAAGTTGGTCCAGGATCCAAACTACAGCACATAGGGTGCGCACCCAGGACAATCCGCATGACATCCATGAACTCCAGTTGGTCGAAGGTACTCCAGGAAAGCCAAGAAGCAGTGGCCATGCACTGATCCAAAGCAACACCCTTAGAGTATGCTGGTTGGAGCACTGCCCTAATGTCAGCCACCTTAGTTGCAAAGAATCGAGCAAGTTCATCGCACTGTATTTGTGAAAAGGCCTTTTGGACTTGTAGGCAGGCTGGGTTGCATTGTCTGTCTACAGTGTGAAAGAGCTGAGCTGGTCAATTCTGAGCAGCCGCAATCTCCCTGGACAGGAATTCTGCCTTCTTACTGGTGGAAAGGAATTACCCCCTTAAGATCCAGAAAGTTAAGCCCCCCCCCAATTAGCTGTGGTCCCCTTTAAACTCTGCAAACTCATCCTGAGTCAATTATTTTGCCACAGAAATCGGTTAAATTCACAATCTAGCCTCTTAATGTCCCCACTTGTAAGCCGCATAGGGAGCATTTGCATAACTTACAAGAGGCGAGGTAGCACATTCATTTTCAAGATATTGATTCGTCCCTGCTAGGATATGGGGAGAGCCCGCCAGCATTCCAGATCTGCCAAGATATCATGGATCATGGGCTTGTAATTCAACTTATATAGCCAGGCCACCTCCCCATCCAATTTTAATATCTAGATATTGTTCACTTGGGAGCTTAAGCAGCAGCCAGGTAGGAAAGAGGGCTGGAGTTATATTCTGTTTTAACTGAAATATTTGAATAGTTTGTAAGTGAAATTAGTTTTATGTGTTAAAAATTATTACCTTGAATTAGAACTGTTACATTGTAACTTTGGTGGCTTGTGGATAGTTGTTTGGCAGGGATACTTAGAGGGAAATTTAAATGTGTTGTTTGCCTGGTGTTTGAAGAGCCTCCCACCCACCCTGTTTTGTATGCCTTCTTAAATACTGAAAAGCCACTGGGGTTGGGATTGAAGGGCTGAGTATTTCTGTTTGGGACTGAAATTCAAGCCAACAGGAGCTGGTGGGCCTGTGACATCGTATGGTACCTGATGTCTGCTTACATACACTGTTATGGGACCGAACACACACTGGACTGTATGTGTTTGTGAGACTTGGGGAACGTATTGGTGGGGTTGAAATTGGGTTTGTAAATAACTACAGTCAGTATAGAGAGAAACTGTACTCCGGGAAAGGGACTGAGAAAGAAGGTGTGCTATTATAAACAGAGGGAAAATCAAGTGGCCATATTCCACCATGGAGGCATCTTTGGAAGGGTTGTAGGCTGCACAGGCTGTGGGATGGCAATAATTCTAAATTGGGCCTGGAGAGGGAGGCTGCCCACCTGTAGACAGCTATCTTGTATCAGGGTGAGGTATATTGGTTAGGAGTAAGTTGTGGGAGCTGGGGGGTGTCCAAGGATAAGGGGTGTGGATATGGGCAGCAGAAGGGTGGGGCTGAGGAGGCTGGGGCAACGCTCTGAATTACAGGACGTTATGTTACAGCAAGCAGGAGGGGGGATATTAGGGACAGAGGACCCTTAGATAGGGAAGTTGATGCTAAGGGAAAGCACAGGGTGAACATTCTGAATACAAAGAGACTGGAGGGGAAGAGTCAGGGAGGGCTGTTGTGCGGAAGCCTAAAACAGCAGACTGTGGGAAGGGCTCCTAAGGTGAACAGTGCAAGAGAGGAAGAAGAGGTCAGTTTAGAGATGCAGTCGGGAAACTCGGGTTACTTGATGGAGGCTGATATAGAGTGTCACAATAAATTTGAGCTACTAAGCAACCTAGAGGGGGAGGAAGGGGTTGGTGGAAATGAGGAAACTTATACAGAGGCCGGGGGGAGGGAGTCGGATACCCATAGGGCATCACAGACCAGCTATGGAAAGGATAGACATAGTCCCAGAGGGAGAAGGGGAAACATATATGTTAAGCAAATGGGGGAGATGCAACATATTCCAGACATGAGGGAGGAGAGCATGATTGGAGAAAACTGGGAGACAAGGAGGTGGGAGAGGGCCCCCTTCAGCTGGGAGGTCAGTACCAAGGATGGGGCCCTAGCTAAAGGGACCCACAGAGAACCTCTGGAAGCAGGGGTACTATTACAAGGGGAGGATGGTGGTGTGGGGAAGGGGAAACCATCAGGGCCAGGATAAATGGTTCAGATAAGAGAGGGTTAAAGGGGACACCTATTCAGAGGGGGTTTGAGTTAAGTGGGCAAAATAGCAAGGGAGGCAGAAAGGGGAGGGTGACAAGGGGGTCTCTAATAAGGAAGGAAGACTCCCATGAAATTGAGATCATGATTAAAGGGGGAAGAGGGCTGAGAGGGCATAGTGGAGGTAACCATAAGGATGATGGCGGTGTTAAGGTTCTGTTACTGGGAGACTCGATGATTAGGGTATCCATTGGGAGGGACAGGGGTGGATGCCATAGCCAGGTGAAGGTAGTGAGTATCTCTGGGCTGACAGTGCACAGAGCAAAGTTCATGGTGTATGAAATGGTTGGGATTGTGGAGGAGAGCAGTTTCCTGGTGCATTTGGGAACTAATGATCTAGAGGAAATAGCATTTGAAATCCAAGCAAAGGTTCCAAGAACTGCTAGAGTCTGTCGGATAATGGATGCACATTTCCTTTTCGGAGATATTGCCAGTACCAAAGGCCTCAGTGGAGAAAAAAAAAGAAGCTCACAGAGGTTAATGACTGGCTCAGGAAGTGGGGTGAAGAGACTGGGTTGGGGGTGTTAGGGAACTGGAATGGAGTTTGGGAGGATAAGGGACTATATGCCAAGGACAGGTTTCATCTTGCCCCATTAGGGAAGGAAGTCCTTAAACAGTGGATGGCTGACTACATACAAGAAAGGTGGGGTTTAAACTTGTAAGGGGGGGAAGGGATGAGGGAGGGGCTGACCAGAAGCCCTCTCCTCCAGATGAGGGAGTAGCCATCAAGCCCAAGAGGAGGAAACAGACTGAGGTGGAGGTTTCAGGAGGAGCAGGGGAGGATGGAAGTATAAGGAATCTGGGTGGGGTTCGACAAAGAGGATCAGGGATAAGGGTGGGGTTGGTGTTAGTAAATGCCAGGAGCTTGGGAAACAAGTTGCCGGAGTTCCAGGCCATGCTGTTCGAGGGGGTGGATGTGGCGGCGGTCAAGGAGACGTGCCAACAAAAACCACGACTGGGACCTAAATGTACAGGGGTACACTATGCTTAGGGAAGGATAGAAAGGAGGTCAGAGGGGTGGAGTGGCTATGTTCATTAGAGATGATATAGAAATTGCTATGGTAGAAGAGGCAGAGGAAACGTGGAGGCCTTATGGGTCACCTACGATCCCAGCAGGAGATAAGGTCAAGCTGGGAGTAGCATATAGACCCCGGGATGAGTGATGTTCTAGAGGATGGTTTGCTGGACAACATCATTGCCCAGTGTGGTCCAAAAGGGAAGGAGTGGTGTTGATGGGGACCTAAATATGCCAGGTACAAACTGGGAACCATGTCCTCTAAGGTGGCCAAGGAGCAGAGGCTGCTGGATGGCTTCCAGGATGTGTTCTTAACACAGCATGTGATGGAGTCCACAAGGAGGCATGTCCTGGATGTGGTTCTGGCAGATGGGGATCTGGTAAGGGACATAGCTGTACAGGACCCCTGACTGGGAGTGACCACAATACTGTCTGTTTCAAATAAGCATGGGGGAGTGGGGTGAGATCTAGGACACTGGCAGTGGACTTCAGAGCAGACTTTATGGGCATGGAAATATTCTCAAGGATCACTTGAAGGGATTACCTCAATGACAAGTGTGGAAAGGAGATGGGAGGTCATAAAACGGGGACTTCATGAAGCAGTCAGGATCTGCGCTAAGTTGAAACGTGGGGAGCAAGATCACGTAAACCATGCTGGTGGTCCAGTGAGGTGCAGGTAGCAGTCAGAAAAAGAAGCGCCTACAAAAATATAAAACAACAAGAGGGATAGGGATAAGAAATGTACCAGCTTGCATCTAGAAAAGTCACCCGTATGGTGAGGGAAGCAAAGTCCAGTAAAGAGCAGCGGCTGGCACAGGGATACATGGAGGGAAAGGGTTCTTCGGTACATTGGGGAGCGGAGAAAACTAAGGGCCATCTCAGCAGATTGAGATCAGAAGGAGGGTGGGTGGAAGAGGCGAGGACCAGGCAGAGGTATTTAACGAGTATTTTGCCTCTGTGTTCACTAGGGAGGGATGGGATATCTACAAAGCAAGGCATGAAGGGGATGGAGAGGCAGGAGTGGGATCAGGGGAGCAACAGAAATGGAGCAAGAGGGAGGGAAAGGCACCCCAGGGGGTCACATCTGATAAGGATAAAAAGACCAGTAAGGGGAGGGACGATGATGCTATCTCCACCAAAAGGGTGTGGTTAGCCCTCAAGGCCCTAAAGAAAACAAATCTCCTGGGACGGATGGCATTCATCCGAGAGTACTATGGGAATTGGCGGACATACTGGCTGCACCTTCATGGAGCTTTTCAGCAGGTCACTTGAGACAGGGAGGGTACCTAGGATTGGCGAGAGGCACATGTGGTACTAATCCATAAAGGGTCGAGGAAGTACCAGGTAATTATAGACCCATCAGTTTGACCTCGGTGGTGGGAAAATTAATGGAGAGTATTCTAAAGGAACGATTGGGGTTGTCTTGGAGGAGGTGGGAGGTCTGGATAGTCGGCAACATGGGTTTGTGCCAGGTAGATCATGTCAAACCAACCTTGTGAGTTCTATGAATGGGTAACATCAGAACTGGACAGGGGTAAGCCTGTGTATATATTATTCTTGGACTTCAGCAAAGGCTTTGACTCTGTCCCCTACAATGGTCTGGTGGAGAAACTGATGGGGTTAGGAGTAGGCCTTTGATGGTCAGATGGATTGAAAACTGGCTAGCTGGATGCATTCAGAGTAGTGGTCTGTGAGGGCTCTCGAACCCTAGAGGTTGGTAGTGGGAGTACCACAGGGCTCGGTCCTGGGTCGATCCTGTTTAATGCATACATATCGGACATCAGGGAGGGTATAGGGTGAAATGAGTCTATCGCGGATGACCTCAAGATGGGAGCAGTAGTTGAGGGAGAAGAGGGAGGGTGGCCTGCAAGGACCTGGACACCCTGGAAAGCTGGGCTCACACATGGAATTAAATTTCAATATCACCAAGTGCAAGGTGTTGCATCTTGGTCGGGAAACCCTAAACACAGGTACACCCTGGGAGGGAGGCGCTGGAGGCCTCAATAGGGAAAAAGACCTAGGGGTCATGGTGGATACATGTATGAATAACTCTGAGCAGTGCAGGAGGCAGCTAGCAAGGCAAACAGGATGTTGGGATGCATCGTAGGGGATCACCTCTAGGAGCAGGGAAGTGATTCTGCGCTGTACAATGGACTGGTTAGACCACACCTTGAGTACTGTGTACAGTACTGGAGACCACATTTGAAGAGGGACATACAGCTCCTGGAGAGGGTACAGAGGAGGGCAACAAAGATGATCACGAGGGCTAGGGGATTTGACTTATGAGGACAGACTTGAGGAGCTCTGCCTGTTTTCATTGGAGGAGAGGAGAGACAGGGGGACATGATTGAGGTCTTCAAGTACCTCAAGGAATAAATAGGGTAAACATGGAGGGATCTTTAGAACTAAAGCAGGGAGGTATCACCAGAGGGCATGGTTTGAAGTTGGAAGGTGGAAGGGTGAGGGGAAAAGAGGAGGAGGTTTTCACTGAGAGGTGGTGGACCCTTGGAATGCACTGCCTGGTGAGCTGGTTCAGAAACCACAGTGGAGGCTTCAAGAGAGGGGGGGACAGACACAGAAAGTGGATGTATCAGATGATGGCCTGTCCCGGGGGGTGGGGATGGATGATAGAGGTTTCTAGAGAACAAGGAATGGGAGGATCTCGGCACCCAACTAAGGATCTAGGTTCGAGCAGACTCGATAGACCATAAGGCCTAATCTGCTGGCAAATAGTATGTTAGTATGTTAGATATGTAAACAAATCTCCCACCTTCTTAAACCAGATCTTCTTCATCTCACCCTACCTAACTGAAGGAGCTCTGATTTGGAGACATTTAACTTATACCCAGAGAAAACTGTGAAGTCCTGCACTACCTCCAATAAGACCGGTATTGAGAGTGCTGGCTCCATAATGTACAATAACAAATCGTCCACACACAAAGCAATCTTGTGTTGGTGCTCAGATTGATCCACCACCCCTTTAATCCTTTGCTTCTCCCTAATGCAGATAACCAAGGGCTCAATAGCCAATGCAAAGAGGAGAGGGGAGAGGGTGTCCCTCTCTGGAGAAGGAAGTCCCCAGATCTCTCTCTCTCTCCATTCACCAAGATCTGGGTACATGTTTTTTGTTGTTGTTGTTTTTGTAATTTAAAAAGGGCTCAGTGGCCTAAATCTGGTCTTCTTTTCTTTTTTTATAATCAAAGGCCCGGAAGCCCATTACTCTCCCTTCTCTGTCAGGAGCTTGGACTAGCCAAAGGAACAAAGGCAGCATCTATCTTTCACCATTCCATACCAAGCACTGGTGTCCAGGGGTACCCACACAGAAACATAGAATTTGACAGCAGATAAGGACCGTTTAGCCCGTCCTGTCTGCCCATTTTTCTCTACCTACAGTATCAATGCAGACCTTAATCCATCTATGGCTCTTTTTCTGTCCCTCCCTTCCTTTCTACTAAGATTCCCTTATGTTATTTTATTTCAAAGTTTCACCAGGAAAGGCACGCTGAGCCACTGCTTGTTTCCAGATGTGTCCTGGGGGAAGCGACAGTGGGGTTGCAATAACAGAACATATCAAAAACAACAAGGAAGATAACAATGTATCATAAACAAAGAGTACAATTCCAGTGTAGCATATACAATACAATACAAGGCAAGAGCTTTACAAGGTTGCAAGTGCATTTGATGAGTGGCACAATCACAGGTTGTACAAATATAACATCCAGAGTTACATTCAGGAAACTTGTAGTGGTGGAGGTGAGGGTATGGAGGGGGAACATGAAGGACAGTTGCAGGAAACGGAAGTGAAGTCATGAAGTAGCGTGGAGAGGGCACAAGAGGAGAAGGAGGCATTGTGAATGGGAGGGGGGATGATGTTCCAATTTGGGGAATCAGTGGCTGAAAGAAGCTTGACCAGCAGAGGTAGAAGTGGAGGGTGCAGCCAGAGTGTGAGGGTCAAAGCTCCTCAGGCAGCAAGAGGAGGAACGAGGCAGGGAAAGAGAGGCTGATAGGTAGGAGAAGAGGGATCCAAACCAGAATTTACTTATGAGGTTGACACAGTGGGCACAGCATCTGTCCTCAAGAGAGGGAAGAGACAGAGACTGATACAGAGAACAGTGGTGAGCTCGAGGGGGGCAGTCAAGCACAAAGTGGCAGAAAGAATATAAAAATGTGTCCAGTCTGGCTAACGAAGTACCAGAGACAGTGCTGTAGACCACGTCACCGTAGTCAAAGACTGGGAGGATCTCTGTATGACAGCATGGCATGCCAGCAATAGGATGCAGTCATAGTTCCTGTGCAAGGCACTGGGCTTAGGGTGTAATTTTTTGAGTATGGCATCCACGTGGCCAGAGAAGTTGACATGTTGGTCAAGCCATACCCCAAGGTACCTGACTGAGGTGACATCCTCCAGTGGGGACCCATCCAAGGTGTGGAAAGAGGGGAGGGATGGCAGTCTAGAGAGTCTCTGTCTCATGCCAAAGGACATGGAGATGGTCTTCTTAGCATTCAGGAATAGCTGGTTAGTGCATAGCCAGAACTGGACTTTACTGAAGTCAAGCTGGAGTGTGGATATCATGTCAGCAGTGGAGGGGCTGGAGTCATACAGGACCATATTGTCCGCATACCTGTGTGTGGCTGCAGATGAGCAGGCTGTGAGGAGGTCATTTAGAAAAATAGAAAATTGCAATGGTCCAAGTACTGAGCCTTGAAGGACTCTTATGCTTATAGGAAGAGGCGGGGAGAGGGTATCACCAATTTTGACAGATTGGGTTCTGTCCTCCAGGTATGGCTGGAATCAACTGGTTGCCACTCCTGAGAGTCCAGCTGCTGAGAGTTTAGAAAGGAGAAGGGGCTGGGAGACAGTGTTGAATGCCTTAGCAAGATCAACAAAGATGGCTGACGTGATGAGTCTTTGATCCATATCTGTGAGGACAGAATTGGTGAGCCTGAGGAGGGAGGTAGTTGTAGAGAGGTGTTTCCAAAAACCCAATTGGAAAGGGATGAAAAACAAAGAGGAGTCAAGGAAGGGAGAGAGCTGGGAAAGCACAATGCACTCCTGTAGTTTGGCAAGGATAGGGAGGAGGGAGATGTGGTTGTAGTTGTCAGTAGCAAAGAGGTTCCAAATTTTGGAAGGGGAATGACATTGGCATGTCTTCAGACGAAGGGGAAAGAGACATGATGGAAGGATAGGTTTAGGAGGCCAGCAAGAGGTGAGGAGATAGCAGATGCAAAGAGGTAAAGGAGTTTGCCATCCAGACCATCACAATGTTTGCTTTTAAGGCAAGGAGGGCTTCAAGAAAAGCAGAGGGGGGCACAGAAGAGAAGGTGAAAGAGAAGGGAGGAGAGGAGGGTTGCAGTGAGGACTGGGGAGGAGAGGGAGGGAGGGAGGAGAGAAGAGGAGGTGTAGGAGGTAAAGAAGGAGTTGAACTTGGAAGTGACAGAGGGGATCAGAGAGAGAGAGAGAGAGAGAGAGAGAGAGAGAGAGAGAGACACCAGCTTGGAGGACAGGGGATGGAGGCTGAGTTGAAGGGGAGAATAGGGCCTTATGCTTATCCCACACATTCTTGAACCCCACCACTGTGTTTGTCCTCACCACCTCTGCTGGAAGGCTGTTCCAGGAATCTTCACATCTCTCCTGAATCCACCCCCTCCAGATTCATAGCATGTTCCCTTGTTCTTGGGCTCCTTTTTTCTGAAAATACTTCCCTCCTGTACTTTATTTACCCTTTTGAGGTATTTAAAGGTCTCTATCATATCTCCCCTGTTCCAGGGTGTACATATTGAGGTCCTTTAGCATCTCGCCATAAGGCTTTTGGAGCAGACATGCACCATTTTAGCTGCCCTCCTTTGGTCAGCCTCCACTTGTCTATGTCCTTCTACAGGTGTGGCCTCCTGAACGGGACACAGCACTCTATGTGAGATCTTACCAGCAATCTATAGAGGAGCATCACCTCCTCCCTCTTTCTGCTGGTGATTCCTCTCCTGATGCATCCAAGCATCCCACTAGTCCTCCCAACTGCCTTGCCATACTGCTTGGCCACCTTTAGGTTATCCCATATGATTTCTCCCAGGTATTTTTCCTGCCTGGTGGTTGTCAATACCACTCAACCCATTTTGTACTTAACCCCTGAGTTTCTGAGTCCTAAGTGCATTATTTTGCACTTTTTCATGTTGAAACTTAGCTGACATAGCCATGACCACTCCTCGAATTTTCTCAGGTCTCTGCCCATTCTTTCCATACACACCCCTCCCAGAGTGTCCACTCCGTTTCAGATTTTGGTGTCATCTGCAAAGAGTCAGACCTTCCCTTCCAGCTGTTCTGCAATGTCACTTATAAAAACACTGAAAAGGACCGATCCCAGTGCAGATCCCTGAGGCACCCCACTGGTCACCCACCACTTCCTTGAAGTGAACTCTGTTTATCACCACCCTCCAGCACCTATCCCCAACCAGTTTCTTATCCATTTTCCACTTTTGGACCCACTCTGAATCTACACAGCTTGCTTACTAGTCTCCTATGTGGAACACTGACCAAAGCTTTACTGAAATCTAGGTAGGCCATGTCCACTGCCCCACCCTGATCAAATTCCTTCATCACCCAGTTAAAGAAATCTGTCAGATTCATTTGACGTGACATCCCTCATTCTGTCCCATATAATGTATTTCTGGTGTCCTGTGGTACCTCTCCCTCACCCTGTTTCATGTTAGGTATTCACTGGTGTCCAGTGGTACCCCCTTGTCTCACCCTGTCTTATGTTTAGTATTGCTGGTGCACAGTGGTACACTCTCCCTCACCCTTTCTCGTATTAGGTATTCCTTGGTGTCCAGCAGTACCTGCCTCCCACACCCTGTCCCATGTTAAGTCTTCCCTGGTGTTCTGTGGAACCCCCTTGCCTCACTCTGTCCTTTGTTTAGTATTCTTGATGCACAATGATACCCCCTCCCTCACTCTATCTTATGTTAGGTATTCCTTGGTGTTCAGTAGTATCTCCCTGCCTCACCCTGTTCCATGCTAAGTTTTTCTTGGTGTTCTGTGGAATCCCTTTTCCTCACCCTGTCCTATGTTTAATATTCCTGATTCCCAATGATACCCCGTCCCTCACACCGTCTCCTGTGAAGTATTTCTTGGCGTCCAGCAATATGCCCCCACCCTGCCCAATGTCAATCACTCCCTGGTGTACAGCGGTTCCCCCCCCATGACCCTGGTGTGTGGTGGCAGCCCCCTCTTAACTTTCCCACCTCCCCCAAGATGGGACCTGCATGTCCTCCTCTCACCTCCTCAGTCAGCCACTATCTGATTCAAAATAGTGCTAAACTGCAATCATGTGTAATGGTTTCTTGGCACAATATTAATCAGACGTTGGCCAGACAAGGAGGTGAAACGAGAGACATATTCTTCTGAGGGTTGTAACATGGAGGTGGGGTTAATGTTCTAGAACTGAGGATGGGCTCTCCATGTTGATCAGATGTAGGGACACGTTGTTTTTTCTTTGAAGAAAGGTCCCATGGTCTGACTGAACTCTCCTCTTGCTTGTAGGAGCCAGGACTTGTGAGGGAAAACACATCGTGGAACAATTCTTTTTCTATTTAGAAGGCCATGATGGCCCAAGACTGCTTTCTTCTTACTGCTAAGAACCAGAACTGATGAGGGGAAACACAAGCAGGAACTTCTGTTGTTTTATTTAGAAGGTTCTGACAGCCCATATTCAAACTGTAGAAACCAGGCACTCACCAACCAATATAACTGGACGACACAACTTTTGAACTTCTGCCATCAAAAAAGTTTATTTACATCCCTTCATGTTTTTTTTTTGATGGTGGAAGTTGAAAAATTATGGTGTCTAGCTATATTGGATGGTAAGTGCCCAGTTTCTAGAGTTTGAATGTTTGCAATTCACCAAGAGCACCACCACTCCAGTGCACACTTCTTTGTCTGGTGCCTACTAGCCTATACTTGCTCTCTGCTCCTCTGCAGGAGCTGGGACTGGAGAGAAGAAACAGACGGAGTACATTACTTTCTTATTTAGAAAGGCCCAATGGTCCAAGTCTGCTCTTATCTTGCTGGCAGGAGCTGAGACCGGTAATGGGAAACACAGAGGGAACCTTTTTTTAACATGTTTTAATTGTAAGGGCTTGATGGCTGAACTTTGTTCTCCACTCAGTGGTAGAAGACAGGACTAGTGAGGGGAACACATGGAGGCACATCATTTTAATTTAGAAAGGACCAACTGTCCAACTCTTCTCTCCCCCCACTGGCAGGAGCTGGTTCTGCTGAGATGCAAAGAACTAAGGATGTATTTAAGCAATAACTACCAAGAAGCTGGTCATTTCCTAGAGATTAATGGTCTGTTGGGGGGATGGGTGGCCCAAGGCATAGCCTCGCGCCACCTCCTTCCACTTGGCTGTTAATTTAAGGAAAGACCAGCTTTGAGGTTGTTATGTTATTGCGATAATAAGTCTAATTGCAATAACAGCTTCTTTTTTACTGTTTTTTTTAACCTAGATTTAGGTTTTAGCTGTGTGGCAAGATCCATGCATGCCACACAGCATGAGCTGGTCGGTCATTTTTAAGATGTTAATGACCAGTCCATTAGCCAATCAAGAGCCCTACTGGGCTCATGAATATTAAATTAGATTCATAATTTGGTTTTAAATGACAATGCAGCACGATTCCCAGGAGGTGCCATGATCAGTAGGAATAGTGACGGAACACCACAGGTACAACAGCCTGAAACTGTCCTCTTCTCACTTGCCCACCCAGAGCCTGGGTACTGTATGATGTTCTTTTTTCCAGGTAAGACAGTGGCACCATGGGGTACTGGTGGAGCAGCAGCTGGAGTACCAACAAATCACACAACCATGCTTGTGTATCCACACTTAGAACAGTTTAGTTAAGTTGTTACAGCTAAAAACTTTCATTGAGACTAGCTCCTGAAGTGGTCTCAGCAATGGTTTTCAAAACCTTTCTACCAGGGCAGCAGTGTGGATGCTGGCCACTACAAGCACTGTTAAACCGGTTTAGCTTAGCTAAACCAGTTTTACCTTAACAGTTTGGACAAGGCCTAATACGCCAGGAAATAAGTTAGCTATTCCTCCTGCCAATTGTGGATACAATGCAACTGAATGCTGTTTTAGCTGTGGGATGACATAAGATGAACTCAAAGGCTCTGAACATAACTAGACAACAAAGATATCTATAGTGGTTCAGCATTTCCACATCAGTACTGAAAGGGTTAATATAAGCAGTTGCTATTAGATGTAGAAAACAGAAAATGAGCTGTAAATAAAGTAATGATAACTATTGTTATGCTATTTACTGTACCAGGTGCAACTACACCCACTCCCTGCTTAGATATAATCTAGGGCGCTCATCATAAGCAGCTGTACGTCAGCAAAAAAAAACAAAAAAAAAACTAACAACTTCAAACAACACTGCAAGATAATGAAACCAAGACAGCGACCCAAGAAAGTTCTGCACCCACTTTTCTTTGCATCATTCAGTAGTTTCACTGTACTGTGTAAAACGCAACAAATAGTATTTTGGCTTGTTTTTTTGGGGGGGGGAGGGGTCACACATGGACAACCGAGGTAGCCAAACACGTGCAGAGAACACCTTGAGATGCCTTTGTATATTAACAAGGAAACTGATAATACCAAGTGAAAGTGTTGCTTAGGGAAAAAAAATTATACGAATCCTTGAATAACAGTAATTATAACAGTTATTATTCATTTTTTTTGTTAACACCTGCAAGTGATGTAATTGCTACTATATTTCTAAACTGGCCTAATTAAATTTATTTTTTGTTGCCTGTTTACTGGTTTTGACCAGTTTGTATTAATTGCAAAATTTGCATATATTGTTTTGCTCAATATTTCTAAAATTGCTTGCTTTTGATTGACAGAAATTCCTACTTTTTGTGGTTTATTTTCACTCCATCCAGTTTTTCATTTCAGCTTTATCATGCAGCATCTCCATGCTGCCAGTCGCACTGTCTCAGGATTTGGTGGTAGGTGGAAGACTCCAGCCTTATGCTCTATAATTGAACCTTTTTGTGGCTCTGTGGGAATTCATCCAGAGGGCCAAAGGGGTTGAGGACAAGTGAAGGCCAACATTCCAAGTTTCTTTCCCCAGGCACAAACCTTAGAATTAACTGGCATGTTGCAGCTATTCACCCTGCAAAATGCATTGCTTTGCCACCCAACATTCCCTTCTACATAGATTGATTCAGCTATAAATCTAGTGGGTTGAGTTAAGATGTCCAACAGTGAATTGCTAAGACATGTTTCTCTAGCCTCATGCAAGAAAGCATGTAGTAGTACATCTAGGAACCCACTACAATATAAACTGTTCTTATTTAATTACCCAAAGACAGGTATTGCTGCAGGTTAGTAACCCTTCTGCAGGCTAAGGCAAATGCTCTCCTATTGGCTGTTTTTTTTATGTAACATTTTGCTCACCTGCATAGCTCATAAGCTACAGTTCTCATTTTCAGAAGGGTCCTGAGAAGAATCCTGCATATCACTAATTAATCCTACAGACATAGATGCACAGTTGCTATAAGTGCTTAGTAACATGCATCCAAGGAATATCATATGTTATACCATAGACACTGTTACAGTATTAAGGTTGGTAACTAGTTATTTTGTAGAAGTGTTATGGGCACCGCAAGCTTTGTGGTAGTCTGAACCTTTACTTCAAAATTCGTGGCTGAATAGGCAAATAAGTACTATCTTAACTACCCTTTCTCTCTGGGTACTTTGAAATAGAGGGTTTCTGGGGAGCCGAAAGAAAAGGGCCCAGTTATTGTTTTTGACATGATATCAGTATTAAGGACAGAAAAAGGCTGCCTGATTTCCTGGAAGGATACATTATTTGTGTGAGTGTGTGGGGTAGGGTGGGTAGACAGGGTTCAGAGGGATCAGGTGTTTTTTTTAAATGAGAACAAAAAGAAAATACCTGAATTAATAGTATGCTCACTTTCCAACACTGTGCTTTTCCAGAGGGTAAGGTCAAAAATGAGACACAGGGGGCATCACAGCAAAGACAACAGGATTCTATGTCTTCTTGTGCAGGCAGTATAGCCTGGTGGATAGAGTGCAGAGCTGGGAACTTGTAGATTTGACTTTGAACCCAATCACTGCTGCTGACTCACTGTGTGGCCCTGAGCAAGTCTTGTGACCTCCCTGTGCTTAACGTTTTTCTTTCCCTGTTCTGCATCTTCTTGAGCTTTTCTGAACCTCTGTGTACTTGCCCAGTGAGTAACACAACTACTCAACCGTACTGAACAACAATATATCTTCCATATAAGGCAAAAAAAGTGTATTTTTCAGGTACTGTGTGACTAGTGATTTTTGCTGTTTTCAAGCAATGTGGCAACTGTGTGGAAATAAAATTGCCATAATTGGCCGAAATTGAGCATTTTCAATCTTAGCAGATTAGGCACTAATTGCTTAGTGAGAAATTTCATTTTTACAATTTTAGCTGATTAGGATTTATCCCAAAATAGGCAGTTTTTTGGAATATTTCAAATACCGTATATGAAATATTGGGAAATATATGATCTATATACTGGCAATATATGAAGTATATATACATGTTTATAACATGCATGTACCCCTTTATATTTTGAGTTTGTATTAGCCATATATTGTTTATATATATGGGATATGTCTTCCCACTATTTCATATGCTTAAAATATCTCAAAAAACAAGCAATTGTGAGATACTGTATTTAAATACATAATGCCACATACAGATATAACACATGATTCTTCAGTGTGGGCATAACTTGTAAAGCACTTTGTGGGGGGCAGCCTGTAGTGGATGTAATAAAGAGTGATGAACCTGGAGACCCAGGTTTGATTCACATGACTGGGCACAGCTGAGGGGACCCACATACCGTACAATGGGAGAACAGTGCAGTGCAGCTCAAATTCCCTGGCAACCATCAGGCTAACAAAAAGTACAGCAGAGTGAGGCTGCAATGCAGCAAGTGACACCAGGAAGCAAAGAAACTGCTAGTGCAGAGAATTTATTAGGGTAGCTTACCACACCCAGAAAGGTATAAGGTGCTAGCTATACAGTACAAGTCGTATTAAACTGTTCCATCAATGAGTTGGTTTAGCATTGTTTTTACAGCTGGCAATGCATTGGTAACTCATATTGCATTGTTTTTTAATGCTTAACCAGCTCAAAACAATGTGCCTGATTTTCAAAGGGTGACGCCCTGTGTCAACCCCATTGTTTGGTTCAACTGCGCCAAACTCATTTGACGCAACTGCACCCGATTTTAGTACAGTGGGAGTAGTTGCAACATTTTCCCCACTTTATAGTAGCTTGCACCAAATATTTGGCACAAGCCCCATAAAAAGGGTCCTCCAAATGATGCAAGTTAAACCAGGGGGAGCTAACTTGCAGCATTTGGCACGCAGACTTAAAATCTCGATCAGCGCCGAGAGAATTACCCAAGCCCCCTGCACCATAAGTTTGGAACACCATGGGGCTTGTGGCATTCTCAGAGCTTTTGAAAACTGGGCCCAGTGTGTGTAAAATATTTTTGGAAGTCAGTTGGAATGCATCTGCAGTCTGCATTGTAACTCTTAAGAAACAGTTTATGCAGGGTTTTGTGTCAGATCCAGCAACACTTATGGAACTCGGTCAGAAATGCTAAAATAACTCATCAGAGGAACAGTTTAATGTGACTTGTACTGTAGGAGCCCAAAGACCAACAGCATCAGTACTTCACAGGTCACAGTGGTAGCCACCAAGTTGTCTGGATATTTCTGGATATTTTGAAATATACCTAAGGGAAATTTCTCTGGTGGCCTTACAGTGGTTCTGCAAGCAGGCAGGAAATTCTTCAAGCGATATCACATAAATTTTAAGAGATATTCATACATGTCAGTGGCTGTAGCTGTTGAGGTGACAGTTACAGCCACTGATATGTATGAACAGGCCTGTAGGAAGCATTTTGGTAAGGCCATAATGAAAACCCAGGAGAAGAGTACACAATAGCAGGGGAGGTACTAACAACACCAAAAATGGAAAGGGACTTGGGGGTAGTCATATCAGATGACCTAAAGGTGGGTAAGCAATGTGAGAAGTCAGTAAGGAGAGCCAGGGGGATACTGGGATGCATAGGAAGGGGCATCACAAGTAGAAAAAGGGAAGTGGTTATCCCTCTGTACAGACAGTTGGTGAGACCCCATCTGGAATACTGTGTGCAGTTTTGGAGACCCCATCTACACAAGGACATAGACAGGATGGAAGCAGTTCAGAGGAGAGCAACTAAAATGGTGCAGGGTCTGCATCAGAAAGCATATGAAGAGAGACTGAGAGAGCTTAATATGTATACTCTATATGAAAGGAGGGATGGGTGGGCATGATAGAAACTTTCCAGTACCTCAAGGGAATCAACAAAGTCCAGGAGAGTAGCATCTTTCAGAAAAAGAGATGTGTAAGAACAAGGGGGCACAGTTTAAAGATAGAGGGGGGTAATGTGAGGAAAATTTCTTCACAGAAAGAGTGGTGGATGCATGGAACCGCCTTCCTGGGGAGATTGTTGGGTCTAAAACAGTGGGGAATTCAAACATGCATGGGACAGACATACGGCAATTGTAGTGGGGGGGTTGCAAGAAGTAGGCTGTTGGTTAACTAGAATCTGCAGCTTATCCAATAGGAAGGGAAATGGGCAGACTGGGTGGACCAAGTGGTCCTTATCTGCCGTCAAAGTCTATGTTTCTATGTTTCTATATCCAAGACATTAAGGCTGGGGATCTGGGGGCTGCCAGGTCCCCCAGACCCCCAGAAGCTCTGGGAGTCTAGATGCTCTGTGGTGAAATTTGGGGCTTTTATTGAAAATAAAAAAAACACTTTTTATGTGATTTTCATACCCGTTATTCCTGTGGGGGGGGGGAGTTCCTGTGGAGTTAGGGGTGTGGGACACCCTGGCTGGCCTTGGAGCCTGCAGCTGCAACTGCAACTAGAGAGGGACAACTGACTAAGCAACAATGCCATCAACCACCCACCCACCCCATGAAGAGCAAGCATTATTGCAATGTTCTGTGAACCATTTTTGTATAAAGGCTGGGGGTCTGGAGGCCACTAGGCCCCCAGAAGCTGTGGGGGTCTAGATGCTCTGTGGTGAGTTTGGGGGCTTTTATTGAAGATTAAGCACACTTTTGTTATGTCTTTCCCACCCCTGACTCATAGGAAATGATTTGTTCCCCATGGGGTGAGGGAGACTGGCAGTCAGATTGTTCCACACCCCTGACTCCAGGGGAAAGAATAATGTTTTTCTAGCAGTTGGGGTAGGAAAGTGTAACACAAGTGTATTTGGCAATTCAATAAAAGCCCCCAAACCCACCACACAGCAAATCGACCCCCCCGCCTCCGGCCTTTATATAAAAATATTTCACACAGGACATTGTAATAGTGCTGCGTATTATGGGGTGGGTGGATGATGGTATTGTTGTTCAGCCAGTTGCCCCCCCCTCAGTTGCAGTTGTAGGCCCTCAGGCCAGCCAGACCAGCTGCCTTTTAGTGTCTCCCTCCCCCACCTTGTTCCCTCTGTTCTCTGCCCCGCACCACCACTGAGCCAAACAAGTCTCCTTTTTTTATTTTAGATACAGGGACTCTAGAGTAGGGAGGGGTTCATTCAGCAGTACCCCACCAGATGCTGCATTCTAGTTAGTGTTTTCTGGGCTTCCCCCACTTTGTTCCTTCAGTCTGTTCTCTCTCAGCACCACTTCTAAGTCAAGCTAACAGATCATCTTCTCTCCCTTGGCCTGAGACCACCTTACTTTGTTTTCTCTTCAGTACACCTCCACCACCAGTGTTTTCTTTTCTCCCTTTGCTCCTGTCCTTTTCTGGCTGCTCTTTTGGCCCCTGCTAAAACTTACTCAGTCAGTACTGAGTTTGCTTGAGGCTGCCAACCTGCCACTGAGGCTAGCTGTGTGATCCTCCTCCCCTGGGATAGTTTCAGTCACCCACCACAACTGCTGCTTTTCTTTCCTACAAAGGAAATTCCCCACAAGTCCTCTCTTCTCCTTGATGTTCTTGCCCCCAGCATCCCAGCCCCCCTCCCAAATGTCTGGTCAGGTTTGTAATAAGTGGCTGGTGGGAACTGTTTTTTTTTAAAGTTTTGATCAATCACACACACACAAGAGTGCGACTTTATCGGTTTTTATCAACTGACGGAACAGAAATCAACCAGCCCAAAACAGCCACGATGTGCAACACAAGGAAACGACAACTCGGTCCCAGAGCTGCTTCTAGTCATGCTGCGACTGCCCACACTCATCAGTCTGCCACCTGCCACACAACCAAACCAGCTGTAGCAGACAGAGCACAGACAAAGACATGAATCACCAATCAGGTCCGATGTCATGTGCACTGATCTGCTGAACAACCCCCATCCTCCGTGAAGGACCCCTGCAGGCTGTCCTTTCTTGCCTGTTTTCAGTCTGCTGCATCAGCAGAGACTCGGCTGCCCCACGGACAAAACAAAGTAAGAAGTGCTGAGCTGCTCTGCTGCCACCCTTCCGCACGACGCTGTACAGCAGACTGCGACAGAGTGACAGAAGTTTTAACTCATTACTTGCTGTGTGTGCGGTCGCTAGGAATCACTCTGAAGTCTGCAATCTTTTTTTTTTTGGAACTGGGGATAAAAAGTAGTATGGCCATAGCCTTACCAGCCTTATTGGTTCCTACAGCACTGTGTGAAGATATATCTCCTGAAATGCATGCCTGCTTTGTCAGGAGGTTGATCATAATCTTCCTGTGGCCTCTTTAAATACCTTCTTCTGCTAAATATTTATGAGTCGGGTATTCAAATGTATGAGTTCATTCCCAAACAAGTCAGAGCAATGAAGTGTCTCAGCGAAAACATTACACCATGCAACCAAAGTGCAAGCGTAGGGTATATGCAAAAACACATAGACTATTAAAAATGGATAGTAGTGTAGATATTACAGTAAAAAAGACTACGAAAAATACTGACTGCTAAATCTTCAGAATAGGAGGTAAGCACTAATACCTATAGTAATTATGGTTTTCCCTTAGAAAATATTATTGGCACTATATTTTAAATAAGGTAGCAAATTCCTACTTGCACAGTATATTAGTTGCAATAAAGGAAAAGTGCATACATAGTGAAAAAAGCTTTATAATGAATCTGTCTTCTGTTTTATTACAAAAGCAGGAAGGCAATAACTGACTTTTAGTAACAATCTTGTGGATTTGTTTAGCCTTTGTACCATGTCAAGGTGGCCAGCCCAGCCACATAGAGGACCAGTCACTCAATGCAGCTAGACAGTCCAAGTAACCTTTTAAAATCCCTCATAACATCATTCATTCACAACTCGTAGCTCACTTTCAGTCATTCACAAAAAGCATAACCTTTTCACCATTTTGGATTTTCTCACAGTCTGTCACAATGCATAGTACAAGTCATTCACTCAGCATACAAGGAATATTTTGAATTTGTGGGTGAGATCAATGTCACACAGGCACATTAGGTAAAGAGAGAGAGGGCATCCATTTGATATGTCACAGTCATACTTAGAAAGAAAATTGAGAGGGGCAGAATTGATAGAATGAGCCTGAGATGGAAAAAAGACCCTAGACACAGCCCACACAAGAAATAATTACAATACACAGATTAGGAATGATCAGGTAGGAGCACGTAAGTTACTCACCAAGCAAATGTTAAACATTTGTGAGTGAAACACTATGCCAGTCACCCAGTAGATTTTGAATACCAATTTCTGATCTGGCTAAAAGAGCCAAATATACTGAAGAAAAAGTGTCTCAATACAAATAACCAGCTAATTGTTGTATAACTACACTACAGTAATGAGAAGGTAAAATACAGGCCTGTCATGAATGATCAGTGGTGTAAAAATGAATATTTTCTCCTGAAACAACACAAATTTAGAAACACAGAATTTGATGGCAGATAAGGACTGCTTGGCCCACCTAGTCTGCCTACTTTCCCTACCTACTGTAGTACTTCAGACCCTACTCAATCTCCGGCTTAACCCTCCCTTCCTGAACCACTAAGGTTCCCTACTGCCTATCCCATGCATTTTTGAATCCTGTTACAGATTTTGCCTTCGCCACCTACACTGGGAGGCTGTTCAAGGCATCCACCACTTTTTCTGTGAAGAAGTACTTTCTCACATTTCCCCAGAGTCTACCCTCCCCCCAGCTTCATAGCATGGCCCCTTGTTTTTGAGCATCTTTTTTTCTGAGGAATCCTTCCCTCCTGTATCTTATTTATACCAGTGAGGTATTTGAAAGTCTCTATCACATCTCCCTCTTCCTCCTGTCCTCCAGGGTGTATACATTGAGGTCCTTTAGACTCTCTCCATAGGGTTTCTGGTGCAGTCCTTGCACAATTTTGGTTGCCCTCCTCTGGACTACCTCTGCTCTGCCTGTTCTTTCGGAGATGTGGTCTCCAGAACTGGACACAGTACTCCAGATGAGGGCTCACCAATGATCTATACAGCGGCATCACAACCTTCCTCTTTCTGCTGGTGATGCCCCTTCCTGTGCACCCTAACATCTTACTGGCTCTCCCCACTGCCTCGTCACACTGTTTGGTCACCTTTAGGTCTTCAGATATGATTACCCCCAGGTCTCTTTTCTGTTTGGTGGTCATCAGTGCCACTCGCCCCATGGTTTCTGTGTCCTAAGTGCATTATTTTGCACTTCTTCACATCGAAACTTAGCTGCCACACTCTTGACCACTCTTCAAGCTTTCTCATATACCTATTCATTTTTTCCACCTCCCCTGGAGTGTCTACCCTATTACAGATCTTTGTATCATCTACAAAAAGGCACACCTTCCCTTCTAGCCCCTCTTGAATGTCACTAATAAAGACATTAAAGAGGACTGGTCCCAGTACTAATCCTTGTGGCACCACCCTGGTCACCCTCTGTTCCTTGGAGTGAACTCCATTCACCACTACCCTCTTGCCTATCCCCCAACCAATTTCATGCTCAGGTTACCACCTTTGGACCCACTCCCAGGCTGCCCAACTTGTTTACAAATCTCCTATATGGAACGGTGTCAAAGGCCTTACTGAAATCTAGGTAGACCACATCCACCTCTCCACCCTGATCTAATTTTCTGGTCACTGAGTCAAAGAAATCTATCAGATTTGTTTGACATGACCTCCCTGCTGTGAATCCATGCTGCTTCTGAGCCTGTATGCTGCTGGATTCAAGATATTCCACAAACTTTTCCTTCAGTAGTGATCCCATTAATTTCCCCACCATCAAAGTCAAGTTGACTGGCCTGTAATAGCCAGTCTCCTCCCTACTACCACTTTTATGAAGTGGGACTACATCTACACTCCTCCAGTCCTCTGGAACTTCTCCCGTCTCCAGTGAGTGGTTGACCAGGACTGTCAGAGGTGCAGTCAGCACCTCCCTGATCTCCTTCAATATCCTTGGATGTATCCCATCTGGCCCCATTGCCTTGTCCACTTTCAGATTAGTGAGTTCTTTCAGGACCCTCTGAGCGTGTGGCTAAGTTGGTGGCACATCTGCCTCTGGACCAGGTCATGGGTTCTCGTCCCACACCAGGATTGGACTTGCACCCCAAAATCGCTAGCATCCGAGTGCAGTATTAGGGGGTGCTGTACTGCTGGGATGTACCGTCCTTCGGATGAGATGTTAAACCGAGGTCCCTTCTGCCCATCCTGGTGTTGTCCTGGGGGGTGTCCAGCTGGAAGTAAAAGAACCCAGGGCACTCTTCGCAAAAGAGCAGGAAGCATTTCCAGTGTCCTGGCCAACATTCCCCTTCCCATAAACCGGTTCATGCCAATTATACAGACTGTGTGTGGGTCATGATGTGCAATATGGCCACCACTACACATTCAGTCACTTCACTACCAGTATAGCATTGCTCGTAAAGTGCTTTGGGATGCTGTGTATGAAAAGCGCTATATAAATGCTGATTCTTCTTCTTCTTCTTCTGTGTAATTGAATTAGTGTTCATCTCGCTTCCTGTGATGCTCCTAACACTTAATTGTGGTCCCTTGACTTCCTCTTCCTCTTTGAATACTGAACAGAAGTATTTGTTTAGGATGTCTGCTTTTTCCTGGCCCCCCTCCTCACATTCACCTCCTTTCCCCCTCAACCTTACAATCTCTCCTTTGATCTTTTCACTTGCATACCTGAAACATGTCTTGTCCCCTTTTTTACTGCCTTGGCTATTTTCTCCTCTGTTTGCACCTTCACACTCTAGACTGCTTTTCATGCCACCCTATGCTTCCATCCTCCTCACTCTGTGTCTCCTTGTACTTCTTGAATGCCAACTTTTTTGCCCTCACCTTCTCGGACACCTCTTTTGAGAACCAAAGTGGTCTCTTTTTCCTCTTGCTTTTGTTTACTTGCCTGACACAAAAGTTTGTTACTTTCCCTATGGCTCCTTTTAGTGTTGCTCACTGTTCCTCCACTTCCCCCCAAGTCCTCCCCCCACCGGGGCATCCCTGAGGTATTCCCCCATCTTTGTAAAGTCAGACCTTCTGAGGTCCAGGACCCTTGCCTTAATGTGGTTCAGTTCTGCCACTGTCCTAATGTTGAACCACACCGTATAGTGATCACTGGCCCCCAGGTGGACACCCACCATGACTTCTGCAGCCCTGTCCCTGTTGGTTAGTACAAGGTCCAATATTGCCCTCTCATGAGTGGGCTCTCTTACGAGTTGCCTGAGAAATACCCCCTGCAGGGAATCCAGGATGTCCCTACTCCCAGCTGAAGTTGCAGCTGGGATGTTCCAATCTACATCCAGCAGACTGAAGTACCCCACCAGCAGCAGCTCCCTCTTTTTTGCCACCTTTTGAATGGCTTTCACCAGAACCTTATCCATCTCCTCCCCTATGCTGGAGGTCTGTAGATCACTCCTGTGTGAATAGAGGCCCCATTCCCCATTTCTAGAGTGATCCATAGTGCCTCTGTCCCTCCCTGCATTCCCTGTGCCTCTTTTGCTTTAATGCTGTCCCTCACATAAACAGCCACTCCTTCCCCTTTTTTACCTGCCTGTCCCTCCTGAACAGAGTATATCCTGGTATTGCTATATCCAAGTCATGGTTCTTGTTGCACCATGATGACAATGTTCAGGTCAGTCTCTGATATGATGGCCACTAAGTCTGGGATTTTGTTTCCCAGACTTCAAGCATTTGCACACATGGCCTTCCAAATTCTGCCACTTCCTTCTTTGTCAACCTCCCTATTTCTCTTTTGCTTACTCTCCTTTCTCCCTGCACCTTCATTCCCATTCCTCTTCATTTCTATCATTTTGTTTTTCTTTTTTCTGGGTACTGTTGGGGATTTTCCTCCCTTAGGGTTTTATCTACTGACTATTTCAGCTTGTGGGGGGGGGGGCAGTTTATGGCGCTCTTCTTCCTTCTGTCACCCCACTCAGCTAGTTTAAATGCTCACCAATGTAGCACCTAAACCATTTACTGAGGACTGTGGTTCCTCTCCTAGATGGATGCAGGCCACCTCCCCTGTTTAGGCCCTCATCCCGCCAGGTGGTACCCTAATCCCCAATTAAGTTGAACCCCTCCTCTCTGCACCACCCCTTCAACAATGCAGTGAAGCTCCTGGTATGCAAAACCCTGTCCTCCCCCTGTCATAGACAGGCAACACCTCAGAGGAGGCCACTGAGTGTGCTACCTGCCTAATATCCCTCCCCAATGCCCTTAACTCCTCCTGCACTCTCCTAGCCTCATCCTTAACCAGGTAATTTGTCCCTAGGTGGACAATGACATCCAGCTATCCCTCCTGTCCTGCTGCCCCAGCGATCCTCAGGATCTGCTTTCCATTCCCCTGAGCCATGGCATCGGGTAGGCACTTAACCTCCCTCTCCCCCTCCCTCACTGTTCCCTAATCTACCCCCCTTATGATGGAGTCCCCCACCAGGAGTTGCTTCCTCCTTCTCTGGGGTCCTCTGCCACCCACCTTGGGGTGTCCATTACGGAGGAACCCCACATCCTCCCTGGTCACTACTGTGGGTGCGTCCATGGGACAGTCATGCCCTGCCAGAGCAGTGTAGGCGTCGTGTAGTGGTACTATCTGGGTGACGTGTCTCTGATGTACCACCCTCACCTTTCGCAAGTTCACCGTAGTCCAGCTGTCCCTATTTCTTGGCAATCTTCAGGGCAGTGATGCTAGAATTGGTGGTCCATGGATGGTGGAGGAGGCCCCCTGAATCCTATCCAATCTGGCCTGGAGATGAGCAATCTTCCCTCTCAGGTTAGAGAGGTGTATGCAGATGGGGCAGCACCACAGCCTCCAGAAAGTCTCCCTGAAAATTACTGCCCCAAAGCCACTGCACTGCACCACTCACAGCATATCTATTATCTGCTCTGCTTGTTTCTATGTTGCTTACTTTAACCATTTTTTATCCCTACCATAGATAGCATGTTTCACCTAATCACAAATTTCTACTTACTTGAAACCCTTTTTACCCCTACCCTACCCTAGATAGGGTGTTTCACTTGAGCCCAAGCTTTTACTTACTCTAACCCTACTTTTACCTCTATCCTAGATAGGAGTTTCACCTAAATCCAAGCATTTGCTTACTGTAGCTTTTCTTGTACCCCTACCCCAGATAGGTGTTTTGCCTATACCCAATCTTTTGCTTACTCTAAACCCCTTCTGTTACCCCTATCCTAGATAGGTATTTTACCTAAAGCCAATCTTTTGCTTACTCTAAACTCCCCCTTTTTTATCCCTTCCCTGGATAGGGTGTTTCACCTATCCCAAAATTTTAGCGTGTCCCTACCACACCTTACTCTCTTGCTTTGTATGAGCTAAGAGCTAAGCAGACATTTTAGCTCAGTTGACAGGTAGACTTCCTGGTTACTGCTGTCTCCCTTCTCAGGTGCAGAGTGTCCAGATGCTGGCTGCCTTGTTGGACTGACTGTGGTCGGCAGAATCTGCTGTCCTTGTCACGTGGGCTCTTAGCTTGGGGGGCCGCTTGGTTATGTTGTCCCTAAGAGTGTGCCTGCCCTACTTCCTAGATCACAGGCAGCACTCGAGATTGGCTGCCTGGTGAGGAGGAGGGCTCAATTTTCTTCCTGATTGGCTCCATTTTAGGAGCCTGTGTAGCTCTCTTGCTCCACTATACAAGAGTCCCCGGTAATCTGGGATGCTTGTCTGTTGCAAGAAAACTCTGTTCTGGTTGGAAGAGGTTCCAATTCTCTCCTACGCCCACAACAATGAAGATCTCTATGAACATTTACATTTATAAGAACATGAATAACAGTTTTAACAATTTGATAACTACAGATCCATTTGCAAAAATATATATATTTTTTACAAAAACAATTTTAAATAAAGTATTACATTTAATCCAAATGGTTGCACATTATTGCAGTGGAAAATAAGTTCAGTCTTTCTCTGTAGGAGACCTTTCATCTAGTCACCACAGCTACTCAAGGGGGGTTATAATCAACACCAGTAAATCAAACTTCAGAGGGTCCTCTGTCATGATGTTCCAAAAGAAAGTGCCACTGGGGCATTTTCTTGAGTACCATTTAAATTTGCTGTTATGTATTCCAGCAATCTGACTCTGAGTTGCCAGATCATGGTGCAACCTACATAAATCAAATTGTAGAGATAGATAGGACAATAAACTGCATAATGTATTTGACAGTTGATAGAATAGTGCATGTCTATCTTCTTGCTATCATAGTGTACATCTGTCTGCTTGCTATCAGTGCCCTCCCCAGGATATCAATCAATCAATCAATCAATCTTTATTTTACCAGGTGAAACACCATTGAGGTGAACTCATTTGCAAGGTGGACCTGGGCATAATACATATAAACAGTATAACAATGTAATAAGGTACATAATTGAGGAGATAAACACATACTTGACCAGAATACAGTGAAGTAGGAGACACAATTAATACATGATAAACACAGCAGTTATATACAATATATGCATATAATAAGTACAGTGATTATGTGCAATATATACAAGAAAACTTGTGAGAAGGTGTAAGAAGGGGTTAAAAGGCAGATATGTGTGGAGGAGAAGAAGACGGATAAAAAAGTACACCCCCGTATAAGGTGCGTATAAATAGAATGGCACCCATGCCTGTAACAGTTGTTAGAAGGGAATGAGAACCAGTTCAAATGGACACATTTCTGATTTTCTCTGTGGCTACTAATTGTCAACAAATCTTTAAGTTTAGCTTCACAATGATGATATACTACTGGTTTGAACTTAAATATTGAAGACAGGCTAGAATCTGCATTTGAAATTTCCTACTGCTTAGTCACAGTTTTGCCAATTTGATGAGACAAATGGCTATGTTTGGTAACAAACATATCCCTTTCTGAAACCTTGTCCTTCTTTTTGACTCTATTAGAAGAAATCAGAGCTGATCTCTGTAATCCAAAATCCTTATATTTTGTTTTTTTTATGTACTTCACCTTTACCTCTAGAAGTTCTGAATGAGGTTTTTTGCTTGTTCTGCAAATACTGATAAATCTTTACAATTCAATATTGAATTTAAGCGTTGACCATAATGTATAGCAGCTATCAAATGTTGGGGTGTGCACTATTGGTTTCAGGAGGGTGCTACCTGGAGTTTACTTTCTGTACCCCTTTAATTTTACCAACCCATCTGGGATTCCCAATAAGGTCACATTCAAAAACTTCTCCTTCATTATTCTCACTGTTGATGAAAAACTGAGCCCTATGTCATTCACATTCAAAAGATCAACAAAACCCTGGGCTACTTCTAGAGACGTGTGAAAGTAATTTGAGGATTTTACAAAGTGATTTAGTGAAATTTGAGGCCGCAGATTTCATGGGTCACACTGCGAAATGGTGAAATTCATACTTCACGGTAAAAAATTTTGAATTGCAGTGAAAGATTCACACAAATCATGCAAATCGAAGTTCTGAAGTTTTTCCAAAACTCTGTGAAATCCACGAAGCATGTATTTTTGGCTCTTCATGCGAAATTCACAGGAGAAGTTTAACTTTCCAACATCGCTTGCTACTTCCTCTGTTCCCTTCTAGATGCATAATATGTCATTGATGAAACACAACCATAAAATAATATTATCATGAAAAGGGTTTGCATGGGTGTTATATACTGCCACCTTCTCCCACCAATCCATGAAGAGGTCAGCATAAGGGGGGATGGTAGCACCCATGGTAGTGCCCTGTAACTGTAAATAACAAGTGTCAAATAAAAAAAAAAAAATCAGATAATTTAAAGTGATTTCAATTTTAATTCTTTTGGCAAAGTGAAATTATCCTCCAGTTTGTCAACAACAAAAAAAAAAAAAAAAAAGAAAAAGGCTACAGATCTAAGTTTTAATTCACAAGTTGAATAAGGGATACAACAAGTTGGTATCCATAGGCAACCAACAATAGTACTGCCATTCAAAGTGCTTCAGACTACCCTGGATGTATAATATGTCTGTAACACATGACAGTACTTTAGCTGTAAAACAATGTTTAAAAAAAAATAATTGAACAAATGTCATGTAAGTGAACCCATTTCAGACACTACCAGATGTTTTGGGGGACTGGAGACACTTTTAGGAATGTTTGAAATAAATTAAAAGGTGGGAACCACAAGAACATCCATTCTTAAGAAAGATGCACTGGTCCAACCTCTCCCAATTGCCTCATTAAGAATACCTCCACTTGTTTTTGTATAGGGAAATAGGATGACTTCACAATTTCCTGTAACAGGTTACATTATTAAGTTGACTCAGTGTTTCTTGTATATAATAGGGCCTGTTTAGGACCACTATTTCACCTTCTTTGTCAGCATATCTGACAATAACATTAGGATGATTCTGAATTTCTTTTAAGGACTCAAATTCTGGTTTACTCAAGTTACAGTATAAAAATTCGGTACTATATCATTGGGGCTGTTTACATAGTGCCTACACCCATTGCCGCACAACATCAGTGCTCAGTCATCAGCCCTATCCACAGGGGATGACATGATGATAGCAGCTGTGGGCTGTTAACATGCACAAAGTGTGAGCGGTGACTAGCAGTGATAGGAACAGGGCACTGGGATGCCAGACCCCAATGACATGGGGACAGTCAGCAGACACCAGATAGATGGACTACTACACTGAGCATGTGCCACAGCTAGCTGCCAGGCAAGGAGCCCCTGTGCCTCCACAGAACCAGCCCTGGATACAGACAGCGCCCCGAGGGCAACTGAGGTATAGGCATTGACAGGGGCACAAGTGGGCCTGTTGACAGGTGCATGTGGGTGTCCAACACACCATTACACCTGGCTGATGGCTGGGGTTTCAGTAAACAAAGCTGCACCCCCATGGCCTGTGAGATATCCTGTCCTAGCCCCAGTGGGCCATTGCCCTTGTGGGTCAGGGGCCCTGGGCAACCCAGCACTGGTGGCACCTGTCTAGCATCTACCTCTGTAACCAGCCATGTAGGGCATTGGACTGCCATGCTACTGCATTACTGCATGCCATAGCCACCAGCATGCTCCACACAGTGCGGGTGACTAGATTGGGCCCCACCATGGAATCCAGTGTATGTGTGATGCCCCCAGTGCCATTTTCCACAGCATACCCAGTCCACATTGACATGCTTCACTGCATAGTGCTGGTGCAAAGCATCTCCAATGCCATGCTCCGCAGTATCAGTGATGTGCAGTAAGTGGCAGCCAGTAGTAGGTAGACTGGTACAGTGACAGCATGAAGAATGTCATTAGTGGCATCCACTGCCTTCTGCCACCAGGAGCAAGATTCAGCCATGGTCTGGCTGACAATTGTGGTCACCTCCATGTGATGCCATACCGATGGGAACCTACTGTTGACTGGCAGTGGGACTATATAAACAGCCTCATTGTCTGACAGGCTGTACACTTGTCTTTTAACCACCCTCTGATATGTG
The DNA here is from genome assembly GCA_016271365.2 of Neoceratodus forsteri. Classification (NCBI taxonomy): domain Eukaryota; kingdom Metazoa; phylum Chordata; order Ceratodontiformes; family Ceratodontidae; genus Neoceratodus; species Neoceratodus forsteri. The sequence goes on along the minus strand of CM057456.1, from coordinate 1,169,137,114 downwards.
ATTAAGAAGGCTTGGTTATCAGGTCTTGGATTAATGAAGATTATTTTGTGAAACTTCTCTCTAGTCACTTGCAGAAACTTATATTGAGTAATTGTGGAACTTTCATCCGGTGTTGCTTTTATGAAAGCTGCTTTTATGTCAAAATCAATCAATTTTAAAGGGTCACTTGGTGGCCAGGTCTCAGGTATGCTGTCCTCTAAATATGTAAGCCTGACTTCTTGGTCCAGTATGGCAATAATAGATGTTACAGTAAACGTTGACCTCTCAGTCCTCTGTGTTTTAATCAGTGGCTTGGATAGTTATTCTCCTTTTCTGGTGTTTTGCTCCCTCTACATTTGGAATATGGGTGCATTTGACTCCTGCCTTAATTAGGTAATGGGTCTGTCCTGGTAGAACACAGTTCTTTCAACATAGTCACATGCATATCAAGTAAATTGCTGTTGTTTACTAATAATTAAATCACCTTCATAATAAGACATTTTCTTAACCAACTCAATGTACAGTCACTTAAATTCAGTGTACTGTTTAAACTTTTCCAGGATTTTTAAGGCTTGATCAGTTTCCTCTGTATCAGTTTTATGCTTCTTTGATTCTGTGTTGCTCAAAATGATAATCCATTTTAGGAGCACTCTTAATGCTGTTTGCCACTGTGCTTCCATAACTTCATTCTTAAATCTGTATTCTCTGTATTCCCTGTTTACTAAATCTGCACAAAATCTATGTCCTTATCAGACTAGGAACAAATCAGATACTCTTTTTTCCCTTTATACTCCAAAGTTGATATTAAACAAAAGGTCTTTCACCTGGTATGCTCCTTCCATAATGGACAGTTTGCCAGCATTGGCCAAAAACTGTGAACAATGTTATGCACTTTAAAACATTGCCGAAAACATTCTATGACATTAACTCTTGTTTATGTAATGTTCATTGATTTTGTTTAGTTTTATGTGTTTATCATATTCTCTAGTACTGTTATTTGTGTCAGGCATGACTGAAAAAGGACTGTGCCCAGTTCACTTCCTGTTAGAAATCAAAAAATGAAAAAATTAAATGAAATCCCCCTGACAGAGTCTTGATTAGTTGCAGCCCCCATATGTCTCACCCCTTAAATTCATATTGTTCCCAGGAAAACAAATTTTAATGATTTCCCCAGAATACATGGGTAAATTTTTCAGTATATCTGTTTCTCATTGTGGTATACCATGGGCAGTTTGTTAAGACATGACTACTATCTTCTATAGAATTGAAACTGCAATAACAGTGATTAAATGTATTTTTTTTTTGTTTTATTAAATCTTTTCCAAAGAACCTTTCTCATAAATGTTACCGAACAAAACAACGAGAGCAGATACTTTTGTTCAGGATTAAGTCAGAGAGCAAAACAGGATTTTAGAGACTGAACACAAGGATATGAAGTCAACCATTCTATTTATTTAATTGCTTTTAACTCATTCAAGTTATTTTGCTTACCAATCCTTGCTACTCTTTAAATACTTTATGATACTAGGTAAAAATCACAATTCCTTTGTCATTAGAAGACAACAACTTTGACAAACCAGGACTGTTGAACTTTTATTTGACAAAATGAAACCATTTAGTTTTGCAGCCTATATTTAAAAAATGCATTTTTATTTTAAGCATAAGATGAATATTATGGTATGAGACATTCAACTTTATTTTGACTAGTAGTTAATAATTCATCCTTCTGCTAAGCTTTGTAGCTTAATCATGCCCAGTTCTGCCCTCAGTGCTACAAGAGGTGTAGAAGGAATCATTTGCACCTAATGACAGCATATGTTTTCCCTCCTTCTTCTGAATTATACAGTGCTTTGGGAGCTTATATGATAGACACTATATGTAAAGCAACATTTTTTTCCTTACTTTGGCACTGGAAATACTCATTGCATACCTAGAGCTTTGGGTGTATACTGCATACTGTGTATAAAAGGCACTACTCTATATAAAACCGGAGACCTCTCCTTTAATTGTGATGCTGGGTGTCATGTAGGACAACTCTCATTATTTCAGTATATTGTATGTCTTGCAGCACACGTGATGTTCACAAGTGGAAATCCGATAGAAAAGAGGTAATATCTATTCAACCAGCCTGTTTACTTTAAGCTATGTGCCACTGACTGAAAAGGCTAAGTAGGTTATGAAGCAACCACAACCCCTGCTTTTGACGACATCACAGGATGTCATGGAATATATTTATAGGCTTTCTGCATTTTTTACAGTATCATAGTGCCATTTTTGAAAGCTTCATGTGGTACGCTTGTCGCTTTCTTTGCCCACTTGTCTACATTTCTTTAAATACGTACCTTTTTCCATTGTTTGCTGGCATTTCACTCACGTTGGTCTTGTACTTGATAGTTCTAAATCCGTACAAAATTCATAAAGGTAATACATTTTAGAAAGACAGTTTTAAACCACTTCCAACGTTACCATTTAAAAAATAACTCCATGGATGTGGTGAGATGGAGCATCTGCAGGACTTATTGGGCAGAAGTACACTATACTAAGTATTTTTGGATGAGCCGAAGCAACTCTTAAAGGGGGAAATAAGGGATGAATTGCGAGGGTTAGGACCCTGGATGGACAATAGGTCAGAGTTAGACAGGGTACCACGGGCACACAGGATGGACCATTGGTCTTTTTCTGCTGTCATTATCTATGTTTCTATGAAACACACTTTATAACATTAAATACAATACAATAACATTTAAGGTACCCTTTCTGTGCCATCGGGTAAACAATATGCAGATTGTTGCTGAGCACTGTACACTTGGGTTCTCCATGCAACTCCATACAAAGTGTCCATACTGTAGGAAAAATACTAACATACACTTCTTCAGGGTACAACATTTAATTTTATTTTTGTTTATTTATTTATTTCAATCTAGGATTACAGTACCTTTGAGCTGGAGCTCTTTTACAAAGGTTCCACATCAGCAATTGTGATGAAGTAATTGTGAGGTACTTCAGTGGAAAATGACATTACAGCCCAGGTGTGCCTTATCTGAACCTGATCTTGACAACCCATGGATAGCTGTTATACCTTTAGTATGCTACAATCTGGATGCATACTTTTTAACCATTTTAACAGGGTTAAAATTTTCATGGACCAATGCTTATTCGTCTTGCCTTAATTTACAGGTTTTGAAGATGAAGTTTATCAACTCAGCTTCTGCAGAAAGTTTAGCAAGAGAGTAAATATGAAGTGGAAGGTTCCTGCACAGATTTAAATCCATGGGACCCAATTCACAAACGGGCAGGAATGGTGCACAGTGCTTGCAACAACAAGGAATAGCACAAGGTGCACCTTGCACCACACTGTGCACCATTTCCAATTCACAAATGTGGCCTAGGCCACATGGGGGAGCTGCCTGTGGCAGCTGGACTTGTGCTACTCTTTCAGAGGATGCACACCTGCATCATGGTGGAGGGGGGCTTGCACTGTGGTGGTGCTGCACTGTCCCCATATGGGAGATTCAGAAAGTACTGCAATGGGTGCAGGGCTCATAAGGGGTAAGACTAGCCTGAAGCTGGTCTAACAGACCATGCGCTACTCCTGCAGATGCTGAGTGGGATGGGCTACAGTGCATACCGTTCATGTCGAGGTAATAATGGGTAAGATGCACAGACAGCATAATTTAGTAGATCTCCTAGACGGAAAAACAATGAGACCATGGTATTGGTAGAGTTGTACAAAGCTGAATGCAGTATATAACTATGACTGTATATACCACTCACTAGTTCACCTTAGTATGACTCAGACATTGGGCATCACTGGCATCAATGCAGGGATCCCACTATTATTACCTGGTAAAGTAGGCTGTTAAGATAGCAATATGTAGAACAGCTACGTTATAACTAGTTTAGACCATATGCACATATGAACTGCAATGGACAAATCTGCAAAGTCTCCCAGATTGTGTTTAACACACCATATGGACATGTATGATTTTAGTACAATGAATGATAGTGTAGAGGAAGATACAGATGGGGCCATTACATTTATGGCTGCTCAAGGTGCCAGCACACTTTATCTTAGATGTGTTTTGTACCTGATCTGCAGTTCTCTTCATACATTGAGGTTCAAACATGTACCACCTGAACTCATGTCCCAATAAATCTGCATTAGGCTACAATTGTAGGCAACAATGCAATCAGTGAGATACTCAGCCGGCAATTTCTTTTTTTTTATCATTATATTATTTCTGCTCCATTGCAGAATGGGTGGCGAGTTGTCTGGCCACCAGCACCCGCATCCCCGGACCAGGTCTGGCCTGTGACATGCTCTCCCCACACAAGCCCAGTGCATGGAGACCTCCCCCTCAGGGACCCAGAAACCTGGGACTTGGGGGCTGCACCTCTTGTGTCTGGGGGCACAGGGCATGGCCATCAGCTGCCACCATCGCCCCACAATTTTCTTCCATGCTTTTACCCCCACGGAGCTGGGTGGTGCAATGGCATTGGCACACTGACGTGCTGACGCCCACCACACTCCAACCCTAGACTGTGCACTCCCTCTCAGTGCCCCGACCTCCTCCAGGTGCCACTGCAGAGTGATGCAGTGCCCCTATCCACCCCAGAGGAAGGAGAGCTGTCATGGGATGGTCGATCCTTTCTCTCTCCTGCCGACTCCCACCGACCCGGGTCCATTCCCGAACCTGGGTTTCCAGTGTGCCGTGAGGTGTGGCATCCAGTTCCTCAACCCTCAGTGCTACCGGGCCAGCCCACTCAGCCTGCAGTTTCGATTATGGACAAGGGAATAGTAATGTGGGATGGTATGGTACAATCCACCCTCTCAGAGCTGGTAACATCCATCCTAACTTTTCAATTCCTCCTTCAGGCCATGCTGCCAGATGATCCTGCAGTACCGATTATTTTTTTTACAGCAGTTACACCGGATTTGTAAACATCTGCCAATTCAAAACCCACTTCTCATGGCTGGTTTACTGTACTCTGCATACAGGCAACATCCGATTTATCAGTATTGCTACACCCAGCAAACTTTCCAGCTACAGATGGGAAATAGCTGTTACATACTTCACATAATGCATGTAAGAAACGACTCAACTTTTCTCAATGGACAGACATGAGGCTGGGTTTCCACAGGCAGTGGATGATGGTAGCCTCCGTCACACTCCACCCTTGTGCTACCATCACAACTTCACTTGCAGCAGCCGTGGGGACTTTGATGCTGGGACCCATCATGTACCGGAATCTGGCACAGCATCCCTGGTGCACCCAGCTGTACCACAAGCAGAGGTATGGTGCACCTTGCATCCATCTAGGGAGGCTTCTGTGAATCAAACCCTTGGTCTTTTGTTTGATACATGCTGACATGTGTGCTGCACTACCAAGCTGCTCTGAAGTAAGTGTAAGTTTCTGTGGTGTAGAGGTGATGTCTTCTACAGTACCTAGGTTCTTTTTACTGAGCAACCATATCAGAGTAACAAGTGCATTTTAATTCGGCACTATCGGGGGGGGGGGGGGACAACTCCACTGCATGCATTACAGACCCTGACAATTGTAGCAACATATACATTATTGGTCACAGCAAACTTTTTTGGTTCATACAATATATTCATAGAACCATATGTGTACATCCCAAAGTAAGAAACATATATTTTAGTATTATAAATGTTCTTAAAAGTTCTATGCTTTGTGGAACTGAACTCTTAAATCTATTTGAAAGCACAGCTCCATCACCACTACACTTCAGGATCATAAACTGAGCCTTGAACTTACACTGCCCCAATCTGTGTCACATCAAAAATATGCAATGAATCTGGAAAAGTAATTATTACATCTTTTTCTTTATGATTTCTGAGTTCAGACAAAGTGTTTCCAAATTCATGGCAAGCTCTGTCAGCTTGAAAATTAAGAATAATATATTTTAATTATATAAATGTTCCTGAAAAATTCTACCCATTGTGGTAATTAAATTCTTAACTTCCTATTCTGAAGACCAATTCCTTCACCACTATATGAACATATGAATTTTGCCAGCAGAAAAAGGCCATCCGGTCTATCGAGTCTGCTTGAGTTTGCAGCTAGCTCCCCTATTCTTCAGCTGCCCCTCCCCTTTCTTCTTTCTCCCATTACCCCCCTTTACCATGTCACACCCCTTCTTGAAGCATTCTACTGTGTTACATGCCAGCACCTCTGCTGGTAGTGCATTCCACTCTGCCACCACCCTTTCCATAAAGAAATGCCTTCTCACCTCCCTCCTGAATCTGCCCCCTCCAATCTCATGTCATGGGCCCTAGTGTCTTGCCCCACCCTCCTCCTGAATAGACCCTCTGTGCCTGTCCTGATTATCTCCTTCATGTAGTTAAAGGTCTCAATCAGATCCCCCTGTCCCTCCTTTTCTCCAGTGAATACATGTTTAACTCCCTCAATCTGACCTCATAAGGCAAATCTACCAGACCCGGAATCATTTTTGTTGCCCTGCGCTGCACCCCCTCCAGCAGCCTAATGTCTTTCTGTAGGTACAGGCACCAGTACTGCATGCAGTACTCCAGGTAAGGTCTAACCAATGATCTGTATAATGGCAGAATCACCTCCCTTCTCCTCAAGGTTATGCCCCTTGCAATGCATCCCAGCATTTTGTTGGCCTTTGCTTCAGCCTTCCTGCATTGCATGGAATGGTTCATTGTCCTCGTGATGAGCACTCCCAGATCCATCTCCTCCTCTGCTACTTCTAGTCGCATCTCCCCAGATGGTAGCTTCTCCTTGGATTCTTTGTTCTGAAGTGCAGCACCTTGCAATTTTTTGCATTGAACCCGAGTTGCCATTTGTCAGACCATGCCTCAAGCCTTTCCAGATCCTCCTGTAGCCCCCGCCACCTCTCCTGGTATCCAACACCCCCATCTTGGTGTCATCTGCAAATAGACTGATCCTGCTGCTGATGCCCTCTGAGATGTCTGCAATAAATATGCCAAGCAGCACTGGCCTCAACACCGACCCTTGTGGAACCCCACTTGTCACCGGCTCACCGATTCAGCCCCAACTTTGGCTTGATACCATCCCCAAGAATTTACACTCTGATCTTGATGCACTTTATAAGAAAGCTTGTATTTCACAACCTGCCCACCATAAATAGTTGTAAAAATGATCTTACTGTTTTGACTATATTGTGTATAGTGCTGACACCCCCCCTCCCCCCTTTGCTAGACTGGAACCCCTTCATCATATCTTGTATCATTTTGCCCATGTCTGTCATCTGAAATTCTGGCTTGGAACTCTTCTCTTGTACATCAGGTTTCTTACAGTCCTTTACCCTCCCTCCTCTCACCTCCTCCATAACTGTGACCTATGCTCCTTCTCTTTTCCCATGTGAATGCCTCTGCTGGGCAACAGGTTCTCCCCCTGCTCTAGTCTAACCTCCCCTTTCCTGACCACTCCTCATCATCTCCCTACACCATGAATGTCTTACTCCATGACCATACCATGGATGTCTGTAGTTTGTAGCCTCTGCTCTTAATCAACTCTCACACCTGACAGCTGGCAGTGTTTGGCTGTTCTTTCATTTGTCGATCACATTGAGCAGCTTGTAATCTTTTTTATGCGAACAAGTTGCACTGTTCATATTTGCACATTACTTTAGTGTCAGTGCACTGTCATTTACTTGATTTCTTTGTATTACCATACATTGTTTTTTACTGTAATTTTAAGCAAATGTTGTTTGGGATCCCTTTCCCTTTCATGCTATGATGCATCTGTAAATGAGCTGTTCTTAACTAAGCATGCCTTTCCTACTGAAAAACGTTTAAATAAATAAACAGCATCCTGGTTTTCAACATATCCTAAATATGCATTGATTCTGGAAAAAAAAAATTCTTAAGGACTTCAGAGTCCAAACAGTGCATTCCTTAGTTCATGTAAAGCTTTACCACCATGCAGAGGTTTGTGAAAATTAAACTTCATTCATGATATATTTTGCTTCTTCATCAAAGAGAAGTATAAGTTTCCACCTTTTAGCAATATCATTCTCAGAAAGTAGAACACCTATGTGAATGTTTTCTGTTTTAGTATCTGAAGTTAGAATGAATAAATCTGTACAGCAACATAAAAGAGCACATTATGAGCACCCAGAGTTGTTTTGGCACTACCATAAATAAAAACACAGAAACAGCTATAGCCAGAAAAGACAAAGGGTTCATCCAGTCTGCTCTAGTCCTACCCACTTCCACTCTGGCCAATCACTTGTCAGGCTTAGCCTGGGCTGCTGTTACATACATACAAGCATATGAACATGCTAACAGATAAAGGTCTTATGGTCTATCTAGTCTGCTCAAATGTGCACCTCCCACTGTGTTTACAGTTAGAACTGCCCCCCTCCCCATAACCCCCTGACCTCTGTCAAATACCCCCTCTTCCCCCGCATCTAGTCCCAACCTCTTTCGAGGCTGTCTTCCTTTTTTAAGGATACCGCCTTCTCCTGTAACTCATTCTACTTTGCTACCACCCTCTCGGTGAACAAGTGCCTTCTCATCTCCCTTCTGACCCTTCCCCCTGCCAGCTTTAGGCTGTTACCTCTAGCGGTCTTGTTTCCACTAAGGCTGTTGAGGCCTCAGTGCTCCCCCAGGTTATACCTTAAAGGTACTTGAAGGTCTCAGTCATGTTCTCCCTTCTGTACATGTTGAGCCTCCTGAGCCTCTCCTCATAGGTGTTACCTTGCTGGCCCTGGAACATCTTGGCTGCCTTTCTCTGGACAGTTTCCAGCAAGTTAACATCTTTCTTTTCTTTTTTTTTGCTCCACCCTGCCCCCAGGAGACCCCACTTTTTTGAGCTCCCCAAGCTTTGGCTGCTCCAACTGTGCATCCTCTTCCCTGCTGCCATCTTCTGCCTCCAGACACCCCATGCTTCGGCAACACCCCCCAAATGTTCTGGCTTATCACAGCCAGGGGACCCACCTCCTGCCACCATAGGAAAAGCACCTTGGTGATTGAGGGTGATGGTCTGAGGGGGCAAGGACAGTGTGCTGGGTGGATGGTGACATTGGAGACTCTATGGGGGGGGCTATAATCCTGTGCCCCAGGAAGGCCATTTTCCCATTTTCTCCCTCCACACCCCCATGTGATGGCCGCATGCTGCGGTGTCCTGGGAAGGATGCACTATGTCATGTGGTCACCCATGCAGCCAAGTGTGCCTCCACCGGCCAACCACCAGGAGCCACTCGAAGAGCAGTGCAGGCCTAACTCTCCTTCCCTCCCTCCCAGAAAGGACAGCATCCACACGGACGCTCTTAACTCTCCCCGCTGGTCTCCACTTCTGTCATCCCAGGTGCAGGTCATGAACAGGGCTCGCCAGTGTGTCGTATGGGTGCCTCACTGCTCAGTGCCATGGAACTGGCCCAGGTATCTTTCTTAACTCATTGAGTCCTGGTGGCCATTTTGGGTCGGGTTCTTTAATGGATGGTTCCAACACCATATGGCGTCTACTGGACCTAATGAGCTAAGCTAAGGGCACCAATACGGCACACTGGACTCTAGGTGCAGTCTCATTGGAGACCTATACAGCAGCAAAATGGCCTCCTCCTTCCTGCTGGTGATTTCCCCTGGCTATGCAGCCCAGCATCTGATTTGCTTTGGCCACAGCCTTCCTGCATTGTACTGAGTGTTTCAGGTCACTCTTGATAAGCACACCCAGGTCCTTTTCCTCATCTGACCTGGTTACCTGCTCATCACCCAACCAGTATTTGGTCCCAGGATTTTTCACCCCCAAGTGCATAAATTTGCACTTTTTACCATTGAACCGTAGCTGCCAAATGTCAGTTCACTTCTGTAGCCTAGCCAGGTCTTCCCTGAGTTCCTATCTCCCCTCCTCTGTGTCCATCCTCCCACAGAGCTTTGAGTCATCTGTGAACAGTCATACCTGGGGTCTGGCATTATAGCTTAGAGGTTAGAGTAACAAGCTATAAATGAGCTTGGTACATCCAGCAGAACTGGGTTTGATTCCCACAACCTCCACTTGCATACTGTGTGACTTTGAACAAGTCACTTAACAAGTCACTTAACCTCCCCAGTGCTCCCAGGTCACCTCTGAAAACAGCCACTTGTGTCTAGTGGGCCTTACCCAGTTATCAAAGAATATTTTACCCTGATCCCATCCACGATGTCACTTATGATTGTGTTAAACAACATTGGACTGAGCACAGAGCCCTATGAGACCCCACTGGTAACAAGCCTAGCTTCTGAGATCCCCCCCTCCCTCTACCACTTTTCTGCTTGTATCCTGTAACCAACATCTGATCCACCCAACAAGCTTAGCCCCCACCCCCAGGTCTACTAGCTTCCTGACCAGTCTCCCATGTGGTACAGAGACAGAGACCTTGTTGAAATCCAGATGCAGGCTATCAACTGCTTGGCCTTTGTCTACTGTCCTGTTGACCCAGTTGAAGAAGTCAATTATGTTCATCTGGTGGGACCTCCTTGACACAAACCCATGCTGTCACATATCCTGGAGCCTGTTATCCTACAGAAAGCTCATGAGTCTCTCCTTCAGGATGGTCCACATCAGCTTACACAGCTTGCCCACCTCCTTACTGAGGTCAGGCTGACTGGCCTGTAGTTCACAGACCATTTAGTAGCCTAACCCCCCACCTCACCCACTTCTGCTGCAATCAACCCATTATACAGTACCTGCCCCACCCCAGCTTGAATCCCTGCCACCTCTGTACCTCAACTGCTTCCCTTGACAAGCTATTCCATGTGTCTGCCACCTTCTTCACAAAGAAGAATATCTTCACATCTCTCATGAACCTAACCCTGGCCAAAGTGTATCCATGGCCCCTGAGGCAGGACCATTTACTACATTTAAACAATTGCTGACAATCCACCCTGCTGATGCCATTGAAGAACTTATGTGTTTCTTATCATATTTCCCCTTTTTTGCTGACCACAAGTGAGTACACGTTCAGCCTGATCAACCTTTCCTCATAAGACCTTACCGACATACCATAGATAAATTTGGTAGTGCTCTTCTGCACTGATTATTCCAGATTTTCTCTGTCTTTCTTAATATGAGGGCTCCAAAACTGCACACAGTACTGTAGGAGTGGCATCACCAGGGATCTGTAGGTTGGCAGTATTTCTCCTGCTTACTATTGGTGAAACCCCTGCTAATGCAGCCCAGCATCTTGTTGGCCTTGGCACAGAGTATGTCTTATTGCACTGGGCTGCTGTCTTGAGGTTCTTTGCTAATGATTACTCTGAGGTCCCTTTCCTCTGTTATTTGGCCCACTCTAACACCTACTATCCAATACTCTGTTTTGGGATCCTTGTTCCAGAACTGCAGTATATGCACTGCCTTGCATTTTTTTTATTTTAATTTGATCTGCCACTGCAGGTCCCTTCTCATGATCCTAATCCCCTCTGCCATGTCCGCCCTTACACATATTTTTAAATCCTCTATTATTAAGTTACTTTTTCCCTGTACATGCTCTTGTTCAGTGGTAGCAGTTGATTCAGCAAGTTATTTATCAAGATTTTTCTAGCGCCATCTAGAGAAATAAATCTTTGGGACTGGCTGTGATGCAGGAATTCTCACAAAAATCTCTAGAGATCTCCAGAGATTTTGAAAAATAACTTACTAAATCAACTGCAGCTACTGACTCTTCCAGAAAAAATCACACTGGAAGGGACCTTGGCTGTTGCTGCCTCCCTTTCCTTCCAGAAGAGCTGGAAGTTACTTCCCCCTCTAGGAGATCATGTCATTGTTGCCTCCAGACTGGATTATTGCAATGCTCTCTACTTAGGTTATGCAGTTGATGTGCCACTTGTAGCTGGTGGGTGATGTGGCACTTGTAACTGGTGGATTATATGGGTGATGTACCACTTGTAGCTGGTGGGTTATGTGGGTGATGTGGCACTTGTAGCTAGTGGGTTAGGTGGGTGATGTGGCACTTGTAGCTGGTGGGTTATGTGGGTGATGTGGCACTTGTAGCTGATGGGTTATGTGGGTGATGTGCCACTTGTAGCTGGGGGGTTATGTGAGTGATGTGCCACTTGTAGCTGGTGGGTTATGTGGGTGATGTGCCACTTGTAGCTGGGGGGTTATGTGGGTGATTTGGCACTTGTAACTGGTGGCTTATATAGGTGATGTACCACTTGTAGCTGGTGGGTTATGTGGGTGATGTGGCACTTGTAGCTGGTGGTTTATGTGGGTGATGTGGCACTTGTAGCTGATGGGTTATGTGAGTGATGTGCCACTTGTAACCGATGGGTTATGTGAGTGATGTGCCACTTGTAGCTGGAGGGTTATGTGGGTGATGTGCCACTGGTAGCTGGGGGGTTATGTGGGTGATGTGCCACTTGTAGCTGGTGGGTTATGTGGGTGATGTGCCACTTGTAGCTGGTGCAGAATGCTGCAGCCCGGCTAGTGTCAGGAACTTCTCAAAGAGATTACATCACAACAGTGCTGCATGGTCTGCACTGGTTGCCTGTGCAGTGGCATATCACCATCAAGATATACTTGTTAACATTCAGGGCCCTGCACAGTTTGGGTTCAAGCTACCTGAAGGACCTCCAGATGTCCTAACACTGAACCGCCCCCTCCGATGTGTGCCTGTGCTATCACTCATTCCAGTTTTAAACAATCTGGGGACAGGGCCTTTGGAGTTGCTTCCCTTTTCTTTGGAACTCCCTGCCTGAGGTAGTAAGATCTATTCACATGATGGGAGTCTTTAAATATCAAATGAAACATTTTTATTTACACAGACCTACCAAGATTAATAATTTTTATGATTGTATGCTGTTTATTTACTGTTTTTACTTTATTGCATTTATTTATTTGATAATTGTTTTATGTTGTTTTTATTGTTGGGTGCTTATAACCTTTGGATAGAGTGCCAGATGAATAAAATTGTCTTGCCTAGCTTTGGAGGAACCCACATACTCTGGGAGGATACTATCTGGACAGCAGTGCTGGCCACCTTCCTCTGGCAGTACTATTACGAGAGTTCTGGTGCCCTGCTGCCTAACAAGGATAGGGGTATTTTCCACAGATCAGAGCATCCTACCCCAAGTCCATTGTCATTTTTTCCTTTGGGCATAGCACTTCTAAGCACCGTAACCACCCCGTGGGTCGGGTCTGAGTCATAGCCCTAGGGGGCTCCACATATAGTGATTCACCGTCCTTCCCATCTGCCTCAAGCACCCCCCACTGAGACTCACCTGGTTGGTGTTGGTATTCCCCCAGTGTTCTGGAGACTGGGCTGTGGATGTGCGGAGAGAAAGGCGGGGAGTGTGTGCAAGCAAGTGGTAAGGATCACAGGTATATTTAAAAAAACCAAAAACAAACAAAAAAGAAAACAAGCAGTGGCTAAGACAACTGCTATGCTTCCCTTCTTGGTCAGGACAGCAGCTGGATTTCCCACCTTCAGGACTGAGAGCCCCTACACAGTCTTCTGCACTTGAGAATGACTGTGGTGAGGTCAGAGGCTGAATGGGGGGCCAGAAGAATGGGCTGTCGCACCTACTGTTACTGGTGAGTCCCCCCTTTTTTCCTTCCAAGTCAATCGAACTGAAGACACAGCACGGAAGTCATAGTGTCACCCCCCTGAACAACAGGGAGGATGGGTGCAGGGAACTGGAAAGGGTTGTTCCTGCCAGTGATAGAGGGGGCACCCCTGAACACCCCTCCCTCAACCCTGTCTCCAGGTACATTGTAGCAGAGGAACACTAAGTTCACCTTGCTTACGCTGTTCAACGGCCATGCCTGGCAAACACAACACTGCCCTGCAAGCAGAAAAAGCAGACAATTTTTCTTTGCACTATTCAGTTTATGCATTGCCAGTAAGGCATTATAGAACAGGTCAGGTTTCTGCAGGGCTGATATGGAAAGGCGGAGCTAGAGCCGATCGTCTACTCAGGGCTCAGCAGTTAATGACTGCGGCTGGCTGAGGGACATGTATTGCCCGCAGGATTGCCCAGCAATATTGCCAAGCCCAGGATAGATTTTATTCTTTTACCTTTCTATGTTCTGGACACGTACCTCTTAAACCATTCTAATAGAATTAAAACCATTTAAAAGTCCTTGTGTTCACAAGGCTAAAGTCTACAGGCCATGACTTAATTTGCGGGTCTCGAAGATGAAGTGTATCAGCTCAGCCTCTACAGAGCATTTAGCAAGCGATTAAATACAAAATGGAAGGTTCTTCCCCAGATTTAAATCCATAGACTTTTATTTGATACATGCTGTCTGCATTGCACTGCCAAGCTGCACAGAAGTGAATGTAAGTTTCTGTAGTGTAGAGGTGATGTCATCTATAGTACCTAGGGAGTTGGCAACCCAGGCTACCAGAGTTTGAATCAAGGGCAATTCCTTTTACTAAGCGACCGTATCAGTGTAACTAGCACATTTTAATTCAGCATCATGGGGGGTGGTGAGAAACCTCCATTGCATATACAGTATTATAGACTCATACAAATGTAACAACACAGACATTGTTGGTACCAGCAAACTTTTTTGGTTCATACAATATATTCCTAGAATTTAGATGTGAATATGACAAAGTAAGGAACACATTTTAATATTATAAATGTTTTACCCTTTGTGGGACTTGAACACTTACCCTTCTATTCCAATGCTCAGGTCCTTCACCACTACACTTCAGAAGGCTCATCAGTTGAGCCTTGAATTTACACCACCCAATCTGTGTCATGTCAGAGATATGCCCAATCTTATTATTTTTATTATTTTTTATTATTATTTATTACAGTCTCGGAATCTGACATATCTTTGAGTCTGAGACTCATTTTCAAAGGTTCCATATCCAGAAGAAATCATAACAATTAGCTAAATACAACAGTGTAACAAAACATGACATGGATATAACAAAAAACCAAAAACAATCAGAGCCGTCATTATAACAGACTTTGTCAAAGTTGGCGAATAAGAACCAAAAATAGATACCTGGGTAAAATAATTATCACATTTTTTTATTCATGACTTCTAAGTTAAAACACAGTAAGCATATGAGGTAAGCACGGCCTCAGAAGCATCCATAGGCCATATCTATGGGTAATACATGCGGCAAAAAATCAGTACTACAGGAAAGCCCTCTCCAAAACATGGTGTGATGGCAGAAAATGTTGGAAGAACTTAAAGGAAGTAACTGGAAAAAACAGAAAATCTGTCCCAGCCATGCTCAGTATTGATGGCGTACCCACTGTGGATCCAAGAACAACTGCAAACTCATTCAACAATGCTTTCATGGGCTTGAATGGGGTACTCCCCTCCTGGACTTTTTCAGCCTGTCCGACACTGCTGCAGCTAGAGAGAAAAATGACCAGGCCCCCTCCTTCCCCCTTTCTATTTCAAAACCATCTCAGCCATGGAAGCTCGAAAATACCTCCAAAAGGTTCTGGGTAAATCTGGGTACAGCAGCACACCTTGGATCTGAAATTTGTTGAATTGATCTTGGATGAAATACTAGCTCCTCTTACACGTATTCTCAGTGCTTCACTCAGGTACTCGCACTTCCCTGTAAAGTGGAAATCTGCGATCATGACACCAATCTTCAAGAGTGGCAACTACTACCGAATTTCTATTCTACCGCCTCTCTCAAAAGCACTTGAGAGAATAGTTGCGGACCAGCTTGGGGAATACCTGGAAAAATATCAGCTGATATCCCTGCAGCAACATGGATTTAGAAAGGGGCACAGTACTATTACAATGCTGCTTGAATTTTCGGGCTACATACACACAACTCCCTCGACCAAGGTCTTCTTGTCGGTGCAGCCTACATCGACTTATATAAAGCATTTGACACAGTGAACCACACACTACTGATCAAACAGCTTGAGATCATTGGTCTCTCCCTTGACACTGTGGCATGATTTACCAGCTACGTACAGATCAGGACTCAACAAGTTAAGATTGGTAATACCCTATCTGATAGTTGTCCAGTCAACTCAGGAGTTCCACAAGGGTCCATTCTGGGCCCACTCATATTCAGTATCTTTCTAAACCAACTCCCATCCATCTGCCAATGTTGGCTACTGTTATACATGACACTGTTCTGTTTGTTAGTGACTCAAACCCCCTTGCTCTCAAATGCAAATTCCAGAGCAATTTCTCAGCTGTTGAAAGGTGGTTTAAAGATCAGACACTTGTGATGAACTATACTAAAGTGAAAATTATGATGTTCTCCACCACCCAAAATTGGTACAGATCCCTCCCACTTCTCATCAAAAACAATATGGGCTCTCCACTGGAACTAGTGCAACATTTCAAATATCTGGAGATCACGCTGGATAGCACAACGACTTTCGACCTCCACATCGATGAAGTCACTAAGGCTTTCAGTACTCGCATTGGACTGCTGCACAGGCACAAGCACAGTCTAACTTCTGAGGCTCTTAGGTAGTGATGCATAGTTCCCTGGTGATCCTCGTTGACTATGGGCTGGTAATTTATGGCTTAGCTACTGATACTGCCCTTCGTTGCATAAAAGTAGCTTTAAACAAAGCTTGTCGACTTGTTAATGGAGCCAAGTGCCTGACGCACACGTGAGACCTGTATGCCCAGACGAACTCACTACAGTTCTCAGGCAGACTTCTCTACCAGTCCTGTCTACTGACGAAAAAAGTCAGTCTTGGCCTGGTACCCCCCGGTGTCCAGAATCTTCTTTCCCCCAATGATAACCATCGCTGCACTCATAGTTTGGATAGTCAGCTCTTCAAAATTCCCCATTGTCGCACCTCCTTGGGTCAAAGATCCTTTGCCTACCATGCCCCTGGATGGCTGAATGCGCTACATGCTGATATTTCATCGCTAACATTGATTGGTCCCTTTAAAAGAAAGCTGAGACAACAGCTGATTGCGGATGCCAGCTGTGACTGTTTTCAATAACATACTTGCTACATTTCTAGAGACCAAGTCCTCCAGCCCTGGATCCTGTCCAAACAGCGGTCTACTCTGACATTGTCTATGTTGCACCTACCCAGTCTCCTGTCAGCTCCCAACTATGCCTGGTATTTAATCACTTCCGCTGTTATTTCCCCTTTAGCACTTCTGTTCTCACCTGCCTTCCTCCTTCCACTACCCATATCCCTCCCAACCCTCAATGCCTAATTTTCTTTGTTCATCCTCCCCCCTTCCCACACGCAGGCCCAGTAACCTGTACTCCCCCCCCTCTGCCTTCACCCCATAGCAAGAAACTTACAGCCTGGGGAACTGGTCCTTTCCATCAGATGTAGCCCACTGGGCTTTTCCCTTCATCTTTCCTCCTCCTCCCCCCTCCTCCTCTAGATCCTTTCCTACTTCCTTTTGTGATAAGGCCTGTGCTATTGTAACTGACTCTGGCGATTTGTTCATAGCCTTGTAATAATGCCTTTGTTATCATAACTGATTCTGGGCTATTTGTACATAGCCTCCAACTGTGACTTTACTAGTTATAACCATTCCTGTATAATTGATATTGATATTTGCTTCTCCTTTATCTGTATTACATTCATATTGTTTGTTTACCTTGATGTAGAACCTATGAAATGAGCTTGTCATCAAAGGTGTTAATCCTAGACTTCAAATAAATAAATAAATGGACAGCAGAGCTGCAGAGGGCAGATAACCCGTGGGCACAGTTGGCCAGTCATGCAGGAGGGGAAGCAGGTATAAGCTACAAAAAAATAAAAACGGGGGGAATACTAATGAATAAATACCACAAGTATTTCTTTATTTGTGCATGGTCCTGAGGAGGATGAGGGACTAAGGGCAGGCCGCAGACCATCTACTTCAAATGTTGCAGGAGATGGTGGCCCACAGAGGGCTAGCATGGGTCGAGGCATGCTTACAGCTGCTTGCCCTGGCAGATGCACCCCTTCCACCAGCAGAACTGCTGGAGGTAGACTCCTGGTCTGGTACTCTCCAAGGAGAAGACCCATCTACCTCTGCCATCCCTTGGCCAGGGGCATCCAGGGAGGACCTCCTTGTTACTGGTCACATAGAACTTGTAGATGAGGAGTGAACACTGGGCCCTTCTTACCTAGGTTGGGGGGGGGTTGAAGGAGATGAAGAAGGTATAGTAGCAAGAGTATAGTGAACTGGGTTGTGCCAGATGGGGAGCAGGGCAGCACTCCACTCTGGAAGGGATCCCAGGAGACAGCATCAAAGTAGCATAAGACTCTATTTCCAGACAAGTGGCACATAGATTTTTCAATGTTTAATAGACAATGAGGTGTGAGCCCTGGTTCTGCAGTTGGTGTTGGGGGGTGGTTCAGTAGTAGAGACTGGGCTTCCAGTGCAGCA
Organism: Neoceratodus forsteri; assembly: GCA_016271365.2. Classification (NCBI taxonomy): domain Eukaryota; kingdom Metazoa; phylum Chordata; order Ceratodontiformes; family Ceratodontidae; genus Neoceratodus; species Neoceratodus forsteri. Next base: position 1,169,118,850 of record CM057456.1, on the reverse strand, counting down.
GGACCAACAGCCTAACATCCTTGGGAAACTACAGAGGTTCCACCATTTAAAGCAGCCAGAGCATTGCTGGCCATGCGGGTGTCACCAGAGGATGGCACCACAAGGATGGTGGCTACTGGGCCCGCTTTGGTCCACTAAGCTGGGACCTCATGGAATCAACAGCTTGACCACCTGGTCACAGTCATGGAGGGTATGTCCACACAGCTGACAACCCTCACCAAGCCACCAGCCCCGGGGGATGATACCATTCCAGTGACTGAAAAAGGTTCCCAGTTGGCACAGAAGCATGCACACACAAGAGTGGTGGTTCTGATGATGGCCACATTTCAGAAAAGGTGCAGCATCAGGTACAAAATAGAGAATTCATGGTTTTGTTTTCCCTGCTCCACAGAGAGCCAGAGAAGGAGACAGGGGACAAGAAAAGAGACAAATGGGGGGGGGAGTAGTCGGCCAAGGTTGAGTCCTTTCTAAAGTGGACCTCGGCCATCATGATCTTTGCTAGTGTCATATGTAAGCAGTAGGACACAACGGGGTGTTTGTTAGATGCTTCTAGCTTGTGACCAGGGGGGCTCTACAATGCCGGTTCAACATAAATCCGACCGGAGACCCCGGCTGTTTTAGTATTGGAGGTCTTCACCTCCTGAACCCCCCATGAGGAGGACTCTGCCCCCCTGTACTAAATATAATCAACTCTGAGTCAGAGTTAATTCAGGGAGGGGGTGCAGGACCGGGAGACAGAGTGCCGGGGTCTTGGGCGGACCATTACAGCAAACTGTTGATGTTGTTGGCATCAGCATGTTTGCTGTAATGGTGTCGCTATCAGGTGGGCATACCTGACCGGGGACACAGACATGAGGCCATAGGCCGAATGTCTTCAGCCCCTGGCCGTGCACTAGAAGTGTCTAGTGCATAACTCCAGAGTGTCTTATTGCATTTATGAAATGGGCACATATCATTTAAAAAAAGAAAAAATACAAAGACATTTTTTGTTACTAAAAAAATTAACCAAAATTAATACACAGGGAAAATAGTCCCCCCTTTTTTTGTGGGGGGGATTAAATGCAATAAACCCTGTGATGCACTGTTGCTACTGCAGAAAGCAACACATTTATTTGTCAAAATATACGTTCCCTGTGAAATTTATTGTGCAGTTTTGCATATCGAACTGACCACTAGAGAAGTATTCTATGGGTCTCTTAGGGGAACTGTTGTTGCTTCAGTTGCTTGAGGCTTCTCAGAAGGTCCTGCAGTTAGCTGAACTCTTGTTAAGATGGGGATACATTTGGATATGGAACCAGGGTGCTGCTTCACTTTTTTCTCTCTTCATTGCTGGGTCTCCAGTGGCTCTTAAGGCTGCCTTCGTTTCTATGTCCTGTTACGCTGATTATTTCTCAACTCTGCAGACCTGCATCTGATAGGAACTGAACTGCTGTGGCTCTCACAGAATGGTTCATATATACATGCTTAAGTGAGGTTCCTTGCTTAGCCTGCTCATCATTGCACTGAGATTCAGAAGTTCAGCTCCATGTAGTCTGCACTATATCAGACAGGCTTAGTGTCAAGTGTAGCTCGTGGGAGACACCTTGGATGTTAGTTACAGCACTTTAGGCTGAGGTGGCAGTTTGGAGATATACTTTTTGTAATTGCTGAGAGGGCACAGTGGGTCTCCAGGGATAGAGTAAATGCAGCCATGATGAACTTGTTAAGTTTGAAGGGGTTGCTATGTTTTTTTTTCATTTGCTCATTAAACCCCTGAGTCAGGTACTCAAGTCTGTTCTCATCTACTTTTATTTCAAAACTGGCTGGAGTTCGCTCTCTTAATCCCTCCTGACCACACCTGGACATGTATAAATGTATGTCTAACCACACCTTATGGACCAAGCCAGGTACAGTATCACAAGACAGGGCTGGAAAGAAACATAGATCTTCTAGATCAGTTTTTCTTATAGGTCCATGGTATTTTGAGGTATCTTTTTTCTCCTGCCTGTATGCTTTGATGTGGGACATGAACACATCATTTGATGTGTTGAATTCCAGGTCACTCATTATGTTAATGTTGTGACCTATGGCTGCAGAGTTCTAAAGCCTGTTGAGAGCCGTGCGGAGCAAGCAGTAGCTTCTGATTGCATACCTAGCTCTGGCGGCTGTGCAAGCTTCGGCATAGAAGCACTGGAACACCTCATTTAAAAGTGACTTCAGGGCTTCTTTCCAGTTTATTTCTACCTTTTGGACATCACTCGCTCATGTAAAACATGTAGAGCCCAGTCACTGGCATTAACAGTATTTCTTTCATCATTTTGATCCTCAGTCTTGTTAAGCTGTTTTACTGTGAGAGAAAGGAATCGGCTACTCACTAGTGTTGCTTGGATAGTGTTTTGGTGGATCCTACCACTATCTGTTAGATAGTGCTGGTATCCTGACTTGGATCCTACCAGATATCCTGCCAAAGACATGCAGGATCCAGGGTCAGATAGTGATGGATCCTAGTTAGGATCCAGGTATTCTAGTTAGGATCCATGGATCCAAGGGCAGATAGTTAGGATCCAGGGCCAGATAGTGATGGGTCCTGGTTAGGATCCAATGGCTGGATCCACAGGCAGATAATGGAAGTATCCGGTAGATCTACTATCCTGCTGCAAAGGGCAGGTATCTGTAGATCCAGATTTGTCTGGATCCATCTGAGCAACACTACTACTCACTGTGGTGTTTGTTTTCACAGGGGGCGTTTGTTGCAGTGGTGGCAGTGGCACTTTGGGCTGTGGAGGACCAACTTCAGGAGCAGCTAACATCTCTTCCTCAGTGTCAGTGAAGGTTTCCATTTGTTCTTCAGTCACATTGACATCAAAGAAAATGGCAGGAAGTTCCTTGGCAAATAAATGGGTGTTTAGCTGAACTGTGCACTAATGACTATTGGCATAAAATAGTGACTATCATTTAAAATGACAACATTCTAATGGGGCACTGATATACAGTATTAAGGGCATCTCAGGTGAGGCTGACCTGTACTTGTTTTTAGCCGTGCACTAGACACTTTCAGCACAACCAATCAGAGGTCTAGAAATCTTAAGCCCATTTTTTTTTGCAGTTAATTTATTTATAATGCTTATTCCAAACATATATCAAATATAGTACAGAGAACATTTAAAAGTATAATGGGTACTGCAACATGTAATACTCTGCAATCATTGTCAATTAGAAAGATGTAAAAGAAAGTAAGAGTTGAGATTGTGTGTATATAATAACAAGAAAATAATGCAGAGTAATTATCAGCATTACACCAATGATTCTCTGCACTGTTAAGGTAAAGGAAAGACTAAAACAAACAGTATCAGTTTCAACACACCAATACAGCAGAGAGATAAAACAATAATAATAAGCAGAAAGTTTAAGTGTAAATGACATATAGGCCCAGATATTCAAACTGCGCACAAAAAGTGCGCAACAGCAGGAGCAAGCGCAAGTCCACTGCGCCCATGTGCAAGAAGTGCTATATTCAAAAACTGTGCAGGCCAAGATGCGCCTACGGCCGATGACTGAATATCGCACCACCTGCGCCATAGTGCAACTAGGGAGGTGAAGCTGAGCATATCTGATGCACCATAGCGCATCAAGGGATGTTCAGATGAGCAGTCCAGATGCGCCATAGCGCAACCAGGGATGCCCCCCAGCAGCAGGGCAGCAATGCAACAGCACAACCAGGGATGCAGGGGCCCACTACCCATGCCACAGATGGGCAGAGGAACACACAGCAGAACAGACATCATCCCCCCACACCCCATGCACTGCACAACTGGGGGAAGGCTGGAATAACCACTGGCCCATGGAGACCAGCAACCAACCCATAGCCGGGCCATGGTGCCCCATCACACCCCCTGGCAAGCTGTGACCGCACACAAGGATGGCCGACCACCCGTACACACCATCCGACAAATGCAGAGCACACCCTGCACCATGATCCCCATACACCCTGCCCAGGAGTAGCACCCAACAGTGCAGGACACCCCATGCATGCCACCACCCCCACTGTGACAATGCAACCCTGTGCACCATAGAGCCATGCAAGGCAGCCCCACCATGGACACCCTGCAGCGGGTGGCAGCAGACAGTGATGCAACAGATGCATACACAGTGCCACCCTGCACGTCCCCCCCAAGGTACAGCTGAGAGACCGACCATGCGTCAGCACATGAGGTACCCCACATGCGACAGGGCATGCCCCGGACCCCACCTCCAGAGGTACAGCATCCTGCACACCCTCCCAAGGACACATCCCGTCCCAGCACTGGCCACAACAGCCACCACTGACACGCCAGCAGACCGTGCATATCACAGACATGTAAGGGTGTCAGCTGCACAGTCCATGGACAGTCTGACAGGGGTGCCATGCACACAGTGCAGGCCCCATGGACCACTGCACACAGGCATCCAGTGCACAGAGTACAACACACAAACCACACACAGTGACTGATCACCCTGCCCACACCATAGGCAGTTCACCTCTGCACACACACACACGCCCATGCATGCACCACCCCTGACACCATGCACACAACTACAGCTGAGCACATGTAGCCTGCTGCAAATTAGAGACCACCACAGTTGTTATAACAAAATGTATGTATTAAAATATAAGCACTCTGAAACATATGTACAAATATATACAAGGGTGGGGGGAAAGGGCCACAAACCAGGTGGGGGTGGGCATGGGGCAGGGGTGTACAAATGGGAGAGGGAAGAAGGGGTGTGAGGGTGGGTCCAGGGGGTATGGGTGTCAGGGGGTCATGGAGGGCTATTCTGTGCCCGCTCTCCACTCCTGTGGTGCCTCCGGGTTCTCCTTCTCTGGACCCCATGCCGCTCCATTTGCTCCAATGCTGCCAGGGAAGCCTGTGCCAGCTGCAGAATCTCTTGTATGGCCCATTCAAGGGCCATCCAGCGTTGTCCACCTAGGACAAGGGAGCAGAGTCAATACATGTGACTGTCCAGCCCCCTGCAGCAAACCCATTGTGCATGGCATACAGCCATGTGCCACGCCCCTGTGATGGTGTGCGACCACCCACAGTGACTGTGTCCACAAGACCTGCCTAACCAGGCAGCCACAGCCATGTGGACCACTGCACACACCCACCGCCCATGTCCTGCACAGCACCACCGTGGCTGTACAGTGACTTGGCTATGCAGTGTGAAGGCAGTGGCACAGCCATGTGCCCGGTGCATGCATGGACCACCATTGACGCACTCCCAGACATCTAGTGCCACTGGACAGTGCTGACTGTAACAAGTTGCGTGCATGGCAGTGGTGTCAATGGATGGTGGCCATGCCCCGCTGCCCGCCCTGTTACACAGCATGCAATAGTAATCATGGATGTAAGGCACTCACCATCATCAGGCTGGTCCCTGCTCCTCTGCGGACCTTTGCCCTCCTGGCCTGATGGTCCTCCTGGTGGCACCTCCTCTCTCTCGCCAGCCTGCGCTTTTTTGGGCCTAAGGTGCAAACATGGAGAGAGGAACATCAGTACAATCCTGTAGCAAAGTCCCCCCGCCACCATGTGTGTGCAATGACCCACCCCACACCCTGATAACACCACCACAGTCAACACCGGATGGTCCCCCCATGTGCCAGACACATGCAACCATGATACCCGTATGGACGATAAAAGTGTATGGATGTTGCACCTACCTGGCCATGGCACTATGCCCCTCCTGGCACATGCCCGCAGGCGGGCAAGCAGGTCTGGGTCCCTCCACCTCAGGTCCCCATATCGGTGGCGGCACTGCTCTGCCATCTGCCTCATACCAGTGGCCTCCTTCAGGGCGTCGGCCACCTCCTGCCACACCTGACTCCTGGCCCTGTCCAGGGGTGCCTCCCCAAATAGAGGGCCAACATGTGGCTCTACAATGGCAACCAGGTTTGCCAGCTCCACCTGGCTCCACTGCACAGCATGCCTCCGCGCCATCTCTGCTGCTCAGTTAAGTCAAAATGGCGCTCTGCAGCACGGTTCTGCCACATGCAGATGCTGTGCGGTACAGCGCTGCCATTCCCTATCACGCTGTCACCAAACAGCGCAATAGTGGTGCACCCATGCCTGATGCATGGCACCTAGGGGGCAAAGGTGGGGCACAGTGTCAAGGGTCTCTGGCGCATGGACAGCCACAGCGTGATTGGAACCCAATGCATGTAGCGTGATTGGGTGCCTGTGTGCCACTTCCTGTAGCGGCCTACCGTGCTGTTGCCCCAGTGCGCCTACGACGCCCCAGTGCCACAGCGCCATATAGGTGAACAGCGCTGTAGCGCCACTGGCACAATGGTGGCCGTGCCCAGCATTGCCTCCCGTGCACAGCACATCAGCAGCACAGCAGGCACCTGCGTCATCAACCCGGGCATGCGCAGTTAGGTGTGTACTGCGCATGTCACAGAACTGCGCCCTTGGCTCAGCACGTTCAACACAATTGCGCAAAGTGCAACTGCGCAATATTCAGCTAGCATATGCAAATCAGCTAAGCAGCCATTCAATGGTGCAGTCACTTCAATTTGCATCCACTTAAAGATGCGCCTTGCCTCATTTGCATGGGTTGCGCCATAAAAGTGTGACATTGGGCTGCATTTGGCCATAGTCAGTTACTGCAGTCTATTGCGGTGAGTTGCATGCTGTTTGGGAGTGTGGACTGTGGATTTTGGGACATGCATGGGACTGCACAATCACAGGTAACACCTGTCATTCTCACAGGCTGAATCATGACCGAGCATGTTGTGGAGGAAGAGGAACAGAGTTGTGGGAGGAGGAGGAGGCCAAATTTCACGAAGGCCAAGACGGATGCCCTGTTCGAGGCCTACCTAGACCAGGAGCCGCTTCTCAGCGGACGCCAGGGAACACCACAGGCCCGTGCTGCTGCTGCATGGGAGGAGGTGGCACGTGCTGTAAACCTGCATGGCAGCCACCAGTGCTCCGTGCAGGAGTACAAGAAGAAGATGGGCACAGACAGGCGGAGGATTAAGGAGAAGGTGTCTGCCATCAGGGTAGCATGGTCTGCAACAGGTGGGGGACAGCCGGAGATGCTATGCCTGACCCTACAGGAGGAGCGGGTTGCTGGCAGCATGCAGCATTGCACCATTGAGGGTGTTCTGGGTGGTGGATTCCAGATAGGTGGTAGCCCATCACTGCATGGTAGGTCATGGTCTGTCTATTGGGGGGGACAGGGTAGGTCACATGCAGTAACGGGACTTTGTTTTTCCTTACAGCTCCTGAGCATCTGCATGGGTCAGCGGTGGTGGGCTTCTCCACCGAGGCTGGTCACATGGAGATGGAGGAGGGCCCATCCACCTCCACAGGAATACGCGGCTCAGGGCGACAGTGGGCCCGCCTGGATGTTCAGACTGATGCTGGTGGAGCAGGTGCGGAGGAGGCCCTGCCCGTGTCCCAGCGTGCCAGCGTCCATGGATGCCAGCATGCTGAGACTTGGGCTGGTGCCGGATCCGTCACCGATGATGATGTCACTAACGTCATGGGCAGTGACACGTGTGAGCCACAGGATGGCCACACAGCAGGTTACATCGCGGCCATGGCTGTGGGTGGTGCCACCGTGGAGGCCTGTGTGTCATCACAGTCCCAGCCTGTGCCTGTCAGCACTGGTGGGGCACTGGTGTGTGTACAGGACAGTGGGACTGTTGCGGCCACTGCAGAGGCACCATTGAGCCCTGGGAAGCGGCATCCGGAGGGGCAGCATCAGCAGTCGGCCAATGGGCATGGGGGTACAGTGTCAGGGGGCCGTGTCAGTGCACCACCTGTGGACATGCCCAGGCCTGGCCCTGGTGTGCTGCGCCCACCCTCAATGGGTGATGAGCATCAGGGCCGCGAACACCCTGAGGGACAGCAGATGACCTCTTGGATGAGCACACCCACATACTGCAAGCATCAGTCAATCAGCAGATGCAGCTTGTGATGGCAGTGGATGCACTGAGTGTGGCTCTGCACTAGGCAGAGGAGTGTCACAGCAGAGATACCGCTCTGCTCCTGGCAAGGATGGACCAGAAGCGGGAGGATGTGACCCCTGCCATTGACAGGCTGACACAGACAATCACAGCTGCCATGGCCACAGTGTGCACACAGTTACTTGCCCATGTGTCGCAGACACCGCGCAGTGCAATGTCCACCCCCCATTCTGGGCGTCGTGTGACACCATCCTTGTCGACACCGGGTTCAGCTGTGGGCATCCCGAGCATGCCTGGCAGAGGCATGTTCAGTGTGCTGCAGACCCCTGTGCGAGCACGGTCGCGTTCACGCAGTGGAACCCCTGGGGGACCATCGGTGCCACCCCATGAGGCCAGTGGTCAGCCTGTCACTGCCAGTGGGTCTCGGCGGGGCCACCATGCATCTGTGGTGGCCGTGGCACTGTGGCACGTGACTGACCTGTCTCTCAGCGTGGCTACTGTCTGATGCTGCCCTGTGTGCATTGTGTCAGTCAGCGGGCAATGCACGGGGTGGGTACCCAGCCCTGCATGCACACACACAGTCCATCTGCACACCCTTCAGGCTGTTGTCTGCAGTTGCGTGTGCATGATGATGCCTGCATTGTGCTGTATGCCACTGTGCAATGGTGCCCAGCGTCTGACACATGCACAATGACAGGCAGTGGGCGTGGTGGTCTGTGGACATGTGTGTGGCTAGGGGTGGCATTCTGGGTCGGCGTGCCTCCTACCCTTTGTGCATGTCTGGTGAGTTGTGTGTGTGTGTGTGTGTGTTTCTGACCACGTGCCATGTTAGACCTCGCCCATCCCTGGCGGTTTGTGTGGTTCCATGCCTGGCCACTTCCCCCTTGACGGCATGCACCCCTGGTGTGTGTTCATGCATGTTTGTGGGTTGTGCCTTTGCCACTGATGGTTGCACATGGCCCCATGACTTACCTGAGTTGGCTGAAGTGCTCCTCCGTGATGATGTCCCGGTGCAGCTGTGCCAGCCGGAGCAGTCGGGGGTCCCGTCGCCCAAGGGGGGGCTGCCCATCACCATTGTCACCGGTGTCCTCATCGTCCCCATCACTGTCCTCCTCTTCAACCTGTACGGCTATCCCACATTCGTTGGCCATGTTGTGCAGGATGCAACAGGCCAGGAATAGCCCGCAGGCCTTTGAGGGCCTGTACTGTAGGGCACCGCCGGAGGTATCCAGGCAATGGAAATGTGCCTTCAGCATACCGAACACCCGCTCGATGACATTACATGTGGTGGCATGTGCCTCATTGTAGAATTGCTGCGATGGGGTCACGGGCTGCCGGTATGGTGTGAGCAGCCAGGGATGGAGTGGGTATCCACTGTCACCTGTGTGTAGAGGATGGAGGTTAGTTTGGTGATCAGCATCGCCCCTGCCCTGGGCCATTTAGGCCACTACCCATGTCACCTCTGATCATGCCCCTCTCAAGCCCTAAGTTTATCCATGTGGTTTGCATACTCACCCACTAAGTGGACAGTGGAGACGTCCCCACTCTCGAATCTGTGGCACAGTGCCGACTGGTGCCAGATGAAGGCATTGTGTGCTCCCCCAGGGTGCGTGGCACAGACATTGATTATGCGCCCCCTGGCATCACACACCACCTGGCAGTTGATGCTAGCATAGCCCTTCCAATTAATATATGTGGCCCCCCTCGGGACCAGGTGGTGTGCAGATGGCCACATGGGTGCAGTCTATTGCCCCTAGCACGCCAGGCATATGTGCTACCCTGTGGAACTCCTGTATGTTTGCTGTGCGCTCTGCCGGTGTGCTGGGGAAATGGATGTACTCCGCAGCATGTGGCAGCAGTGTGCTGAGGAATTGGGTGAGGTGGCATGACGCAGCCGACTGGGTTATGCCTGTGGTGTCCCCTGTTGGTCTCTGGAAGGTACCTGTGGCGAGCAAGCACATGCAAGCTGTCACTTTAGTCTCCACTGACAGAGCATGGCTCCGTCATGTGGGTGCCTGCATCACATCACTGCACAGCTCACAGATCCACCTCAGAATTGCCCGATTCAGGTGGTACCGGCCCACGATCTCAGTATCACTGTACAGCTCGAAGCTGGTGTGGGCTCGGTACTGCCTGTTGGGGACATACCACTGACAGACCCTTCCATGGCCATGCCTCCCTGCTGCCTGCCTTCTCACCCCCCTCTTTACTGCCTCCATCTGGATGGTGGCACTGGCCATGTCCCTGGCTTGTGTTCACCCCCCTGGCAGCTGTTTCTGTGTTCCCCCTGCTGTCCTGGCTGCTACTTCCCCTGCACCGGGAACACCTAACTGTGGTGGCCTCAGTGCTGTGTGGCACTTCCCCCTTTTGCACTGTAGCTGTGGCTGTGGCTCCCCACACCTTCCCTGTGCCTGTGGGTTCCAGGTGCCCTTTCTCTGTCCTGCCCTGTGTGTCTGTGTTGCCTGTGTGGCTGGCTATAGTTCAGCAACATGTGCCTTCCCTGTAGCGTTCTTGCACCTCTCCCTTGTTCCTTTTTATTTTGGCTCATTTCCGCTATTGAGCAACTTCTGCTGGCTCCCCTATTGTGCATGGCACATGTTGTTGAATATCGCACTGCGCCATTTATGCATGGTTCCTCCCCCTTCAGTTGCACATACATTCATTATCATTGTGCAATTGCTCAGCGTGATTTGGGGGGCACAACTGCCTCCCGCTGAATATCGCAGAATGGCGCATTTTCGGACTTGCGCTGGCGCAACCCTATTGTGCATGGCGCAACCCTTTCGAATATCTGGGCCCATAGAGCCCCAAATAATTCTTACTCAAGTAGACTTTAAGTAGTCCAGATAATCCTGTCAACAGAGCTTGTATTCGATCATATGAACTAAGGCCACATAGAAGAGACGTTCTAAAGACGCAGTCAGCGTTAATTTATTAAAGATATCTACAAACAGTAGGAACTATAGCAGATTTCCAATGCATTAAAATAAGGCGTTTGACTTGCATGAAAAGTATATTCAACCATCTGTATTGATATTTTGAAAGTTTATTATCCTGGTTTATAATTCCCAGTATGAAATATTTAGGAGTAAAGGGAATATTGTGACCAACTATATTGGATGCTGGATGGTGAGCTGACCACCATAATGTAAAAACTGGTTTACAGGACCATAAAATATGTATTAAATTTCCACCTGGAGAGATACAGCACTAACAATAATCATTTGGTATTAATCCAGATTGATAGAGGATTGATGGAGTTCTATACCACAGGTGGAGAATTTTAAATTGGATAAGCATGCTGCATGCATCTTTAAAAGTATTGTGACAGAAAGACCAACATTTGTTCCTGTGAGAGTCTGTTAAATTACATTGTAAAGCTGCACTCCATTTGGCCTTAGCTACAAGGGATTGGTCTAGTAAGGTATCTCTAGCAGTCTTATAAATTCTACTGACTAAGCCAGACGTATTGTTAACCCATGAAGCAATAAAAGTGTCGAGAGAAGGTTGCATAATCACTTGTCACATTAAAGGTGACAGTGCATACTGTAACTGTAAACATTTCCAAATATCATGCCTAGATATGCCCCATTTAGCTTGAAACCCAGTAAAATAGTTTAAGATAGAAGAGTTATTAAGCAAGACATCACCCAAAAAGAATACCCCTTTATTCTTCCATGAATTGCAAAACAGTGGCTGATCATCTTAAGCCCATTTCATAATGGACCACGATCCCACGGAGAGTAGGGGTGTGTGTCAGCACTGCAGTGCACTACTAAAGGCTTACCTAGGGGCAAGCAGCAATGCATAGCTCTGGTATGATGATGCTTTCCACCAGCTCTTTCAGTCCAAGCCTGACAGGGACTGGGGGGAGCTTGACATGCCACTGTGGGTAGAGAACAATATGCAGAAGCCACAGATGCAGCACACTGACATTGGTCTTGTGATTTCTGCGGCTTCACCAGCAGTGAAGCAGGGCCAGGGGTGGGGGGCATCAGAACATGTTGTGCTTTATGTACAAGGGCTGGTGCATGATGGTGAATTGCTAGTACAAGCATGAATGCTTGTGTTGCAAAGCCCATGTACTGGTGAACTCTATGGGGAGGGGCAAGGCCTAGCAATGGGAAGAGCCAGCAGGGATGAAGGAAAGGAAAAAGTCCCAGTGCTAAAAAGAGACAGCTCCTTGGCTATGGCAATATTGTGATAATGGGGCATTGGGAATGATTTGGGATGGGTTTACTTGGGGGTTTAGAATCCCATATCAAGGCCTCAAGAGGTTGAGGGTGGCAGATAATTTGAAGTAAGTCAAATCAGTGTCAGAGGAAGAGCGCTGTAAGCTCCAGAAAAGCTGATCCACCACCTATCATACCCTGTAGGGAGTCAGTTAACAACTTCATTCCACCCAAGCTTGCCTCAGTATAGAACACCACATTTGATAGTTCTACCAAGGTACAGTAGTATGTAGCTGTGGCCAGGGAGCACTCATGGCCAAAGCAAACATTGAGTCAGCGTCCAGGTTGCTCTCAATTGATCCAGACAACTACAAATTGCTCGGGGTGAAGTTCTATGGCCAGTACTACTTTGATGGATGTATGCCCATGGGATGCGCGATTGCCTGTGCATACTTTGAGTACTTTAGCTTGCTGTTTCACTGGGTTGTGTCACAGAAGGCAGAATGGGATGCACTGGTGCACTGTCTTGATGACTTCTTATTCATTGGCCCAGAAACATAACCTCAATGCCTTCAGCTGCATGACCAGTTGGGGGTGGGGTGCATGTGTCGACTTTGGGATCCCCCTGGCCTATAAGGAAATGGAGGGCCCAAGCACTACCATCACATTCCTGGGGATAGAGATAGACTCAGTCCACATGGAGTGTAGGCTCCCTCAGGACAAACATATAAAGCTGCAGGCAGAGATGGCAGAAGCCAATGTGGTTAGACAATTTACCCTCAAATAAAATAGGTACAGAACCTTCTGGGATCACTGAATATCACCTGTAGGGTGCTGCCAATGGGCTTCACATTCACCAGGCACCTAGCATGGGCCATGTGAGGTCTCTCTGGGGCGCGTCACCTCATTAGGATGTCAACCAGTATTAGGGAGGACCTGAAACCCTGGGAGGTGTTCCTCAATCACTACAATAGCGTGTCCATATGACAATGCTCAGCGGTGGGCAGCTCTGACATCAGCTGTTTATCAATGCATCGGTAGGGTACAGTTTTGGAGATTACTTCCCTGGCTCTTGTCGCATGGCAGCCTAGCCAGACAGCTAGGTGGAGCTAGATATAACTAAGAACATCACAGTTGTAATGTTTTTCCCACTCAAAGTGGCAATAATCATTTTGGGGGACCACCTAGGAGACTGTAGCATGATAGTCAGATCAGACAATACATGGGTGGTCGAAACCATAAACAGACAGGCAGGATTGGTGGGACCCGTAAGTGACTTAATGAGGGTGTTTGTAGTGAAGTGTTTGCTTCTTAGCATTTACTTTACAGCAAGACACAGTGCAGGGGTAGGTAATGGGACAGCTGATGCTCTGTCTCAATTTTCGTGGTAGCACTTCAAAACCCTCACCCCAGACAGACAGACAGCCTCATCAGGTTCCGGTGAACTTATGACAATGGTGAGTAGGAAACATTGGTATTGATAGACCACTCCCTTACTCCCAGTATGAGACAGGTCTATGGGGGGGGGCGAAACTTTTTTTGAGAACTGTACTGGCACTTTCACCATCAGAAAAATGATGTAGGGCACTCGGAGTCTCAGAGCGGACTTTTGCATGATGATGTGGTGAACCACTGTGACCACATAATGCTGTGTATCAACACGTCCAAGACAGACCAATGGTGGGTGAGAGCCTGGGTCCAGGTCTCCTTCCTGCCTGGCACCTCCTGGAATGTGGGGCAAGTTGTGTGAAGTTACTCTGAAACAGCCCCTCTAACAAGGAGGCACATCTTCAGGTATTAGGATGAAGCTCCAGTGACACAGTTTCAGTTTCTTGCATCCTGAAATTGACACTGGCTAGGGTGGGGGATGAGCCCAGCTGGCTATGATACCCATTCCTTTTTAAAATGTGATGGCTACACAAGCAGTGGTACATGGGGCTACGAAGGTGAAGTCCGAGCACTGGGCAGGTGGCGTTCCAAGACATAGAGACATTACGTTCACCCCCATCTCCTATAACTAGCAATTGGTCTTTCCTCCGTAACATTTTCAGCAGTTAGAACAGTGAAAGACATCCATATCCTGCAGCAGAGATTACCCTCATTTGATCTGGTCTCTTACATTCCCACTCCAGCGTTGGAAGGGCAGGTTGAGCAACAGGCAATTGAGAGTACCAGCAGGAATTCATTGCAGAGATGGGGGCCTTTGTCAGAAAAATAGGGGGACCGGCGTGGTGGATGGGGGTATAGCCCAGGAGGCACAGGAAATATTCTTGCCAGACAAAAACACAGCTAGTAGAGTGGGGTATATTAGGTTTACTAGGTAGAGAAGACAAAAGTAATCAAATTGTCCATCAGGATTGTCCCTCACTCTCAGTGGGTGAATTATACCAAGGATTGATTAGAATGATCTGAAGTAATTATCTAGCTTGATTTTAAATCTCAAGAAGGTTGTTTGGTTAACTTTGTAATGGAGGGTACTATTGGGTCAGCTTCAAGGGGCAGTGATGGAGTGGCTAGGAAGTTGTGCTGGGGGGGGGGGTCTGTCCCAGCAGGAGGACTTGCCTGGTGATGGAATGGGAGTCTGGGGCATGGGGGTGTCATGGATGGAGCAGAACAGTGCAAGTGGACACCATAAGAGGAGAGATGGGGATATCATCCAACATGGCATAGAAAGATTAAAACTGATGGCAGATAAAGACCACTTTGCCCACCTAGTCTGTCCATTTTTCCTACTTACTATAATACTGCAGATCCTATTTTGTCTCCGGCTTTACCCTGCCTTTCCCAATCAATAAGGTTCGTATATGCCCATCCCATGCATTCTTGAATCCCGTTACAGTTTTTGCCCTGATCACTTCCACTGGGAGGCTGTTCCAGACATCTACCACTCTTTCAGTGAAGAAGTACTTCCTCACATTTCCCCTGACTCAACCCCCCCAGCTTCATAGTATGACCCCTTGTTCTTAAGCATCTTTTTTTCTGAAAAATGCTTCCCTCTTGTACCCTATTTATTCCTGAGAGGTATTTGAAAATCTTTGTCACATACATCCCTCTCCCTCCTTTCCTCCAGGGTGTACATATTGAGGTTCTTTAGCCTCTCCTCACAGGGCTTTTGATGCAGGCCCAGCACCATTTTAGTTGCCCTCCTCTGGACCACCTCTACCATAGGAGCTGGGTTTGTAAAATGTTTGGTGGGGCCCAAGGGTCAGGGGTCAAGCTCCACCCCCTGGTCCAGGGGTCAGAGGTGAAACACTGGGGTTCTAGGGGCTGGGGGTCAGAGATCAACCTCACGATCACCAAGGATCTATGGGAACAGAACACCTTGATTCATAATATGGGGTTCCACCTGTTAAGCTCCTGGCCTCACATACAAACTGCAGTGAAAATAAACAGTAGAGCTGAAATAGTCCTACATATGCCTACATAGAATAATACCACACTTGTAGCAATGCCTGCTTGATTTTGTAACTAGTTGTGAATGATGTAACCAAAACAACCAGATTCAAGAGAGCTGGAGCTTCGTAGACCTCGTCTGCTTTTGAACTGGAAATAAAAAAAGGTTTTCCAAACTCTCTTCATTCCTGTCTTATTCTGTTCTGACTTGTGTGCATCAAAAGGTGGAGCGGACTTTAGCAGACAGGGCTGAATTATAAACAGTAAGGTTTGAATAAATCACTGTCTCTAGCAAGTGCTGGGTGACAAACTAGATTTACAATGAGCAGCAAAAATTTGACATGGACATGAACTCCCCTTACAGTATTCTGTCTGGTGGTAATCCACACTTAGAATTTTTTTTATGTAATGGCATGACTGCCATGAGATCATAGAGCAAAATGACTCCTAGTGAACCACAAGAGTGTCATCAACTCCCAGATCAGAAACTTTAGTATTCAGCTTCCAGGGCTAGCCAGTTATCATGGTGGAAAGATGTGACTAGGGACCAATATGAAATAGGTACAGACTACAGTGGTAGGTCTTGGAAAGTGATCTATGCTCTAGTCGAAGATGGGCATAAATATCAGAGCTCTTCTTAATATATCCCAGGGCCGTTGCTAGGATTTTTCAAAGTGGGATCTTTTTTTAGAGTCTGTGACTTCTTCAAAAAAGCCAGGGGCGGCCCCCAGAAACCCAGGGGTTCTAGATGCTCTGTGGTGCATTTTCTGGCTTATTTTGAAGCTAAATAACTCCTATCTGAGCTCTCCTCTAACCCCTTGCTCTAAATGTATGAATTGTCTGGCTGCAGGTTAAAAATGAATACATACTTGTATTCTGTACATGAGGTTAGCAAAATGCTGATATTGTAGTGCAAGTGGTATATTTATTGTCTGCAGCTGTCACCTGTTGGCTTGGCATAGGCCAGGCAATGAAGGTTAGCATTTTTCTTCCTCGGGTACAGAACATAAGTATTTATTCACCCTGCAGCCAACTAGATAATAGGGATCTGGGTGCTGGTAGGTCCTAACCAGGATTTTTTCCAAGTGGTGTTCCTTTTTTTTAAATAGACTGTTACTCTTTAAAAAAATGCCAGAAGCCCAGGGGTTCTTGATGTTCTGTGGTGCATTTCCTGGCTTATTTTGATGATAAATAATTTTATCTTAGGTCAACTCCACCCCCTTTCTCTAAAATGATGATGTGCCTGGCTGAAGGGTGAATACGCACTATGTATGTGAGTTTAGCAAAATGCTGATATTGAATGTAACCCCTAGGTGGCACTATCAGAAGGGCTACTAGCCCTGCCTGCTTGGCTAGTTGCAGGTCAAGGGGCCTGGGTACTGAAACAAGTGCCTCCACCTGGAGGACAGGGTTGTTAATAACAATGCTAACCTGGGTACAGCCCTCCGGAACACTAACCCCCCCTCTTTCCCCTCTAGTGGCCTAGACAATATGCAACAAACACTTTCACAGTAGCCACTATTTAGCATACAATTCCCCTCACTGTTTGCACTTACTACCAGGGCTGGTTACACCAGTTTGACCCTGGGACCTCTTGTAAAACAAGGTTAGGCACAGCAAATAACAGTACAGTGCTTTTGTTACAAACTGGAACCACAATCAGCTTAAACGCAAAAAGAGTTAGATCTGATTTATTCAGGGGGAATTGAACAAGGGAGGGGCATAATCAGGTTGATTGATTCGAAAACTGATCTAGTCAGGCAATTATGCATGCACTTTTAGGCCCTACACATTCACACGCTCTGGGTACCCAGTTGGAAGTAAGGTGAGCTAGCCTGGAACGTTGCCCAGGGTAGGCAGACATCGCAGCTGGTTGGGGCCCTGTGATGAAAAGAAAAGGCTTGCACAACCACACACAATTTGTAATCCACAGCCTGAAGGCTCAGTTCATGAAAGGAAAAAACAACAATGCAATCAGATGACAACACTTGAGATTGAAGTGTTGTTGCAGGGAGCTACCCTGATTGTTACTCACACTACCCAGTACAAGACACAGGAGGGACGAAATGGAGACTGCAGGTTGACAACTGGTATGCCAGGAGAAGCAAGGCCCACATGAATCACCGAGGTGTCGTTCCTGTTTGAGATGTTGAGCAGGGGGGCTGATCCCAGGCACATCTCATCTATGGTGTTCTCTGTGCCTGAGGTAGCTGGCTGGGCCAGTGTGGCAGGGCCCAGGCCTGGTAAAACAGTTCGGAAATCAGTCCAGGAAGGCTGGATGCAGCTTTCAGCAAGCGTGGCACAATTAAACAGTGGGGAACCAAATCGCAACCTACTGACAGCACACAGCACATCTATAGTAAAGCAATCACCATACCACAAAGTGGATAGCAGTCCTGCAGTAATATCAGTGTCTGAGCAAAACCAGGAGTTCTATGGCGAATGGATGTCCTGACAGGCCGATCGCATACAGCAAATCTTCGGTCTTCTTCAGGTTTAAGCCTGGTCACACTTCAGTGGCTTTTCTCTCACTCAGTTTGGATACAGTCCAGATTATTAAGTCTTTCAAAGGATTCCATCTCGAGGGACTGCAGGCAGACAGGCCAGACTCAGCATTTCCACCAGTCTCCTGCACGAACTACGCAGGAGCTGCTGCTCAAATCACTTGAGCTGTTTACTCTGCAGACTCTAACTCCAGACTGAGTCACTGCAGCAGGCAGCTTGGGAATTTCCCTTTAGTCCAAAAGGTTCTGGTTAGTTGATCCATCTGTCTGTCAAAGCAAGGGCTCCCCCTCCAGGTCTGTTTTTGTGTCAAAATGTAAAAACTACAATTCCTACAGAAATTTGCTCCCACAAGACCCCTGGGACCATGCTCCATTTTAGAGTCCCCAAAGCTACTGATTGGCCCATTCTGGCAGTCCAGGAGCAAGATGGTGGTGATAAAAAGAACTGTCCATGCTACAAAGAAGGCAGGTTAGACAAACTACAGTATCATTACTATTCTAATAGATAATTAGCAAATAAGTACAGCTTCTAATGGAGCTTCTTCTGCACATGTAACGATGGCAGAACAGAGCGATTATCTGGCAGCCCTGGCGGGACTTGAGCATAGAAACACTCAGCCCCTCCCAGATTAAATAAGCACCACGTTATTGGCAGCTCTTAAAGAGACAGAGCACAGAGGCATTAAGGCACTCTTCACACAAACACTTTTAAAGTGCTAAGACACAGGATACCAGCCTGACAGTGGGCATTTAGGCACACCCAAGGAAGACTTTTGGGAACCCCCATTTGTATGGGGGTTACATGAGTATAACTGATACATACATTGGCTACAGCTGTCACCTGCTGTCTTGACATAGGCCAGGCTAATGTCAGCATTTTGCCAACCTCTTGTACAGAACTGAAGCATGATTTCACCCTGAAGCCAGCCAGGTATTAGGGGTCTGGGGGAGGCTAGGCCCAGAGAAGCCCTGGGTTAATGCAGTTCATTTTGTGATTAATTGTAAAGCTCAAGAAGTCATCTGTCATCTCTCTATCATTTCTGGCTGTCAGGACAATTACTATCTGTGTGGCTCGTAACTGTATACTAATAATATATTTATTACCCGAGGATATCTAGAGTCACTGTGCTGACTACCATTTTCTCATGCTAATGCAAGCCCTGCCCATTAGTTTTTTTCATTTGACCCTTACTTTTTTTACCCAATGACTCAATTATTCCACCAATATAAATGTCTGAAATGAACCCTGAATATGTATGTGGGTGTACATGGTCAAGCACTGGGATTTTACTGTGACTTGTCCAATGTTACACAGTATTTGGCTCTGGATGCTAACTTTATCCCCGCTTAACAAGCTGCTGTGCTTAAAGCGTTGCTGCCAATCTTGCTTAAATAGTGGCAGATCCCCTGTAGCTAGAGCACAGGGCTGGACATGAAATAACTGTAGGAACCAAGGATCTGTAGTACTTTCACTTAGTTACAGAAAAATATCTACACATAATACAGGACAAAAGATTACTTCAGCATCCTAATCCACACACCTGTTTTGGCCCATAAAGCACATGTAGAAAAACAATTATCTACACACAACATTAGGCCAGAAATAAAAATGCATCAGACATTTGCTCAGCTGCAGTTGGATTATGAGACTCGCTGAGCAAAATTCAGGCAGCCACACAGAGTCTCGAACACAGATTTATAGGAGCCTAGCAAAATGGAGGAGTTCAGTCTTGATTTCCCTTAGCTTTTGCTTCAGACCGAAGTCTGAATGAGCAAAAGTTGAGGCAGCCACACAGGGATGATGAGCTCTAGAGCCCAACAGTTTTTTATATAAGGAAGAGGAGTTAACATTCCTATTGTTAGCCCCTTTTGCAGAGATTGCTGGACCATGACCATAATTTCAGACAGCTAGGAATGATGAGCTCTCTAGAGCTAAAAAATGATATTTTCACAAACTCTAAACTAGATTCACTGCAAAGAAGTGCAATGTTATGCAACTAGGAAACAAAAACCCAGGTGAAGAGTACACAATGGGGGAGTACCAACAACAACAAAAATGGAAAGGGACCTGTAGTAGTCACACCAGATGACCTAAAGGTAGCCAAGAAATGTGAGAAGGCAGTAAGGAGTGTTGGGGGATACTGGGATGCATAGGGAGAGGCACCACCAATATAACATGCTCCTGGAGACCCCATCTCCACAATAACAGACAGTATGGAGGCAGTCCAGAGGAGGGTAACTAAAGTGGTTCCCAGAGAATATTCTACTAGTCAAAGGTCTTCTTCAGCACTGCCAATCATTTCCTAATTGAATATTCACAATGCTTGCATCCGATTCAAATCGAGCACCTGGAACCCTGATTGGGCAGTCACAAGGAAGGGGTAGTGGTGTCATTGTCTCAAGAGGTGCAACAGCTGATGGGAGGGGGGTTCAAATGTCACAGCAGAGGCAGAGGCAAACCTTAGTGGTTGTCATCTATAAGGAGTGGATGTAGGCCTGTACCCTACTGTAAACACCCTAGGACACCTAAGCACACCCCAATTAGGAACTTAGTGTGTGCATATGTAAACTGTAACATAACCTCATAACCTTCTAAAAGCAAAACCTCTCACCTATTCCAACATATATGGGGCAACCAGAATTTCAAAATACAAAACATTTATTTCATAGCAGTTTCTGGGTAAGGCCTCTTAGCTCATTAAATCACTTATCAGATCTTACACTCTTGAAAGATGACATGATCTGAGAAACAAGGATGTATTCCACATTCTCAAGCTCCAGCATGTTATGGCCACCACATCTACACAGATATAGAGGCAAACAGTAAACTACATGGTCTGGCAAGACAAAGAGATGCATCATACAATTTCCATGCTGTACAGAAAAAAATGCAAAATCATTTCACCCCTAACAGACCACTGGCTGCCCATACTTGAGTGTTTCCTGAATTAGATGATCAGGAGATGTGAGTGGGCAGAGCACAGGCTAAGCTTCAGATGTCCTATTACACTGTTACACTATTACCGAGTGTTTCTCCATGTTGTGGTCTGTAGTGCAAAGTCTGGAGCATATAGGTGTGACACTTGGAGGTTTGGGGAGTCAGTAGTCTGCAGAAATTAAAATGCTGCTCTCAAGTGTACCCATTCTTGCTTCCCATGCAGAAGAAGCCAGACCCTGCCGTGCTAATGCCCTTTGCTGGTAATCTCTGTTTTATGGAAAGGGTGACTTGACTAAGGCTATGTTATTTAGTCTGTGCATATAAGTCTGACTGTCTCATCTGTTCTTTAATTTTTTTTTGTAACCTCCTCGCCCCCCACCCAAGTACCAGTGCTTACAGCAATTTTAATTGATTACATTTGATCATAGGCTGCCCTCAGTGTTGCTTGTGTTTATTTTTTTTAAATCTTACTTGCTGTTGCTGGGTAATGGGTTCAGGTTGCTTACTGCTGCTGCCCGCCGCTGGCCTAGTTCCACTCGACTCCCGAGTCCCTGGACCCTGTCTCCTCCCCTTCCTATGCAGTCCTGGCTGACTGCCAACTCCTGCCGCACCGCCGGTAGGCTGTTCTCTCTATTGTCTCTGGCTCTTCTCTCTGTCTGGCTGGATGCCCCTGCTGCCGGACTACCACCTCTCTTCCTAGTCTTCTCTATTCTTCTAGGCTGGTCTGCCGCTGTGCTACTAACTCTCTCCCGCTGCACGGTGCTGCCATGATCACAGAAATCATCACTCCTTTCCTCAGTCCTCGCACACAGACTTGCCCCGATGCATGCATGCTGCAGGCGTGTCGCATGATTTGCGCCCAATATAAGCCCTCCCTCAAGTTTCTCTTGGCCAATCAGAGAGCAGCAAGTTGAGTCAGTTAGTGAACCACCAATGATTTTTTTTGGGGGGGGGTGCCAGTTTGGCAAGGCAAATATGCCAATTTCAAATAAAACCATTAGTCCCGTGCACCGTGCCCACCAGCCCAATTTGAACAGCGGGGCGGGGGAGGGCACTTCACAGTCAGCAGAGACATGTGAAAAAGGCAATTAAAGGCAACATGTGGACAAATATTGCCAGGGCTCAGCCCAGGTCAAAAAAATATTGCTGGAGCCAATGTCCCACGAGCCCATACAACCCGACGCCTATGACCTCTACTCTCTCTCTATGTCCTTCCAGAGATGTGGTCTCCAGAACGGTACACAGTCCTCCAGATGAGGTCTCACCAATGATTTATACAGCAGTATCACCACCTTCCTCTTTCTGCTGGTGATACCTCTCCCTATGTACCCTAGCATCCCACTAGCTTTCCCCACTGCCTTGTCACACTGTTTGCACCTGACCATGGCAGAGGAGGATGGAGAGATCAGTAGACTGCACCATGAAAGGTGGGCAGTGACTACTCCCTTCTTCTGAAGGTCTCCAGTATGGCTCATTGTTCCTCCTGCTCTGCCGGTAGGCAAATTGTGGACAGAATGGTGAGGCTCCTGTGCAGGGATTCCCATCAGAACGCTCCACCAATGGTGGGGTTTCTTTATCAGACTCCCCATTGCACATGAAGCTCACATATGCACTGCCCTTGATACCTTCAATAAACATATGACTCGTCAATCCAGCCCATAAACTGATGTGGTTATTGTCTCTGAGGGGAACAATGGATGGGTTCTTAACCAGCTAATGGCTCTTCCAGGAGAAACTGAACTGGAAGAGACTTTGGCTGTTGGAGCCCTCCCTTTCCTCCCAGAGGAGCAGGGTGCTCCCTTCTCCCTCCCTTCTCACATTCTTGGCTGAGGGGCCAGATGTCCGAGCTGGCTGTGGTAGAGTGGAGGAGAAGGGAGATCTGGCTGTAGTCAGTCTGGGACAGGAATGGCAGGGCAAGAGGGAATTTATGGGGCATATAGCCAAGTGGGGCAGTGCCTAGGGGCTGGGAAGCTAACAAGGGGAGGCCTGAATAGGGGAATAGAAAAGCTTGGGTTTCCTGAGAGTCCAGCATTTTCTGCCTGGGATCCCAAAGAGACAGAAACACCCCTAAGCTCACCTGGAATGGAAGAGGCATGGGAAGAGAGATGAGAAGGGAGGGCAGAACATAGATGGGAGGAGGTAGGGGGAGAGCACCATGGATTCAGCCCTTCTCATGGAGGGTTGCTGCAGGGGTCATGAGGGAATATTTTGTTTTTTCCTCAGATATAGGTTTTGTTTTGCAGGGTTCGCCCTCATCAGGGCTGGGCCCAGGATGCTCAGGTTAGGGGGGAGGCAGGTAGGTTTTGTCATTGTAAATGGATGGAGAGTCTGGTTCATGGGGGTGTCACATGTGGAGCAGGTCAGCCCAAGCTGGCACCAGAAGTGGAGGGCATCACCCAGCACAGCATGCACCTAATCCATGGTGGAGGAGTGAAGGGAGGTCACTAGGCCACACTATGCATGGTGGGCAGTGAATCCTCCCTCCTCCCAGAGGCCTCCAGAGTGGTTCATGGCTCCTCCTACTCTGCTGATATAGGTACATAGATACATTGATGCTGTCGGCAGATAAGGACTGCTAGGTCCATCCAGTCTGCCCGTTTAAGCTGCCTAACAAAGGGTTCAGTGGCCCTATCTGGTCATTGGCTTTAGCTTTTTCTTCCTGTCTCAATTATTCCTTTGTTTCTGTCCCATGCATGTTTGAAGCCCACCATTGTATGGGCTGCCACCACCTCCTGGGGCATGCTATTCCATGCATCCACCACCCTTTCCATAAAAAAGAACTTCCTGACATTACCCCTTATGTGGCCACCACTCAGTCTCATGTCGTGTTCTCTTGTCCTGGCACTACTATTAATCTAGACTATGTTGTCCCCTTCCAGCTTGTTAATGCCCTTGAGGTACTTGAATGTTTCTATCATGTCACTTCTCTCCCTCCTTTGTTCTAGCATGTACAAATTGAGGTCTCTCACTCTCTCCTCATAAGGTTTGTGATGTAATCCCATCACCATTTTGGTCACCCTCCTCTCCACCGTCTCTATTTTGTCAATGTCCTTCCGAAGGTGTGGTCTCCAGAACTGTACACAGTATTCAAGGTGAGGTCTCACCAGGGTCTTGTACAGTGGAACTATTACCACCCTCCTTCAACTTGTGATTCTCCTTCCAATACACCCCAACATCCCACTGGCCTTTCCCACCGCCTTTGCCATTTGCCTAGCGGCCTTCAAGTCATCTGTGATTATGACCTCCAAGTCCCTCTCCTTCTTTGTTACTGCCGGCAGCTCCTCCCCCACCCAACCTGTAAATTTCCCCAGGGTTCCTGCTCCCCACATGCATGATTTTGCACTTCTTTGCATTAAACCTTAGCTGCCATGCCCCTGACAATCTCTCCAGCAGTTCCAGGTCTTGTCTCATCCTTTTCTCACCCCCTCCAGAGTATCCACCCTGTTGCAGATATTGGTGTCATTCACAAACAGGCAAACCTTTCCCTCCAGCCCATCTGCAATGTCACTGATGAAGACATTGAAGAGGACTGGCCCCAGTACTGACCCCGAGGTACCCCACTGGTCACATCTCTTTCGTCTGATTGGGTTCCATTCACCACTGCCCTCTGTTTTCTATCCCTTAACCAGTTTACAATCCAGTTTACCACCCTGTGTCCTAACCCCAGACTACCTAGCTTGTTGGCCAGTCTCCTGTGTGGAACCATATCAAAGGCTTTGCCGAAATCGAGGTAGACAATATCTACTGCCCCCCCCCCGCTCTACTGCCTTTGTCATGCAGTCAAAGAAATCTATCAGATTAGTTTGACAGGATCATCCCGCAGAGAACCCATGTTGCCTGGGATCCACCAGTCCATTGGCTTCCAGGTGTTCCACTATTCTTTCCTTAAGGAGTGCCTCCATTATCTTTCCGACCACAGAGGTTAGACTGACTGGCCTGTAGTTTGCAGCTTCTTCTTTACTACCGCTCTTGTGAAGAGGGTCAACGTTTGCCCTTCTCCAGTCCTCTGGGAACACTCCAGTGTCTAAAGACTTACTGAACAGGGCTGCCAGAGGGGCTGACAGTTCAGTCCTCAATTCCTTTAGGACCCTGGTGTGTATGCCATCTAGAACCATGGCTTTTCCACCTTTAGCTTCGCCAGTTCTTCTAGGATCTTCTCCTCTGTGAAAGGACTGGTGTTTACCTCCTTATCCTTAGCTCCTTTGAAGTCCAACTGTGGGCCCTGCCCATCCCTTCCACAGTGAAGACTGAACAGAAAAAATTGTTCAGGATCACTGCTTTTTCCCTGTCTCCCTCCACCGTCTCCCCCTGGCCCCTCTAAGCTTTGCTACTCCTCCCTTTGCCTTCCTTTTTTAGCTAATGTACCTGAAGAATGTCTTATCTCCTTTTTTAACTGATTGAGCTATTCTCTCCTTTGTTTGTGCTTTAGCGCTCCTCACTGCCTTTCCCACCTCTCTTAGACACTTCTGGTATATTTTCTTGTCCTCATCCCTTTGTGTCTCCCAATACTTCCTGAAGGCTACCCTCTTGGTCCTTACTTTTTTCTGCCAACCCCCCCCCCCACAAGTGGTTTTCTTTTCCTTTTACTCTTGTCTATTGACCTAATGCATTATTTTATTACCTCTGCTATAGCATCCTTGATGTGTGCCCATTTCTCCTCAATGTCCCCGCTTATTCCCCTCTTTTCAGGGTTTCGTTTAGCTGTAGTCCCATACTGGTAAAGTCTGCCATTCTAAAGTCTAAGACTCTTGCCTTCATATGGGTTGACTGGATCCCTGTGTCCATGTTGAACCACACTATTTTGTGGTCATTGGACCCTAACTGATCTTCCACCTAAAGATCTGCTACCCTGTCCCCGTGGTCAGCACCAAATGCAGGACTGCCCAGTCAATGGTAGGTTCCTGAACCAGTTGCCTAAGGCCAGCCACCTCAAGGGAGTTCACAAAGTCCTGTGTCCTAGCTGAGGCCCCTTCTGGGATGGACTAGTCTACCTCTGGCAAGTTAAAGTCTCCCATTAGCAGTACCTCCCTTTTGCTGCCAGGTTGACATCCTGGTCCTGCCTGATGTGTGTTTTCTAGCAGCTGCTTGTCAATTTCCTTGGCCTGAGCCGGGGGTCTGTAAACGACCCCCATGTGAATGGCTCAAGGGTGACCCAAACTTCCTCCGTTTGCTCAAGCATATTTTGAATTTCAATCACCTTTATGCTCTCTTTGACATAGAGAGCAAGCTTGAACCCCCTTTTACCCTCCCTGTCTTTTCTGAACAGGGCATAACCTGGTACACCTATGTCCCAATTGTAGTTACTGGTGCACCATGTTTCAGTTGTCACCACTAGGTCCAGATCGGGCTCCATCATTGCAGCCACCAGGTCTGGGATCTTGTTCCCAGGACTGAGGGTATTTGTGTGCATGACCTTCCATGAAATGTTGCATCTTTTTGTTCCCTCCCTGTGTTTTGTCCCTTGCTTCATCCTACATTTCCTGGAGTGTTCTATGTGGTGCTTCCTTTTTCATTATGTTTTCCTGCACACATGTGCAAGAAACATATTGTGACAGCTTGTTGGAGTAGCAGGTTGTGGAGGTGCAGCCGTGTTGTGTCCAGTGCCGCCACTGCTTTTTGGGGCTTGTCTCTGTGACACCAATGAATGAGCATGCTGTCTATGACAGCAGCTCAGAAGCGTGCCAGCAGCTTGATAGAAATTCACCACTGCAATGAGGGAGTGCCCCCTCATTGCAGGGCATGTGTTGCCTGGTGTAACATTTCAATTAACATGGTGGTGGCTGTTGCCATCCACCTCTCATAGTCTCGTGAAAACCGATGTTGGGGGTGCCCAATCCCCCTGTCGGCATGCCCCCTCCCCAGTTCATTTGCAGACGGGGTGCCAATCTCCATCAGCATGATGTCCCTGTAGTTTAATTTGTCTGCTGAGGGGGGGCCCAATCCCCCTTGGCATCATGCCCCCCCAAACACAGACCCATTTTCTTTGCCTATGGGGTGCCCAATCCCCGTCGGCTCCAGTCCCCCACAAAACACCCAGGTGGCAGCGTGCCAAATGTACTTGTAAAAAAGAACACCTTCTCGCAAAGTTTTATTTTTTTAACCTGTAAACAAGAAAACAATCCCTTGTTGTCTGCGGTGCCCTCTCCCCCAACCCGCATCCACCCTCTGCGCACCCCACCTCCCCTTACCCCCCTTACCCCATACTTACTTCCGGAGGTCAGAGCTGCAATCATTGGTGGAGCGGGAACATGTCTGTACTCTTCAAAGCCAACTGCGAACTGAAGAAATGCCGGTAAGCTGTATAATGGCATAAATGGAGGATTTTCATCTTAGGTGGATAGCTCAGCCATTTTTGTGACTTTTGGCACCAAATTTTCAACATGAGTTTCTTGGGACACCACCTCATGAACTCAGTCACTGCCATTTGTTTTTTGGTTCCAAAAGGTGATTTTGCAGTCACTGCACAGAATCACCTTCCGGGACCGATTAATGAAACAACAGTGTCACTGTTCATGAGGTGGGCTCCCAAAAAGCCTATGTTGCAAATTTGGCAAAACATTTCCAAAATATGTCTGTGTTACGAGCGTGCATTTTGCAGTTCCCACACATGCTCGTAACCTCGAGAATGTTTAATATTTTCACACCAAATTTTCAACATTGCCATTTTTTCATACCTCCTTATGAACAGTACACCTGTCATTTTTCACATCTTGCCCGAAATGTGTTTTCACACATGTGGTGCACAATGGCGTGGTCACTGTGCAAAATCAATGCTCAGGACAGATTAAGTAAATCACTGTGACAGTGCTCATAAGGAGAGGTCCCAAAAAAGCCCATGTTGCAAATTTGGTGAACACATTCCAAAAAATGAATGTGTTACCAGCATGCATTGCACAGTGTGTATGCGCGTTCGTAACTTTGCAAATGTTTAATATTTTTGCTCCAGATTTTCAATATTGTCATTTTTGCACACTGCCGTATGAACAGTACAGCTGTCATTTTTCACATCCTGCCCAAAACATGTTTTTTTACCTGTGGCATACAATGGTCGCGGTCGCTGTGCAAAATCAACGTTCGGGACAGATTAAGAAAATCACAGTGCCACTTTTCATGAGTGGAGGTCCAAAAATGCCTATGTTGAAAATCTGGTGTAAAACACCCCCAAAATAATTGCATTACAGGTGTGCATTGCGCAGTTTCTACGCACGCTCGTGATTTCACAATTTCTTTATATTTTCACTCTAGATTTTCAACATTACCATTTTTTTACACCCCCTCATGAACAGTAGAGCTGTCATTTTTCACATCCTGTCTGAAATGTGTTTTCGCACAATGTGGCACCAAATGGCACAGTCGTTGTGCAAAAACACCTTTCGGCTAGTGAACTGATAGTGCCACTGTTCATGCGGTGGGGTCACAAAAAGCCCATGTTGAAAACTTGGAGTGAAATACCAAGAAATGCCCAGGGCATTAGGGTTTCCGACCATAACGCCCTACCCTGTAGGGAGTGACAGGCATCAGGTGTGTAACTTGGGATTGTCAACAGTAATGCTCAAGCCATTCCACCCCCAACCCCCACCCCCACCCTGCAGCCAGTGACAGGCATCAAGGTGTGGCTTGGGCTCTTCAGACCCAAATCCCTATTCTCCTATACTGCAGCCCTTTCAGCATATTTCCTTATGGAATGGGGTGAGTGTACAGCCCAAACACCCCAAGGCACACCTTGACACTTGTTGGTGTCTGCAAGGTGGGGTGAGGTGCAATGGCATGAGTGTTATGGGCGAAGACCCAAAGGCACACCCCAATGCCTGTCCATCTCCGCAGGGTGGGGGTGGGGTTGGCGTTAGTTCAGTACTTCACTGCCATTCCTATTCTGCATCTGTCTAACTCCTGCACTTCCAATGCTAATGCCAGCAAGCAAACATTCGGCATTGACAAATGCTTGTTACCTTACTGGTTGCTTGTGGTCCAGGTCCTTTTATTAGTGGTGATATCATTATTTCCTGAGTGCAGCCTATCCCCCCTGCGGTACTTGTGTATCTGCCCCTGGGTTGACATCCTGGTCCTGCTTGATGTGTGTACTAACCTGTGGGGGTGGGCTGCCTGAATCTCCCAGCTCCTGACAGCCTCCCCATGGCTAGTTTAAATGCTTGCTCAGGAAGCATGTACACCTCTCATTGAAGACAGATGTACCCTCCTCAGAAGGATACAGGCCATCTTTTTTCTAAAGGTGTGAATCATCCCAGGTGGTGCCCCTGTCCCCAATGTAGCCAAAGTTATTTTCCCTGCACTAGTCTTTTAACCACTTGTTGAAGGTTTGATATATTGGTTTCTTTCCCCCTCCTTCTCCTGACTGGTAGCACCTCTGAGAACGTAAAAAGTTTGCTACCCCCCCAGGCTCCTACCCAAATCCCTAAAATTCTCCTGAACCTTCTCCATACTTGCTCTTTCCTTGGCTAGGTTGTTTGTCCCCAGATGGACAATGACGTCCAGCAACCCCCCTCTATCCACATCCTTTGTGATCCTGTGGATCCACTCCCCCTCCCTCAGAGCTGTGCCCCCTGGAAGACCTCCCTCTCCCTCCTGATACCTGATCCTATCTTCACACCACAAACTATTGAGTCCCCCACTAGGAGAAGCTTCCTTTTCCCCCTGGGATTCTCTGGCCCCATCCCCTGTGCCTCCTCCTGGTGGGTCTGCCCATCACCCCTGGTCACAACTGTGGGTTCCCTTTCAAGGCTCTTCCTGTCCTTGAGAACATCATATTTGTTCTTTAGTTGTACTGGGTGGGGTGTGTGCTTGAGTTCAATCTCCCTGAGCCCACCATAGTTCAACCAGGCCTCTGTCTGAGTACCCTCTGTGGCAGTGGCTGGTGGTATGGTGGTCCCTGGCTGGAGGCAAAGGTCCTCAGTACTCCTGTCAACTGTGTTCGAAGCCTGGCAACCTCCTCCCTCAGCCCAGAGAGGTGCCTACAAATGGGTCAGCACCGCAGTTCCCAGAAAGTTCTTCTGAATGTCACTGCTCCACACCCACTGCACTGCACCACACTACTTCTTGTGCCATCCTACATACTCCTTAAGTATGCTCCTACCCTCTCTAGTGTTTTTTTTTAACACTCTCTCTCCCTCCCTTTTAAAAAATGTCTTTGTCTATGATCCTGATATGTTTTTGGGCTCTGATTGCCTTGAATAACTGTACTCAACCCCCTGAGAAATCTATGACACTTCCAGAAGCAACTTTAGTGATCCTTTGACCCTTAAATCCTGTCCCCGATCCCCCAAATAGTTCTGCAAGGAAAGAAGAGAAATCAGCAAGAAAGAGTATAAACACTTGCTATGCAGAGGGCTGGGGTAATCCCCCTTATGTCCCACCTACTCAGCTGCCTCTGCTATTCACTATTCCTTGCTCTTGTCACTCAGATTCAACAGGGCATTTATAATGAGTGGAGGGTGGGGGTGAGAGAGTGGGCAAAAATACCAGCAAAAAGTAGCTCACTTAATGCAGTCTAAGAATAGGTCAGTAAGTATTACCTCAGCCACAAAAAGACTTCAGTGAAATCAAATCAGCCCCCAGAAAAAAATAGAACAGTATAATGAATTAATGAATGAATACAGACCACAACTCCTGCCTGATTGACTCCTTTGTTACTGGGCAAAAAATCTCCTCCCCCACTAGCAAAATCTAAAGCTCCCCCAGCAGCAAGCAAATCTCACAAACAAAATGCCTCCTGGAACAGTTAAAGTAGGGAAGGAGTAAAGGGGGACCCCTATTCAGGGGTCCCTGTTGGAACACTCCACCAAGTACAAAATAATGCACTTAGGACACAGAAACCTGGGGGTGGAGTACAAAATGGGTGGAGTGGTATTGATGACCACCAAGCAGGAAAGAGTCCTGGGGTGATCATATTGGATGACCTAAAGGTGGCCATGCAGTGTGACAAGACAGTTGGAAAAGGTAGTGGGATGCTGGGGTACATAGGGAGGGGTATCACCAGCAGAAAGAAGGAGGTAGTGATGCCCCTGTATAAATCACTTGTAAGACCCCACCTTGAGTACTGTGTCCAGTTCCGGAGACCACATCTCCAGAAGGACATGACAGAGTAGAGGCTGTCCAGAGGAGGGCAACTAAAATCATGCAGGGTCTGCACCAAAAGCCCTATGTTAAGAGATTAAAGGACCTCAACATGTACAAGAGAGGAGGAAGAGGGAGGATATGCTAGAGACCATTAAATACCTCATGCAGTAACTAAGGTACAGGAGGGACGTATTTTTCACAAAAAAGAGCTCGAGAACAAGAGGACATGCTATGAAGCTGGGGGGGTAGATTTAGGACAGCTGTGAGAAAGTACTTTTTCACAGAAAGAGTGGTGGATGCTTGGAACAGCTTTCCACCTGAGGTGTTGGAGGCGAAGACAGTAGTAAGTCCTAAGAAAGCATGGGATAGGCATAAGGGTATCTTAGTGGAAAGGAAGAGAGGGAGGGAAAAAGCTTTCATATGTACTGCTATTAATACTTCAATAAACATATACTATGGCCATTTAATCCATAAACTGGTGTGCATATAAATGTACAGAAGCAGACTTTGCAAGGACTGAACAGTGTGACACCCCACTTGTCATCTTCTTGATCTCTGAGTGAGTGCTGTTTACCACTATTTGGGCACTCTTCCTCAGCCAGTTGCTTTTCTGATTGAATAAGCTCTTCCCATTCCTAGGTTCCTCAGCTTCTTCACAAACCTCTATGCAGCACTGGATCAAAAACCTCAGTGCTGAAGTTCAAGTAGAAGACATATGTTTCATCTGGCACTACCTTTCTTTAATAGTGCCATGCTGCATTGTTTTATGGAAGTTGTTAGCTTTGAGAAATTCCACTATCTAATTCTTGATGAAAGACTTGAGCAACTTTTCACTTCATTTTATTTTATACTGGAAAACATGTGACCATTGCTGCCCATTTTCATGTCCAGTTAACGAAAAATACAATGCACTACCAATACAGGCAATCAACATAAGAAATATACTGAAAATATAAAATGAATGTTTAAAAACATGTACAATCAGACCAATCATTCAAGGTTTTCATAAGCACAGTCTAGAAAACAGAGATACATAATGAAACATAACTTTCTACAACACAACGTTCTATGATAGAGATCAGACTAACCACCATGTAGTTCCCTGGCATCCCTTTGTCCCCTCTCTTGCAAAGATGGGCTATTTCTGCCACTCTCCCATCTTCCAGGATCAACCTGTTCTTTTCTGGTAAATTCAGTTCTGTATAGATAGCCACAGTGGCAGTGTCTCCAGCATCATTTTTATGTTCACCATGCATGTGTGTGCGCAGCGAACATCTTGCTAGGATAATGCCTTATGAGGGGTGTGACACTGTCTGTCCAATGTAGAGCAGTGTTTAAAAGGAGAAGTCCACCCAAAACTTTAAAAAATATATATTGTGCAGAGTGTTTTAATTTGTATGTGAAGTTCTAGTGTTTCCTTCCCTCTGACTGGTATTAGGAGTTTTTCCTAAATTAGCCTGCTAGCTTTAGGGTAGTTTTACGACTCTTGGAGATCTCCATATGAAACAGCTTAATTGTATTCTTTTGTCCTACAATGCACCTTGTTTCATATGACAGTGATGTAGCAGAGACCATAAATCCAGCAGAAGGCATTGCTTTACAATCAGTTCACAACAGTAGATATGGCTATATTTTAAAATCTGTAGAATTTAGCTTGGTGACCACCCTCATTGTAAAGGTCTTACCATCCTGAAAAACTTTGCTGCTGGTAATTTTTGTGCAGCTTGTAAAGCTTCCAAGATATTTAGTTTGTTTGGCATGTGTGTGCTGAATGTTGGGTCTCTCTTACATCACTGTCACATGAGACAAGATGCACTGTGGGAACAAGAAATGCAATTAAGCTGTCAGGGATGACGATCCCCAGGGGTTGTAAAACTAGTATAAAACTAGCAGATTAATATAGGAAAAACTCCTAATACAGGTCAGAGGGAAGGAAACACTAGAACTTCACATTCAAATTAAAACACTCTGCACAACATATATTTTTTCAAGTTTTGGGTGGACTTCTCCTTTAAGAGGCAAGTCAGTGCCATACCAGTCATCAGGCAGGTTGATCATGACAGAGTTTTGCCTTGCTGGGTGGAGATGACATGTACTTGAAAACGAAATGCCAACCCAATCATGGGTCAGTTTTTTCCTTTGATGTAAGCAGGGCTGATCTGTCATGATCATCCCAGGAATTTCAAACATCCAGGATGAGCCTTGTGCTGTTCCAGACACCAGCTGTAACACAGAAAACCCATTAATGTCTGAGAATGAGAGAGAAAGAGAGAGAGAGAGACAGACACACACACATACACATGGTATCCAGTGAGGATAGCAACTGCAACTGAATATGGGCGACTGTCAAAATGGTGACTTATATTCAGTGCTTTTTCCATGGGCAACCCTGTAAGGGTAGCGACCCTATGCGAAAGCGAGCATAGAGAAGGGCAACTGGAAGGAGGGGCTAGTGAGGGGGAAGGGAAGGGACAGGGAAGGGATTTTAGGGGACTGGTGTTCCTGCTGCCACTGAGCTAGCCATGTGATGTGTTGGTGTGGGTGGCTAGTTATGATGTAGCAGGTACTGCGTTTGGGGTGGGGACCTGAAGCATGCAGACTTTGCTGCTGCCTAGGGCTGTGGGACTTAATTTTTTTTGCAGAATCCGGATTTTGCCCCCTCCCTGACATGTACCCCCTGGAGTTGAGAATCTAAATTCAAGGGGAATGGGGGCAAAGCCTCCCATGAAGGGTGTGTGGGAGTCTGCAGCCTCCCCACAAAAACACTTTTTAGTGTTCCAGATGTCGGGTCGCCTGGAAGTGTATATCACTGATTTGCTTTTCGGTGATATACACTCGCCATAATAGTGATCGCTATATTGTGATCGCTATTATGATATGGAAAACACACACACACGCTGAGCAATACTGCCTAAAATTCTTACTGATGGAATGTTTATTTTAATTTATTTAAATGTTCCATGTTCCATTCTATCAGCAGCCTAAAGGTTAAACTGGCTCAAGTAGAAAACAAATTCATCTGTTTCTGTAACCTGATCCTGTGCAGAAAAAGAGAGAGAGAGAGAGAGAGAGAGACAGAGAGGTGGGGGAAACACACACACACACACACACACACACACACATACACACGCTGAATAGGGTTGCCACCTGTCAGTTTTACCTGGTGATCAGGTTTTCAGGGTCCCTATCAGGTAATCCGGTTTTGCTCTGTGTGGGTCAGGTTTTTTAGCTATTTTGAGTGCTGAAATGCTTTTGAAACAGATTTTGTCATATCAGTCATTGTTTCAGCTGCATGCCCAGCTTACAAACAAGTTCTGTTGACAATATAGCTCTTTGTTTGTGAGAGCAATCAACCAGGGAGGTGTAAAGTATGGCCATTAACACCATTAGCATTTATTTAACCTAATCTTTTCCACTGCACCTTAAAGTGGCAAAGCTGGGCAAAAAGCGTGCCCCACCTTTTGTAACAGTAACAGAGCCAGTTGTCTTCCACTTTCATTTGCTTGTAAACATTTTCAACTCTAACAGAATTCAGGCATGTTTAAATGTTTAACTTTTTTTTCCTCAAGGAAAAAGTATGGTCACTTCTTTAGCTTTGAAGTAGTACTGTGGACATGAAAAGGAAGTGGAGCCAGAAAAATATATAAAGTACAGATTATAGGAAACACATTCTTTATGTGTTATTATATACTATGTATACTATTATATGCTAATTACAGTATTTCCCTTGTCTCTCCCCAGATAATGTATGTAAAGGAGATTTCTTTTATCTTTGTGTGTTTATCTGGTAAACCAAGGTCAAAAAATAAATGCATAAATAAATAACTAAGAAGAACCCAGGAAAGTAACTTTAACAGGTACAGTACAGTATCTTAAGATTTTTGTTGAACTGCTGTTTTAAGTGTTATCTTTTATTGATATAACAAATGGCTGTCTAGGAGGACCAATGCATGATGAGTTATGAAAAAGGGTGGGGCAAGGGGCGGAGCTTAATATCCAGTTTTGCCTCATCCAAAGGTGGCAACTCTAATGCTGAGTAATAATCCTGGCTAAAATTCTTACTGATGGAATGTTTAATTTACTTCTTTACAAGCTGCTATGAGAAAGTGACTGTAATTGTGTTTAGGCAGTTCAGCCAATTATTATTGTTTCAGCCTAGAAACTTGAACAAAGTCTACTCTGTGCTAATTCCAATTCAGTATATTTCTGTACAGTTAAGTTTGGAAATTAATAACACCAGATCCTTAAAAGCCTGGAAATTAACTAAATTATTTCTCTAGCAGTGCCCATGTTCCACTTTAGTTTCAAGTAAGTAAATTAAGAAAAATGACAACAGAAAAATGCAAAACCTGTGCCGTGTTTTTTTATTGTGCTATCTGGTAGTATGCAACTGAATCTGATATTTTAAAAAATGTAAATTAATGGTATTTTACATATGTTGTAGTAGTGTACTAAAACAAACTTGCCCTTCTGCTGTGAGACTGCCCAGAGAGGTAGTGAGACAGACAAGGCAAGTGCTGGAAATGTGCACTTAATTTTGCTCATGGAAATCCTACCTGATCATGTACTGGGGACAGGAAGCACTTTGGGAGCTGTGGTTCTGGGCACTAAGCTGAACTACAGGACTTCTGATGCTTCTGG
Source organism: Neoceratodus forsteri (assembly GCA_016271365.2). Lineage (NCBI taxonomy): Eukaryota > Metazoa > Chordata > Ceratodontiformes > Ceratodontidae > Neoceratodus > Neoceratodus forsteri. The sequence continues at coordinate 1,169,083,201 of CM057456.1, read as the reverse complement.
GGGCCATTTTGTGCACAACTTTATATCACCTCCTAAACTAGCTCGGACTGCTTAATAGTATTTTTAAGTGTTTTTACTGCCCGAATAAGAGTATATTATTTAAAAAACTTGCAATAGCAGAAGTAGGGAGCGAGGAGGAAAGCAGTCATGTGACCCAACTATTCCTGGGTCAAGGGCCATAAAAGCAACACTCTGTATGAGTGGGGCAAGCACGAGTGAGGCGGGTGCATGGCGATGAGCACGGAGACACATGCAAAGACATGCGCCAGTGGAGACAAGCCATACAAAGACAAGAATACTGGACTTTAGAAGGGCTGACTTTGGCATAATGGGTGAATACCCGAGGAATGCATTAGCAAATGGCCAGAAAGGAGGGGTGGAAGAACAATGGAGAAAAATCAAAACTGCCATCATGGAGGCAACAAGCCTTTGTGTGAAACAAATAAAGAAAACAAAGTGGAATAAAAAAACACTAAGGTTCTCAAAAGAGGTGTCAGGGAAGGTTAAGGAGAAAAAGGCTGCATGCAAAAAGTATAAGGACTCACCGAAGGAGCACGACAGAGAATTATATCAATTAAAGCATAAAGAAGTGGGGAAGGCAGTCAGAAAAGCAAAGGCCCAAACCGAGGAAAAGATAGCCAACTCAGTTAAGAAGGAGGATAAAACCTTTTATAGGTACATTAGGGAGCATAGAAAGGTTAAGGGAGGGATAGTGAAGATTAATAAAAGAGAGGGGAGGTGGGCAGAGGGAGACAGTGAAAAGGCAGAGATACTGAATGAATACTTTTGCTCAGTATTCACAAAAAGAAGAGAAGGAGTTACCTAAACCAAACAATAGAAGCACTCTGGGTAGTGGGGTTGCCGCCAGTCCATTTACAGAAGAAAGAGTCCTGAAAGAACTCGTAAAACTCAAGGTGGACAAAGCAATGGGGCCTGATGGGATTCACCCTAGAATCCTAAAAGAACTAAGGGAGGACCTAGTGACACCACTGACCACACTTTTTAACAAATCATGGGAAGATGGGTGGTACCCGAGGACTGGAGGAGGGCAGATGTGATTCTCCTTCACAAAAGTGGGAGCAAGGTAGAAGCAGGAAACTACAGACCTGTTAGTTTGACCTCAGTGGTGGGGAAAATGATGGAATCACTTCTGAAAGAAAGAAGTGTTGAGTACCTAGAGGCCAGTGGGGCAGGGGAGCCAAAGCAGCATGGATTCACAGCAGGAAGGGTCATGTCAGATGAATCTAATTGATTTCTTTGACTAGGTGACCAAAGTAATAGACCAGGGAGGGGCTGTGGATATGGCCTTCCTAGACATTAGCAAGGCATTTGACACAATCCCACGCAAAAGATTAATAATCAAGTTAGCCAGCCTGGGAGTGGGTCCCAGGGTGGTAGCCTGGGTAGCAAACTGGCTGCACAACAGGACACAGAAGGTAACAGTGAGTGGAACGCATTCCAAATAAAGGGGGGTTACTAGTGGAGTACCTCAAGGCTCAGTACTGGGTCCAGTCCTCTTTAACGTCTTTATAAGTGGCATTGCAGAGGGTCTGGAAGGAAAGGTATGCCTCTTGCAGATGACACAAAGATCTGTAACAGAGTTGATACACAAGGGGGGTAGAAAGGATGAGAAGGGACTTGGCAAGGTTGGAGGAATGGTCAGACATATGGCAATTTAGATTCAATGCAAAGAAGTGCAAAGTAATGCACCTGGGAAATAAAAATCCAGGAGAAGAGTACACAGTAGCAGCGGAGGTACTAACAACAACAGTAATGGAAAGGGACCTGGGGGTAGTCATATCAGATGACCTAAAGGTGGGTAAGCAATGTGAGAAGTCGGTAAGGAGAGCCAGAGGAATACTTGGATGCATAGGGAAGGGCATCACAAGTAGAAAAAGGGAAGTGGTTATCCCCCTGTAAAGACAGTTGGTGAGACCCCATCTGGAGTACTGTGTGCAGTTTTGGAGACCTCACCTACACAAGGACATAAACAGGATGGAAGCAGTCCAGAGGAGGGCAACTAAAATGGTGCAGGGTCTACATCAGAAACCACATGAAGAGAGACTGAGAGAGCTTAATATGTATACACTTGATGAAAGGAGGGACTGGGGGGATATGATAGAAATTTTTAAGTACCTCAAGGGAATCAACAAAGTCCAAGAGGGTAGCTCTTTCAGAAAAAGAGATGTGTAAGAACAAGGGGGCACAATTTAAAAATAATGGGGGGACGGCTCAAGGGTAATGTGAGGAAATTTATTTTCACGAAGAGAGTGGTGGACGCATGGAACCGCCTTCCTGGAGAGGTTGTGGTTCTAAAACAGTGGGGGAATTCAAACATGCATGGGATAGACATAAGGCAATTATAGTGGGGGGTTGCAGGAAGTAGGCTGTTGGTTAACTAGAATCTGCAGCTTATCCAATAGGTAGGGAAATGGGCAGACTGGGTGAGCCAAGTGGTCCTTATCTGCCGTCAAAGTCTATATTTCTATGTTTCTATGTATCTGCGTGTGTCTGCTGGGTCCACGGGGATATGGGCACAGTCTTGTCACCTAACAGGATTGCAAGAGTGACCTCTAAGCAGACTTGTGGTAGGTAGGAACATTGTTTTGTGATAAGCTGACTACAGTATATAAATATAAAAGGGTGTCAATGATACTAACATGGTGGCCAAAAATACATCAGGTGAACCAAACAAGCATCTCTTGGACATTCTGTGTGACACAGGCTCAGTTGTGAAGTGTGGGTCCTGTAACATGTATGCCTCTAAAGAGGTAGAAAACACATCACCCAATTTTAAATGCAGGAAATGTATTGAACTTGAACACTTAATGTCAGAACTGTTGACCTTAAAATCACTTTTGGAAGTTAGTCAGAGACCCAATACAATACACAGAGATAAAAGAAAAGCTACTAGAGATGATGTCAATATTGTTACAAATAATAATGATAAATGTGAAGATAGCCTTCAGGGGATAAACAGAAAAAAACATAGGCGGACCCTAGGAAATACGCAATTGGTCACTTCCAACAGGTTTTCTATTCTGACTAGTGCAGAGGATGACATAACTGTTAATGATACTACGAGTGAAAATGGGACACACATGGACACAAATGGACACAAATGAAATAAATGAACCAAGAACACAGGACCTAGTAATAGGAGACTCCATTATAAGGGGCTGTGACAGTTTGATTTGTGATAATGATAAAATAAATAAGGAGGTAAACTGCCTTCCAGGGGCCAGAGTAAAAGAGATAATGAAAATTCTAGGCACATTATTGAATAAGGGGGTTTATTGCAAAACTGTAGTAATCCCTGGTGGAATAAATGACATAGGCAAAGAACACGAGAAAGACCTAGTGGAAGAAACCATCTCTTTATTTATTTATTTATTATTTTTATTTATTTAGTTCATAAATCAGATTTACAACCTTTGAGTCATAGACTCATTTACAAAGGCACCTCGTCACAGGGAGGGGGAGACAACAAGTAGTGAGGCGAGACAGGCTGAGACAATACAGTTGTGTACATACATTATACATAGCATAAGACATAGGTGTTTTACACAGTAAATTATACATAGCATAAAGAATAGGTAGATTACCATAGTACAGAATGGAGAACTCTGTTAAAGCTGGTAGGTCATGCAGGCGAGCTCCAGCGAAGAAATGGGTGGGGCAGGCTATCGAGGCTGGAGAGAAGATGATGGCTCACTGAGGACATACACTCGAAGTGCCAAGTAGGTGGTTGCGCAGGGCAGTTTTGAATTGACCAATTTTAGGGTGTTAGCGGCGGGCTTGGGGAGGAGTTGTACCAGGTTGGTGCCCTGTGATAAAAGGACCTTTGGCAAGGGAGGTCCTGGCTCTAGGCACCAGGAAGGCAGTCTTGCAAGCGTACGGGTGATGGTAGAGTGGGAAGCAGGCTGGAGCTGAGCCGCTGACACCAGGGGGACACAGACCTTGAAGAGTCTTTTTGCTAGTATACCAGTGTGATATTGCAGCGTTCTTCCAGATTATTGAGTATATTCGTGAGGCGAGCTTGTATGTGGGTTCTGCTTGGGGCACTGCCAGGAGCCGACAGGCTTTGTTGATGGAGGTCTGGACTTTAGTGAGGGTAGTGGGCTAGCAGCTGTGTATATGGGGAGGCCATATGATTATTAGTGACAGGATGGAGGAAGTAATGGCCAACCGCAGGGCTAAGTCAGGGAGGCAGTCTTTGTATGATAGAGGAGCCCAATCCGGGTGTTCTTGGCAGAGGATAGGGCATTGATATGGGTATGAAAGGAGAAGAACGAGTCAAAGGTGATCCCCGGATATTTGAAAGTTGACACCTGTTCAAGGGGATGGAGGCTGTTGGGAACTATGGAGAGGGGGTATTTTGGAGCTACTTTGGTGGTGTGTGAAGATCATTGACTTTGTCTTCTTGAGATTCAGGACCAGGCGGTGGTCGAGGAACCATTTTTCAGCTTGGCTGAAGGAGGTTTGTAGGCTGTTCTGGAGAGTGACCGGATTGGGGTGCGAGGAGAGCATGACTGCATCATCTGCGTATAATAGCAGCTTTCCTGTACACGAGCTGGGAAGGGTGTTCAGGAAGAGACTGAATAATGTGGGGCCCAGAATGGAGCCTTGGAGCTTTGGAGGAATATAGACACCCATAAGTCTCCTTTAGGGGAGATAATTAAAGCTACAGGTGCAAAATCAGTCATTTCGGTAATACTGCCCCTCATTAAATGCCATCCAGAAAAAAAAAAATTCCACCATAGAAAGAATTAATGGCAGGTTAAAGTACAAATGTTCACAGTCTGACTTAACTTTCCTAGATATGTAGGATCAATTCGGTATGCCGCATGTTCAGTGACTTTTTGACAGCAAGGTGCCCTACAGTGATTACAGTGCCACGTCGCTGTAGGGAAACCGCTGGAACCTGGCACTGTTGGAGGTCCTGCACCCCCCCCCAAATCAGCTCTGACTCGGAGTTGGAATCCTAAGTTAGGGGTGTGGGGCAAAGCCCCCAAGAAAACACTTTTGTGTCCAAAACCAGCAGCCAACTGCAAAATGCAGTTTACCTGCCGGTTTCGCTGTCTGGTTGTTCAACAAAATTTTTGTTGATGACCAGTCGTAGATCCAGTCAATTGTATAGTGAAATGCATAATTATGTGAAGGATGGCTTACACCTTAACAAATCAGGCAAACATATTCTGGGAAGATGTATTGCGAGAGCCCTATCCTTGAATACTTAACAAAAAAACTGCTAAGGGGGGGGGATTCACAAACACAAAAAGCTTAAACTATTATTGCTCAATGCAAGAAGTTTAAAGGAAAAAAAGGATAAGCTATAAAGTATATTATCAACTGAAAATATTCATTTGTGTGAGGTGAGTGAGACTGGATGGAGCAACAATGAATGGGACACAAACATACTGGGCTGCAAGTCCTATCATGTTCATAGACATGACAGATGTGGTGGTGGGGAGAGGGTGTCTTTATACAATTATAGTGACTTAGACTTTAGTGAAGTTACAGTTTATAAACACATGACAAAAAGAAGTCAAGCACTTATGGGTGTCTATATTCCTCCAAAACAGGAAAGAAATACTGGTGGGTATGGTGTATAGAGCACCAAACCTAAATGCTGAAGAAAATAACATCTTCTTCGAGATGTTAGAAAATATTGATATGGGATCAGACACCATAGTAATGGATGATGTTAACCTCCTCAATGTAGACTGGGTGAATAGCATACAATAGCTACATTATCAATGGGTAGGAGACTCCTGGACTATATAGAACTCAACAACATGAAGTAGCTAGTCAGTGAGGCAACAAGGGGTCCAAATATTCTAGATCTAATATTTAACAATGTTGACAATAATACAACTGACTGCATAGTGAGAGAACCACTCTGTAACAGTTACCATAACATGGCACAACTGGAAATTGATATTATCTGGGAACCCTTGCTTGGCTCCACTAAAATAAGATGTTATAGAAAAGCTAATTATGACCAGATATGTAAATATTGTGAAGACTGGAACTGGAAGGAGGAATTCAAAGGTATAACCTTAGAAGCTAAGTGGCAGAAATTTAGAGGTAGCCTACATGACTGCATTGATACATTTATTCCCCTTTAAAGGAAATGCAACAACAGGGGAAGAGTACCCAACTGGTTTAATAGTAATATCACCAAACTTATTAAAAAAATAAGAAAAGCCTTTCATAAGCTTAAGAACACTCCTTCTACCAAAAATATAGAAGACGATAAAAAAAATGCAAAGCATGCAAGTCAGCAATAAAAAAATCAAAAAGGGATTTTGAATTAAGGTTAGCAACCTCAATAAAAGACAATAAAAATAACTTTTATAGTTATTTAAATAGCACGAAAAAGTATCAATCACTAGTCGAACCATTGATTGTTGACAGCAAAGAAATAAGAGATGAACCAAGCAAAGCAATTGTATTTAATAATTCGCAAGTGTTTATAGCAAAAAACAGACTTTATAAGTGATGACTGGTTTAATCGGTATTCAGGGCTACTGAACAGAGTTCAAACAGTTGATGAAAGTGTTGAGGCCAGTAAGCTAAAAAGCTTAAACATACATACATCGTTAGGACCGGACAGTCTACATCCAATATTATTAAACAGATCAACGAATGTTATAGCAGAACCATTGACTGACATTATAAATACATCACTAAGAGAAGGTCTGAGTTAGCTTGGCCTGTATTATTAGCAAATTAATCGAAAGTATTGTTAAAGGTGAGATAAGCCAACAAATAATTAGTGCTGGATTAGTGGACATAAGCCAACGTGGCTTTCAAGCAGGACAGTCTTGCCAGACAAACTTGCGTCACTGTTTTAATCCTGTAAGTAGCGCTCTGAATGTTGGCCTACCTGTTGATGTCCTGTATCTAGACTTCTCCAGGGCATTTGACACCTTATTACATAAACAGCTTATTGTTAGACTTATAGAATTAGGTCTTGACATCAACATAGTGAAATGAGTCAAATCTTGGTTAGAGGGCCGAAAACAGAAAGTAAGTCTTGCTGGTCACTCATTTCCATGGGCTGACATCACTTGTGGTGTTCTGCAGGGATCTGTACTGGGACCCATCTTGTTTAGTATTTATGTAGCACCCCTTCAGATGACATCGAACTGCTGGATTTCAAAGTTTGCAAATGACATTAAAATAGGCTGTATAGTAAATGACACAGCCTATTAATCAGTTCCAATCTGAAATAAACTACATAGGTGATTGGGCACTAAAAAATCAATTAATATTAAACCTAGATAAATGCAAGGTTGTGCACATGGGCCATAATAATAAAAAGGCCAAGTACAATCTTTATGACAACCCCCTCACAGAATCCAGCATGGAAAGAGATTTAGGAGTGCTGATTACTGAAAACTTGTCATCATCAGAGCAATGTAAGGCAGCGACTGGCAAACAGAACAATGGGACATATTTTCAGGAACTTTAAGAACAGAGACAGTAGGGTTGTGGTCCTCTTGTACAGGTCCCTTGTGCGACTGCACATGGAGTACTGCATCCAAATGTGGGTTCCACATAAAATCTCAGACATTAAAATGATAGCGGGAGTGCAGAGAAAAATGACCAGAAAAATAAAACATCTGAAAGATGTAGAATATGGGGACAGGTTGAGACACCTTGGACTATATAGTATGAAGTATAGAAGATTGAGGGGAGACTAGTGTTTGTTATATAGAGCATTTGCTGATAAAGACCTCTGGGAAGCTATAGCTCTAAGAAGAAACACAGAGAGATGTAGAAGATTGCATCAATTTCAGCTAAAGAGTGAATTTTATAAAACAAACCTAAGGGGTCAGTGAATTAATCAAAGAGTTATTAACACCTGGAATATATTACTTACTAATGTGGTATCTAGTTCATCCCTTAATAGTTTTAAGAAATCCTTAGATAACTTCATGGATCATAACAAATACTCCACAAAGTAGAAATGGTCGAGTCTATATGGCTTCTGGCTGATGACTCGTACTAATTATGTGATTCTGTGATGTGATGTACATGTTATGAGATGGTGCAGCGCCATGCTGAATAAAATATGGTGCTATGATTTTGGCCTTTTTTATCCCTGATTTTTGGGGGAAGTGTCCCTGATTTTGTTCTAGTAGATTGAGAGGTTTGCCCACCTCCCCACACACCCCCATAAACATAACACTGAAACTGGGGATGCCCAATCCCCCAGTGTTGCCACCTCATAAGCAAAACCCCCGCGGTTTGTGCAGGTCTACCTCACCACTCCCAATCTGTGGTCAAGAGTTGCAGACACAATCGGCACTGCACAATCGGTAAAGTCAAACAGTGGGCTTTTGTTTTTACATGCGCTGTTAAAGTAAATAATTACCTGGTTTTCTTATTTTTCTTTGTTTTTCATCTGTAGCTGTCCCAAGTCCCCATGCTCACTCTTGCGACTGCCGTGCTTTCCTGCTGATCCTGCAGCATGATGACGTGAGGTGTGGAATGTCTGCTGTCAGCAGTCACAGGGGACAAGGTTGACAGCTTAGGTTTTCAGTGGAAACATGAAATATTTTGACAGTTCTGTTGTCTGTTGGAATAAATCTTTTATTAATACCGAAGCACTGTTGGTCTACAGTTCTGTCTTTTAAACTGTGGTTTTACAGTTGGTGATATTAACCCCAGTGGAGGCTGTGTGGTGAGGTGGGGGGTGGCTGCAACATCCCGACAGAGCTGCAATTGGTGGGGTGAAATGGCCTGCAAAGAGCATACTGTGAAGAGAGCAAGCAGAGGGGATGCCATGGGGTGTGACAGTGGGATGGCAGCATTGTAAGGTGATTGAGGAGTCACCCAGCAGAGTTGCCACGTTCTGTGAAACAGAGCTGATCGACTCAGATTGAGGGGGGTTGACAAGAAACAGAGCAGGACATGGACCCTTGAGGAAAACAGGCTGGCACTTGCAACAGAAGACCCCCAGACCCATATAATGTACCCTGGCATATGCCACATGGGTGGCTATGTATCAAAGGACTGTTGCGGTGAACCGGGAATCTACCAGTCTGCTGCCTACACCATGCTCCCCACTGCCACTAACACTCACCACATGTATGGTTCTGCTTGTTCTATAGTGCAAGTGCCAGGCCTGTTTCGCTTGTATGGTCCATCCCTGCCCACCCCCTCTACCTGAGCCAACAGGCTCTGTATCACAGATCCTCCTCAATCACCTTAATAAGCCATTGTTACTGCCACCATTTTGGCTGTTACTAGTGCCCTCTGCCATGTCACCTACTAGTGCAAAAACCAGGCTAATATAGACAGTGAGTTTTCAATAAGCAACAGACACTGTTACAAATGATTGTGTGGCTGATTCAGAACTGACAGACTGTAGTTTTAAAATATTGTTTTACTCAGTGGCTGCATTCTGTATAAAAATAAATGCTCTTTTTTAAAACAATATGTATCCCACTGTAGAAGCACAACAAAAATGTTTGTATAATGTGCAGCTATACATGTCTTCTGCACTGATAGCCACTGACACTAAGTGGTCATGCTGCAAGGGGCTTGTTCCTTATTAAACATCACACTGATGCGCAGGCCACAGCGCAAATGTTTGGAAGTTGTGGGGATGCACGTTCACAAGTCACATCAAAAAAATATTAAAACAGTCTGCCTGGTGATGCTGAGGGTTGAGGTGCTGGATGCCACACCTCACGCCACGCCGGTGACCTGTGTTCGGGAATGGGCACGGACCACCGGGAGTCGGCAGGGGAGTGGAAGGATTGAGCATCTGAAGGACTGCTCTCCTTCTCCGGTGAGGTGGGACGCACATCATTGGCACCTGATTGCCCCCTGGCGGAGGCTGGGGTGTAAGGCACTCGGCATGAGTGGGTGGGAGATGAGTGCAGATGCATGGAGGAGAACACGCACAGAAGCGTGTGGGCTTGTCCTCTGCTTGAGTTATTGCACACACTTGGCTCCTGGGTAAAACTGCAAAAATACCGTCTCCCCGCGAATGAGCCAGCCCCGGTACCTATCCCATCTGGCCATGACAGTTCCACCTATGGTGGGCCCACTCGAAGGGGGCTTCCCCGAGTATGAAGGGACAATGTTACCGGGAGCCAGGTGGGCCAGTTTGTGGGGCTAGGGGAGCCTGGCAAGAAAAAGAGAAAAAAAAAAAAAATATTAAAACTAGAAAAGTAAAATGTTTTGGAATGAAATTTAATTGCAATTCAGCTATTTGGGGACTGCATTTATTTCTGAAAAGCACAACTCCAAATTGATCAAAGTGCTTGTATAATAACATAAAAACAGAATACATAAAATTAGGTAAAAGCAGTAAATAAATTGTCAAATAACTAATACTATCCATGCTAATCAAATCTGGGAAAGCTTAATTAAAAAGATGAGCTTTAAGGGCAGATTTAAAACTCTCAACAGTCAGGCACTTTCTTATCCGACGAGGTAGAGAGTTCCACAGGGCAGGAGCTACAAAGGCAAAAGAACAAGCGCCTAAAGTCTTAAGTCGAACCCTGGCAACCTCCAGCAATCCCTCGTTGGAGAAGCAGAGAGCAAGCATCACTTGCTCTTGGTTTCATTACCCATCCATCAAGTCTGTTACTCCCATCCCTGTAACTTGACCCTCCCTCTCAGCATCCACCCCCCCCACCACAAACATAACACACTGACACTGGGGATGTCCAATCCCCCAGTGTCGCTATCACCATGTGAAATTAAGAAAAGCTCCCTTGTTTTTTTTAACCCAGTAAAAAAGAAAACCATCCATTGATGTGTTTTGCGCTGTTAGTCCCCCCACCTGGCCCTCCCACTCATCACCCACCACCCCCCCAAGTTCTTGCCCACTGGGGGTCCAACGCCATAATAAGCTGTTAACCACAGACACATCTTCACTCTTCAAAGTGGGACTGTGAATGGGGAAATCATATATGTGGTTCAATGTATTTCAATGGGGGTTTGAACTTAGTGGCATAACTTGGCCATTTTTTGCATATTTTTGCCCAAATTTTTAACATGCCTTTTTTGGGACCCCACCTCATTAACAATTGAAGTGCAATTAGGCAAATCTGTCCTGAAAGGTAATTTCATGCATGCATCTAGTACCCCAGGGCTTCTATACCAGTGGTGAACATCTGGCATTGACAAATACTTGTTTAAACTTAGCTGAAGTCACTACCATGCCTCTTAATACACCTTTTAATAGAGACTGACAATTCTTTGCATACGTGTGTGTGTGTGTGGGGGGGGGGGGTACTGTAATTTGTATATATCAAGTTTTGCCAAACCTAATACTTGCATGCACAATTATATTTTTTTCATTTCATCAATGCATCTTCCCTTTAATACTGGTTCCTTTCATAAAAGAAAAAGAAAAACTGCTTTCCAGGACACCTCTGTAATTGAATTGTTCCCCAACACCAAAGGCTTTTCCTGGTAAAACATTTTACTAAATATTCACATGGCACATCCACAATCCCATGTGTTGTCATAACAGTATTTTTTTCTTGTGAGTACTGTATGTAGCATGCATATGCTATGATTAACATTGTACTTTTGGAGGCTTTTCAAAACCTTTACTGAAACAGTGGTAACAAGCATTTGTCAATTGAATGTTTGCTTGCTGGCATTGGCATTGGAAGTGTAGGAGTTAAAGAGATGCATAATAGGAATGGCAGTGAAGTATTGAACTGAAGCCAACCCCACCACCACCCTTCAGAGACTGACAGGCATTGGGGTGTGCCTTTGGGTCATTGGCTATAACGCCCATGCCATTTCACCACACCCTACCCTGCTGACACCGACAAGTGTCATGGTGTGCCTTGGGGTCTTTGGGCCTTACGCTCACCCCATTCCATAAGGAAATATGGTGAGATGGGTGCAGTATAGGAGAATGGGGTGAACTTTGGGGCCGAAGAGTCCAAGGCACACCTCGAGGTGGAATGGCATGAGCATTACAGGCGACAATCCCAAGTCACACCCCTGATGCCTATCAGTCTCTACAGGGTGGGGCGTTATGGTTGGAAACCCTAATGCCCCGGATGTTTGTTGGTATTTTCACTCCAAATTTTCAACATGGTTTTTTGTGACCCCACCTCATGAACAGTGGCAATATCAGTTTGTTAGCCGAAAGCTGATTTTGCACAGTGACTATACCATTTGGCACCACAGGTGCAAAAACACATTTTGAACAGGATGTGAAAAATGAGAGCTGTACTGTTTATGGGGAGGTGTAAAAAATGGCAATGTTGAAAATCCGGAGTGAAAATAGAAAAAAACTGGTGAAGTCACGAGTGTGCATAGAAACTGCGCAACGCACACCCATAATGTAATTAATTTGGGGATTTTTTACAGCAGATTGTCAATACAGGCATTTTGGGACCTCTGCTCATGAACGGTGTCACTGTGATTTTCTTAATCGGTCCCGAACACTGATTCCCCACAGCGTCCGCGCAGTTCTGCGCCAGAAGTGCAAAATCACATTTTGGCCAGGGTGTGAAAAATGACATCTGTACTTTTCATAAGGAGGTGTGGAAAAATGCCAGTGTTGAAAATCTGGACTGAAAATATTACAAATAAGTGAAATTACGAGGGTGCGAGGAAACTGCGCAATGCATGCTTGTAACACAGTCATTTTATGGACTTTTGTCACAAAATTTTGAACATAGCCATTTTAAGACTTCTGCTCATGAGCACTATCACTGTGATTTTCTTAATCTGTCCCAAACATTGATTTCACACACCGACCGTGCCATTGTGCGCTACAAGCACGAAAACACATTTTGGACAAGATGTGAAAACTGACAGCAGTACAGCTCATAAGGAGGAATGGTAAAATGGCAATGTTGAAAATCTGGAGTGAAAATAGTAACAATTCTTGAAGTTACGAAGGTGCGTAGGAACTGCACAATGCACGCTCGTAAAACAGTCATTTTGGGGAATTTGTTCACCAAATTTTCAACATAGGGTTTTGAGGGGCCTACCTCATGAACTGTAACACTGTCATTTTGTTACTCAGTCCCAAAAGGTGGTTCCATGCAGTGATTGCGAAATCACCTTTTGGGACCACATAACAAAATGACAGTGGCTGAGTTCATGAGGTGGGGTCCCAAGAACCCCATTTTGAAAATTTGGTGAAACAATTCCCCAAAATGGTTGAGATATGCACCAAAGTTGAAAAAAAAACACACATCTATGTCATTATACAGCTTACCAGCATTTCTTCAGTTCGTGGTCGGCTTTGAAGGCTGCATATGTGTTCCCAGCCCACTGAAGATCATCGCGCTGGCCTCCGGAGGTAAGTATGGGGTGAGGGGGGTGTGGGGAGGTGGGGTGCGCAGAGAGTGGGCGCGGGTTGGGGGAAGGGCAAGAGAGTCAACGAGGGACCTTTTTCTTTTGTTCTAGGCTTTTTTTTTTTATAAAGATGACGTGGGACTTTTGTCACGCTGGAGTGTGCTTCCAGCGTGGCACCTGGAAGTTTGTTGGGATAGGCAGTGGAGCCAACGGGAGATTGCACACCCCCGTGGGCCACAGACTATTGTTACTCTGGGGTGGGCTCCCAGTGTGGCACCTAGAAGTTTGCTTTTGGGGGGCAGTGGAGCCGACGGGGGATTGGGTACACCCATCAGTCATACAGTGTGCGGGGGTGGAAGGGAGTGCATGAGCATGCTGGGGTGGGCTCCCAGCGTGCTACCTAGCTGTTCATGGGGGGGGGGACTGGATCCAATGGGGATCAGAAACAAACTGTCTATGACAGTTCAGGTGCAGTGCTGACGTGTAGGCAATTTGCATACTGCCAACGGCAGTATGTAAATTGCCTACACGTTACCACCACTGATTGTAGCAGTGTTTTTCTCAGAACTGTAAGGCACTGCATCTGAACGGCTTTCATAGATAGCTCGGACATTCATTGGTGCAATGCAGCCATGCCTGCAAAAAGGAACAAGGCATTAGAAGTGGGGGTGGCACACCTATGAAAACTCGTATGGTGGCACTATATTTCTTGCACATGTGTGCAAACAAACATAAAAATGGTAACATTTACTTTGTTAATCATGCAGCCACCTTCATCCAGTCAACCTGTTTATAAGATGATGACAAAATGCCTGAAATTTATGATTTCTAGAAAGGCCAAAAAAGCATAATTTTCTAGCTACCTTTTGGGGATTTCACTGTTTGTTGACAAGCATCATGAGTTTAGATAATATAAAATGTTAATGATTTGTAGATGCAAACTCACGTTACAGCATTAACTGTTTGCATTTGATCTATTACAGCACAGTAGCACTTAATAGGTATCCATTAAATCAGATTTAAGTCTGGTACATTATGATACCACAGAAAAGGGAATGGTCAGAGCTTGAAGCAGTCTTATAAACATTGAACCTCTAGGCCTTCCTTGCTGAGAATTGCCTAGAAATCAAAAATGATTTTTTATATGACTTAAAATAAGTAGCAAATAAACATGATTGCTGTAAAAATGTAATTTATTACAGATGACTGATTAGTGGTTCAGCAAAGAAATCATAAGTTACAGATTACGTTCTTCACAAAGTAATCTATTACTGATTACTGTCTCAGCAATTAGTTACATGCTACTCTGTGCAATACATAATCCATTACTGATTAAAGGCTCAGCAAAGTAATTACTGGTTGCAGATCACTCCAGGCAAAAAGTAATCTAGTACAGATTACTGGCCCAACAAAGTAGTTATCAGCTGCAGATTGCTCTGTGTAAGAAGTAAGCTATTACTGATTAGTGGCTCACCTTAGTGAAGTAACTATCTGTTACACATCACTAGCGCAACAAAGTAATATTAGTTACAGATCACACTGCACAAAAAGTAATCTATTACTGATTAGTGGCTTAGGTAAGTAATTATCAGTGATACCTCACTCTGTGCAGTGCATAATCTAATACTGAGTAGTGACTCAGCAAAGTAATTATTGGTTACAGATCATTGTATACAAAGTAATCTATTACTGATCAGAGGCTCAGTGAAGAAATGATCAGTTACAGATCACTTTGCCAAAAAGTCATCTGTTATGAATACTGGTTCAGAGAAGTAATTGTGAGTTACAGATCATTCTGTACAAACGGTAATATATTTCTGATTAGTGGCTCAGCAAACTAATTAACAAGTACAGATTACTGTCTGCAGAAAGTAATATATTACTGATTACTGTCTCTGTAAAGTAATTATCAGTTACAGATCACTTTGACAACAAATAATCTATTACTGTCTGAGTAAAGTATTTACCAGTTACAAATTACTCTGTGTAAAAAAATCCATTAATGATTAATGGTTCAGCAACGGAATCACCAATTACAGACCACTCGATGCAAAAAGTAAGCCATTACTGATTAGTGGTTCAGAGAAGTAATTATCAGTTACAGATCATTCTGCACAAAAAATAATCTACTACTGATAACTGACTTAGAAAGTAATTATCAATTATAGATTACTCTGTGCAAAAAGCTATTCATCAGATTAGTGGCTCAGTTAAGAAATGATCAGTTGCAGAACACTGTGTGCAAAAAGTAATTTATTGCTGATTACTGGCTCAGTAAAGTAATCATCAGTTGCAGACCACTATGTGCAAAAAGTAATCTATTATTGATTAGTGACTTAAGAAAGTAATTATTGGTTAAAAATCACTCTGCAAAAACTAATCCATTACTGATTAGTGGCTCAGCAAAGATACTATCAGTTACAGATCACTCTGTGCAAAAAAGTAATATATTACTGATTAGAGGTCCAGAAAACTGATTATTGGTTACATATCACTTTGTGCAAACAAAAACTTGCTGATTACTGGCTCAGAAAAGTAATTAGTTGTTATAGATCACTCAGTACTAAAAGTAATCAATTGATCATTACTGGTTCAGCAAAGTAATTAACAGGCACACATCACTGTGCAAAAAAATGTCTTACTGAGTACTGGCACAGCAATGTATTTATCAGTTATAGATCACTCTGTGCAAAGAGTACTCCATTACTGTTTAGTGGCTCAGTTAAGTAATTATCGGTTACAAATAACTCTGTGTAAGATCTATTACTGATTAATGTGTTAGCAAAGTAATTATTGATTACTGATCATGCTGCAAAAAGTAATATATTACTGATTGGTGGGTCCTTACAGGTCACTCTGTTTAACAAGTAATCTATGACCGATTGCTGTCTCAGTAAAATAAGTAGTTACAGATCATGCTGTGCAAAAAGTAATATATTATTAATTAGTTGCTCAGCAAAATAATTATTTATTACAAATCACTCTGTACAAAAAGTAACTTATTACTACTTAGTGGCTCAGTAAAATAATTATCAGTTACAGATCATTTTGCCAAAAAAAAAAAGTTCTTACTGATTAGTTGCTCAGAGAAGTAATTATCAGTTACAGATCATGATGTGCAAAAGTAATCAGTTACTGATTAGTGGCTCAGCAGAGCCATTATTGTTTACAGCTCACTCTGTGCAAAAAGTAGACTATAATTGATTACTGGCTCAGAAACTTTATCAGTTACAGATCACTGTGCAAAAAGTAATCTATTACTCATTAGTGGGCTCAACAAAGTAACTACTGGTTACAAATCACTCTATGCAAAAAAGTAATCTGGCACTGATTAATGACTCAAACAATTAATTATCAGATATAGATCACTCTGTGCAAAAAGTGATCAATTACTGATTAATATCTCAGCAAAGTGTTATTGGTTACAGATCTCTCTGCATAAAGTAGTCTACGTGACTGACTACTGTCTCAGCAAAGTAATTTTTGGTTACAGATCACTCTGTGCAAAAAAGAATATATTACAGAATATTGTATCAGCAAAGTAATTATTGACTACAGATTACTTTTTGGAAAAAGTAATCTATTATTGGTTACTGTATCAGCAAAGTAATTTTCAGTAACAGATCAGTCGGCAATAAGAAATTACTGATTGCAGGTCAGCAATGTAATTATTGGTTACAGATCACTCTCTGTATAATCTGTTACTGATTACTGTCTCAGCTAAGTAATAATCAGTTAAAGTTCACACAGTGCAGAAAGTAATATATTACTGATGACAGCTCAGAAAAGTAATGTTTAGTTACAGATTACTCTATCCAAAGAAAAGTAATACTCAGATACAGATCACTCTATCCAAAAAGAAATCTATTACTGATGGCTGTTTCAGCAAAGTAATTATCAGTTACAGTTCATTCTATGGAAAAAGGTACCCATTACTAATTGATGGCTCAGCAAAGTAATTATCAGTTAGTTACAGGCCACTCTACCAAACAGTAATATGTTACTTATTACTGGCTAGGTTAGTCATTATCAAATACAGATCCCTCTGCAAAGAGTAACCTGTTACTGATTAATGGCTCAGATAAGTAATTATTGGTTACAGATCACTCTGTGCAAACCATAATCTATTACTGATCACTTGCTCAGCAAAGTAATTATCCATTGCAGATCACTTTGGGCAGAACGTAATCTGCTACTCATTACTGACTTAGTAAAGCAATTATCAGTTGCAGATCACTCTGCACAAAAAGTAATGTATTACTGATTACTGCCTCAGCAAAGAAAATATCGGTTACAGATCACTCTGTGTAAAAAGTAATCCATTATTGATTACTGGCTCAGTTAAGTAATTATCAGTTAAAGATCATGCTGCAAAAGTAATCTATTACTGTTTACTGGCTCAGCAAAGTAATTTTCGGTTACAGATTACTCAGTCCAAAAAGAAATGTTTTACTTAATACCAGTTCAGCAAAGTAATTATCAGTTACAGATCACTCTGTGGAAAAAGCAATCCATTACTGATTAATGGCTCAGCAAAGTATCAGTTACAGATCCCTCTACCAAACAATAATCTATTACTGATTACTGACTCAGTTATTTAATTATCCGTTACAGATGACTCTGCAGAAAGCAATCTATTACTGATTACTGGCCCAGACTGTAATAATTGGTTACAGATTACTCTGTACAAAAAAGTAATCTATTACTGATTACTGACTCAGCAAATTAGTTGTCCATTTCATATAACTATGTACAAATGTAATATATTACTGATTATTGGCTCAGTTTAGTAATTATCAGTTACAGATCTCTGTGCAAAATGTTATGTAATTTACATGTCTCAGTAAAGCAATTATTGGTTTACAGATCACTCTGGGCAAAAAGTAATCTATTACTGATTACTGGCTCAGTGAAGTAATTGTTGGTTACAGATCACATTGTGAAAATGTATTCCATTATTAATTAATGGCTCAGTAAAGTAAATATTGGTTACAGATTACTCTGTGCAAAAAGTACTATTACTGATACGTGGCTCAGTTACGTAATTATCAATTGCAGATCATTTTGTGAAAAAAGTAATCTATTACAGGTTAGTGGCTCAGCAAATTAAATATCAATTACAGATCACTCTGTGCAAAAAGTAATCTATTACTGATTACCACACCAGCAAACCAATTATGAGTTTCAGATCACTCTGTGCAAAATGTAAACTGTTAGAGTAGTGGCTCAGAAAAGTTATAATTAGTTACCAATCATTCTGTGTGAAAAGTAATCCTCTGCTATTAAAATCATTGCCTATAATCACATCCACTGGGAAGTCTGATACTAGTCCTGCCACTTGTTTCCCTTCCATGACTTTGCAACTTAGAAAGCATCATGCCATCGTCACTGAGACGACAGGGCTGGTCGCACTCCAAATTCAGAAAACTGACCTGAAAGAATCAGTTTCTCTTTGACTCAGTTCTACTTTACCATAGACAGGGAAGCACCTGTGCCTCTCAGTCCCTGTGTTATTTTGCCATTAAAGAGCTACTGTACTGCCTAAAACTAATACTAGTTTCTTTTCCTTTGGTTATTTAGGAGATTGTTTACCTGATGTTAATAAGTGTGTTGTGTGGAACAGCACTGTGCCTGGCAGCTGACATACTGTAGCTAGCTCTGCTCCCCCATTACATCATTAGCATTGTGACCACACTGACTGTGACATCACTGTTGCTTAGAAACAGCCACTCAGTAGCTGCTAAGTCAGTCATCTGTGATGTCACTGTCAGAGCGCTCACAATGCTAATGATGTGGGGGGGGGAATAGAACTTGATATGTCAGCTGTCAGGCTGATTCCACACATCGAGCACAATATTATCACATAGAAAACTTTCTAATGAGCGAGTGGAAAAATAAAAATACTTCAGAAATAAAAAGTTACAACTGATTACATCTTAAAATTGTAGTAAACTTCCTGTCTGTCTGTTTTGGTTCCAATAGCTCTTTAATACAGGTAGCCTGCATATGTGAAGTGGAATGACAGTGACTGTATTCTCAGCATAGGCCTCTAATTGTTCCCTGACTAGGTTATTACCTCTTTCTGCACTCTGCTCCTCATTCCTGTTCTTGGAGCAAGCATATAATAAGTGCCTATTTCTGGCATATATAAAACATCCACATCCCTAGATCCTTAAGCTTGGAAGCATTATTTTTCACTTTTGATTTACACTGAGGTTAGTTTACCTTAGGTTGCTGTACTGGGGTTCTGTTAAAACTACCTGATGGCTCTCCCCTCTGTCTCCCTGGCCCCTGCTCTTGCTTGTAGCCCTAGAACATTCTGCCCAACATTAAGCACTACCCTGGACCCCTGAGTTTGTGTACTACCTACATGACATTTGTACTTCAGCTATTGTACTACAAATCTTAATTTGTTCTATGGGATTATCGTTACCCTGTTGCTACTGTATCGAATGTACCATTCTTGCTCATTAGGATTCTTCTCTGTTTGTTAACCAAAGCAGAATCTGTAATCAGCTCATGTGATACTGATGTTTGCTCTTCAGTTATGTACAGTACACTACTACTGGTACTTTTCTTAGGTGATTGATGCCTCATATCAACTTGTGTATCTGATCTACTGTATGTCATTCTCCTGTAAGTTTCCTTTCTAGATTGTAACTCTCCCAATTTATGCCCGAAAATAGGTGTGTGTTTGCCTAGTGTATCTTACCTGGTTACCAAAAACTAATAAATAAATTGTGTTTACAGCAGACATGTGACCTGCTGGGTGCAAACTAATTAGCTTTTTCAGTTCGCACATCTCCTCCAGCACTGTCCAGTGAAATTGCTCTATTAGGAACACATCTTTTATTTGCTCTGTAGAAAGTGCTTTTGCACCCTCCAACCACCTCTACAGCATATTAAAGAGTTGCCCATACATTTCAATGTAACTATCCCCTAGCGCTTTCTTAAGCCCTTTAACTTTGAATGTATATGCTTCAGGAGTTAATTCAAAACATTATAACAAAACCTTTTTCACTTTACTATCATTCATGCAATCTGCATCATCCATTCCGGTGATGGCTTTTAACAAATGTGGTCAGAGAAACCAGCACTCAAGCATGATAATAGGAAAAATCCAGGTCCAATCCAAGTCCAATGACTCCGGATGAAGACTCTATTTTGAGTCGAAGTACTGGGGTTAGTAAGCTCTTGTGTCTGTTTGCCTGTTGGTCCTTCTGATGCATTAGCATCATGAATAAATTTCTTGCTGATTTACATCAACTTGGATTGGACCTGGATTTTTCTTATTATCAGGCTTGAGTGCTGGTTTCTCTGACTACATTCGTTTGTGGGCTGGCAGCCCTAACCTTACAGCACCTCCCTTTGATTTTTCACCAATTGCTTCACACCTGTCCTGTTGTGAAGGCCTTTAACATCCTGCTTGTGAGTAATGGCTTGAGTTGCATCACCCAAGAAGCCCTGCCCAATATAAACTGCCCTCAAAATCTTTCAAAAGATTTTAGAAAAAGATCAGAATCATCCCCTTCCTGGTGCTGTGAAAGAATTTTAGAACTACATTTTTCTTCTTGGGTGGACCCCTTGCCAGTATCCACATTTGTGGTGGTGCTTTTAGTCACAGAATCTCTTCCTGTCTTGTGAGGATCTACAGTGGTTTAAGTTAATTGACAAAAGTTGCAGCTTTCTTGATGAAAGTCCAAGTCCATGGAGGACAGGTTTGCTCTGAAGAGTCACTATGGTGAGTATCAGTGGGCAATTATCCTGAAAGAGACAGAGTTCCTGTCATGGACGATTGCTGCTGGAAGAAATCGTTCTGCTCAGCTCTTGCGCACCACGGACAGACTCATTAATCCTACTTGTATTCAATCCATTAGAGCCCTTTCCTGGTTCTGTGAAAGCATTTTAGAACTAATTTTTTCTTTTTGGGTAGAGGTGGACCCCCTTACCAGTACTTATATTTTGTTGTGGTGCTTCCTGTTGGAGAATCTCTCTCTCTCTTTCTCTCTCTCTCATGAGGAGCTGCTGTGGTTGAGGTTAAGGGACAAAAGTTGCAGCCTTCTTAATGAAAATTCAAGTCCATGGAGGACAGGTTGGCTGTGAAGACTCACTCTGGTGAGTATCAGTGGGCAATTATCCTGAAAGACATAGAGTTCCGGTCATGGACAATTGCTACAGGAAGAACTTGGTCAGCTCAGCTCTTGCACACCATGGACAAACTTATTAATCCTACCTTTCTACAGTCCATTAGATCCTTTTCCACAGAAAAGTGCAAGGAGTTTAGCAGATTGTTTGCTGACAAAGTTTCCTTCATCTTGATGGGTATTTCTTCAAGAGGTCTGTCATGAACCAGTGGTGGTCAGCCGAAGAGTGGCAATGATGACCTGCCAACCTTGGACTGAATTCCAACCAGGTGTCTGGGTGATCTCAGGTCTGTGCCCCACCTGCTATATGCTGGACCCAGTTTAAATGGCTGATTTTGTTTTTTTAGGAATCCCTGGGGCCAGTTATCACTGAGGCCATAGGCTTTCCTTGAGAGAGGGAGTCTTTCCTGCTGCTTTGCAAAGGGAAATGGTTAAACTTCTCCTGAAAAAAAAAAGATCTTTGGACCCTGACAATCTCATGAATTACAGTCCAGTCTCAGACCTTCCCAATATTTGGACCCTGACAGTCTCGTGAATTACAGTCCAGTCTCAGACCTTCCCAATATTTGGACCCTGACAGTCTCGTGAATTACAGTCCAGTCTCAGACCTTCCCGATATTTGGACCCTGACAGTCTTGTGAATTACAGTCCAGTCTCAAACTTTCCTTATCTGGGGAAGATTATCAAAAAGGTGGTGGTGACACAGCTCGAGGCTCACTTGGAACAATGTGACCTCTACAAGCCTCTCCATTTGGGATTTAGGCCCCATCAGAGTACAGAGACTGTGCTCATCAGGGTGACAAATGATCTCATCATGGCAAGGGGTCATGGACCATGTTCCATCTTGGGTCTGTTGGATCTCTCATTGGCATTTGACAAAGTTACATTTTGGCTGAAATTTGGTTGCCTGAGGAATTATGTGGGTCTCTCTGGCACCATTTTGTGCTGGTTTGAGTCCTACGTATCAGGGAGTATGCAGCAGGTTGGTCTGGGAAATTTCACCTCTGCAGCAGCTGCACATTCCTGTGGTGTTCCTTAAAGCTCGAAGTTTGCCCACATGTTGTTTGCCATGTACATGTTTCCATTGAGTGAGGTCATTAAATGGTATGGTGCTGAGTTTCACTGCAATTCACTGTTATGCAGATAACACTCAGCACTACTTGTCTTGCACTCCTGGTGGAGACAAGAAGTCTCTGTGTTAGGATGGTACCTTTGGGAAATCAACGATTAGTTGGTCTCTAACTGGCTGTGTCTCAGTCTTGGAAAGATAGAGGTTATGACTGTTGAATCAGTTCAGTGTGGGTCAGCAATGATGGGTAGTTTGGCAACCTTACCATCTTTAGGTGGCCAACCACTGAGAAGTGTGGATAGGGTAAAGAATCTGAGGGTTGTTTTAGACTGCAAGCTGACACTAGATCAGCAGGTGTCAGTGGTAATCAGAAATGGCTTTTACCATCTTTGTAACACTGCCGGATAAAAATGCATTTAGTACCAGATGATCTGGTGATAGTAGTCCATGATTTGTCACCTGTAGGCTAGACAACTGTAACACTCTGTACTTAGGGTTATCTGGAGGTTTGATGCAATGCCTGAAGTTAGTCCAGAATGTGACAGCCTGGTAAATATAGGGAACTTCTCAGAGTGACCATATCACATCGGGCCTGCACACTCTGCACTGGCTGCCTATGTAGTGGCACATCATCTTCAAGATCTGCTTGATAATATTCAATGCCCTACATAGATTGGGTCCTGACTACCTTAAAGATCTCCTGGCTGCTTCCCATTTGACTCATCACCTTCAGTCCTGTGATGTGTGGGGGATAGAGCATTGGTGTGGCAGCTCCACGACTGGGAGCTTCTGCCAAGCCCACACAGTGGAGGTCTACAAGGCCTCACTAAAAACATATTTATTTACTTTGGCATACCTAGAGAGTTGTTTTTCATTTGGGGTTCTGTCTGTTGCCGTAATTTATAAACTTCAAAGTGGTTGTATGATTTTTGACAATGTTATAGTTATTTGCACTCGTTGATTTACTGTGTCCTAAGCCTTAGGAATAGGGTGGTTTTTAAACAAACTTTACCTTGTGTTCATATCACTCTCTCTCATGTTCCTATTCTCTCTCAGTTTTTCCTGCATTAGGATCTCATGCTGCTCTGCCTCTCTTCTCCTGCATCTGATCTTGTGCTGGGACAGCTGTTCTTGCTGTTCCACCTTGAACTTTAACTGCCGCTGCACAGCTTACAACATTCCTTTCTGCAGCTCAGTGTCTGCCTTTGCCTTTACAAGGGCAAGCTCCAGTCTAGTCATCCTGATTTGATCTGGGTGCTCAGTCCCTCCTTCTGTGCTCAGTCTTATTCTCACTGACCTTGGTCTCATGATTCTGGCCAGCCTCCTCTTTGACTCACCGTTGTCTAGGTCACTTTTCTCATATGTCTCTGTGAGGCCTGATTTTAATTGCTCCTCATAGAAGAGTCCTCTCCTTTGGCATGAATACTGCAGTTGTGCCACAGTAAGCCTCTGATACACTCCAGCTGTAGTGCACTGCCTTCTTACTGTACTACACTCACCAAGAAAAGAATAAAACAACAGTGTGTAAAATCTCTCCTTTTTTATGTCTTGTTCTGGGACTGAACAGTTCATTTTTATTGGTAATCCATTTTTCAGTGTGCTAGGTAACTGTTTACCTTTTCTATGCACACACAGCTAATACGATTGGACCTTTTAATCCCACCCCTCGCTGTTTTTTTAAATAAAGTACCACAGTGCTTATATCTACTTTATAACAGATTGACAGTGTTCTGTCACTTTTATCGCATATTTATGACTTTCATTGTAGACTTATGACATTGTATGAACTGATTTTTAGAGTGTACTGCATGATGAGAAATCAGAAAGAGCCATGAAACACAGGAGAGTTAAGTGGCTTGCTTAAGACTGCACCATGAGTAATTGGTGGTTGTGGGATTCAAACCCTCGATCTTCAGGTTCACAGCTCTGTGCTCTACCTACCCGGGCCAAACTGCCTAGTGGGGGACAGGAAATTATTTTTAATTAGTAGCTGTTTATAATTTTCTTATTTTCAGAAACAATGTTCATACCCCTAAATGATCTATATTTCACTTTACCTGAATAAAGTATGATGTGAGAAACAGTATTTTGCATTGTTTTGTTTTTATGGGCAGCATTCTGTTACAGTTCTCTTCATGGAACCAGTGACCTGGAGTTTTAACTATGTCACAGTTTGTGTTACAGAACTCTGAGGATGACTCTGATAGGTTAACAGCTTATGCTTAGCATTCTATGCACGGACTGTGACATAGTAAAAACTCCAAACTACTGGTTCCATGAAGAGATCTGTAACAGAATATAGCCCATAAAAAGAAAACAATTGAAAACACAGTTGCTCACATCAGTGTTTATTTAGTTCCAGTTAATATGGATCATTCTGAGGTATGAATTTCATTTCTGTAAATAGAAACATTACTAACTGCTAAAAATTAGCACTGATCTCCTGTTCCCTTTAACCTGTAGGGTTTCCACCTTTCAAGAAGCCCAGATCCAAACTTTTTGCCAAATGTAATATTCCTAACAGTCAAAACTAAGACAAATTGTTTGAGCTTTCATTTATTCATACTAATTTTCATTATTTCCCTTTATTTTTAGGCTTTTTATTTAAATTATGTAAGCTTTCTGTCACTTTATACTGAAAGTATGAAGGTATTTCTAGTTTCAGACCAGGACATTTTGCATTTCTTGTTTCTGATCAGGATGCAGTCCATCAAACCAGTAATGCCTTGATCAGATCAGAATAGGTAGCAATGACACTGCCGTGATGGAGTCTTGGAAATGGGATTTTCTAGGACAATTACTGATGACCGGTGTTGGCCACAGTTGCAGCGGCTTTAAGCTATTGCAGATGTAATTGGTCTGCAAAGATTCACATATGGCTGCCAAGATGGTAGCAAAGGAGGTTTGTAGTTTTACAGATAAATTAACTTTTTAAACTAGTTTTAAAAAAAATATATTATGGGACTGATATGTTAAAACTAAAAAAAAACTGCATTCAGAGGATCACGTGGGCCCTATGTCATATTGTGTGCAACACTTTGACAAGAGGCAAAGAGTGCAACAAAAAGCACCTGCATGAAAACTGTGACGTCTGCCATGATGCTCCACCTGGATCCACCAGGATCCTTCTCACTGAACCACCTGATGTGACACTTTTGTGGGTACCTAGTAGTTCAGGGTACACACTTTTTCTCTCTGTCATAACTCTGTGAGTGCTGAAGCACATTTTACCTTTTTTGCCGGCTTGCCTAATGAGTAGATACTGTCCAAAGACAATACTGCAAACTGCACTTTTTTCTCAGAAGGGAGTATTTTATTATAAAAATAAAATGAGCAATTACATAAACAGAGCTGTTGCAACTGAGCTCCAAGCTCCCCATCTCCATCTCCACTCAAGAACCTCTCTACATTTTCTACATTGACATGGAAAGTGCCCCAAGACCCTTTTTTTTATGTCCCCTTTAAACTTCTGTCCCCTCACTGCAAGCCATGTGTGTATTCATACTCCTCCTCCTCCTTCTCCTGTTTTTCCAAGTCCCTAGACCCAGCACACATGCTCTCTTTGGGTGTTGCCATGGATGAAGGGATACTAGTTTTCTGCCTTTTGAGAACTAGCCACTGGGCTGCTGGTAGATTTAGAACATGTAGGAATTCATGCAATGATAGCTAGGGTCAGGCATTGTCTCATACCTTGGTATTTAGTTCAGCCCAATCAAACTAAATGGCCTTTTACTGTATGTGCTCCACGTGAAAGATCAACTCAACATTCCTTAGTTTGTTTCAGTCTATCATTTCAAGGCTCAGTGAAACTTAAAGTAAAACTACATGTAAAAATGATTTCAATGGCCTATGCAGCCAGTATTGTGTTATGCTTGTGCAACCTTGTTACTTGGTTTTGGCCATTCGCACTGTCTATTCCAGAGGAATTACCACCCTGTAGGGGTACTAAAGACAAGGAACCCTTGAAGAGAGTTCCACCCTTAGAGGTGCCATGGGATGATTCCCTTGGCCAAAGGTGCCTTAGGAAGCACCCCAAGGAGAAAAGCGATGCCACTGGAGGAGCAGGGGAGGATGGTGGGGCAAAGAAAAAGTGCTTGAGAAGGAGGCTGAGAGGAACTACTTATATAGCTCAGAAAGAGGGAGTGGCTGGCTGCTTAGAAACATAGAAACATAGACTTTGATGGCAGATAAGGCCCACTTGGCCCACCCAGTCTGCCCATTTCCCTACCTACTGTATAAGCTGCAGATTCTAGTTAACCAACAGTCTCCTTCCTGCAACCCCCCACTATAATTGCCTTATGTCTGTCCCATGCATGTTTGAATTCTCCCACTGTTTTAGACCCAACGACCTCCTCAGGAAGGCGGTTCCATGTATCCACCACTCTCTCCGTGAAATAAAATTTCCTCACATTACCCCTGAGCCGTCCCCCCTCTATCTTTAAATTGTGCCCCCTTGTTCTTACACATCTCTTTTTCTGAAAGATGCTACCCTCCTGGACTTTGTTGATTCCCTTGAGGTACTTGAAAGTTTCTATCATGTCCCCCCATCGCTCCTTTCATCAACAGTATACATATTAAACTCTCTCAGTCTCTCTTCATATGGCTTCTGCTGCAGACCCTGCACCATTTTAGTTGCCCTCCTCTGGACTGCTTCCATCCTGTCTGTGTCCTTATGTAGAAGAGGTCTCCAAACTGCACACAGTACTCCAAATGGGGTCTCACTAACTGTCTGTATAGAGGGATAACCACTTCCCTTTTCTACTTGTGATGCCCCTTCCTATGCATCCCAGTATCCCCCTGGCTCTCCTTACTGACTTTTCACATTGCTTACCCACCTTTAGGTCATCTGATATGACTACCCCCAGGTCCCTTTCCATTTTTGTTGTTGTTAGTACCGCCTCTGCTATTGTGTACTCTTCTCCTGGGTTTTTGTTTCCCAGGTGCATTACTTTGCACTTCTTTGCATTGAATCTAAGTTGCCATATGTCTGACCATTCCTCCAACCTTGCCAAGTCCCTTCTCATCTTTTCTACCCCCTCTTGTGTATCAACTCTGTTATAGATCTCTGTGTCATCTGCAAAGAGGCATATCTTTCCCTCCAGACCCTCTGCAATGTCACCTATAAAGATGTTAAAGAGGACTGGATCCAGTACTGAGCCCTGAGGTACTCCACTAGTAACCCCTCCCTTTCTTCAGAATGTGTTCCATTCACTATTACCTTCTGTGTCCTGTTGTGCAGCCAGTTTGCTACCCAGGTTACCACCCTGGGATCCACTCCCAGGCTGGCTAACTTGATTATTAATCTTTTGTGCGGGACTGTGTCAAATGCCTTGCTTGTCCATTGAACTACAGGCCCAGCCTTCCAATTCAATGGCCTACGCAGCCAGTATTGTGTTATGCTTGTGCAACTGTATTACTTGGTTTTGGCCATTCACACTCTCTGTTCCAGAGGAATTACCACCCTGTAGGAGTACCAAAGGCAAGGAACCCTCAAAGAGGATTCCAGCCTTAGAGGTGCCGTGGGATGATTCCCTTGGCTAAAAGTACCTTAGGAAGCATCCCCCAAAAGAAATGTATGTAAGAAGAATGTTAGCAATCAGAGCCATGAGGCAAGGTAGTGTAGGCAAAGGCAGCCTGAGAGGTAATGAGATGCGTAGATGAGCAAATGGCATGAGTACTGTGGTTTGTGCTGGAGAGTGAGGGGGTCTCCTAAGGAGAGAGGAAATGGTAATTAGGGACACCATCCACATCCATCCAACAGCAGAACCTACCTATAGAAACTAGGGAACACAGACTACTTCTAACTAACATTTAAGACCTGAGGCATGGAGGAGAGAAAAAAAAACCCCTTTGAGGAGGACATTTCTGGGGATCCAAGACCTAGGTTGCCTTCCCTCCAGGCTTGGCATATTTTGTTTAGTGATGGCTCTGGTACTGCAATCTGGAGATCTAATTAAAGGGGGGAGAAAATATTCCAATTTGGAGGAAAGCTCTCACTTGCTCCCTCTAATGGGAATGCTGTGGAAGATTGCGAGTGCTACTCTACAACAATGGGCAACCAAGGTGGCAGGAGGAGAAGAATGACTGCTGAGGTACTCACCTGGCTTACCCACTCTAAAAACAAACCAAGTGAACCAGATGCAGTCATTGGGAGAATGTAGTGATGGTGTCTTGCTAGTAAATTAATACTAGAGCCAAAGGAGATCACTGTAACCACCCTTCATGGCTAGTCTTAAATTCTACACCAGCAGCTGCCATCAAGTCTTGAATGGCTAAAGCTACGCCCAGAATGAGGACATTCCCAGCTATGGGCCAGGTGAGAAGGATCCCACCCCAAGTTTCGCACACTCAAGATGTAGACTTTATAGGTGCAGAGCGAGATCGTTGACTGCAGGGAGGCCTGAGCCATGATACTTAATGCTCATGGTTGGCATGCCCCAGAAACAAATTCAGAAGGAGCTGGATGAAGCAAGGAGTGTTGGAGACCCTCACGGAGGGCAGACATGTGCTTAGCAGGCACAAGAAGACTGAGTTGTGCATAAGCAGATGATTGGAACTGCACGTAGGTCTGTAAGGCAGAGGAAGCAATGAGTGGACTTGCAGGTAGGTCTGTAAGGCAGAGTAAGCAGTGGTTGGACCTGCACATAGGTTGGAAGAGCAGCAGATACGAATTAGCAAGGGCAAGTGAACCAGTCCCACTGGGAAGCCAATTAAAGGTGACAAAATACTCAGAGGATTTTAGCAGCAAAGGCAGGATTGGACATGAGGTAAGAATGCCACACAGGGCCACGGCTCTTCAACAACACCTCCAAGTCCCTCGCCATAGGAGAAACAAGAAAGTGATGGGAAAGCACCATGACCCACATGCAGATATTAAAACTAGTTTACAGCATCAGCAGTAGCTTAGCTGACCTCCAGAGTATAATAGCAGTGTGCAAACATAATAGAACAGCAACAGTATTGAGTAACTATGTTTTATAAGGGTAGCAATTTGAACGAAGATAGACTGTAGGGAGGCAACGCTCTGAAAACAGCAAATTGGCTATGCAGTGCAGTGAAAACAGCAGCAATGAGGTACGTGGTATGAGTTCAGGAAGCAGGATTGAGCTGCATGGGCTAGGGTTCAGAGTGAGCCTGAACAAAGTGAAAACAATTAAGATGCATAGCATGGAGTGCAGCAGCAGGGAAGCAGCTTGGGCTGAAACACACAGATAATGATTGCAGTTGCATTGTGAGTAAATGGGAGCAAGTAGCATGAGTTTAGGATTAGCAAAATATAAGGAGTTTAGAAACAGAAGCCCCCCAAAAAGAATGCAAAACAAAAGACACAAAAACACAGAACAGGGAACAAGCAACACAAAGAAGCACACAGCCAGAGGCAAGCAATACAAACCAAATGCAGGAGAACAGAAAACAGAAGTCCAGCAAAAACAAGCAGAGGTCAAAACACAGCAAGGTGGGGGGGGCAAGCCCCAGCAGCTGCAAAGGACAGACTGACAGAGCCTTCAGCTGCAAAGAAGAATTGCTCCAGAAGGAGTCTGAGAGGAACTACTTATATAGCTCAGGAAGGGGGAGTGGCTGGCTGCTTGTCCATTGAACTACAGGCCCAGCCTTCCAAAAAAACAAGTGTCCCTTCAGGTGGTGTTCCTCAGGCAACTTGTTAAGAATTCCACTCTTGAGGGGGCATTGGACTTTGTGCTGACAAACAGGAACAGCATTGCGCATGTTGCAGTGGGGGACCACCTGGGGACCAATGATCACAGGACAATGTGGTTTAACATAAGAACAGGGCCAGAATCAAACTACACAAGGACGAGGGTCCTGGACTTCAGGAGGGCCGATCTTAAGAAAATGGGAGAATGCCACAGAGATGCCCTGGCAGGAATAGGGAAACTGGAGGAGTAGAAGAATAGTGGGATACAATAAGAGAGGGAACTGAAAAAAACTACTAAACTCTGTGTCAGGCAGGTCAGCAAGGGCAAGGAAAAAAAGAGACCATTATGGTTCTCTACAGAGGTAGCGGAAAAAGTAAGAGCACAAAAACTAGCCTTCAGAAACTACAAAAGAACACAGAAGAAGGAGAAGGATATAGAAATTTACCAGGAGAAACAAACGGAGGCAGGGAAGGCAGTTAGGAGCACAAAAGCAAAAAACAGAGGAAAATATAGCCAAATCAGTAAAAAAGGGGGCTAAAACATTTTTTAGATACATTAGTGAAAAGAGGAAGTCCAAGGTCCATAGTCCATAGTAAGACTGAAGGGGGGGGGGAGGTTCTGTAGAAGAAGATCACCAAAAAGTAGATATATTTAACAAATACTGTACTTCTGTTCGGTATTCATGGAGGAGGGGGAGGAAACATGCCTTTGTTACAAGACAAGGGCATAAAGGGTCTGGAAGTGGACACTAGCTCTTTCACAGTGGAATGAGTCCTATGAGAGCTGTCAAAGTTAAATGTAGACAAGGCAATGGGTCCAGATGCAGTGCACCCCAGGTTACAGAGCGAGCTCAGGGAAGAGCTGGATGCACCTCTGACAGCCCTGTTCAACTGGTCACTAGAAACATGGGAGGTACTGGGGACTGGAGGAGAACAGATGTAGTCCCACTCCACAAAAATGGAAGTAAGGAGGAGGTGGGAAATTACAGGCTGGTCAGCCTGAATTCAGTAGTGGGCAAAGTAATGGAATTATTACTGAAGAAAAGAATTGGAAAATACCTTGTTACCAGAGGTCTACAAGATCTGAGGCAACATGGATTCACCGGGGAGAGGTCCTGCCAGACAAACCTGATCAGGTTCTATGACTGGTAACAAAGGAAGTGGACTGGGGAGGGGGGACAGTTGATGTGGCCTATCTAGATTTCAGCAAGGCCTTCGTCACCATTCCACATAAAAGGCTGGTAAACAAACTGAGTAGCCTAGGAGTAGGTCCTAAAATAGTAAATCTCTTGGTCTATCCTTCTCACGCTTCCATCCCCCAATCCTACCTTCCATCCTCCCCCTTCTTCCTCACCCTGTATCCTTTCCCCCATCCCCAAATAGCCACCTTGCCTCCTACATTTTACTTTCTGCACACCCGCCTCATTTCATTTTTGCACCTTGTCTCTGCCATTCTCATACCTCTCCATCCAGCTACACCCTCCCCTACCACTGCTCCTATCTCCTATCTCCTCTCTCCTTCCTCTTCCACTGTCTCCCACATTTCCCTTTTTTCCCTCTCCTCCTAGTCATATGTCTGGTCCTACCCTCCTTGCAGGGTTTCCAACATCCTGAAGGGGTGGTAGCCCGGACCCGGTTCTCTTTTCCTCCTCCCCCCCTGCTCTTTCCTTCAAATTCACTGGCACTCACTGTAGCCTTGCTCCCCTCATGCTTACCACCGCCTGGCCTTTTCTCGGACCTGGCACTCTTTCCTTTCCTGCCACCCCCACCACTCTTTTCTATAAACTCAGAGCACTTTCAGCAGCCGTGCTCCCCTCACACTCAGCATCTATGGGCCTTTCCACTCCCTCTGTCCTCCCATCCTTCGGCCCCGGGTGTTACCACTTTTTCTCCTAGAGGTTACCTTACCTGCTCTTGCATATTTTCTCAACACTGTACTCCACTACTATCTATAATTGTGACACAATATGTCTCTCTGTATTGTTAACTATGAAATATTGTTTATAATTGTTGATATGTGTATTGTTGTACTATAAATTATTGTTTATAATTGTTTAATTGCTTCCATTGAACCCCCCCCCGGATGTTTCTGGAAACGAGCTGTACCTCAGCTCATGTTGTCTTTCCTGGTGAAACATTTTGTAAGATAAAAATTAAATAAAATGGATGGAGAGTTGGCTTAGTGATAGGAGCCAAAGAGTGGTGGTAAATGGAGTACACTCTAGGGAGTGTAAGGTGACTAGCGGGGTGCCAAAGGGGTCAGTATTAGGCCTGGTCCTCTTCAGTGTCTTTATTAGTGACATTGCTGAAGGACTGGAGGGGAAGGTGTGGCTATTTGTGGATGACACAAAAATTTGCAACAGAGTAGACACACTGGGGGGGTGAAAGAATTAGGGAGGATCTAAAGAAGTTAGAAGAATGATCACAAGTTTGGCAGCTAAGAGTCAATGCAAAAAAGTGGAAAATCATGCACTTAGGGCACAAAAACCCGGGAGCAACATACCAACTTGGAGTGGAAGTATTAACAGTCACAAAACAGGAAAGAGACCTGGGGTTATCATTTCTGATGACCTGAAGGTAGTTAAACAGTGTGACAAGGCAGTGGGAAAGGCTAGCAGAATGCTCGAATGCATAAGAAGGGGTATAACCAGCAGAAAGAAGGGGGTAATAATACCCCTGTATGGATCACTGGTGAGATCCCACCTTGAGTACTGTGTACAGTTCAATTGTGCTTACCCAACTGGATGAGATGTATGCTTGTGTGACTTCAATACATTGTGGCTATTCGCCTCTCTATCTGTGGGATATACCACCTGTAGGGGTACGACGCAAGGAACCTTAGAGGAGGGTTCCCCCTATAGGTGCCACAGGAATAAGTCCCTTGGCTAAAGGCAGTTTACGAAGAAGTCAAAGAAGAATATCGAAAAGGGTGTCAAGCACCAAAGAGGTGAGAAATCAGAAGATATCTAGACCAGAAATGAATGTGACAGAAATAGGAAGGACAGGAGAAGAACGATAAAAGGGGAGGACAATGAATGAAAGGAAATCTGATGAGATGCAGAAGGGCAGACTTCCTAAGGAGAGAGGGAACAGCCAAGGCCACCACCCGACTCCATCCAACAGTGGAACCAAACTACGGAATCTATGAAAGCACTACCCTGTCTAATATTATGACCATCGGCGCAGAGGAGAGGGAAAAAACCCTTTGAGAAGGAAACCTCTGGGGATCCAAGGCCTAGGTTGCCTTCCCTCCAGGCTGAAGGATGGTTGATTAGTAACGGCATGGCTACAACAATTTAAATTGAGATAGAGGAAGGAGGAAAATTCCAATGCAGTGGAAGCTCTCACTCTGTCCTTCTAAATGGACAGCTGTTGAGGGATGCGAGTGATGTCTCTGCGACTATACGCTCAAAAGCAAGAGAGAATGTATGATGATGGAAAGGAGCCTGAAGGCCTGAATGGTTTAAGGTGAGGAATGAAATGGATTATGTATGATTATGACATCAGGCCTAGAAGGCTGGAATGGTTAAGATGAGGTATAAAATGAACGATACACGATGATGGAGAGAAGACTGTCGGCTCCAATCAAAGGGGCAATAGACACAAAGGCATGTCTTCGGGTAGAGAGCTGGTCGAGTTGAGGTAGCATAGACCTGAGAGGGTTATGCTGAGTAGTCGATGTGAAGGAGTAGACTCACGTATAAGTCGGATGAGCTAGGGATTCCAGATGCGGTCATGAGAAGACTGATGGTGATAATAACCGCAGGAGTGCAGCAGTTCAATGAGGTAGCATAAGACCTAATGAGAGGTATGCTCGATTAGTCGATGATGCTCGATTAAGCAATGTGAATAAACAGACCCTGAGGATGGACTGAGTGAAGGAGAACCAGACTTAGGCACCGGTACATCAGACGGATTAGGGTAAGAGGAGGATATGAATAGGGAAGATGATGGCAGGAAAGGAAAAGAAAAAACAAAAGAAAGCAAAGGTCAGAGAAGGAGCAGAATGGAGGGTAGAGGGAATGGGAGGAGGAGGGCAACAAGTGGAGTTGATGGGGGTAGACATCCCCAATAAAGTAGATATAGGTAGCGAGAAGGATCAAGTCAAACAAATGACATCGATGATGGAAGAGGCAGTGTGACCACAAATAGCTCCAACAGCAGGAGGGAAGGAGCAGAATCCCAAACCAGAGAGATGTAGAGGTGTCACCTGACCTGATTATTGCAAGACGGTCCTGAGGTGGGCAGCCATGCCCTGCAAAAGTGATGAATAATGCAAAATGTCCAGAATTTATAGTAGAAAACAGAATGTCACACTCTCTTCTAGACAGTGCAGAAAACTAGGACATCATAACTAAATACCGTAAAATGTGAAACAATGAAAAACTACAACACTTACTCATGGCTGGGATAATCTAAAGAAAATCAGGCAGGAGCCGTGGCTTCAGGCAGAGACAGAGGAGAGCACTGTACACAATCCAAAATACAGCAGCACCTACTGAGGTTGGAGGGCAGAGGAGTCAAGTACTAAAGTAATGTGCACAGTGGGAGCCCTTCCCCAGCCAACATAACAGGCCCCAATGGAGACACAGGGGCCAAGAAGAAATGCCTGACTTGGTCTCATTGCAAAACCCGTAGTGCAGAAAATGGAGCTTCAGGACCAAAAATCAAAAAGAATGCAAGGACTGAAGTCCAAACTGACAGTGCGGAGAAGCAAGTACGGGAAGCACAGAGTAACGGTTAGCATGGCAGAAAATGGCACCCAGCAGCTCCATAAGGCACTTGAAAGCCTCCTAGGCAGAGGAAGGCTGAGTGAGCACAGCTTGCAATGTACACCCGGGAGTGCCAGGGCCAGGAGACCTAACTGAGGCAGGCGAGCAAAGCAGAAGCATAGGAAAAAGACTGGGAGATGGAGGAAGAAAGGACGACATCAATGATGGAGAGATCGAGAGGTGAGAAATAGCAGTAACAGAAGAGGAACAATAGAAAAATGATGCGGAGCTGAAATGCAGAGGGGGTGAGAGGCAGATGACTGACCGCCCAGGCAGAAACACAGGCACCAGGGAGAAGGCCAGATCAGCAGCCCTCGATGAGTGAGGCAGGGACAAACTAGGCATGGAAGCAAGGTGATGTGACTGAGGAAAGGGAGCCAGGTAGCGCAGGAGAGAAGGGAGGGCAGAGCAGAGAGGTCAAGGTAGGCATGTTCCACAGAAACGATTGGAGCGGCAAGCAGAGAGCTGGAACGTGGCCCAGAGAGGAGCTGTCAGTCAGCTAAATGAAATAAGCTGGTGACAGAAGAAAATATCAAGGTCAATCAGTGTGAGAGGAGTGAGAAGAGAGCATGAGGCAGAGACAAATCCAGCAGCTGGAGGCACCCCAAAAACAAGTCAACATCAGAGTGGGAGGAGCGAGGAGGAGCGGAGCCTCTGGCTACAATGAAGAGCCGAATCCTGGAACAGTCCAGGAGGAGTGGCCTTTCAAGACCTGATGGGGGAGTGACATAGTTGCTCTGCACACTGAACCTCAGGCTTAAAGCCTTCCCATTCTGGAGGCCCCATCTCTGAAAGGACATACTGTAGATAGGGGTGGAGATGGTGCAAAGGAGTGCAACCAAAATGGTGCAGGGCCTGAATCGGAAACCCTATGAAGAAAGGGTTAGGGATTTAAATATGTACTCCCTAGAAGACAGGCGGGAATGGGAGATATGATAGAGACATTCAAGTACCTCACATGAATAAACAAGGTACAAGAAGGGAGCATTTTCCAAAGGAAAAGATGCTCAAGGACAAGTGGTCACACTATGAAGCTGGAGGGGGGGATGCTGAGAGGAAACATGAGGAAGTACTTCTTCACAGAGAGGGTGGTGGATGCTTGGAACAACCTCCCAGAGGAAGTGATGGGGCTAAAACGGTCACAGGATTTAAGAATGCTTGTGATAGACACAAGGGAATCTTAGAAGGAGGAGGGAGTGTAAGCTGGAGTCCAAGTAGGATCTCCAGTGGCAGTAAAGGTAGAGAATTTAGGGCAGCCTAGGTGGGCCAAGTGGTCCTTATCTGCCGACAACATCTATGTTTCTATGTGCATTGGGTTTTTGTTTCTCTGCTTGTTCAATGTGTTCTGTTCCCTGTATCTGTGGCAAGATTTTTTTTTTTTTACTTTTTCCTGACAGTTTTTTGGCCTTTGGGGATTTACGTTTATTTATTTTTTATTCTCGTAGACCTGATGAACAAAATGCCTGTTTTCACAGGCGACAAGTTAAGGTTTACATATATACAAAAAACTTTAGATACATACAAACCACGTAGCTCTGCAAATGCCCAAACCAGTAACTGACCTGTGAGACAGCCTAAAGCTGTGTGACAGGCAACAGTTGCAGGAGAGGGCTGATATGCTTTTTAATAGTCGTATAGGCAAAGAGTGTAGCTGTAAATATCAGCGCTGAAAGCTAGTCCTTTTAAGGGCTGTTTAACAGTGTCTGAACAGGCTTGTGTTGTAAGGCATTAG
Organism: Neoceratodus forsteri; assembly: GCA_016271365.2. Taxonomy (NCBI): domain Eukaryota; kingdom Metazoa; phylum Chordata; order Ceratodontiformes; family Ceratodontidae; genus Neoceratodus; species Neoceratodus forsteri. Next base: position 1,169,046,528 of record CM057456.1, on the reverse strand, counting down.
CAACCGTCGTGTTTTTGTGCGTGTCTGATGTTGAAAGGATTAGGGGCTAGCTCCTTTTGGCTGCTTTATTTCCTGGTACAGCGATTGTAGTCAGGGACGTCTGGTTGCTAGTCATGTGACCTGTGACTCCAGGGTCCCGACTACAAAGCCGTAGTAGTGGCTGAGGTGGTGTTTCGAGGCGGAGGCAGCGGACGCAGAGATGCATGTGTCAAGCGTGTCTGGCAAGGACTAGCAGGATATCAGGTTAGTTGAACTAGTAGCGTGGCAAGGTTTACACTTTAAAGCATAAGGCACATAAATAGATGTACAAACTTGTGTAAAATGAATATCGGTATGTCACAGACAGAAATCTATACACTCCACATAGGATATGTTTTACAAGTATGTTCTGCCTGTAGATATGTGATATGTAGCTAGCCTGATATCACATATTTGCCAATCACTACAAATTGTTTAAACTGTATGCAATTTGATGCTATGAAAAAAGATTTAGCAGTTCTAACAAGAGAACTACAAGCAGCCAAAGAGATTAAAGAGCTGGAAAATTATTTAGACAACATGGTCAGAAATCTTCCTAGCTCACAGCTAGCTCAAGATTTGGTTCAAATTGCAAAACACTCAGACGTATCCGTTGATAGCATTGACATTAATCTCTGAATCCTGGATGGAAATTTAGGTGTACCAGTAAATTCTAGTTGTAATGATGTATCACATTTTGGAAATAGTCTATCTATGACTTCCCAGGCTAATTGTTTTCCAAATCTATCAGCTTCTAATAAAAGAAGGAGAGACCTTTTTTTTTTGACTCACATGCGGAAGGATGGGAAGTAGTTCCTAAACGAAAATACGGAAAAGGGGAGACAAGCTAATTATATCCGTTCCATACCATCTAATGACTCAACCGATGTAAATTTAAGTAGAGAGGACTACATTGCTAATGATAGATATATTAGTCTATCACATGAACAAATTGATTCAGTTCCACATGCTATATCTCTTACTGCAAATCTTCCTACCATAATTATTGGAGATTCAATTGTGAAATATTTAAATTCTTATATGTCAGATTCTGATAATAAAGTTTCTGTGTATTGTTTTCCGGATGCCAGAATTGAAGACATAGCAGCTAGGGTGGACTCTCTTATTACTGGCCCATCTGATGTAATCATTCATGTGGGCACAAATGATGTGGGTTACACATGTGAGAAAGATATCTGTTCTGAACTAATTCAGTTAGGTGAGAAGATTAAATCTAAGAACTGTAATGTCTTCATTTCTGGTATACTTCCCATTCCTAGGGCTAGGATGGAGAAGAATCACAACATTGAAACAATTAATGCCAGACTGTCAACTTGTTGTCCTTTAGGTAGTTTAGTCTTTATTGATCATTGGAAATATTTCTTCTGTAATCCTAGAGGCTTTGCTAAAGATGGTTTACACTTAAATCGGTTGGGTGCTATCAGTCTATGCAAAACATTTTGCACCTGAGTACCCTCAATCAATTTAAACTAGCTAAGAAAGGGGAACTAATAAAATCTAGTGTCTCCTCTTTATCTCATTTGTCTAATTTAAATCAAGAACAAAATCAAGAAATAAAGTTCATGATGTTAAATGTTCGCAGTTTGGGTAATAAAATGGATGAATTAATCTTAAGAGCAAGTATTGATAAACCTGACATTATTGGCATTACAGAAACTTGGTGGTCCAGCGAGCAGACTTGGGAAATATGTATCCCAGGTTATGCATTATTCCATCATAGTAGGTCAAATCATAGATGAGGTGGTGTGGCTTTCTTTATTTCTTCATCTCTCACTATATTTGATATCGCCCCCAAGATTAAAAAAAAAATCCTCCTCAGTAGAATCTGTATGGCTTCATATAAAACAACATAATAAAATAAACTTAGTTTTGGGACTTTGATATAGGCCACCTGACTCCAAACCGGTGATATTAAATGATATAATCTTAGAAATGTCTTCAGCTGCTGAGTTAGGGAATATTTTTTTTATGGGTGATCTAAATCTAGGTGACATAAATTGGACAAATAAATCTGCTAGAACTAGCTTGTCCAAAGACTTTTTGAATACTTGTGTAGAGTTGAATCTAATTCAACATGTTACATTTCCAACTCGTGGTTCCAATATTTTGGATATTGTTTTGGGTAGTGAACCAATAAATATCAATAAATGTTTGCCATCAGCTCCGCTGGGAAACAGTGACCACTGCACTATTAGCCTTAAATCCTACAATATCTACTTGGAATCTGACAATGTGACAGAAGTATTTGCCTTCCATAAAACAGATATTATTGCACTTAGTAAACATCTGGCAGATATTGATTGGTCTACTCAGTTAAATAATGACAGTATTGATGAAATGTGGAAATCTTTAACCACTATTACTATGGATGCTGCAAATAAATTCATTCCTAAAGTACTTATAAAGTAGTTAAATTCTCAACCAAAATGGCTTAATTACAAACTGCGGAAATTGATTAAAAAAGAAAAATAAATCTTACAAAAAATATCACTTAAATAACTGTGAAAGAACTTTTTCTGCATTTAAAAGGATACAAAAACTCTGTAAAAAGGAGATTAAAAAGGCAAAAACCTCAATGGAAAGATCATTGGCTAAACAAGCACAAAAAGGGAACTGCAAATTGATGTTTAGTTACATTAACACCTTAAAAAAACAAGAATGTAAGGTTGGCCCAATTAGTTCTGATAATACGGTTTTGTATCACCCTAGAGATATGGCTGAATTTTTTAATACACAGTTCTGTAAAGTTTTTTCAGACAATAATGTTCCATGTAATGCTACATTAGGAGATCAATCTTTTCACAATGTGGCTATACCTACAGTACTGAAATTATTAAAACTAAATTAATGTCTGTAAAAGAAAGGCTCCTCTGCTGGCCCTGATGGCATTTTCGGAGACTTAATTACTTTAATGAAGGACCATCTCTGTGTGCCACTAAAAATACTTTTTGACAAGAGCTTAAATACAAGCCAGATTCCATCTGGATGGAAACATGCAAATGTGAGTCCCCTGTTTAAAAAGGGATCTAAAAGTTTTTCAGACAATTATCGACCTATCAGTTTAACACCTATCTTTTGTAAAATATTAGAACGGGTCATTAAAGATGGTTTAACCCCAGCTGTTACAAGATTAGACCAAACTCAACATAGATTTATTAAAGGCTGCTCATGTACAACAAACTTAATAAGTTTTTATAACTTTATCAGTGAAAATCTGGACAGAGATAATCCCTGTGATGTTATTTTTCTGGACTTTAAAAAAGCCTTTGATTCTGCACCCCATTGGGCCTTGATCCAGAAGCTACAGCTCCACAATATAGAGCCAATATATATCAGATGGATCATTAACTGGTTGTCTGAAAGGAAGCAGAGGGTTATAATAGAAGACCATGTAAGTAGCTGGAAAGATATGAAGAGTAGTGTACCACAGGGATCAGTTTTGGCCCCGTTTATTTTCCAGGTTTTTATATCTGATCTATCAATAAACATCCAAAGCAAGATAATTAAATATGCAGATGATTGGAAATTAGGCAACATCTGCAAGAGTGCAACTGATTACATGGTCATTCAGGAAGATCTGAAGTTATTACAGTCCTGGGCCATAAAATGGAATCTATATTTTAACATTTATAAGTGTTGTGTCTTGCATTTTGGGAAAAAAATTCCAACTACCAATGTTATCTTTATGATAGTATTTTAGTAAGCAAGGATAGCGACAAGGATTTGAGGATTACAATCGACTCATGTTTGTCATTTGAGTCCCATACATCAAATACTATTAGTAAAGCTAACAAGATATGGTGGTCAATCCGCTATAATATAACATCAAAAAACCCAGATATCTTGATGTCTCCATATAGAGCATATGTGAGACTTCACTTTGATTTTGTTTCACAATTATGGAGTCCATGTAAAAAGAGGGATATAGCTAGAATTGAGAGAGTTCAGAGGAGGGTGACAAAAGATTTTGTGTCCTCTAAATCATTTTCATATTCAGACATACTTTCTAAATTTGACTTGATGACCCTAGAAGATAGAAGGGCAAGGGGTGATCTCTTGCTCACATGGGACATCATTTATGACAACACCTATCTGTAGAATGTGGTTTGGATTTTAAACAAATTAGGGTCAATACCAGAGGTCACCTGCTGCAACTTGCTAGGAACAAGTGTAAAACCAAAAAAATGGCTTACTTCTTTTCACAAAGGGTTGTAAGGCCCTGGAACATGTTGCTTTTAAAGGTCATTGTCAGTGACAGTAAGGTTATTTTTAAGAACAGACTTGACAGTTATATGAAATATAATAAGCTATTAAAACACTATATGTAGGTCTGAAGCATTATGGGAGTTTCAGCCTTCTGCTTCATACAGTTTCTTAGTATGATTCTTAGTAAACAATAAATACTGTACAAATTGCACAATCAAATACATTAACAACATAATACAATTCATACCACACACTCTAGCAAGCACAGAATTGTTGATCTTGTAAATACAGCACAAGTCTTTTCTTAAAAACTTTTACTGTTTTACTACACAATAGTTCCAGAGGGAGTGAATTAAAAAATGTAGGGGCCCTGTAGGTAATAGATTTTTGGCCAATGGCTTTACAACATAATGGGAGTTTATAAGAAAGTTTATCTTGTGATCTAGTCCCACAACCATTAGTAATCCTATTAAATAAACTGGAAACAGAGTTAGGAAAATGACCAAGAGTATTTTTATACATGAAGATACCATATTTATACTGAACTATATTATCAAAGGATAAGCAGTCAGACTGCTGATACAGGGTACAATGATGTGTATGGTATGGAGCATTAAGCATAAATCTAAGTATGGTATTGTATGTAACCCTAAGACAAGCCAATAGATTATTATTAGTAATATAATAGGATTGCCATGCAGTCTTCTTTTATTGCCTTTGATCTGTTGAAATTTTCCCAGACTGCCTCTGGGAATGATGTCAATTAGATCTACTAAAAGCCCATGATCCTACCAGACCTTCAAAGGTGTATTAACTTTATTATCAACCCAGTGGCAGCACTTTACAGAGAAAATTGTCACACATCCATAATAACAACAGTTGCCACTTAGAGAAATCTGACTTTGGCTGAAGAGGGAGGGCAAACTCTTTTTCAAAGTGGTTAACATTCACAAGCATTTGGAGTTGGATGCTGTGACTAAATTATAGCTAGGATCCTGGTCTCTTGGTAGGTCTAACTGACATCAATCACAGATGTACTCTGGGAAAATTCTAACAGATCAAAGGTAATAAAAGAAGCCTGCATGGCGACTCCCAGGGGCCATACAACTGTCAGGGAAAAGTAAAAATGTAGCCTTGCCACAGACACAGTGTATAGAATGCAGGAACAATCAGAGAAACAAAAACCCAATGCACAACATTTCTTTATAATGTTTGCATGTAGTTTTCCTGTAAATCCTGTTTACATAAATTCTATGCACTAATGTGAGTGATGCAAAGTTGCTGATCTAGTGCCAGCAGATCAGTATGGATGGGGTTGGGAGTACTGCAGAAGTGACTCAGTGTGGTTGCTGTCAGTGACTGTAATTATAGGTACCAGAAAAACAAACTGAAACTGTGTTCTCTGTAGCAGAACTCAACTCAAAACGCCTGTTTACACTATCACATTTGCACTGCAACAACATGAGTTCTTGAGTTGCTGTGGTGCAAATGTGGCACTGAAGACTCTTATCTAGTCATTGTAAGTCGCTCCCTCCTCCACTCCTGAAGTCTCAGTGGAGGTGGGGATGCATAGCAATGCAAGTGGAGTAAGTTGCCATGTGAACTGGCAACACCACTTGCATTACTCCAACATGTGCACATCCCATGTGTAATAATACATGGAGGCAGATAATCTTGGTTTGCAACACTTTACTAACAGTTGCCAGCTTGGTATAGTGCAGATGCATCTATTGTCAGGTTTAGTGTTAATCTGGTGGGTTTTAGCCCGCCAAGCCTTATTTATATACTTATTCAAAAGCTGTGATGTCAGGCTGAGCGTGTGTTGTTAATATGCATCTCTCCTCTTTAGTATGATCTTTTCAAATAACAACAATTGACTAACTTTGAAAAAAAATTGTACTTTACAGTTCTGTTAGTTCAACAGTTCAGAGCCTCTTTAGGTCCTGTATCTTGCAAGCTTTACTACTGAGTGGCCACTCATTCGGTTCATCCTGGTCGAGCTTTCCATTTGGCTGCATATGCTCCTTGGGGCAGCCGATGTCACTGCTGATGTCATCGCTGGTGGGTCCTTGCTTGGGTCCTGTTGCTGCTGAGTGGCCATAGCTACATCTCTTACTCTGGACATCTCTCTCTCCCTGTTGCTGACTTGGCATCTCTCTCTCCAGCCTCTGACTTCGCATCACTCTCTCTGTCATCGCCAGGGGACGGGTCGTGTTCCTTCCATGAAAAACTGGACTGTGGATCTGGGGGGAACCAAAATGTCCCTTCGGTTGTGTTAATACTGCTTTCCATTAGATTCCACAACATATGATCAAGGGGTTTTGGCTGGCATGAGGACTACTGTGCAGGTCCATTCATTTTCAGCGGTGTGCAGATGCACCAGTTGTCCTAGAGTCAAAGCAGACAATGGATGTGCATTTTATTTTATTTATTTATTTGGTTTTTGGTTACCGGGTAAGTACACTAGACAGCAGAGTGCCTATTTTCAGGTATGAGCCAGGAGATTACATTACACAGGAACAATTAACAATTCACATAAACATTTCCTTGAGAGCAGGTTACAGTTATGAACACAGCATAGTGATAGCGATACATTACAAACATGTGAGGGAGGAACAGGACATTATTACAGGCAGTTCTGAATTTTAACGATCATATTTTACAACAGTTATCTGGACAGACTTAGAAACGGGTTTACACTGAATAGTTCAGGGTGGACAGTAATCAGGATTATACATACATGGACAAGTGCTATGGCTGCAGTTAACTTAATTACAAACAGTAGAGTATTTGTGGGCGTATAAGGATTAGTAGAGTATTGGTGGTCGTCTAAAGCGCTTAGTAGAGCATTGGCAATGTAAAAACATGAAGCTTGGGGAACTAGCATGTCAGAAGGGGATGATGTGACTAAGCAGCCATACTCATCGGAGTATTGGGACAGAGAAAATAATTTGTATCGACAGTAGTTCAAGTTTAGGAGGCTAGTGGTCATGGCAGTTGGGAGCACTTGCAGGTCATGGATTGGATGAGATGTGCTTTAAGGGCTGATTTGAAGGACAGGGTGGAGGTGGAGCCACATATTGATTGAGGAACAGAGTTCCAGAGTCTAGGTGCGAAAGATGGGAAGGCCTGTTCACCCATTTTGGTAGCAGACCTGGGCATGGCAAGTTGAGTGGGATCACGAGATCTGAGGGAGTACTCAGCCCTAGTGTTAGGAATTTTGATTATAATAGTACGGTTGTCTTTGCTGGGTTTTCTCTAATGCAGCTTGCACATCAGACTCTATCAATCTGGGTTTTAACAGAGTGCCTGGTTGGAAGTAGGGTTCTTGTTCGACATCCCATTAACAGTTGTGCTGGTGACCCCAGGCCTTCAATAGGCATGTTTCTCAAGTCAAGCAGTGCACGTTAGGGATCGGTATGGTCCCACTTAGGCTTTTTCAGCAAATTCTTAATTGTTTGAACAGTTCTTTTAACTATCCCATTGCTCTGAGGATATCTAGGTGATGAAGTGATATGTTTGGACTCACACTTTTTTGCAAAAGTTTTAAACTCAGCACTAGCAAATTGAGGGCTATTATCAGTAATGAGTATTTCAAGTATGCCATGTCTTGCATATTGTGATTTAACATGGTGAATCACAGTCTTACATGTTGTATTTTGCAGTCTAGAAATCTCAGTAAATTTTGAATAATAGTCTACCATCACAAGACAGTTTTCTCTGTTAAATTCAAATAAATCATCTCCCACCTTTTACCAAGGCCTCTCAAGGATTTTGTGGGGGTTTCCTGGGTTGCTTTGGCTGAGCTTTTCTGTAGCTGGTGCAGATGCCACACTTGGTTACTAAGTCACTGATCTGGCCATTCATGCCAGGCCAAAACAGAACATTTTGGCACGTCTCTATTCCCAAATAACTGCCATGTATTTTCATGAGCATTTCTTTTTTGAGCAAAGCAGGCACTATCAATCTCTCACCCTGTAGAAGTAATCCACTTTCAGTGGTGATTTCTTCTCAAAATAACCAGTATTGTCTGATGCCTGGATCTACTTGTGATCTCTCAGTGGGCCAGCCTTGTAACACAGTCTCTTTAAATTTCTGCAGCTCTGGGTCTCTGTGTGTTTCCTCTTGAAACTTTTTTTATTTCTCATCAGTGATTGGTATTTAAGCAATTGTGTGAACTTCATATTTATCAATGTCATTTTCAGGTACAGTAGTAAAGCTTTCTAGACTGCCCTGCTGAGGGTGTCAGCTATGTGAAGTTCCTGTCCTGTTTCATACATATCTTGCAGATCATATTTTCTGTAGCTTAAGCATCATTCTCTGAATCTGAGGAGGAGCAATATGTAATGGCATCTTGAACAAACTCTCTAGTGGCTTGTGATCAGTTTCCACTAGCACTTTCTGTCTCCCGTATATATAGATGGAACTTAGTGCATCCATCGACAAAGGCTAACATCTCTTTTTCAATTTGGGCATGTTTTTTCACTGCTTTGGTCAGTGATCTTGAAGCAAAAGCAACAGATGTATTGGTTTGTAACAGACATGCTTCTAGCCCTTCTGATGAGGCATCGACAGACAGGACCACTGGCTTGTGCAAGTCATAATAGGCTAGCACCAGGGGGAGCATGATGATTCTTTTAAGTTTGCTAAATACTTTTTCATGTCTGCTTCCCAATGCCATGTAATTTATTTTTCCAGTAATTCTCTCAGAGGCTTGTTTATGGTTGAAAGGTCGGGTATACACTGGGCTAGATAGTTGACCATTCCCATGAATCACTGTAGTTCTGTTACACACTTAGGTGTGGGCATGTCAACAACAGTCTTGATTTCCCTGGGTCAGCTATTAGTACTTCCTGACTTAATTTATACTCAATATAGAGGACTTCCTTCAGTCCGATTTTGGATTTCTTCAAATTCAGAGTGAGAAGGCTCTCTTCGTGCTCTCTGTAATACTCTTTTCAGTCTCTCATTATGTTCTTGAAAATCTGAGCCCTGTATCAGTATATCAGGTCCCACCCAAGCCCTCTGGAGCTTTCGACCTGCCAGGTTAACTTGCCCAGGACTGCACCGTCTGTTGCTGCTTCTCTGAGGGTCTCCCTTGTTGCAGGAGAAGGGACACCCATACCGCAAGGGACTTCTCCCCAGCTCTTAGGACCACGCACCTGGCTGCCTACTGCAGCAGCGGGTCAGTAAAGGCATGAAAGTCATAAAGGTCCCATCCAAGCCTTCTGCGGCTTCAGACCCATGGGTTAACTTGCCCAGGAATGCACCATCTGCCGCTGCTCCTCTGAGGGTCTCCCTTGTTGCAGGAACCAGGACACCCACGCTGCAAGGGACTTCTTACCAGCACTTAGCACCATGCGCCCGGCTGCCTACTGCAGCAGCAGGTCAGGAAAGGTGTGAAAGCCATTAAGGTTCCATCCAAGCCCTCTGGGGCTTCGGACCCACCAGGTTAGCTTGCCCAGGACTGCACTGTCTACTGCCGCTCCTCCGAGGGTCTCCCTTATTGCAGGAGCCAAGACACCCATGCTGCAAGGGACTTCCCCCAGCGCTTAGGACCACGCACCTGGCTGCGTACTGCAGCAGTGGGTTAGAAAAGGTGTGAAAGCCGTAAAGGTCCCATCCAAGCCCTTTGGGGCTTCAGACTCACCAGGTTAACTTGCCCAGGACTGCACCATTTGCCGTCATTCCTCCGAGGGTCTCCCTTGTTACAGGATCCAGGACACCCACGCCGCAAGGGACTTTTCCCCAGTGCTTAGGACCACGCACCTGGCTGCCTACTGCAGCAGTGGGTCGGGAAAGGCGTGAAAGCCATATCGGTCCCATCCAAGCCCTCTGCAGCTTTGGATCCACCAGGTTAACTTGCCAAGGACTACACTGTCTGCTGCTGCTCCTCCGAGGGTCTCCCTTGTTGCAGGAGCCAGGACACGCACACCGCAAGGGACTTCTCCTCAGTGCTTAGGACCACACACCTGGCTGCCTACTGCAGCAGCGGATTGGGAAAGGCATGAAAGCCATAAAGGTCACATCCAAGCTGTCTGGGGCTTCGGACCCACCGGGTTAACTTGCCCAGGACTGCACTGTCTGCTGCTGCTCCTCTGAGGGTCTCCCTTATTGTAGGAGCAAGGACACTCATGCTGCAAGGGACTTCCCACAGTGCTTAGGACCATGCGCCCAGCTGCCTACTGCAGCAGCATGTCAGGAAAGGAGTGAAAGCCATAAAGATCCCATCCAAACCCTCTGGGGCTTCGGATCTGCCGGGTTAACTTGCCTAGGACTGCACCATCTGTCACTGCTCCTTCGTGGGTCTTCCTTGTTGCAGGAGCCAGGACACCTATGCTGCTAGGGACTTCTCACCAGCATTTAGGACCACGCGCCCAGCTGCCTACTGCAGCAGCAGGTCGGGAAAGGTGTGAAAGCTGTAAAGGTCCCATCCAAGCCCTCTGGAGCTTTGGTACCACCAGGTTAACTTGCCCAGGACTGCACCATCTGCCGCGGCTCCTCCGAGGGTCTCCCTTGTTGCAGGAGCCAGGACACCCATGCTGCAAGGGACTTTCCCCAGTGCTTAGGCACATGTGCACGGCTGCCTACTGCAGCAGTGGGTTGAGAAAGGCATGAAAGCCATAATGGTCCCATCCAAGCCCTCTGGGGCTTCAGACCCGCTGGGTTAACTTGCCCAGGACTGCACCGCCTGCTGTGGCTCTTCCAAGGGTTTCTCGTTGCAGGAGCCAGGGCGCCCACACTGCAAGGGACTTCTCCCCAGCATTTAGGACCATGCACCCAGCTGCCTACAGCAGCAGCAGATTGGGAAAGGGGTGAATGCCATAAAGGTCCCATCCAAGCCCTCTGGGGCTTCGGACCCACCAGGTTAACTTGTCCAGGACTGCACTATCTGCCACTGCTCCTTTGAGGGTCTTCCTTGTTGCAGGAGTCAGGACACCCATGCCCGCAAAGAACTTCTCCCACAGTGCTTAGGACCACGCCGCCAGCTGCCTACTGCAGCAGCAGGTCGGGAAAGGTGTGAAAGCCATAAAAGTCCCATCCAAGCCCTCTGGGGCTTTGGACTCACTGGGTTAACTTGTCCAGGACTGCACTATCTGCCACTGCTCCTCTGAGGGTCTTCCTTGTTGCAGGAGTCAGGACACCCATGCCCGCAAAGAACTTCTCCCCAGTGCTTAGGACCACGCACCCAGCTGTCTACTGCAGCAGTGGATCAGGAAAGGCATGAAAGCGGCAAAGGTCCCATCCAAGCCCTCTGGGGCTTTGAACCCGCTGGGTTAACTTGTTCAGGACTGCATCATCTGCCGCCGCTCCTCCGAGGGTTTCCCTTGTTGCAGGAGCCAGGACACCCATGCCGCAAGGGACTTCTGCCCAGCACTTAGGACCACGCGCCCGGCTGCCTACTGCAGCTGTGGGTCGGGAAAGGTGTGAAAGCTGTAAAGGTCCCATCCAAACCCTCTGGGGCTTCGGACCCACTGGGTTAACTTGCCCAGTACTGCACCATCTGCCGCCACTCCTCCGAGGGTCTCCCTTGTTGCAGGAGCCAGGACACCCGCGACGCAAGGGACTTCTCCCATTGCTTAGGACCATGCGCCTGGCTGCCTACTGCAGCAGCAGGTCACGAATGGCGTGAAAGCCATAAAGGTACATTTTGAGCACCTTAGCGCTCCCCTGAACTCCTTGGGAGGGGGTGCTCAGCTTTCCAGTTGCTGCAAAGTGATTTGGACTTTTCTCTGGACTATTTCCAAATGATTTTGCACCATCTTGGCACCCGCCCAACCTCTGGAGCATGGTTGCTAACTGAAAGCATGCCTTTTTAGTTTGAAATCCACTTTGTTTCTGCATTGCCCTGCAAAGTTGAATTAATTAAAAGTTCTGTTTTCACTTATTTCTTGAGTGTGCTCCACCTTGAGCAGAGTATTTTCTTAACTTTGCTCCTCTGTTTTAAAGTGATTACAGGCCTTTTTTAAGCAATTACACCGTGGACATTTTTTTCTGTGAAATGCTTACAGTTTAAGTCTGGTTAAATTACAGTACCAAATCCTTTTCCTCTACTGCCTATATTTCTGTCTCTCTCTCCTGCCGTACCTCTTTTGCCCTCCCTAAAACTCACCAAACTACTCCCAGTCTGTCACACTAGATGCCCAATTCTTTTGTTCTCTTATGTTCCCTCCCACTGCCTGCTGCTACTTAAATCCTCTCCCTTACTTTGCCCTCCAGGTCACATCCAAGCCCTGTGTGGCTTCAGACCCACTGGTTAACTTGGCCTGGACTGCACTGTCTGCTGCCACTCCTCAAGTGGTCTCCCTTGTTGCAGGAGCCAGGACACCCATGCCACAAGGGACTTCTCCCCAGCACTTAGGACCATGTGCCTGGCTGCCTACTGCAGCAGCAGGTCGGGAAAGGTGCAAAAGCCATTTCTTCCCACCAGTGCTTGGCGCCGGCTCCCCGTACGCCCTCCATGTCACCCACCCTGGGTGGGCCTTTACTTATATAGTGTTTCTCTTTGTTATATGACTAACAGCCCAAATCTCCATTGGCTCCTTATCATGCGATGCCACTAGGGGGCTGACAAATAAACTTCCCCTATTTAGACTATCCTACTCAACTTAGTACAGTGCATTTGTATTTTGTCCTGCATATTGTCTCCGGGTGTTGCTCTTGTCTCTCCCCTACTTGAACCTTACTATCATACGATCCTGTACTTTCTCAGTTTCTCTACTACTGTATAAACTGACTTAACCTGCTGCACAGTGGAACTTAAAAATTAAAATAAAAACTGAAACTAAACTATAAATATTGTTTTGCACTGAAACCTTGGATGTTTCCTGTTCAAGATCTACTTCATCATACGTAAACCTGTACTCTACACAATACTTTTGCTTCACACCTGTCTTGTGTTGGGCTGAGTTCTCAAATTCCCGAGTTCTCCACTCTTTTATTCCCTGAATCAGGCGCTATGACTTGTTACCAACTGGGTGGAGGAGCCATTGGCCTTCTCATTTTACACTGCTTGAATGTCTACTCTCTTTCCTTCCCCTGTGACTACCAAGGAAGGGTGGGTGACCAAATGAATTTTTGCTTCTCAAACCTACTTATTGCCAAGCCATGGCCAATGCCCTATTGGCATTTTATCCTGTACTCCAAAGGTCTTTCATACAAAGTACTTACTGCTTTTTCAAAATTGAAGCATACGGCCATTTATATTTCAGTTTTCCACCCGGTTAGGCTCTGCTTCCTCACCTTTCTACTACTCCTTCTATCTGGTGATATTGAATCTAATCCTGGTCTCCCTGCTCACTTCACGGCAGTCGACGTATCGGGACTGTCTAGTAAACGTATTCTTATTGCGCACATGAATATCAAAAGCCTAATGTGTCACAAGGATGAGCTAGAGGATTGGATGAAGGACTATAATCCAGACATTCTCTGTCTTTCAGAAACGTGGCTGAAACCTAAAGTACCAGACTCTCTCTGTGCTATAGCTAACTACTCCCTGGTCCAAAAACTCCACATCGTCTGTGTCTACAATCCCCCCTCTGGGGGTGTTGCTGGGCTTCAGGACCTACTTGACAGGACCCTAGCAAATATAAGCAATAACGAGATTATAATCTTAGGTGATTTTAACCTTAATTGGCTGGGATTTAATCATAGTTCCCTAACATCAATGGCAAGTAACCATAACCTACATCCGTTAATAACTGAGCTGACCAGGACAACTAATCCGCTGGTTACAGGTATCCTGTTAGACTGGATACTCACAAACCGCGTAGAGCATGTGCCTTCATCTGGGATCCTAACTGATGCAATAACTAACCATGCCCCTATTTTCTGTGTATGGGCCTCAAGTGCCCCTCCATCTCCCCCTTCTCACTATGTGATGTTCATAAACTTTGCTAACCTGGATGCAAATGCTTTTCTTCAGGCTATGCAGTATCCCTTGTTGACTGGTCTGAGATCTACCACACAAACTGTGTTGGGGAGGTATTGCAAATCTTCCTCAACAAATTCTTGTTTGTTCAAAATTAACATGCTCCCAAGGTCACCAGGAGAGTCAGAGGTAAACAAACCAGGTGACTACATAAGGACCTACTAGGTGATCTACGTAAAAGGTACAACTACTGGAGGTGCTTCAAACAGGCTGGGTCAAGGTCTGATTTCATCACCTATAGGGCCCACAGAAACTTCTGCAAGAAGAAAATCAGAATTGCGAAAAGTAAATACTGCAAGGATCTGCTTGCCAGCTCCTCATGTGACTCTAGGAAATTCTGGGCCCATATCAAATCTTTTCTTGGGGCATCCCAACCCAGCACGCCACCAGATATGGTACTAAATAGGGCTCATTGTAATGACCCTGTCATGATAGCGAATGCTTTTAATGTGATGTTCTCTGATCTGACCATGTATACCTCTTCCTTCAAACCTCTGGAAAGTCACACTCAGCCCTGGGCCCCAGGCAAGACACTTTACCCCACTACACCTCCCCCTATATCTCCACATACCCTGCCTTTCTATTTTAAGGCTATAACATCACAGGAGGTCCTCAAACTTCTTTTTTAATCCATATCTGACAATACCAGTGTAGGGTTGGACCTCCTTGAGCCGCGCCTTCTTAAGCTTGCTGCTCCATATATTGCCGCTCCTCTAGCAAAAATCTGCACATTATCCCTGTCCTGCCGCACAGTACCTGACATCTGGAAAATAGCTTGCAGAACCCCAGTCTATAAGAAAGGGGACAAGAAGAATATAAACAATTACCGTCCAATTGCTACGCTATTGGTCCTGTCCAAGTTGCTTGAAAAAGCTGTGGCCAGTCAAACAATCGAATTCCTCACAAAATTTAAGGTGCTTTCTGATGCCCAACATGGTTTCAGAAAGAACCATAGCACCTCTACAGCCTTGCTAAAACTCTCCTCTGATGTACTCGCAAATATGGATGAGGGGTACCTTACCAGTGCCGTCTTTATCAACCTAATCAAGGCTTTTGACCTTGTTGACTACCCCTTGCTCCTGGCTGGGCTGCTTAGTATGGGTTTCTCCTCTCCAGCTGTAGACTAGTTTAACAGCTACCTGTCTGGTAGGTCTCAGATGGTGAAATTTCACTCTTCTATATCTGACTATGCGTCAATAAATGTTGGGGTACCCCAGGGCTCTATCCTGGGGCAGCTTCTCTTTTCATTATTTATTAATAATCTTCCTGATGCTCTGGTAAACTGCTCATCTCTCTTATATGCTGATGATCTTGTAATCTATACCAGGGATACCAAAATTGATAACCTAAATTCTGCCCTCTCCTCTGACTTTAAAAACATTCTAAGTTGGCTCCACAACCATAAATTGGTTCTAAATGCTAAGAAAACAAAGGCCATGCTTCTAGGCTCAGCTACTAAGCTCAGAACTGGTCCTTCATCCTTACTGTACATGACTTAGAAGGAACCATACTTGAATCCATGTCATCTTTCAATTATCTTGGGAGTTATGCTGGACCAAGCCCTGGATTTTAACCTACATGTCTAATCCACCTGCAAAGCAGTAAATAATAAACTGGGGGCTGCTTACAAGACAAGCTACATGCTAACCCCATATGCTAAACTTGCCATTACCAAGAGAATCCTACTTTCTACCCTCACTTACTGTACTCCTGTCCTTGTGGCTGTTCAGAAAATGTCCCTCCTAAAGTGAGATGTTGCTTACAATAACATATGCCGCTATGCATCCTCGGCCAAGCAATTAAAACACCGTTGTCAGCTATATGCCGACCTTGGGTGGCTGTTCCCCTCTGCATCTAAGCATTACTACTTGGGCTCCCACATTGATTCTATCCTCTAGGGTTAAATCACTGAAATCTCTGGATGAGCTACTCATTCCTCTAACCTCCTCTCATGGACTTCAGTCAGTTGACAAGTCACTCCCAAAGGTCCCTAGATGTCATACCTCTAAAGGCACTAGTGCTTTCAGGCATATGGCACCTAATTTCTGGAATACTCTTCCCCTGGCGCTCAGGCAGACGGAGTCCCATAAACAGTTCAAGAGTGAACTTAAGGGTAATCTATTGAGTACTGACCCTTGTACTTGTTTTGACCCCACCTGATTTAACATGTATTTTTGCCTATACCTTAGTAACGACACCTGCACTTGCCGTCCTAACTAATTTTTGATATGTACTTATCTGTTCCTTAGGACCTCTACTTCTCCCTCTACTGCTCCCCTTTTTCTCTTCTTGCAACACTTATGCTCTCTTGTGTTTTTCTCTTACCCACTCTGTACCTCTTTCTTGTTTTCTGCCCTTGCTGCCTCTACTCTTACCTTCCTCCTGTTCTTTATCCTCCTCCTACTCTAGCTTAAATATCTCTTCCTGATATTCTTCCTACCTACCTACTCTCAATATTCCTATCTTTAATTCTACAGTGTTCAATTGTTTGTAAACTATCTTGCTTTCTGTAATGTTTAGTTAATTGTACTCTTCTTCTTGCTGTTATTCTCTGTACGTCACAAGCTTTATCAGGCATTACATGTAGAGCAAATTGCATTCGTATCACTGACTGCTTCTATTACTGCACCTTTGTTAGTACTAATGTTCTACACTTTCTGTACAATGACTGCTACCCTGGAAATGTATCTGCTTGGTATTGTTTCTAAATTTTTTTACTATGTCTGTACTCTCCCTGGTCGTGCCTGAAAATAGTCATTTTTGGCTAGTGCACCTACCCAGTAAACAAAAACTAAATAAATAAGTGTATCATCCATGTAAGTCTCTACACCATCTAAACCTTCAAAAATTTGTGATATCATTCTGTGAAAAACTTCTGGAGTCGAACAGATCCCAAATGGCACTCGCTTAAATTTGTAGCATCCAAACGGCGTATTAAACATCACTAATTATGAGCTGGGCTCAGCAAGCTTTACTTGCCAAAAGGCATGACCAGCATCTAGCACAGAGAAGATTTTGGTGCCAGCCAGCCTACAGGCTACTTCTTCTACTGTTTTCATAGGGTAGTGCTCCCTCTTAATTGCTTTGTTTAGATCTCTGGTGTTAATACAAATTCTCCCCTTGTTAGACTTCTCTATTACCACCACCACTGAATTAACCAAACTAGTGGGTCTCTCTACCTTTACAATAATGCCCAACTTCTCCATGTTATCAAGTTCAGATTTTACTTTATCTTTTAAGGCAAATGGAATTTTCCTGGGCGGGTGAATTACAAGATTCACAGGCGTATCTATTTTAATATGGTGTTCTCCTTCTAAACACCCCAGTTCTTGAAATACATCAGTAAAACTGGACATGATGTCTTCCATTGTGTCCCTTTCAGCATTTATTGAGAACATTTTCTGGACAAGTTTCATCTTAAAACAAGCAGACAATCCTAATACTAGAGTTACATTGGCCTCCACCACTTGAAACATCACTACGTGGTACTGATTTTTGAATCCCACTGCCAGTGTAAATTTCCCATGTGCATTCAGCTGATGACCTGAACAGGAAATCAATCTTGCTTTCAATTTTTGAATAATCTCTCTAGACACAGTTTGATGCATGTTCATGGGCATGACATTATACTGAGCTCCAGTGTCCAGCTTAAAAGTCAAAATTTTCCCAATTAAGCGTCAAATTCACTTTCCAGTCAGTGTCCACGGCCTTGTTAGTTAGTGTCTCAACAGTAAAGATATTCTCACTTTCACTACTAAGCTCTCCACTAACATCATGAACTTTTGTGTCTTGTTCAGTGATGCACATTCTGGCAAAATGATTTGGTCTATTGCATAGTCGACACCTTTGTCCATATGAATGGCACCTATTTAGCCCATACTCTTGACCACATTTCCCACATCTGCACATTCTTGACTCTCTTGCTGGCAGACTCCCTCTCACTTTGTACACACTCAATCTCTTGTTCTCCCCCTTTCTTGAGAACTGTCATATTCACTGCATTTTCCTCCCTGGGGGCTCACTCATACTTTTAAATTGCCTGTCATGTAAGTCAGCCACTCTACAAATATGAATAGTTTTAACAAGGGACAAATCTACTTCTCAGAGCAGGTGGCATCGCACATGATTATTCAGAATGCCACATATAATTCTGTCCCTAATCAGCGAATCACTCAGGCTGCCAAATTCACAAGACTTAGCTCTCATGCACAGCTCTGCAACATAGGCATCAATAGTTTCACCTGGGTTTTGGTTCCAAATGTTGAACAAGTGCCTCTCATATGTTAGGTTCTTGCATGGGTTGCAGTGCCTCTCAAATTGCTCCATGGCTTTATACAAGTTTTCCTTGTCTTCCTCCCTCACCCAGTCGAAAGTGTTATACACCTCCAGGGCAACTGGACCAGCAACATGCAAGAATGTCATAGCCTGTGTCTTCTGGGACTTCTCAGCAACACCTGTGGCCACAAAGAACATTTTGACTTGCTGCCTGCTTGAAGCAATGCCAGTTGTCAGCCAGTTTGCTAGTGAGCTCAAATGTGTGTGGTGGTGATGACAGCTGCTCCATCTTCTAACAACATGTCATAATACATGGAGGCAAGTAATCTTGGTTTGCAACACTTTGCTAACAATTGCCAGCTTGGTACAATGCAGGTGCATCTATTGTCAGGTATAGTGTTAATCTGGAGGGGTTTTAGCCTGCCAAGCCTTATTTATACACTGATTCAAAAGTTGTGATGTCATGCCGAGCGTGCATCATTCATTTTTATATATCTCATTAATATACATATCCTCACATCATGATCCTCTGCTGTGACTCCCAGAATTCATGAACAATAAACAGGATATGCAGTGGAGTAGAGCAGATCTGTTCATTTTCAATTGGGGTGGGGGCGCTGTGTGTTTTACCTCAGTGCCAGCTGCATTGTTCTTATTCTATTGGTCTTCTTCAGTAGCAGCCCAAGCGTGGCCAACAGTACGCCAATTGCCAGCACTTATTGTGTTGAAGAAAAGCATGGGAACAGAAGCAAGTGTCACCAGCAGTCCATGTATCATCTGACGCTTTATTACTTACATCACCAAGCAGCTACCTGCACCCAAATTGTGGCCACTCTCCAGCGCTGATTGCATTGGTGCTGAGAAGGTTATATAAACGTGATCAAAGGATCACTTCTGGAGGTCAGGGCAGCACTGGAGTGGATCACAACTTCAGCAGAGCAGCTGTGAAAATCGGTGTTAGAATTAAACTTTGTGAGCTTTGGGAGCTAGGGAGGCCCATAAGGGTCATGTCTTTAAACTAAGCCCCTCTTCTCATTATAAATCAATGGCAGTGATTCATGAGCTACCAGGGCTCTCCACAGAGCTAGGGGGGCCGAGCCTGATTAAGCTCCTAAGTAATTCCAACAGTGGTCACTGTAAATGCACCAAAAATAACTGAAAGAAATGCATTCACTGGGTTGTGGTTCAAAAAGGAGAGTAGATACCGCATAGTAAGGGAACCTGTACATGGGGATTTGGTGGGAGGAAGAGGAGGAGAAACTGTCAGAGGGAGTTGTGGGTGAAAAAATAAAAAAGTTAAATCTGTCAATACAGAGATCTGATGGGATGAGGTGGGATGGGGATAATACAGTAGCAGTGGGAGGAGTGGTGGAGTTGTTATAAAAGATGTATCTGGAAAGATGTGCTCCTGTATACTCAGTATCTGTAATGCTGCCACATTCCATGGTATGTACAGCACAGCAAAGACATGGAAAATGTGTACGATGCTCCAAAACAAGCCTTGCTGACCAATTTCCTGGGGCAATTCCCCAATGGGAAAAGTATGCCAAAAAATTACAAAAAAAGTGAGCACACCTAGTGAGTCAAAAAATAAGAACATTTGTAATTGTCTAATGCAGACACTCCCTATATTTCACCAACATGGCTTTTGGGGTTGGGGAACTATAACAACACCTTTAATTAGTTGCTTTTCCTGCTACTCCCAAAAAGGACAGTTGCAGGCTTATATTGCTTTATTACTTTACAAGCTGGCCCAATAAACCAATCTTTCCCTTAGTTAATCTATGTCTTACTGTTCATTCATTGCCATTTCCCATCACACAAGCCTAAGGCAAGAAGTAGAAACGATGCTAAGTTTTGTATACATTGCATTAGATCCCTGGCAGCTGCACTGTTTTTTGAGACTCGAAGCAGATTTCTACACTACTTACATTGAAGAAGTTAACCAGCCATGCAGGAAGTTCCTCAGTAGAGTTTGGCAATTTGCAAAAGGCCTTTGTTTTTCAGGGAAACCCACAACATTGGACCATTGTACAAAGAATCTCAAGAACACTGGGTTCAGTGACCAGCAGATCAGTAAACTCACCAGCCCCTCCCCCCTCTCCACTGGAGTCAAGTCATGAAGACATTCAAAGGTTCATTGGCCTTGTAGATTATACTTCTCTTTTACATTTATAGCCCTGACTGCTGTTTTAGTCACCATGCTATCATTTTTCTTCAGAAAGATAAACCATTTATGAAGATGGGAGTCCCTCTAGAGAACAATATTAAAGTGTTACATTTAATAAAAAAAGAGCTTGAAGGTGACGGGTAATAATGTTCTACTTTCTTAAGCTACTCTCTTCTTCCATTTACTCCTTATTGTTATATTATGCTTTTCATTCACTGTTGTGTGCTCGTGTTTTGGTGACATGACCAAAGGATATTTGAAACAAAGATGAACTTCCTCCGGTCACGAAAATAAGTTTTGCTTGATTGTTCTGCACAAATCAAGGCACAGTCTGTTGCTCTTTGAAAGTCTTTGCCACCTAATCACAATTCAGCACCCTTTTAAACATGACTGTGTGTGTGTGCTTCATGCTGCTAGACAAATATTTCTTTGGAAAAAATGCACACTTCTACTTGGAAATAATACCAGCTCTTTGTTGGATTTACTGCAATCCTATTTTGCCTCCACTGTTTTTTTTTAAGTCAAAAATGAAAAATCGTATAGAACGTGTTTGTGCATCATATTGTGTTCAATGGTATGTAGGTCAGCATGCTGCACCGTAGCAGATAAGACACAGTGAACAAGTGTTGTATGTACTTACAAGCAAATATCAGTCATAATAGAAGTAGACAGATCTACAAGAGCATTTTGGCTTAGGAAATGTTTCTTGTCATTAGCATTTTAAAAAAAAAAGCTCTGAGATTCAGGCCTATCTGTGCCGATTCACAGCGAAGCCTGGCTTGTACAGGTTGTTATCTGTTCAGTACAGAGGTGCAGCTGGTTAGCACATGGATTTGCAGATTTTTTTTGTAAGCAGGGATGAGTAAAAAGGCAAAGAATCAGGTACTTACAACCCCATTCAGAATGTAACAATTTTGTCTGCGTTATAAAGCAAACCTTCTGGTTTGCAAATGGTATTATTTTTAGAAAAAAAGAAGGAGGCAAAAATGGATTGGTTTAAAAGAAATCTTTATTCATATTCCAGTATCCCCAAGGCTCCCCTCACATACATGAAGTAACACCAGCAAAATGGGCAATCAGAGCTGTAAACTTCCACATGATTCAATGGGTTGTGCTGCTGCTTGCTCTTAGGGATCAAGGGAAAACTGCCATGCTTGCTAGAAAATGTAGGTCCTGGAGTCTCACTTTCCTCATCATGGTTGATACATGGAAATGTTCAGAAATAAAAAAAGGTACTGACAGCACATTAATACTGAGTACAGAAGTGCTATAAAAGTCACTAGAATGTATTTCTTATCCTTGATATCACTGCAGCACTCAGTGTGTTAGCAATGGAAAGCAGGGTAAAGCTATAGTAAGTTAGCAAAGAGGTGACTTTTAGACGGACTTTGGATATTTACTATCTTACAGAAATTTGCATTGATACAGATGTATATAGGTATACTGTATACTATATATATTTATGCAATGCTTGTGAGGATAAAATGTCGGCAAATAAATGTGATTTTTTGTTTTGTTTACTAAGGACCTAGGGTGAGAATATGGCATTTATCCTCACTCTAGGTTCCCATGGCCAAATGTATCCATACTGTAGGTCATGACTGACTGGAGCCGGCAGCGTGACTGCCGACTCCAGCCAATCATTTTCATAGTGTCTCAACTTTCACTTTCCCATCACATGACCCAGCGAAGAACAAAAACACTGTCTCTTTCATTTTGAAGCTCTTGCCTCCAGGCATAAATGTAACAGCAGCTTGAAATCCAGTTCACCACAAAAACCCTCCTTAACTGTACCTTTTTTTTCTTTCATCACTCAAATCCCCATCAGGTTGCTAGCACTTCTGATTGCTTACTGGTTATTGCCATCATCTTCACTCAGTATTCCTGCGCCACTGTGCCTGACCGCATACTCCCCACTATCACCAAAAGCCACGCTGCTTGTTACAGGCTGCAAACTCCCATTGGCCATCCTGCTGACTCCCCCTTGCTCACTGCTTATGACCACCATCTTCACCCAGAACTCCTACTCAACTGTGCTCAACACTATACCTCCATACTCCCTGCTATCACTGAATGCCTCACTGCTAGTTACTGGCCACAGACTCCCACTGGCCATTGTACTGATATATTAATGCCCCACTGCTAGTTACTGGCCGCAGACTCCCACTGGCCATTGTACTGATATATTAATGCCTCACTGCCAGTTACTGGCCGCTGACTCCCACTGGCCATCGTACTGATATATTAATGCCTCACTGCTAGTCACTGGCCGCAGACTCCCACTGGCCATTGTAGTGATATATTAATGCCTCACTGCCAGTTACTGGCCGCAGACTCCCACTGGCCATCGTACTGATATATTAATGCCTCACTGCTAGTTACTAGCCGCAGATTCCCACTGGCCATCGTACTGCTATATTAATGCCTCACTGCTAGTTACTGGCCGCAGACTCCCACTGGCCATCGTACTGATATATTAATGCCTCACTGCTAGTAACTGGCTGCAGACTCCCACTGGCCATCGTACTGATATATTAATGCCTCACTGCTAGTTACTAGCCACAGACTCCCACTAACCATCGTACTGATATATTAATGCCTCACTGCCAGTTACTGGCTGCAGGCTCCCACTGGCCATCGTACTGATATATTAATGCCTCACTGCCAATTACTGGCTGCAGACTCCCACTGGCCTTTGTACTGATATATTAATGCCTCACTGCCAGTTACTGACCGCTGACTCCCACTGGCCATTGTACTGATATAGTAATGCCTCACTGCTAGTTACTGGCTGCAGGCTCCCACTGACCATCGTACTGATATATTAATGCCTCACTGCTAGTTACTAGCCACAGACTCCCACTAACCATCGTACTGATATATTAATGCCTCACTGCTAGTTACTAGCTGCAGACTCCCACTGGCCATTGTACTGATATATTAATGCCTCACTGCTAGTTACTAGCTGCAGACTCCCACTGGCCTTTGTACTGATATATTAATGCCTCACTGCTAGTTACTGGCTGCAGACTCCCACTGGCCATCGTAGACTGCTATATTAATGCCTCACTGCTAGTTACCGCCTAGACTCCCACTGGCCATCGTATGATATATTAATGCCTCACTGCTAGTTACTGGCCGCAGACTCCCACTGGCCATCGTACTGATATATTAATGCCTCACTGCTAGTTACTGGCCGCAGACTCCCACTGGCCATCGTACTGATATATTAATGCCTCACTGCCAGTTACTGGCCGCAGACTCCCACTGGCCATCGTACTGATATTTTAATGCCTCACTGCCAGTTACTGGCCACAGACTCCCACTGGCCATCGTACTGATATATTAATGCCTCACTGCTAGTTACTGGCCGCAGACTCCCACTGGCCATCGTACTGATATATTAATGCCTCACTGCCAGTTACTGGCCGCAGACTCCCACTGGCCATCGTACTGATATATTAATGCCTCACTGCCAGTTACTGGCCGCAGACTCCCACTGGCCATCGTACTGATATATTAATGCCTCACTGCCAGTTACTGGCCGCAGACTCCCACTGGCCATCGTACTGATATATTAATGCCTCACTGCCAGTTACTGGCCGCAGACTCCCACTGGCCATCGTACTGATATATTAATGCCTCACTGCCAGTTACTGGCGCAGACTCTACTGGCCATCGTACTGATATATTAATGCCTCACTGCCAGTTACTGGCCGCAGACTCCCACTGGCCATCGTACTGATATATTAATGCCTCACTGCTAGTTACTAGCCGCAGACTCCCACTGGCCATTGTACTGATATATTAATGCCTCACTGCTAGTCATTGGCCACAGACTCCCACTGTCCATCGTACTGATATATTAATGCCTCACTGCTAGTTACTGGCCGCAGACTCCCACTGGCCATCGTACTGATATATTAATGCCTCACTGCTAGTTACTGGCCACAGACTCCCAATGTCCATCGTACTGATATATTAATGCCTCACTACTAGTTACTGGCCGTAGACTCCCACTGGCCATTATACTGATTTATTAATGCTGAGCATCAGCATGCACAGATGCTTGGTTTCAAACCCCTTTGCCAAAAAGCAAAAACATAAAAATGAGCATTAAAACAACAACAAAACAAAACACTAATGAAAAACAGGCACATGGCATAAATGGAATACACCATGGCCCCGTACTGAAAATATCAGTGTTGTTTTCCTCTCAAGAAGTTTGACCTTTGACATCACTCATGGCTCCTCCACTCATGATGTCATAAGACCAAACTGCACTTGGGGAAGAACACTGGTATTTTCAGTAGAGCCATGGCATATCTCTTATACAAAAGAGAGGGGAGAGAGAGTAAGACTTTGCAAGGACACCATCAGACCCCTGGGGTGAATGCATTTATAACACAATTTCCACAGGAAGCTTCACCCCAGGCTTAGGGCACTATGCAGAAATAAGAGAAGCATTCCGCTTCCTGCATGCAGAGAAATCCTCAGTAAGATGATTCTCTCCATTTTCCACTGTAGATACATTGTTTATAAATGTGTGCCATGGTCCACTTTTGCTAGACTGGACCCTCTCTTTCACTCCTTCTGTGATTTTGACCTTGACAAATCCCTACGTACACACCATTGTTCTGGGTCCTCCTCCCTCTCCGTCCCCTCTCTTGGTGACAGGCACTTTGCTCATTGTGCTTCCTTTCTCCCCAAATATTGGTTTGGTTCTCTCTCCTCATATCTTGCTTCTCCCTTCTCTTTCCCTCTTCTTCCTCATACTCCATTCACAATGCTTGCTCTCACTCGCTTGCTCTCCCTCAAATGAAATCTACTACTGGTCAAGCTGCCTTCTCGTTCCACTTCCCTAATCTATAGGTCTCCCTTCCCCCCTCCATTCACTCTGCTCCTTCCTTTCCTGCTCTGAAATCTCTCCTGTTTGAGTTCTCTGTTCACTGCTGTGATTGCTTCTTATATTGGGGTAGACTCCTATTTACCTGAAACACACACCAACATAGACACCAGCACTGCCTGCTCCCCTCGTATTACTCATTTCTCCCAGTTCCTTATTGTGTTGCGTTACTTACTAACCAAGTCTTCAGCAAGTGGCAACAGATGACCCATTGTCTGGGGCCCTGCCTCAGACCCTGATGGACAGCTAGGAGAGGGTCACTCCAACCTTGAGGTGGGGGCTGGCTGGGGCAGCTACATCTCTAGTGGAGGGACCATTAAGACCACTCACAAGGTGGGAGCTTCTGGCAGAGGGGGAGGAGAGTGAGGGGTTAAAAAGAGCCAGGTCTGGGGTTCCCCCTCGCTCTCCTCACACCGATGAGAAGATTACTCCCCCACCCACCCTTGTAAAAGCAGGATTCCGGGGGCCAGGCTAGTCAGAAAACCCATTTTCTCTACTGGGAGATTACATTAGGGGTCAGGGAGGAATTTTCCTGGTTTTCCCAAATATTTTTTATGGGTTTTTCACCTCCTCCAAGGGGATATAAAACTTAGCAATTTCTTAGGTTAGCACTGTCGCAGTCATTGTGGCAGCTTGGGACTCTCACAAGATGATGGTACAAGAGGAAGAGGGACTGGAGTCACATTCTTCTGAAAAACTCTATTCCCCGGTTGGCATGAGGTGGGGGCCATCTGACCCAGTCCACGGTTTGTGGGGCCTATGATCAACCTTCTCAGGCTTGCCTTCAGGTGCTGCACCACCAGATGTGGGTGTGGATGCTCAACACCTGGAGAGATGACCACCCTACTCGCTGGGGCTTGAGGTTCAGACCCAGTGAGGTACATCCTTCATTCAGTCTGCTTGGCCTCCACTTGGTCCTTCAGTGGTCTTGAGGTACACTTGTTGAGACTCCTGAGCTGTGTACGCCATTCCAAGTTTTGTAATATTGCTCAACTACATGTATGGCTGCAGTCATTTCTTCCACAAGATCGTTGTAATGTGTGTTTGTTCAGGGGTTGGGAAGTAGGTGCTTATCAGACAATGTTTAATATTCTTTTCCCCAGTCTATAGTTTACTGTATGTTAATTTACTGTTTGGCAATTCCTTGAGTTCCCTTTGCTCTGCACTACTTTTAAGCTCATCCACCTGCCTTTCCCACCCAGTCTCTCCAGCCTACTCACGCTGAAATCCTTTACCAGATCCCTACGATCCTCTCAATATCCAGTCCTAAAACTACCGAAGACCTGACCAGCTATTTGCGAAAGATCCTTCTCTGTTGCTGTACCACAAAAATGGAACAATCTCTCACAGGACCAACTCACATGTACGTCTCTCATGCAATTTAAAAGATTATACAAAGCAATATTCCTTCAGCCTCCATTCTGTGAGTGTAAATAATCTCTACTTTGTTCCATATGCCTTCCCTCCCACAGGTTTCCCCTCTCTTTCTATGCCTGCCCTCTCTCCTAACCACCCTCCCCCTTCCTCTATCCCATATGTCTTACTGAACATGGCAGGTTCAACTCCTCACCTATGGTTTTGTTTCTCTCTTTAATTCTCCTAGATACATGTATTGAATGCTCAATAGACAATATTTATGTGAATATACCACACTGCCTTTGCTAGACCTACCTAGTACTCTAATCCTGTGTAGTTATGTTAAGCTCATCTATTTTGGGATTACTTGTCCTGACTGTTTATTGTATGATATATTGAGTATAACCACAAATCACAATGTATCTCTGTACATTATATGTTTTAATTTCCTGTACTTCTAAATGTAATTTGTTTCCACTACTGGATAGCAATGTTTATCTTATGTAAGGAATGCTTATATTCTCTGAGTCGCCCCTGAAAAAGGGACAGCTTTGTCTCAGTGGGCCTACCCAGTTAACAAAATTCAAATAAATAAATAAAATTAATTTATTCTTCAAGCATTCTTGAAAATGAATATTTTGATATACTTAATTCCATATTATTGTATTCTTTGATACATTAGCCCAGATATTCAAACTGCGACAAGCTGTGGCGCAAGCTTGGGCGCAGCTCAACTTGGCTGCGCAGGGGGGTGGACTGGGCGATATTCAACGGAGCTGCACCATGGCTCAGCAGCATTGAATATCGCACCCTGGCCACCCCAGTGTGCATGGCGCAGTGGCACTGTGCCAGCGCAAGTGACCAGAGTGGAGCATGGGGATGTGCTAGTGCAAGTTCCATTGTGCCATGCACAGCAACTGCGATATTCAAAAGTTAACATGCAAATGGGTCCATATTGTATGCAAGGTGCACATGGGGCCATTTGCATGTCATTATGGCCCCATTTGCATGCAGGTGCGCTGATCCCCGATGACTTGCACCTGGCGCCCTGCCAGGCAGCAGCCATCGGGGACCGACGCCCCCTGCAGCCGGCAATGTGCTCCACAGCCCAATCGTGGGCATTTGTCAAAAAATAAATAAATATGTCCAATATCCCTGGTGGTCCACTGGACCGCTGTGTGCCCGATCGCGGGCATTTGTACGAAGATAAATAAATGGATAAATAAATCCCTGGAGGAGAGGAGGGAGAGAGGGGATATGATAGAGACATACAAGTATCTTACAGGGAGGAACAGGGTGCAGGAAAACACTATTTTTAAGCGAAAAAGATGTTCCAGGACTAGAGGGCATGGGATGAAGTTGGAGGGAGGACGATTCAGAGGAAACATGAGAAAGAATTTCTTCACAGAACGGGTGGTGGACAAGTGGAACACCCTGCCAGAGGAAGTGGTGGGGGCTGAAACAATCACGGGATTTAAGAATGCATGGGATAGACATAAAGGAATTCTGGAGGTCAGGGGTAAGGTGCAACAGACTTCTAGGAAAACAAACTGAACTTACAAGCTCAAATGGGCAGACTGGGTGGGCCATAGGCCCTTATCTGCTGACACTGTCTATGTATCTATGTATGTAAATATGTCCAATATCCTGGGTGATCCAGTGGACTGCTGTATGCCTGATCGCGGGCATTTGTATGAAAATAAATAAATAATTCCAATATCTCTGGTGTTCCAGTGGACTGCTGTGTGTCCGATCACGGGCATTTGTACGGAAATAAATAAATATTGCTAATATCCCTGGTAGTCCAGTGGACCTGCAAGACCTATCGTGGGCTAAGTACATAAAAAAACAGCAATATCCCTGGTGGTCCAGTGGACCTGCAAGCCCGATCGTGGGCTAAGTACATAAAAGCAATATCCTGGCGGCCATGGACCCCACCCCACCGCCCACTGAATCCCACCGCTCCATTCCCTCCAGTCAGCGGCAGGTGGCAGCACCCACCTGCCTACCGCCCGCTGACTGACACAGTCGGTAGGGCTGTCGTCCATTGGTCCCAGCGTGAGCCAATGGGAATGCAACCCATACCATACTACACATTCCAGATATGTGAATGGGATCCATTCTTCATATCTGGAATGTGTAGTATGGTATGAGCTGCATGCCCATTGGCTTACGCCTGGGACCAATGGAGTACAGCCCTACCAACTGTGTCAGTCGGGCAGGTGGTGGGGCGGCAGGCTTAGTGGTGCTGCCACCGCTGACCGGGTGGGGTGGGGTGTGGGATTCAGTGGTGGTGGGATGGGGGTCCACTGGACCATCAGGATATTGCTGTTTTTTTTTTATGTACTTAGCCCGCAATCGGGCTTGCAGGTCCACTGGACCACCTGGGATATTGCTGTTTTTTTTCTTATGTACTTAGCCCGCGATCGGGCTTGCAGGTCCACTGGACCACCAGGGATATTGGCAATATTTATTTCTTTTCGTACAAATGCCCACAATCAGGCACACAGCGGTCCACTGGACCACCAGGAATATTGGACGGAATTCTTCATTTTTTTAACAAATGCCCGCGATCGGGCATGGGGGGGCACCGCCAGGTGCAGCCGGAGCTCGGGTGGCCACCCACAGGTGGCAGCTGCCGTGTTGTGCCCTGCAATGTGGCCGCTCACCTGTGGGTGGCCATCCATTGTTCCTTTTTTTTTTGGATCAACTTTGTGCTGGCACAGGTAGGGGTTGAGCATGCATGGATCTGCACATCCCAGGCTGAATATCGGGCTGTGCAGGGTATGCATGGGCACATCCCCCCCACCTGCGCCTGCATACATTACTGATGCGCTCTGGCACATCGGGATTTGTGCCACGTACTTTTCCCTTTTGAATATCGCGCCGGGGTGCATCAGTGGGTTGCGCATGGCACAACACTGTTGCGCCATGTGCAACCATTTTGAATATCTGGGCCATTGTATTTTGTATCTATTCTCTTCTCCTCTCTCACCCTCCTCCCAGTATGCATCTGGAGATGAACAGATACCAGCTCAGTATGTCTTTCCTGGTAAAATGTTTGAAATAAATTAGTAAATCAATACACACATAAAAAACAAAAACATGCATTTGTATCCCCATTGACCTAAACCACTTCATCTCTTATTAAGATTATTTTTGTGCAAAGATTTATGGTGCCACCCCTCATAAATCCACCGTTTAAGGTGGTCACCCTAAAATTCAGTCCATGAGCTGCAGTACCTGATGATAGATCATTAGTCTTTTTAATACTTAAGCTATCTTTACTTTTCTGAGCATAATAGACATCAAAAT
Source organism: Neoceratodus forsteri (assembly GCA_016271365.2). NCBI lineage: Eukaryota > Metazoa > Chordata > Ceratodontiformes > Ceratodontidae > Neoceratodus > Neoceratodus forsteri. Next base: position 1,169,016,330 of record CM057456.1, on the reverse strand, counting down.
ATTGGATGTGTAATGGCTGTGTTGAGATAATTCAACTCACTGTAGGCTGTGCCTTCGAGACAGGGTAGAGCTATACTGGCAGGCAGTGTAGGGAAAACGTGTACCATTGGTGCTCAAACAGCTCATCCTGTATTTGACATGTGAATAAAGAGAACAGAGTAAACTCCAGAGTCATCAACAAACACAATATAATAAAATGAAAACATTTACTGCAAAGGTTATATATCTGTTTTGCTTTTGTTTACCAGGTAAGTGCACTAGGCAACGGAATTGCCCATTTTCAGCCAAATCCTGGGAAGTTTAATTAAAAAAAAAAAGATTTAAAAACGAAGTCACATGACAAGACAAGACAAGAACTAAATCTTAGCCATATTTTCTGGATTTATGTCACTTGGCAATTTTATCTCCAGAAGGATTTTAAGGAGGGCTCGCTCTCTATCATTAAGTATTAATGGTATGATCTTCTAAATGGGTCAGTAAAGGCACCATCTGCTCATGGTCATCCCACACCACTTTGCCTGTAATGCCACTCTGTGAGCCCTGGTCATGGGTAACATTCCCTTCCAATAGTCACTTATTTCTGTTATTGTGAAGCTCCTTACAGGAAAGAAGGCAGCCAAGGTGCCAAAGCAAAAACTAGGCAGGGCACCGGGCTTTCATTCAGGTCAGCTGTCTACTGGAGCCTCTGTTCCACATACCAGGCTAGGAATGCTGTATCCCCTTTTTAAGGCTGCAGTCAGGGCTGTTGTATAGAGTTGGGGACCACTGTGGGGCTAACAAAGTTCTGAATACTGAGTAGGCTGGTATCAGGAGCGGAGCAGATCCTTTATGTCAGGGACCCCGGTACATAATCTCCACATTCTTCACATGCCCAAAGTCAGGTATAACTGGCTCTGGCGATGCTCCGGAGCATGGCCACTCCTCTCTTTCCTCCTGACCTGATCGTATAGTGCTGGTGGTGGCCCAGGATTGGGTAAATGCCATAGCTGTCTGTTGGAGGGAGGGTTTGGGTATACCATGGATGCCTCTGCAAATGTGGGGAGGGACCTATGTCCTCCAGGTATTCTCTACTCCCCCATGCAGGTGTTCATGCAACATTGTGGATCAGGCCTTAAGCACTGCGAGTGCCCACAGGGAAAGGAAACGGCCCAAGGCACAAATGAGGGATTTTGACAAACCCTCAAGATAGTATCTCATGACAGAAAACTGACAGGTAAGGGCCTTATTGCAACTATCAACTGGGAAAACAAAATGAGTTAAAAATATGAAGATACTAAAAAAAATGACATCTGTATATGATGCTGTGCATATGTTATCTTTTATTCTACATGTTTTTTTTATAAAATTTGTAACTGAATTTATAATGGCTACAGCCGTCAGTAAAGAACTATTACTATGAAGAAGTATTCCGGACAAGGGAAAAAACATCACCATCTAAATATTTATTTAGTTTTATTTATTTATTTTGCATAAAACCCTTTAAGCAGAGCCTATTTATAAACCGTTTAGAGTCAGCAACAACAGCAAACAGGAAGTACAGGGGGATTTGCATGTATATAGTACATCTCAATACAATACAGAAACAATACAATACTTAAGCAATAATGCATGACAGGGTGTGTGTTGTGCTGGGATAACATCATACCTTGCGTGGTTGGGCATGAGGCTGAATTCCGAGTGCGTCCAACAGCAAGGCGTGATGTTATCACAGCACAATACACACTCTGGAGTGCCTTATTGCTATTGTACAATGGCTTGTTTGTAAAGGAAAAAAAATAAAAAAAAAAAGATTTAAAAATGCATGAAATAACCCATTTTAGTTATCTTTTTTACTGGAGTAGGTATACATAGTAATAAAAGAGTTCTTTTTCACTGTTTTGGCCAGTAGATTTAGCTGTTGAATCATGCTGTGTTGTGTGGCTCTGTCCCTCGCTGTGCTGGAGCAAGTGTCTGGTCCTTTCTCTCCACCCCACACAATCACACAGAATGACAGTGAGCAGTATCTGGAAGAATTTTAGTTGTCCCTTCAGATTTTCAGCCACTGTGATCGAGAGACAAGCGGAGCCATTAGGCTTTTGAACCATGTGTATGGTGGTTCTTTAGTGAGCTGTTGGGGGAACACTCAATTAGAGCGAGCTCGAGCTGGACAGCAGAGAGAGGGTGTTAGAAGATGGAAATGACGCCAATATGGCATCTCTGTACTTGCGAGACTGTTCTACAATGAAAAGAAACCACCATTTTGTTCTCTTCCTGCGAAACGTGCAGTGTCACTGAAGCACGTGACCACCAGTTATAGACTACACCATTCACTGATGCCGCTGGGTTAGAAGAAAATGGCCAAGCCATGAAATTTTAATTTCTTTTTTAAGCTTTGTGTGCTAGGAGAAGCACACTTTAATTTTGCGGGAGGGAGGTTTTTACCTTTATTTGTAGTCCAAGCCATGGAGACTGGAGGAAGCAGCTTACTAGAAGGAATCAGTGAAGTCGGCTGCTAGCAGGGATCAGTGAAGCTGGCTCCATGGACTGATTCCGTTAAAGAGGATGCAGTCATCTGTCTGCTGAAACTAGACCAGTGATGTTATACTGGGATAACATCACGGGTCCAGTCCCCGTCTTACCAATCAGAGGCCAGAATTCTTTCTTGCCATTGCATAATACACAATACAACATAGTAAGATTACAGTTTAGTAACAGTAAACACTTACTGTCATAGGCAAGAAAGAGTTATACAATATGCATCCAGGCATACTACCGTACATTCTGTAAACCGTGTTGTTTACATCCCACAAATGTGTTGTGCTGGATGGAGTGCTGCATGATGAAGTGTACAAGGCTGCCTTTCATGTGGGGCCATTACAGTACTCAGCTCTATAGTCATCTTTAATTGACTTGGTAAGGGTTCAAGGAGATGAATTGTGAGACTAGCTCTGGCTTTCAGCAACTGTAGTGAAAGCACTCACTAACCACAATACTGATGGCATGCTGTGTCAAAGGCATAGAATTTAGATATGTGCTGATGTACTCTAAACATAACCTGGGTAGTGGATGGAAACTGGATTGTCCACTGGTTTAGAAACAATGAGACAATTCTGGTGATTGTAAGGCATTCAACTTGCTTTGAAGATACTCTAAATAGTAAAAATTGTGGGGTGGGAGGTAATCCTTGGATGGTATACCAACCCTTTTGGTTACCTGCAACATAATATTACTTTTCATACTGCTGTTTTTCTGCGTGTAACCCCCCTGCAAATGGGGGTTCCCCAAAAGACTTCCAGGAGCTTGCTTGAATGCTCCAAGCCTGAATGGTGTTTGGCATTTAAGCCATTTATCAGTGAGTGTTTTTAGAGCCTCTGGTACTGTCTCTTTAAGAGCTGTCTGCTTGCAGACATAATTAGTTTGTATGGGGGGACTGTGTGCTTCTCTGAGTACCACTCGAGCTGCTGCCAATTCACTTCATTTTTGCAGTCACTAGGAGTGCAAAGGAACCTATCTGAAAGATGTAACTGTTTGCCAGGAAATTATTTAGAGTAATAATGAAATTACAGTTTGTCTAACCTGCTTTCTTTGCAGTCAGAACTGTGTCTGCTAGTTCCCCATTCTAGTTTTGAACTGCTGAACTGGACCAATCAGTGTGGGGTAAGCTAGCTCTAAAATGGTGCCTTGGGACGAATCAGAACTTGGACTCATAATCTGAGCCAGCCACAAGAGGATTGTATGGGCAGTGACTCTGGGAGATGTAGTTTAGACTTCAGTGCCTTTTGGACCAACAGCAGCAGTCTATTGTGAGTGACAGCCAATCCAGTCAAGAACTGGGAGGAACTCAAAGGAAGTGCCGGTTTGTCAGTTGGAGTGTCAGTTGAGCTTTGGCAGTGAAGAAGAAAAGAGCCCTGTGCTTTTCAGTGTGCAGTTTAGTCAAAAGCGTGTGTAAGGCCCAGAGTTCGGTCTGCAGCTTGTGTAACAGCTTGTTAGGACTGAATCCGTCCTGTGAAAAGAATCAAAGGATCTCTGAAGAGTAGAAAACAGGCTCACCCTGTAGAAGACTGGAAGAATTGCTGAAAATTACATTCTCGGTCTGTCAGAACTGAATCTGCTGTGTGTTCTCCCGGTATTGTGCAGTAATTACGATCGGGATACAGATGCAGCCTGCCTGGTATAGTGCTTTCTTTTATATGGATGTGTGAAGAGGTTTGTGTACCTCAAGTGAGCCCTGCTGACATTGAAGGACCCTATCTTATTTGGAGGTCGTGAGTACTAATTCAGGGTCGCTCCCTGTTGAATTGCCACATTAAATCCAAATGGAATTACTGTACTGCTGACTGTTTAATTCTCCTTTTCTCTGTGTGAAAGGGCCCCTACCAGCTGCCACGGTTTTGGACTAGCCACTAGGGCTTGGGTACCCAGGACAGTAACTGATAGGGATAGGCCTGTGCACAGAGCCATAAATGAGATTATTAGAGTGATAAGCTAATTAACCTGATTTCCCCTGTCCTTGTTATATCCCCCTAAATAAATCAGAGCTGCTTGTTTCAGCAAAGTTATACTGCCTGAGGTATTTGTCTATGTTAAAGTACTGTACTGTGATTGTTGCACTGTATCTCATTTCACAGGAGGTCCCAGTGCCGGAACCAGACCTGGGGTAAGTGTATACTGTGAAGGTAATTCTGATATATTGTGTGGGCCACTAGTGGGAAGAAAGGGGGGTTGCAGTGTCCCAGAGGGCTGTGACCAAGTTAGTTTAACTATTGCAAACCCTGACCTCTGGGTGGAGGCACCCGCCATTGGATCCAGGCCCCCTCAACCTGTTAGTGGCAAATCAGGCAGGGGTAGTAGCCCCTGGGATAGCGCCATCTAGGGGTTACATGCGTATTCCTTGAAGTCATTTCAATGTTACTGAATAGTCTTCCTTTTGTTTTGTAGCCAAGCTCTGGAATTCTCTGCCCTCAGTGATCTGTACTGTTTCCTTCTCGGTCATCGTTTGAAACAGTGATCAGATCTAAACAGTCAGAAAGCCGTTGATTTATCCATCCTGCTGGAAATCTGCCCATGTTCTTCCTCTCTTCAAATCAGGAGATCCTTGTGACTTAAACAACTACCGTCCTACCTCTATCTTGCCCGTTCTCTCCAAAGTGCTGGAAAAACTTATATACAACCAACTAAAAAATCACCTTGAAGCGCACTCACTCCTAAACCTGGCTCAATCTGGCTTCAGGTCGAAGCACAGTACCATCTCAGCCTTGGCCAAAGTCTCTAATGACTGGATCCATGCTATGGACACCAAGAAGGTTACTGGTGCAGTCTTTCTAGACCTCAGTAAGGCCTTCGACACTGTAGACCATCACCTCCTAATAACCTGTCTTGCCTACATAGATGCCACTCCACTTACCTTACAGTGGTTTAACAGTTATCTCACGGGAAGGATATAAAAAGTCAAAGCTGATGGCCTGTTATCTGCCCCCCTTCCAATTGCCAGAGGAGTCCCGCTCAAGGCTCCATCCTAGGACCAATCCTTTTTCCCCTGTACATCAACAACCTTGACTCCCACATAAAGAACTCTAGCATACATTTCTTTGTGGATGATATGGTTTTGTACGCATCAGGCTCGCCCTTAACTGAAATCAGGGAAGCACTCCAAGCTGACTTTATCCAGTTAGAAAGCAACCTTATCAATGCCAAGCTTCTCTTAAATGCCAAAAAAACCAAGACAATTATTTTCTCGAGACTTGCCTTGTCTGGTGCCCTACTTACCCCACCTAAAAACTTCATAGTTACCTCCCTAGGTGAACCCTTGGAAGTCGTACCTAAATTTAAATATCTAGGTATGTGGATAGACAACAAGCTTTCCTTCAATGACCACATTGAGGATCCATCAAAGAGGCTTAAAGCACGCTTGGGTTTCTTCTTTAGAAATAGGACCCTCTTTTCTGTCGCGACCTGCAAAAGACTTGTCCAAGCAACATTTCTTCCCTTGCTTGACTACGGAGACATTATCTTTATCTCCTCCTCAACCTTGAGCCTATCTAAACTGGACGTACTCTATCACTGTGCTCTTCACTTCATTACTAACTCTGCATACAGGACCCACCACTGTGATCTTTATGCAGCAGTTGGGTGGACCTCTCTTGCCACCAGACACCTCCTGCATGCTGGCATTTGGACCCTCAAATTACTACTCCACAAACTGCCTGTCTATTTAACGTCTCTCATACACATCTCGCATAGCGCCTACTCCCTAAGGAAATCCGACCTTATCTTACTAGATGTTCCCAGGACACGTACCACAGCTGGCCAAAGAGCTGTCTCATATGCCCTCCCAAACATTTGGAACCAACTACAAGCCATGCTGAAGCTAACCAGCATCATATCGATTAACTCCTACAAAACACTAGCTATCTGTAAATTAAAAGACATATGTAGGTGCTACTAGGCCCCCAATGCCAAGTCAACTTCCTAGGTACCAACTGGCCCTCTACTTATTAAGCTGAAATGTGTTGCATAATCTAGGGCAAGGTTAAAGCTGGAATGTACTGCATATATAGCATGAGGACTTCTATTGTGTATACCTCTTGTATTATATATTTTTTCTTTGTTGTTCTACATTTTATATCTCCTGTCTATGTAATTGTGAACTGTATGTGTATGTGCCTCAGGACCTCCTTGTGAATGAGCTTGCTCAACTGAGTCTTTCCTGCAATAAAACTTGAAAAAACTTAAACTTATACAGTGCCTTCCTCCCATGGTTTGTACTTGTTTGTCTTTATGTGCTGCATTTAAGTTATAAATATCTGAACATTTTAAAGAAACAATGCAAATAATTGGGCTGCTTCCAAGGATATGGCTGTGCTGCCTGTCAGTAATCACAGATAAATCAAAGACAGGAGTGCACCGCTACCCTGCCACAGACAAAAAGCAGTTCAGGCACACTGTGGACATGTTTAAACAAGTATCCTTTATTGTATATTTAAACAGTTAAAGTGCTAAATAGGGGTGCTTAGATTCCCTGTAATCTTTTCAATTTGGGCATTTCAGAATTTTGGAAATTCCAATTTCAAGTCCAGTTCCATCACACCTCAGCAGAGAAGTAGAACTGGACACAGAATCACAAGTTTCAATTCTACATCTGCCTTCACTTCTGCTTCTGCGGTCACCAAACTACCCTACCCTCTCAGTACAGCCAGTGCTTAGACTGTTGCCTTTAGTGGGCCAGAAAAAAGCCCACCACCCCCTTCAGTTCTCTCACCGTAGTTAAGCCAGTGCTTGGTGTTCAATGGCTGTCATCATCCTTGATGGTCAGTGGCCAGGTCATAGCAGGGCACTGGGCAGCTGTAGGTGGAGATGGTAGCGGCTTGATTCTGGTGTCCAGTCTGGCGATGAATTGTCTGGAGGACTCCTCCAGTTTTGTTTGTCCTCTAAGGCCCACCAAGGGTAACTGTTACTGGGTAGAAAGAGGTTTTAAAAACATCCAGATGCAGAATGGGAATCAAATTCTGATTCCACATCCAAAGAGGTTTTTCTAGTAGTTGGATTTTTGGCCTTGAACAACGAAATTCCATATTCCAAAAACCAGCTTAGAATGGAATCCAAGCATGTTAAACTGATTCTGAGCAGTCCTAGTACTAAACTAATGTATGTTAAAAGGACATTCTAACCTCCTTAGGCCTCAGTGTCCCTGGTTTAAAAAACACATTTTATGACTAGTCACATTCTGTAGAGATTGCTAATGTAGCTGGTAGTTTGATTCTGATTCTTTTTTTTTCTTTAAAAAAGTGAAAAACAGACTACCCACCATACTGGTGTTGCCTCACAAAAACATGTTTGTGTACATTCCTTGATCAGCTCACGCTGCATCTTTTCTGGACTTAGAAACACCTCTAACAAAGTGTACCTATTAATTATGCAGTAGAAGCAGAGGAGACTATTGCATCATGAGTGACTGCACTGTTTGAGAGTGTTTCTAATGTTCTGGAAGTATGCAATAAGAACAGAGCCACGACTTCAAACAAAACAAGGTTCGTAATAGCTACATATACATTGGCATGCATTTCAGTTCTACTAAGCAAGGAATCAGATAAAACAATCAGCAGCATCAATGATTTTTTTAGTGAAGGTAAAGTAACCATAAAATGTGGGTTTTAAACTAGAAATGATATGATGCTAAAAAGGTTGACAGTGTTCCTTTAATATGGATGTCCAGGCCACTCTTAAGGTTGTAAGAGTGATATTGTGCATTCTTAGGGTATGAGAACTACGAACCGAAGATGAGCAGTTCACCCTGCGAATGTAAGTGAGACCACTCTTACAACCGTAAGAGTGGTCTCATTGACCATATTAATATATTACTAATCAATAATAAATGAACTTTTTTTTAAAAACCCTTACCTGAATATACCTGTTTCCAGGACAGCTGCTTGGGAGGAACTCTTCACAGAAGAAGAGTGTCACACACACACAGAGGAAAGGAGTATTCTGATTGTCCAGGAGCACTCCCTCAATCTACAGTATAGTGCAAAAAAATAAACAAAGAGGTGAAATAAGTGGAAACACATCAAAACCACAGCTTTTAAACAGCAATGGTATGGTATTTCTTCAGAGGTGAAGAATATAGAATACTTGTTTACTCATATCCATCGTGTGCCTGAATTTTATTTGTCTGTGGTGGAATGAAATGTGCACCTCTCCTGAGTTTTCTATATCTGGAAAGTTGTATTTGTGATGTATTATACCTATGTTATAACTGCCTTTTGATGAAAAGTAAAGTACTTGAACGGTACCTTAATTTTTGTGTTTGTGCTAGGCTTCCTCTTGTATAGGTTGTATGCTATCCCGCATGTTTTTTTGTTTGCCCAAAATTTAAAAAGCCAAGAGGCACATTCTTCTGTAATATGATGTCCAGCATCCTGTTGCTGCGAACACTCAGCCAAACTACTGGTGTCACTTATATCACTATCATCATGGGCACCGCCACTGCATCCGGTACTGCAACGTTATCACTCCCGGCATTGGTTTGTTGGGTTTATCTTGCTGTAGATCTGCAAAACCTTCACGTGTGGTTTTTATGTCAACTCGCTATGGAAATTATAATGCTAGAGACTGCTGATTCTGCACTAAAATCCATGGTTGCTTGTTCACATGGTATCAGAAGTAAAACCGGCATTTGCAGAACTCACACCTGCACCCACGGCAGATATCCATCACTACAGTTGCCCTCATGGCCTAGAATACTGTATCTGAGGTTATGGTTCTTGAAGAGCTAGAATTTTCTAGTCTGAATCTATCAGAGCAGGTCCTGAGGGTGCTTAATGTTTCTAGGAAACCAGCAACAAAGAAAACATACCCCTCTATGTGAAAGAGAATCTCAGACTGATGTGCCCCCAGGAAGATAATCGCAATTCAAGACAGGTTACCTACAGTTTTGGACTATCTGGTACACTTACAGTTCTTTGATCTGAGACCTTCAACCTGGAAGGTACACCTGGCAGCTGTGTCAGCCTACATGGAAACACTGTATTTATTTATTTAAAAGTTTGGTAACTGGGAAAGGCATGCTGAGCCAAGGCTAATTTCCAGGTGTGACCAGGGTAGGAGAACAGGGTCAATAATTAAATATTATATGCAGGAGGAATATACTTACAAAGAAGGATGCCATAAGTACAATATTTACATTGATGTGAAAATATAACACCTTGTGGCTAATACACATTGTGGCTAATACAGCAATAATAAACAGTATTTATATTGATGTGAAGACATTTCACATTGGCAAATACAGAAATCAAGTACAAGTAAGATGTAGCATTAAAGTCCAGAGATTGCAATCTGAAGGTTGACTCAGGTGAGTCAACATTCAGCATGTTGTCTCAGGTGTGAGAAGTGGGAGAACATACAAAGAGGGGGAGGGGAGTAGTCTAAAGTACTTTTTGAGGGATACAGTGGTTGGCAGAATGCAGGCCAGGAGAGGGAGGCTGTTCCAGAGGGCTAGGAGCCTGTAAGCAAAGGATAATTTCCCAGAGAGTGAGTGTGGTTGGGGCAGAGCAAAGGAGCTGTGGTCGCTGTTGCACAGCAAGTATCCCAAGTTGGGGGCAGGGGCTAGAAGTGATGAAATGTAGGAGGGAAGGGTGCCAAACCACTACTTGACAATGAAGGTGGCGCAATGAACATGATGGTGGTTTGGTGAGAGAGGGGAGTGATATGGCTCAATAGAGGGAGCAGTGATAAGTGTGACGATGGAGGTTTGTGGTGAAACAGCAGAATGCATGGAACGGAGGGTCAAACCTGGCTAGGGATGACTGGGGTGCTGAGCTGTATACTACATCAGTGTAGTCACTTGAAGGGAGGATGAGCTTGGAGATGAGTTCCTTTCTGATGGGAATCAAGACACTGTCCTTTAGGATGTAGTGTGCTATGGATAGCATCAAGGTAGCGGTAAGAGTCCAGTTCAGGGTCCAGCCACACTCCCAGGTATTTACAGGAATCAACAACCTCGATTTTGGAGCCATCTAGGGCAAGGAAGGAGGGGACAGAAGGGAGTTTGGCAAGTTTCTGAGCAGAACCAAATGCCATGGCGACCATTTTCTTGGTGTTACATCTAAGCAAATTGGCTTAAAACCATCGCAGCAGATTTACAAAGTCAGCCTGGAGGATGGGTTAGATATGTGGATGGGAGAAACTAGATGCAAAGATAACCAGATCGTCGGTGTACATATGGACAAGTGAGGCAGAGCCGGTTGAGGGGAGGTAGATTACAAATACAGAGAAAAGTATAGGCCCAAGGATTGATCTCTGTGGGACCCCAGTCAGGATGGGGGGGAGATTTGGTATCACCTACCTGCACATATTGGAATCTGTCTGACAGATAGGCCCTGAACCGGTCAGTGGTCGAGGGCAAGAGGCTAATACAGCAGAGTTTATTCAAGAGGAGTCTATGGGAGATTGAATCAAAGGCCTTGGCTAGGTCGACAAAGATGGCCAGGGTCACATGGCCTTTATCCATAGCTGTATGGATATGATTAGTAAGGCGAGGAAGGAGGGAGAAGGAAGTGGAAGGAAGACATCAAAAGCTGGATTGGTAGGTTGTCAGGATGTCATTTGTGGCCAAGGAGTTTACCCTTTTAGAAATGAGGAATTCAAGAATTTTTGAGAGAGAAGGGAGGAGGGAGATAGGCCTATAGTTGCCTGGAATGGAGGGCTCACCCTGTTTGTGAAGCAGGATCACTTTGGCTGATTTCCAGGCCTTGGGCAGTAAGCATTGAGAGAGTGCTAGGTTGAAAATATGGGTGAGTGGTGGGACTATTGCAGGAGTGGAGATCTCAAGGAGATTGGGATTGAGTCCATCGGGCTTTGCTTTGATGATTTTAGGGATTTGAGGGCATGGAGAACCTTTGTAGGGGTAAAGGGGGGAGAAAGGTGTGAGTGGACTCAGGGGAATATGAACAGTGTTGGTAGGTTCATGGGAGAGAGGGGGAAGGGTGGACCGGGGGGCGCAGGTGGTGAAGAAATGGTTTATGGAGGAGGCAGCAGATCCGGGGTCAGCACCATCTGTGCCAGGAGTGGACATGGGGAGTGTGGAGGGTGAGTGGGAAGAGGTACCGAGCAGGGAGGGGAGAGTCTTCCAGAATGCCGCAGGGGAAGGGTGGCTATCCTTGAGCTGTGATCTAAAGAAGTTTGCTTTGGCAGTGCGCACTGCCTTGGTGCAAGCGTTTCTTATTTTTGAAGGTCTGAGGTGTTGGAGGAAGCCTTATACACTGTTCAGGCATGGTCACTGGTTTTGAAGAGTCTTACCAGGTTAGGTGAGAGTCAGGAAGGTGGAAGCAGTGGAACCACAGCCGTTTTTTGGGGGGCATGGCTATTCCAGATATTCAAGAAGGTATTGTTGAAAGCGGCCAGTGCGGAGTCAATATCTGGTGTGGAGAAGACTCCAGAATAGTCGGCCAAGTAGAGGTCTGTCAGGAGAGCTTGGGGTTTAAGTGACCTTAGGGTCTGAACCACAGGTACTTGGGTTGGGAGGGTGGATTTCCTGAGGCAGTGAGTGATGCAATAGTCACTGAAAGCATCAGGAGGATCCCAGCTGAAGAAAACTTAAGGGATGCAAGCTAGGATCCAATCTAGTAATGAGTGTTTGGTTGAGTGGGGGTTGAGCCTGGTGAGTTCAGAGATAAGTTGTGTAAGGTTGAGGGCCTCAATCTCCTGGGTGATTGATCTGGTTTGGGGGTACGCCAACTGAGAATAAAATCTTCTAGGACTAGGAGCTCTCCAGATGCAGCAGATGAGATGAGGGTGGCAGGCTAGAGACAATAGATGAGGGTTTAGCTTTAGGAGAGAAATAGCATACCCCAATGAAGAGGGAAGAGGAGTATGGGAGCATCAGCTTGGTGAGTAGGAGCTCATGTGATTGGGGGGCAACCTCCTGGCAGATGATGGAGGCATGTAGGGACTTGTGGAAATAAGCGGCAACACCGCCACCACGCTTGCCCCTATCTTGGTGAAATAGAGAGTAGCCAGGGATCACTTTCATTGAGTCTGGGACCTTGGTGGAGAGCCATGTCCTGGAGACACATAGGACATCAGGGGTGCTTTGAGTTATCCAGACCGTTATGTGATCAATTTTAGGTAGAAGGCTATTGGCATTTATGTGGTATTAGCCAAGGCCACTAGTGGGGAGGGGGCAGAGGCCTGGTTATCAGCCTTGGGTTTGTTTTAATTTCTCCAGTGAGGAGGAGAAGCAAAAGGCAGGGTGCAAGATGTTTGGGGAGGTGTTTCTTCCAGAGAAGGCCAGAGGGGTGGAACAATGGTTTTAGGGCAAGGAGGGGTATCCTGCTGCAGGGAGGGGGGGTGCATGGAGGGGAGGAGCTGGGAGCTAAAGGGAGAAAGAAAGAGTGGGGAAGCAATGGGAGAGGGTATCATGGACAAGGAGGGGGAAAAGTGTAGTCTATGGGGGAGATGGAAGGGGTGGAGAACTTGGGGACAGAGATCTGAACGGGAGTTTGGCCAAAAGAATGAGTAGAAAGAGGGTGAATAGTCGTGAGAGGGGAGCAGCATGATCCCAAGGAAGGTGGATTAGAGATGTTATTTACAGAAAGAGATTATACTGGGGTGGGAGGGTAGGGGTCGGGGCGACTTGTCTTTATAGTCTGCTTAGAGGGTGACTAAAATCAATATGTATCCACAAGACCCCATTAGGTCCCAAGGCGGGAGGAGAGAGGCAGTAGGAGGGGCAGAGCCAAGGTAGGGATACAGTGGGAGAAGAGACAGACAGGAACAGGGGTTCAACAAGCAGGGTGCAATTTCTACCTCTGAGATGGCCTAGAGGTTAGGCTCACTACCTCTAATGTGAAAGGTCTAGGGTTCTAATCCCAGATTGAAATACAGAGTAGGTGGTGGAGGGTTTTGCTAGAGGTGAGCAGAGATGGAGAGGGCCAGGGGAGCCTAGGAGAGGAACACTATACAGCACAGATAGAATTAATTATGCTAGGGGTCTAGGAAGGAGAGTGGCAGGCACAACAGTGACTCCTAGTGGCTGTATAATATAAACTGCAATAGGGAAACTTGGGAGATTATTTCAGGGACAGCCAGTCACATGATTGATCATGTGACATAGGCTACCTATCAAGGAAGCAATGAGCCAGGGTGGGGGTGGTTGGGCAGTATTGTTTCAGGGACGGCCAATCACATGAATGATCATGTGACATAGGCTACCTATCAAGGAAGAGATGAGCCAGGATGGGGGGTGGGTGGGGCTGTCGCCGCATAAGTGTTGACGGGCTAAGACAGGTCCAGTATGTGTACCTGAGTTGCTGGGCTGCTGGAGCTCTCCTGAGAGCTCAGTGGGAGGGTCAGAGTGGGAAAGCAGCCAGTGGGAGGAAGACAAAAAGCAAAGTAAACACAATAGAGGGATTAGGAGGATACAGAACAAAGGGGCCAAGGTCAAGGCGGGAATGGGGACTGGTGGGGGGGGCTGCTGCTGAACCATGTGGACTGCACATGCACAGTGAAGCAGATCAAGGAACAGCATGGGAGGCCAGAGGAGACCGCCAGGTAAGCAGTAACACTAAAACAATGGCTCAGAAAAGTCAACAAGGCAGTAGAAAAGGCAAGCAACAGCTCTAAGTAAACAGTGTAGCAGTACATACTAATCAGTAGGAGCTGAAGCAGTAAAATCACATGCAAAAGATGGTGAGGCTCCTATGGAATTTTAGCTACATGCACAAAAACAAAACCTTAAAGTACACTTGCAAAGTGTTCTGTACAGAGGTGCCCACAGTGGTGCAGCAGTTGGGAAAATTCAAGTCAGAACTGCTGTGCCGACAAAAAAGCTGTAGAATTCTTTTAAAGGTCCAGTATGTGTACCTGAGTTGGTGGGCTGCTGGAGCTCTCCTGTGAGCTCAACGGGAGGGCCAGAGTGGGAAAGCAGCCTGAGTTGCTGGACTGCTGGAGCACTCCTGTGAGTGCAACAGTATCTTTTATTCAGATTTACTGCACTGCAACTCAGTTTGTATTGTAAAGGTGCTATCTTGTTCACTCCAGGGCTGTGCCTGAATATAAGAATGTTATGTTTAGCACGCCTGCCATGTTAACAACAAACAAACAAATAATGTCTTTAATGGCGTTATGCTGAGGAGCATTATGCTGCTGGCGATAAAGAAAGAGCTCGGTACATGTGGCAAAATTATGGAAATACTTTGTACTGTCCCATTCATTACTGAGTATTTGTGCATGTCTGTCAAGTATATGGCTCACCACCAGATTCTGGTGTGTAATGGGTTGTCACAGATATCAGTATACTGCTCTAGCACTGTGGGGTCAAAGAAAGTTAATGGACCTGGGTTCTGTGGTCATCAAAAGATAATGACTTAAAGTTCACATTATAGTATGCTATGTTTCCATTTAGGAAAGTTAAGTACATTAGATTTCAAGCTAGTAATGATCCCTGGGAAACTGTACCAACCCACTAGGTCCCCACTGGCACAACCCTCCAATGTCCCAGACAGTGCAATCACCAGTTTGTCAGAATTTAGTAGTGTGGGAAACTACAAATGCTATGCTCACATGCAATGAGATGCTAGGAGTCAGGAACACAAAAGAAGAAGGGATCTTATTAAGGGACTGGAACAATGCTGTAGGCTAGAGAATAAAAAGGGCTATACAGCAGAGCACAACATACAGTACGCATCAACAGTAAGCATACCACTGGTATCTAGCCTCCTATCTCTGCCTACACCAGCACACTGCCCTGCCCATATGTAGTGTTTGGCACTATCCTATTCCCTAACTGATACCAGCTTAATTACCCAAGTCTAGAGGAGCTCCCAGGGACTCCTGCATACCAAGGAGTTGGATCACAGCAGGCCTAATCGTCATTGTACATGGTTGGCCAGTGTTGTGCTGTGAAACAATAAAACAACAGTTGTAATCCTGGCTGGACTGCCTAGTCCATTAAGTCAGTAGCTTCCAAACTGTGTTCCTAACTAAAGTAAAAAGATGGTCAGTTGCAGGATTCCTAGGCCCTGGTGGGTTACTCATGGTTCACCTCTGGCTGTGAAGCCTTCATTTGGTGGATGCAGAACTGACTGGACTTACCAGATCCATCCTGCTGTCCTTGGGCATTTTGCCGATGGCTCCCTCAACTCTCCTTTGCAGGTTGCTTTGTCTTGGGCACACCATGGAGATCAGCTGACTCTTGCACTTTCAGTCTCTGCAGGTGTTCAGGCGAACCTGGCAAGCTCACCTTCCACAGAATTTCCACAATGCAACTCCAACTGGGGTCAGTAACCTAGTTGTGTTAGCTGAAGCGATGACTTCCAGGCCCTTCTTGCTCTTTTGCAGTTGCAAATCCCTTAGGTCTGATCAGGAAAAATGGTCTCTTAGTGTTTGCACTGAAGTGCAACTGCACAGCACTTACCAAACAGCCTTATGTCTTTAGCTGTAGATTGTTACATCTGTCTTTTTCTGCGACTAGCAGTCTCCTCCTCCTTATTGGTGGCATAAACACAGTCTCCCCCCTCCAACACTTGTGCAGTGCTAGCTTGCACACATAGGCTGCAAGGCTGCTTTCTGTGACAGACTCCAGCAGACTAAGATGATACTGGAAAATTCCTCACACATGCCATAAGTAACAAGTCCCTGATTGGCCAAATCCCTCTGTCAATCAATGTGGGAAGTCTGGCTCAGTTGGCTATTGTTGTATTAATACTATTATAACACTGTTCTTGATACAGATCTTTATTATTTTGATAATAGCCTGCATTGTTTTAAGAAATAAGAATACTGTACTGGTGAGTTTGGCCATGTACAATTCTAAGTGCCAGATTTTGGTATAATGGGTTTTGAAGAGCTAATTGTTTTACAGCTATGTGGCTGTTAGGAATATACATATGCACAAAGCTGTCGGAAAATAATGAATGTTTGTTAATAGAAAAAATAGACACTACTTAACAACACACCAGCAGGGTTTGGAGACTAAGACATGTTTTTTGATACTGAGCATACTTGAACCGGCAAGGTTGATCAACCCCTAGTCAAAGCAAAGCTTCTAAGTCTAACACCGAGTTTTCTGGCACTAAGCATGGTATAGGCAAGCTGACCTATTCTAGTGGCAGTTTGGCACACTTCCTGAGGATTACCATAGTAACCACTCTGAGTATATTAACTCAGAGCCACAACATACTCCGTCCCATGCTACATACTGTAAATGGGCTAACTACAAGAAAAGTACCGTAAACAAGATAAATTAAGACAGAAATGTGAAATTATATGCTGTATAATGTACTAGGTACTTTTGCCTACAGTCTAATTAAATTATTTCTTGGAGCGGGTGGCCAAGCTCTCAGAAAAGCTTAAAGTCTGCTGTCTACTAAATATGAGACTAAGCAATATAAATAATTATACAAAGAGCAAAATGTTCTTAAAGGATAGAAAGGAATAAACAGGGTTAGACATTACCTTTCTCCCGAGGCACACCTCACCTTTCCTTTGCCCAATGTGTGCTGCTATAAGTCTTACCTATTGTCTGCTGGTCTATCTGAGCATTAATAAAACAAACCTTTCTAAGTGGGATGTAGCATACGATAGCATCTGTCACTTTGCCTTGGACGCTACTTGGCTCACCCACCACTGCCTGCTCTACACTGGCCTTGGCTGGCTGTTCCCAGCAGATCAGTGCTCCTTCCTCCTGGGTTGTTTTGGGGACACATTGTTTCAATCAGGATCCCCTGGTGTGTTAGTTGACTGCCTGCAACATCCCACAGCAACTCGCCTCTTGAGATCTATGGGATCCTCTCTTCTTCAAAAGCAGAGATGCGCCATTAGAATAGGTCGGTTTGTCTTTGCCTATTATGCTCCTAAATCACGGCACTCCTTGCCTTCTTCTGTAAGGAGTGCTTCCAACCACCTGTATTTTTACAGTCAGAAAGGAATTTTGGCTCATCTCTAGTTCTTGCTCCTGTACTTAATTATCTGTTACCACTACTTCCATCTGTGGAGTGTACTTGCATTTCCCCGTGCAGTTACAGTACATTCTACTACCATCCTCTACCTCTGGTAACTAAAGTTATCAGAGGTCTTGCTTCTGCAGCTGCTGCTGTTATGAGTACTGTGCACTGCTTCTCACTGTAATAACTGATTTTATCAGCTGTGATCTTGTTATACATGCAGTGTGTAGCCTTCGTGAATACAGCCCAATGTGACAATACTCATAGAATTCTATAAGTGAGAAAAGGGTGGATTTAACCGTATCAACATTGGAATCCTTTTTCAGTGAGCAGGTGAATAAATCATTGGACCATGAATGTACTGGTATATTAGAAATTTTGTGATTATTTCAAAAGCCTTGTGGGTTATTCTGCAGGAACTTGGCAGCAACTGTAGAAGATGGTTAATGGGCCACTGTGGATTAATGCTGCTAGGGATGGGCAAATACAGTAGCAGGAAATACAGCACTATGGATATAGGGGTCTATTCATTAATGTGCAGTTTTCTTACTCACTGCAGATCCGCAGCATATAGGCAACCCTCTGACAGAATACTGCGCACCTGGGGCTTGTTGGAACCCAACAGCATTCATGGAAGGGACATGCCTCCTTCTGCACTGGATCCCCCAGTTAGTCACGTAGCTATGCACACAACCTTTTCAGAGGTATATCTGGGAGCGTGCCCACACTCTGTGCCATGCATGTAGGTGCAGAGTGCTGGGCAAGGGGGGCACAGGATACAGTAATGGGGACCTTGCCATATCTTTTGCATGCCTCCCATGATTACACCCTCCCGTTGAGGTGGGACAAAGAATTCCCCCACCTTGCTGCCTCAACCCTCTGGACTGAGAGGGAGAGCTGGGGTCAGCCATTTGGGCACTCAACCATTTAAAATAAAATAGAAACTCCTGCAGCTTTCCGGAATCCCCTGCTCTGTGTGGAGCAGGAGATCCACTACGGGAACAGGATGTGCATCCGATTGGATGCCCGCCTGTGTCCCTTGATCTGCCCCCATGCAGCAGCATCCCGGGGTGGGGCCATGAAAAGGCACACGGCAGTGGCTAGCATTCATGCATGCTAGCCACCACATGCCTGTCCAGGGGTGTGGAGCTACATGAGCTGGATATGCACAAATCTTGTGTGCCCAGCCCAGCATTGGTGCATAGTGCCCATAATGTGGGTGCTGGGACTGGGCTTGAATATTCCCTGCATTTCCCTTTTTTCCCATGCTTTTTAAATTTTGCTTCTTCACCTTTGATGCACCAAGTGTTACCCTCATGATTATTAGATACTGGTGGTATATTGACAGCATCACACTTACTGTCTCTTCCAGTTCTTCCTTGTCCTCTTGTGCACATGCTTTTCCCTTTCTCTCTTCCTCCCTTTCTTCCTCATCCTTTCATGCACTTGCACATAGTGCTCCTTCTCCTCCTCTCATACTTCCCTCTTCTCTACATTCTTTGTCTGTGCTGCTCTGCCCTGCCCCTCTGATACCTTAACTACTATTTTCTCATTTCTCAACTTCCTCCTCTTTAGTAGCACTCCTCCTTAAAAGCTGATTTGGTGTTGCTCACTTTGTTTTGTGTAACTGTGGTATCGCTTTACCTCCCATGAACAATTTGACTTTTTTAATCTGGTGACATGATTACGGTAGTGTTTGTGCCAGAGTTGGACTTAGTAGTATCACTTTGCATAGTAACAGATTGAGCAGAAATGAGCAGTGACTAGGTGCAGTGTAATATTGGAGCATCATACAGTGGTTCAAGGTAGACTAGAAATTGTCAACATGCACACACTCATGGCTGTGGATACTGTTGTGTTGTTCACAGGGGGAATGCTTGGTTCAACATTTATGGATGCATTGTCTGTAGCTTGAGTAGAGGAACTGATTCCAACAGCACTTGAATGATGAGGAACACAGGCTGCTTCTGGTTCTAGATTGGTCATTATTATGGTGTCATCAATGGTAGGTGCAATGACAGCGCTGTGAAGGCTTGGAGTGGGAGTGGGACCACTGGGGGAAGACTCTGGACTGAGCTAAGTTTTCTTTGTCTGTGCTCATGATACCATGGGTACCAGAGATAACTCCCTGAAACTGTTGGGGGGGGGGCAGAATATCAGGAAGCACTTTTTACAGAAAGAGTGGTGACAGACTGAAGCAAGCTTCTGGAGGAGGTTATTGGGACTACAACAGTGGGAGGGATCAAAAGGAGATGGGACAAGCACATGTGAATAGTGTGTATGTGGGCAGAATGGGGGTAGGTAGGGATGTCTGACAAGGGTATAAACCCCAAATTAAACATAAACCTAGCTGGGTGAGCAAGAAGGTCATGTAAAAAGTAAGGAGGAAAAGAGCTGCCTTTAGGAGGTACAAAAAAACAGGGAGGGGGGGACAGGGAGGAGTACCTGAAGGAATCGAAGGGGGAGACAAGGGCAGTAAGGGCAGCCAAGGCGTCTAAGGAGCTCAGGCTGGTGCAGGGCATTAAAAAGGGGGAGAAGGACTTCTTCAGGTACATCAGGGAGAAAAGGAGCTGTAAGGACCATATAATAACGATTAGGAAGGAGGTGGGTGGGTGGAAGCAGGGGTGGTAAGGCAGAAGCGCTAAACAATTACTTCGGCTTGGTATTTACTAAGGGGGAGGGTGATACCCAAAGAGGAAGGGAGGGGGCGGGAATGGAGAGGGAGGGGGTGATGGACAGGGAAATCAGGGAGGGCAGGATTCTGGAGGGTTTGAGGGCACTGAGGGTGGACAAGGCACCAGACCCAGGTAGCATCCACCCCAGGGTACTGAAGGAGCTGGCAGAGGTCCTGGCAGGACCTTTGGCAGACCTATTCAATGCCTCACTACACTCAGGGTGTGTACCTCAGGACTGGAGGGTGGCTCATGTGGTGCCTCTCCACAAGAGTGGCCCCAAGGATGAACTGGGGAACTACAGACCGGTAAGCCTCACATCCATCGTGGGGAAGCTGATTGAGACTATCCTGAAGGAGAGGGTGGTGGCCCTCTTGGAGGTCAAAGGGCTACAGTACAGCAAATGATGTGGCTCTGTAAGTGGCAGATCCTGCCAAACCAACCTGGAGGAGTTCTATGACTAGGTAACTAGGCAATTGGATGGGGGCTATGCAGTGGATGTCCTGTACCTGGTTTCAGTAAGGCATTCGACTTGGTGCTACATGGGAGGCTGGGAAGTAAGTTAGAAGGCACTGAGGAGGGTGCAAAGTTGATGAGATGGGTAGAGAACTGGCTTCAGGGAAGGCAACAGAGGGTGGTGGATGGGGAGCTCTCATCCCCAATGGTAGTGATGAACGGTGTTCCGCAGGACTCTGTGTTGGGACCAGTATTGTTTGGGATATTCTTTGCAGACATATCATTGGGCATCAAGAGCAAGATCAGTTTGTTTGCTGATGACACCAAGATGGGAGTGGTAGTGGACAACCTAGGGGGATGGCAAGTGTTGCAGGATGATCTGGCAAAACTGGAACCTTGGTTGGACACCTGGCAATTGGTGTTCAATGCCAAAAAGTGCAAGGTGCTGCATTTTGGGGGGGAAACCCAAGGAGAAGTTACCAGCTGGGGAAGTGCAGCTAGCTGAGACAGAAGAGGAGGAAGAGGAGAAGGATCTGGGGGTGCTCATTATGGGGTCAATGAACAACTTGGCACAATATAGGAAGGTGGCTGCAAAGGCTAACAAAATGCTGATTTGCATTGCAAGGGATAGATCCTTGAGGAGGGGGGAGGTGATTCTGCCACTGTATAGATCATTAGTTAGACCTCACCTGGAGTACTGTGTGCAGTACTGGTACCTGTATCTGAAGAGGGAAAATAAGGCACTGGAGGGGGTGTAGCACAGTATGTCAAAGATAATTAAGGGGCTGGGGGATTTACCATATGAAAGGAGGCTGAGGGAGTTGAAAATGTACTCGCTGGAAGAGAGGAGGGACAGTGGGGATATGATTGAAACCTTCAAGTACATGAAAGTAATAAACAAGACAGGTATGGAGGAGCTGTTCAAAATAAGAGAGGGGAGGGATACCCAGGGCCATGATATGAGACTGGAGGGAGGAAGGTTCAAGAGGGAGACAAGGAGACATTTTTTTTATGGAGAGGTTGGTAGCTGGGTGGAATGCGTTACCGGTGGAAGTGATATCCAGTAGAACAGTGGGCTGCTTCAAAAGGGGCTGGGACAAAGCAAAGGGAGGGTCAAAGGAGGGAAGGGTGGGAGGGAGGGCAGCTGCAGAATAAGGGGTGCTAGCTACACATTCGAGCAGACTTGATAGACCACTAGGCCTTTATCTGCTGGCAAATTTTGTATGTTCATATCCCTACCACTTCTGCTGCACTGACTTTCTGGAATGGATAATTTTGCAGTGGACTCGACAGATATTAATGCTGTTGCATCTCTGCAGTACTCTGGGACATCTGTTTTTTTTTGCTGTTCCCCTACCACAGGATGACTGCTTACTAGAAGAAGATTTCCATTTACAAGAAGCACTACAATCCAAAAAGGAACACTTGGTTAATCTCCGTGCTGAAGAAGAGGTGACTTATCGGACAGCAAAGTCAAAACTTGTGTTACAGTGCCAGGAGCAAGGTACTTCATGTTTTGGGACCGCTTCTTTTGACAAGCAAACACATCCTGCCAATACCTGTGACACAGTAGCATTAGAGGTGCTGCTGCAAGCTCCTACTTCTTCTTTACATTCCCGGACTGAATTTTACAATTTGCCAGTTCTTGAGAACTAATAACTGTAATGTTTCCTGCCAGCAAAAACAAGAAAACCTTTGCAACCCTTGAGATATACCCACCTCCTGTGAAGACCTAACTCCAACTACCTTATAGGACAATTTATTGTAGATTACCTCTCAGCCGAATGTGACTCCCAGTGTCCCATATATGACATTACATTCCAAAGCATCACCAACGATACTGACAAATGTTGGCACAAGATCCTTGGGACTTCAAAAAGGAAGATGGTGGGATGGTGTACTGCTTTCCCCCTGAAGAATTAGTCACCGGTACAAGCTTTCAACAATGTGGGCTGGTCCCAGGACTCGATCGAGAAGTGACATCCCAAGGCTCCTAAGGAACCACGAGGCTCCTTTTACAGCTGATTCCCTTGATATATTGGGGGCTAACAGACCAAATTGTACTGTGCCTAATCCTGATACTGCAGTGCTTACCATGGGGGATGTTTCACTTATAAACTAAGGCCCTGTACACATTAGAGATGAAGATTTGCACTGTTTTAAAAAACGTTTTAAAAACGTTTTCAAACTCACCACAGCAGCCCGTCCACATTATTTTTCACCGAGTGTGAACTCGGATGTAACACGGTTGACTCCCATCCGCATCTGCCTCCAGTAACATTTTTAAAAACGGGTTCTCCACGACTGTTAACACGCTTCCTAGAGGAGCAATATGCAGATGCCCATCCACACTACAGGGTAACATGCTTTCCCTCATCAAACCGTGTTTAAAAAAGGACTTGAGACTAGCTCCCAGCAGGGTTTAAGCACGGTTTCCTAACACACTTTGAAACCATGCTTAAATGTGCATGGGCACGGTGTTTGGGCTAGTTAAAACATTTTAAGCACCTTAGAACATTTTAACTAGCCTGATGTGTACAGGGCCTTATTGGTGGCAGTTCAACCCCCCCCCCCCCAACACTGCATTCCTCAGGTGCTTTAGGGTCAGATTCTGGGATGATGACCTCTATTTCAGCCCCTGCTTCTTCTCCATTACATTGGCAAGCAATGGATTATACAACAGAGGATCTTGCTGGACCGTCCCAATACAATGAGGACTTTCCTAATACACTGGATAACATATCATTGGTTGCTGTCTCCAGTACTGCTCTGCTCCAGGTCCAACCTGTACTACCTGCAAACCCCCCTCCTCAGGATGAAGCACAAATATATGAAGAAACCAGCATTCCAGACTTTCCTGAATTCAGTGAGAGTATTTTATTATAAGATAATGTTGTAATATTTACAAAATAATAAATGTGCAACATGCGCACAAATATATTTCTGTTACCACTCTCCAAAACAGGCCTTTGCACTTCAGGGCTATGCTACCCCTTTGTTAGGAAAGTCTGGAGTTCTGGTTTCTTCATATATTTGTACTTTATCTTTTTCCAGCACCCACCTCACCCTGAGAGCGCAGCCTTATGCCATTTAGATTTCAGGATGAAGCACATCTGCAGGATGACTGAAATTTGAAATTTGTTGTGGGCAGACAGGGTTGAAAAAGTGGTGGAAACTTCCAGATGGTTCCCTCATAAGTAAACATCTGCACCCCATGATTCAGCAAATAAATGGAAGCAATCTAGGAAAGCTGATGCTTCTCTTCGCTCACCTGCTCATGCACAATGACAGAACACGGTCTACACTATCTCCCGCTGAACACATCTCTAACTGCTGTATCTCCCTCTGTGTCTCTAGCTGAATTTATGTGCCAGGGTTTAATAATTTGTGTAATCCTGACAGTCATCTGTTGACTTTTCCATTAGCAGATTATATCCTCTCACCACTACAGGGCTATATCTCTATCTCTATCTAGTACATAAGCCATGTGGGTTCTCTCTGCCTTTCTCTTGCCTCTCCTCCTCCTTTTCCTGCCCCCCTCTTCTCTCTCCCTGGTCCTAGCCACCCCCACCCCCACCCCACTCCCGCCACCCTCTACTCTGGTTTCCACTGCTACTCCAAGGGAACTCTCCACTTCCACTCGAGACTTGTGCTTGGTGCACCGTTTGGATATTCCTGGTTACTTAACCCGACCACTACTCTCAACAAGTGTGGCTACCTCTCTACACTGTACCACCTTGCAGTCCATATGGAATACCGTCTGGAACCTTGCAACCTCTACTCCCAGAAACAATGATCAAAACTATCTCTCAAAGAGCTGCAACTCTGCTCCTTAAAACTCCTACTCCTTCTCCTTCTCCTTCTCGTCTCAGGCAGCGTCCATCCCAATCCTGGCCCTAGAAACTCAGGCCACACACAAACCCCAGGTGCCCTTATCCTTGCAACTATTAATATCTGCAGCCTACTATCAAAGCTGGATGCACTCCAAGCATTCATATGCCAACACAACCCTGACATCCTTGTAGTGGTGGAAACTTGGCTGACACCTAAAGTTCCTGACTCAGCAGTAACAATACAGGGCTACAATGTCCACAGGCTGGACCGGATATCCAAAAAAGGCGGTGGTTGCGCAATCTATATCAAAGACTCCCTGTCTTGGCACCCTGTAGCAACTCTATCACTTTTTGCCTCGGCCCAGATTCTGGCAATAAAAATCATCCTAGGTCCCAACCATAAAGCCCTGACTATTGTCTCCGTATACATCCCGCCCAGGGACCCTAAACATGGCTTCAACGACGTCCTAAACTTTATCAACTCTCATCCTCCTGAAGCTGAACTTATTCTACTAGGGGATTTCAACATAAACTGGTTAGCATCAAGCGCCAGTGCCTATGAAGACTCCATCTCAGCTGATAACCTCACGCAAATGGTAAACTCCCCTACTAGGATTAACTACAAGACTGGCACCAGTACCCTCTTGGAGTGGGTCCTCACCACTCACCCCACAAGGATTTCTCGTACGACCGTTCTCCCAGACTCTCTCAGTGACCACTCCCCAGTCATGTGTGCATGGTCTAACAAATTTCTTCAGCCCCCTCCCAAAATTATCGCTAGCAGAGTCCTTCCTTGTGGAAAACTTCCACATCTCAAACAATACCTGCTTCTACAAGACTGGCTACCCATCTATGAAGCACCAGATGTTAACTTGGCTCTTGATCACTTCATCTCAATTTTCAACAAAGCCTGCGACCTCTTTGCCCCTGCTAAAAGGTGCAAAACAAAATTTCTCTCTAACCCATGGGTCACGGCTGCTCTTCTCTCACAGCTGAAACTAAGGGATCACCTCTGGGCAGTTGCCAGGGCCACTGGCAAACAACTGGACATACAAAATTACAAACAAGCATGAAATGCCTGCACAAAAGCCATACGGCTAATGAAATCCACCTATTACAAAGACTCTCTCACCAATACATGGGGAAATGGTCATGCTTTCTGGGACAATATCAAGGATGTCAGGGGGGGCAGCCAAAAACCTCTCCAGCCATGTTAATGGTTGATGGATCCTCAACCCTCGACTCCAAGGTGATCGCAAACATCTTTAACACAGCTTTTTCAGACCTTAGTGCTGTTCTACCCCATGACTTTTTCGACAACAGGGCCTATTCCCCAAATACCTCAGCACCTCAGTCTAACCATCCCCTCTTCTACTTCAGGCAAGTAAGGCTGGATGAAGCTTGCCGCTATATTACTGCAGCTATCTCTAAATCTAGATCTAGTAGCGACACCCTGGACCTTAAGCTTCTTTTGCTCACCCTCGAGGTAATTCATCCATTAACAAAAATCCTAAACCTCTCTCTCAGCTGTGGAAAATTCCTGGACCTCTGGAAAACAGCCACCGTGACACCCATCCATAAAAGTGGGGATAAGATGAATCACTCAAATTATCGCCCTATCTCCATACTGCCCCCACTCTCTAAGGCACTTGAGCGCATCGTGGCTGATCAACTTACCGACCACTTGGATAAATACAGTATACCTTGTCCACAACAACACGGCTTCCGGAAAGGTCACAGCACCACCACAGCCCTTCTTGAGTTCACTGGAGCTTTGCACAAATCCCTTGAAAATGGCATTCTCACAGGGGCCGTTTTCATCTACCTCTCCAAGGCCTTAGATACAGTACACCATGAACTACTAATTCACCAACTACTGAATAGAGTGCTATCACCTGACTCTTCTCTCTGGTTTAAAAGCTACTTAGAAAACTGGTTGCAGAGAGTAAAATTTGAGGACGCTGTTTCTGACACCCTGCCTGTTCGCTTGGGTGTCCCACAGGGATCCATACTGGGCCCCCTCCTTTTTAGCCTTTTCTTAAACTCCCTCCCTTACCACTGCTCTGAGCAGATCATACTGCATGCCGATGATGCTGTTGTATTCTCCACTCACAAAGATCCTGCAACTCTTCAACACAACCTTCAACTTGGTTTCAGTTCTGTAGAGACATGGTTTCTTAATCATAAACTGGTCTTCAATGACAAGAAAACCAAATCTATGCTCTTCTGCAGCTCTCATAACCCACACAAGCTACACCGCTTGGCTATCTCCACCACCCAGGGGAACACTCTAGATCAGGTGGGGTCCTTCAAATACTTAGGGATACAGCTTGACCCTAATCTCTCCTATGGACTTCATGTAGATAATGTAGCTAGAGCTGCTAATACACGGCTTGGTCTCCTCTACAAACACAGACCACACCTCACGCCAGAAGCTTTGAAGGTTGCAGTTCTGAACTCTGTGATCTCTGTAATTGACTATGGTCTCATCATTTATGGCTCGGCCACAACCACAACCCTTAGACACCTCTCAACTGCCTTAAATAAGGCATGTCGGCTCAACACTGGTGCTCACCGTCTCACCCACACATGTGACCTGTACACTCAGACTGGCTGGCTCCAACTATCAAACCGCATAAAGTTTCTCACCTGCTCCATGATGAAAAAAATCTACCTTGGCCTTGCACCTTCTGGGGTCTCAACTGTTACAACACCGAATTAACAAATGGTGCCTTAGGAGATCCACGCTACAGCTACTGAAAGTCCCCCACTGTCACACTTCACAGGGACAACGCTCTTTTGCTTATCGAGCGCCACTCTGGTTCAATGGCCTCAGACCCACCATCTCCTCTGCCCCAACAATTGGTCTGTTTAAAACTAGGCTCAGGGACTATCTCACTACCAACAGCTCCTGTGACTGCCCAACTTAACCTTGTTTCTCCACTTCCCTTCCTTGTCTAGTGGTTCCCCCTTCCCTCCTCACTGGATTCTACCCTCACATCTTGGTATACCCAATGCTGCACTTTTCACCCTCTCCCCACCCTTCCTACATTCCTTCTCCCTATGACTCTGGCACTTCTTATCTGTTGTCTATTTTCTCTGACAAATGCCGCTGGCTGCCTTGTTACAATGCTACCCTTGAATTGTATTAATCTGTACTCTGTTTGCAATGCCCACATTGTTGTAATGTCTGTCTTGATGTTCCCCATAATTTGTATTTCTCTGATGTGGAACCTTTGTAAAAGAGCCAAGGCTCAAAGGTATTTGTAATTCTAGACTTGATAAATAAATAAATAAATAAATACCTACTTTACAAAGGAGATTTGGAATTGCCTCCTGATAGGACCTATGCGGGCAGGATTCTCTTGAAAGAGTCTCTGCACTTTCTTCCTAATGAACCAATTGCCTTAATACATACCCCAAGTGATGTTTTTTTTTTACTTGAGTTTTAAAATGACTGTCAACTTAGATAAATTGTGGTCCTCCTATAACTTCTTATAACATACCCCTTTTTGGGAAAACTGGCACTGAGGATGGTCACCATCCCGTTAAATCATGAAGGTGTTAGTGAATGATGTTAAATACTGGCTGGCTCACAGATGCACTGTACTGGGTGATCCAGAAACTATAATGGATTCTGAACAATTTTGGACAGGCAATTAGAAGTTTAAAGTTCAGCTCCATCACAATCTCTCAGGATTACAACGCCTACTTAACATCTTCTTTCAAGGCTAGGATAGAGCGCAATGTTTTTACCTGGGTCAGCCGAAGACCTGTTTCAAGTGTGGTTCTGAGGCCCACCTGAGCAATGGTTGTGATAAGCTTCACTGCTACTTACTTCTCTCATTTGGGCATGTCAATGAACATTGTAATATGGAGTTTCACTGTAATCTCTGAGAATAGAGTGGGCATTCATATCAGAATTGCCCATGGGCCTCTCACAATAGGGATGATTGGCCTTCCCAGGACTTCATGTTGAAAGAAGCACACAAGGCAATGCAGCAACAGAAGCATTGAGAGGCAGAAAGGCTCTTTGCTCCTTCACATGAACCTACTGTAACAATTTAGAGCGAAGCAGTCTCAGCCAGCACTGATACCATATGCACTCCAGAGGCCACTTTAGCTGTTCCATCAGTAGCTATACCAGACACAGGTCCTGTGACATCCCCCTCATCTCATGACACTTCTGAGGCACAAATAATGGACACTGTAGAGGTCCAGCATGTGATGGCAGTGGACACACTGCCTTCTGACATGACTTTGGTGAACATGAAGAGACCCTGCAGATCTCACAAGAGTGGTCCACGCTCAGTAAAATCTATCCCCATACTGATGAAGAACAGATTTGAGGTTTTGGACACTGAACAACTTGACTCTGACAGGAGTCTAGAGTCTAGAGTCTGAGACATCCTCATATGCATCTACATTACACCATGCTTCCACAGATACTGAGGAAGATGCTTCAACCTCCAAGACTGTTAAAGAAACAAAAACCAAAACAGAGAAAGAAACATAAAATGGTCACCAGGAGAAGCAAGACCCTAAATATGGACTGTACCACTTGAACTGATCTTTCATCTTAACGTCTGTCCTCATGGTTCCTCTCCTCCGCTTGGCCACCATCAATGCTAACAGTATTAAGAATGCTATTAGGCAGACCATTTTATTTTCTGTACTTCATGAGTTACTTTATGATGTCTATTTTTACAGGAAATCAAAATGACATGCACGCTGGACATGGTTCAAGCCCAAAAACATTGGTATTGGGGTCCACCTTTCTGGTCTTTTGGGGTTGACACCTATGATGAGGTGGGAATTCTCCTAAAAGGATCTGCATTTACTGTACTAAAACTGATGGATTTTGAACCATGGAGGGCTATGATGCTCGACATTGTTTTTCCAAGAGACATAGTTTTGGCTAGTTAATTTACATGCCTTCCAAACTAAGAAAGAAAGAATAGATCTGAAAAAGCTTCAGCCATACCTTTACACATCTCTCCATTTGATATTTGTGAGAGGCTTTAATTGTGGCCTCTCCCAGCAAGATAGGGGCTAAAACAGAAAAACTGTTATGTGACTCCAACCTTTTGATTAAATTACTCAGGGATGCATCTCTTACTGATGCTTACAGAACTAAATATCCCAAGGGAGGTCATACATATTACAGAAATATATTAGCTGCGAGGATTGATTTCTTGTTTACTTCAGCTCAGTTGGACACACATGCCATTGAGATTCTTCCCATTGAGACATCAGACCCTCTCTTACTGGGGGTACTATTGTAGGAAAAGACATGATAACCTCAGTTAAGGGATATTGGAAACTAAATAATTCCCTATTGGAATGCCCACAGACACAGGCTAGAAGCCATGCTCTTCTGAGAGCTTGATACTCTATTGCTTGCATGGAAGATGATCTAGGGGTTTGGTGGAAGGGACGATGGCTGACCTGAAGACATTTTTAGGTCAACCTCATTCCAGAAACATAACAAGAAGTATATAGAGTACTTGACTCTTCAGGCATAATTGGAAAAGGTTTTGACTCAGATGAATTTGGGGACTGGAGATTTCAGTTCCCAAATCTCTAACATCAAAGACCATGTGGGAGCTGTGCAATATGACAGAAACAAATCATTACTACTACAGCACTGCAGTGGGACTCAAGGGACGAAGGTGACTGAGAATGCCTTTGAAAGTTGCAAGGGTCGAGTGTTTCATAGGCAACTCACAACTGTTACCAATCAGGAAGGACTTATGGTTTCTGACACAGAGGGCATATTGGCTGTAGTACAGTCTCATTTACGTGATATGTTTGGTTTACAGGAAGCTCACTCCTCGGCTAATACTTTCCTGTCTTCCATAGACATCCCATGGATACCTCAGAAAGGCTTCCTTACCTTGTCAGGACCCATTGTCCTTGAGGAAGTTATGATTGCCATTAAGTTTTTACACAATGATGCTGCCCCTGGTCCTGACAGACTTACCAATGAATTTAATAAACATTTTTTCTAACACACTAGCAGAAATACTTGCTGTGGTATTTAACTGGATGCTGAATGAGGGAAATATTTCCATTCCTTTTTGTAAAGTATTTCAGTTCCTATTATTTAAAAACGGAGAGGAATCAGATTTAAGAAATTGGAGACCTTAATGTCTCCTTAACACAGATTTGAAGATTTTGATGAATATTTTAAATACCATATTAGCACAGGGTGCAAGACATAGTAGTAGTAGTAGTAGTAAATCATTTTTTATTCACAATGAATAAAAGGATACATTCAATTGAGCAAAGCTCATTTTCAATGAAGTTCCAGATTGCAGTAAATTGTACGTTTCAACATCCAAACATAAAAGACATATCATCTCAGATTACCAAACATGCTTCACCCTGGGGAGAAACATAGTTGATAACTTGATTGTCATTCATGAATTGGTTGACCTGGGCATGTCAGGTGGGATGGTGGCATATCTGTTATCACTTGACCAGGAGAAGGATTTTGATAGTCTGACATCAATACCTTTTCGATGTATTACTACATTATGGCCTCCCCAGGCCTTTTGTACATAACTACAAAAGTTATATGCATCAGCCAGTCTCATACCTCTAATTAATTTAGTGTTTTATAGACACCTCACAACTGTTACTAATCAGGAGGGGCTTATGGTTTCTGACAAAGAGGGCATATTAGCTGTAGTGCAGTCGCATTTACATATGTTTGGTTTACAGGTACCTCGCCCCTCGGCTAATAGTTTCCTGTCTTCCATAGACATCCCACAGATACCTCAGGAAGACTTCCTTACCTTGTCAGGACCCATTGTTCTTGAGAAAATTATGACTACCATTAAGCTTTTATGCAATGATGCAGCCCCTGGTTCTGACAGACTTACCGATGAATTTTATAAACATTTTTTCTGACACACTAGCAGAAATACTTGCCATGGTATTTAACTAGATGCTGAATGAGGGAAATATTTCCATCCCTTTTTGTGAAGCATTTCAGATCCTATTATTTAAAAAAGGGGAGGAATCAGATTTAAGAAATTAGAGACCTTTATGTCTTCTTAACACAGATTTGAAGATTTTTATGAAGATTTTAAATACCAGGTTAGCACGGGTTGCGCGGTATATCATCTCAGATTACCAAATATGCTCCATCCCAGGGAGAAACATAGTTGATAACTTGATTGTCATTCATGAATTAGTTAACCTGGGCATGTCAGGTGGGAGGCACGGGGTCATAATGTCACAAGACATTATGCCGCAGCAATATAGCACACTGCCAATTCGGTGCGATATACTGCAAGTGACATATGTATTTCTTTTGTGGGGGGCTCTGCCTCCTGCCTCACGCATCCCTCAACCCCCCCACAACTAAAATAACCAACTCTGGGGGGGGGGGTTAACACTTAATTTTGCACAAAGTGCAAAAAATTAAAAATTTCTTGCGTCTGGGACCGGGAATCGAAGCCCGGTCCCAAATGCACCACCTCCTACCCTCTTGTTGACTGTGGCTCATCCCGTTGAGCCACAGCAGCTGCTCGCTGGCCCCAGCTCCCAGCACAGGTCTTCTCCACTACCTGGGAAGAGTGAGAGGGTGCACTACCACATATACACCCTTTCATGCTTTTGTACCTTCTAGCTCTACCCTACAGCGCTGTTCCTGTTGCACGGTTTTAACGTACACTATTAAGCATATGAGATACTGACCAGGTAGGCAGGTGGGATGGTGGGATATCTGTTACCACTTGTACAGGAAAAGGCTTTTGATAAAGTCTCACATCAATACCTTTTCGATGTATTACTACATTATGGCCTACCCAGGCCTTTTGTACATGGCTACACAAGTTACATACATCACCCAGTCTCATACCTTTAATTAATAGACATTGTGATGAAAGGATCTGGATCATGATGGGTGTCTAGCAAGGTTGTCCCCAGAGTCTGCTGCTTTATACCTTCTGCACTGACCCAGTCATTAGGAAAATTGTTTCACACACTCAAATGTATGTTATAGCCACTCCTGATGATAGTGACAGTGTGAAAATAGCAGCATACGCAGATGATATCACACTTTTTGTGAAAGATTATCATTCTGGCCTTCTGGCGTTGGAAGTCTTTCATTCCTTCACACCTTTATCTTGAGCCTCTCTGAACCTTAATAAATGTCATGGACTGGTGATTGCTACAGTGACCGACTGCCTGGATTATATTGGAGAGGTTGCCATTAGGTCCACACCCATTGAAATTCTACGTATTATCTTTGGTTGTAGAGATATGGCTTAAATGAATTGGGACGAGACGTTAACTTACTTTGACAGGAAAATATGACTTTGGATGAATTGGCAACAGTCTAAAAAGAAAAGGGTAGCGTTTTCCAAAACATTTGTTCTCTACATTTTTTCTCAGTGTAATTCGTCCTATCCTTAAAACTTTAGAAGTACATCTACTCAGCCTTTCCTTTCAACTGATCTGGGGAGCAAACTGAACCCCATAAAAGGAATATTCTGTATCTACCTATTCATTTGGGGGTATCAATATGTTGAATCCCCTGGTTTATTATTTCTCTATGTATTTGGTGAGAAATATTATTTGCTTCCTCACGCAGGAATCCAGGTTCTGGCACCCCTGGGTGACATGATGGATGACTCCTTTAGTCACGGTATGGAATACCAGTGTCACTGCCATCCAACTCCCAGTTCTCCATTCTTTGTCTCTGCAACTATGGAAAAATTAGGAGACTGAAGATTGTGCTGCTGCACTTTTCTCTTTCCTCTTGGAAGGGCCTTTATGACACTATTCTGTTGCATTATTTTAAGGAACAAGTCCTTCATCCAGATATTCCCCTGCAGGATCAGACCAGGTTATATTCCTACTTAACAAATAGGAGGATGCCCTTGAAGGTGTGGAATGTGTTATGGCTTAGCTTTCATGGACGACTTAGCATAAAGGCAAATGCTAAGCACAAAGGTTTAACAGACTGATACTGACCCCATCTGGGTTGTGAGACATATTTGGAAACTATGGGACACTTTTTGGTAGATTGCCCATATGTTACATGTTTTTGGATACTTTAGTGAGACATGGGAGACCCTGCCTGGGGTGCTCTACTCTCACATATGTGGAAGCATAATACTTGGTAGGCTGCCTACTCACAAATAGAATGACATTAGTACCATCAGACTAAATTGTTTTACCATTGAATTTTACCTTTGGTACTCTAAATGTGTGCTTCTTTTTCAGCAACAGGTTCTGCTGCCATTCACCCTGATACATATGATTGAGAAAGACTTGACTTCCATTTACTGGTTAGAGGGCCACAGGCTGCCAAAGAGTAGCGTTTTTCCTAGATGGCAATATTTAGCATCTGTTATTTTACATTAATTCTGGGATGTATTTTTTCATCTACCTTCCCAGTGCTGCCTAGAATATCTTTTCTCATTTACATTTCTTATGGTTATTTATTGTTTGTTACCTCAATGCATGGTATCTCTAAGTTATGGACATTTCTTTTCTTTTTTTTTTTTTACTTTTTCATACTTTGCTTTGATTGATATGTTGTATCAGATTGAGGAAGTATTTTTTCTGTTGCTTATTTCTTTTCCTTTTCTAGTATTTTCAAGTCAGTCTGTTTGTTTGACTATATACCTCCCTTTTTTCTTTGTTGTATATGCTTAGATGTTTGCTTTAAGATTTTCTTTAGTATTCCTACTATTGCATTATTGTCTGTGTATGATGATTTGCTGGACCTTATTGTCAATAAAAATTTCCCGTCTCTTCTTTGATAAGTGCAATGGGATCTTTTACTTCTACCTGGATGGTGACCAGAGATGGACAGGAGGGACCTTAGTATAATGTGTCATCTGAAGGATGGCATCTTACCAGCACAACATCCCCCTCATGCTGCACTACAGTGTAAGTTATGGGTATTATTCCAAGTGCCTGGTGTGGGGCTAGAACCTATGATCATCTGACCTCCTTGTCCCAGAGGTGAGTGTGCTGTCTACTGAGCCTCTGACACTACAGTGCTGGTATTATGCTCCCAGCAACCCTGTATGCCTCACCAATAGTTGTGCTAGCCGTTCCATCTGAAAAAATCTGGTGACAGAGCTTTCTCAGTGGTGGCACCCATAATTTGGAACTCCTTGACATGCCATTTTAGGAGTTCCCTCTTGGTGTGGGCATTTAAATGGGGCTTGAAAAGTCATCTGTTTTGATTAGCTTTTGGACCAGATGTTTAACTGCTGATTTGTACCTCAAATGATACTTATTACTAAACCGGATGATTTTATTGCTAGTCTTAAGATTATTTGTGTGTTAATGCACTGAGACCTTGGAACAGGATGCTGTATAAATAAAATTGCCTTTCATTGTGTTTGCTGTGAAGTGGGAGATGCTTGTCACCCACAGAACAATCGGTGGTATCCTCTAGAGATGATAGGAATGAGATAATGTCTTGGAAAGTAGTTGTGCCACAATAAGAAAACTACAAAATCAGCAAGGCATCACGATTTGGAAGAATCTTATAGAGGGACGCCACCAAAAAAAGTTGATTTACAGCTTCATTTATTCTCCTCAAACAGGACACAGGAACCCGCCTGACATGTTTCAGACATTGCTGTCCTTCTTCAAAGGCCTTTGAAGGACAGCAATGTCCAAAACATGTCAGATGGGTTCCTGTGTCCTGTTTGTGGAGAATAAATGAAGCTGTAATCAACTTTTTTTGGCAGTGTCCCTCTATAAGGTTTGTGAGTGCTTGGAACTATATTGTTACAGTGTTTGTGCGGTTCCTTAGCACCACTGTCCTAGTGTGCAGTCTCTTTGCTAAGATTTGGAAGAAGCCCACTATCTCTGTTTTTTAACGCCAGAGCTCAAAATGTGCCGGTGACAGTTGACATCCTCGGGGGGGGAAAACCATGTTTTTTTGTGATTAGTTCCAAGTGAGTGCATGTTCATATTTAAACAGCTGGCTCCATTGGTTTAAACAGAGACATAGTGTCAGACATACTGGATAATCTCTGGGGAACCACAAGTGTTAACAGGCTGCTTGAGAGTGAAGGACTTTCCAATGCCATTATGTCTACTGCAGGGTTTAAGAAGAAATACATTTTAATATGGACAAGACAGGACTGTCTTTCAAAACACTGCTAGAAAAGTCCTTGACAACTGCTGACTTTAGACAAGGGGTGAAGTTCTCAAAGGACAGGACAACTGTGTTCCTGTGCTACAGTTTGGATGGCACTGAGAAGTTAAGGTCATTGCTAAGTGGCAGGGCTGTTATCCCCAGATACCTTAAGCAATTCAGTTACAAACTTTATGTTGACTGCTGTGCAAACTGGAAGGCCTGGATGGACTCTGACATTTTCAGGGATTGGTTTAAAACAGTAAACAAAGAGTTGAAAATGCATTGGAAACAATTTTTAGGATTCTTGATAATGCACCCACCTGTGTCATTCCTCATTTACAGTCAAACATCACGATCCATCTCCTAGCACTCCAAATGACTAACCATCTCCAGTTACTTGCTTTGGGATAATTCAGGCATTCAAGGCTCATTACTATAGGCACCACTTGAAGCAACTAATTGGATGTATTGACAGATAAGAACCAGCTGCATTTTCTCTCAGTGATGTCATTCATTTATAAAGTTTGCATGAGGCTGTTTAAGAGCAGAAACAATAAAGAGTGGTTGGTCTCATACAGGATTAAATAAGAATATTTTTTTATACTCCCCATATTAGCAAATCAATGAAGAGACAACATGGTGCAGCATAACATTTGAGCAACAACAAATGATACAGTTGAAACTTGAACTAATAAAAACAAATGTAAAACCATACCAACAGTGTCCAGCACCTTAATTCCATCATGTGCAGCCCATCTGGGGGCAGGAGAGTGACGACACTGCTTTTATTGTCCCCTGACCCCCTCCACCTGGACAGTTCTTGTTACAAGTACAACTCCTTCCTCCTGGTCACCTCTCAGAGATTATAGTCTCCCCTTTCCCCTGCATATTAATTTGGATATAGTAATACCAACCAAACCTTAAGTCTCCCTCTCATTATCTTCTTCCTCACTCTATGATTCTCATGAAGCAGTTCCCACCTTGCCTCTCTCTTTGTAAAGGCTGGCTTGTGTTGTTGTACTACGAATGCCACTCTCTCCATTTTTGGAATTTATGATACTGTCTCTACCCATTCCTGGACCAAGGTAGGGTCTTTCTAGAACCATTCATTTTGTTTCATTTTTATTTTATACTGGAAAGGCATGTGGGCAAATTGCCCATTTTCACAAGCGTTCAGTTGTCCAGTTGTAACAGAGGTGGATATATACAATTTGTAACTAACACATGGCCATATACAATGTGAGAGAAAAATGTACAATGCAGGAAAATTAGGAACAAAGTACAGGGTGAATATATAATGAAAGACAATTTCATACATTGTGGAAAAAAGGAAAATGTGGCTTATGTACAGCAACGATAATATTAACAGCAAGTCTATACCATATGTACAAATCTATTTATTTATTTATTTATTTATTTATTGAATTTTGATGACCGGGTAGGCCCACTGGGCCCCGGAGGTCCCTTTTTCAGGGGCGACCCGGGTGAAACAACAAATTACAGGTAACAGATCAGTACAGTCAGGTGATTGTAAAGTTTTTAACAATAAGAACACATAGGATTACAGGCGGCAGGTAGTGGAAGACATACAGGCTATAAGGACATAGAGGTTACACATAATGAGACCATTTTACATCTCAAGTTCGTGATTAGATTGAGAGTGCTCTGGTAAAGGCAAGCAGTAGCTAAAGGCCTAGGGTTAGCTTCTTTGTGGGCATATTGGAAGGGGGATATATTGGGACATAAGTGCACCCCATCTTTTGGGGGAGGTCCGTTATGCTACCAGGATGGCTATGTATGGTCGGGTCTATTAAGCTACCAATTTACATAAGTAAACACAATAGGAGGGGGTGGGAAAAATAATGCAGAGAAAGGCTTAGAAGGGGAGGGAGGCATCGCCTGGTTATTGCCTTTGAAGAGGCCACCATCAGGATACTGCAGAGATACCTACTCTTCTTACCCTTTAAGGTTCCTGGTGTAATCCCCAGGACTAAATTATTACAGGTAAGGGGTATAAGAAAGACTATTTAACCAGTACAGCACCTACCCTGGCAACAGATGACAGTGAGTTTAGCCAGTGTATTGATGTTGCCTCAGCAACTGGCATAATCTCCGAAACACGGCTGACTATGTAATACTGTGTTGTGTTTCTGTTCTCTCATGTAATACTTGTTCTGTTGCTTTTTATCTTGTATTGTAATTTATTTGCCTGCACTACCCTTCTGTAACCTACTGGGTTGTACCTGAAAATAGGCCTTTAATTGTATAGTGTGCTTACCTGGTCAATAAAAACTAAATAAATAAATAAATGTGTCTTTGAACTATTCAACAGTATCACAGATGATGAAATAATCCAGACAATGAAAGGTGAACTCAGGGAACCTCATCTTACTGAGGCTACAAACAAAATGGTGAGAGTGATCAAGCTGAACCCCTTGTACCACCAATATGTGGTGAGACTCAGAAGGCCATAGTGACAGTTTCAAGATTAAATTTAAAACCAGTGACATTGCTGATGAAAATTATATGGCTGTATGTATGGCATGAGACAATGAAATGAACACATGAAAGCAAAGAAAATGAGGCAGCAAAGCAACACCGATTATTTTGTGCTTTACAGCTAGAGTTCAAAGTGCTACACTGTATGTACTGGTACACAGACACAGAAATAAATTAGCAGTATTTTATTATATTAGTGTTTTATAATGTGACTTTTTAACATTTACAGCAGTTTTAAACAGATGATAAAACCAATACTACTTAAGAAATGTGTTGTTGTGACAGGCTGAGGGATTCTGTTAAAATTAATGGACCTGGATTATCCACCATCCTTGAGTATCGGTCAGCTTTGGACTTGCACCAAGGCTGATGAATAATCAAGTGAGCACTGTTATATTTCAGCCTAATGCCATCTACATTTTTTCACTTTTTTGGTTTATTGTGA
The DNA here is from genome assembly GCA_016271365.2 of Neoceratodus forsteri. Lineage (NCBI taxonomy): Eukaryota > Metazoa > Chordata > Ceratodontiformes > Ceratodontidae > Neoceratodus > Neoceratodus forsteri. The sequence goes on along the minus strand of CM057456.1, from coordinate 1,168,977,883 downwards.
ATTCTACCATGTTATGATCACTGGTAGGGAAGATCTGTCTTACGCTGAAATTTATTACCATGGCTTCAGTATTTCATGGTACCAGGCCCTACATGTTTTCCCCTCTGGTAGGATCAACAACAAATTGAGTTAAAACAAGTTCATTTACTATATTTATGAAACTTTTTCCCATCATGTTTGTACCTGAATGTGATTTTCAATGAATACATAGATGGTTGAAATCTACCAAAATGACCACATTAGTCCTTTCTGATGCTCTTGGTATTTTTGCATCATATCAACACTGTCAATAACGTCAGTGCCTGATGGTGTATAGCATGGACGTATAATTATTGGTTTTTCCCTAAGATGGGCTCTAATCTAACCTAAACTGTCCCTGTTCTTGAATTTAAATTTTTAATCAAATCAATGCTAGTAACTTCTCTCTTTTATGTACAACACCTTTGCTCCTCCTCTTGTAAAGGATCTAGCATTTCAGTATAATTTCTATCCTATAATATCCTTTCCTCAGTCATCACCTGTCTCCCACTATGACACAGTAGGTCTAATTCTCTCTTCTCTCTTCTAACTCTTCAGACTTCTGACATTGAGGCACAAATAGCTCCAGACTGGTATTTGGTTATTATTATGTCTAATTATATTACTCATTGACTTCCTTGATTATTTGAATTATTTTCAAGGAGCTTGATCACCTCTCCTTCTTTACCCTTGTATTCTAGTTTAAATCACTTGCAACAAATTTTTTGATTTTTTTCACCCGAAATTGCTGCCCCTCTTTTACTAAATATGGACCGCCTCTGGCATATAAGTGAGATCAGTTACAATAGGTGTTCAAAAGTCTGATGAATGTAAATGTTTCCTTTGCAGTCCAGTTTCACAGCAGGTGTTAATTGCTTTAATTGTCCTTTGTCTACCTGCAAAGCACCTAAGAACTGATTGCATTGCTGATATCATTACTTTGCTACTTTTTTACATTTAATTTATTATCATAGATACATACATAGATACATAGACAGTGTCGGCAGATAAGGGCCTATGGCCCACCCAGTCTGCCCATTTGAGCTTGTAAGTTCAGTTTGTTTTCCTAGAAGTCTGTTGCACCTCACCCCTGACCTCCAGAATTCCTTTATGTCTATCCCATGCATTCTTAAATCCCTTGATTGTTTCAGCCCCCACCACTTCCTCTGGTAGGGTGTTCCACTTGTCCACCACCTGTTTAGTGAAGAAATTCTTTCTCATGTTTCCTCTGAATCGTCCTCCCTCCAACTTCATCCCATGCCCTCTAGTCCTGGAACATCTTTTTCGCTTAAAAATAGTGTTTTCCTGCACCCTGTTCCTCCCTGTAAGATACTTGTATGTCTCTATCATATCCCCTCTCCCTCCTCTCCTCCAGGGAGTACATGTTCAGTTCCTTCAACCTGTCTTCATAGGACTTGTGATGCAATCCATGCACCATCTTTGTTGCCCTCCTCTGAACCTTCTCTACCCTGTCTATGTCCTTACATAGGTATGGTCTCCAGAACTGTACATTGTACTCCAGGTGGGCCCTCACTAGTGTCTTGTATAGGGAATTATGACCTCTCTTTCCTGCTGGTAATGCCCCTGCCTATACATCCCAGCATCCTATTTGCTTTACCTGCTGCCTTGTCACACTGTTTCCTACCTTGAGGTCATCAGAGATGATAACCCCAAGATCCCTTTCCTGCTTGGTGCATGCTATATCCTCACCCCAACTGATATATTGTACCAGGGTTTTTGTGCCCCATATGCATTATCTTGCACTTCTTTGCATTGAATTTCAACTGCCAAACCCCTGACCATTCTTCAAGTTTCTGCAGGTCGCTTCTCATTCTGTCTACACCCTCTGGTGTGTCTACTCTATTACAGAGCTTTGTGTCATCAGCGAACAGTGAAATTCTGCCTTCTAGGTCCTGCGCCATGTCACTGATGACGATGTTGAATAGGACCGGTCCCAGCACTGATCCCTGTAGTACCCCACTGGTCACTCTTCCCTCTGTGGAGTGACAGCCATTTACCACCACCCTCTGTGTCCTGCCACCCAGCCAGTTACCTACCCACCACACTACTGTCCTGCCCACACCCATATTCCCTAGTTTGTGTTATAGTCTTCTATGGCACAGTGTCAAAGGCCTTGCTGAAGTCCAGATAGGCCATGTCCACTGCCCTCCCCTGATCCACCTCCCTAGTCACCCAGTCAAAAAATTCAATGAGGTTGGTCTGACATGACCTCCCCCTGGTGAAACCACACTGTCTTGGGTCCTGTAGTCCATTGACAACCAGATGTTCCACCAATCTCTCCTTCAGTAGTGCTTCCATGATCTTCCCCACTACCAAGGTGAGGCTGACTGGTCTGTAGTTCCCTGCTTCCTCTTGTTCCCACTTTTGTGTATAAGGGGACTACATCTGCTGTCCTCCAGTCTTTGGGTACCTCCCTGTTTCCAGTGATCGGCTAAACAGGATAGCCAGAGGTTCAGCCACCACCTCTCTTAGTTCTTTAAGGACCCTGGGGTGCACCCATCTGGCCCCATTGCTTTATCAACTCTTATTACTTCCAGTTCCTTCAGGACCCTTTCTCATGTAAAGGGACTGTGTCCATTCTGCACCATTCTCACCCTTGTACTCCTTCAGACCCATTACCCTCTTCCTCAGTAAAGACTGAGCAGAAATACCTGTTCAGTATGTCAGCTTTACTGTTGTCATCCTCCACGCGCCCCCATCCTCCCCTTCAGTCTCACTATCCCTCCCTTTGTCTTTCTTTTTTCACTTATGTACCTGTAAAGGTTTTGTCCCTCTACCCACTGATTTTGCAATGTGTTCTTCTGTCTGAGCTTTGGCTTCCCTTACTCACCTCCCTGCCTCCCTTTGCTTCTCCTGGTACTTCTCCCTATCCCCTTCTGCTTGTGTCTTTTTGTATTGCCTGACTGCAATCTTTTTGGCTTTCACTTTCTTTGCTACCTCTTTGGAAAACCATAATGGTCTCCTCTTCCTTTTCCTCTTGCTAACCTGCTTAATACATAATTCTGTTGTTCTTGTAATCCCCATTTTAAATACTGCCCACCGTTTCTTAACCCCTGATTCCTGTCCCATTCCCCTTAATGCCTCTTTCAAGTATCTCCTCATTTTCCCAAAGTCTGCCCCCCTAAAATCCAGGATACATGTTTTTGTGTGGTTTGGTTCTGCTCTTTCTGTGATTTCAAACCACAATGACTGGTGGTGACTGTTTCCCAGGTGCTCCCCACTGTTACCCCATCACACTGTCCCTGTTTGTGAGCACAAGGTCCAGTATTGCCTTCTGCTGAGTTGGTTCCATGACCAGTTGCTTGAGGAAGGCACCCTGAAGGAGTCAGGATAAATCTGCTCCTAGTTGATGCTGCTGCTGGATGCTCCAGTCCACGTCTGGAATATTGAAGTCTCAACCAGTACTACCTCCCCTTGTCTGCCATCCTTTGGATGGCTAGCATCAACTCCTATCTGTTTCTTCCTCCTGGGCTGGTGGTCTATAGACCACACCTGCGGATGGCTGTCCCCATTTTCCTTTCCAGCAACCCACAGTATCTCTCCCCATTTGTTCCTCCTGGATCTCTGTGGCCCTTATGTCATTTTTCACATAGAGTGCCACTCCTCCTCCCTTCCTGCCTGCTCTGTCTCTTCTGAATATGTTGTAGCCAGGTATGGCCATCTCCCAGTCATGGTTATCATTACACCAGGTTTCAGTGATGGCCACAATGTCCAGGTCTGACTGCACCATGACAGCCTCCAGATCTTCCATCTTGTTGCTAAGACTCCTGGCATTTGCACACATGGCTTTCCATGATTTTACCTCCCGTGACTGTCTTACTGTTTTACTCCAGCCCCTTCCTTGGTTGTCATTTATCCCTGGTTCTCCTTGCTGTCTGCCGTCTGCTGAATTTTGCCCCTTTCTGCTTATCCACCTCTTGGCACTAATCTCCATCTTTTGCACACTGCTTTGCAGAGATAGCCACCTCTGGTTCACTGGTTCCACTGTGGCTGTGGGGGTGAGCAGCAGGTACCTCCTTGCTGGCCTGCCACCCTTTGCTAGTTTAAATGCTTGTCAATGTAGCATTTAAACTTATCAGTGAGTGCTTGGATTCCCCTCCAGGATGGATGCAGGCCGTCAGGCTTGAACAAACCTCCATCCCTCCAGGTTGGTCCCCAGTCACCAATGAATCCAAACACTTCCTCACAGCACCAGTTCTTCAACCATGAGTTAAAGCTCCTGCTGCATGCACTCCTATGCTCTCCCCTTGCCTCTCACAGGTAGTACTTCTGAGAAAGTGACAGAAGTAGCTACTTGCTTGAGACCCCTCCCCAGTTTCCTAAACTCTTCCTGAACTTCCTTTGGCTCCCCATTTGCCAGGTCATTAGTACCTAGGTGGATAATGACATCCAGCTCACCCTCCCGTCTTGCCTTCCCAGTGATCCCCAGGATCTTCCTTCCATCCCTCCATGCCGTGGCACCTGGTAGGCACCTCACCTCCCTGTCCTCCCCCTCCTGTGTTCCTAGCTGGATCCCTCTTATGATGGAGTCCCCCACCAGGATTCGCTTCCTCCTCCTCCTCCTCTGGGGTCCACTGCTTTCCCCCGCCTAGGTCACCTCCTTGGCTAACCTCCACATCCTTTCCTTCCACTTCTCTGGGTACCTGTATTTGGTTGTCCTCATTTTCCAGTGTGGCATATGAGTTCTTGAGTGGAATAGGATCTGGTATGTGCCTCTGCCTGACTGCTCTAACCCTCCCTGAGCCCACTGTCATCCAAGTGCTCCTCGTTCTTGGCATCCTTTGAGGTAGTTGCATTGGACTGGGTGGTCCCTGGATAGGGGTGATGGTACTCCTGATCCAGTTTACTTCCGCTCTGAGTCTGACTACCTCATCCCGAAGTCCAGATAGATGCATGCAGATAGGGCAGCACCCCAGTGTCCAGAAGGTCTGCCTGAATATGGCTGCCCACAGCCACTGCATTGCACCACTCCCACATTATACTGCAATTCCACTACTTGTCTGCTACTGAAGGCCCTAGTTCCTTTTTATTAATTTACTGTCTTAAAAATCCTGCCACTGTTCCCCTATAATATTTGAAAATACATACACTTCTATTTAAGCTCTTTATCCTTACAATCAAAAGGTAATTACAATCACAATAATCTACCTTCTACTAATACAGATTCTATCACAGAATCAGAGCACAATGCAAAAACATCTGCTACTTAGCAACAACAAACAGGTGACAACATACCAAGTTGATGTAGCTTTTTTAAATAGAAAAGAAAATGTAATTGTTTAAACCAATAGAAATCAGCAGTTCCAAAGCACCTTGAACTACAAGAAAGAACACAGTACCACACCTCTGCCACAATAACTAAACAGTTCTAAAACATTGGAGAAAGAAGAAAAACTAGAGACAGAGCAAAAGATATAATGTACTATAAAGTATTAGGCAATAGGTATACTCAGTTGTTTAACAGAAAATAAAGTACCTACCAAAACAGACAGGATACCCTACAAATGACACTTAGGTTCTCAATATCAGACACCACCAAAGGCACATTCAGAAAGGGTTTAAACTATAGTATTAAAATAGTATTAAAATTAACCACATCAGAGTAGAAAGATCACACTAAATAAATGTGTTGATCCTTCTGACTTCCAACGAATATCTACCGCACAAATTTTATATCTTCCTGGAGCCTACAGGGTTGTCTTTCACAATCACCTAAATTTACATAAAACAAAACAATTTTTAAACTGAAAATTATATCAAAAAGCACTTAGCTTTGGGAGCTCTTCTCAAACACAGCCACTCAGCTCAGAGTTCTAGAATCAGAACTCTAATATCTAATATAATATCTAATTTAATGAAGTCCACCTTGCTATCATCGGCCATATTTTTGCCAATATCATTTGTGCCCAGATGTGTAACTATTACTAGATCCTCTCCAGCCTCTCCTAAAATGTTTTCCACCATCTGGTTTACATTGTTTATCTTGGCTCAAGGAATTTACCATAATGTTTTTTTTTTTAATCTAATTCCAGGTTTTTTACTTTGTGTAGCTTATAATTGGGTTCCTCAGTATGACCGTTTTTTTTTTTGTGGTTGTTCCATTTATTTCTAAATTCTTTGCGTACGTAATTACATCATTTGTGTTTGCTTCATTTTCTATATCAAAGCAGTCAATTCTGTTATAGATATCTAATCCAGGGGTGTGGAGTTTACCTTGTCTCCCTGCTTTGATGTTCCTCTAGGTTGTATTATTGTTTAATCATCCTTATCATTCATTCAACTTTTTTCCCCTTACTCTCTTACATCATCTTTGGACACCAAAATCTTTACCTATATTTTGGTCATCATTTCCATGTAATTGGGTATCTCTTGGTGTACTGCAGGATATTTCTTTGTGCATCAAGTCAATGAATTGTTCCAGTTGCCTTACCTCTTTACATTTATTATTTCTTTCTTACATTTGAATTATTTGAATACAAACATTTTAAGGATGTCCTCAAGCACTCTGACCATGTGACCCTGTAGTTTAATGGTTAGAGCGCTGGAATGGCATACCAGAGGTCTGAGGTTCAATTCCCAGTGGGCCACACTTTTCCTTTCTCATTTCCATCCTTTTCTTACATTTGACTAATTCATTCTCAGTTGAATTGTGTATAATCAATGGCTGCATTTAAGCAGATTGGTAAAACACTAGTCACCAAATCTTTTTCAAGGAAATCATAAAGTTTGCAATGTATGTACACCCAATACACATTCCCACTCACTCATTTGAATACTTATTCAATTAACATGCATGTTTTATGGATTGTATGTATATAGTCTTAATTGCATATATTCCCCCTACAAATAATTTTGTAGCTCTTGGGGATTTATTTGAGGTAGGATAACTTGATCTCTTAAGCCACATTAAAGGTGATATCCTTCTTTTATTAAGCATAAATACTGTATTTACTTCATATGGAGTAGCCTGCTCTCCTGCCTAACCTGGTTGACACTGAGAATCACTGCCTCTGCCTGTGGTACCTTCACCAATGCTTGCACCTGCTTGTACTGGCACAGTCTGTATTTTGCTAAAACCAGAAGTACTGATGCACTACATCTAGTCCATAGTATGATCTAAAAGTAGCTCAAAGGAGTAAAACCACAAATAGAATCCATTTTTTGCACCCAACAAGATGCAGTTACTAAAATCACCTTTTCCATGCAGTTTGATCAGTAGATTGTCCAGTGTAATCCCACTGAGTCCCAGTCTGAAACTGCACTTGACCATACAGTCCTGACAGTCTTTTTGATCAAGACCTCCTTGTCTTTTCCCTGAATCACAGAAAAACTAAAGAGTCAAGGAGAGAGAGGAGAGAGAGAGAGAGAGAGAGAGAGAGAGAGAAGGAAATAGAGAGAGAGAGAGATCTATTTGTTAGGAGTTTCTTTTATTTTAATGTTATATTGTTTTCAGACATTTCCCACTCAGAAGCAGACTATTTTACAATGTAGGAGCACAAATATTTATGGAAGCAGAATGTCTGTTGCAACTCCTATAGCCATCTTTATCCGTAGCCAGATTTAGCCAGATGTACATGCAGTTCCACAGATCTTAATACTGCAGCACACAGAGACAGGCATTGTGCTATAATCTTGCAGTGACCCACCCACTGGTTCACTGGGAGTATACTGTTATCCTCTCACCTGACAGGCCTGATCTTAAACTAGGTATTTCTTGCCAAGTTTCCCTGCAGCCTACCTTGGCTCCAGTTTACTGGAGCAAATTATTTTAAGCCTCCTGGGGCACAGGCACATATCTTGATGGGCTACACTCAGCACACATATGTGACCCCCTTAGTTGAACTAATATTCATGGCTGACTGGTTTCGTTTTTTTTCTTGTCTTCTTCATGCCTCCATATTAGGCTACCATCCTCCACCACCTAGAAACCTGGAGTGGGTTCTCTTGAACCTCTGGGTGGTGCTCTTGAGGGGAGATCCCCATTCCTCCACCACATTCTTCTGTTCTGATTATGAGACCATAGGGTTCTAGACATTTAGTTCTCTGTACCCTGTTTCTGCTCTCAGGTTTTAGATTGCATTTCTTTCGATCTCTCTCTCTCTCTCTCTCTCTCACTCTTGCTTCTGCTGCCTTTGGTTGGGAAACACCCTTCCCCCAAGACTAAGCTGGTGCACAACCCCTCCTATTTTATGAGGGATGAGTGGACCAGGCAGAAGCTAACAGAAAATCAGTTGCTGAGCATGTGTACAGGGCATGTGCCATTACTTAGCAGACCAGCACTGCTGTAGAAAGGGATCCTGGGACATTCCAGAATGCAGGGTCCATTAACACATTCACCATTTAGTAACTGGGCTCAACCAGGCAGTGGGTGAGAGTCTGGTTACAACTGAAACTAGTGTGGATCAGGGAGGGATGGTAGATGTGGCATACCTGGATTTTTGCAAGGCCTTTGATAACCGTCCCACATAAAAGGCTGATAAGCAAGATGAGCACCTGGGAGTTTAATCCAGAGTGGTAAACTGGGTTAGAAATTTATTGAGTGGTAGGACACAAAGGGTGACAGTGAACAGAGTTCAGTCCAAAGACAGGGAGGTGACCAGTGGGGTGCCTCAGGGATCAGTGCTAGTCCCAGTTCTCTTTAATGTCTTCATAAGTGATATTGCAGAGGGGCTAGAGGGGAAGGTGTGCCTCTTGGCGGATGACACAAAGATCTGTAATAGGGTTGACACACCGGGGTGTGTGTGTGTGTGTGTGTGTATAAAGTATGAATAGGGACATGGGCAAGCTGGAGGAATGGTCAAAGGTATGGAAGCTGTGATTTAATGCAAAAAAGTGCAAAATTATGCACTTGGAACATGGGAATCCAAGGGAGGAGTACTCAGTGGGGAGGGGGAGACTGACAGCTACCAAACAGGAGAGGAATCTAGGGGTGATTATATCTGAAGACCTAAAAGTGTCTGGACAGTGTGAAAAGGTGGTTAGAAGGGCCAACGGGATGTTGGCATGCATAGGGAGAAGCATCACCAGCAGAAAAAGGGAGGTGGTGATGCCACTATACAGATCATTGGTAAGGCCTCATCTTGAGTACAGTGTCCAGTTTTGGAGGCTGCATCTCAGAAAGGACATAAACAGAGTCGAGGCAGTCCAGAGAAGTGCTACTAAAATGGTGCAGGGGCTGCACCAGAAGTCATATGAGGAGAGGCTGAAAGACCTCAATATCTAGTCTCTGGAGATGAGAGAGAAGGAGGACATGATAGAGATGTTCAAATACCTTAAGGGGATAAATAAGTTACAGGGGCGTAGCATCTTGCAGAAAAGAGGATGGTCAAGAACTAGCAGGTATTTATTTATTTATTTATTTATTTCTGATCTCGGATTAACCATTTGAGCTCAGAGCTCTTTACAGAGGTTCCACATTAGTACATTTAGAACAAGTAGGTGATTATACAGAGAATTGAGACAAACAAGGCAATAGAATTAGAATGAGAATATTTAGGCACATTTTGTCTTAAAACAAAGGAATGCAAAAAATACAGTGAAAACTAAAACTGGAATAAGTAAACACAGTCAGATACATACAGGAACAGACTAAATAACTGTGCCCAACAGGAGGCCTGTTAGTTGTCAGCAACACAAGGGGGTTAGCACATAGAAGTGCTGGAGAGATGGGGTGAGGGGTTGAGCCCTAAGTGCAGGGTGTCTGAGAGAGAGAGAGAGAGAGAGATCTGTTTGGCAGGAGGTTAGATGATAGGAGATGCCTTTGCTAGGTGCTAGCGATGGCAGACACATTGTGATTCCTGTATTAAATGATTATTTAGGTTCTTTTTGTAGGTCTACAGAGTGGACAGGCTAATAATGTTCTCATGGAGGGAGATGAACTACAATGGTGCCAGATAGGCAAAGGAACTTTTTCCTTGAGATGTCCGACATTTTAGAGTCAGGACGGACTGCAGTTCCGAATTTCGGGTGGGCCTGGGATTAGTGCTGGGAACTAAGAGTTGTTGGATCCCAGTCGGGAGCTGACCAAGGCAGATTTTTTTGGCCAGGAGGCAGGATTGATATTTTAAGTGACCAAAGAGCGTTAGCCAGTCAGCCCTTGCATAGAGGTCACAGGTGTGGGTTAGTCGGTGTGCCCCTAAGGTGAGCCTGCAGGTATTGTTAGGGCAGTTTTTATATGTTGGAGGGCAGTATCTATGGCAGAGCTATATATCAGCAGTCCGTAGTCCACTAGGGAACCCACTGAAATCTGGACCGCTATGCTGAGGACATCAGGGGTCAGGCTCTGCCTATGGTGATAAAGTAGCCCTAAGCGTTTGTTGATTGCTTTAGCTGTGATGTCTATGTGAAGGATGTAGGACAGCGAGCTGTCAGGAGTGATTCCAAGATATTTGAAGTGATGAACACGTTCAAGAGGAACACCACCCCTATCACATGTTAATAGTGGGTAGTTTTTGTGCTTGTTCTTAAGGCTGGTGAAGAACATAGTTTTTGTTTTTTTGTAGTTCATTATCAATTTATGATTTTTGAACCATGACTCAATGCTGGTGAAGTCATGTTGTAGCTGTTGCTCAAGAGCAGTGGGGTAAGAGCCATTAGAAAAGATAACCGCATCATCCACGTAGAGGAGGATATGACACTGACTGGCTAGGGGAGGCAAATCAGAAATAGGCTAAAGAGGAGAGGGCCCAGTATTGACCCCTGTGGAATGCCTGAGCACACAAGCTTGGTGTCAGAGAGAAAGTTATCTATCCTGACTTGCTGCGAACGGCAGTGTAGGTAGCTGCGGAACCATGCAGCTGCCTCAAGGACAAGGCCTATGGCAGTGAGTTGGTCAATTAGAAGGACACAGTTGACCGTGTCAAAGGCCTTTGTTAGGTCAATATAGATAGCCCAGATGAGCTGGCCAAGATTGAGGGATTTGTGGATGAAGCCTGTGTATTCCAGGAGGGCTGTAGTGATGCTATGCCCAGCCCTAAAGCCATGTTGCTCTGTGCATAGGAGCATGTGCTTGTCCAGATAATCAACAAATTGGTCAACAATGATTCATTCAAGGGCCTTCAAGAGTGGTGGTAGTATAGAGATGGGTCTATAGTTCCCGGGGAGGGCATGATCCCCACTCTTGTATACAGGGGTGACTACTGCAGCTTTCCATTTTTGGGGGAATACTGTGAGATGGAGAGAGAGGTTAAGGATATGGGTGAGAGGGGACAGGATTACTTCAAGTAAGAGCGAGATCAGTTTCAAATCAAGGTTATCCCCACTGAATCTCCCCTTCCCAAACACTTTGCGCAAATATTTCTTGCTTTCTCCAAGGTGATAGTCTTGAAGCGAAAAGGGGGGATGCGATGGGGATTGCATGGGTGCAGCAGGGATGGTGGGGAGAAGAAGTCGGTAGGGAGAACATGCTGTAAGTCAGTGAAGGCATTGTTAAAGGTGCTGGTGATAGATTTATGGTCAAGGATGGGGGAGCCATCAATGCAGAGCATGGTAGGGGCCATTTTGGGTTTTCGCCCGGTGATCTCACTTAGGTTAGCCGAGAATTTGCATCCGTCATTCCAGTTCTTGTTTAGGGCATCTTTATAGTATATGTTTTTGGCTAATTGGATGGTCCTGGTACAGTTGTTCCTTGCACATTTGTAGTTCAGGATATCAGACTGCTTGCCAGTGGCCCTAACTATATGCCAGAGGTGGTCTCTATTTTTCATTAGTTCTAAGGTATCAGGGCTCATCCAGGGGTTAAAGTAGCCTTTGATCTTCCACTTTTTATAGGAGTGTGGGTGTCACAGATTGTATTGAAGAGGAGGATGAAATGGTTGAGTGTGTCGTCAATGTTGGAAGCCTCAAAAACTGAGGACCAGTCAACACTGAGGAGATCCATTTTGAAGTGATCAGCATGACCAGGTTTGAGAACCCTGCTGGTGATGGTTCTAGGAGGCGGTTTGGAGAAATTATTAGCCCAACTGAACATGACAGGGGAGTGGTCACTGATGTCATCTGGGAGGATGGAGGCATTAGAGGCATGCTCAGGTCGGTTGGTGAGCACCCAGTCAATCAAAGTACTAGTGCATGTCCTGTAGTTAGTCCTAGTGGGTGTTTCAATGAGCTGGATAAAGTGGATAGCCTGAATTGCATCCTTGAATTGGTTAGCTTCAGGGGCAAGCCAACTAATATTGAAATCACCTGAGTATAACCTCAGAGCTTAGGGTTAGGCTTCCAAGACAGTCTATGACGGCATGGAGACCTTGGGCCGAGTTCTTTGGGGGGGATGTAGACAGATAGAATTGTGACAGTTTTGTTGTGGGCCCCAAGAAGAGCCTTAATGGCAAGGGCCTGGGCAAACGACCCTAGGCTGGGTAAAATCAGGACTATGCCCTGAAGGCTGTCCTTAAGGTAGATTGCACAGCCTCCACCTCTTTTAGATTTACAATCTTGCCTAAAGATTGAATAGCCCAGCAGACTGATGGCTCCATCGGGGATCTTGGGAGTGAGCCATGTCTCTACCACAGACAGTACATCTGGATTATGTAGGGCTACCCATGCTTGAAGGTTGTCAAACTTTGCTGTCAGGCTGCGGATGTTTAGTGATGCAAAGGTTAAGGTGCCTGGTTTCGGTGCACTCAACCCCTGATATAGAGGGGGGCTGGGATTAGGGTGGATGTTGCCTGAGAGCAGTAGTAACAGGAGTACCAATCTGACCAGATATGATATGAAGTTGGTGGGAGTTAGAATCAGGCGTAATGTGAGAAAGTACTTATTTACAGAAAGGCTGGTGGATGCTTGTAGCAGTCTCCCTGCAGGAGTGGAGGGGGCAAAAATGGTGGAGGAATTCAAAAATGTATGGGCTAGACACAAGGGAATCCTAGTGACAGGGAGGAGAGAGAAAGCCACAGATTAGCTACAATCTGCATAAGTAATAGGTAGGAAAATAGGCAGACTAGATGGGTCAGGCAGTCCTTATCTGCTGACAACTCCTATGTATCTATAGAACTTTTAGCTGCACCTTTTCACCTGCTTTATCTCCAGTATTTTTCTACATTTTTATATGTCAGAAGATGGACAGCTTGCTATAAAGCGTCACATATACAAATGCAAGATACAATATGAGTTGACTGACCTGATACATACACACACAACACACAAGACACACACACTGGGTAAGCCTGGCCCGGGTGCCTGGTGCAATATGGACTATCCAAGATGAGACACAGACAGCAGACTTCATAGAGTGGATTGATGTACTGACTGGACCCGAGTGACTTGGTCACAGGCTGGATTGCTGAGCCCTAAAGAAAATCGTTTCATTAGATGACTAGATATAAATGAATGTGCACACACAACAGTATGGCATACACATGGTGCTGTGGAGTCACAGGGATGGATGCAAGACAGAGTACACACACCACTGGCTGGGCCTGGCCAGGCACTGTCTGCCGATGGATGCTGAGACATACAGTGAGAGGCAGCAGGCTACTTCACTGGCTGGATATGAAAGCACAGAAAAAATTCAGTTTCTAGATAATCAGATTATCCCACACACTCAATAAACAGTTACTAACAAAAAAAATACATAAATAAATAAATGCAAAACCAAAGATTTAAAAATACCCCTTTGACTTGCCCTGCTAGACCCTCAGTGCATCAGCAAGTGGGCTGCACTGTATCCACAGATCCATCTGCTCAGATCCACAGGCACACACTAGCTGATTTTAATAACAATGAATGAGTAAGTTATTTTTGGATGAACTGCAGGAGTTCTCCCACACAAGTCCACCTCTGCAATGTTTAAGCTGGAAATGGCACCAAGACACGTGCAGCATGAGGATGGTAGCACATTTGTAAGCATTGCTGACTGGCTTCTGAAAGTTATGAGATACAGGGCTCAGTTTCCTTTTATCATGTGATCCCTGTAAATAAATGCTGCACTGCAGTGCCGAAGAGATGCTGGAAACTCTGATAACCCTTCAAAGTGAAAAAAAGAATCACTGTTTATTTTGGTAGGACCACCAAAGTCCACTTCAATTTTGGCTCACTCCTAGTTCTGTTTCCTTAGTGACCGTAACAGGACCACCTGAGAGAGAACCACATAGCATGGAGTCTACAGCCCTGCTCTGACAGGTTTAAAACCGTTCTGCAGGGTGTTATGTATGGTATAAAAGTCACCCATCTATTCTCACAAAGAATTATTTCACAGTTTTCAAAAGGCAACAAAAACTACGGTATATGCAGAGTATCTTTAAAGACTGGAACAGTGTAAGTCAGACTGTTCATCAGATTTTGACCACCCTCACGGTCCTCCACCTTGGATCCCAACCTCAGAGATCTGCACCAGAAGCAGCGCTTCCAGTTCGAAAGGCGGGCCACTTGCCATGTCCAGCTGCCACCACCTGACTCCTCAGCAAATTTTGACTGCCCTCATGGTCCTCTGCCTCAGATCCCAACCCCAGGGACCTGCGCCAGAAGCGGCGCTTCCAGTTCGAGAGGTAGGCCACTTGCCGCCTCTGGCTGCCTGACTTCTCAGCACATTTTGACCACCCTCGTGGTCCTCCACCTTGGATCCCAACCACAGGGACTTGCGCCAGAAGCGGCGCTTCCAGTTCAAGAGGCGGACCACTTGCCACTTCCAGCCGCTGCCTCCTGACTCTTCAGCAAATTTTGACCGCCCTCACGGTCCTCTGCCTCAGATCCCAACCCCAGGTACTACCACTAACTGAATTTTGGTGCTGAGGCCTCTAATTGGTGTGGCTTTTGCTGGTGGGTCCTCATTAGTCTTCTTTCTGCCTTCTAGCCCTTCTGATTGGTGCGCCTTTTATATTTGACTGTACGCTGTTTTTAGGGACTGACTTGACTACTGCTGATCTCGATTTTCTGCTGAAACCATGCTACTTTTTTTCCTGCCCCCCCACCCCACCCAGGCCTCCTTTAAATACTCATTTGCTCCACCCACCCTGTTAACTCCATTTTACTATTGCTCCTGTGTCCGTTGCTCCTCCTTCCTACCCCTGAAAGGCTTAGCTAGATCTCTCATTATCAATTTCACCCAAACCTACAATCCTAACTCTCTATTCTTCAACACCTCTATCATTTCTGATCTCACACTTCTATTTTTCCTCCTGGTTGGTCCTGACTTTCACCTTCTTCACAAGCCAGTACCTAGATCTGTTTAAACAATGAAACTCCTCATGTTACTGTATCTTCTTGTGCCCTCTCTTGTTCTGCTCCACTTATCATTGCCTA
This sequence comes from Neoceratodus forsteri, assembly GCA_016271365.2. Lineage (NCBI taxonomy): Eukaryota > Metazoa > Chordata > Ceratodontiformes > Ceratodontidae > Neoceratodus > Neoceratodus forsteri. Next base: position 1,168,962,610 of record CM057456.1, on the reverse strand, counting down.
CTGTTCCTCTAGCCCCCTTGGCTATCCCACTTTTCCAGCCCCATGACTACATATACAGTAACCTTCTCCTGCTGCCCTCTCTCTGATATGACCCTACTCCACTTCTGTTAAATAGGCCCTGGATCCTGATGGTAGCCCATGTACTAAAACACTTCCCCCTTAATACACGGACCCTATGTCCTTTCCTGTGACATAAACTCTGGTATCTCCTCATACTGGCCCTGTTGCTCTCTGGTGATATACATTCTAACCCTGGACTGAGCAACAATATACAGAGTCCCCTTTCAAATGCTAAGGGTCTCACTGTAGTGCACCACAACATAAGGAGCCTGCTGTACAATTTTGCTGAATTGGAATCCTGGGTCACCCTCTACAAACCAGATATCATCTGCCTTACTGAAACCTGGCTTAACTCTTCCATCCAGGACTCTCAGTGCTCGCCTCCCTCTTATAATCTCTTGAGATTTGATAGACCTGCTACAAAAAGAGGGGGTGGCACAGCCGTCTATTTCAAAGGTCACCTACATCTCTCCACAATCTCCTCATGTCCCCTAATCCACTGCGAAGAGCTTCATGTCCTCCTTACTCCTTACCTCCTTAAAAAAACTACATATTGTCTGTGCCTATAACTCCCCCTTCTAGTGATTTAAAAGGACTTGATGAACTGCTTGATCAGACCTCTCTTCTTTCCAGGAGAAATGAGGTTTTTATACATGGAGATCTCAATCTAAATTGGCTCGGCAACTCTCTACATGCACTACAGTCTAAGATTCTAAGTTTCAACTTTCACCAGGTGATCAGTGACCCTACTAGAACTGCTCTGCACTCCAACTCTAGTACTCTATTGGACTGGATCATGACCAACCACCTGGATAACATTATCTCCTCTGGCATACTAGTAGATGCCATCACTGACCACTCCTCCACCTTTTGTATATGGGGTAAAACTAGGTCCTCCCCTTCTAAGCCTCGTTTTATTATGTTCCGTAACTACACAATCTTTGACCCTCAATCCTTCCTACTGGACATTGCCACTATTGACTGAACCCCCCCTTTTTGAGTCTGGTGACCCTCAGACTACTCTAAATCTATTCCTGACTCACTTCCTGGAGATCCAGGACAAACACTGCCCTCTTGTTACCCATCGGGTAAAAAATAAACATACTCGTTGGCTGAAGCCTGACCTTCTCTCCAAACTGCGACAGTGGGACAAATCTTGGCTCCACTACAAAAGCTAACTTAAATTCCTACAGAGCACTCAGAAATTCCTGCAAGAAGGAAATCAAAAGGGCCAAAAGTGCCTATTGTAAGGATCTAGTAACAAAATCATATGGTAACTCCAAAAAATTCTGGTCCCATATTAAGTGCTTCCTAGGATCAAATCTGGCCCCCACTCCAACTGATATGTCTCCCAATGGGATCCACTGCAATAATCCCTCCACTATCGCAAACTTTTTCAATGCCCAGTTCTCAGACCTTACCAACTACAGTATTCCTCATCCTTCCTGGCTAAACCGTACTCAAATGACCAACCTGATGTTGCTGGGCCCAAATTTATTTTCAAGTCTGTCACTCGCCTGGAAGTTCTAAGATTGCTAAACAACATCTCTGACTTCACTGCTACTGGGTCTGACCACCTTGAACCCAAACTCCTAAAGCTCGCTGGCCCTTACATAGCTGCACCTCTTGCAATATTTTTTTCCCTCTTCCTTTGTCACAGCTATGTCCCAGATATCTGAAAGACTGCCAGGATTACCCCACTTTCAAAAAGGGTGAACGCAAAAATCCATCCAACTATAGGCCCACTGCCATATTGCCTGTGCTTAGCAAAATCCTTGAGAAGATTGTAGCCACTCAAACCATTAACTTTCATCAGAAGCATGACCTTCTCATGTCTGCACAGCATGGTTTCTGCAAAGGTCATAGCACCACCACTGCTTTACTCACATTTACGTCTGATACCCTAGTGGCCATGGACTCAAATCTCCTAACGGGGGCAATTTTTATAGACATGACTAAAGCTTTTGACCTTGTGGATCATACTATCCTCCTAACTGCTCTAGGATTACTAGGCTTCTCACCGGGTGTGACTGCATGGTTTGACAGCTACCTGTCAGATTGCACTCAACTAGTTAAATTTAACTCCACTTTGTCAGATTATGCTACCATAAATATTGGTGTGCCACAAGGATCCATTCTCAGTCCCCCGCTTTTCACTATTTTTATAAATTATATTACCTCAAACATTCCCCAGACTGCCTCCCTGCTACACGCTGATGACATTGTCCCGTACATCAGTGCATACAACATCACTGAAATCAACCAGTGACTTTCCCAAGACTTTCAACAAATTGAACAGTGGTTGTTTAGCAATAAACTTGTCCTAAATGTATCTAAGACTCAAGCCATGCTATTTAGTTCTAATGCCAAACGAAAACTCTCCCAACCCACTTTTAATGTCTCTACTATAAATGTCGCTTCTGTTATGGTGGTACCCTCCTTTAAATATCTGGGTATCACACTCGATCCAGCTCTTACATTTGAGCTCCATATCCAGCAGACTTGCAAGCTGCCAAACATGAAACTTGGTATGGCCTACCGCTGCAGCTACGTACTCACCCCCTCAGCTAGGCTTGCCATAGCTCGAGGCCTACTCCTTCCGTTACTCTCTTAAGGGGTGGCAGCAAATGCCTCAACTGGTAAGACTAGTTTTCAGAAGTGGGATGTCACATTCAACAATATCTGTAGCTAGGCATCCTCCTCACATCGACTGAAACACCAATGCCTCCTCTACGCTGAACTAGGATGGCTTTCTCCGGCAGCCTCCCGAGATTATGCGCTCTGCTCAATCATAGATATTATCATCTGAAATCAAATGCCTAAGCCACTGGCAGAACTATTTCTAAACCAGAAATCCAGCTATGAACTACGCTCAGCTACCAGTGCCTATGTTATCAAGTGGCGTAGGCAGGGAGGGTGTTTAGGGTGTTCAAACCCCCCCCTGAAATTACCTCAAAAACTGTAATAAAATTTACTGTACAGAGCATGCGATTCCTTTAAATTTGCACTTCAGTGACTATTTCTGCTGTGCTGTCAGTGACAGAAGCCAAGGTACAAGTCAAGTATGGAATTTAGTCTATGGGGGGGCTGGCTCTTTCTTGGTGCGTGACTCGCGGTCCTCCTCCTTGCTTCCGCCTCTCAACAGACAGCCAATTAAACCACACAGCATGTATTTGGTGGCTTGGCACACCAACTCACGTGCTGCTATTTCCCTCAGATAAAGAGAATGAGCAAGTCAGCCAGCAAATACAAGTACCGTGTATGGAACGGGAGTCGTATCTGTGGGACTGTGCTGTGGCTGCCACTCATCATCATCAGTGGCTGTATGTGTTTTGTGGAGCTGAGGGCAGGCGCCTCTCTAGCCTTTTTTTACCCTGTCAGTTACTGTGTTATCACGGGTGTGTGTAGTCAGAGCCAGGAGTCATGATCGTGAGTAGAAGCCACAGGGCCCAGGCCTGTCGCTGACAGGAGCTAGGAGAGAAAGAGAGAGCATCCATCCAGTGAGCCAGCCACCTGGTCTGCTGCAGTCTGTTCCTGCCTGAACGGTTACATGTCAGTCCCTCTCGGACAGTCGTCGTCCCCATCTCCGGTGAGCCAGCCGCCTGGCCTGCTGCAGTCTGTTCCTGCCTGAACGGTTACATGTCAGTTCCTCTCGGACAGTCGTCATCCCCATCTCTGGTGAGCCAGCCGCCTGGCCTGCTGCAGTCTGTTCCTGCCTGAACGGTTACATGTCAGTCCCTCTCGGACAGTCGTCATCCCCCCCATCTCCAGTGAGCCAGCTGCCTGGCCTGCTGCAGTCTGTTCCTGCCTGAACAGTTACATGTCAGTCCCTCTCGGACGGTCGTCGTCCCCTCTCATCTGAAGTCTTCAGAGTCTGGACCAGAGCCTGGAGGTGAATTGTAGCCAGGTAAGGAATTGTCTGAGTGTCACTGGCAGGGGAGGGGTGCAAGTACCAGAAAACTATTGTTGTGAGACCAAATGATGATTCTACAATGGCTTGTGTGTACAATAAAAAAAAAAAAAAGTGTAGAAATATGTTTACAATGATTTTTTTTGTTATTTTTTACTGCATAGGTATACATTCTAATAAGATAGTACTGCTCTGTCATTTGCCCAGTAGGTGGTTCTGGTTTTATACAGTGGGCTTGTTCCATTCCTCCACCAGTACCTCCCTTACTCTCTAGGTAGTTATCTTAATTGGCCCTGTCCTGTCGTCTTCCCTGGGACCGGGTGATGATGTGTTTTTTTTTTTTACTCTATGTGAAAACCGCAAACTGCCATCACACTGAGTAGCTAGCCTCACTTACAGTTTCAAGTCTGTGGCAATTTAACTAAGGAAAGGAGTTTAGTGAAAATGTTGTTTTTAAAAAAAGAAAACGTATTTTATTTGTTTTATGTAGAGATGCCTCCTGCGGTTGTTCTTGGGGGAATGACTGAGTTACAAGGGACAAGCACGTGCTAGGTTTCTGACAGAGCCGTTTCAAATGTCAGAAATGTTGTCGTAGTATCGATATGACGTCAGAACAATAGTACAACAACATTTCTGACCTCTGAACTGTCTTTCCATATACTGTTTAAGCAATATACCCCTCCAGGGAGTGGGTGTACTGGTGGATTTACCACAGCTGCTGTGGTTTGGTCACGAGGCGCAGAAGTGGTAAATCCACAGTATACCCACTCCCTGGAGGGGTATATTGCTATTATACAATGGGCCCGTTTTTTTGTTTGAAAAAAAAATATAGAAATACTTTTTGTTTTCCTTTTTAATTATTTTTTGTTCATTTTATTGCTCCTCTAAAAAAATTGTTCTTTGTTGCTAGGTAGAGATATCCCGTGAGGCTTCAGTTTTTTTAATCGCACTGTGTTCTGTCTCAGAAGTGAGATATGTTTCTTTTTTAAAAATGTGATAGGCAGGATTTACAGTTAGTGTTGTGTTTTTATGTTTGTTCACAAACTTCGCATGCTGTGAACTCTAAAGGGCTGCAGTGTATGACCTTATGCGTCCGGTTCACTGTACGATCCAGAGAGAATTTATTGGAAATGGCAGGGTGCCGGTGTGTGAAAGTTTGAAGGCTTCCCGTTTGAGAACTGCGGAAGGTTGACTGGTGTATTTTTGTGATGGAGTGCAGCTGGTATTCAAATGCGATGGACAGCAGGTAAGGCTGTTGTGAACGGCTACTGAGGAGCTGTTTCAAAAAAATTTAGTTTTAATTTTTTAGAGGGTTAAGAGCGGGAACTGCTGGTACTGTGACCGGTTATGGAATTGAGCTCAGCATCGTACTGTGTTTGCAACTGTTTGGTTTATGGCAGTTGGAGTGATTTTTGTGAGGGTTCATGCTATGGCTGACTGGCAGATGGCACCTTTTCCAGTGGGTACACTGGAGGATTTACAACACTGAAAAGGTGCCAGCCAGCCAATCAAAATGCAGGATTTGGTGTGTTTTTTTGTGCCCATTGTATAATATCTTATGGTGTATAGTGGAGTGTTGTTCTGTACAGAATTACATTCCTTTCAAAATGCTGTTCTACTACAGTTCCAAGGTCACGGAATGTGATTCTACCCTACAGTGGTACAACAACATTCTAGATCCTCTAGAGACTGCATGCATCAGTTTCATTTTGAAAGCAAAAGAACTCACAATACACATATTTCACACGGTACTATACACTATCAAAAATACAGGATGAGCAACTCTATGCATAACCATTGTGTTTTGCCACCTCGGAGGTCTGATTCCCATGGACTTCTTGAGCTTCAATCTCGAGGTCAGAGGGAATCAGGCCCCTCTGTGGCAGAAAGCACTGGTTTTACATAGTTGCCCATCCATCAGTTCTGTAGTTCCCATCTCATTCTCTGCATTGTTGGAAGCAGTAACAGTCATACCTAGGTTCTTATGTTGCTGAGTACCAATGATTTGGGCTATAGGGGGTCATGGGAAGGATACTGGGCTGTTATGGATGTGGGCCAGCAGTTTGGATAAACATATTGTGGAGACTGGGGGGTGTCCAATCTGTCACAGGCTGAAAAAACCCAAGGAGGAGGTATTGTGGCCTGGTAGAGAGTTGGAGAGGATGGAGGGTGGAGCTGAGGCAGGAGGGTCTAACTCAGGGAGTGATATAAGGACACCGCAGGGGAGGAACATCGGATTGATGGAGGGGATGGGGAGTGACATGAGGACACCACATGGGAGGAACATCAAATTGAGGGAGGGGATAGGGAGAGTGTGTGGGGGAAAAATGAACAGGAGGCCTGGCACTCAAGGGATGGCTCCAGTCAGGAGGAAGGAGTTAATGCACAGTATTGCAGAGGGGGCAGGTAATAAGTTTGAAGTGCTTGCAACATTGGGGAAGGAGGAGGGAGTGAAGGATCTCAAGAAGGGGCAGGAAAGGGGAAAGGGGGAATGCACAAGGGATGGTAGTAGGTCAGGGGAGGGTGGCAGGAGAATGGTGTTGATCCTTGGGATATGGGTTGGTGGGGCAGAACCCAAAACAGTAATGATCAATATGCAGGTGACAGACTACACTTGAATGGGGGTAACAAGGCATTGTACCACTATGTACATGGATTATGGTGGAATGTCATGCCACCAGCATCAGGTAACCGTTGCTCCTTGCTTAAGTAAACCATTGTGTCATGCCTACTGCCATCCCCTCGGCTTCAGCCTCTGGGATTCTGCTACACTCAATTCTGCATTCGACCTTGCAAGGTGTCAGCACTCAATGCTCATTACGATCTCAGCATGCCATGCTCATTCAGCTCTCAATCAATTTCTGGGGCATGCCAGCCATTCTATTCTGGCACAGGGTTCTTGCAGCCGACGGTCTCGCTCTGCATTAAGTCTGCATCTTGAGCGTGTCCAACTTGGGGCAGGATCCTTCTCACCTGACCCTTAGTTGGGAATGTCCTCACCCTGGGCTTGGCTTTTTTAGCTGCCTGCTACGTGACAGCAGCTCCTGGTGTAAAATTTAAGACTAGTGGTGAAGGGTGGAAAAAATTACCTTCTTTGGCTCTAGTGTTCCACTATAACAGTTAGCCATTGACTTTAGTGGTTTCCCTAGCAAGGCACTTTCACCGCATTCTCAAGAATGTGTTGGAGAGACACAAGGGAGCCCTGATTACAATGGGCAAGTAGAGTGTCAAAATATGGTTAAAACAAATGGGCAGACTAGATTGACCTTGTGGTCTCCTTCTGCCATCAACTTCTTTGTTTCTATTTTTCTATGTCATGGTGTACAGGAGGGAGTTTTGGGCACTTGTCTGTGGACACACTTGTGAAATAATTTTCAGGGCCATATACCAGCCAGCAGGTAATATTTAGAAGCCTGTTTTATGGCATCATCGGTTATCGAGCCCTTTTTTTCATGCCACCACACACCAGCCATGGAGCGCACTGTTTATTAGCGCTGATCTACGAGTGGAAATGGAACATTCCGAAACAAGAATGAATGAGACAGCTACAGAGTTGGTGGGACAGTCAGCATGAGTAATGCATAATTATGCCTGAGCCTTGTTGGACAGTCAGCTACAAAAATGTATTTCTTGCCCTGATAGCAGGCTTTTGCGGCTGATTGCAGCACTAACCAGTACCACTATGCTACGGTGGCACACTGGTGGCTGGTTACCAAGTGATCTCAGATCAGTTTGGAAACTGGTCCCAGAGTCCCAGACAGAACAGTACTCAGACATCCAGTGAAACTGTTCACAGACCAGTACTCCTTGCAGGAGATGCGGCGATAAGGATGAAGGTTAGAGCGCCGCTGGCGGAAATCCACTCTGGATGCTGACCACCTTAGATTGATGGAACATTACCAATCCTATCAATCTGCAATCCTGTGAGGAGTCAAGAGACAGTTTCCAGTCTGTGACCCTTGAAAGTGCAAGGTTTTCTTCAGTCAGATGTCTGTATTGCAAGTTAAACAAAACTGAGAGTACAGAGAGGGAGACTAACAATTTTTTTGTTGCTGTCTCTTGCTGCATGTGCACAGAGATAAGGCTAGAATACACCAGTCCGAGCCCCAACCTCACCACAAATATGTGCTGAACTTGAACTTATAGTGGATACATTTAGCACCCTAGAGAGTGTGGACGGTCCGGTCATTATGTGTAACCCCAACTGAATGGCATGACAAAGGCTGGCTGGGGCTAGGGTGGGAGGAACCTCACCTGAAATTCCCAGAAAGAAAAGATGTAATGTCCTAGATATCTTTTAACAGAGTGGTGGGCATGATTGAATTCGTCTAGTGAAAACTCAATACCTTTGTGCTCTGAGGAAAAATGAGAGCTGCTGCCTGCCTCACTAGCAGGAGTGTAACATGACAAAGTTTGGAGGACTACCCAGTTTTGTGTGTTTACCATCTTGTGAGTTGAAACAGCCATACTTTACAATCCCATTTCCAGTAGTGGACAATTCGATCTGTGTTTCCAGTGTGGACTGACATGGGTGGGGCACCTCAGAAGTCAGGCCTAGCAGCATAAGCCTAACAGTTTGCTCTCAGAACTCGGATTACATATAACTGCTCATTTTTGACATACAAATATACAAAAGGGGCACATGCCTGCACATTAGTAACATGGAGGGGACAACTAGGACACCATGACAGAAAACATGGGTGACTTATGGAGGGTTACCTGGTGCTGGAGGCATGACATGTCACCATAATCCATGTACATAGTGGTACAATGCTTTGTTACCAGGCAGCATTACTAACACTGCAGGTAGAACCACATGGGTAGTTGATCGCACTGTTAGATAACCAGTTGTCCACAATCATTAGAGGTTCTTTAGACTGTTATGATAGCCACAGTCTCCCACAACCCTGATTCCATGTGAAAAAAAAATGTTTCCCATGAAATTAGGTGTGGAGAACATGTAACAAAAGTGTGTTTTTTCTTCAAGAAACCCCCAAAATTCACCACATAACATGTACACCCCCCAGAGCTTCTGGCGGCCTGGTGGCCCACAGACCCCCGGCATTTATTTGTCCCTTTTCAAAAATGTCAGATTTAAACACCCCCAAAACAAAATTCTGGCTACGCCCCTGGTTATCATCCCTAGACATCACTCCTCCAAAGGTGCTAGTGCCTTCTCCTGCCATGCCCTGAAAAAGTGGAACTCTTTCCCTCTAACTATTCATCTAGCATGATCCCATGCCTCCTTCAAAATCCTGCTGCGTGACCATCTTGCTGATTCCTGCTCTTGCTCCTGCTTCAGACCCCCTTAGCCCAGTATCTCTACATAATGTCTCTTACTCCAACAGCTTTTCTGAGCTCATTTCCTCAACAAAATAGTTCTGCACTGACCTTCTGTCTCCTATTTTGCCATATTTTAATTTTAATTACATCTAGCCATCATCCCTTACCTCACCTCAATGTTCCTATCCTATCCCTTCCTATCCCACCTCCTTATACTGCCTCCCTACCCTCTCAAAATTCCTGTTTCTACTGTATTCCAACTTACTCGACTGTTAAAATGGTACTTTTACTTTGTTTAATCTCACTAGATTGCTACCTTAATGTTGCCCAATGGATTTTTTACTGTTGCTCTCCCATGTTTCTATGTTATATAGTTCTGCAGAATCAGTTGTATCTATTGTTTTCTCCTGCCTGCACTGTTTTACTATTTTCTAAGCACCTACTGTTTATATGATTGTACTGCCATTGTTCAAAATGTTTTGTTTCTGTAAACTACTGGGTCTTGCCTGAAAATAGTCATTGCTATGGCTAGTGCACCTTACCCGGTCAACAAAAACTAAATAAATAAATAAAATAAATCTCTTATAAATAAAGGTCCCTTTAAGCAAGAACAATATAAGCAGCCTATTGTCAAACAGTAGCCACACCTTGAAAAAACGAACGTCATAGTGCAAAACATTGGTGTTTGGTTTAGACATATGAATGCTGCTATGTTGATTCAATTCTTTTACTAAAAATATGATTATCATGTGACAAGCTTTGCGCTGTTTTTATGTTGGCTTGCCACACTTGAGCGCAAGTCAACATCTTGCGGTAGTGCAGCTTTGGAGGCGCGGCCACTGTTGGGCGAATGCCGGGCACGCATCAGTAGGTGCGTCCCTCATTCCCCAATCAGTGGCACCACACCATGCATGCTAATGTGGTGAGCACATCTAAGGAAAGGTCCGCTGCAATCCGAGCTAAGCTCACCAGATGCAGTGGACCCTTCCTGTGTGCTCGCCACATTAGCAGCATGGCAGGCGGCCGTCCAACAGCCGCACCTTGAAGTGCCCAATCCTTAGCTGGCTTACTGTGGTCGATAAATTTTCAGACGGGAGCCCACTCCCTGGCCAGCATACAGCAGCCCCCATTTCCTATATGCCGAGGGGGTGCCCAATCTCATGGTTGTTCCCGCTTTCATTGTGTGCCAACAGAGGAGCCCACTCCCTGTCAGCATAAATCAACCCCCTTCATTTTTATATGCCGAGTGCCCAATCTCTTGGCTCTTGCCTCTGCCCTGGCTGTCATTTGTGCCGCGGGGTGCCCAATCCCCACTGGCATAAATTCACCCCTAAGCCCCATTGTCTGCCGGCAGGGTGCCCAATCCCCATCAGCTGCAGCAAGCCCCCAAAATAGTTAGGTGGCACGCTGGGAGCCCACCCCAGCGTGCCAAGTCCCCTGAAAAACTGTCTCGCGATGTTCGTTTTTTCTTTCTTCCCTGTAACAAAAAGGTCCCTCGAAGTCTCCCTGCTTCCCACCGTATCCACCCACTGTGCACCCTGCCTCCCACACCACCCTCACACCTCTCACCCCATACTTACCTCCAGAGTCCGGCGTGATGATCTTCGCTGGACCGGGAACACGTCTGCACTCTTCAAAGCCGACCGCAAACTGAGCAAATGCCGGTAAGCTGTATAATGGAAAGAATATGTTTTTTTCAACTTTACTGCATATCTCGGGCATTTGTTAGAATTTTGGCACCAAATTTTCAACATGGGGTTTTTGGGGTCCTTCCTCATGAATTCTATCACTGTCATGGCGTTAATCGGCCTTGAAAGGTGATTTCGCAATCACTGCATGAAATCACCTTTTGGGACCCATTAACGAAATGACAGTGCCAGTGTTCATGAGGTGGCCTCTCAAAAACCCTATGTTCCAAATTTGGTGGAAAAAATCCAACAAATGCCTGTTTTATGAGCGTGCGTTGCGCAGTTGCTACGCAGGCTTGTAACTTCATGAATTCACAATATTATCACACCAGATTTTCAGCATTGTCATTTTTGTACACCTCTTTGTGAACAGTGTAGCTGTAATTTCCCACATCCTGCCCAAAATGTGTTTCCGCACTTCCGGCGCACAATAGCGCAGTCACCGTGGGAAATCAGTGTTTGGGCCAGATTATGAAAATGACAGTGACACAGTTCATGAGCAGAGGTCTAAAATGCCTATGTTGAAAATTTGGTGATGATACTCCATAAAATGATTGTTAACAGCGTTGCAGTAGATTGCACGACGCTCTGCATTGTTGTGCATTTCTGATATTTTCACTCTGGATTTTCACCATTGCCATTTTTCCACACCTCTTGATGAACAGTACAGCTGTCATTTCACATATCCTGCCCAAAATGTGTTTTCGCACTTCCGGTGCAGAATAGCGTGGTCGCTGTGCGAAATCACTTCTTGGGACACTTTGAGGAAATAACAGTGACACTGTACATGAGCAGAGGTGCTAAAATGCCTATGTTGAAAATTTGGTGCCGAACGCCCATAAAATGGCAGTGTGGCAAGCGTGTGTTGCATATTTCCCACACACCCTTGTAACTTCTCAAATTTGCTATATTTACATGCCACATTTTCAACACTGGCATTTTTTTATGCCTCCTTATGAACTGTACATCTATCATTTGTCACATCCTGCCCAAAATGTTTTCCCGCACTGCACCACCAAACACCCAAAGGGACACCCCAATGCCTGTCAGTCTCTGCAGGGTGGGGGTGGGTTGGCATCAGTTCAATACTTCACTGCCATGCCTATTATGCATTTCTCTAACTCCTGCACTGCCAATGCCAATGCCAGCAAGACAACATTTGGCATTGACAAATGCTTGTTTATTTTACAAGTGGTCAGTGTGCAGTCCTACTTACACTCTTCCATTTGCTTTTTCTGCTGTGGCTCCACCTTGTTCGAAGTAGCCACCTCCACATGTAATATCTTTAAACAGTTCTGTCTCATCACTCAAAGACAGGATGTAATTTTGCCAGCCAATGCATAGAAAGGCAAAGCACCTGGAACTGAATTTTCCCAAATGCACTTTTTTTTTTTACCAGTAGACTGCATTCTGGTAAACAAACACAAGTAAACTTTAACTCCAAAATACTGAACATAGATTTTTAACTGAAATCTCTTTAAGATAAAATATAAGGATTAGCAACATGAAACATGTTTTTTCTTTCTTTGATGTGTAGTCCCCCTGCAATGAATGGGCTACATGCCATCTATTTCCTCCACTTTGAAATCTGGCTAGAAGGAGATTATTGTGCAGGTTAATATGCAGCAAAGGTTGTGATGCCCATGTGACAGGCTGCCTAGACTAAAAAAGGATAGGCTGGCATCCATGTTAGGTAGTAGGGAGTTAAGCAGAGAAGAGTGTGGAGTAGGAGCTATAACTTTTGGGAGTGAGGAGAAGTACAGGAGAGGAGAAGGTGGTGAGAGGCAGGGGGACTACTACTTAAGGGTGTCACAAAGGGGTCCCCATGGGTCCTGCTGCCTGCTCACAGGTGGAGTCAAGATCATGAGGAGGAGGAAGAAGTACTGATGCATCCTAGTCTGCTAGGTAAATCCTGACGTTGGGTTGAAGGAACATCATTTTTTCAATGGCTTTAGGGTTTCACTCTGGCTGGATGCTAGCCCCCAGTAGCCTGGAGACAGTGTAGTGCAGTGGGTTAAGGCTCGGAGCTGCTGATCTGAAGACCTGGGTTTGAATCCCACAGCCGCCTAGGTGCATACTGTGTGATCCTGAGCAAGTCACTTAATGTCCTTGTGCTCCCAGGTTGCATTTGGAAACAAGCTTTGGCTTAGTGTTCTACTCCTGGTTAAACAATGTTCCATTTCCCTTCCCTTTCCTTCCCCCAACACTGCTAGGTGGGTGGAATATGTAGAAATGCATCTCCCTGTAGCATACTGGTCTGTCCAAGTGTTGTCTCATCAGGGACCTCTGAGGTGCCTACCAGTAGGTAATAAAGAACTGGGGAAGTGTCACTTGTCTAGGAACTGTGATCCCTAAGTCAACCAACCATGCCTTTCCTGTCTGGCTCCAAGCCTGGCAGCAGGAGTCCCTCTGATCTTGCTAGCAAGAGGAACCCAATGGAGTACTGCAGGAGGAGGAGGATAGACCCTTGTCTAGGGTTCAAAATTGGTTTATTTGCTAGTTTATGCTGACTGGGAATGAGGGCTATATAATTCTGTCTATTTTCAGCCTTGTCGAGGGAGGATACAGATACAAACCAGTTAAAATTGAACCAGATTAAGCTGTTGGTATTACAGTGAATGGAGGAAATTTGGCCAGGACACAGGACAGACGGTGAAGGTGCAGTGGGTGTATGGGGTGTAGGGGAGAGGGCCTCCTCCCCCACTACCTGTATGCCTGAGGCCCACCATGAAATACAAGCAGAGACAATTATAATGCTAAAATACTCACAGAGTCCAGTGAAGTGGAAATTGTGTAGAATGCGATGAAAGTGGAGCACTTCCTGATAACTGAGGAGAATGAAAAATTGAAAACAGGACTAGACGAAAGAAAAAAAACATTTATTTCAACTTGATCCTGAGGAAGAAGCCAAATATGTGAAAGAAAAACAAAGATTGTATGATGGTATGAAATCCTCTTCATTTGATGGAGAGCCAGTGGCAGCTTCTGACAGCTGTGCCCCCATAATTGATGGAGTGCTGGAGTTTTCAACTGGAGAGGGAAATTCAAAGGAACTGCCACTTAAAGACACTAATGTGTCATCACAGGCTGGAATGTTGCCAACTAACCCTGCTGGAAAAAACACTGGCTACCCTTGTGACCACGGCTACTGATAATAGTGACAGTTTACTGCCTAAAACCTCTGCTTCTATACAAAGAGTTAACAGTCCCTGCATTGGTGGAAAGTGAAAAACAGACTGTTCGAAATGCGGCCCTGATGAAAACACCGCTTGCAGTCACAAGTACCCACTATCAGACTAAAGAAAAAAAGCTCTACAGAGTGCGTCTAGTAAAGCACCCGAAACATCTGGAAAGGCCTTTACAAGTAAAACACTTGGCCTAAGATGTGACGCTCAGCTGGGTAGACTCAGCAGTCCACAAACAGCATGGAATGGTTGATGAAATCTATACTGGAGGGAGCTAGCCTGATACAAGCCTCTGACGAAAAGTTCTGGTTACCTGGACCGATGGAGTTCACTGCTTCCAGCAAATTTTTGGTGCCTCCAGTAAGTACTGTGAACACTGATAATGAACCAGCCACAGCAATAAACATACATTGTTCTCTGGTTACCCCAGATATTAACACAATGAATTCTTCTTCTGGTCAGGAAACTACCAACATTGCACAGTCCTTTTAAGACATAAAAACTGCAGCTGAAATACCTCGTCCTGCCCAGGAAGAAAATGTGGCAGATACATGTCAGCATGCTAGAACTGATCCCCCTGCAACAATATCTCAGTCTGATGAGACTAACGATAAAGCAAGATGAAACAGTGGGTCATCTGTGCAGTCTACATAAACTGCCGACTCAGATACAAAACATTCCAGACAGTGTGAGCAGTCTCCTGAAAGGTCCCAGTATTTTCGCATGGTAGACCTGTTTGCAGCCAAAGAGGAACCTGCACAATGCAGGAATGCTGTCAGACTAACTTATACAGAAGATCTAGAATTTCCTCCTGACAAGGTTTTTGTAGTTAGAACATTGTTGAAAGAATCTATGGGATTTTCTTTTTCATTAGCACTATATGCTGTGGTACATGTTTCAGGTGAAACAGTATATGATGTTCATTTTAAAACCCTGAATTCTTTAAATAGGTTCTGGCTGAAGTATGAACTACTGAAAAGCATAACAACCTGGCTGCCATTTATGGCTAGATTGACCATCCCCTGTTTTGCAATAAATTTACTGACCTGGGAATTTCAAACACTGCCCTTCCCTGGTTTAAAAATTATCTGTCCAACAGACAGCAGTGAGTCTGATTTGGCTCCTCCTTGTCTGATCCTGCCCCTGCCAGTGTTGGTGTCCCTCAGGGCTCCATACTTGGACCACTGTTTTTCTCACTCCATGTTAACTTGGTATATCATTGCTTCAGAAACAGTACACCGGTTGTATGCTGATGACCTTGTCTTCTGAGCGAGTGCCAAAGACATCAATGAACTTAACAGTAAACTAACTGCTGACCTATGGTGTGTCCAATCCTGGTTCCTTCAGAACAAGCTAGTAATGAACTTATCCAAATCTCAGGCAATGCTGTTTGGCATTCCTATTCAACTGAAGAATCTGCTGGTGACTAGTGACAATTGTACTCTCCTTGACACTGTCCCCTCATTCAAATACCTGGGGATCACATTGGACTCTACCTGGATTTCTCCCTTCATTTGACCACTATCTGCAGAGAAGTTAATGCCAGGTTGGGATTAGCATATCGTGACAGTCATAACCTAACCCAATCTACTTTAATGTCTGTAGCCAGAAGCATTCTACTTTCCAAGCTTACCTATGGTCTGCCAGTGTACTTGAAAATCTCTAATCATATTCTACATAAACAGGATGTGACTTCTAATAACATCTGTCACATTGCTCTAGCTGGTAATCGACTGGTACACCACTGTTCCCTATATTCCAGACTTGGCTGGCTGCCCCTAGCTAGTCAACAAGACCTCTCCCTTGGGGATGTTATTTATAGTGTTCTAAATAAGCACTCCCCCTTGTCTCTAGCCTCCTACTTGGTGCCATAAAGAATTGCCTACTGCCTTAGGTCTATGGATCTTGACTTGCTTACTACCCCTAGGACAAAGACAAAGCTTGGAGAGACAGGCTTTGCTGTATCAGGCATGAAACTGCAGAATACTGTCCCAATTAACAATAGGCATTGTGCAACTGCCAGTGCCTTTTGAAATCAGTTCCAAGTGTATCTACTACAATTGTATGCATGCATGCTCCTGTCCCTAGGCTTCAAAACTGTGGTCCCTATTCTCAATCCTGCCATCTGTATCTGGAGAGCACTTGTATCTACCATCTTTCCTGTGGCATGAGCTGCCTTGCCCTCTTTTTACTCTATCTAGTGACATGTTTGTTGATGGACCACTTGGAAGATTATTGCTCAATACAGACCTGTAATTGTTGTTTCCCAAATGGCTGTGTTTACCAATGGTAACATTATGTTCGTGTGCACTAATGTTGTTACCATTGTCTTGGAATGAAATGTTAAATGTCAAAGGTTTGTACTCTCCTGGGTCATGCCTGAAAATAGGCAAATTTTTGTTTAGTGCACCTTAACTGGTAAACATAAACTAAATAAATAAATAAATCCCACTTTCGAAACCTGCTATAAAAATAACTGTTATTTCAAAACAAAGGAGTCAGTGTTGCTGATGTATTGTACTGGCTAAACTAGAGATGTGAGGTTCTAGTTTGGGTAAAAACAAAACAAAAAAAGTTAGTGTGCGTGTCTGAATTGGCTGAAGTGAATTGTTATCTGCCAGATTTAAAAACTGCCCTAGATAGCTTCTGCCAGCGTACAGAACTCTACTACTGGGACCTTCAATTTAGGTTAAAAACATAATAAAACAAAACAAAAAAGTTAGTGTGTTTGTCTGAGTTGGCTGAAGTGAATTGTTATCTGTGCAGTTATCTAGGTGTTTGTCTCAGGTGGCTGAAGGGAATTGTTATCTGTGCAATTAACTAAGTGTAGAAAGAGCTGTAAAGTAGGGGGAGTGGCTTAGCTGGAAGGAAGCCAGGTTAAAGCCAGATTTAAAAACTGCCCTAGAAGCTTCTGCCAGCGAACAGGGAGAGAACACCAAGAGGAAGGAGCTGCTGTTATAACTATACTTCTCTACTGGGACTAAAGAACTAGAGCTCTACTACTGGGATCTTCAATTTAGGGTAAAAACAAAACAAACAAAAAAAAAGTTAGTGTGTTTGTCTAAGTTGGCTGAAGTGAATTAACTGTGCAGTTATCTGGGTGTTTGTCTCAGGTGGCTGAAGGGAATTGTTATCTGTGCAATTAACTAAGTGTAGAAAGAGCTGTAAAGTAGGGGGAGTAGCTTAGCTAGAAGGAAGCCAGGTTAAATCCAGATTTAAAAACTACCCTAGATAGCTTCTGCCAGAGAATGGGCAGAGAACACCAAAAGGAAGGAACTGCTGTTATAGCTATACTTCTCTACTGGGACTATAGTGCCTTCCCTCCCCTCTACCTTCCTACCCTAAGACAGTTCTACTCATATAGGCACAGGATTTGACTGACAACAGGAACTTCCTATTTGGGAGCAGGAAGTGAGTGATCACAGAGCCACAAAAGACTCACCATCCTAGAAGGACTCTCCGTCTCCCCCCCCCCCCAGCTTCTGGAGATCTGACTCTGAGCAAGTAAGGAGACTACTAAGAAATATATGAACTTCTTGTCTCAGAACAGGAAGATCAGGAGCTTGAAGGGCACAAAGGAAGTAAGTAAGTAGGGAGAAAAAAATAATAATAAACAGAGGAAAGAGTAAATATTCCAAACAACAGTTAAGGGGCCATAAATAAGACTTGATGGGAGTGATGCAGTGCAGTGGCTGTGGAGTAGCAGTCTTCCAGGAGACGTTCTGGGGGATGCAATGTTCTCCCATCTGCAGGCACCTCTCTGGGATGAGGGAGGAGGTTGCTCATCTCCAGGCTGAGATGGCCAGGATTTGGGGGAACTCCTCTCCCACCCAGGGACCACCAGGGTCACTGCCGTTGCCTCAGAGGTTGGCAAGAAAGAGCAGTGGTTGGATCACAGTGGGCTCATGGAGGATGAGGGTGGTGGAACAGAGGCACATCCCTCCAGTTGTACTGCTCCACAATTCATTTGCCATTCTGGAGACTAAGGAGGATGCTGGGAACCTCCACAAAGGAGACCCACAGGAGGGTAGCATGGGACCCCTACAGGGGAAGGAAACAACTCCTGGTGGGGGGGCTCCCTTATTGGGGGTAGAACTGGGGGAGGAAGGGGAGAGGGAGGTAAGGTGCATGCTTGGCGCCATGGCTGGAGGGACAGGGAGTGAATCCTCAGGATCGCCGGAGCAGCTGCAAGGGGAAGGAGCTTGATGTCATTGTCCACCTAGGGACAAATGACCTGGCTGAGAAAGGGATCAGAGCAGTGCAGGAAGAGTTTGTGGAGTTGGAGAGGGGCCTTAGACAAGTAGCATGCACGGTAACCTTCTCAGAGGTGCTGCCTGTCTATGGCATGGGTGAGGATAGGGTACTCCACACCATGGGATTCAATCAGTGGTTGAAAAACTGGTGCAGAGCTCAGGGATTTGGCTTCATTGGGGGGGGGTCCACCTGGAGTGATGCAGGTCTATACTGGCATGATGGTCTGCATCTGTCCAGGAGGGGAACCAGGATCCTAGGTGATAGGTTTAAATGCTTCACTGGCTAGCATTTAAACTAGCCAAGGGGGGAGGCACTGGAAAGGAGCTGGGAAATCCTAGCCCCCCAAAAAATTCAGATTAGTAAGTGAGGTAACCATCAAGATAGAGATGTCGATAGGGAGAAAGGCTGGGGTAAATGGAAAAAATGACAAAGGCAATAAGGACAGGGATGGGGCAAAAACAGGTAAGGCCATCAAGAAATGGAGGGTAATGAGTACCAATGCCCGTAGTCTGGGCAACAAGCTCCCAGAACTGGTGGCCTTGATGGAAGAGGGATTCCTGGATACTTTAGCAGTCACAGAAAGATGGTACACAGAGAATCATGACTGGGATGTTAACATACCAGGGTACACAACCTACAAGAGAGACAGGGAGGTGAGAAGAAGGGGAGGAGTAGCTCTCTATGAAAGGGAAGGGATAAATGCAATGGAACAAAAGAGTAATCAGGGATGAGAGGAGGCACTATGGGTCACCTTAGAGACTGGAAATGGCACCACAATCCACACACAGGTTGTATACAGACCCCCATGTCAGGGGGAGGGATGGACAAGGTTATGATAGAAGGCATCCTTAGGATGGCAGAGAAAGGGGAGATACTGTTGATGGGGGACCTGAATATGCCAGATGTTAACTGAAGCACCTTTGCTGCAGCCACATTCAAGAGCAGGGTCATTCTCGATACCCTACAGGTGGCATGCCTCAGACAGCTAGTTTTAGAACCCACTTGTGAGGGAGCTATCTTAGACCCCATACTCTCAAATGGGGACAGTGAGAGGATCTCAGATCTAGAAGTGGGTAGCCATCTGGGAACAAGTGACCACCAAACAGTGTGGTTCACAATAAACTCAGCTACAGAGTCAGGCCATACAAAATTGAGGATACTGGACTTCAGGAGGGCTGACTTTGGTAACACGGGAGAGTGCCTTAGAAAAGCACTAGCAAACAGGCTAGAAGGAGAGGTGGAGCAACAATGGGGAAACATCAAAACCGCCATCACAGAGACAACAGGCCTTTGTGTGAAGCAAATAAACAAATCAAAACAAAAGAAAAAGCCACTATGTTTCTCAAAAGAGGTGACAGGGAAGATTAAGGAGAAAAGGATAACATTAAGGAAATATAAGGAAACACAGAAGGAGCAGGACAGATAACTATATCAGTTAAAGTAGAAGGAGGCAGGGAAGGCAGTCAGACTAACAAAGGCCCAAACTAAGGAAAAGATAGCCAACTCTGTTAAGAAGGGGGATAAAACATTTTATAGGTACATTAGAGAGTGAAGAAAGACCAAGAGAGGGATACTGAGGCTTAACAAATGGGAGGGAATGTGGGAAGAGGGTGACTGTGAAAAAGCAGGGATACTGAATGAATACTTCTGCTCAGTATTCACAAATGAAGAGGAAGGGGAGGTGCCTAATCCAATTAACAGAATCATGCTGGATTGGGGGGTCGATCCCAGTCCTTTCACAGAAAAAAAGGTTCTGAAAGAACTCCTAAAACTGAAGGTGGACAAAGCAATGGGGCCTGATGGAATTCAACTCAGAATTCTAAAATAATTAAGGGGAGAACTAGTGACACAACTGACTACCCTTTTTAACAAATCATGGGAGGATGGTGTGGTACCTGAGGACTGGAGGATGGCAGATGTGATTCCCCTTCCCAAAAGTGGGAACAAGACAGAGGCAGGAAACTACAGACCTGTCAGTTTGACCTCTGTGGTAGGGAAAGTGATAGAATCACTTCTGAAGGAAAAAACTGTTGAGTACTTAGGGGCCAGTGGGGCACAGGACCCAAGGCAGCATGGGTTTACAGTGAGAAGGTCATGTCAGATGAATCTTCTTTGACTGGGTGACCAAATTAGTAGACAAGGGAGGGGCTGTGGACATGGCCTACCTCGACTTTAACAAGGCATTTGACACAGTCCCACACAAAAGATTAACAATCAAATTAACCAGCCTGGGAGTGGGTCCCAGGGTGGTAGCCTGGGTAAAACATTGGCTGAACAACAAGACACAGAAGGTAATTGTAAATGGAGTCCACTCTGAAGAATGAGGGGTTACTAGTGGGATACCGCAGGGTTCAGTACTGGGTCCAGTCCTTTTTAATGTCTTTATAAGTGACATTGCAGAGGGACTGGAAGGAAAAGTATGCCTCTTTGCAGATGACACAAAGATCTGCAACAGGGTTGCTACACAAGGAGGAGTGGAAAGGATGAGAAGGGACTTGGCAAGGTTGGAGGAATGGTCAGAAGTATGGCAGCTTGGATTCAATGCAAAGAAGTGCAAAATAATGCACCTGAGAAACAAAAACCCAGGGGAAGATTACACAATGGGAGGGGAGGTAGTAACAACAACAAAAATGGAAAAGGACCTGAGCGTAATCATATCAAATGACCTTAAGGTTAGCAAACAATGTGAGAAGGCAGTAGGGAGGGCTGGGGGGATACTGGGATGCATAGGGAGAGGCATCACCAGCAGAAAACAGGAAGTTGTTATCCTTTTGTACAGACAGTTGGTGAGACCCCATCTGGAGTACAGCGTCCGGTTCTGGAGACCCCATCTCCACAAGGACATAGACAGGATGGAGGCAGTTCAGTGGAGGGCAGCTAAAATGGTGCACGGTCTGCAAGAGAAGCCATACGAGGAGAGACTAAAGGAGCTTAATATGTATACCCTTGAGGAAAGGAGGGAGAGGGGGGACATGATAGAAACTTTTAAGTACCTCAATGAAATCAACAAAATCCAAGAGGGTCACATCTTTCAGAAAAAGAGATGTGCAAGAACAGTGGAACACAAATTTGAAGATAGAGGGGGGGACGGTTCAAGGGCAATGTGAGGAAGTATTTTTTCACAGAGAGGGTGGTAGACGCATGGAACAGCCTTCCTGAGGAGGTTGTGGGGTCTGAAACTGTGGGAGAATAAAAGAATGCATGGGACAGACATAAAGCAATTCTTGTTGGGGGGGTAGGAAGAAATAGGCTGCTGGTTAACTAGGATCTGCAGCTTATCCTGTAGGTAGGGAAATGGGCAGACTAGGTGGGCCAAGCGGTCCTTATCTGCCATCAAAGTCTATGTTTCTAGATTTTCATAGTCCAGTCATTGACTCTGAACAGGTATGGATAGGGAGGTGGAAGAGCTAAGTTAAGCCTTGGAGGTTAAACAACTGACTTTTGAAAGTAAAAAACTGTACAAATGAAATGGGTAGAACAATTTAAAGCAAGATGCTGTATTGTCTCTGCCTATGATGCTGTACTGGACTGGTAGAAGGACACTAAAACATATTTTTTAAGTTGTTGCGAACAGAAAGACATAATAGGAATAATAATAACTATTTACATTATGTATGGCTAAGATCTGAACTACACAAACTCATATCTGATATACCTGTAATGCCTCAAAGTTGGGGCACCACAGTAAAAATAGTAGCAATAAACCCAAAGGGGTTTAAAGGTGTCCAGGATGCATGCTGTAGGTATGGGCTGCAGGGTAATGTACATAGGGGCCCCTTAAACATTAATTCCCCTCCTTGTAAGTGGGAGAACAATGGTGAAAAAGATAGAGAAAAGTGCTCTGAGCACTGAAAGCTTGTCAAAAAATAGATTTTACATGCAGCTCAAGCAACAATGGTCTGGATGGAATGTTGTGTTGAGCTGCTTATGCACAGCATTCCACTCCTGCCATTCCAGAACTGGAAAGGTTTAGTTTTAAAATGATTATTCAGTTGGTCAGTTCCTCGGCAGCTGTAGAGGAGGGAGCACACAGTAAGTCAAAGGGACAAGAAAAGGGCTTACCTGGGTGTTGAAGCCATACCTGAGGACTTAGCTGTGTGCCTGCTCTGCCTCCACTGCCTGAGACTCCTCTTGAAGACTGTCGTCTGGTCGGTGGTGCCATCTGGGCACCATAAAGAAAGAAAGCACCCAGTTTGGCCGTTTTGGGCTGTGAGCCCCGTCGTTTTTTTCATTTTGCCTCTGACTTCCGCCGCACTGCCTGCATGTTTCCTTCCTCTGCCAGTATACCTTCCCCCTCCTGTTACCCGATCGCGGTCCCAGCCAGCCAGCAGTCAACAGAGTGGTGAGTCAGCGGCAGCACTCACTCTGTGCTGACCGCCTCACAAGGAAAGGACTGTATTTTTTTTAATTTAAGACAGTACGCAGTAGGCACAGAAGAAGCGGCCAAGCGCTGCAGGGGAATCGGGTCACAGGACCCTAAATTTCATAATCAGGAGGGGCAGAGTACAGTGACGCCCATGGGGAGGCACTAGCACAGTAAGGCCATAGAAGAGGCCTATAAATATGCATTAGGGAGGTGGGGCAAGGCGGTCCTAAATGAAAGGATGAAAGGAGTGACAGCAAGGACCCAGACAGGCTGAATAATTTAAAAGGGGCTTAGCCAAGAAACATCCCAGGTAATTTAAAAGGGGCAAGTCAGGCCTCCCACTGTATTTAAAGGGGTACCAGGCCCAAAGTGAAGTGGGCACCAGGCCCAAGGTAATAAAGTGGGCGGCCAGGCCCATGGTAGGAAAGGGCACCAGACCCAATAAAGTAAAGGGCACCAGGCCCGTAGTAGTAAAGGGCACCAGGCCCAGTCAAGCAAAGGGCACCAGGCCTATAGTAGTAAAGGGCACCAGGCCCAGTAAAGTGAGGGCATCCTAGCCCATTGAGAATAGGGCAGCCAGGCCCCATAGTAATTCAATTAAGGCATCCGGGTCCAGTGTATCGAGGGCAGCAGCTTTACTGGCAATTAGTGTAACCAGGGTAAGTAGCTGGGGTAATTACATTAAAGTGCTCAGGGGTAGCCAGATCCTAACAAAGACAGACCCCAAGAGGAAAAGGGTCTAACTAAGGGGTGCTTAAGCACACAACCTTTAGAAAGTGATTATCAGCTATAGTAATGTTTCCACAAACTGTTTATTTCTCCAGCATCTCAGGTGTTGTGTTTATTGCATGAAGCACCGAGACTGTATTGTAAAATATTAGGATTGTGGTTATTTTCCCCTGCCAGTGAACAGTTTCTCCCGGATTGTTGCAATTTGCCCCTACTCCAGGTAAGTTGCCCCTGCCAGTGAACAATTGCCCTGGATAGTTGCAATTTTCCCCTGCTCCAGGCAAGTTGCCCCTGCCGGTGAACATTTGCCCCGGATTGTTGCAATTTGCCCCTGCTCCAGGCAAGTTGCCCCTGCCAGTGAACAATTGCCCCGGATTGTTGCAATTTGTCCCTGCTCCAGGCAAATAGCCCCTGAAAGTGAACATTTCAGTGTACTGTGCTAAAAGAAGTACCATTTTGTAGTATCAGGTCTGTGATTCAATCTTCAGCCTCCATCAACTCTTCACCATAGCCATCTTCAGCCAGCAGAATACTTCAGCTTCTTCTTGCCCTTTCATCCACCGTAGTCAAAATCAATGTCCTTTGAAGAGTCGTGGCTGCCAGTTCCTGATCAGCTTGGAAGAAAGACGACTGGAAAGTGCCTCGTTCATCCCTCCCAGATGCCCGCTGGTAGACGAGTCCATCGTAGCCAAGTGTGGTCGTGGCTGCCGTTTCTTATTTTGTTCTTCATCTTTGTGGAATCCTGATCTTCATCTTCTTCTACTTCTTGTTTGTTTCGTCCTGCATCACCAGTGCAATCCTCAGGGAGCAGCATGAGTTTGGTGGTCCTCCAAGTGAATCTGTCACCAAAGCAGCTCAGTATTGTCTTCTTCGTCCCTGGTAGTCCTCCTAGTGGATTCTTCACCAAGTCCGGTGTTCATTTTGGCAGCCCTAGTCGAGGGTAGGTGCCAGGAAAACCCGCAGCAGTTCTTCGTCCTTGGAAACGTTGATTGAGGGTTGGTGCCAAGGAGAAAACAGCAGATTCCTTCTCTTGTGGCAATCCTGCAGGTGGATTCCTTGCCACATTTTGGTTCTTCACCCTTGGCAGCCCAGTTCAAGGGTTTTGTGCCAAGAAAGAGCATTACCCCAAGTCAGTCAGTTGGTGCTCTTGAATTCCGGCAATCCTGGAGAGTGGGTTGGCCGATGCCTATGGTCTATTTATCAATCTCTCCATTTCCTTTTGTGAACTAGAAGGGGGACAGAATCAGATCTACAGTACAGTAGCTTGTTTTTACATTGTTTCTTGTGGGTTCTACTTGGTAGAAGGTTATTTCCTTTCTTTCTTACTACTAAGAGGCTAGCAGGGTATTGTTTGGGGCTGTTGGAATTTTGAAACCTGTTTTGGTAGCTAAAAGTGGGATCATTTGTTTGATTCACTGTGTGGCAGGCTGCATTTGCAGAGGCCTATTTCTTCTGTTTTAAAACATAATTGGTGAGATTTAACTGGGTCTGTTTCTTTGAATTGGAGACCTATATCTTCTAATTCCAAGCCTATTTTGATGTGTTGTTGGTGAAGCTGTTTGAATTGGGAGTCCTGTTTCTTTGGATAGCAAACCTATTTTGGGGGCTTTGAGTAGAATTGTGATTCATTGTTGCTGGCTTCACTAGCTGCAAAGTTTTAGTGCAGAGTGGGGGAAGGGTGCTAATGGTCTGACCAGAGGCCTCAGCTACCTGATTGTTTCTGGAAGACTTGGGCTGGTCCCACCCCTCCAAACCCCTCACCCCACTCACCCCTGGTTCATTATTTCCTTTATACCACGGGTTCTGACACCACTTCTTCAAACGGGTAAAGGATATGCACCTGTCATAGCAGAAGCAGACATCCAGGAAAGGAACAGCAGCAAGTGAAGAGGTGACTGCTATCTCAGTGGAAGGGAAGTAAATGCAAATCTAGGAGCTTTCATTATTACTTCTTCACATTGATATTGCATTGGGGGGAAGGAGGAGTAGGAATTTGAAGAAGGTTGTGCAATGGCTACTTAAAGTCTGTTTTTGAGTGTGGATAGGAAATATAGGAATATAAAAAGCAGTTGCTCAATATATCTAAATGTGTGCAACAAAGGAGGTAAGGGAAATAAAGAAAATGTTTTGCACTGATAGAGGGGGGAGAGGGGAGACTTGGGGGAGTGTTTGGTATCCTGCATCTGGAAGGGTGGGGGTCGCTGGTGGGCAACTACAGCAATGGGTAGGGTGGTAAGCTAACAACTGCGGTGCACCAATCTTTCTAAAATTGCCTGGAGTGTGGGAGGATGTTTCGTGGTGCAACCACATAGAAAAACTTAGAAAGGAGATTGAGGGTCTGCAGGAGGAACTAAGACAGGCAAGGCAGATTGGGGGTGGGTTTAGCCCAATACTGGAGGGAGGAAGAAGGGGAGATGAGGGAGGGTGATTTAAGCCAACAGTGGCGAGGAGAGGGTCAGAAGAAGGGAAGCAGAGACAAAGGGACCCAGGCCAGGAAGAAAGATTGCCAAGGAAACCAGGTCAGGCGACAAAAGACAAATGAAAGGAGGAGATAGGGACTTGTGAGGGGGAGGCGAAGAAGTGGCAAAAGTCATGGAGTGGAAAGGAGAGAACAGGTTACTATGAAGAGAGGGAGTGGGCATTTGTGAAGGGTCTTCAGAAAATAGTTGTGCACTGCTAGAGAGGAAGAAGGAGGAGGAGGGAAATGATGAAATTAGAAGAGTAATTGATAAATGCCTGGACTAAACTGGAGCAGTGGGAAGTTCTGCTGGGAGAATTGCAACAGGGGTAAAAGGGGGAAATAATGTGCAGGAGGAAGAAGAGGAGCTGGAAATGAGAGAGGGAGATGAATTGAAGCAAGCAGGGAGTAAGAGGGGTGGAATCTTAGGGCTGGGGTACTCAATACTAAGAGGAGTCAGGTGGGGTAGCAAGGGGGGAGAGGCATAGTCGCATTTGGGTGGAGGCCATGCCAGGAATGACAGCGGAAAGGGTGGGACAATCTGTTCTGAAATATGCTAGAAGGGGTAGGGACAAGCCTCATTTAATTATACATCTTGGGACAAACGACCTGTCTGACAAGACAGTAGATATAGTACAGAGGAGGTTTGAGGAACTAGCACAATTATGTGAGGGGGCAGGAAGATCAGTAACTTTTTCAGAGATACTTCTGGTGCCAAAGGCAAGCACAACAAGAAAGCTGAGAATAGAGGAATTTAACGGATGGCTAAGAACCTGGTGTTGTGCTAAAGGGTATGGGCTGTTGGGTGGGTGGGGAAGGATCTGGGAGGACAGTAGTCTGTATGCCAAGGACAGACTACACTTGAGTGAGGAGGGAAAGAAAGTGTTGAAACAGAGGATGGAGGAGTTCATAGAGGAAGTTGGGAATTTAAACTAGGAGTGGGGGGTGGCAGTTGGGGAAGAGATATGCAGAGACCACAGGTTGGGAAACCATATGAGCTTACCCCCCATAACAGTGACAAAGGACAGATGGTAAGTACTATTGGTGATGCTAGGAAAGGAGGGCTGGATGGGGGGGAGGGTGGAAGGTGGTTACCCTTAATGCTAGAAGCCTTGGGAGGAAAACTGCAGAGTTACAGGTTCTCATGGCAGAGGGAGAGGTGAACATTGCAGCCATCACAGAAACATGGGCCACCCAATACAATGACTGAGACCTGTCTGTACCAGGGTACAAGTTATTTCATAGGGACAGGGTGATTGGGAAAGGAGGGGCGGTGGCGCTATATGTGCAGGAAGGACTGAAGTGTGTAAGGGAGGAAGGGGAGGAGGGTAGTACGGAGTCACTTTGGATGCAAATCCAGGATTCCAAGAATAGGATTCCACCATCTCAGACAGAGGAGTTAGACAGGGAACTAGCTGGACAGATCAGGAGGACCTGCGAGAAGGGTAGTGTGGTGATTGTGGGGGACTTCAACATGCCAGGAGTGGACTGGAGCACCCCAACAACCAGGAACAGAAGGGAGCAGGTACTGCTGGATGCCTTCAAGACAGCTTCCTGCTGCAAATGGTCAGTGAACCAACCAGGTTAGAATACCCTTGACCTTGTGCTGGCAAATGGAGACTTGTGAGAGAACTTACAGTGGAGGAACGCTGTCAGGGAGTGACCACCACTCAGTATGGCTCACATTGGATATGGGCAAGGAAGGAGGGAATCTGCACAAGAGTGCTGGACTTCAGGAGGGCTGACTTTGGGAGGATGGGAAGTGGTAAAAGGTACCTGGCAGAATTCAATCTAGTATGGACACTAACCAGGGTGGGAGCTCATAAAGCTGGGGATAGTGGAGGCAACAAAACCTGCTGCAAAGCCCAGAGCAAGAAGGCTAGGGCTAAGAAACTGAGCTGGTTGAGCAAGGAGGTCATGGAAAGGTAAGGAGAAAAAGAGCTGCCTTTAGGAAGTACAAGAAAACAGGGAGAGGGGAGGACAGGGAGAAGTACTTGACAGAATCGAAGGAGGTGACAAGGGCAGTAAGAAGAGTCAAAGCATCTACGGAACTCAGGCTGGCACAAGGCATTAAGAAGGAGGAGAAGGACTTCTTTAAGTACATCAGGGAGAAAAGGAGCTGTAAGGACCACATAGTAAGGATTAGGAAGGTGGAGGGTTGGGTGGAAGCAGGGTGCGATAAGGCAGAAGCACTAAATGAGTACTTCTGTTCAGTATTTACTAAAGAGAAGAGGGGGGTGACACCCAAGGTGGGAGAAATGGCAGAAGCAGGGGGGAAGTGGTGACAGATGGGGAAATCATAGAGGGCAGAATTCAGAGGAGGTTTGAAGGCACTGGGTGGACAAGGCGCCAGGCCCAGATGGCATCCACCCAGGGTACTGAAGGAGCTGGCAGAGGTCCTTGCAGGAATCTTAGCAGACCTATTTAATGCCTCACTACATTCAGGGTGTACCCCAGACTGGAGGATGGCTCATGTGGTGCCCTCCACAAGAGTGGCCCCAAAGATGAACCGGGAAACTACAGACCAATGAGCCTCACATCCATCATGGGTAAGCTAATGGAGACTATCCTGAAGGAGAGGCTGGTGGCCCTCCTAGAGGCCAAAGGACTATGGGACAGCAGACAGCATGGCTTCATATGTGGCAGATCCTGCCAAACCAACCTGGTCGAGTTCTGCTGGCCTGGGTAACTAGCCACCCCAGCTGGACAGGGGCCATGCAGTGGATGTCCTGTATCTGGACTTCAGTAAGGCATTGACTCGGGTGCCACATGGAAGGCTGGGAAGGAAGTTAGTAGGCACAGGGGCGGGTGCAAAGCTGGTGAGATGGTAGGAAACTGGCTTCAGGGAAGGCAACAGAGGGTGGTGGTGGTGGGTGGGGAGCTCTCACACCCAAGCGCAGTGACGAGCGGTGTTCCACAGGGCTCGGTGTTGGGACCAGTGTTGTTTTGGATATTCATTGCAGACATATCATGGGACATCAAGAGCAAGATCAGTCTGTTTGCTGATGATACCAAGGTAGGCGCAGTGGTGGATGACCTAGGGGGGATGTCAGGGGTTGCAAGATGATCTGGCAAAGCTTGAAACCTGGTCGGACACCTGGCAACTGGGGTTTAATGCCAAAAAGTGCAAGGTGCTGTATTTTGGGATGAAGAACCCAAGGAGGAGTTACAGCTAGGGGAATGCAGCTAGCCCAGACACAGGAGGAGAAGGATCTGGGTGTGCTCATTACAGGGTCAATGAACAACCCTGCACAAATGTAGGAAGGCAGCAGCTAAGGCCAACAAAATGCTGGGTTGTATTGCAAGGGGTATATCCTCGAGGAGGGAAGAGGTGATTCTGCCACTGTATAGGTCATTAGTTAGACCACACCTGGAGTACTGCATGCAGTACTGTCACCCGTATCTGAAGAGGGACATTAAGTTACTGGAGGAGGTGCAGCGCAGGGTGACAAAGATGATCAAGGGGCTGGGGGACTTATCATATGAGAGGAGGTTGAAGGAGTTGAACATGTACTTACTGGAGGAGAGGAGGGACAGGGGTGACATGATTGAAACCTTTAAATACATGAAAGGAATAAACAAGATGGGTACAGAGGGGCTGTTCAAAGTAAGGGAGGGGAAGGCCACCAGGGACCATGATATGAGACTGGAGGGAGGAAGGTTCAGGAGGGAGATGAGGAGACACTTTTTTACAGAGAGGGTGGTGGCTAGGTGGAATGCACTACCTGCAGAAGTGGTATGCAGTAGAACAGTGGTCTGCTTCAAAAGGGGATGGGACAGGACAAGGGGGAGGGTTAATGAAGGGGAAGGGTGGATAAGGTTACCACCTACTCGGTTTTTGACCGAATGATTCGGTTTTCTAGGTCCAGATTCGGTCTTCCTGTTTTCACCATTGCAAATTCGTTTTTTATGGTGGGTTAAGCAGCACCTGTTAGCTTCCCCACTAGCTGTTTCATTTTCTTCTCATCTGACTGTAAGCAAGTATCTGACATTTTAGTGTGCTTGCTTGCAGTGCATGCTAATCAAGAAGTGCCTTCAAGTGCAGGGCACTTAAAGAGCCAAATGTGTCCCTGTCTGCTCAGTTGTCACCTCTAACTTCACACCAGCAAATTGGAAGATTATTCACGGGAAGGGT
Organism: Neoceratodus forsteri; assembly: GCA_016271365.2. Lineage (NCBI taxonomy): Eukaryota > Metazoa > Chordata > Ceratodontiformes > Ceratodontidae > Neoceratodus > Neoceratodus forsteri. The sequence continues at coordinate 1,168,932,542 of CM057456.1, read as the reverse complement.
AAACAATACCACCTTAATTAACACCTTCATTTTTCTGAAACCAGACAGGCACCACATTAGGGTAGCTTCCTGTCCCAGTATGGACTGTACAGTGTGTTTCAGAAACTTTACCTGCTAATGTAGTTTTATTCAGAGGTAGTACTTTTTCAGTCATTTTTGAATGCTCAAATGCTTGTAAAACAGATTCTGTTAAATCTTTCACCATTTTACTTGCATGGCCAGATTACAAACAAATTCTGATGTCATGAAGACCTTTGTTTGTATACCAGTCAGTCTGAGAGGTGTAAAGTAGGGCTATTAAGACCATTAGCAGCAAATCAAACTAATCCTTTCCAGGCTGCATTGTGAGTATGATCTTTGACTGCTGTGATAAGGAATACTTTTATACCTTTAAATGTTCACCATTTTTTCTTTTAGGGTCTGTCCTATATTTTAATATTTGTTACCCCTTTTGTTGTAAATTAATAATCTAATATTTTATTTCATTTCTAGCAATACTATGCTCTCTCTCCTCAGTAGTTATTGTTGTCAATGTTCATACTACTTGGATATTCCAGGAAGACCAATCCAGGCCTTTCAGATGAACAGCACAGAATAATGTGACTAATGTCATGCTAAACTACAGAAATGAGAAAAGGAAGAGAGGCAGTAGCTGATGAGATGACAGGAACACAATCTAGATTTCATGCTATTGCAAATTTAGGCAATTTATCAACATTTTTCAAAACATTATTATTATTTTTTCCAGAAGAGACACACTAAGCTAAAGCTCGTTTACAGGTGCAACCTGAGGCACAAAGGAATTAAGTGATTTGTGTAGGGTCACAAAGTATGTAAGTTTGGGCTGTAGGATTCAAACCCTGGTCTCCAGAATTGCAGCTCAGAGCTTTAGATCACTGGCTGCTATACTGCCTCCATGCTACATATCACATATCATGCTATCTGCTATGTATGACTGACATGGGAAACAAAATAGGGTATTTAACAGCATAGGATAGTTCCTACCACTTTTAAAAACTTCTCTGACATTACAAATAACTGTAGAGTAGGAGCAATGGGAGGGACAGCAGCACATCTTAAAATGGCAGATGATATTTGTAATTACATCTCGGCCCATCTTCTTCCAAGTTGTGTACAGGAGTGCTTGGAAACAACTGAGAAGCTGCGTGGGATATACTATTTTGGATGAATTATCTGTAACTAAACTCTCTCTCTCTTGCTTACATCTGAGAGAAGTTTTCCTCACTGTTAAAGTGGCATTGCTTGGTATTTGTTTTAGTTTTTAATTCAGAATGGGGGTTTCTAAAACTGCTTATCTTGTCAGCATCCTCAGAAGGGCTGAAATAACTGCATATTTGATTGTCCTTTGTGGCTAACAAACCACCAGGCTGTTTTGGGGCTGGAGAGGTTTACCTGTGTCTGACTTGGATGTATGGATTTTTCTCTGTTTGATTAGCAGGGTACTTTCTCTGTCAAATTGTTGTGTAGGGTATCTTGCTGACAGGAAGGCACTCATCGCACGCGTGGGTGAGAGCTTTAGTCGATTGTTTTGTGAGGACACAGTTTAGCCCAACCCCTTCTCACCCCTCACCCCACCCACCCCTGGAAATAGTTCCTTTATACCTGAGGTTCTGACATCATTTCCTCAAGTGAAGGTGCATTTCACTTTCATATCCTCTCTAGCACACTGCACTGATAATATAAGCATACACATTGTATAATATATATATATATTTCTATATAACAAATCACACCTTGCACGCCGCGCACACACACACACACACACACACACACACAAATACAATAAAAAAAAAACAACTAGATAAACATGTGGGGAGTAGTGCAATGTAATGGCTGTGGGGCAACAGTCTTCCGGGAGTCTTTCTGGAGGCTGAGATGCTGCCCTATTTGCAGACAACTATCTGCCTTGAGGGAGGAAGTTGCCTGTCTTCAGGCCGCACTGGACAGTTGTAAGGAAACCTTCCCCCAGGCCACACTGGACAGTAGAAAGGGAACCTCCCCATCCAGGAGCACTAAGCCACCACCACTACCTCAGAGGTTGTGAAGAAAGCACAGCAGCTGGACCACAGTGGGCCTTAGGAGGTGAGGAGGGTAGAACAGAGGCACACCCAGGCAATTGTTCCACTCCACAATCCATACACCATTCTGGGGGAGCATAGCTCCCCTATGGATGCACCCGCAGAGAAGACTGATGATATCTGTCACAAGGGAGTCCCACAGAAAGGAGGCAGAGGGCACCAAAGGGAAAGGAAGCAGCTCCTGGTGGGGGACTCAATTATTAGGGGTATAGAACTGGGGGGAGCTGGGAAAAATGAAGTAAGGTGCCTGCCTGGTGCCATGGCTTGGAAGGACAGGAAGCGCATCCTCAGGATCACGAGAACAGCTGCAAGGGATTCCGAGCTGGACGTAATTGTCCACCTAGGGACAAATGACTTGGCTCATCATGAGATTAGAGCAGTGCAGGAGGACATTGCAGAGTTGGGGAGGACCTAAGGCAGTAGCACACAGTATCCTTCTCAAGTTTGCTGCCTGTCAAAAAGCATGAGGGAAAGCGAGGAGCAATTGGCACCATGCAGTTTAATGAATGGTTGAAAAAATGGTGTGGAGCACAGGGGTTTGGCTTCATTGGGGACTGGGGTTCCACCTGGAGGGACACCAGCCTATACTGGAAGGATGGTCTGCATCTGTCCAGGAAGGGAACAAGTCTGTTGAGCAGTCAGTTTAAATGCTTCATTGGCAAGCTTTTAAACTAGTCAAAGGGGGAGGCACTGACAAGCAGCAGGAAAATCCCAGCCTCTCCCTACAAAACAGGGTACTAAATGAGAAAAATACTGAGGTAGAACGGTCAGTGGGGGATGCTGCAACAGAAGGTAAAGCCATCAAAAAATGGAGAGCAATGAGTACTAATGCCTGTAGTCTGGGTAACAAGCTTCCTGAATTAGTGGCCTTGATGGAGGAGGAACATCTGGATATCATGGCAGTCACAGAAACATGGTACACACAAAACCATGACTGGGACTTAAACATACCAGGATACACTGTCTAGAGGAGGGACAGGGAGGGTAAAAGAGGAGGAGGAGGAGTAGTTCCTTACATAAGGGAAGGAATAAAAGCAACAGAACAAAAGGGTAAACAGGGAGAAGAAGAAGCACTGTGGGTAAATTTGGAGACAGGCAATGGCACCACAATACGCACAGGGGTTGTATACAGACCCCCTTCTCAGGAGGAGGAAATGGACAGGGAAATGATAGAAAGTATACTTAGAATGGCAGAAAAAGGGGAGATATTGCTGATGGGTGATCTGAATATGCCAGATGTTAACTGGAGTGCAGTTGCAGCTGCCACTTCGAAGAGTGCAGTCATTCTAGATGCCCTACAGGGGGCATGCCTTAGACAACTAGTACTGGAGCCCACTCGAGAGGGAGCAATATTAGACTTGATTCTCTCAAATGGAGATGGAGAGAGGATTACAGATGTAGAAGTGGGTAGCCATCTGGGAACTAGCGACCATCGAACAGTATGGTTCACAATAAACACAGCAATAGAGTCAAGCCATACAAAGACAAAAGTACTGGACTTTAGGAGGGCTGACTTTGCAAAAATGGGTGAATGCCTAAGGACTGCACTAGCAAATGGGCAGGAAGGAGGGGTGGAAGAACAATGGGGAATAATAAAAACTGCCATCACAGAGGTAACGAGCCTTTGTGTGAAGCAAATAAACAAAACAAGACGATGTAAGAAACCGCTATGGTTCTCAAAGGAAGTGGCAGTGAAGGTTCAAGAGAAAAAGAAAGCATTCAGGAAGTACAAGGAATCACAGAAGGAGCAGGACAGAGAACTGTATCAGTTAAAGCAAAAGGAGGCTGGGAAGGCAGTAAGAACAGCAAAGGCCCAAACCGAGGAAAGATAGCCAACTCAGTTAAGAAGGGATAAAACCTTTATAGGTACATTGGGGAGCGAAGGAAGACCAAGGAGATAGTGAGGGCTTAATAAAGGGGGGAGGGTGGGCAGAGGAGACTGTGAAAAGGCAGAGATACTAAACAAATATTTTGCTCAGTATTTACAAAGGAAGAGGGGAGGTACATAAAACAAACAGTAGTAACACGCTGGATACAGAAGTTGATACTCGCCCATTTACAGAAGAAAGGGTTCTGAAAGAACTCTTAAAACTGAAGGTGGACAAAGCAATGAGGCCTGATGGATTCATCCCAGAATTCTAAAAGAACTAAGGGAAGAACTAGTGACACCACTGACTACCCTTTTAACAAATCATGGGAGGATGGGGTGGTACCCAAGGACTGAGGAGGAAGATGTGATTCCCTTCACAAAAGTGGGAGCAAGGCAGAAGCAGGAAACTATAGACTTTAGTTTAACCTCAGTGATAGGGAATATGATGGAATCACTTCTAAAGGAAAGAATTGTCAGTATCTAGAGGCCAGAGGGCACAGGACCCTAGGCAGCATGGATTCACAGCGGGAAGGTCATGCCAGACGAATCTGATAGATTTCTTTGACTGGGTGACCAGTAATGGAGATCAGGGAGGGCTGTGGACATGGCCTACCTAGACTTAGCAAAGGCATTTGACACAGTCCCACACAAAGATTAATATACAAGTTAGCCTGCCTGGGAGTGGGTCCCAAGATGACAGCCTGGGTAAAGAATTGGCTGGAGAATAGGACACAGAGAGTAATAGTAAATGGGTCCACTCAGAAGAAAGGAGGGTTACTAGTGGGGTACCACAGGGTTCAGTATTAGGACGGTCCTCTTCAATGTCTTTATAAGCACATTGCAGAGGACTGGAAGGAAAGTATATCTCTTTGCAGATGACACTAAGATCTGCAACAGAGTTGATGCAACAGAGTGGGGGTGGAAAGGATGAGAAGGGACTTGGCAAGGTTAGAGGAATGGTCAAATGTATGGCAGCTTAGATTCAATGCTAAGAAGTGCAAGGTAATGCACCTGGGAAACAAAAACCCAGGGGAAGAGTACACAATGGGGGGTGAGATACTAAAAACAACAAAAATGGAAAGGGACCTGGGGGTAGTCATATCAGATGACCTAAAGGTGGGCAAGCAATGTGAGAGGGCAGCAAGGAGGGCTGGGGGATACTGGGATGCATAGGGAGAGGCATCACCAGTAAAAACAGGAGATTATTATCCCTCTGTACAGACAGCTGGTGAGACCCATCTGGAGTACTGTGTGCAGTTCTGGAGACCCAGTCTCTGCAAAGACATAGACAGGATGGAAGCTGTCCAGAGGAGGGTAACTAAAATGGTGCAGGGTCTGCACCGGAAGACATATGAAGAGAGACTTAAGGAGCTTAATATGTATAGCCTCGAGGAAAGGAGGGGGGACATGATATAAACTTTCAAGTACCTCAAGGGAATCAACAAAGTCCAAGAGGGTAGCATCTTTCAAAAAAGGAGGTGTGCAAGAACAAGAGGCACAATTTGAAGATGGGCGGCTCAGAGGTAATTTAAGAAAGTATTTTTCACAGAGAGGGTTGTGGATGCATGGAGCAGCCTTCTGGAGGAGGTTGTGGAGTCAAAATCAGTGGGGGAATTCAAGCATGCATGGGATAGTCATAAGGCAGTTCTGGGGGGTGGGGGTAGGAAGAAGTAGGCTGCTGGTTAACTAGGATCTGCAGCTTATCCAGTAAGTAGGGAAATGGGCAGACTGGGTGGGCCAAGCGGTCCTTATCTGCCGTCAAATTCTATGTTTCTATGTTTCTATGTCCACCATTACTGGTGTAGTTTATTTATTTATTGAAAGAGTTTTACCAGAAAAGGCCACCTGATCCAAACTAGCCAATTGTCAGTGGTGTCCTTGTAGTCACTCGATTTGTCAGCTAAGCTGTGTACACAGGATGGGAAATCCCCTGAACCCCCTCTCTAACCCCACCAAATGTTAACACACACTGAAATGTTAAATATTTAAATCTAAATCAAATAAACCAAAAATAATAATCATGATGTAATTTAAAGAAGTTGTACACAATGTTATATCAGCAGCAATTGTGACTAAATCAAGTGAATCAGAGTCCAAGCGATGCCCTCGTTGGTCATAAAAGAGGCGGGGTTAGGGGTAGAGTTTGGGGGTGTGGTTTAGTATTCGGTTTTCGTCTCATCCAAAGGTGGCAACCCTAAGGGTGGAAGGGAGGGGCAGCTGCAGAATAAGGGGTGCTAGCTGCACATTCGAGCAGACTTGATAGACCTCTAGGCCTTTATCTGCTGGCAAATTTCATATGTTCGTATGTTCATAACTCTCATAGGTTTTCTGGTGAGCTTGGTGCCAAGCAGGAGTTCCCCTTTCTCTTGACCCCTACTCTTCAATTGTACATGAAGACGATGGACATCTGCATCTAATAGACTTTGAGAGTGTGATACTGTTTGATGATTGTACATTGAATGCTGGTTACATGGTATGTAAAATGTGATACATTATATCCCTTGGTGTGTAAGCCTTGTAGCAAGAATAACATAGAGTTTAGATATAGTTGCATGTTAGTTGTTATCCACAATACTGTCCATAATCCCCGTTGTGTTTGCTGTTGGTATTTTCTTGTACAACCATGTCCTCCTCCCCCTCCAGTCTAATAAACGTCTTTGCTTCATCCAACCTCTGTGTACGACTCCTGCCTCTCCTTGTTGGGTGATTCCATCAACCCACCCCCATTCGAACCTTAAGTGGCCCCTCGCCATCCCACCTGCTGAGGGTGTCGCTGGTGCTGCTGATAGTGAGATAGTTCCCTTCACCACACAGAACGAAGAAACCCCAGGTCCACCCATAGAGCATGGACTACCAGTTTAGCGACCATCACATACCTACAAAGAATTTGGATTTATCTAGCCAAATGAGTAAGGTTAGGGAGGAAATGAAAACATGTCAGTATGAGTGAGTAATGTCACTGGGACAGGAGCCTAAATTTGACGCCCAGGGTAAATCCAGAACTTTAGATATGTTTACAGGCTCTCAGGATGAAATACACATAGACATATTGCAAGGCTGAGTAAAGAAGAGGAGGGGGAAGTACTGACATCAATGAAAGCTATTATGGATATAACTGGAACTCCTTTATTTGAACAGTTCAGAATACATGCAAACAATATATGGGGTCCATCCACCTTACCATGTTCAGATATACCTCGGCTTCCTAAACACATCCTTCATCAGTTAACAAGACCTGTTCAGTTGCAAGAAATTGAGTGGACAATAACAAACTTAATAAAATAATACAGCCCCTGGATTAGACAGGTCATCCTCTGAATTTTATAAAAAGTTTGATAGTGATTTTAGCCCTATATTAAAAGAACTTTTTTAATTCTATATTAGAATTTGGACATCTGTCTTCATCTACAGTATGCACTCAGCTATCCTAATTTTCTTCTTCAAAAAGGAGTAAAAAGAGAAATTAAAAACTGGTGGCCTTTGTACCTATTAAATACTAACTTTAACATTTTAACTAAAATTTTGGCTAAAAGTCTGACAAAGGTGGCCAAAAATTGTTTTGGTTAAAACTCAGACTTGTGCTGTCCCTCAGAGAAATATTACAGATAATCTAATTCAGTTTCATGAAATATGGGAGAGAGGACAAAAAGGAGTAACTGATGGATGTTTATGTCTATAGATCAGGCAAAAGCATTCAATAAGGTTCCACATAAGTATTTATTCAATATACTCAAGCACTGTGGTATACCAGATGAATTTTTAAAATGGCTGGAAATCTTGCACAGTGACTCTGATATATACAGTACCCTTATATAAACGCAGTACTAGGGCCTAAGATCTTACTTTAAAGGGGAGTGAGGCAAGGATGCTCTCTAAGTACCTTATTATATAACTTTGCTTTGGACCCTTTACTATGGTTAATTCAAAAGCATCCCCACATTCAGGGTATTCAGTTATCTACAGACACACCCTAGCTTATTACGCTGGAATATGCTAATGATTTATGTACAGTGCTCTGATCTGTTACCTTGGGAGGAGCACTTAAAGAGGTTACTGATTTCTTTTTATGTTTGCTTGCATGCATATGCAAGAAACATAGTGCCATCATCCAAGTTTTTGGAGGTCTGGCAGCCATCTTCCAGTTCAGTCAGTGTGTTTGCAGGCACGGCCGCAGTTCTCCAATGAACGCTGCAGCTGTCTATGGCAGCAGTTGAAAATGCAGTGACCTTACAGTTGAAAGGGAGAGCTACGCTTCAGTGAGCAGAGATAAGATATCGTGTGCTCATGCGCGGTCCCCCACACCCCCACACGCATGCATACTGCGGTGCTTCCACCCCACGCACACACTGTATAGCCGACAGGGGTGCCCAATCCCCCGTCGGCTGTGCTGCGCTGCCCCCAACAGAGTTCCAGATGCCATGCTGGGAGCCCACCCCAGCGTGGCAACAAATCGTATGGCTGGTGGGGGTGCCCAATCCCCCATCGGCTCCACTGTCCCCCCTGATCCCCAAGAGACTACAGGGTGCCACTCTGGGAGCCCACCCCAGTGTGGCAACAGATCATATGGCCGACGGGGGTGCCCAATCCCCCATCAGCTCCACGGTCCCCCCCAAACAGCCTTCCAGCTGCCACGCTGGGAGCTCACCCCAGTGTGGCAAACGTCCCGCGTTGTCTACGTAAAGAAAAAAAAGAAACCTGAAAGAAAAAACCTTCTCGCTTGACTGTCCTGGCCCAATCTCCCCACCCGTGCCCACCCACTGCTCACCCTGCCTCCCACACCCCTCCTCACCTTATACTTACCTCCGGAGGTCAGTGCGACAATCTTCGGTGGACAGGGAACATGTCTGCACTCTTCAAAGACATCCACGAACTGAGGAAATGCTGGTAAGCTGTATAATGAAATAAATAGGTTTTTTCAACTTTAGTGCATATCTCAGGCATTTTGGGGAATTTTTTCACCAAATTTTCAACAAGGGGTGTTTTGGACCCCACCTCATGAATTCTGTCACTGTCATGGCGTTAATCTACCCTGAAAGGCGATTTCGCGGTCACTGTGCAGAACCACCTTTTGGGACCAATTTACGAAATGACAGTGTCACAGTTCATGAGGTAGGCCCCCAAAAACCCTATGTTGAAAATTTGGTGAAAAATTCCAAAAAATTACTGTTATATTTGTCGTTGTGCTGTTCCTATGCACAGTAAGTTCGCAAATTTTCAATAAGTTCACTCCAGATTTTCAACATTGCCATTTTACCATATCTCCTTATGAGCAGTACAGCTGTCATTTCTCACATCTGACCCAAAATGTGTTTCCGCGCATGTAGCGCACAATGGCGCAGTCGGTGTGTGAAATCAATGTTCGGGACAGATTAAGAAAATCACAGTGACACTGTTCATGAGCAGAGGTGTTAAAATGACTATGTTAAAGGTTTGGTGAAATATATCCAGAAAATTACTGTTACGAGCGACCATTGTGCAGTTTCCACGTACCCTTGTAACTTCATGGATTTCTAATATTTTCAGTTCAGATTTTCACCACTGGCATTTTTCCACACTTCCTTATGAACAGTACAGCTGTAATTTTTCACACCATGGCCAAAATGTGTTTTCACACTTCCAGCACAGAAATGCGTGGTCGCTGTGGGAAATCACTGTTCGGGACAGATTAAGAAAATCACAGTGACACTGTTCATGAGCGGAGGATACAAAATCCCTGTGTTGGAAATCAGTGTAAAAATCCCCAAACAAATTGCATTACGGTGCGCGATTTTCTACGCGACTGCAGACTTCACCAGTTTTTAATATTTTCACTGCAGAATTTAACATTGTCATTTTTTGCACCTCCCCATGAACAGTACAGCTGTCATTTTCACATCCTGTTCAAATGTGTTTTCACCTGTGATGCCAAATGGCGTAGGTCGCTGTGTGAAATCAGCTTTCGGCTAACAAACTGATATTGCCACTGTTGATAAGGTGGGGGTCACAAAAAACCCTGTTGAAAATTTGGAGTGAAAATGCCAACGAACGCCTGAGGCATTAGGGTTTCCGACCATAACGCCCCAGCCTGTAGAGATTGAGAGGCATCAGGGGTGTGACTTGGGATTCTCGCCTGTAATGCTCATACCATTCCACACCCTGCAGCCAGTGAGAGGCATTGAAGTGTGCCTCGGACACTTCGGCCCCAAAGTTCACCCCATTCTCCTATGCAGGACCCATCTCACCGTATTTCCTGATGGAATGGGGTGAGCATAAGGGCCAAAGACCCCAAGGCACACCGTGACACTTGTCAGTGTCTGCAGGGTGGGGTGTGGTGTAATGGCGTGGCCATTATGCCTGACGACCCAAAGGCACACCCCAATGCCTGTCAGTCTCTACAGGGTGGGGGTGGGGTTGGCTTCAGTTCAATACTTCACTGCCATTCCTATTATGCAGCTCTCTAACTCCTACACTACCAATGAAAATGCCGGCAAGCAAACATTCGGCATTGACAAATGCTTGTCTACAGTTGCTGGTGCTACTGTAAATTATTCTGAGACTGCTGGTATTCCCATAGGATACCCAATAGATTATAGGCCAGGTTTGTTTATAGGGGAGAGATTAGCATAATGGACACTCCTTTAAACATTTTAGGTTAGATATTTGGTCCTGGAGATCTGGGTACAGATAATTGGCTAGCATGTATAACACCAGCAGAACAGAAACTACGTTGCTGGAAAAATAAGCCTCTGTCAAAAGCAAAAAAGACTTTTCTTAATTCGCACTTTATTAATGCCTTGTTTTCTATATGTCATTATAGTCTTTTCCCCAAACTTAGAAGTGAAATTGTATGGAATATTTTTTCAAAGATTATGGGGCAGCAGGCTGATTCCGATCAAAAGAGAATTTTCCTACAGTACCATTAAAAATGGTGGTATTAACATGATAAATCCTGTGTTTTTTTATGACAATGTTTTCATACTTTAACATAATAAAAGCTCTTCAAGAGGTGGGTAAAATGTGGGTCCCACTAATCATAGACTGGCTTACACCATGGGTAGCCGAATGGCAATCTGGTAAACAGGTTAATAGACCGGAAGATTGTAATCATGTGATTTAATCCTAGATATCTACAGCAATAGGGAAGATAAACATAAAGAAGCTGTCCCTGAGGAATGAGATGGCCCTGGGACAGGATGGGCTGACATGTGAGTTTTATAAGGTTGTTGGCCCCGCTCTCTCCGAAGAGCTTATACAGGTTTTCAGTTTCTCATTACAGCATCCATCCCTGGGTCAGGATATGAAAGAAGGTTTACTGGTGTTCCTGTATGGAAAAGGAGAGAAAAACAATTCACATAATTGGGTCCCTATTTGTCTCCTAAATACTAATGTTAAAATTATTTCTAAAATCTTGACCTGTAGATTAACAAAGGTTACTGAGCATCTGATATCTCACTCAGAAGTCTGTTCATTTTCAGGAAGATATCTTAAAGGTCCACCTGATTTTATTAAAAGAACTGGTTGACCTGGTGTCTTATGAATATTTATGGCTCATATTACATAAATATGGGTTCCCTAGGGAATTTATTAACTGGGTCCAATGTCTGTATTGTGATGCCTTTGTAACGCCCATTATTAATGGCTGGCTGGGAACCCCTTGCAAGCTGGCTGGAGGGGGTATGGCAGGGGTGTCCCCTCAGTCTCGTTTTGTACATTCTTAGTCTTGACCCTTTATTTAGGACATTAGGACTGGATCCTCATATCAAGCCATTGCAGAATCCTGAGGGCATTGTTAGCTGCAAAGTACTTACTTATCCAGGTGATATCTGTCTTCCGGTTCAGGATGAGACATCTATCTGTCATTCCTTGGAATTGATTAGGCTTCTTGGTCTTTTCTCAGGTGGGGCCTTAAATACTCAAAAATGTATTGGCTGTGTATCTAAGAGTTTTTGGCATTCAGCTACAATGGGACCCTCTCACCATTATTGGGTTTCAGTTTGGCTTTGGTGACTTAGCCAAAAGGAACGGGGAGCCCAAATTAGAACCGGCCAAATGTAAAGTGGCCTACTGGAATAAATGGAGTGTTAGCAAAAAGAAGAGGTTATACTTAGTGTAATTAAACATTCTTGTTCCGTATCTTTTTATAAATTGGCCAGATAGCCCCACCCCCCAAGCAGCATGGAGACTTCATTGCTAAGTGTTTTCTTCCAGGCAGTGTGGGGGAGCTGACTTAACCCTATAAAGTGAAATGTTACATATTACCCAATCAAACAGGGCTGGGTAGCTATGCTACACTCTATTATTTTTTTATTGCATTTTTTTTTACTGTAACTTCAGACCCTTTTTGGCTCCTTCTAAGAAACCCCGGAACACATAGATGTTACTTGGTTTTAATGCATGGTTAAAACTTTGGAAGGTTGGGAGACTTAAAACAATATGATTCTCAAGTGTAACTCCTGCTTACATGAAAGATGCTCCTATGAAGCTTAGGGTTTGGGGGTTACCTATTCTCAGTTAAGGGATATGCCTAGGAAGTCAATGTATAAATACATTGTGGATACTAAATGTTTAGAACTTAGTATGTTTGAGCATGTTTCCCCCAGGTTACATACCAGTTTAACACAGTTATTGTCCTGAAAAGTGTTCAATGAGAAAGAAATGTTGGTGTTTTAATTAATGACTCTCTTATCTCTAAGGACCAGTGCCCTGCTGCCATGTCCAAAGGAAACAAGTCCATGGCCACTATCAAAAGAAATTTTGTTAGCATGAAGGCTGAGGTTCTTATGCCCTTGTATCAGGCCCATGTACAGACATTCCTAGAATTTGGGAGTCAAGTCTAGTGCCCATATAAGCTAACAGATATATCCAAACTGGAACGAGTGCAGAGGAGAGCAACAAAACTTGTTGATGGTTTACAAAACATGTCATACCAGGATAGCTTGCATTCCTTGAATTTATATACACTAGAACACAGGAGGCTTGGGGTGATCTTATACTTATGCACAGTACAGTTCAATATTTTTATCTACTTGATCTAGTTGTAAAGCACAGAGATACTGGCACCAGAGGCCACCCTCTACAACTTAAGCCAACCAAATTCAAAACAAAAACCAGAAAATACTTATTTTCTGTAACAGTGGTGAATCCTTGAAATCATTTGCCAATTACAGTGATCTGTGATCAATGGTGATTCAAAAGAAAATCTTAAAAAAGATTGGATAACTTTTTTAAGGAGGGTGGTACTTTATCACACTATTAGATTTTTCATAGGAGCAATCATGGGCAAATGTCTTCTTCGTTCCTTCCAATCTTTGTGACCTTTGTGATTTATTGACAAATAACAGAGTCCCACCCAAAATGTGGGGTACTCTTTGTTTAAATCGCCATAGGTGGCTCAGTGTCAAGGGTAATCATAAACAGTTGAACTAATGCTTGTGTACTCGACCAGGTTGGTTGAATCATTTGGAAAAAATGACTCATTTGTTTTGACTGCTGTTACATTCAGTGCTTTTGGGATCTTGTGGCCACTGCTTGGTCTGAACCAATGTTTCGTTCCTTGTATTATGATACTTTACTGCATGGATGTTATAGCTCTGAGTGGAATAAGTGGGAAGTCGGTACATTGGATGTCAGTTTTGCTTGCTTGAAATGGCATGTCTTGTTGCACTGATGCCACTTCTCACTCCTACGGACATTTCTAACTCAAAATGACCTATTGTACTCCTCAGGATCACTTCTGAATGAAATCTATTTATTATACAGAACTTAAGGCAGCAGTATTTGTTAATAACAATATAGCTGTTTTCAGCAACAATGTTCAACTGGCAAAACTATCAAGACATGGGATTTTGAAGTTTTTACATGAAAAAATTAACTATATTGGTTTGATGTTATGTTGTATACCATCAGAAACATGTGCTAGCACTATCCTAATACATCTACAGTATAAATCTAGCATATAAATTCAACATGTAACCTCTGCGGAAGACATTTTTAAAACTGTGAGTGGTGGCCATCTTTAATGACATGAGTCATTAATTACAAAATTAGCTTTAAAAGCTGTTTTAACAATACTTGAGAAAACTAAAAATACACTGAGCATGAATCTTAGGATGTCAAAAATACATTTTTGCTAAAAGACTGTGATGAAATCTCTTGCCAACTACCAAATAATACTGCTCAAAAACCTATCCATTTGCCAATCTTGTTGTAAAATGGCATCACATGGAACTGATTATGAACTGGGCAGACGTGTGAGTTGCTTACATACATATTGTTTCTTTTTTGGTTTGGAAATGGGTCTTTATGTTTAATTTTCATTACTGTCTCTTTTTTTTACTACAGCTTCAGTTTCGTAGAGGGATTTGCTGTATTTGTCTTTTTTTTCTTTCAGGTTGACTGTACAAATTGTAACTGTTACTTTGTTGTTTGATTTTAATAAAATTCAACTGCTCTTTTCAGGAAGTGTCATGGGATCTTTAACATCCACCTGAACAGGCAGGCAGGACCTTGGATTAACCTCTTATCCAGAGGACAGCACACCCTGACAGTGCAGCATCCTGTCAGTACTGCACTCATGTGTCATTACTTATGGTATGAGCCCAGTCCTGGTGTTGGTGTAGAACCCATGACCTTATGGCCCAGAGGCAGATGTATAACAAACTGTGCCATGCTAACACCTAAGATAAGGGATGGGGAAGGAGAAAAATATAGGAAACGCTGGCAGAAATTAATGTATGTTAACTAAAAAGCACTATGTTTATTTAACAGGTTGAGAGCATATTTGTGGGACCCTTAGCTGATAGGGTCCATAGGTGACTGTGTGCCTAAATTGTAGAAACAGCTTGTATAAATACAGTAATAGCAAAAGTCTGTGAAGTCACGTTTACAATGAGTACCAGAGACAAAGGTCAAGTTACAGCTTATGCCTGGAGTCAGTTTGCCATTGTAAGAGTTCTGAAAATCGGTTGGTTATAGTATATAAACTTCTGTAGGTTGAAATGAGGATATGATGCTGCTAATAAATTGATGCACTGCTTTAATCATGATTTCATGTTGTGGACAATGAATTTTGTTGCTTAAGTGCTTGCCTCTTGGTGTGCAATACCACTGCCCTGAGACAGCAATTTTCTAGACTTGCATCACCAGTGATCACCACACGGTATGGATCAATATAACTACAGAGCTAGAACTGAACCACACTAGGGTAAGGGTCCTGGATTTCAGGAAGATCAACTCACAAAGTTGGAGGAATGCCTCAGGGATGCCCTGGCAATGGGAGAGGACATGGGTGGAGTGGAGGAACAGTGGACGAAACTAAAAGGGACCATGGGGAAGGCAACAAACCTCTGCATGAAGCAAGTAAGTAAAATCAAGAGGAAAATGAGACTGCTATGGTTCTCAAAAGAGGTGACTGGGAAGATAAGGGGAAAAACATAGCATTAAGGAGGCATAATGAGACACAGAGGGAGGAGCATAGGGAGTTATATAACAAGAAGCAGAGGGAGGCAGGGAAAGCAGTCAGGAGTGCAAAGGCACAAACAAAGGAGAAAATAGCCCAGGCAGTAAAGAAAGGGGACAAGACATTTTACAGGTATGTAAGCAAAAGCAGAAAGATGAGGGAAGGGATTGTAAGGCTAAGGAGGGAAGGGGTGTGTGTGTGGAGGGAGAGGAAGAAAAAGCAAGCATCCTGAAGAAATATTTTTGTTCAGTGTTCCTGGAGGAAGGGGAAGACAAGGGACATCAGATAGGAGGCAGGAGCATCAAAGGAAGGGATGTGAACACTAGTCCATTTAAAGAGGAGAGAGTCTTAAAGGAACTCACAAATTTCAAAGTGGACAAGGCAATGGGGCCAAAGAAGATACATACAAGGATATTGAAGGAGCTCAGAGAGGTGCTGGCTGCATCTCTGACAGTCCTGTTCAACCACTCACTGGAGAAGGGAGTGATCCCAGAGGACTGGAGAAGAGCAGATGTAGTCCCACTACACAAAGGTGGTAGCAGGGAGGAAGCTGGCAATTACAGGCTAGTCAGCTTGACTTCAGTGGTGGGGAAAATAATGGAATCACTGCTAAAGAAAGCGATTATGAAATATCTTATAACCACTGGTTTACAGGGTCTGAGGCAGCATGGAGTCACTGGAGAGAGGCCACGTCAAACTAATTTGATAGATTTCTTTGACTTGGTGACCAAGGAAGCAGATCAGGGTGGGGTGGTGTATGTGCCTTACCTAGATTTCAGTAATGCCTTTGACGCCATTCCACATAGGAGATTCGTAAACAATCCAGGCAGCCTGGGAGTGGGTCCAAAGGTGATAAACTGGGTAAGAAATTGATTGGGGGGCTAGGCATCAGAGGGTGGTGATAAACGGAATTCACTCCTAGGAAGGGAGGGTGACCAGGGTGGTGCCACAAGGATTAGTACTGGGACCAGTCCTTTTTAATGTCCTTATTAGTGACATTGCAAAGGGGCTAGAAGGAAAGCTATGCCTGTTTACAGATGACACTAAGATCTGCAACAGGGTAGACACTCTGGGTGGGTGTGTGTGTGTGTGTGTGTGTGTGTGTGTGTGGAAAAATTGAATAGGGATCTAAGAAAGCTAGAGGAATGGTCAAGGGCATGGCAACTAGGTTTCAATGCAAGGAAGTGCAAATCCATGCACTTGGGGTGCAGAAATCCAGGGGTGGAGTACAAAATGAGGAGGTGGTACTGATGACCACCAAGCAGGAAAGGAACCTGGAGGTAATCATATCTAATTACCTAAAGGTGGCCAAACAGTGTGACAAGGCAGTGGGGGAGAGCCAGTGGGATACTAGGGTACATAGGAAGGGGGTATCACCAACAGAAACAGGGAGGTGGTGATACCGCTTTATAAGTCACTGGTGAGACCTCACCTAGAGTACTGTGTTTAGTTCTGGAGACCAGTCTCTGAAAGGAGATAGGCATGGTTGAGGAAGTCCAAGGGAGGTCAACAAAAATGGTGCAAGACACGATCTGCATCAAAATCCTTCTGAGTAGAGACTGAAGGAACTTAATATGTACACCCTGGAGGAAGGGGGGGGGGGATATGATAAAGACTTTCAGATACTTCACAGGTATAAATAAGGTTCAAGTGGAAAGCCTTTTTCAGAGAAAAAGATGCTCAAGAATAAGGGGTCATGCTATGAAGCTGGCAGGGGGAGTGCTCAGGGGAGATGTGAGGAAATGCTTCTTCACAGAAAGAGTTGTGGATGCCTGGGACAGCCCCCCAGCAGAGGTGGTAGTGATGGAAGAAACTGTAATGAGATTCAAGGAGGCATGAGCTAGGAATAAAGGAGCCTTAGTGGTAAGGAAAAGGGGGAAATGCCGGAGATCAAGTAGGGTCTGTGATGTTACAGTAGGCAGGGAAAATTGGCAGACTGGGTAGGCCATGCAATTATTATCTGCTGTCAAATTCTATGTTTCTATGAATCCTCCCTTGATTCAGCTCCCTGCAAGCACAGTAACCTCCTAGAGAGATGGGGTCACATGGGGAAAAAAGCATGAAAATGGTGAACACATTAATTAAAAAAAAAAAACTAAAGACATGGAAATTGGAAGCTGTTCTCTGGGTGTGGGGGTAGAGGAAAGCTTTGTCTAATTTCAGTCTTCTTCTGTTTTAGTCTTTTTTTAATAGCATTGATATTAGACTATTTTCTCTTGCAGCATCATGAAGAAAGCTATTTTGAGTTAGATAAATATAACCAAAATAAATGATTGGTTCTTTTAAAGGATTATATTATTAGGGTTATATTACACCATTTATGTAGAGTTCATGTAGTGCAATATTAAGAAACCCATCTTATGAAGAACACCAGATAACATGCTGTGCAGTTCTTGCTGGCGTCTGCAGTTTTTTCTCAACTCTCTGATGAAGGCCTTGCATTGGGATCTTTTTATTAATCCAATCATATACCAAAAGACTCATCTTACTAAAGATATATAATGTTGATTCTTTGTGCAACTAGTAAGGGAAAAGTGAGTTTGAGCTATACTAAATTCAATTTTTTTGTCACTTAAGTGCTAGTATGCAATCAAAGGAAATTACTATGTATCACCTCTTAATGTATTTTCCTTCTGTCTCAGCTTTCATGTACAAAGTGCTATATAAAATGTTTTAAGCTCATGTTCTGGGCAAATTTACTGCTACAATGAAAGCTAAAATGTCTCTTTTTTCTGCAGTAAATCTTGGTGCAAAATCTATATTTACATTAATAAACCCTCCTTAAATCAAGAACAAATTCTGTGTGTATTATAAAAAAAATAAGAATTTCTCGAGATCTCTTTGAGGTTAGTTGAAAATAAAATTTGTGGTCACCATTTTATGAGATGCACCTCCAGTTTTAGTTGTATTAGTGCAGTGCTGAGTTTATTGGGATCAACACTTCTTACTGTGGTGCCCTTAAGGTTTTGTTTTTAATTAATAATCATAGAAATGTCAGGCATTGGCATTTTTATGTTGAAGTAATCCTAATTTAATGAGTAGTACTATAAATATAATTTTTGATCAGGGCCTTCTTTGGTCCAAGAAAGGGGGCACAGCAACAAGAACCTATAGAAAAAAGGATCACTCCTGCTTTTGCCTGCACTTTGCTTTATGTAGGAGGGTGGAGGGAAGGGGTAACATTGTCTTCTCAAGCCATAAATTGTTGTTTCCTGTTTGATGTTGCATTCCTGTCAATGTAAATTTAAATGATTTTTTTTCCCCTTAAAAATGTCAGAATGTTATACTGCTATGTTTTATTCTATTTAGAAAGGGGCTTTTTGTAGAAAGGAATGCCTTTCTTTGAGTTCCACCAAAGAAGCCAATGACAGCCTGAGGCATACTGCACAGTACATCACTTCAATAACTTTTTTTTGTTCATGAGCACCCTCGTATTCAAGTGTTTGTACAGTGCATTTACTTTGAGGATTCAGCAATTGCTGTAGTTTAAGTTTTCATTTAAACAACACAAAACAGCTAGTGATGTGTATTTTCCTCCTATTTCAAGGACCTTGTGTAGAACATTCAATATAGGTTTTGTAAGTGCTAGCATTCTATGCACAACATGCATACCCTCATAAATCTCCTTCATTTTCCTAATAAAACCTGAAATCCTTTCATTTGCATTAATGAAATAAACCTGTAGAGCGGCAAACATATTTCAGCCTTATTTTCAGGGTGAACTACAGCACACTCTGCTTGCTCTTTGTTCTTTCCTGGCCTTTATAGTAATTAGTTGCTTATTCAGATATGGCAAGAAAATAACAGGGTCAAACAGCTACTGCTCTGGTGCATATTAATAAGCTGCTTATACACTGTATGTTTCCAGACACAATGGATGAAGCCTTATTATGCTTACACTGACAAAATAAAATACCACCCCCAAGAAAAAAATGTAAATGGGCTGAAACACCTAAAAGTTATCCAAACTGATAACCCCTTCCCCCCCAGGTTGCACCAGGAGACAAGCAACTTGTTGTTCAGTGTACTTTCGTGGTGAAACATTTCAATAAATAAATAAACTTTATTTTTCTTTTTTCTTGAACGCACTGCTTAGTCCTTTCATGTACAAAATAGCACATTTAAGTATAAATTAGAGCTAGGATTCTGTAGATGTGCTGTGTATGAAGTAATCCAAAGTTGGCAAACTACATTTTCTACTCCATTATGGGTATTTTGCAGTTTGTGTGTGTGTGTGTGTGGGGGGGGGGTCTTGCCATACCTGAAATTTGGATTGAATAGTTTTCTATGCAAACTTTCATTTGCTGTTCCAAAGTGTCACACAGGTGGGGGCTACCTGACATTTGCTAAAAGTTGTCATGGGATTCAAAACTGTCCTGCAAACTCTTAGTACTCATTCTCAGCGAGGATGTCTCACATGGGCTTTCATTCTTAGGACTGCATGATTGTTCTGGTACCTCTAGAGAAGAAATTCTGAGGATAAAAGAAACACTGAAAACATCTTCAAATGCTAAATAACAAAATATGTCAAACAGATAACATCAAACAACAGTTCAAGTGTTTACTTGGAGGTTTATAATGTTTGCTTTTTTGGTTGTTGGACAATAGTAACTATGGGTTGCGGTGGGGGTTTCAGGCATGCAGGTTCACTTTGCTTCACTCTTCTATACAGTTTGCCCATTGTTATGCTGTACAGGCATGGTGCCATGCCACCAGACAAAAATCAATATCAAAGATTAAAAATAACAAAGTGGGTCAGGTGCCACTTGTGGTAGTGCATTTTGCTTCCATACAAGAGACCTGGGTTTCTGGCTCAAGCCTAACTCCTTCACAAGGCTGAATGATTCATGGGGGCACCATGGAGGAAGCCTGCTTGGGCTCTGGGGGAAGGATATACCAAACCACACCAATAACAATAGTAGAGATTTTGCAGTTGACCACATAATATCAGCAAGGCCCATCCCCAGGACATCTAGATAGTGTCAATCAATCAACCAATCAATCAGTCAGTCAGTCAATCAGCCAATCAATCAATCAATCAATCCTTATTTGTTCAGTTAAAAAAAAAACATTACAAAGAATAAAGGCAATCAGTACAGACAAATCAGATTAAAGGTTAAATATATCAACAGTTTATACACAGGTAGCTTTATGAAGACACACTATATAAACATTTACTGAGTAATCATCATAAAAATCCATTTAGCAATATTTCAGAGATGACTTTAGATATCCTGTGACTACTTTCAAATTTATTGTTACAGAACAGATTTGAGATGTTGTAATGGAAATCCCATTCACCAGGGATTTCCAGCTCACTGCCACCACAAGGTTTTTACCAGCAGGAACCAATAAACATGTTTTTACCCCCTCCTTGCTCAGGGTCAGGAAGATCAACCCAGTAACTGTTGGCAGAGTGCCCCTCCTGAGACAGACTGCAAATAGGGTCCAGCAGATATAGTAAAATGACCCTTTTAAATAAAACAAAGAGTCAATGATTCTATAAAAATAGAATATTTACTAAAGCACTACAAGCATTTACAACAAGATATATTTACAAGAAGACAAAAGGGTTGCACATTAAAAAAAACAGAAAATAAAGCAAGTTAACAAATAGTTGGTGTACAGCAAAATTCTGAGCTATCCTTATCTAAAATCCTTCACCTGCTCTAGCTACAGAATTGCTGTCCCTCTATCTTACCAGTCAGCTAGTCTTTGTATGGCAGGGGCTCTGGCATTGTCTGATGTTCCAGCCTAAGAGAGAGAGAGCCTGATTACACCACCACAATATATTTCTCCTCTCTGTGGAGAGGGGTCTCACTCACTTTGAGTGACAGTTCCATGTTGTCCCAGCCCTCTTTGAGAGAGAGAGTGTGTGTGTGTGTGTGTGTCCACCCACCCTTCAGCACCTCCTTGCTACCATAATGATGTCCACTTGGGTCCTTTGTTCAACATGGGAACATCTCCAGGAAGGACACCCCCACTGGGTTTATTGCTTTATTGCCTCCTCACTGACTTTCCTCTTAACTTTCCCATGAGAACATCAGACCTCTAACATAAGCTGTCATACACTAGTTGATCATGTGATCTGGTAGCCATCTTGCACCTGAAGCAGATGCGTATTTAGAAAATAATAAATGAATCAAAAAATATAGGTTTCTGGTCCCCTTTGCCATCACATCCCCCCTCAAGAAATGAGGGTGTGTCTCTTTTGGGCAACTCCCAAGAGACACTGCCATTCATGTAAGGCCTGAGGAGTGCCTAAAGGGATATGCCATGCAGCTAGCCCTGCCTCAACAGTCAATTTGCATTGGCATTCTGTGCCCCACTTTGGTGCTGAATGATGATATTATATGACTGTAGTACCAAACTCCAGCGCAATAACTTTGTCTTTTGCCCACTAGTTCTATGGAGACATGTCAAGGGGTTATGATCAGTGACCACAGTGAACTCCCTCCCATACACATATGGCTGCAGCTTCTGAAGTGCCCACACTATCCCCAGACAATCTCTCTCCACTGTGGCATATGACTCTTCCCTGGACCAAAGCTTCCAGCTCAGGTATACTATGGGGTGTTCCTCCCTTTGCAGTGTCACCTGGCTCAGGACAGCACCCAGCCCATGGTCTGAGTCATTCACATGTTCTATGAACTTTAAGTCACAACTGGAGCTAGCAAGCATGGGTGAACCACATAATGCCTCCTTCAACTAATGGAAGGCAGACTTGCAGTCCTCTGTCCAGAAAACTTTTTCAGGCATTCTCTTTTTTGTCAGGGCTATCAGGAGCTTGCCACATCAATGTAGTGAGGGACAAACCTCCTGAAGTACCCAGCTGCTCCCAGAAATTCCCTTATCTGTTTCTTTGTAGCAGGGGTGGGCCAGGCCTGGATGGCCTCAACCTTTGCTAGCTCTGGACGGATGTGTCCACTGCCCACTGCCCACCCAGTGCCCAAGGTAGGACACTTCAGCCATGCCTACTTGGCATTTTTCTGCCTTAACTGTCAGCCCCAAGGCCTTCAGTCTGCAGAACACCTCCCTCACATGCCTGATGTGATCCTTCCTTGTCTGGTTGTAAATGGTGATATTGTTCATGTAAGCCAGTGAATACTCACCTGCCCCTGCCAGGATGTGATCCACAAGCCTCTGGAAGGTTGTGGGTACATTCTTCATCCCAAATGGCATTACTCTGAATTTGAATAAGCCATATGGGGTAATGAAAGCAGGCCTCTTCCTGGCTGCAGGGGTTAATGGCACCTGCCAGTAGCCCTTCGTCAGGTCTATCATGGTCAGGAACTGGGCTCCACCCAGCCATTGCAAGGTCGCATCCATTCTGGGCATGGGATAGGCATCAAAACTTTGTACAGTTGTTGAGCCTCCGGTAGTTGGCACAGAATCATGTGGTACCATCCTTTTGTTTAGCTGAATCTCTAGATCATAATTTAGTTTGATTAACTATCAGTTTTGATGAGGCTAGGTCTGATTTAAAAGTCATGATCAGATTTCCCAAACCTATATGCACTAGTGTGGACAAATTGAATTGAATGGAAGAGAAGTCCTTTCAGAAGATAGTATGTTTTTTGTCTAGACACCGTTTCAGAAGATGAAATTGGGGGAATTATTAATCTTGACCCAGTAGCCTGGAAATCTTTCTTTTGCTAGAAAATGTATTATGACTTGACCTACTGTGCTTCAGCTCTGATAGAAGCTGATGGGACAGACGGTGTGAGATGTGTTAGTTTTTCATAAATATCATTCATGATATTCTTTAGGAGAGTCAGTTCTGAACTGCCCCATATTTCTGCAGCATGAAGAACTCTGTTGCCTTAATTTCCTATTTATCACCTGATGAGACCTCCAGACAGAGTAACCTCTGTGTTTGTAATTATACTGAGAAATCACACAAAGTGTCTGTCCCAGAGAGTTAACCATCATATTGACATGTTTTGTTCATCTATTATTATTGCTGAATCTGAGCCCTAGGTACAGTTGCAGCAAAAGACATGGTCAGATTTTTTACGGATATTCCCCCAATATTTCTGAAGAGATTATCTCTGGTAGCCCTACTGAGGTACTGCAGGCAGGCAGGGAATATCAATAGGGATATCACAGAAATATCTGACCATATCTTTTGCTGCAAGTTTGTAGTTGTATTGATTTACCATTTCTACTGTAATTTCTGTTTATGAATGGTCTGCAGGATTTATCTGTAGCGTCCATGATCATGACCTTAGTTTCTGCAATATTAATGGACACTTTGAAATCAATACATATGTAGTTTTTAGGAATAATTTAATTTTTCCTGATGCCCCAAACACCTAGTATAAATCATGTAATTTCCGCAAACAAGATGGTTGCATATTTTGGCAAGAATCTTAGCAGGATGCAAGGCTGAATCCTCAAGCTGTGTCAGAAGAGTATTTAGGTAAAGATTAACTAAGACTAGAGCTAATGTGCATCCTTGTTTGATTCTGACATTGGTAGAAAAGTTTTCCATCAACCTAGCTAATGGGAACTTAATTTGAGACCAGGTATGAGAATAGTCTTACTCAGATATCTGGTAGTTTCTTGTCTATGCTTAGCTTTCTTAATTTAGACCAAATCATTTTTCTGCTGATTGTATCGAATACTGCCTTAAGGTCTATGAAAACCAAAAAAAGGTCTTGTTTTATTTTATGGTACTTCTTTATGAGGTGATTAAGGATGTAACAGTAGTTTATTGTTGATCTGTTTCACCTGAAACCAGTCTTAAATTCCCTAATTAAACTTTTTTTTCTGCAATCCATATGCCATTTTGTGTAATATGATTTTATAGAAAAGTTTTTACGGAGTATCAGTTAAACTCACTGGCCAGTACTTTGTCAAATCACATACCAATAATGTTTTGTGAATATGTATTATTATTATATTGCCTTTCCAGGAGTCTGTAATATATGAAATTCACATCACAAAAAAGAGATAGTTTTTTCACCATAAGATCGGTAAAGGCATGAAACAACTTGCCCCAACATGTGGTAGATGTCCCTTCATTTGAAATATTTAAGTCAAGACTAGACGTATATATTGGATGGAAATAAATATGTCCATGCTGTCTTGGGAGACACTTCCGATGGGTATAAGCCTTGTTATATCTAAATAAACTGAGTAAAATAGCAGACTGAATATGTTAAAAAGAATTAATAGCCACTATTCTGGATTAGTTTTCAATAGATCCCCAGGGCTTTTGTTTGGACCTGGTGCTTTGTTATTCTTACAAAAAGCAATGATGTAGAATTTTCTGCTCTGCAATATGATTGTCTGTTGACATATTCAAAAACATTAAAGGGTCCCATGAGCAAGTGCGCTCTAACATTGTACAAAAATGAGTACCTTAGCACTCTGAGGCATTATAAAAGATTTTATGGAAATGAGAAATCCAATTGTCTGGATGTAGATCAGCACTTTTATTATTTACATAATTGCTTGTACCTTTGGCTACCAATATCCAAAATAGTTTACTGTTATTGATAGCCACCGATTCTCTTAGCTTCTTCAATAATAATAGCTGGTGTGACAGAAATGGAAAGAAGGAGTTAAAGGCTTGGATTTTAGGCTGGTATTTTTTTAGCACTCTGAAAAAAACACAAACAAATACACACACACACACACACACACACACACACACACACACACACACACTGGGATTCCACTGTCCACCAGCATCTAGATAAGGGGTGAGTAATCAATCTCAGACACAGTGACCAAGAAGGGGAGTGGACATATACACACAGACTCACAGTTTAAAGGGATTGGATCATTCAAATATAAACTATAGGTTAAAAATGAATATAATTGGACACTGATAGGTGTTCAATCTGATTGGGATAATTAAATACAGACACGGTAGATGGTTGGTGCATTCAAAGGGGTAACAAGAATCTCCTATTCTCCAGAGAGAATATAAGATGCTGAAAAACAGTTATAGGGTTGTTGTTGCTTGTGGAGTTGCTGGAGGAAGATACATCTGAGAGATCAAGATTGGAGCATACCCTTCTAGCCATGTCCATGGGGGCTAGCAGATAGCATAGGGTCCAGTTTCTCTTGATGGTTAGGGAAGGATAAGAATAATAATAGCGTACTTAGTAATAGCCTTTTTCTTTTGTCATCTGTTATTTAAAAACATTTGTTTACTTTTCCTGTAACAGTGTTATTCTCTTGTGTTAAACATATATATCCTGTAATGCTACTTTTGATCATCTGTTAAGTAAAGAGCTATTTATTTACTCAACAGTTGTGGCTGTGACTTAAATTATTTCTAAGGTAAATTTATGGTTTCCACTGGCTGAGGCAAACTCTGTTCAGCATCTGCCACCCTAGGGACACACTACCGGGCTTTGATCTGTGGAGTTACATGTTTGACCCCCCAGTTCTGTGCAAATGGGAGTTTGGTTCTTGGTGAACCCAGCTGGTGGCAGCGAATACCTGAAGACAAACACTTCTCTGAAAGCTGCTACAGCCCAGAGAGAGAGAGAGAGAGAGAGAGAGAGAGGGGGTTGTCACAAATTGGTTGGCAGTGGTGGGGTGACTGTGGACTTTCTAGCACACTGAGATACAGAGTTTGCCAGTGGAACTTTTACCTTAGTAGTTATGAAACAGGATACATGACAGTACACTTGTACAACTGTTTTTTTTGTTTCTAGTTAACCCAGTTTAGTGTAGGTTGAGAGAATGAGCTCCGTGGAGTATGACTTGCTTACTGTGCAACAGCATTGTGAAAAGTGCCAGGAAAAGGGGATTCAGCTTGAAGGTCTAAAACAGAAGAAAAAGGTAGACCTCATAGTTGCTCTGGTGGCACATGACCAGAAGCAGACAGTCCCTGGGGGTGAGTCAGGAGCTGATGTAACAGACCCCCCCAAACCAGCTTGATGCCCTGCAACTGCAGCTGCTGCTGTGAGAAAAGGAGCTGAAGGTGAAAAGATTGGATGCCGAGGTGAAAAAGCTGGACTTGAGACAAGGAGACAAGAAGCAGAAGCAGAGACAAGAAGACAGGAAGCAGAGAAAGAACAGGAAGAAAAAAGACTGGCAAACAGAGAAAAAGAATGTCAGGAAAGAGAAAAAGAATGTCAGCATGAAACCCAGAGACAACAGCATGAAGTCCAGAGACAACAATATAAGAAGGAGATGATGACCCTGCGCAATCAGCAAAATGTAAGTAATGGTGGAGTGAGTTTTCCTCATGAAGCCAAAATTAATTCTAAATTAGTTCCTCAGTTTAGAGAGGGAGATGATCTTGATCTATTTTTAAGGTCATTTGAGAGAGTATGTGAGCAATTCCAATTGGCAAAGGCTTTGTGGTCAACTTATCTCACACCCTTACTTACAGAGAGGGCTTTGCAGGCATTTACTAAAATGAGTAATGAAAACTATGTTGATTATGATAAGGTTAAAACAGTGTTGTTAAAACATTTTGAATTAATTCCTGAGGCTTACAGAAGGAAATTTAGGGAGTCAAAGAAAAGCCCAGAAGACAGTTATGTGGAATTGCAGGTTCAATTGTGTACTTACCTTGACAGGTAGGTGGATGGGGCAAAAGCAGACACTGTGGAGCTAATCAAAGACTTGCTTATGAGAGAACAGTTTCTTAAAATTGTACCTGAGGATCTGCATGTGTGGCTCCTAGACAGGCCATGCAGCTCCTCAAAGGAGGTGGCAGCAATCTTTGACATGTACATGGCTAGCAGCTCATACACACAGCATAAGTCTCATGGTGGGGGTGGGGTGGGTGGGCAGCACATGGTTCTAAGGGGTCCCATGGGGGGCAGCTCAAAAGAAACCAGCCTGCACCTTAGCCCAAAGCAGAATCCTCTGGTTCTAAAGGGACCCAAGAGACAGGACCCAGGAAATGTCATGTTTGCAATCAAGTGGGGCACTTGAGATATAACTGCCCTCAGAAAATGGTTAAGGGGCAAAGGCCTAGGGGAAGGGATGATTGAAATAGCACTGGTCTGTTGGTGGGGTATATGCAGCCTAAAGAACCACTCTCCTGCAATGTGAATATGCACCCCATTGTAGTTAATGGGACAGTAACCAAGGGACTGAGGGACGCAGGCGCTTACATCTCCCTGGTGAGGCAGGATCTTATCCGGGTGGAGCAGATGTTGCCAAGGAAATACTCCAAGATCCAGAGAGTCACAGGACCAGCAGTCCAAATGCCAATTGCTCAAGTCTTCCTGAGCTGGGAAGGGGGCCACGGAGAAAAGGAGGTGGGGATCATAGAGGACCTCCCTGTAAATGTGATCATGGAGAATGATTTTGACCACAGGGAATCTCTGGTATGTGTTGCAACCCATAGCCAGGCAAAAGGGCAAGCTTCTGAGGGTGAAGAGAGGGTGACTCAACATGGTCCAGCCCCTCCCTCAGCAGCTGAGGAAGTGGCTAGCATGCAGGAGGGGCTGGCTAGAAGCAGCAGTCCTGAACCCCAGTCACAAATGGAGGAGCCCACAGGACTTCCTTCTGAAGGGGGTGCTGGGAAGGGTCAGATGAGGGGAGCTGAGCGCTGCACAGCGGACTGATCCTACCTTGCAAAAACTGAGAGAAATAGTTAATTGGGCTAAGGGTCCTGGGGGGGGTAAAGAGTTAGTTTACTGGGACAACAGTCTGCTGTACAGAGAATGTACAGCAGATGAAGGGCTAGATGGTGTGGTGCTTCCACAGCTGGAAGTCCCTAAGGTTCACCATCATCAGCTTTTGGACCTTCCCCATGATATCCCTTTTTCAGGCCACTTGGGTGTAAGGCGCATGAAAAAGTGGCTGACCAACAATTTCTTGTGGCCTGGTATTGGCAAGAATGTGGCAAATTACTGTAGGACTTGTCCACAGTGCCAGAGGGTGGGGAAAATGGGGACAAGGCCAAGGCAGCTTTGGTGCCCCTGCCCTTTATTGATGAACCCTTCAAGAGGGTAGCTGTGGACATAGTGGGGCCACTAAGCACCCCAAGTCACACTGGCAAGTGATATATTTTGGTGGTAGTCGACTATGTCACAAGATACCCAGAAGCAGTGGCCCTATCGTCCTCTGAGACGGAACCTGTGGCTGATGCACTGTTGGGAATATTTAGCTGGGTGGGCTTTGACGAGGACATACTGACTGATCAGGGTGCCAGTTTCATGTCAGGGTTAATGAGTAGTTTGTGGGAGAAGTGTGGGGCAAAGCAGCTCAAAACCTCCCCATACCATCCCCAAACTAATGGTCCAGTGGGACGATTTTTATTCAATCCTTAAGACCATGTTAAGGACTTTTGCTGACCAGCACAAGAGGGATTGGGACAAATATTTGCCTCATCTGCTATTTTCATACAGGGAAGTCCCTCAGGAGTCCACAGGGTTTTCACCTTTTGAGCTCCTGTTTGGTTATAGGGTGAGGGGGCCCCTAGATTTGATTTGGGATGAATGTGAGTGTGACCGTGCCTCCCAAGGGGAGTCTGCTGTGGAGTAGGTCCTGAACTTCAGGACCCACCTTACAGATCTCATGGGGCATGCTCAGGAGCACTTGGCCAGTGCAACAGCGGTAGAAAGTCTGATATGACTGCGGGGCCCAAGCCAGAGAATATGAGGTGGGACAGCGAGTGATGGCAGTCATCCCTGTCCAACAGAATAAACTACAGGCAGCATGGGAGGGGCCATTCTCTATTGTCCAAAAGGTTAGTGATGTCAATTACATGCTAGAGCTACCGGGCAGGAGGTGCAGGTGAAAGGTGTATCATATTAACATGCTGAAGCCCTACTAAGACAGGGAGGAATTGGTCCTTGCTGTGTGCAGAACCCCAGAAGAGGAAACTGAGGTGGTTCACTGGTGGACCTGCTTGGGGAGGCCCGGGTTGCATCCTCTGTGGACAACCTTATCCACTCCGAACAGCTGACACCAGCCCAGGTGCAGGAGATTCAGGGTGTGCTGAGAGAATTTGAGGAAATGTTCACAGGGAAACTGGGGTACACCACACTGACAGAGCACCATGTGGATACTGGGACCCAGGTGTCACTGAAAAAGTCTCCCTACAGGGTATCCGAGCAGGTTAAACAGACTGTGAAAGAGGAGCTCAAGGAGATGCTGGAATGTGGAGTAATCCAG
The DNA here is from genome assembly GCA_016271365.2 of Neoceratodus forsteri. Taxonomy (NCBI): domain Eukaryota; kingdom Metazoa; phylum Chordata; order Ceratodontiformes; family Ceratodontidae; genus Neoceratodus; species Neoceratodus forsteri. The sequence goes on along the minus strand of CM057456.1, from coordinate 1,168,903,033 downwards.
GAATCTAGTAGCCCCTGGGCCTTGCCCATGGTATTGATCCCCAAGAAGGATGGTACCACACGATTCTGCACTGACTACCGGAGGCTTAATAGCTCCATGGAGTCTGATACCTATCCCATGCCCAGAACAGATGAGACCCTGGAGCAACTGGGGGGAGGCAAGTATCTGACCACAATAGACCTAAGAAAGGGCAACTTTCAGGTACCTCTGACCCCTGCAGCCAAGGAAAGATCAGCTTTCATCACTCCATTTGGCTTATATGTATTCAAGGTAATGCCATTTGAAATGAAGAATGCATCTGCAACCTTTCAACGGTTTGTGAATCGCATTCTGTCTGGGGCAGGTGAGTTTGCATTGGCATATATGGATGATATAGCCATATACAGCCTGACCTGGGAGGAGCACCTCAAGAATGTACGGGACGTGTTCTGCAAGCTGAAGAATGCAGGTCTGACAATCAAGGTGGAAAAGTGTCAGATAGGTATGGCAGAAGTGTCCTACCTTAGGTATGGCAGAAGTGTCCTACCTTAGGCACCAGATGGACAGCGGACGCATCCGCCCGGAGCCTGCCAAGGTCAATGCCATCCTGGCCTGTCCCACTCCAACCACCAAGAAACAGGTAAGGGCATTTCTGGGGACAGCAGGGTACTACTGGAGGTTTCTTCCTCACTATAGAGATCTGGCTAAGCCCCCTGACAGACCTAACCAAGAAGGGAAAGCCAGATAAGGTGCAGTGGACAGAGAGCTGTGAGGTCACTTTTCAGGAGCTAAAGAAGGCCTTAAGTGGGCCAGCTGTATTGGCCAGCCTTAATTACAGTCTAAAGTTCATTGTCCATATGGATGCATCAGACCATTGGCTGGGTGCCGTGCTGATCCAGGTTACCCAGCAGGGGGAGGAGCAGCCAGTCATGTACCTCAGTCGGAGTCTACTGCCAGAGAGGGGGCCTATGCCACAATTGAGAAGAAGTGCTTGGGAATAGTGTGGGCCCTTCAGAAGCTGCATCCTTACCTATATGGGAGAGAATTTACTGTGGTCACAGATCATAATCCCCTGATCTGGCTTCATAGGAAAAGTGGGCAAAATGGAAAACTACTACGTTGGAGTTTGGTACTGCAGGCAAACAACATGACCATCCAGCATCGCAGTGGTAAATGAAATGCCAATGCAGACGGGCTATCTAGGCAGGTCTAATGGCATGGCTGGATACTTTAGGCACTTCCTGGCATTTGCATGAATGGCTGTGTCACTTGGGGTGGCCCAAGGGACATGCCTTCATCACCGGTGGGGATGGTGCGACAGAAATGGGAAAGAAGGAGTTAATGGCTTGGATTTTAGGCTGGTATTTTTTTAGCAGTCTGGAAAACACACACACACACACACACACACACACAACACACTGGGATTCCACTGTCCACTAGTATCTAGCTAAGAGCCCAGTAATAAATCTCAGACACAGTGACCAAGAAGGGGAGTGGACATATACACACAGACTCACAGTTTAAAGGGACTGGATCATTCAAATATAAACTTAAGGTTAAAAATGAATATAATTGGACACTGATAGGTGTTCAATCTGATTGGGACAATTAAATACATACAAGGTAGATGGTTGGTGCATTCAAAACGGAACAAGAATCACCTGTTCTCAAGAGAAAATATAAGATGCTAAAAGACAGCTATAGGGTTGTTGTTGCTCTTGGAGTTGCTGGGGGAAGTTACATCCGAGAGGTCAAAACTGGAGCCTACCCTTCTAGCTATGTCCATGGGATCTGGTAGATAGCACAGGGTCCAGTTTCTCTTGATGGATAGGGAAGGGTAATAATAATAATAGCATATCTCAGTAATATCCTTTTCCTTTTGTCATCTGTTATTTAAAAACATTTGTTTACTTTTCCTGTGACAGTGTTATTCTCTTGTGTTAAACATATACAGTATATCCTGTAATGCTACTTTTGATCATCTGTTAAGTAAAGATCTATTTATTTACTCAACAGTTGTGTCTGTGACTTAATTTATTTCTAAGATAAATTTATGGTTTCTACTGGCTGAGGTAAACTCTGTTCCGCACCCGCCACCCAAGGAACACACTACCAGGCTTTGATCTGTGCAACTGCATGTTTGACCTCCCAGTTCTGTGCAAGTGGGAGTTCGGTGCTGGGTGAACCCAGCTGGTGACAACGAATACCTAAAGACAAACACTTCTCTGAAAGCTGTTACAGCCCAGAGAGGGAGGTGGATTGTCACAGCTGATGTTTCATTTTTTCCTCTTGCAACACAAATTCATAGGTTTTTCTGTACCTATTCAGGGCTGCAATGTTTGATTAAGAGGAGATTTACAGAGAAATGTCTCAGATAGAAGTTTTATGAAATTTCTATAAACATCCAAAGGATAAGATTTAAATAAGATGTTTTGTTCGAGATGCACAAAAGGGTTGCTGAACAGAGATGTTAGCTTTTCTTTTAGAGCAGACAACTGAATGTTATGGCAGTCTTCCAAATACTGCCGTATCCTGTACCTAAAGGGAAAAAAAACCAGTAGGCACGATAAGCCCACAGCCCTCCACGTCAACTCAGAGGGCTGGGGGCAAATTGAGGGAAGGCCAACTGGACTGACAGCGGTCGATAAGAGTGAGACGTGCAAGCACAACAACTGGTCTGTGGCCCCCATAATATTTGCCAAGGCTATGGTTGTTGGGGTAATGCAGTTCCATCCCTGTGTCCACCCCGACTTGGTTACATGCGTAATGGCCCAGTAACTTGGGATTGGATGTGGCGAGGGTGTGCTTCCAAGGCAGTGGATGTGTGGAGGTCTCTGCATGTGTAAAGTGGGACATCTGCACACCATCAGCCCCCAGTATACACCCCTCTGTGGGTATGCCAGATCTCCTCAACCTTTGAGGATTGTGTCCTATGTCAATTGTAGAAGCCCCATTTAACCTACAGTATGTGAATTCTTCTTAAGGGTCATAACACAGGACATCACTCTGGTTGGAATGGCTACTTTGTGAAGATGTGTGGGCATATAGGAGAACGGTAAAACTGTCAGCCTGGTGTACCATACCTCCCCCCATGCTAATGATTCTCTGATACTACAGGTCCACCCCCAGCTGCCATTGGAGACATGGAACCTGGTTTCTTCTGGAGCGGCAGCAGCAGGGTGCCTATGAGAAGACAGATCAAACCTCTAGCAGTGAAATCCCCAGGGATGACTGGAGGGTAAGCCCTAGAGGCCACCAGAGTAAGTCTAGAGACAACACAGTACAGTTAGGTTAAATGTATTGAGCTACTGTAGCTGTGAGTGAAAAAAAAACGACAGTATATAGTTACTTGCATTTTCTCTGTGCGTTCTTTTCTTTGCTAAGCAACTTGTTGCTAGTGTGCATGTGTGCGTGCGTGCATGTGTGTGTGTGTGTGTGTGTGTGTGTGTGTGTGTTGGACATGCATGAGCATGGCCACTGTGCCACAGATGCTTGCACAGGCTGAATTAATGGCCAAGTACTTCAAATAAAGTGTTCTACATTAGTGGTTTCTCTCTCTCTCTCTCTCACTCTTTCTCTCTCTTATTCTTTTGTGGCCAAAATGCAAAACTCTAAAGCACTTGAGAAGCATAACATTTCATACTGCATTCTGGCTTCCAGTGGGTGTTTCTCTGTCTTCACCAGAACGGCTAGTTGTTGCTGTGACTGTACCCCATGCAGTCAGTTTTCCTGTGGTAGTGATCACAGAATCATAGAAATCTGTTGGCAGAAAAGGACCTCTCTGGCCCACTGAGTCTGCCACTTACCCCCCACTCATATCCTTTGTCAAAGGACCTCCCCTCCCCATCCTCTGGTCAACCCTTCATGCCCTCTTGAATCTCTCCACCATTTTGGAGTGATATCTCAGGAGTAAATAGATTCAGATTTAAATGTATTGATGGAAAGCAATTTGAGCATTAGGCTCTTTTACAATTGCATCAAATAGGCAATACAACAGTTAAAATAAAACATTATTACACATAATAGTAATCCAAGTGCCCCACCAAGGAAAAAAAACACTTCTGCATCTGAAAGAAAGAACTGAACCTAAATGATCAATCTACAGTATTGTGTGTATAGTGGGGGCAGCAGGGGGAGCTGGGGACTGTAAAGTTGCTGGCACATAAAAAACTAAGAGCCAGCTTACTGGATTGTATGACACAAATTCCCAGTCTAGGCCAGTAGTTAGAGTATAGAACTGTGAACCACATGAACAGTGAGATCCTATTCAAGTTACAGTTCAACTATTGGCTCATTGCTTGACCTTGAGCAAGTTACATGACCTTCCTGTGCTTCAGCCTATTCATTTGTAAAAGTGGGTAGAACCAGTGAAGAAGGCATTGCATCTCAGTTGGGCAATTCTGGGTAATTAAGTGAAAGAACTTCACTGAGGGACTGCAGGACTAGAAATAAAAAAGCTAATGAGTGCTGGGAGTCAGGGTAGCACTATTATAGAATATGTGGACAACACCAAAGCCATCTTCGGGTACTTAAATGGAAGGAGAAAGGTGAAGGAGGGGATTGGAGCCATGGAAGAAGGGGAGGCAGTGAAGGAACCTGTGAGAGACCCATGAGTTATGGTTGAGATTCTGAAGGAATACTTTGCTTTGATGTTTACAAAAGAGCCCCTGGGGAGGGTGCTCAGTGGGAGGACCCATGGTATGCGTAGTAGCCATGATGCATCCTGCAGAAATCACAGTCACATTTTTTATATTGAAATTTAATTACTGTATAATAAAAATTGTAAGAGAGAAATAGATAGTGCAGACAATAAGATACATGCAACTATAGCCAAGAATTAATTAATGTTCTCTAATTGTGAGTCCCAAATTATTTATTTGGGAGACCAAATAAAGCCACTAGTGTGGGGAGAGAACTATATAAAAATAACCAGATGAAAAGAAAATCCTCCACAGATCCAGAGATGGTGTCCTGCAAAAGACAAGACAAATATTCTAGGTAAATACTGTAAAGTAAACTTTCTGATAAGGCATAACAAAACATTCTACAATCAATTACACAGAAGATAACCTACAAATTTAACATCAATGCTCTCAGAGGCTAGACTGGGGGCATGGCGAATGATGCCTACAAGTTTCTGGCACAGGATACTATAAAATGGTATAAAATCTAGAAATTAATTTAGGCCATTGGGCTAGCATGACTCCAGTTTGTGTATCATTTGGGATGCATGCTGCGAAAGAAGCTTTAAATGGTCACCACCTCTATATGGCAACTGGAGGTGGTTGATTCCCATGAGATGAAAACTAGTTGTATGACAGGCAGAGTTCACTGCAAAATGTACTCCTAGGTGCTCCTGAATCCTGAGTGTCAATGGATGCATTGTGCTCCCGAAATACAGTTTGGAACTATACTAAGTTGCATAAACCACACAATTTAAAAAAATTGTAGCACAACTGCTGTAGTGTTTCAGCTATTACTTAGCCCCAAAACTGAGCTGCACAAAAAGTTTACATTGGGCAGCATATTTACAAACACTGTAATGGCAGCAGTTAGGAAAATCCTGTGGTTTCTTAAGCCAAGGCATTTTTATCCCTCTCTAATGTGGCTGTTTACCCTGACATTGCCAAGGTTATTATCTTGCCTAGAAGGGGCTCCTTGCTGCATCTGCAGTCTTGGGGTAACCCTGAGAACATCATAATGTTTCAGTCATAATTTTCTTAACCGTAACTGCCCTGGTATTAAATTCTGCGATAAATGTGATTCAATTCTCTGAGTTGTTCTTCTTACTCTGAATATGTAACAGACTCGCTAGGCACTCTACTAGATTTTTATAGGCTTTTCTCAAAAAGTGAGCAAATTTATCCCCTATTTCTGAATCTTATTACCAAATCCTTGGCCTGCTCTTCAAATATCTGTTCACTGAAGCTGGAACTTTCCATAGGGAATACTAATTGCCAGGCTTCTCGGTGTCTGTAGGAGAGAATTAGAGAGCCTGCAAAGTATTGCTGAAAGCAGAGCCTTGTCTGTGGCAACTTCTGCTCCTGACACCTGAGCCAGTAGGTAGTCTTTGTGTGGTAGATGCCCACTAGGAGCGGGGGTTAGACAGGTAGGCAGGAGTTCCCTGGGGGTGACAGGCTTGTGGCTGGAATGGAGGAGCAAAGGCTCATATAGGCAGTGGTGAGGAGGGCTTACTTCCTCTTTGGCTGCTTCATCTCCAGTTGGGAGCCCACCCAAGCTCACCCTTGTAAAAGCAGGGAGAGTAACATTAGGGCATAGGGCCTACCATGGGGGATTGCCTTAGGGGTCAAGAAAGAATTTTCCTGTTTCTTTCCCCAAGTGGCTTTCTGGTTTTTGCCTTCTCCAGCAAGGTCTAAAAATCAGGTTTGGTTCAGAATAGGTTAGCAATAGGTTGTTGTAGTCATGTAATAGGCGGTGGTGCAGTAGTCTCACAAGGTAATTACAGAGGGGCTAACAAAGGAATCATACATCTTAGCAGGCAGTTCACACTGAAGCAGCCTAGAGGCGAGGGTCCAGATGGCTGGATTGCCTCCTTTGGGAGGTAGTCAGGGCATAGCTTCTTAAGGTATAGCCTGCAGTTTTGCAGTATCCTATGATGGGAGAGGACAAAATTAGCTCCCAGCCCAGAGTCATGCTTCAGATGTCTGAGTACCTCATGAGTTTTGCACCCATTCTGTTGGCTCCACTGGGATTAAGGAGATGGCCATATTATTATGATTTGATTTGAAGAATGAGTTGCTGTGACTGCCTTGCTGTACATGGCATGCTGATGTGACTAACTAGTGTCACATGGTATTACAATTGTTTAATGAAAACATGGTTGTAGCCATTTTCTCTAAAGCACAGCATTTATCTCAGTTTGTTAAGGTGGGGGAGGGGTAATATGGTCAAATAAGACAAATTTCCCCTGTAGATTTTGTAAAAGTCTGTATATGGACTAGATTGCTCACATCTATGGATAGCCTGTTATTGATATCTAAGGAGTCATGACAAACCTGCTCCAATGGAAGTAAAAATTATAAAGTCATTAATATTCAGGTTTCAGACTTACAAATGTCTGATTTATCCCCATGCCAGACACAAATTATATCATCAATGAATCTGTGCCAGCTGACAATCTTGTCCCTGAACTTATTTGTCATACAGTTGTATATGATACATTCCTAGCACCAACCCAGGAACAAATATGCATGGAGTGTCCCATAAAATCACCCCTGAGTGGAAGACAGCACTTGCCATCTAAAGTAAAATGGTTGGGCTGGCCCAGTGGCATGGAGGTCTAAGGCACTGAACAACTTACCTCCTGCCATGTTTGGGAACGAGTGCGGGTTGCTGGGGGTCGGTGGGGTGCATCAGGATTGAGCATCCCTGGAACTGCCCTCCTCTCTCGGGGAGGTTGGCCATGCCATCTCATCCCTTGACTGCCACCGGGTGGAGGAAGGTGGTAGTGCAGACATGAATGAATTGAATGGGTGGGGCTGTGGCAGTGTAGAATGTGTGCATCTCCATGCATGTATCCTGGCACTGCAGCAGGTGGAGGGACAAGAAAAGTGGAAAAACCTTGGACTGGGGCTTTGTGAAACCCAGCCCACATCTCCTTGACCCGCTCTACCATTCTGGTCCCAGGGTGAATCTGGATGTGTGTGTTCCAGGGCAGTATGGCCTCCTCCTTCTCCCCTGGCCCCTCTGCAGGTGGGAATCCACAGGGGAGCTGAGCTCTCAGTTCTGAAGGAGGCAGAGATGGTCACCAAATATTGGGACAGGGCTAATAAACTTCCCCAGGTCCACTAGAGGAGGATAAAAACCTTTGTGGGGAAAAAAGTAACCTGGCTGTTTGCTTACAAAGTTTCCAGTGATTCAAGGATAAAGTCAGCTGGCACAGACTCAGTGTTCAGGTCTGTTCTTGACAGTGAACAAACCAAGATCATGACTGAATAATAGTGCAAAGTGACTTGTCGCCTTCGTGACCCATTTGAAATAACAAAGGACTTTGACACTGAAGTACATGACAAACTTCTGGGTAACACACCAGTGCGGTATACAGGAGGCATACAAAAAGTGGACTACTAACTGGCTTGGGGCAGAAAGCAGAGGGTTGTGGTGGATGGGCATTACACTGAGTGGAGAAGAGTACTCTGCTGTGTCCCTCAGGGATTGGTGCTGCGCCCCCTGCTGTTCAGTGTATCAATGAACTGGAAGCTGGGTTCTGCAGCAGGGTCATTAAGCCCACTAATAGCACTAAGCTGGTCAGGATGTCTTCCTTCCTTCCTTCCTTCCTTCCTTCCTTCCTTTCTTAGATAACCCAAGGACAAGAAGTGCTCATTTTCAAGAGGGACTCAGATACAGCAATATAGACAATACATTGACTTAAAAGCATGAGTAAGAATTACAGTACAATTAGCAGAGTAGAACACATACTTCTTATACAGTAGCTCAAATCAAGAACAGGTACCAGGTTTAAGTAAGCAACCAGGGAGAGCATTCCAGGCATTTAATCTGTGATAACAGAAGAATTTCTAAACAAAATGCATAAGAGATACTAATATATATAGTCAAGCTTAGTAATTGAATATCCACACATTTCTAAAGAAGGGCCCTGAAACTAGGGTGCTCACTTAAACCCCCTGGATCCACAGTTCTCAGCCTATATTCCATTATGTCTTTTGTTACATTATGTTCTGGTTTAAATCACCAAGTCTGGTCTCTCTTGAACCTTTTTCTCCACCAAAAAATTGTAAACTGCTGATAGAATGTGTAGACTCTGAAAAATGTGATATTGTGGACAGCTTGTGGCTGCAGCAGCAGAGCTGCTTCTCATGATGGATGACCCGGGTTCTGGAATGAGACTGAAGCACAAGGGATCAACAAGGGGAGGAGACTTGTGAGACGACTGAAATTAATATTAACTTTTAAAAGTAGTGAACTATGATTTGTTTTATCTGAATTTTTTTCTTCTTTTCCCTTTTGCTAATTAGAGTGTACATTGCGTGGTAAGTGGAACATTGCTCTACCTGAAGTCTGACATTCAGTTACAGTAGCTATACTCCTCTTCATACTGTACATCATCAGCCCTCTAGCCCTGTGACATCACAACTGACCAAGAGGAGCCAATCACCTGCTGGAAGATCAGAGGCGCTTGTGATGTCACAGTCAGTGGGGTCACTATGCTTAAGAGGTATAAATAGGAACGGAACTAGACAGATCAGGTGCCAGGAAAAGCACTGCTCTTTAAATCACATCAGTACTATCCGGCAAAAAACATTCTCATGAACAAATGGAAAAAAGAAAATACTTCCAAAATAAAAAGCAACAATGAACTACTTATAAAAGTTAGTAACATTTTCTGCCGACTGTTTTGGTGTTACTAGCTTTTTAGTTGTCTCGGTATTGAGAATTTTTACATCTAACAGAACTTTTATAGTTGGCTATCCTAGTTGCTCTTGTTTCTTAAAGGAGAAAGAAAACATTTTTTTCTCCTCTAGATGCTCTCTTGTTTTCCTTTGTGTCCCTTTAATATTCTGAAGTTTTTACTTTTTTGTTGATAAACAATTTTTTTTTTTTACTTTTGTGACTACACTGAATTGGATAAATTATTATTTTTTTTACTTTTGTGACCACCCTGAATCACTCTGTCCTCAGCAGTTGCTGGTCTGTCTTTTCATACTGCCTGAACCTTCTATGACATCAGCAACACTATTCCAGGCCATTCAGCTGAATAGCATGGAATGAAATCTGATGCCATGGAATGTCTTAGAAATATGAAAAGAAAGAGCAGTAGCTGCTAAGGATATAGAAAATACAGGATGGGTAACCAAGCAGAACCAGTGTGTTCTGCCACAGAGGGGTCTAATTCCTTACTCGAGAGGTCCTTGGGAATCAGACCCTGAGGTGGCTAAACACACGGTTCTGCATTGGGTTAACCATCCTGTATTTTTTATAGTGTATGGTGCCCCACAAAATAATTTTAATACATTTTTATGCTTCCAACGTGTATTTAACTTATGGATAAAGAAATTGTTGTCTCTCCTCGCTAGGAGACAGAGTTGGGTGGTTGCTAGGGACTGGGCTTCCCTAATGTTGCAGCGCATATGCCCATTGGCTGGCACTCTGCTGTAGGCGGGATTAATAAAAAAAAAACATGGCAGTGGAACCTCTTGCTTAGCAAGGAAAATTACTGTCCTATGGCCAAGAAAACTGTAAGTAATATACAATATCTGGTTGATCCTGCATTAAAATGAACAGTGCCCATTTCAGAAAACCGCCGCGTTCGTTTTTCAGGCTGTTGTGAATAATGTTGAAACGTGGCAGTTTTCTGTTCAGTATTTCAACCCACTGCTTGAGTTTTTGAATCTAAATGAATGGAACGCTGTTCTGCACGTACGATCAGTACAGCGTTCCATTCATTTTGCTGACTGTGGCAGAACAGTGTTTTTGAAAGGCTGGATTTCTGGTGAGAACAATGTTCCACCATACACTATAGTGGTCTCTTTGTAGATATAAGGGCATCTTCAAAGCTAGATTATCAAAAATTGGTCAAAGCATGTCAGGATACATAACTGGCATGTAAAAGAAAATGGGGGAAGGGCAGTTAACCCAGTATAAATAATTTCCTATCTTCTTTAACAACATAAAATAGGCTGCATAGACAAATTGGCCTCAATTCTGCAACATGCTTAGCCTGCTACATGCCATATAAAGTGGGCTGTAGAGGGGTATATGTGTGAATTGTGTGAACACTATTCCTCAGTGGGATGCACAGCTAGGGCATGCAGTGTGCATAAGCATGGCAAACACATGTTCCTGGGAGGCTCAGCATGGGGGTGTCAGAGAGCTACATGCTGTATGTGCAGCGTAATGCTAATGTATTAACTAGTATACTCCAAAAAGGTGCATGCAAAGGCCAAAGCAAAGTTACACCAGGTAGACCCCTGCCGAAAATCAGGAACCATGGCCACACATGCTGCCATCCTATAGGGACTGACACAGATGTGCCAGCTATAACAGCCCTCCCTGTGGTGCATACATGCTGCCTATGTCAGGTGCCGGTGGTCCGGGACCTGTAGTGCAGACAACACTCATGTGCTAGTATAACAGCCAACAGCCCCTACAGGCATGTCCATTTTGTATGGAAAATAAGGTAGCCAAAGCAGACACCTCGTATAACACAGTATGCTGTGTTTCCAATGCAGGCCACAGTCCCCTTCTACAGTGCAGTGCATCTATCCATGCAGCCTCCTGGTGCACCCACCCTATGAGCCCATATGCTCCCCATGAAAGGGGCACCCATATGCGGCATTGTCAACATATCCTGGCCACCCTCTATAACCACATAGAAAGCAGACAACACAGTAGGCTTATGAACAGTGCACTCTTTAGAGATACTGTGGATGCTCCATCAGGGATATAACATCATCAGGAACACAAATACACATGGATGAACTTAATACTGAATAACAGGGGACATATCCCTAATAGTTTGTATAGTGGTATAGCAGGAGATCAACCAAGGGATATGGCCATGTACCATCATGCAAACAACAATGTCCTGCATCACAGCATCTTTGGCCTGTACTCTGGTGACCTGGACATTGTATATGTCAATACTCCCCCAATGGGCCCTATTGTCTATGTAAAAGTAACATTGAGGATCAGGCTTTGTACTGGGCTGTCTGTTGGAGTCCATGGTGTCCACTGAGTACTCTGTCCTGTTGCCCTCGATGCCACGAACAAGACACTGTGCTTCATGATGGTGAGTCTCTTATAGACCATGTCCGTGAGGGACCTGGCATTCACTTGGGCATCCATGAGCTGCAGCAGTACACTGTTCTTCCCTAGGCCATGTTTGGCATGGATCTCATACACCCAGTCCCCTCTGCACCTCTTGAGCTCATCCCAGACCACTTGCAGGAGATAGAATAAGTTCTGGCCAGGGCGCTCCACATTCACACACCATTGGATGAATTGCTCTGCCTGGAATCACTCCAGTATAGTGCATATATGGTCCCACTGTGCCTGTCCTGGCTGCAGCCACTGCCCCTACTGGTACTGGTACTGGGTGAGGTGTGACATTCCACTGTCCTTATCCCTGCTGGTAATGGCTGTTACTTGCATCTGTCCTGTGGTGCCTTGTCTGCCTGCCCTGGATGCACCCTGTCTCCTGAACTGTGATTGCTTGGATGGCCCTGCAGGAGGGGGTACTACCATGACAATCCCAGTGACCACAGGGCGTGCAGTCCCTGCCGTGGCATGTGTTGGTGCCTTTATGTCAGTGTGGCCTTCATGCTGATGTTACTTTAGTGGGACCTGCACCAGTGTCACTTCCCCCTGTGACAGTAGCCACTGTGCCAGCCCCATGTTGTCCTTCCCAGTTAGGGGTGCTGGATGTGTAGATGGCACCTGAGTCTCACTGAGCCACAGTCCCCGGTAATTGGCCACAGATGCACCATGTGCCCCTTCAGGACCTACTTTGGATGTAGCTGATGTGTTTGGCATTCCCCTGGGGGAGGTAGACACCCCTGGCATAGTTGCCTGGTCACTACATACTAACATACTATTTGCCAGCAGATTAGGCCTTACGGTCTATCGAGTCTGCTCGAATCTAGATCCTTAGTTGGGTGCCGAGACCCTCCCATCCCTTGTGCTCCAGAAACTCCTATCATCCATCCCCACCCCCCCAGGACACGCCATCATCTGATACATCCACTTTCTGTGTCTGTCCCACCCTCTCTTGAAGCCTCCACTGTGGATCTCTGAACCAGCTCAGCAGGCAGTGCATTCCAAGGTCCACCACCCTCTCAGTGAAAACCTCCTCCTCTTTTCCCCTCACCCTTCCACCTTCCAACTTCAAACCATGCCCTCTGGTGATACCTCCTGCTTTAGTCTAAAGATCCTCCATGTTTACCCTATTTATTCCCTTGAGGTACTTGAAGACCTCAATCATGTCCCCCTGTCTCTCCCTCTCCAATGAAACAGGCAGAGCTCCTCAAGTCTGTCCTCATAAGTCAAATCCCTAGCCCTCGTGATCATCTTTGTTGCCCTCCTCTGTACCCTCTCCAGGAGCTGTATGTCCCTCTTCAAGTGTGGTCTCCAGTACTGTACACAGTACTCAAGGTGTGGTCTAACCAGTCAATTGTACAGCGGCAGAATCACTTCCTTGCTCCTAGAGGTGATCCCCCTTACGATGCATCCCAACATCCTGTTTGCCTTGCTAGCTGCTCTTCTGCACTGCTCAGAGTTATTCATACATGTATCCACCATGACCCCTAGGTCTTTTTCCCCTATTGAGGCCTCCAGTGCCTCCCTCCCAGGGTGTACCTGTGCTTAGGGTTTCCCCGACCAAGATGTAACACCTTGCACTTGGTGATATTGAAATTTAATTTCCATGTGTGAGCCCAGCTTTCCAGGGTGTCCAGGTCCCCTTGCAGGGCCAACCTCCCCTCTTCTCCCTCAACTACTGCTCCCATCTTGGAGTCATCCGCGAATAGACTCATTTCACACCCTATACCCTCCCTGATGTCCGATATGTATGCATTAAACAGGATCGGACCCAGGACCGAGCCCTGTGGTACCCCACTACCTACCTCTCTAGGGTTCGAGAGCTCCCCACAGACCACTACTCTCTGAGTGCATCCAGCTAGCCAGTTTTCAATCCATCTGACCATCAAAGGGCCTACTCCTAACCCCATCAGTTTCTCCACCAGACCATTGTGGGGGACAGAGTCAAACGCCTTGCTGAAGTCCAAGAATAATACATCCACAGGCTTACCCCTGTCCAGTTCTGATGTTACCCATTCATAGAACTCCACAAGGTTGGTTTGACATGATCTACCTGGCACAAATCCATGTTGCCGATATCCATACCTCCCACCTCCTCCAAGTACACCCCCAATCATTCCTTTAGTATACTATCCATTAATTTTCCCACCACCGAGGTCAAACTGATGGGTCTATAGTTCCCTGGTACTTCCCTCGACCCCCCTTTATGGATTGGTACCACATGTGCCTCTCGCCAATCCCTAGGTACCCTCCCTGTCTCAAGTGACCTGCTGAAAAGCTTCACCAGGGGTGCAGTCAGTATGTCCGCCAATTCCCATAGCACTCTCGGATGAATGCCATCCGGCCCAGGAGATTTGTCTTTCTTTAGGGCCTTGAGGGCTAACCACACCCTTTTGGCGGAGAAAGCATCATCCGTCCTCTCCACCTTACTGGTCTTTTTATCTTATCCAGATGCGACACCCCTAGGGTACTTTTCCCTCCCTCTTGCTCCATTTCTGTTGCTCCCCTGATCCCACTCCCTGCCACTTCTATCCCCTTCATGCCTTGCTTTGTAGATATCCCATCCCCCCCCTAGTGAACACAGAGGCAAAGTACTGCTAAATACCTCTGCCTGGTCCTCGCCTTTCCACCCACCCTCCTTCTGATCTCAATCTGCTGAGATGGCCCTTAGTTTTCCACTCCCAATGTACCGGAAGAACCCTTTTCCCTCCATGTATCCCTGTGCCAGCTGGGCTGTTTCATTGACTTTGCTCCTCACCATACGGGTGACTTTTCTAGATGCAAGCTGGTACATTTCCTTATCCCTATCCCTTCTTGTTGTTTTATATTTTTTGTAGGCCGCCTTCTTTTCTCTGACTGCTACCTGTACCTCACTGGACCACCAGCACGGTTTATGTGACCTTGCTCCCTTACGTTTCAACTTAGCGCAGATCCTGACTGCCTCATGAAGTCCCCGTTTTATGACCTCCCATCTTCTTTCCACATTTGTCGTTGAGGTAATCCCCTTCAAGTGATCCTTGAGAATATTTCCCATGCCCATAAAGTCTGCCCCCCTGAAGTCCACTGCCAGTGTCCTAGATCTCACCCCAACTCCCCCCATGCTTATTTGAAACCAGACAGTATTGTGGTCACTCCCAGTCAGGGGGTCCTGTACAACCATGTCCCTTACTAGATCCCCATCTGCCAGAACCACATCCAGGACATGCCCCTCCCTTGTGGGCTCCATTACATGCTGTGTTAAGAACACATCCTGGAAGCCATCCAGCAGCCTCTGCTCCTTGGCCACCTTGAGGACATGGTTCCCAAGTTTGTACCTGGCATATTAAGGTCCCCATCAACACCACTCCTTCCCTTTGGACCACACTGGGCAATGATGTTGTCCAGCAAACCATCCTCTAGAACATCACTCATCCCGAGGCCTATGCTACTCCCAGCTTGACCTTATCTCCTGCTGGGATCGTAAGGTGACCCATAAGGCCTCCACGCTTCTCTTCTGCCTCTTCTACCATAGCAATTTCTGTCATCTCTAATGAACATAGCCAATCCACCCCCTCTGCCCTCCTTTCTATCCTTCCTAAGCATAGTGTACCCCCGTACATTTAGGTCCCAGTCATGGTTTTTGTTGGCCCACGTCTCCGTGACTGCCGCCACATCCACCCCCCCCCTCGAACAGCATAGCCTGGAACTTTGGCAACTTGTTTCCCAGGCTCCAGGCATTTACTAACACCGACCCCCACCCCTTATCCCTGATCCTCTTTGTCAAACCCCACCCAGATTCCTTATACTTCCAACCTCCTCCTGCTCCTCCTGAAACCTCCACCTCCAGTCTGTTTCCCCCCTCCCCCCCTTGGGCTTGAAGGCTACTCCCCTCATCTGGAGGAGAGGGCTTCTGATCAGCCCCTCCCTTATCCCTTCCCCCCTTACAAGTTTAAACCCCACCTTCCTTGTATGTAGTCAGCCATCCCTGTTTAAGGACTTCCTTCCCTAATGGGGCAAGATGAAACCTGTCCTTGGCATATAGTCCCTTATCCTCCCAAACTCCATTCCAGTTCTCTAACACCCCAACCCATTCTCTTCACCCCACTTCCTGAGCCAGTCATTAACCTCTGTGAGCTTCATTTTTTTTCTCCACTGAGGCCTTTGGTACTGGCAATATCTCCAAAAAGAAATGTTGCATCCATTATCCCGACAGACTCTGGCAAGTTCTTGAACCTTACTTGATTTCCAAACGCTATTTCCTCTAGATCATTAGTTCCCAAATGCACCAGGAAATCTGGTTTCCTCCACAATCCCTAACCATTTCATACACCATGAACTTTGCTCTGTGCACTGTCAGCCCAGAGATACTCACTACCTTCACCTGGCTATGGCATCCACCCCTGTCCCTCCCAATGGATACCCCTAATCATCGAGTCTCCCAGTAACAGAACCTTAACACCGCCATCATCCTTATGGTTACCTCCACTATGCCCTCTCAGCCCCCCTTCCCCTCCTTTATTCATGATCTCAATTTCATGGGAGTCTTCCTGCCTTATTAGAAACCCCTTGTCACCCTCCCCTTTCTGCCTCCCTCGTTATTTTGCCCCTTAACTCAAAACCCTCTGAATAGGTGTCCCTTTAACCCTCTCTTATCTGAACCATTTATCCTGGCCCTGATGGTTTCCCCTTCCCCCACACCACCATCCTCCCCTTGTAATAGTACCCCTGCCTCCAGAGGCTCTCTGCGGTCCCTCTTAGCTATGGCCCCATCCTTGGTACTGACCTCCTGCTGAAGGGGGCTCCTCTCCCACCTCCTTGTCTCCCAGTTTCTCTCAATCATGCTGTCCTCCTCATGTCTGGAATATGTTGCATCTCCCCATTTGCTTAACATATATGTTTCCTCCTCCCTCTGGGACTAGGTCTATCCTTTCCACAGCTGGTCTGTGATGCCCTATGGGTATCCGACTCCCTCCCCCCGGCCTCTGTATAAGTTTCCTCATTTCCACCAACCCCTTCCTCCCCATCTAGGTTGCTTAGTAGCTCAAATTTATTGTGACACTCTATGTCAGCCTCCATCAAGTAACCCGAGTTTCCCCTGACTGCATCTCTAAACTGACCCTCTTCTTCCTCTCTTGCACTGTTCATCTTAGGAGCTCCCTTCCCACAGTCTGCTGTTTTAGGCTTCCGCACAACAGCCCCTCCTGACTCTTCCCCCTCTAGTGTCTTTGTATTCAGAACGTTCACCCCGTATGCTTTCCCCTTAGCATCAACTTCCCTATCTAAGGGTCCTCTGTCCCTAATATCCCCCCTCCTGCTTGCTGTAACATAATGTCCTGTAATTTCAGAGCGTGCCCCAGCCTCCCCTCAGCCCCACCCTTCTGCTGCCCATATCCACACCCCTTATCCTTGGACACCCCCAGCCCCACAGCTACTCCTAACCAATATACCTCACTCCTGATACAAGATAGCTGTCCACAGAGTGGGCGCCTCCTCTCTCCAGGCCCAATTTAGAATTATTGCCATCCCACAGCCTGAGCAGCCTACAACCCTTCGAAGATGCCTGCCATGGTGGAATATGGCCACCCTGATTACCCCTCTGTTTATAATAGCACACCCTTTTCTCAGTCCTTTCCTGGAGTACAGTTTCTCTCTATGCTGACTGTAGTTATTTACAAACCAATTTCAACCCCACCAATAAAGTTCCCAAGTCTCACAAACACATACAGTCCAGTGTGTGTTGGGTCCCACTAACAGTGTGTGTAAGCAGACATCAGGTGCCAACATGTGTGAGTAGGCCCACACCAGCTCCTGTTGCTTTGAATTTCAGTCCCAAACAGAAATACTCAGCCCTTCAATCCCAACCCCCAGTGGCTTTTCAGTATTTAAGAAAGCATACAAAACAGGGTGGGTGGGACGGCTCTTACCAAACACCAGGCAAACACATTTAAATTTCCCTCTAATTATCCCTGCCAAACAACTGTCTCCAAAGTTACAATATCACAGCCCAAGTAACAGTTCTAATTCAAGGTAATAATTTTAACACATAGAACTAATTTCACTTACAAACTATTCAAATATTTCAGTTAAAACAGAATATAACTGCAGCCCTCTTTCCTACCATCCTGTTGTTTAAGCTCCCAAGTGAACAATGAAAGCCAAGGTAATTCCTGTTTAAAGACAAGGTAATTGCAGCTAATGTCCCTCCCCTAGCACCAGGCAAACACATTTAAATTTCCTTCTAATTATCCCTGCCAAACAACTATCTCCAAAGTTACAATATCATAGCCCAAGTAACAGTTCTAATTCAAGGTAATAATTTTTAACACATAGAACTAATTTCGCTTACAAACTATTCAAATATTTCAGTTAAAACAGAATATAACTCCAGCCCTCTTTCCTACCATCCTGCTGTTTAAGCTCCCAAGTGAACAAAGGAGCATAGGAGCCCCTGCAGCTACATACTTCTCAGTTGTCATGCACCTTGGTGGTGGGATTGGTGCTGGAATCCCTCAGTATTAGCCATTCCAGCATCACCAGGGGGATGATCACGTCCTGTGTGTTTTCTCTCTTGGCCATGTCAACACCCTGCAGACAGAACACACTGATTAGTTCTCAGCCCAAGGTATATCATACCATGTCTTAAAGGAGACTCCTCGGCTCCCCTGCCTTAATACTGCAGGATCTAGAGGTCTCGATTAAGCAAACCACCAAAATAAATATTTTTTTTTGAGTTGTGACATGTTATATTTCTTATTTTTTATCTGGTTGCAAAAAGAAATAAAGACATAAAAAATGGAGGGTAATGAGTACCAATGCCCATAGTCTAGGTAAAAAGCTCCCCGAAATGGTGGCCTTGATGGAAGAGGGATGCCTGGATATCGTGGAAGTCACAGAAACATGGTACACAGAGAACCATGACTGGGATGTCAGCATACCAGGGTACACAATCTACAGGAGGGACAGGGAGGGAAGAAGAGGAGGAGGAGGAGTAGCTCTGTATGTAAGGGAAGGGATCAAGGCAACAGAACAAAAGGGTAAACAGGGAGGAGAGGATGCACTGTGGGTCACCCTGGAGACTGGAAATGGCTCCACAATCCACACAGGGGTTGTATACAGACCCCCGTCTCAGGGGGAGAAAATGGACAAGGAAATGATTGAAGGCACCCTTGGGATGGCAGAGAAAGGGGAGATATTACTGATGGGGACCTGAATATGCCAGATGTTAACTGGAGCACCTTTGCTGCAGCCACATCCAAGAGCAGGGCCATTCTCGATGCCCTACAGGGGGCGTGCCTCAGACAGCTAGTTTTGGAACCCACTCGGGAGGGAGCAATCTTAGACCTGGTACTCTCAAATGGGGATGGAGAGAGGATCTCTGATCTTAAAGTGGGTAGCCATCTGGGAACAAGCGACCACCAAACAGTGTGGTTCACAATAAACTTAGCTGTAGAGTCAAGCCACACAAAAGTGAAGGTACTGGACTTCAGGAGGGCTGATTTTGTCAAAATGGGAGAGTGCCTCAGAAAGGCACTAGCAAACAGGCAAGAAGGTGGGGTGGAGCAACAATGGGGAAACATCAAAACTGCCATCACAGAGGCAACAAACCTTTGTGTGAAGCAAATAAACAAATCAAAATGAAAGAAAAAAACACTATGGTTCTCAAAAGAAGTGGCAGGGAAGGTAAGGGAGAAAAAGATAGCATTCAGGAAGTATAAGGAAACACAGAAGAAGCAGGACAGAGAACTGTTCCAGTCAAAGCAGAAGGAAGTGGGGAAGGCAGTCAGAATAGCAAAGGCCCAATCTGAGAAAAGATAGTCAACTTGGTAAAGAAGGGAGATAAAACCTTTTATAGGTACATTAGGGCGCAAAGAAAGATGAAGGCAGGGATACTGAGGCTGAATAAAGAGGAAGGTCTTTGGGCGGAGAGTGACAGAGAAAAAGCAGGGATACCGAACGAATATTTCTGTTCAGTATTCACAATGAAACAGCAGGGGGAGATACCTAATCCAGTCAATAGAAGCACTCTGGATAGAGGGGTTGATATTAGTCTTTTCACAGAAGAAAGGGTTCTGAAAGATGGGGCCTGATGGAATTCACCTCAGAATTCTAAAAGAACTAAGGGAAGAACTAGTAACACCACTGACTACCCTTTTTAATAAATCATGGGAGGATGGTGTGGTACCTGAGGACTGGAGAAGGGCGGATGTGATTCTGCTTCACAAAAGTGGGAGCAAGACAGAAGCAGGAAACTACAGACCTGTCAGTTTGACTTCAGTGGTAGGGAAAATGGTGGAATCACTTCTGAAGGAAAGAATTGTTGAGTATGTAGTGGCCAGTGGGGCACAGGACCCAAGGTCGTGTCAAACAAATCTAATTGATTTGTTTGACTGGGTGACGAAAGTAGTAGACCAGGGAGGGACTGTGGACATGGCCTACCTAGACTTTAGTAAGGCATTTGACACAGTCCTGCACAAAAGATTAATGAACAAATTAGCCAGCCTGGGAGTGGGTCCCAGGGTGGTAGCCTGGGTAAAATACTGGCTAGACAATAGGACACAGAGGGTAGTAGTAAATGGAGTCCACAGTGAAGAAAGGAGGGTTACTAGTGGGGTACCACAGGGTTCAGTACTGGGGCTGGTCCTTTTTAATGTCTTTATAAATGACATTGCAGAGGGACTGGAAGGGAAAGTATGACTCTTTCCAGATGTCACAAAGATCTGCAACAGGGTTGATATGCAAGGTGGGGTGGAAAGGATGAAAAGGGACTTGGCAAGGTTGGAGGAATGGTCAAATATATGGCAGCTTAGATTAAGTGCAAAGAAGTGCAAAGTAATGCACCTGGGAAACAAAAACCCAGGGCAAGAGTACACAACGGGGGGTGAGATACTGACAACAACAAAAATGGAAAGGGACCGGGGGGTTGTCATATCAGATGACCTAAAGGTGGGCCAGCAATGTGAGAAGGCAGTAAAGAGGGCTGGGGGGATACTGGGACGCATAGGGAGAGGCATCACCAGTAATAATAATAATAATGATAATAATAATAATTTTATTTATAAAGTGCCTTTCAATTGCCAAGGCACCATACATAAATAACAGATTAAAACAATAAAAATCATAAAAAAATACAGCTGGATCAAAACAATTATTTCAATCAATATTCTAAAAATGCAGTTTCCCACAAAAAAGTCTTCAAACCTCTCCTTGAAGCCCTCCACAGAAGTGCACTCCAGCAACCAACGGGGTAGAGAGTTCCAAAGGGTGGGAGCCACATACGCAAAAGCCCGAGCACCCGAAGATTTCATATTCACCCATGGAACCTCTAGCAACCCCTCGTTGGCCGAGTGGAGTGATCAATTAGGGCAATAAGGGACCAGAAGTTCTTTCAGATAGACTGGGCCCAGATCATGTAGAGCTTTAAAGTCAGCAATCCAACTTTAAAGGTGATCCGCTACCGAATTGGCAGCACGTGCAGTTCGCGCAGCACCAGAGTAATGTGACAGGACCTACTAGAACCTGTCAAAAGCTGGGCTGCAGTATTCTGCTCTAGCTGTAGGTGACGGATTTTAACCCCAGAAAGCCCTAGATAAAGGGAGTTGCAATAATCCAAGCGTGAGGACACGAAGGCATGGACTAACTTTGGCAGGTCAGCAGACGGAGCAAGATGCTGAATCCTGGCAATGTTCCTAAATGATAAAAGGAAGTCTTGATGACTGCTGACACCTGCGAATGCAGTGTCAGCCCATCGTAAAGAACTACCCCCAGGTTCCGCATCCATTCAGAGGTCGGGAGAGAAACGCCTCCAAGAAAAATTCCGGAAGACGCACCAGCACCCGACCCCCCTATCTGTCAACCCGGGTCCACAACCAGTACCTCAGTCTTATCAGAGTTCAACCTCAGCCAGCTAGAATTCATCCACTCCTGGATTTCTTTTAGACAGCTATTAAAGACCGAGAGAGCTCCCTCCTGGTCGGGGGCAAAAGATAGATAGAGCTGGGTATCATCTGCATAACAGTGAAACCTCAGCCCATACTTCCTTACAATGTCTCAGATGGGTAGCATATACACCGCAAATAACATGGGTGACAATACTGAACCCTGAGGCACCCCACACAACAAAGCCATTGAATTCGAGGAAAAAAACCCTGGACACAACTCTTTGTGATCTCCCAGTGAGGAATGATGTGAACCATCTTAAGACGGTTCCAGATATTCCACAAAACAGCCTCAGGTGCTCTATCAACACCATGTGATCTACGGTGTCAAAAGCTGAAGAAAGGTTGAGGAGAACCAAAATGGAATGATTCTTCTGATCTCTAGCCATCAAGAGATCATTGAGCACCTGAACCAGTGCTGTCTCGGTACTATGTCTTTTACGAAAACCGAACTGGAGGGGTTCATAGATGTCATGGATGGTCAAATGGTCTTCCAGTTGTGCAGCCACTACTTTCTCAATCACCTTCCCAACAAAGGGAAGGTTAGAGATGGGTCTGTAGTTTTCGAGACAGTCAGGGTCCAAGGTAGCTTTCTTCAAGAGGGGTGTCACCACCACCTCTTTCAGGGAGCAGGGAAACTCACCAGATTCCAGGGAACACCTGACTATCTGCATAAGGACTGGACCAATGATATCAATACAACCCAAAATTAGGGAGGTTGGTCCAGGGACCAAACTACAGCATGTAGGGTGCACATGTTGGACGATCCTCATGATATCAATGAACTCCAGCTGACCGAAGGAACTCCAGGAAAACTGAGGCACCGTGATCTCACACCGGTTCACGGCAGCCCCCCTAGAGTGTGATGGCAGAAGTTCGGTCCTAATGTTGGCCACCTTATTTACGAAGAACTGAGCAAGCTCATTGCACTCCAATTGCAAAAAGACTTTCCAAACTTGCAGACAGACTGGGTTGCACAGTCTGTCCATGGTTCGAAACAGCTGAGCTGGTCGAGTCCGAGCAACCGCAATCTCCCTGGACAGGAACTCTGCCTTCTTACGGGTGATTGCAGATTGATAGACAAAATAATGATCCATCAATCTAAGGTGGTCGGCATCAAGGGCGGACTTTCGCCAGCAACGCTTTAACCTTTGGCCCTGTCTCCGCATCTCCCTCAATGTCCCATCAAACCAAGGGGACTTGGGGCGAAGGGAGAGGGGGTGAACATGAACTGGAGTAATGAAATCCAGAGCCCCCGAAACGGCTGTGTTATAGGCCGACACAAGGGTCTCTGGATCACTGCTTGCCAATGTGAGGGACGAGAGGTCAAGCACTGCCGCAAGGTCTTGGGAATCTATATCCTGTAAAGGGTGGTACCTAACCAACTCAGTAGGGGCAGGCCTTCTAGAAGGGGAGCAAAAACTAAACCCCACGGTGTAATGATCTGAACAACCGACAGGTTCCACCCCCACATTGGATGCGTCGACCCCTAGAAGGAAGATTAGGTCCAAAGAGTGTCCACATTTATGTGTAGCAAAGGAAACCACCTGTGTAAGGCCCAGCGTTGTCATTAACTGGAGGAAGTATTGACCAAATTGTGAGAGTTTGTCCCCAAGCATTGAAGTTGCCCAGAACCTTCAATCTGGGTGACTTGAACACCATATTGATGACGAAGTCCACCACTTCCTGAAGGAATTGCTTCTCATCACTGGGTGGATGGTAAATGAGGGCGATTCGAAAGCCTACACCTGCTACAACTATACACTCAAAGGACTCAACCCCCCACTAGGACCTCCGTGAGGCCGAGTTCGGTCTTGAAACAGACCGAAACCCCTCCCCCACTATGATCCAATCTTGGGCAGTGTAACACCGGGTACCCGGCTGGAGTCATAGCCTCCAAAATGGGTCCAGAGTTGTCATCCAACCAGGTCTCGGTAATGCAAGCCAGGACCACCATACCAACAAGATCAGCAATAATCGAGATCTTGTTTTTAATGGACCTGGCATTGCACAACACCGCCCAAGTTGGATGAACCTCGTGGGCCGCACAGGCCATCTGCCCACTGTAACCGGTGGTGCCCTTGGGTATGGGCACCAGACATGAAAAACCATGATAAGGATTCCATTTCGTCCCAGGGTACCTTCTGGTAATAACCACCCCAATACGATGACCCCCCTCAATCATCCTCCCCTGTTCACAACCCCACACCCTTCTCTTCCTCCTATGCACAATACCCAGCACTCTACAATGCTGGTAGATCTCAAACTGAAGAGGGGGAGAGTAAAAAGGGCGATGGGCATGAAGAGAGGAGGATGAGTAGTGCACAACTGTGGGGGCTGAAGACCAACACATGCTGTAAGCTAGACTGCAGAATAAAGATACAGTAAACAAAACCTGAAACAAAACTAACAAACTAATAATACCCCCCCTAAAACAAAAAAGAAACGGTTTAAAAACCCCACCCAGCTCCCAGGTTAGCTAACATCAATTCAGAGCCAGTAGAAAATAGGAAGTTGTTGGCCCTCTGCACAGAGAGTTGGTAAGACCACATCTGGAGTACTGTGTACAGTTCTGGAGATCCCATCTCTGCAAAGACATAGACAGGGTGGAGGCTGTCCAGAGGAGGGCAACCAAAATGGTGCAGAGTCTGCACCAGAAGACATATGAAGAAAGACTAAAGGAGCTTAAGATGTTAGCCTTGAGGAATGGGGGCATGATAGAAACTTCCAAATACCTCAAGGGAATCAAAAAGTCCAAGAGGGTAGCATCTTTCAGAAAAGAGATGTGCAAGAACAAGGGGCACAATTTGAAGATAGAGGGGACGGCTCAGAAGTAATGTGAGGAAGTATTTCTTCACAGAGAGGTAGTAGATGCATGGAACAGCCTTCCTGAGGAGGTCATAGAGTCAAAAAGAGTGGGGGAATTCAAGAATGCATGGGACAGGCATAAGGCAATTCTAGTGGGGGGTAGAAGGAAGTAGGCTGTTGGTTAAGTAGGATCTGCAGCTTATCCATTATGTAGGGAAAAGGGCAGACTAGGTGGGCCAAGCTGTCCTTATCTGCCATCAAATTCTATGTTTCTATGTTTGGTTGATCTTGTGTCCCTCTGACCACCATGTTGCTGAATTAACTCTTCCACTGTCCCCTGCGGCCAGCCTTGTGATGACGTGAGTGATGAACTAAGCCACAGGGGACATCTATGTGCCAGCACTTAGTAAAGTAAGTTAATATTTGGCAACAGTACATTTTTGAACTTAGTCTACTGGTACTGATCAGGCTGAGTCTGCACGATTGGTACCGGTAAACTAAACGTGAAAATGCACTGTTTTAACTAGTATTAGTATTAACTTACTTTACTAAGTGCTGGCACACAGGTGCACCTTGTGGCTTAGGCCGTTACTCAAGTGATCACAGGGGTGGCTGTGGGGGACAGTGGGAGAGTTAGTTCAGCAGTACGGCAGGTGGATGGATGCAGGATCAACCAGATAAACAGTAAGAAACCTAACATGTCACAGCTTTAAAAAAAATATTTATTTCAGTGGTTTGCTTAATCGGGACCTTTAGGTCCTGCAGTATTAAGGCAGGGGAGCTGAGGATTCCACTTCAACACACCTACACAGCAGTCGCTACTGAAATGGAGTGTTAGCAGGAGAGGGCTGCAATGTCTTATTAGCATGCATATCCGTCCATTGCGCCATACATACCTTCCATCATGCATTATACACGGTGTTATCACACTGACCTCCCACTGGGGTGAATGTTCCCGGCATCCTAAACATCAGATACATATGTATGGCATGATGGATGTGGTGTACACACTAGTCCCTCTGTGCCCCCCCCCACCTGCACCCCTTACACATGGAACAATTGCTGGACCCTTCTAAAGGCACTAATCCTCAATGTCCATACATGACATGTGTTGGGCAGGGTACTTATCGGTGGGTCTTTAGTGCAGGCATGACTTTATAGTTCATACCCACAATGCTAGCAGTATAGGACTTGCCCCAGGGTATACAGACCACCACCTGAGGGGGTGTTCAACTGTCTATCTCGTTGGGATGGCGGCAATGGTATGGTTCTGAACACCTTGCTCTGAATGTCTCCCTGGTTGCACCGAAGATGTTTGTCCAGCAGCACGAGTCCACAGAGGCCCCATGCATGCCACACTTACATTTAAGTTGCCTGGCCAATTGCAGGTATGGAACAGGGGTAGGCGGTGACACTTAGTGCAAAACAAAGAAGTATGGCATACACTGTGACATGAGTCCCACAGCTACCCAATCACATTCAGATGTGACACAATTGGCAGAGTCCATCTCACTTACGTGTGGGTCAGAGACCTCATGCCATGGTGTTTGTGGAAGTGGTGATGCCATGCTCATTACCGGGGTGCATGGGCTGGGGAATAGATAATATAGGCAACCGGTACTGTGCATGTTCCATCCCATCCCTAAGCATACCCATTATGCCCACACTGGACAGGTGCATCTGCCAACAGGTCTACAGTTTTTAGCCACATAGAACCTACACCTGCCAGCTGTGGGACATTGGTGTGAATGGCACATTGCTGGCATGGCACCCATTACTGTGGCCATTTACCAGTTGTGTGGCACTGTTGCTCTGTCAGTGCCATTACATGCACATACATGAGTGTGCATTTGGGTGCACCACATCCTTGCTCATGTGGATCACCATATATAGTGGATTCATGGGGCATTCCTGCCTCCAGCAGTCCCTCCCATGTCCCACTCCACACACTGTTGCATGCCCTTCAGCACTACACCATCCGCGCATAGGGTGTTGGTGAATTCTGCATGGATTGCATGCCTCCAGGAGTGTGTACCTGTCACTATGCTCATTTTGGCCAGAAATTGCCATGCTCATGAATAGAGGCCATTATGCATGTTTAGAAAATGGACAAGTAAAACCTAGCATTCTGATTGGCTAGGATGCCACGCTAAGTGGGTGTTTTTTTTTCAATAGAACCCGCTAAAAGATAAGTGCCAATTCGGGGTGCCCCATTACTTAAGGTATTCTTGGGCATCCCGAATTTTCAAACTGGACTGCTGCCATTTATTCTGCTCCCTTAGCGAGTGACCAGTCCCCCAGAACTCTATACAGAAATGCCATAAACACTGATATGCTGCAGGGCTGAATTAAGGCATAGGTAACATAGGCATATGCCTTTTGGACCCTGCCTGCCAAGTGGCCTATAGCAATCTGCAACATATATTTATTATGTATCATTATGAACTAGGGATCATAAATACAGGAAGCTGATTGGCAGAGAGGTTTTTGAAGCTGTGATGATATCGGGCTACATCATCACGGCTTCAGAAAACCTCCGGACACCAGCCTTCTCACTCACAAAACATTCCTCTGTTAACAGCATTGCGCAGATCCCTCACCACGCTTCTCAAAACTGTTCCCACACAGAACGTGCCCTCCTATACACTAAAACACAGATTTCAATGTAAAATAATAAAAAACAATGAATCAATCCAATCACAAGGCGTAGCTGCCCTGAACTTGTGGTCGGTAACTCCAGACTTGCAGTTTCGATAGCAGCAGCGCACGAGTGTCAGCAACGGGCATCTTTTTTTTTTTTCTTCAAAGCAAGACTAGAGTAACAACTACTCATGGCCAAAGATTAACAGCGCTACCTGTTCAGAAGACTGCACAGCCCTCTCCCATGCTGTTCCTTACCACTAGTATTTGTTCTCTCACCCCAGCCGCATTCCTGTAAACTGATTTCACCATGCTGACTCGTGGCATAGGTGCTCCATTTCACTGTGCAGCTTTTTACTCATTTAAAAAAAAAACAGTAAGCTCCACAAATCCCGTACACGCTGCTCGCTACAACAAATAAACAGAAAAAATTCATATCCGGATGTGATGTAGAGCGAGACATGAGGTCACACAGACACAACAGCCCCACCTCTATCAACTACCAGTGTAATAGTGCCACCTATTGTCTTAAGAACTATTTTATCAAAATGTGACCCTACAACACCCAAAACTCATTTTAAAACATTTTAAAACCTCTTTATTTTACTTTTTTATTTTTAAAACTTTAAACCCAGTTCATAATAGCAATAAGTCACTCCAGGGTATGGTATATCATGGAATATCATCACTTCTGGGATGATTGGACGTACTCGGCCTGCGGCCTCGTGCCCAACCACCTAAGGCGTGATGATATCCCATGATATACCACAACCTGTCATGCCTTATTGCTTAATTATACAATGGCATGAAAGAATCCTGGTCTCTGATTGGTCAGTTTGGGGCTGGACCCATGGTGTTATCCCAGCACGACGCCACAGGTCTAGTCTCAGCACTGTGAACCCATTTGGATGATGCCCAGCACCAGGATGCCATCTCTCTTTTTTTGCATCTTCTCTTCAGAAACAAAAATATTCTTTAAAATTATTTTTCTATTTCATACATAACAATAAGCCATTTTATAATAGGAATAATGCACTCCAGGGTGTGTGTCATTTGGGATAACGCCACGCCTGGGACATTGAACACACTCGGCCTGTGGCCTTGTGCCCAACCCCCCCGGCGCTGGTGTTATCCCAGCACGACACACACACACTGTCGGCATTATTCCTTTATTTTATTCTACCTGAGATGCATTTTTAGTAAAGCACTCAACTGCTAGGTAACTTTAGCAAGGCAGGGACTGAACTGTGACATGATTCTCACCTAGCTGATTAGGTGTTAAGTGTAGCTGATTGCTTCAGGTGCCAATGACCAGGTTGATATGTAAGGTGTGAACATGATCATTTCTTTTGCTTTGATTCTCCCTCCCACTTAGAATCTCCACTTAACAAGTTTCAGTCTTAAATATAAATGATTAACAGTGCAATTTAATATGTATGATTTAGGAAAACTTAAAAAAAGAGTAAGATTTATAATCAGCTCCATTCCATTTTCTTTATTACTTCATATATTTAAGTAATTAATGCTCACTTTTCTTTATGACAGAAAACAGGTGCATGAAAACAAGATCCCTATCCAGTAGACTAGTTCAAGTTTCAAGTTAATTGCAGGAATAACTCCATTGAGCAGGTTCATTCACAAGGAGGTCCTGAGAACATATATCAGAAACACATACGGATAAAAGGCAGGTACAATACATACACTACTAGCACATAAATAACATGGGGTAAATAATGTTCAATTAATACACGAGGAATACAATATTTACAGAGCAAAACCTTGAGAATATCTTACAGAAGAAAAAAATTACTCACCATAGTAATGTTGTTTCTTCTAATGGAGTCTTGCTGTATTCTGACAATATGCAGTTAACCCCAGCACTTGAACCGCTCCGAAGAGGAAAGGACCAGAAAAACTTATAATTCCAAATGGAGAAGATTCAGCATTTGATGTTCTCAGAAGAGCATTCAGCCAGATACTACAGACATTGCTACAGCCTTAGATTATCTGGTTCACCTTAATGGCTTAGGCCTTAGGCCTGCAACTCTGAAGGTTCAGCTAGCAGCTGTTTCTGATTTCCTTTCAGCAGGGAAGGGCTCTTCCCTGGCATCTCATCCTGTTTTCAGTAAGTTCTTCAAAGGTCTGGTTCATGTCAACCCTCCTTTTAGAGAACCTACTCCGATTTAGAATCTAAATGTCTGCATTGCTCAGCTTATGCAGCCACCCTTTGAACCTCTGGCTTTGGTCAACCTTAAGTACTTGACCTGGAAAACTGTGTTCTGTTAGCTATCACTTCTTCCAGTCAGATTAGTGAATTATAGGCCCTGTCAGTTGAACCTGACTTTATCTTCTTCCATAGGGATAAGGTGGTCCTTAGAACAAATAGGAAGTTCTTACCTAAAGTGGTATCAGACTTTCATCTGAACCAGTCTATGTCTCTACCTGTGTTTTTCACTGATCATTCTTCTTCAGGAGAAAGAAGAATACACAGTTTGGATGTTAAAAGAGCACTTAGCTACTACGTAGAGCACACTAAAGCACAAAGAAATGACTGTCTTCAATTATTTCTCACTTATGGGGAAGTGGGAAAAGGTAAGTCTGCTACTAAAATAATTATTGCCAGGCGGATTGTCTCTTGTGTACAGTTCTGCTATGCTAAGTTGGGCAAAGAACCCCCTTCAGGCCTGAGGGCCCACTCGACTAGGGGTACAGCTGCTTCTCTGGCTGCTGCCAGAGATATACACTTGATAGAAATCTGTAAAGCAGCCACCTGGAAAGCAGTCCGTACATTCACCAAGCATTACTCTCTGGACATCCAGGCCAGGAGTGATGCTAGGTTTGGTACAGCAGTACTGCCGAGCCTGTTACCAAAGTAAGGTTCTGTGTCCCCTCCTCCTGGGGGGAACTGCTTGGTACTCTGCATACTGTCAGAATACAGCAAGACTTCATGTTGTTTGAAGAAAAAATGACTCACCAGAGTAATGTTGTTTCTTCTAATGGAGTCTTGCTGTATTCTGACCTCTCTCCCTGCCTCCCCTCTCAGAACCTAGTTTTTGTTATGTGGGCTGGCAGGTACAGTGTTGCACCTCAGGGGTGTACCTTGTACCCTCCCTCTTCAGGGTAGGATAGTTGTTTTGTTACTGTTACTTTTATAGTTATATATTTTTCACTACCTTTTTTTCTTTGGTTCTTGACTTGAGTCTTTTAGACCCAAGTTTGTTGCCTTTTGGCCTAAAGTTAAACAATTTCCATAGCTGTTGTTAGTTAGTTACTCGTAAGAATCTGACGGTTACACTGAGATGTACCAGAGACAGAGGTTTGAAAACCGAGCTTGAGCTCAACGTTCTATGCTGCTGCATAGAGTTAACCCTTTCCTCTCTGGAGCAGTTCAAGTGTTGGGGCTAACTGCTTATTGTCAGAATACAGCAATACTTCATGTTGTTTGAATACAGAAACTGTCAGACCAGGGAATTATATCTACTCTGGCTGCTTCTCTACATATTGCATCACAACACAAATATCTTCTCAGCAACATATTTTAATATCACAATTAGATGTCAGGTGTAGACAGGCAGCCAGAACTAAAAAGGGCAGAGATACTGTATTCTTGCAAATACCCTTGGTAATAAAATATAAACTACACCTATGCCTGAATGTTACATTTTTTTCAGTGTTGCCTCAACTGTGTCAGGAACTCTTTAATCTCACTCCTAACATCAAGAAATCTACAATGCGTTTCAATTGTACTGTTAAATATTTAAGTTATTTTATTCCCTCGTTCCCACTCATTTTGAAGTTTTGGCGTTGATGTAGTTCTGTTTTCGGGGTGAACCACTGAATATATTTCCATCATCCCAACAATAAATCTTGCCTTGTTTTATCCTGGCTTATTGTCAGTAACATAAATGTTAGATCCCTGAAATGATTTCTTCCAACAATCACGTATTTTGCAACATAATCTCTGTAATTCATCATGACTCCATCAGTAAACTACCAGTTTAACTCCTACACCACCCAGGACCTATGTTTTTCAGAGATGGGACCTACCCTACCAGATAAAACTCCTAAATCCTGGTTCATACTACTACAAGACAAAATGGTAACACCCAGACTGTGAGTGCACGATTGTGTGTGTGGGTTTGGTGGGGGAGTGCAAATCAAGACATTTCATACCCAAAACAATATTTGTACCAGGCAAATTAGAACATTACTTCCTCTAAACGATCAAAGCTTTGACTGATGTTTTTTCATAGTGATATTATTAGTTTAATTCATTTTGAAGCATTTTACTTAGGTTACTATTATTTTTTTAACCAGGGAAGGTTATTTAGGTTTCATGCCACTTCTTAAAGACAGTAAGAAAATATGTTTTAAAAATGTCAGTAACAGCCGGCCTGGTGGCACTGAGGGTTGAGGCGCTGGACGCCACACCTCGCTCCACACCGGTGACCCGGGTTCGGGTGCGGACTCGGCCCATCAGGGGTTGGCTGGGGGGAGAGGGATCAAGCATGAAACGGCTTGCTCTCCTTCTCCGGGGAGAGTTGGGGAGTTTGTATCGCCGCTTCACCGCCACCTTCTGGGGGAACTTGGAGGTGCTGGCGTGGTCGGGACAGCATACAGAGCTGATGCTGGCAGAGGACAGGAGCAGACGCATATCCCGGCATGCACCAGCTCGATGGTCCTCATTGCCAACAACGTCAAGGGGATTGAAACAAGGGAAATACCCCACCAGACGTCCTGGTGAAGATCTCCCACTTCACACCATGGCATGAGGGCAGACTCTGTTGTGTGCATGCGCTTCCTTGAGGCTCGAGGAAGGTAAGCCAGGGGGCCTTCCTTGCCCCGCCCAGGGGGTCAACCATGAAAAAAGAAATGAAGGAACTAGGAGCTTGAATGTGCACTCTAGGGGAGGACTCCACTACTCCTGAGGTGGTAGACCTTGGGATCAGAGAGAAAGGTCAGTCTGGTGGGCAGAGATAGGTGGATAAAAAGAATTAAAAAAAAAATCTCAGTAACTAATATACAATGACCAAAGAAAGTGGTCACAGTGAAGGGGCACTGATGCGGTGGGGGGCCGGGAGCTCAGATTTCTCCTGGGCCTAGGGCCCCAGGTTGCATTTATCTGGCCTTGATACGCTGGCACTACCTCTCAGGCTGCCCCTCTTTCTCCTTGACACAGGCAAAAAAAAAGGTTTTTCAGACTTACTTCTGTTTTTTTGAAGCCAGCTCATTTGATCTCCCTCAGTCTGTAGCACCCAACGTTCCATTCTGATTTCCACTCACCGTACATCCACCAAACGCATATCCATCTCCACCATAGCGCTAAAGAGCCCTTTAACGTCTAAAAGGAACACCACAAAGAAATTGTTTTTTTTTCTTATTTAAAGAAAAACCCTAGCATACTTGCAGCCATTCCTTCTTTTTTCAAAATAACTCTCTAGTATACTTGTGGCTGTTCCTCATCGCACTATTTCTGACTTTGCCCTCGCTGGTTTAATTGCTCACGCAGAAAAAGAAACAAGGAAAAATAAAGTGGATTCACCATAAAAAAATTAAAATAATACTGTTTCACAATGGGGCCGGGGTTGGCTGAACAGACTATTACCAACTAACCACGACACCCGCACCCCCACCCAATACTTTCGGATCATGCAGTCACCCTCTGACACCTCCATTTAAGAAACACTATCCTAAATCCCTGTCTCATACACAGAAAATGAAGCTTCAGTAACACAGCAGTTTGTGTTTCCTGATTCAGAAGAGTTTAAAAGAACTTGTTTAGGATGTATATATGTGTGTGTGTGGGGGGGTAGTACAACATAATGGCTTTGTGACCACTGCTGTGTGTGTGTTGGGGGGGGCAATAAGAGATGGAACAACACAGAGGGACTACTTTACCAACAAAACACACTTTTAATTTATCTCTACTAATTTATTTATATATTTTTTTATTTTCACAAGTGCTCAGGAAAATGTCACGTAGCCCATTTTCTAAATGCAATAATACTCTCCAGGATGAGCTTTATTGGGAAATACTGGACCTTCCTGGGCTATAAGGCCCTCCTCCTGTGGTGTCTTGCCTCATTTCACCCCTGGGCGGTCCAGTTTTTTCCAGTAAAGCCCACCCTTTTGAGTATTGTTTCTTACATGACTCCTGTAGCCGTACAAGTAATATGTCATTTGATTTAAATATTTAGTTGGTTTGCAGATGAGTAAAATTAATTTATTTCTTGGTATTTTGCATTTAATACATTTATCACAAGACAAATTCTCTCTGCAAGGTGGGCGTGGGGAGGCCAGTTAGCAGTTTATGAGATTTTGTGCACAGCATGCCACGATGTAATTCTTAGAATAGAAGCCCTCATGAAATTGAAGATAGGTTTTCCTTTAAAAACAGATATTTAAATGTTATTTCTCTTTGCAGAATATGGTAAGAAAGCAATGGAAGCTGAGCACCACCGCCATGATCAAATATAGAAATATAAAAAGGCAACATTGTAAGTAAATGGACTTTATTATAAGTTACAGTTTTGCAGGTGCTAGTCATGATAACCGCTTACCTCTGGAATGCCGACAGAGAATAGAAAAACATTCTGACCAGTTTTGCAGATTAGCATGTCATTAGGGCGTGCCAGCTGCTTCTACTGCTGGTTTAAATACTGAGTGGTTCTAAAGGCATAGTGTTACAATACACGAATAAAGTGCAATTTGCAACATAACAGAACAAACAGCACCCAATGTTCATATGGTGCAACAAGTTGAAAACAAAAAAATCTTGTTAACAAATGCAGTGCGATCAATAGCGTGATCTATAAACAAATATACAGTAGGTGAGAGCCATTATGAAGTAACGGCATCAGCATCGCCTGAGAAATACATGAAGGGGGAGGAAGAAACTGGAACCAAACATAAAAAAGATGACATACCAGTGGTGGAAGA
This sequence comes from Neoceratodus forsteri, assembly GCA_016271365.2. Taxonomy (NCBI): domain Eukaryota; kingdom Metazoa; phylum Chordata; order Ceratodontiformes; family Ceratodontidae; genus Neoceratodus; species Neoceratodus forsteri. Next base: position 1,168,868,957 of record CM057456.1, on the reverse strand, counting down.
GCAGACAGAGACTGAGGACATTACATAAGCAAATGCACCACATGGTATGCCGTAGTCATTTTGTCTGGGAATGTATACCCAATATAGCTGTGATCTATTCAAATAAAAAAAATAAAATGTATTTGTATAAGTAAAGCAGCTGGCTATATTGATTTAGCACTGGTGCAAAATCTGTATCCTGAATATTGTCAGTAGATTACAAAAAACATTTAGAGAAAATAAATAAATAATGACTCATACACATGTATACATGATCAAAACACCAAATACAAGGGTATACCACCTTAAGTTCATCATACTGAAATTTCATAAAAATAAGTCAATAAACATGCTGGTACCCAAATATAGAAAGGCATATTAGTAACCAAAAAAACACATCATGCTGAAGGTCATAAAAGATTCCATGAAACACTACATATTACTGTGAATATGGCAAGACAAGTCTGTATAGTGCCTAACCCTGAGGCTCTGGGTGCTATATAGTCTAATTACACATACTATACATCCCATATATTAAAAAAGACAAGTGAAACGTATCACTTTAAATATAGCGGTAGGACAGCAGAGATGGTAAACTCCCTATCATGTATCATAAATCCACTAAAGAAAATTTGAATCCTGAGACTAGCACAGTCTAGAGATCATCAAAAACTTGTTTGAAGACATTTCTTAAATGCCTCCACTGAGGTAGCACTCCACAGGCTGATAGGCAAAGCATTCCAAATAAGAGGAGCTGCAATAGAAAAAGCCTTGTCTCCCGACTGTCCCAAATGGGATCTAAAGACAGAAAGCCTGTTTACCTCAGTGGAGTGGAGCAGGTAGCCAGACTAAGGCTAACAGATCTTTCAGATAGTATGGACCCAGACTTTGCAGGGCTTTGTACACTAACAATGCAATCTAAATGTGGATGTGCCACTGAATTAGCAGCCACTGCTGCTCACAGAAGACAGGATTGATATGGCTGGAGACCTTAGTTATGAAAATCAACCTGGCAGCAGTGTTCTGCATGAGCTGCATGTGGTGCATCAACCTTTTAGATAGCTGTATGTGCTCAGCATTGCAGGAGTTGTGTTCAGATGTCACAAAAGGATGCACCAGGGTCACCAGGTCATCATGACTTAGATAGGGCTTGATCCAGGAAATATTCCTTAGATAGAAAAATCTACTGCTGACTACAGCCAGCAGGCCCAGCATATGATGTTCTACACTTAGCTTGTTCTCCACAATGACACCCAGGTCCTTAACCGTCCCTAACTCATAGAGGTGTGCCATTTACAGACAGAACTATTGGCAAGTCACCCATTTCAGCTGATTCACTCCGACCTGGTTCCACTAGCAGCACCTGTGTCTTTTCTGGATTAAGGCTCAGCCAACTAGCAGCCATCCTGTCAAAGACTCCTTTGAGGCAGCATTCATAGAAACACAGATGATGACATCAGAAAAAGACCGACTGGCCATCTAGTCTGCCCATATTACTGTATCATACCCCGGAACATATTGTCTCCGTGGGGTCTACGTATATCCTATTCCCCTCTTTGTTCTCCGTGTTTTTGTCTCCCTCATCCTGTTGAGTAACTGCTATGCCCTTAGTTTATTCCAGTTGTGTTTGAAGCTTTTTATAATTCCAGCATCCACCACCTCTACCTGCAGACCATTACATGGTTCAGCCACTCTTTCTATAAAATAATATTTCCTCAGACCCTTTTTAAATCCTCTCCTCATTAACCTCCACTTGTGACCCAATGTCCTAGCATCTATGTTCCTGGTAAATAGCTCTTCACAGTTCACCATGTTTATTCCTTTTAGGAACTTGAAAGTCTCAATCATATCCCCTCCTCTGTTGTCTGGTTTCAAGTGACCACATGTTCAGAGCCTTTAGCCGAACCTCAAAGGATCTGCCTTCCTGGCCCTGAATCATCTGGTTCACCCTGCGTTGTACCTTCTCTAGCCTGTCCCTTTCCTTTATTAGGCAGGAACTCCAGAACTGAGATAGTACTTTGTCACTGGGCATGGGTTTATGATAACACAATTTCAGGCAGACCACAAATCAGGTGCATAAAAAATGCACAAGTACGTTTGTCATTTTATTTTTATCAAGTAAAATATACAGAAAGAAAAATGATAAGTCAGACAACTGCTTATCTTCAACAGTTTCCAAGGCTTTTTCGTCAGCCTAACAGTGTGAAAGCATACACTACTAGGAGGTCTTTCAGCTTCCTCAGTCAGTATTCAACTGACCACCCTATCTGTCCTCTCTCAGCACTGAGGTAGGGCTTTTTATAAGCTCACTAGAAGCTGGAAACATTTTCTACTGCATTTTGATTAACAACAGACATAAAATAAAACTAGCCACTAGGGGCCACTGTTGCTCCATAGAGAACAGTTATTTGGCAGCCACCTGGATCACAAACATAACTTGTTTACAACATTGGAAAAGGTCAGGCCTAAGGTCAGAACATTCTGTGCTCCTCTAAATTCTCCTGCAGGGTCATATTACCTCATGCTGTCTGCTACAAAACATATCTTAGAAGGGGGCTGCTAATATCTAGAAAAAGCAGACACAAACTTTTGTTATTCTGCTATTAAAACTGCCCTCTTAGTTTTGTTTTATGGCCGAAGACCTGAGAAGAAAACAATATACAAGTTCAATGTTCTTTAAGGATTTGCCTGGTTTCTAGCTAGTTTTAGTTAATATGTACAGAAAGCCATGTAAGCACTCCAGCATTTAATTTACAACCAGCCAACCAGCATGTTGGATGTTATACAAAACATATAAACTGCTCGGGGAAAGGAGGTTCAATTTATCCCAGGGGTGTCCACTATGACAGGGGTCACCATGTTATGTACTTCAGGTGTGTCCTTACCAGTGACTTATACACAGGTAACAGCCCCTTCTGCTTCCTACTGTTGAACCCCCTCCAAATGCACCCTAGCATCCTGTTAGCCTTGCTAAAGGCCTTGTTACAGTGGTTGGTTTATTTAAGGGAGTCACTGATAATGCTTCCTATGTCTCTTTCCTCTGATGTTGTGTCCAGCTGAATCCCTCCCATTCAATACTCTTTTTCTGGGGCTTTTGTTCCCTTAGTGAATCACTTTGCACTTCTCAGCATTGAATTTCAGTTATCATACTTTGGACCACCTTTCCAGCATTTTAAGGTCTCTCTTCAGTTCTTTAATCCCCTTCACATTGTCAAATTTACCCCAGAGTTTAGCGTCATCACTAAATAGACACAATCTGCCTTGGATTCCCTCTCCTATGTTGCTGATGAACATGTTGAAGAGGACTGAGCCCAAGACAGATTCCCTGTGGTACTCTGCTTGTGACCACTCTTGCCACTGATCTGGCACCATTCACCACAACTCTCTGATGCTTACCCTTCAACCAACTCCCTACCCACTGTAATATTTCTCTAGTTACACCCAGATCTCCCATCTTCTTCAGCAGAATGTGATGTTGAGTTGAATGCCTTGCTAAAGTCGAAGCATAGTAAGTCTACTGCATTCCCGTTGTCAACTACCCTGGATACTCAGTCAAAGAATACTATCAGGTTGGTCTTATAAGACCTCCCTGTCTCAGACCTGTGCTACTTACTATCTTGAAGCCCACTGTTCTCCAGGTATTCCACTAGGTCTTCTTTAGCTAGTATCTTGATCAGTGTCCCTATCATGGAGGTAAGGCTGATGGATCTATTGTTTCCTGGCTACTCCTTGTCTCATCCCTTATATAGTAGAACTACATTTGCCATCTTCCAGTCCTTGGGAACCATTCTGCTGCAAAGAGCTACTGAATAGCCCTGTCAGGAGTTCAAGGCTGCTAACCCTTTTTTGACTCTTTCACTAGTATACTTCTGCAGCCTCATTTCTGGGACTTCTTTACCAGCTGCTTTTATACTGCTCTCTGCCAAGGACCCACTGTTCTTCACAGTGAATATCTAGCAGAAGTAGTCGTTCAGCATGGCTGCTTTCTGCCTGTCTTCCTCTATTACCGTGACCCCTCCTTTAGGCTGACAGTTCCCCCATCTTTCCTTTTTCTCCTTATATCTAAAAAACTCTTTTTCCCCCTCCATTGACTCCCTCTGCAATATGCAGTTCTGTGTCTGCCTTTGCAATCTTAATTGCCCTCTCTTTTTTTTTTTCCTGATACTTGTCCCAGTCCTTATCCCCCTCTTTTTCTTTGTACCTAATAAAGGCCTTCTTTTTGTCCCTCTCTGCCTCCCCGACCTTTTCAGAGAACCAGATTTGTCTCTTATACTTATTTCTTTTGATAACTGTTCTTGTGCATGTTTTAATTGCTGTGTGAATGGTGCCTTTTATGACCCCCCCCATCTTTCTTCTACTCCCCTGATGCTGTCTACCATTTCTAATCTGCCCAGAACTAGTTCCCTCATTTGGCTGAAATTCACCCTTCTAAAGTCTAGTACCTCAACCTTAGATAAGGACTTACTGGTTGCCAGGCCAACTCAAATCATATAGTGAGGTGGTTGCAGAACTCCAGTGGTTCCCCAACCCACACTCCATCAACTCTTTCTGAGTTAATGAGCACCACATGAAGAATGATTGATTATCTAGCGGGTTCTCTGATCTGCTGCGCCAGCAGGCAGTCCTGCAAAGTAACAAGCAGGGCATGGCTTCTATCTCTCCTGGCTGCTGAGATGGCCCAGTTGATGTCTGGCAAACTCCCCTTTTGCCACCCCCTTTTCTAGTTCTGCTCCTAGTTCCTTATCACTCTCTTCTCCCTGCCCTGATGGCCTATAAACCACCCCAAGTGAAAATGTTTCTGCCTGATGAATCTGTGAGCTGTACCCACAGTGATTCTACCTTTCCTTTCCCTCCAATGGATGCATCCTCTCCTGTTTCTATTCCTTCCCTGACATAAATGTCCACTCCCTCACCTTTACCCACCCCTCTAGCATGCATATATAAGGTGCCAGTCATTTTATTTTGGCCTAAGGTTCTGTAATAGCCACTAAATCCAGGCCAGAGTCTGGCATCAGTTCCAGGAGTTTGCTAATTTCTTTACCCTGACTCCTGGCATTGAGGCACACTACCCTTCATCTTACACTCCCACCCCTCTTGGTTCTTGAATGACTTTCCCCATCACAATTCCTTGATATACTAGGTGTCTTGTGCTTTTTCCTTTTTGCTGGTCTATTTCATCTGCACTCCCCAGTCCCCTGAACTCTTTCCATTGTGCTACTACTTCTTGTATACCGTGCCTCATCCCTGGTGGAGTCCTGTTGATGTTCCCTTGTTCTCCTACCTCAACTGTGGAATCCCTAGCTCTAGAATCCCCCGCAGTTAGTTTAACTGTCTGCCAATGTAGATGTCACACAGAAATTGTAGCAGGCTTGTTTAGTGCAAAATACAGGTACAGCTGGGTATCATCCACATAGCAGTAAAACACCAGCTTGTACTGCCTAATGACCTCTCTCAAAAACATCGTCTATATGATGAATAACATGGGGGACAGAACTGACCCCTGAGGCACCCCTCAGCTAACCCCAGCAGGCTGGGAAGGACAAGTATCTAAAACAACCTGCTGGGATCTGACAGACAAAAAGGACTTAATCCACCTTAATTCTGTCCTGGTGAGTTCTTCATATTGCCTCAGGTGATCCATCAAAATCCCATGGTCCTCCATATCAAATGCAGGTGGGAGATTGGGAAGAACTGAAATACAGCATTTTCCTTTATCTCTTGCCAGTACTAGGCCATTCAGTACCTTAACAAGGGCAGTTTCCACGCTATGCAGAGACATCATACCAGATTAGAATAGCTCCTAGATATTATAGTGTTCATGATGTTCTTCAAGCTGTATCACAAATACTTTCTCTGTTAACTTCTCCAAAATGCGAAGGTTTGAGACCAGCCTGTACTTTGTGAGGATATCCAGGTCCAAAGTTGGTATGCCATGGGGAAACTGACCTACTTCAAGAAACACTGAACAATCCTAACAATGACCAAGTCAAGTGCCTCCTGATAGTCTACCATCAGACAGCTGGTCCGTGATCTAGAAAACAGAAAGTAGGATGCAGTCCAGAGAGCACAACAAGCACTACTTCAACTAAGACTAGCTTAAACTTACTCTAAGACCATGGAAGGCAATTCGCTGTTAATGACTTGACACTGCTGGCCCCTGACAGGCTATCTACAGAAATCTCTCCCTGATGGAGGATACCCTGTCCAGGAAGAACTGGGAAAGTCCTTTCACTTTTCTGCAGAAAACATTCCCCTGGACTATAGACAGGGTGGTTGTAGCAACGTGTCCACAGTGTGGAAGAGCTGAGCTGGCTAGTTTTTACCTGAAGCAATCACCTGTGATAGGAATTCTGACTTTCTCAGAGTGATTACCTTTCTGTGTTTTGACTATTTTACAATGTTATTCCTGAATTCTACCAGACTGGGTCTCTCCCTGAGTGCGGTTTCCTCTGTGTTCTTGGTTTCTGCCTTCATTGAGCTGTATCCACCTGTTTTCCTGATAGAACATGGCCTTGTGAGTTTCTGATCACTGTGATACTCCTTATAATAAGCTCTCAGAGCCAGTCTGTCCTCCAGCAGCCTGGACCTCCTCCAAGAAGACCCCAAGTTCTGTCCTGTTGCTTTCAATTGATGCAGCTCATCATTAACTAAACCAAGGTGAGCTGTGTTAAGATGTAAGCGGATGGACACAGACTGGTGTGAGAGAGTTCAGGGCTGACCAGATGGCCTGATTATAACCATCCACAACAGCCTTGGCACCATCCTTGCACACTGTCACAATACACAGGGGGTGATGACAACAAGGGGCCCCAGCAAGGAACTTTACAGTGTAATGATCTGACCAAATATCCAGATCTACCTTCACATCAGAAATATCTATTCCCTCCCAGTGTGAGGATAAAGTCTAAGGTGTGGCTCATCTTGTGGGTGGCTGAGGTAATGCCCTGAGTGAGGCCAAGTGATGACAATAGCTCGAGGAACTGCTGAGCAAATCACATTGTCTTGTTGTCTGCTTAGACACTAAAGCCTCCCATTACAAGTAACTGGGTACTCCAATGTCAAGAAGATTACAAGTCCTGCACATTCCTGAAGGAACTGCTGTTCCTACCCATAAGGGCCATAGAGTGGGAGACTCCTGCAACCTACACGTCCCAGCTTTTGTTGCCACACATTCAAAGGACCCTGTCTCCACTAGCTGGTATGCAATGAACCCCAATCAGGATCTAAAATTAGATGTCCCCCTGCCCCCCACCTCCATGCTCCTGCCTTGGCCAGTTTACCACCAAGAAACCAGTGAAAATGGTTGCCTCCAAACATGCCCAGAGTCATCAACAGATGTCTTGGTGATACACACCAAGTCTGCTAAGGAACTGATGATAAAAGCTAACCAACTTCACTGCTGTTTTGTTCCTCAGTGACTTGGTATTATGCACATTCATTGGTTCACCAGACAGTTCCCTACATGTTGTGATGAGTGCTTGTGCGATGTAGCATAGTGCTTGTTCTACCAGTGGAATGAGTAGCTGAGTACTGTAGGCAGGGCCCCCTAATTCTCTGTTGCACCTCAGTCTTGATTTCTGTAGCAGGGCTCCTAGGATTCCATGGCAGTGTTTGTTCATTGCTGTGGCACTAGTTGTTCATTTCTGTGGCAGAATGCAGTCCTGCCATTGGTTGAAATATGTGATTTTATCAGTGGTATCACATGCTGATCACAAAGGAGGGGTTTCAGGATAAAGAAAAAGGGGGTGGACAAAGGCACTATGAAAAAAACTGTATATTCTAATGTAATATCACCCAAAGCACACAATTCCATGCCACTACATATATTCTGTAGCATGATGCATGTTTTGTGGAAAATCCTGCATTTGTGGAACCACAGAATGACAGAGGCTTGGACTGTAGTAGCTTGGTACTATTATTAAAGTGATTGGATTTGAGAAGTCCAGGTGGACTTTCACACTCTTTGTTCACAGAGGAGCTACCACCTTTTCAGGGAGCCAGAGGCACTGGAACACTGTTAAGAAGGGTGCCACTCCTTGAGGGGCCACAGAACAGCAAGACCTTTGGCTAAAGGTACCTTGGGGAAGAAGACCAGAGGGGGACAAGTGAGCCACCAAAGGAGGAGGGGAGGATGGCGGGAGCAAAGAAACAAGCATCCAAAGGATGTTTGGGGCTCGTACTTTTAAGTAGTACTTAGTGCAGGGCATGTAGAATGTCATCTACTGCCCCACCAAACCCCAAGGAAGGTTTTGCAATTCATTGGTTCAGCGGGTGGCTAGGTATGAAATAGCTACCACAGTTGAATGCTGTACTTGTTGTGGTGAATGCTTTTGTACTGTAGTATAGTATTAGTGCAACTGGTGTAATAAGTAGCTGAGTACTTTAGATAGCTTGATCCTGTTAGTAAAGTAATTGGGTATGAGGAGTCTGTATGGCCTTTCATGCTGTCTATTCCCTAAGAAACTGCCCCCCTTTTTCAGGGTACTGGAGGTACTGGAAACCTTTTCAGAAGGGTACCATCTTTAGATGTGACATGGGATGACAAGTCCGTTATTTAAAGAGACCTTAGGGAAGAAGCCCAAAAAGTCAAAGCCAAAGTCATGAATAGAATGGTCAGAACATCATCTTCAACTAAAGAAAGAAGAAATGTCATGATGCTGAACAACCAGTGGAGTAGCTAGAGACACCACCTGTGTCCCAACTGATCTGGTGGAATAAAAGTAACACTTGACAGTACAAAATAAACAAACTAAATTTATAATTGTGAACACTGAGGAGAGAAAAAAAAAACCTTGTGGTGGAAACCTCGGGGGATCCAAGGCATCGGGTCACCATTTCTCCAGGCATAACAAGATCTGCCACATCTGCGGCTTGGTATTTTCAGCTGAAGCTTGGCTGTTGATCCTGCCCATCCACCCAGCCGAATGAAAGCAGGCACTCCTGCCCTGTATTTGGGCCACCAAGATCTGCCACACCTATGCTGACCCAGTGGCACTGAGGGTTGAGGTGCTGGACACCACACCTCACGCCATGCCAGTGACCTGGATTCGGTGATGGACTTGAGGAGTCAGAGGTCAGCAGGGGCAGGAGAGGACTTAATATCTGGAGGACACCTCTTCTATACCTGAGGAGGGATCCAGGGATTCTCGATGTCCGATGGAGATCGGGGGCACTGCAGGTATACCAGCTGACGTAAGGGTGGAGTGTGGCAGATGCCAGCAGGGCAGCCATGTACAGGCATCATTGCATGCCATACGCCTAGAGAGGAAGAACAAGGAAAAAACCTGGCAGCTGGGTGAGGTGATGATGGTAGGTCTCCCGGGGTGGAACCCCACACACTCAGTGCTGGCCACAAACCCGACCTTACCCCTTGGGATCCTCAGCCTCCTCCTGTAGGGCCTGGCAGGAGAAGAGGGGATCCTGATATTGAAGCTTCAGTCAGAGGAGTGGTTCAGGTGAGAGGTTAGGAGGTGAAGCTGAGCGAGTCCACCTGAGAGATGCCCCAGTCTGCCAGGCAAGAAACAGAATGGGGAAAAAAAAATGCAGCACCTGCGGCTTGGGATTTTCAACCGAAGCTTGGCCATTGATCCTACCTGCCCACCCAGCTGAATGAAAGCAGGCACTCCTGTCCTGTATTTGGGCCACCAAGATCTGCCACACCTGCGACTTGGGATTTATAGCTGAAGATTGGCCATTGATCCTGCCTGCCCACCCAGCCAAATGAAAGCAGGCACTCCTGTCCTGTATTCCGGCCACCAAGATCCGCCACACCTGTGGCTTGAGATTTTCAGCTGAAGCTTGGCTGTTGATCTTGTCTGCCCACTCAAGCAAATGAAAGCAGGCACTCCTGTCCTGTTTTTGGTCCACCAAGATCCACTGCACCTCCGGCTTGGGATTTTCAGCTGAAGCTTGGCCGTTGATCCTGCCCGCCCACCCAGCCAAATGAAAACAGGCACTCCTGTCCTGTATTCAGGTCACCAAGATCCGCTGCATCTACAGCTTGGGATTTTCAGAGGAAGCTTGGTCGTTGATCCTGCCTGCCCACTCAGCCGAATGAAAGCAGGTACGGAGCATCTGCCCAGACTGTACGCAGCAGCTCCACTGCTCTGTCTTGGCATCTTTTTTATTTTAAACTCTCTGGACCCTCTGTTCTCTGTCCTTGGGCAGCTATTGCCGACTGATTAATTGTGCAGCATACTGTTGTGTTTGCCCAGGATTTTTAGACGTCTTAGCTTAAATTTAAAATACAGCATTTCATTATATTTGCCCAGGATTTACTTTAAACTGTGTTTCTGTACAGTTTTAAAGTTACCTTCTTTTTGGCTTTCTGCCCTTTTCTGCTGCTCTCTAGCCCCTCCCCTCATTTCTGACACTCAACCCCCTATTTTGAATTATAATTAGGGAAAGGCTGTATTTAATCCCCCCTTACCTTTCCCTGCAGGCATTCCTGCCCTGTATTCGAGCCACCAAGATCCATCACACCTGCAGCGTGGGATTTTCAGCCAAAGCTTGGCCATTGTTCCTACCCGCCCACCCAGCTGAATGAAAGCAGGTACAGAGCATCTGCCAGGACAGTGTGCAGCAGCTCCACTGCTATTCCTGCTGGCGCTGTGCACCAGCTCCCCACCCACCCTATCTGGACACTTTATTAATATAGTCGTCCTTGGTCACATGACTTAATTACCATAAAAAACTCAGTGCCCATTTCCTCATTTGCTTCCTATACTAGTCTACCACTATAGACAGTGCTTAGCACACTGCAACATTACTAACACAGACCTGGCTCACCATTCGACCTACTGTCAAATCTTGCCTTCGTACTCAACTCCTATGCTATTAAGCATGGCCTTTCAGGCCACACTTGCTGTATTATGCTTTGTGGGCCTGATAACCTGCTACATGGCCCCTCTCACTTTAAACCCCCACATAAGTATTAACTTCCGGATAACTCCCCAAGGTACAGAACCCCTCTATTCCCTGCCTCTGCGTAACTCTGATCACGACTCCCTTATTAGTTTCCTCAGTCAAACTTCACTACATTAGTGTATCCTTTCCTCCAATCTATCTTTACCATAAACCACTTTCCTAAGCTAAATAACCCAGCCTGCCATAGGCGCCACTCCACAACCAAGGTGGTTAAGTGCTATTTCACCTGGATCATTCTGCTTCTCCTCCTTCTCATTTCTGACAATATCCACCTTAATTCAGGTCTGCAGCTCCCACCAAACTGCCAGAATAATGACTACAAATTCCTAGGACTTGGGTCCATCAACATCCATAGTCTGTTGCCAAAGCTTGATGATCTTCAGGTTTGGGTTGCACAGCATAAACTGGATGTTGTTCTCACACTGTGTGAAACCTGGCTGTCACCCAAGGTCTCTGATAATGCTGTCTCTCTCCCTGGTTACACTCTGTTTAGGCTTGATTGGATTGGGAAAATGGGTGGGGGCTGTACGATATACATCCAGGGGCGGAGGAATAGCCAGTGCAGCCGGTGTAGTGGCACAGGGGCCCAACACATGTAGGGGCCCAAATTCCCAACTGATTTCTCAACTTGGATTTAAATTCCGTTTCCGTCTGGTCTGTCATCGCGCCGGCGCCGCGGATCGCGATCGCAAGTTCGCAAGTAACGCAACATAATTTACATTAGTAATTTTACATATCATCCTCCTCCTCGTCCCCTACCTGTCTGACTAGTCTGATCATCTCTCTACCAACCTGAACCCACATCCAAGTGTCCAGCCCAGCCCACTCCTTACCTTGACTCCACATCTGAGAGGGTGCTGCAGAATCACTGGGATGGATCCTGTCCAGCCCACTCCTGAGTCCTGACTCCAAACACTCCACACACATCTGAGAGGGACGGGGGTGGGTGCTGCAGCATCACGCTAGGATGGATCTGCTTCTTCGGCCTTCGCTTATAAAGGTCACGGAGGTCAGGAGGACACGTACTAATAGCTCAGCTCAGCTGTAGTATTTGTGTCAGCAGCTGATGGGGGGGCATAAATATTTCACACTCACTCACACACAACACACAATTTAATCAGGAGTGGACACAAACAACAACAAAAAAACTGCGATAATTCTGCACGCACTGCTGCACTTTTACATCTGTCCTGGGAAATACTTTTTCTCTGTAATATGGTACTTGTCTGTCCCTGTCGGTTTTCAGGAACCACACAGACCCCCACCGAGTCCAGACTTGAAGGCAATCAGTAAACATTATGGATTGTGTAATAGTACTCATTAGGAGGAGGGCTGACTGGCGTATTTTCCAACTGCTGTTACGTTTTTAAAACAGCTACATTTACAAGCATCGGTGGAAAAGTTGTTTCCATTTCATTGCCAGCTCCATAACACTCCTCTCCCGAGTCCCGACGGTGTAGTCAAGTCAAGTCGAAATTGTGCAGGCACAAACAAGACAGGAATGTTATGGGTCAAATGGTAACCCTGGCTCGATCGTGTTGTGCTCTTAGGAAAGTGCGATTAAAAACTATTATTTACGCTGCGGCTGACATCCATATTTTAAATAATACCTCTTTCGACTCAATCACCCGGTGGTTTAACTGTTTCAGCACTGACTGAGCTGGATTGCGGCGCAGTATTGAGGGAGGCCGGGGCTCGCTAACCCTACCCACACTGGGGCTGACAAGAGCCCGTGGCGTTGCGAAGATTTCTCCGTGGGCTACAACCTGGGATGTTCGGCAATCAACTCCTGCAAAGTGTATAATAACTTCGCTGATCCGGTTTCCCTATCTCAACTCGTACATATCTATTTGTGTTGCATGCAGAGTTGCCCATCTCGATGCGTATTCCAAAAGCTCTTTTGGACACCAATTTGGCAACCTTTCCAGGGTGTTAAATCGCCATTATCGTGATGCTGTGGTTTAATTAGGCCGATCCCTCGACCCACCCCCCTGTGAAAAGACCGGGTGGGGTCACAGGTAAATGTAGGACGAGTCCATGCGGTATTGGTATGATTTATTTGTATCGTATTATTTAGCGGCACTAGGCCGTTAATGCGGGGTTAATAACTGGTAATAAATCTGGGTTTAATTGGTGATAAACAGGGCGCCAGTGTTGCTACTGTAGCGAGGACGCAACCAAGAGCCTGCTCGCAGTTGCTGGACATTATTCCTTTCTGTTGGTGTGAGGTTTGGGGGCGGGGCTGTGTTGCAACTGCAACTCACTTGAGACCAGTGTAAACTACGGTCTGGGCGGCGGGATCAGGCTGGCATGGCGCAGCGGGATTCGGGAAAATCGGATGCTGCAGCAGCCTGCCTGCTCGCTCGCTTAGTCTGCTGCTGTGCTACTACACTCACTGCTGCTGCCCGGGGGGGGGTGGCAGGGGGGGTTGGGTGACGGGTCGACTGACTCTTGTCTCGAGGCACGCACGCAGTATGCACGGCAATAATACAACATACATGATGAGGATAGGCAAGGCAGCATGGCTTGATTGATGGGCAGCGCGTGGGCTGGTGTTCAGGACAGGATGAGATGGGGGGGCCCTCCCGGTGCTGAGTCCTAACCAATACCAAGCTTCTCGATATATGGCTGCACCACATGACTGACTGACATGTCCTATGCTGATTGGATATGGACACTGTCAGTCATTCTGTGGTAGGCAGGGCTGTGTGGGCTAAATGAACCGTTGGAGCTGATCACATCATCGCGCGCAGCAGTTGTGTGTGTGTGTGTGGTCTGTGGTGGCTTGAGTTGAGTGACTGCTCTGTGCTCTCTCTGTCTGTGTGGTGGACAGACACATCTCTTTTGATTTTGAATCGTCGTGTTGATATCAAAAGATTTAATTGTTATTCTTGTTCTTCCAAGGTACTTCCCTTCCTCCCAACTGTGACTGACTTGACGTTTTTTTTGTGATCACTGACTGATGAGACGGACTTATTATTAACGCTGTACAGTAAGTACTGCCTGGTCGAGGAGGACGAGGAGGATATAGTCTTCTAGCATAGCAGCACTGCAGCAGGCGGCAGGCTCAGGCTGTGGCCAAGGGGCTGCTTAACCTGCTGCTCAAAGCTCACACAAGTTCCACAACTTATAAAAGGCACTAGTCTGCAGCATACTGAGCATAGGATAGCAGTGCACTGCTGCAGCCAAGCAGGGTATAGCCACCTTAGCTGGAGGTTAAGGTTTTCTTTTTTTTGGTGACTGACTGACTGTGTGCCTGTGGGTGGGAGCCAGGGAGCCGTGGAAGTCAGGAGTCCCTAAGTGCCTTGTCCCTGGGGGATCACTGAAGTCTCAGTGTGAGACTGTGTCTGAGCAAGACTAGTATTTCTAACTCTTGACTGTGTTTAGGCACTAGGCAGGACTACCACTTGGACCTAGCTTGCTTGCTGCTGCCTGGGCTGGGCGGCTGACAGTGGGCACAGAGCTGCCTGGGGGCACTGGCTGGGCCTGATAACAGTAGGCTACTAGTAGCTAGCAGCACTGACTGACTGCAGAGAACACAGCTGAACAGCTGAGCCAGTTACTACTAGTATTTTTTTACTAAAAACAAGGAAAAAAACTTACTGGGCAGGCAGAGTGCTGTTGTTCAATCCTTGTCTTTCCAATCCTGTTTGAACTGGGGAATGCTTAGCATAGCAGTAGCAGCCTAGCAGGATAATACACCTTAGCTCTTAGCTGTAGGGAGGGTTTTTGCTGCAAATAAGGAAATTATAAAAAAGGAAACCTAATTGGGCAGTAGACAGCCAAGTGTTGTCGGGAGTGCAAGGGTAGGGTTAGGGTATAGACATCAGTCACGTTAGCCCCCAGCTGCCTGAGTTGGGTTTTTGTGTTTTGCAAACAACAAGGCTATGTATCATTATAAAAAATAAAAGTTATTGGGCAGCACAGCACTGCTGAAGGCTAGCTGTGTTCCTGTTTATCTGAGCAGCTAGTTGGGCGTGCGTAGGGACTGGACTCTGCTACATATAGCAGCATTTAGCATAGCAGCAGCCACGTTAGTGGTTAGCCCCCAGCAAACAAATAATTATACTGTGATACAAATAATATTGTACTACTAGTACTTGTTGTTGCTTGCCAGTCTGCTGGCTGGCCTAAACCCAATAAAGTCTCTCTCTCTCTCTCAGTGACTACCAATCATCTTTTTTTAGTCTACAGCAGCATACCTCTCAACCTTTCTTCACCAAAATGTGTGACAAGATGTGTGACAAATAAGCAAAATGTGGGACATATCATCAAACACGGCACTGCAAGCTCAGAACACTATTGCTCTCAGTGCACTAATGTTAATAATGTTTGCTGATAATTGAGCACAACAGATAATTACGAATTTCTGCTTTAAAACCTCTGTGAGAAATGTGGAATATGACTACCTTGATGTGGGACAAGGGATTTCTGAGGGTTAAAATGAGTGACGTACCTCATAATGTGTGACAGTTGAGAGGTATGTACAGCAGTTGTTACAGTAGTGAGTAGTGTAGTACTGTTATGTACTCACAGTGAAAGTGATTCTGTTGTAATTTCACTGTGTTTGCCTTGCAGCAGCAGCAGTGTGTGAGACTACTGAGGCCTGTTGCATGTGACTTTTTTTCCTGTGCGTCTCCAGCCTGCCAGGCAGTGGTGAGTGGCCAGCCTGTATCTTGCTTTGTGTGCTCTTCTGCTGTCTTGTGTGTCCTGACTCCTGACTGAGCCTGTATTGCTCTGCTCTTCTCATTAGCTGCCTAGCCTAACTACTCCAGATTGAAGGCAAGCAAACAAAAATAACTATTTCAGTAAATATAAGGGTTTTTTTGCTAAGCTACTGGTGTGAGTTCAAAGCAACAGCTTGTAGAAAGCAAGTGGTGGGGCACTTCACTGGGAATCGTGTGTGTACTGTACCAGTTAAGTCAGTTGTGCTGCAGTTTAAAAAGAGTCTGAGGTAGAATTTCATTTACATCACAGCGCAACAAAGGCGGCACTTGTTCAGTGAGTGGAGAATAATTTTATATTGTGATTTACATTTACAGCACTGTATGTTGTAAATACAATACTGTAGATAAGATTATAATAATTATAAATACAGTTCATTGTTAGTAAAAGATGCCTCCTAAATACAAAAGTGGTGCACAAAAGCGTAAACAGAGGAAGGAAGAATTGCTGTTGGCTGCAAAGCTTCCTAAAATCAGTGCTTTTTTCCAAACTGCGACTGATTCTGACACACCTGATAAGACTGAAACTGAAATTTGTGAAAATGACACAGACACAGAGAAAGACAGTGGACCTAGTGCTTTGGCTGAGATGGCCTGTAGTGATCATGTTGATCCTGAAACTAACTTTGCTAAACAATCTGAACAAGAACCGGACATTAAAAGTGTATTGGAGAAAGAACTTGACAAAACAGCCAGTGCTGCTTTTAACAGTGGAGAAGAACCTGCTTTTCCAAGTTTTTCTCCTGTTGATGACAGAAACCCCACAGACAGAGGTCATTTTCCTTTAGATATAAAGGATAGCCAAATAAAAAGGTACATCATATCACAAGGTTCGTGTAAACCCGACGGACCATTTCCACGAGACAAAAATCAAGATGGGCACTGTTTCTCCAGAAGCTATTACAATATTACAACAAAGGCAGGAGTTACATTACCACATACTTGGCTTTGTTACTCCCCTAAATTAGACTGTGCATATTGTGAGCCATGTTGGCTGTTTGCTGATCGTAGTGCACCTGCTTATAATGTTGCATGGGTTAAAGGAGTTCGAGACTGGCGTCACCTAAGCAGCAAAATTGAATATCATGAATCATCAACAATTCATCTAGAATCTTGCTTAGTGTATGAGCAGTGGTGTTTATATGCACAATCGATGAAGATTTTGAAACTCAAATACAAAGAGAAAAAACTTCTGGAGACAAGTTTTGGAGCGTCTGATCAATGTGACTCTTACATTAGCTATGTGCAATTTACCTTTCAGGGGACACAGAGAGGTTTTAGGGCAAATAAATAGTGGGAATTTTCTTTCAGTCGTGGAACTGTTGGCTAAGTGTGATCCCGTGTTAAAGCAACTCATTTCCATGCCCAGTGGATCAATTCGCTATCTTAGTCATACTATACAGGATGAACTCATTGAAGTTTTGTCAAAGTGTATTGAGCAAGATATTATTGATGAAATAAAAGCTGCACCTTTTTTTTCTGTAATAATGGATACCATCCAAGACATTGCGAAGACTGACCAACTGAGTCAAATTTTTCGGTATATCACAATAGAAAGGGATGAAAGAGACATGGCAACAGAAGTGAAAATCAATGAATCTTTCCTTGGCTTTCATGAAATTAGTGATCAGTCTGCTAGTGGACTTGAGAACATAATAATTGGTTGCATCGAACAGAAAGGTTTAGAGTTATCTAAATGTCGTGGTCAGGGGTATGATGGGGCCTCTAATATGAGTGGTGTGTACTCTGGTGTGCAAGCAAAAATATCCCAGAAGGAACCGAATGCTGCATACGTTCATTGTGCTGCTCACAACTTAAATCTCACACTGAATGATTCCGTTAGAGGAATACCAGAACTAAAACATTTTTATGATGTGATTGAAAGACTATACACTTTTTTTGGCCACAGTATAAAACGCTGGGCTATGTTATCTTCATTTGCTTCCACATCAGACCTTTCCAGCAACATTACTTTGAAAAGGCTTTGCCTACCCGATGGTCATCCGCTATGAATCACTCCTTGCTCTGAGGTTTCGTATTTAGATATTATGAAGGCACTCACAAAAATAGTTCTTCAGAGCAAAATGGAGATGAGTGCAATGAGGCTTGGCATTAAAGAAATTATTGGAAAATTTTAGTTTCATTTTCTTGTTGTGCTCAAACAAAGACTCTGGAAACAGTTAATGCTGTGTCAAAACTGCTACAGTCTAAAGACACAGACCTTTGCAAAGCAGCAAACTTACTTCACAAAGCCAATGAAGACCTACTCACATTTCGAAATGAGTTTGATGACGCCAAAAATTCAGCAACTGCATTATCAGAAAAATGGGGTGTACAAGCAAAGTTTGAAGAAAAGCGCATGAGAAAGGTCAAACGCCATTTTGATGAGCTATGTGAAGATGAAAGACTTGCCGACTCAGAACAATTTTTCAAAGTGAATGTGTTTTACAGGTGCATTGATATAATAACTGCACAGCTTTCAAATCGATTTCAAAGCTTGCAGGCAATCGCTGATAGATTCAGCATAATCCAGACAAGCACCCTGATTTCTGCAAGTGATGATGATCTGCATAAAGGAGCTGAAAAACTGGCCCATCATTTCAACAAAGACATTTCACTTGCTTTTCCTGGACAGTTGCTTGCATTCAGATCTTGTTTGAAATCTGAAATCTCCAAACAATCATCAGTGAAAGATTTGGCAAAACTGTTCATTGTTGACAATAGTGTATTAGCATCCAGTTTTCCAGAGGTCTGTACTGTGCTTCTGCTGTTTCTCACCATCCCAGTAACAGTAGCCAGTGCTGAACGCTCATTTTCAAAACTTAAACTTATAAAGAACTACTTAAGGAGTAGTATGGGACAAGAGAGACTTTGTGGGTTGGGACTCTTATCTATTGAAAATGAACGAGCAAGAAAAATTAACCTTCAGCAGATCATTGATGAGTTTGCAGAATGAAAGGCACGTAAAAGGTGATTCAAATAGATGAGTAGAACATATTACACTGTTATGTATTACTGTATATTCCTTGATATGTGAGTGAGGGAGGAAGGAAGTGGGTGAAAGGTGTGTAAAATAAACAGGTAAAAAAAAACCTTGGGGGGGCGGGCGGTTGATATGCTGTGGTGGTGGTGGGGGGCCCAAAATTACAACCTGCACTGGGGCCCATCTTTCTCTTCCTCCGCCAGTGGCTAGAATCCTGTGTGTTGCTGTAAATGCAGTAAGCTCTCTAGGAGCTGGCCAGCCCTTGAGCAGCTAGTTTTATGTTCTGGCTTAAAGGGGCGGTGCCTGTTTCTGCTGTCCTTTACTCTAACATCATTCAAAGGAGCTGTTTATCATTTGTTTCCTTAAAATATATTTCTGTATTATAATAAAGATGTTGTAGTGTTGAAAACAATATAAAGGTATTGTATTAAAGAACTTTTGAGCCAGAAAAGGCTCAGGGGAGGAGTTGAGTAATCACATGACTTCTGGACAGTATATAAATCATGTGTTCTCAACCCAATTCAGTTAGTTGATCTTAAGAGATCAGACCTGGAAGTGCTGTTATAAGCCTCCTCTGATGCTAGTGCTTGCTAGTTCATGTTTTTGTTATTTTTGTTTGCTCCTCTTATTTTGGCGTGTTCAGTTCACTCTTTAATAATATTTAAATAAACAAGTTTTTTTTGGGATGTGCTTCTTCAAAAACTGCCTCTTTGGTCCATCATTTCCCACAGCCTGTGACATGGGCTGAGCAAGGAAAGAGCAACTGACGGCTGCAAAGATAAGTAGCAGGAGGGAGGGAGAAGGTGGAGACTGGGAAGAAGATGTAAAAAAACAGACTAAAGGGACAAACATATATTACTAGACAGGACACAAGGGAAACATAAAGCACAACAAACAGGGCAACGTGGATGAAATTCAGGTGTGCAGGGACACCAGGGATTCTGGGTGCTGGAAATGGAAACACAGTCAGAGAAAGTAATGGAGCAAGCGCTAAATGGATAGCAGCATGGAGAAGTACCAAAGGTAGTCCTAGCGGCACAAATAAGAAATAAGACAATGTACGGCAACTGGAAGGAACCCAGGAGCACTGTGAGGAATGTGCAGAAGTAGGGAGAGCATGCGCAGTAGCTAGCATGCATAGCAATAAAACCAGGTTGTTTATGAGATAGGGAGTGCAAAATGGTTTGTAAAGGGAAAACAGAACATGCGTGATATGCAGCAGTTGGCTGATTGAAATAGCGCTTACTAGGAGAAAACAGGCTGACAGGATGGGATGGATGACGTCTGGTCGGAGTGGAACATCCCACTGTACAGCTGGATGAGGAGTGATATGGGAGCTTGCACAGTCCCAGAAGCACTAGTGAAGACAGAGGGCAGCTCCAAGTGGAGAGAGAAACTAATGCCCAAAAGAAGCACGGCAAGCAAACACTAAGAAAAGAAAAAATGGAGTATGGAGACCAGGTAGGGGGACGAGCAAAACAGCAGAGAAACAGGAAGGGAGTGGGTTGGGGCAGCACAGAAAACAAAA
Organism: Neoceratodus forsteri; assembly: GCA_016271365.2. Classification (NCBI taxonomy): domain Eukaryota; kingdom Metazoa; phylum Chordata; order Ceratodontiformes; family Ceratodontidae; genus Neoceratodus; species Neoceratodus forsteri. The sequence goes on along the minus strand of CM057456.1, from coordinate 1,168,848,817 downwards.
TGGGGAAAGAGGCACCACAGAAACATAAACAGGTCACAGAGAGGAAGAACAAGTTGGGAGGGGGAACAAGCACAAGAAAGGGGATGAGGGAGAGAGTGGGGGGACACAGGAGCAAGAGGGGAATAAAGAGAAGGCAAGACAGGGAGAAGAAACTGGAGGAAAAGTGAAGAAAGGCAAGGGGGCTCAGCTGCACGAATCATGCAGGAGCCCAGATCACCCTGAAACACCAGTGTTTCACAAAGCACTAAACAAGAGTTGCAGGGAGAGGCTGACCTTTTATTGGGAATGTGGGAGGAGCTATTCCCCCACATTGAACCATGGGCTTTAGCCCTCCCAGGAAGTGTGGAATTAGGGTTTCCAACCCTAACCCCCCCAAGCAGAAAAAAGGAAAAAATATTAGGGTTTTGGGTCTCCAGAGTCATATTTAATTACCTACGAATGACTATGTGTGGAGGTAAAATGGAGAATGCCTTCTTCTTTCCCCTACTTTCATGCCGTATGGAAAGGCGTGGGGGGGGGGGAAGGTCACTATGCGGCATGACTAACTTTGATAAGATGTCTTTCTGGGTTGAGGGTTGGTAGCATTACGAGGACTACGTTAACATGCTCAGTGTAACTGCGAATCAAGGTTGACATAGCTGATCTTTTTAAATCTACCTGCAGAGCAATATTAGACTTTATGATAGCTGCTGTGTGTACCGCAGTGCTACCGGCCCAAGATTAGCTTCATCCCAGTGGATGAAATGATAGGGAGATGTATCAATTCCTTGAACAAACACTCATTACTATCCAAGCTGTTTTTAATAAAAAATTGGAAATGATAGTATAACAGATATATATATACATATATATATATATATATATATATATATATATATATATATATATATATATATATATATATATATTTATGCAACTGGGTGGGCATAAATGTAATGGAATAAATCCGTTTATCTGAGCAACTGTGTGGATACATTTCATTTATCCTCGCAGTTGCTCGTTTATCCAGATAGTTGCTTTTCACAAAGTCGTGCAAATTCCTATGTATTACATTGTGCTAAGTTGTGCTAATTCCATGCTAAGTTGCATAAAGTGTGCGCAGTCCGCACTAATGGCCAATATCTCAGTTTTCATGGAAATGGATATAAACCGCCCAAAAAGCCTGTTGCATAAATGGAATATGCGGGGGTTGACTGTGTGATAATTCATTTATGTGATACAGTTGCCAGTGACCTCTCGTAACCATCAGTCGTGGCTTCGCCACTCGTGAGGTTACTTGAGGTCACTAGCAACTGTAGCAGATAAATGAGTTATCACACAGTCAACCCCCACATATCTCTTATTTATGTATATGTGTATATATATATATATATATATATAGATATAAAATACTGGCACGGTAGTGTCAATATAGTTAGGGTTGCACAGCCACTTCTGTGTTAAACCCTAAATTATGCACTTTAATAACTTTGCCACCATATGATGGATTTGCCTGAGATTTTACATGCACAGTCTGGTACCATAGATCTCTGGATCTGTCAAGTTGCATTACAGTTGGATAAGCAGTTGTGGAACTGCAGAGTGCCCAATAATGCACAAAAATTGGGGTTTTGCATGTTTCTTTGCTTGTGGCTATAGCCCGCACAATTTGTCCGTTTGGTCTTAAATCTTTAGGGAAGATACAGTCTGGGACACTGATGTACCTTTCAAAGGTTTGATGAAAAAATATTAAACCGTTCAAAAGTTATTCAAAAAACAAATTTCCCGTTATAGTCAAAGTGAAAAAAATATATGTCTTTTGAAAGCTGCCACCACTACATTTTACTGTCGCAAATGGCCCTTTTACTGTCGTGCGGGGGCAATCTTGTTTTCAGTTAGCGAGAGAGAAAAATGCCTGGTGTTTAAATTTGGGACCCCCTCAAGGTAAACACTGACTATTGTGTTTACCTAGTTGGGTCCTGAGGATGACAGCTCTATCTTTTTGGGAGGACCTCCCTCCAGAAATGGCTTTTTAAAAATTGGCACTCCAGTACTGTCACAAATTGTGACAGAAACGGTCGCGACACTTTCGCAAATCACAAATCCTCCTGCAGCAAAACGGTTGGAGCTTTTGGGCTGAAATTTTTGCAGGGTGGCAAACCCTGGTCCTACAGATGTGCCTTATGGTGGTTTATTCCCAAAACATTCCAACGGGCCCATAGTTACAGCGCTCCGAAGTTGATAAGTTTTCCATAGGCTAACATTGCGACGCCCGTGGCGACTTTCAGCACCCGTATCTCGGAAACAGTGCGAGATATGAATTTTATGCTACCCGCAGCTTAGTCCACATTTAAGTGGACTAAGCTAAAAAACAAGTTTCAAAGTCATAAATTACACCTTCGTGAAATTTTTTTCCTATGTGTTACGGAGATATTGGCAAAAATGTGTTACAAGGGTTCCTTTGGAGTACTATAGTGCTGCTGTATGGCTCTGTACTACCCACACTCCCACATAGAAACATAGAAACATAGAACTTGATGGCAGATAAGGACCGCTTGGCCCACCCAGTCTGCCCATTTCCCTACCTAGTGGATAAGCTGCAGATTCTAGTTAACCAGCAGCCTACTTCTTCCTACCCCCAACCCCTAGAATTGCCTTATGACTGTCCCATGCATGCTTGAATTCCACCACTGTTTTTGACTCCACAACCTCCTCTGGAAGGCCGTTCCATGCATCCACAACCCTCTCTGTGAAAAAATACTTTCTTAAATTACCTCTGAGCCGCCCTCTTCTTCAAATTGTGCCCCCTTGTTCTTGCACACCTTTTTTTTAAAGATGCTACCCTCTTGGACTTTGTTGATTCCCTTGAGGTACTTGAAAGTTTCTATCATGTCCCCCCCCTCCCTCTTTTCTTCAAGGCTATACATATTAAGCTCCTTAAGTCTCTCTTCATATGTCTTCCGGTGCAGACCCTGCACCATTTTAGTTGCCCTCCTCTGGACAGCTTCCATCCTGTCTATGTGTTTGCGGAGATTGGGTCTCCAGAACTGCACGCCGTACTCCAGATGGGGTCTCACCAGCTGTCTGTACAGAGGGATGATAACTTCCTCTTTTCTACTGGTGATGCCTCTCCCTATGCATCCCAGTATCCCCCAGCCCTTCTTGTTGCCCTCTCACATTGCTTGCCAACCTTTAAGTCATCTGATATGACTACCCCCAGGTCCCTTTCCATTTTTGTTATTGTTAGTATCTCACCCCCCACTGTGTACTCTTCCCTTGGGTTTTTGTTTCCCAGGTGCATTACGTTGCACTTCTTAGCATTGAATCTCAGCTGCCATACGTTTGACCATTCCTCTAACCTTGCCAAGTCCCTTCTCATCCTTTCCATCCCACCTTGTGCATCAACTCTGTTGCAGATCTTTGTTTCATCTGCAAAGAGACATACTTTTCCTTCCAGTCCCTCTGCAATGTCACTTATAAAGACATTAAAGAGGACTGGTCCTAATACTGAACCCTGTGGTACCCCATTAGTAACCCCCCTTTCTTCAGAGTGGACTCCATTTACTATTACTCTCAGTGTCCTATTCTCCAGCCAATTCTTTACCCAGGCTGTCATCTTGGGACCCACTCCCAGCCTGGCTAACTTGTATATTAGTCTTTTGTGTGGGACTGTGTCAAATGCCTTGCTAAAGTCTAGGTAGGCCATGTCCACAGCCCCTCCCTGATCTACTACTTTGGTCACCCAGTCAAAGAAATCTATCAGATTTGTCTGGCATGACCTTCCCGCTGTGAATCCATGCTGCCTTGGGTCCTGTGCCCCTCTGGCCTCTAGATACTTGACAATTCTTTCCTTCAGAAGTGATTCCATCATTTTCCCTACCACTGAGGTTAAACTAACAGGTCTGTAGTTTCCTGCTTCTGCCTTGCTCCCACTTTTGTGAAGGGGAATCACATCTGCCCTCCTCCAGTTCGGGTACCACCCATCCTCCCATGATTTGTTAAAGAGGGTAGTCAGTGGTGTCACTAGTTCTACCCTTAGTTCTTTTAGAATTCTGGGATGAATCCCATCAGGTCCCATTGCTTTGTCCACCTTCAGTTGTAAGAGTTCTTTCAGAACCCTTTTTTCTGTAAATGGGCTGGTATCAACTTCTGTATCCAGAGTGTTTCTACTGTTTGTTTTAGGTACCTGCCCTCTTCTTTTGTAAATACTGAGCAAAATATTTGTTTAGTATCTCTGCCTTTTCACAGTCACCCTCTGCCCACCTCCCTCCCTTTAGTAAGCCTCACTATCCCTCCCTTAGTCTTCCTTCGCCTCCCTGATGTACCTATAAAAGGTTTTATCCCCTTCTAACTGAGTTGGCTATTTTTTCCTCAGTTTGGGCTTTTGCTGTTCTGACTGCCTTCCCAGCTTCCTTTGCTTTAACTGATACAGTTCTCTGTCCTGCTCCTTCTGTGATTCCTTGTACTTCCTGAATGCTTTCTTTTTCTTGAACCTTCACTGCCACTTCCTGTGAGAACCATAGTGGTTTCTACATCGCTTCGCTTTGTTTATTTGCTTCACACAAGCTTGTTACCTCTGTGATGGCAGTTTTATTATTCCCATTGTTCTTCCACCCTCCTTCCTGCCCATTTGCTAGTCATTCCTTAGGCACTCATCCATTTTGGCAAAGTCAGCCCTCCTAAAGTCCAGTACTTTTGCCTTTGTATGGATTGACTCTATTGCTGTGTTTATTGTGAACCATACTGTTCGATGGTCGCTAGTTCCCAGATGGCTACCCACTTCTACATCTGTGATCCTCTCTTCATCTCCATTTGAGAGAACCAGGTCTAAGATTGCTCCCTCTCGAGTGGGCTCCAATACTAGTTGTCTAAGGCATGCCCCCTGTAGGGCATCTAGAATAACCCCACTCTTTGAAGTGGTTGCTGCAACTGCACTCCAGTTAACATCTGGCATATTCAGATCACCCATCAGCAATATCTCCCCTTTTTCTGCCATTCTAAGTATACTTTCTATAATTTCCTTGTCCATTTCCTCCCCCTGAGAAGGGGCTCTGTACACAACCCCTGTGCGGATTGTGGTGCCATTGCCGGTCTCCAAATTTACCCGCAGTGCTTCTTCTCCTCCCTGTTTTCCCTTTTGTTCTGTTGCTTTGATTCCTTCCTTTATGTAAAGAGTTACTCCTCCTCCTCTTTTACCCTCCCTGTCCCTCCTGTAGATATTGTATCCTGGTATGTTTATGTCCCAGTCATGGTTTTGTGTGTACCATGTTTTTGTGACTGCCATGATATCCAGATGTTCCTCCTCCATCAAGGCCACTAATTCAGGAAGCTTGTTACTCAGACTACGGGCATTGGTACTCATTGCTCTCCATTTTTTTATGGCTTTACCTTCTTTTGCAGCATCCCCCACTGACCTTTCTACCTCAGTCTTTTTCTCATTTAGTACCCTGTTTTGTAGGGAGAGGCTGGGATTTTCCTGCAGCTTATCAGTGCCTCTCCCCTTGACTAGTTTAAAAGCTTGCCAATGAAGCATTTAAACCGATTGCTCAAAAGACTTGTTCCCTTCCTGGACAGATGCAGATCATCCTGCCAGTACAGGCTGGTGTCCCTCCAGGTGGAACGCCAGTCCCCAGTGAAGCCAAACCCTTGTGCTCCACACCATTTTTTCAACCATTCATTAAACTGCATGGTGCAAAGTACCCTCGCCTCACTCATGCCATTGACAGGCAGCACCTCAGAGAAGGATACTGTGTGTGCTACTTGTCTTAGGTCCCTCCCCAATTCTACAAAGTCCTTCTGCACTGCTCTAATCTCATGATAAGCCAAGTCATTTGTCCCTAGGTGGACAATGACGTCCAGCTCAGACTCCCGTGCAGCTGTTCTCGTGATCCTGAGGATGCGCTTCCTGTCCCTCCAAGCCATGGCACCAGGAGGCACCTTACTCAGTTTTCCTGCTTCCTCCAGTTCTATCCCTCTAATAAGTGAGTCCCCACCAGGAGCTGCTTCCTTTCCTGTGGTGTCATCTGCCTCCTTCCTGTGGGCCTCCTTAGACAGCTGTCCTCAGCCTCCTTAGTCTCCTCTTGCGGGTGATCCATAGGGGAGCTATGCTCCCCAGAATGATGTATGGATTGTGGAGTGGAACAACTGACTGGGTGTGCCTCTGTTCCACCATCCTCACCTCCCTGAGCCCACTGTGGTCCAACTGCTGTGCTTTCTTCGCAACCTCTGAGGTAGTGGTGGTGGTGGCTCTGGTGCTCCCTGGGTGGGGGAGGTTCCTTTCCTACCATCCAGTGTGGCCTGGGGGAAGGTTCTCTTACTACTGTCCAGTGTGGCCTGAAGACGGGCAACTTCCTCCCTCAGGGCAGAGAGTTGTCTGCAAATAGGGCAGCATCTCAGCCTCCAGAAAGACTCCCAGAAGACTGCTGCCCCACAGCCATGACATTGCACTACTCCCCACATGTTTATCTACTTTTTTTTGTGTGTTTGTGTGTGTGATTGGTTTGTTATATCTCAATATATATATTATACAATGTGTATGCTTATATTGTCAGTGCAGTGTGCTAGAGAGGATATGACAGTGATATGCACCTTGCACTCTTGAGGAAATGATGTCATAACCCCAGGTATAAAGGAACTATTTCCAAGGGTGGGTGGGTGAGGGTGGGATGGGGTTGGGCCTAAACTGTGCCCTCACAAAACAATCAGCTAAATGCTCTGACCCACCGCTGCGATGAGTGCCTCCCTGTTAGCAAGATGCCCTACACAACAATTTGACAGAGAAAATACCCTGCTAATCAAACAGAGAAAAATCCAGAGATCCAAGTCAGATACAGGTAAACCTCCCCAGCCCCAAAACAGCCTGGTGGTTTGTGCTCTGAAAGCAGTCAGCCCCAAAATAAGTCAGCTGTGCTTTAAACTCTTCCTGCACTGAAAATCTTAAGAACTGTAACAAACGTAAAGCTAGATGCACCTCCCTCTGTTGCTTGAAAGACTGTCTTTTCCTGACAATTCTAAGTTCCTTATTTCACCTTTCAGTTAGAAGTTGCCTCCACCTGCAGAATATCTGTTACCAACCAAAGACAATTGTAAGGTTCACCTCCCTCTGTTGTGAGCACAAAGTACAATATAGAATTTGCAAGTGTAATATAGAATTTCTCACACAGCTCACAGCTGAATAAAGAAGTAGAGCCCTTCCAGGTCAAGAAGATGTGCTTTGTGTATACCATTACGCTACAAATGGGGAATGTGAAGGGAGCCCAGGACCCAGAGGGCCCACGGTCCCACTAACACATACCATTTACCAGTTACATTACACTTTCTCAAAAAGAGGGGAAATTCATTGCAAAAAAACCCCATTAATGCATCAGTTAGGGTTGATAGCACAGTGACAAAAGTTAAGAAATGTGATGCTAAGGTTACACCCCTTCCACCCCACCCTCCAAACACCGACAGGCATGCGTTGTGGTGTGCGTTGGGGTTGTTGGGTGTAAGTCTTACCCCATTCTCCTATACTGCACCATCTCAGCTTGTTTACACATGGGATGGGGTGAGAGTTAGGCCAATGACTCCAGTGCACACCCTGACATCTGTTGGTGTGTGGAGGGTGGGGGTGGGGTGGTAGGGGTGTAACCCTAACATCACATTTCCATACTTTTGTCACTGTGCTATCAACCCTAACTGATGTGTTAACGGAGTTTTTGTAATGAATATATATATATATATATATATATATATATATATATACTGTACACACACACATATATATATATATATATATATATATATATATATATATATATATATTTAGTTTCTATTTAAATCCCTCTGGTTAGCCCCATCTGCCGAGTATCCCAGTCTGATCTCCTGACCTTCACTAGGCTTACCACTAGCTGTCTTCCCCAGGGCTTGCTCCCCCGGCAAGGTTGGTGGAGTTCTCCAACCCTGACTGTGGTCACAATCCAGTTCTGACTGGCAAGCCCAGCTAGTTGAGTCCAGGGTCTGTAAGCACTTAGTACCATCCTGCCACTGGGATTTTCCATTTTCTGGTGCCCCAAGAAGTGTGGCATGCTATGACATCAGGACACATGCCACATGTTCCTGCACAATGTGTGTCAATGTCTCCCAAGCCCCCTGATACACAGGCCCGGGCTGCCTTTCTCCCACCTTCCACTGGTGCCAGGCATGTACCATGCTCTGCCACCCCTCCATGGAGAAGGAGAGCAGTCCTACAGGTGCTCGATCCTCCTCCCCTGGCCATTCCTCCAGTGTCCCGAGTTCACTTCTGACCCTGGGTCGTTGGTGTAGCAAGCAGTACTGCTACTGCTGCTCCAGCAGGCTGGTAACATAACAGCTATATTAGCAAGCTAACATACTGTAATCTGTTAGAGGGTTCTATAGTATGGTTCATATGGACAAAGGACTGTAATATGCAACTACCATATAACATCATCATCGTCATCATCATCAAATCTTTATTTATTCAGGTGAACATCACTGAGCAAGGCTCATTTACAAGATGGACCTGATAAGGTCAAGGTTCAATAGTTGATACACAATAGATACATCATACACTTATATAAGACAGTTATACATACAGGGGAAAATGACGTTTACAAACACAGTGATGTACAGTAAATTCATATAATAAAAAAACCGTTACAGGAAAGTTAAGCTAATATTTACAGTATGTACAGTATATACATATCCCAGTGGGGGGGGCATAGCAGACACTCAACATAATGTAATACTAGGATGGTGAAGGTATTACTGGGTGCCATAAGATGGGGCATCTGTCTGGAAGGAATATGCCATATATGGTTTGGAAGGGAGATTTGTTAGATGACAATGCTAGCTCTAGTGGTAGCAATTGCATTTCTCTTTGAAGAAGACTATACAGTGCTGTTTAAAGGATGCAAATGGAATGATATTGGACAGTTTTAGGGATTTTTGTAGGGTGTTCCATGCTATAGCTAGAGAATAGCTGATTGCTGCCCTCCCTAGCCTGGTGTTGAATTTGGGCAATTTGAGCAGGATGATGTTGTTGCTTCTTAGGGCATAGGAGCTAGGAGAGGTCTGGGTGAAGCAGTCCAGGATATAGTATGGAAGTTTTTTTGACAACGCTCTGTAAATCCATAGTGCTGCATTTCTGTTCCTTCTGAGGTGAAGGGAAACCCACCCAACTGCAGCATAAAGAGAGCAATAATGAGTATTAGATGGCAGATCTGTAATGAACCTTATTGCTCTATGATATAAGGTATCCAACTTGTGATGGTAGGAGATGGGGCAGTGACTATAAAGGAAGTCTGCATAGTCAACAGCTGATAGAAAAATGGCCTGGACTAACCTCATCTTTGAGTCTCTGTTTAGGAAGGGTTTTAATCTATAGAGAAGGCCAAGCCTTTGGCAAAGCTTTTTTAACAGTTCTAAATGATGAGTGAAGTCAAGTCTGTTGTCAATCCACACACCTAGGTATTTGAAGTTTTCTACATACTCCAGATTTTCTCCAAGTATAGTGTATAGCTGGGGAGAATGATTGGAGAGGATGTGCTGGTGGAGCTTTGATTTGTGAACATCATTGCTTTAGTTTTCTTTGCATTTAACAGAAGCTTTTCTCAGTAGCTGATATTGTAGCAAGGAGAATTCTGTTTGTAGGATTTCATGAGCAGCTGCAGCGAAGGGTTGCTGACATACAGAACAGTGTCATCAGCAAAAGAGGTGTACAGAGGAATTGATAAGGGTTGAATCAATGTTATTTATATAAATGGCAAAAGGATAGGACCCAGAATAGAACCTTGGGGACTCCTCTTGACAGTGGTTTTAATGGGGATAGGTCACCTTCAGCTTTTACCTGCTGTGACCTACTGGTGAGATAGCATCTGAACCACTTAAGGAGGATGGATCTAGGCCAATGGAGTACAGAGATGAAAGTAGTAGCTCGTGGTCCACAGTATCGAATGCTTTGCTCAGGTCCAGGAATACTGCACAGACATTATCTTTTTATCTAATTCGGATTGCCAGTCATTTGTGACCTTGGCTAGTGCAGTGATAGTGCTATGCTTGGCCCTGAATCCAGATTGAGCTGGGTTTAGGAGGTTAGCATTGTCAAGATACTCCCTTAACTGATTACTCACTAATTTCTCTAGCAACTTGGATAGCACTGGAAGAATGGAAATGGGCCTGTAATTATTAAGATACATAGGGTCCCCTGATTTTAGAAGGGGAACCACTTGGGCTGTCTTTCACAGTGTGGGAATAGAGCCAGAGTTTAGGGATAGGTTAAAGAGGTGTGTTAGGGGGACTGCAAGTACATGGCATGCCATCTTTAGAAAATAGGGGTCCAGAGAGTCTGCCCCTGTGCTTTTTTTGGTATCCAGTTGCCATAATAGATCCTCTACTTGTTTCAACAGTATAGATTTGAAGCTGAAGGAAGAGTCAACCTCTGATCACCAGTGTAATGGGAGCTTAATTGTTCCCCAGCAGGTTAGCTGGAGAGGTGTCAAAGGCAAGGCCAGCCGCTAGAAGTGGTTATTGAAGGCGCCCAGAATTTCCATTTTGCCAGTGATAGGGCTATAACTGTTGTGTGATTGAGTTGGAAGGGGTAAGAGCCCTGCCCCACCATGCCCCTTTGATGGTGCCCCAAAACCTAACAGGATTATGGTAGGAAGAGTCAAGTTCGGCCAAGTAGAAGGCAGCCTTTGCATCCCTAACTTTCTTGGTGCATCTATTCCTGGCTTTCCTAAAGATCATCCAGTCATTTGCATTCTTGTTTTTTCTTGCCATTTTCCAGAGTTTGTCTCTCTCCAGCAGTGCAGCTTTGAGGTCAGCTGTAAACCAACGACAGGATTTGTTTTTTATTCGGATACTAGAGGTTGGGGCATGGGTGTTAAGGGCATTATTATAATGTTATTTAGCACCTGCTGAGTTTTTTCAACAGAATGGGCAAGATAAAACTCTTGCCAGTGTGGAGAGTAAGCTAGATCATGCAAATATCCTTCAATATTGATGTTTTTCTTGGATCTCCTCATGAGGAATTTTGCAGGGTTTGTTGTTATGCTGGTGGATCTTACCCCTGCGGTGGGGCAGTGATCACTTATATCGCAGAGAAGCACTCCAGCGTGTGTGAATAGATGTGGTTTATTCACTAGCATGATATCAAGTAGTGTGCTGTTATTACTATTCCTTGCATTAATTCTTGTTGGTTCATTAATTAGCTGTGTGAACCCATATGTATCACAGAATGATACCAGAGGTGTAGCTTCCTGGGTAAGCCTGTTGAAATTCAGGTCACCTAGAATAATGACTTCTTCAGTGCTGGGTTTGAGCAGGTTCCCCAGATGGGATAAGAGCTTGTATTCAGCAGAGGGGGGTCTGTAGCAACCAACTAGCTGAAAAGCTGCTGTATTGGGGGAGAGACTTTAGGATAGGCATTCAAACTCCTTGGGCATAGATGTTGCAGCAATATAGGATACAGCTATACCGGATTTTGCATATATGGCTACTCCACCTCCTCTTGTTTGGCGATCAGCTCTGAATAGCTGGTAGTTAGGTAGGTTAACATCCCTGTCTGCTGTGGTGGGTTTGATCCATGTCTCAGATACCACAAGAAAGTCTGGCAAGGTATGGGCAACCCAGGCTTGTATCAGTGTGAGTTTTTTCAGCAGACTGCATACATTAATATGCAGGAAACTGAGGCCTTTAATTGAGGTTAGGTCTGATGGAGAGGTGATACATTCAGGGGGTCCAGGGTTGATTTCCACGCTACAATACAGAGTAATAGAAAGAGCAGGAGTTTCGTGAGGGCTGCCAGTGATAGGGAGAGGGGCTGTCTTTGGTCCTCCTTCTTTATTCTGTTGCCACTCTTGGGGTGCTCCTGTGGGTTTAAGAGATTGTGTCGAGACACCAAATAGCAGTTTGGTGGTTACTCTTAGGGGGGATCTGTATATCCAGCAGTGGAGCCTTGGTTGAAATACATGTGTGGTGGTATGTGTCTCTTTATGATGATCACACCACTGTAGTCAATGCAGCAATGGTAGAGCATATGTGAGGGTTTGAGCGTCAGCCAAAGGGGATGGTTCAGAGAGACTGGGCGGATGGATCACCCTAGTTTGTGTGACAGGGACATCTTCTTTGTGGAACTCCATGGCTGACAGTGAAAGGAGTATCAGAAGTAAACTCCCCAATATGAGAGAGATATTGGTAGTTGGCTATCGGGGAGTAGTGAAGTTGCTGATAGGTTGGATCAGCAAGCCTAAATGCAGCCTGCCACACAGTGAATCAAACAAATGAGCCCACTTATAGCTACCAAAACAGGTTTCAAAATTCCAACAGCCCCAAACAATACCCTGCTAGCCCCTTAATAGTAAGAAAGAAAATAAATAACCTTCTACCAAGTAGAATCCACAAGAAACAATGTAAAACAACAATAAGCTATTGTACTGTAGATCTGATTCTATCCCCCTTCTAGTTCCTTCTTAGAAGCCAAAGCACTGAGTTCCAAACTTTGTGATTTCCTTGTGCTGCTTTCAAAATTAGACAGTTCCAAACTCGTGACTTCCTTGTGCTGCTTTCAAAATCAGACAGTTCCAAACTCTGTGACTTCCCTTGTGCTGCTTTCAAAATCAGACAGTTCCAAACTCTGTGACTTCTCTTGTGCTGCTTTCAAAATCAGACAGTTCCAAACTCTGTGACTTCCCTTGTGCTGCTTTCAAAATCAGACAGTTCCAAACTCTGTGACTTCCCTTGTGCTGCTTTCAAAATCAGACAGTTCCAAACTCTGTCGTGTGTAACATGCTGTTTGAATTTTTTTTATCTTTGAGATATGCAGTTTATTTGGAACTGAAGAGTCTAAGCATAATGTACTGTTCGCTTGTATAAAGAGAAAAGTAAAATTCATTAGAAGAAAATGTTGACAAGGTATGTATTAATATACGATTGTATTTATTTATTTATTTTTTGCTTCCTGTCCCAGTCAGCCTTCCTTCCCACCAGCCCTCCCAGCCCCATCTCCCTGTCTCCCCCCAGGGCTTACCTTTCTCATAGTCCCCCATGGCTTGCCCTCAGTGGCAGGGTGATGGGGATTATCTTGTAGGGTTGTGACAGTATCATGATTTTATGGTATACCACAGTATCAGAAGTCATGGTATTGATACAATGGGCAATTTCTGATACCACAATAACCATGATTCACAGTATACCATGGTATTGAGACCTTTCAGCTAGTTTTTTATTGCATTTTCAGGGACAACTGCCCCTTCCATGGCAACTCTCCCTGATAGAAAAATTCGAGGAGGCTTTTCTTTTTAGTTCAAAGATTACTTGCTCTGCAGTACCCTGGAATGACAATAACAGTGGTATTACATGTGACGGTTATCATTCCGTCAGAATTTCATACCATGCCAGCCCAATGGCACTGAGGGTTGAGGTGCTGGGTGCCACACCTCATACTACATAGAAACATAGAAGTTGTCAGCAGATAAGGACCGCAAGGTCCATCCAGTCTGCCCATTTTTCTATGTTGGCAACCCACGTTTAGGAACGAGCCTGGGTTGTCAAGTGTTCGGCAGGTGGGATGGTGAAGAGTGGGATTGAGCTGCGGTGAGGTGGCTCTCCTCTCCTGGGAGGGGATGAGGGGTTTCCCCGGCCATTAGCTGCCACCTGGTGAAGGACAGGTGGCAGTTCAGGCAATCTGGAGCCTGGCAACAGCCATGGAGTAGCGCGGAATGGGCCGAGCCGATACCCGGCATGCGTGTGCACCTCCACATGCACACATGGCTGTGTCTGCCAGGGTCCCAGGATTGGTAAGAAAAACCGGGAGGAAAACTCAAAAATGTAGATTGAAAAAAAAATTATTTCATATTGTGACAAGCCTAGTCCTTCTACTCACCAGGACCAGATCCAGATTCCGGTAGGTGCCTGCGTCACCGGGTGCGGAGCCTACAGAGACCGGTGGCCATCTTGAATGACCAGGAGACATTTTCTGTTTTTTCAGCTGGGAGACGTAGTGTACACATGATGTCAAGGCGCAGACACCGACATCTGCGATGTCTCCACCCACCTCTCTAGGCTTAGGCTGTCTTTCCTTGGGCTTCCACCAACCCTTCCGTCCATCTGTGTGCCGGCAGCTGTGCATCTGTCATTAGGACGCCAACTTCTGGAGTTTGCTGCTCCCTCCCTGATATCTGGCCCCCCAGAGTTGGTATTCTTAGATGGGGGGAGTGGGGTGTGTGGGGGCACAGCCCCCTGCAAAGACAGGGGTTGTCGACTTCAGGACATGCAACCAGTGCCCTGAATGGGTGGAACCTTCTGCCAGAGGTCAGTCAAGCACTGAGCTCCCCCCCATCCCCCAGGAGGAGGAGGAGAGCAGTCCTTTGGATGATCAATCCTCCTCCCCTGGCCGTCTCTCTCACACCTCAGGCTCACTACCGAACTCAGGTCATCGGCGTCCCACGCGGTAGTACTACCGATGTGCCGACGGGTGGGCTAATATAAGATTTTATGCATTTGTACACCCTTACCTGCTTGCAAACCTTGGGCTAACACTTAGCATGCTTAAATGCTTTTTCTCAGTATTTGTTTCCTGACAGAAATATTTATGTTACTAATGACTTTAGTTAATAACAATCAATTGATTGCTGTACATGAATTTCTGGAATTAGGACTATTTCCCAACTGTCTGGGTCCCACAAGGATCTATTCTTGGACCCATCTTGTTTCCCTGCTCAACTCCCTTCCTAGGGATTGTATCATGTACAACTCATTACTGTACGCTGATGACCTTATCCTCTACCATAGTGAAAGATTCCAGCCAAACTTTTATCCACTCTAACAGAAAACTTTGATATTGCCCAACAATGGTTCCTTGAAAACAGATTCTTGGTAAATGCCCAGAAGACTAAGACATTACTGTACAGATCAAACCCCAGACTAGCTAGGTGGGCTGGAGACAATACCTTTCTCCATATCTTGTCCCTTGACGGTTCACTTCATGAGTTATTGACTACTTTCAAATATGTGGGAGTCACCTTTGGCTCCTTCCTGACTTTCTCTGACCAAATCAGACTCACAGTCCAGCATGTAAACCAAAGACTAGGAATTGGTTACCAGCTAAAGTATTTAATGACTCCCAAAGTCAGACTCGCCATTATCCAGGCACCTTACTCCCCCTGCTGGACTACTGGTCTCCCATTTAAATGCAGACTTCATCCTCGTGCCTGTTCAGATGAAACAACCTACAACAATATCTGTATTTCTGCCATGATGGCCCTCTACTCCATGTATCACTATTCCCTCTACCAGGCCCTAGGCAAGCTTCCCCCTCAGGCTCACCAGGGCTACCTCCTAGATTGCCTCATTGACAAATCATCAGAGAAAAGGAGCTGTCCCCCATCTCCCTCCTATTCAGGCCAAAGTCCTGCTATCAAAACCTCCAGACCTCTGCCAGCCTACCATTAAAGTGTCCACAAGTTACCACGTGTATAGGTCAGAAGGCCTTCACCGCTGCTGCCCCGAATCTTTGAAACAGCCTATTTGCTCCACTTCGAACCCTGGGATCACACCCACTATTTAAATCCCACTAGAAGATTTACTTTGCTGCCACCATCACCTCTGGAAACTGTTGTTGTTGTTGTTGTTATATTTGCTTCTGGAAACTGTTGTTTCATAATATGTTGGGTGCTGCACTGCCACATAGACTCTGTACACTATAATTGCTTACAATAAGGTCACTTTATGCCCAATATGCCTATTTCTGTACCTTTTATTTTGTATCGCTTACCTTGTGTTGTAACTACTTACTGTAGTATGTATCTTTTGTACCTGTGTTCCTTTTGCCTCGTATGTGCCATCTTTATGGCCCAGGTCATGCCTGAAAACAATCCCTGGGATCAGTGTACCTACCCGGTAAACAAATAAATACATTTAAAAAAATTCTTTATTTAGTTAATTTTGGAATCTTAATTTAATGTTGGAGTTGGCCGAGAACATGATGAATTGCAATGGATATTTGGTTATGGATGCATTATCAAGGTGATTGGATATTGTGTAGAAAATAAATATATTTTTTGTACTGATTTTCAACATACTTATGTTATCTATTTCTTAAGTTTGAATAGGCCCTCAACCCCTGAAGAAGCCCAATGTAGGGCAAAACACTGAGCCAGGCTGTGAGGGAGTACGTGTGAAGAAAATAAAATTCATGAACTTGGAAATATGACTTTTATGTAACCCCCCTTCCCCACCCGTCTAGGGGCTTAAATTATCATCGCAGGTGTTCCAGAGGGCATGGGAGAGGACTACAACAAGTGCAATACCCGAGCCAGTGCACCCCCAAATAAGATAAGAAAAATATCTGTCCTACCTCATGATGACTTTATTTCCAGGTGCACTCCAGATCTCACCTCAAATTGTGGATTTGTTTTCCCCTGAACACTGACCACTGGACCAGGAATCACAAACTGCAACCTCCTGTCTCTTCTGAGCCCCAGAGCCCCTTGATCCTGATGCAGCCTGGTGGATACCTTCTGTAATTACAACTTATGAAATAAATTAGACACAAGGGAGGGGGCTTTCCATTTCATTTGTCTCCCTTCCAACTTAAATAAAGATTAATTACAAGTCTCTTCCCAACTAGCTTCTTTATTTTAGCTCCTGCACCCCAGATGATTCCAGGAATGCAAGGGTCACATCCTTCATCGAATAAATCAGCTCCATGGGGCTATCTGAACTTTTTACAACATACCTAGGCTGGACATTCTCAGCAGCAATAATAGCTTACAGGCAGTATAAACAGGGCTTCTTCACTCTAACATCTTGGATGACTTACCCAAGGAACCTCCGTACTTGGAAAATTCCACAGGCTCCTGGCTCACTGGTGCTGGTAAGCCAAATTTCTCTGTTTTCCTATTCTGGGTTACCCATTCTCATCCGTCTCTGTCTGGCTGCCCTATCTTTGGCGTGGAAAAGCGTGCTGCTCCTCCTCCCACTGGCCCCTGGACCTTGGTCCAGATTTATAAGGGTAGCAGGATTTTTTCCTCTCTGACCCAGCCCTGTAACCCAATCTCCTTTGCTTTACATGAAACCTAAACCTGCCAGTGCTCCCAACGTCATGACACCAGTTCCCACACTTACGGCTCAGCTCTCTCTTTCTCTGCACTGCTGTCTACTGGTGTAGTGGCCCTCAAACCCAGCCCTGCTCCAGTACCTGAGTTATCTTGATCAGGCTGTGCTGCCATGGGAGAGTTCTGGGCCCTGCCACAGACGATATACATCCCCTACTGAGACATTTCTACAATGACAGACACTACAGCGACAACAGTGGCAGGTTGCTGTAGTGTCGGCGCTGGACCCCGGCACTACTTTCAGCGGGGTCTTGCACCCCCTACCTGAATCAACTCCGACTCAGAGTTGATTATTTTAATTGGGGCATGGGCAAAACCCTGAAGAAAACATTGTAGACAGGATCATTATGCCAACCTCAAATGCGTTGACATAACGGTACAAGAGTAATGGCGGCTCTACATCAAAATTGTCGACCTCCAGTCATAGATCCTCATCACTCAGGCCCTCTCTGAGCAGCCCACCTCTATAGATAGCACCCCAAATTCTTTCTGTGCTCCTGGATGACCCTTTTTTGGGGGAAGGGGCATAGCTCCTGGCCAACATTCCTGTCAACACATCCTGGGCATGCGGTAAGCTCCTTCCAGAGGCCACCCCCAAGGCCTGTCCTAAGACCTGTGACCCACCTGGCTCTTTAATGCCACACTCCAGAACCTGTCCCTCCAAGCAGGTCCCCTAAAATGGGTGAAGGGCCACCTGGCTCCCTCTACCCTCAGGCCACCCTGCCACACCAGGTAAGAGGGAGAGCCACTGCCACTGGCCTCCCCCCCCGTTGGGACCCTGCCATGGTCCCCACAGACCTGGAGGCCTGAGCAACTACTCCACGGGATCTGTAAGGGCTCCTGCCTATCCTGGCCTCCTACTACCACCTGAACCTCCCTTCTCCCGATGACACAGGCACCTGGCTGACCACCCTCCCCATGGAGCATTCTTCCCAGCTCCTCGACGCCATGTCACTGTAGATGCCATCTCTATCTGCCACTTTTGGGGGGGGGTGCCCCCACAGGCCCATCTGGACCACAGAGCTCCCTTCCTGTCTGGCTACTCTGCTCCTCCAGCCACCCCCCTCCAGTCCCAAGTGTAATACCTGGGCTGGAAAAGGCCTAGAAACTTCCTTTCTCCAGCCTTATATATCTTCCCTAACCTGCCCTCTGCTGCCACCTTGAGGCATCCAGCAGGTATTGACCCTCAGAGTGCTAATAAATTCTCTAGCTCAGGAGGAGGGTAGGAGAGGGAAAGGGGTTCCTAAATGGGAGCATAAGCCCCTCCTGTAAGGAGGGCTTACACTCTTCTCCACCCAGAAAATCATTCCCTCCTGGGAATGATGGCAAGGGTCCAGTGATGGTCTCCTCCCATCAAACAGGTTATGCACACTTCTCAGCCTTCTGGTTAGTAAAAACACACCATACCCGACCACAGGTATCACCCAGCCTACCTCTCTAACCTAAGTACACTCTATCAACTAAAAACCTACCTGCACCAGGAGATAATCTTAAAACTGTTAGAAAAACCTTCATTATTTCTTTATTTTCCATAAACTAGAAGACTGGTTCTCAAAGCACAGGCTCATACTAAACCACACCAAAACAAAATCCATGATCTTTGCGCACCGACAAAGCCCCCATGTAAGAGCCCACCTAAACATCTCCAACAACCAGGGCATCTTAATTGAACAAGTCGCGGATTTCAAATACTTAGGCATCACCTTAGACTCATCTCTCACCTACCACGCGCACATCAACCAACTGTCCTCCTCACTAAACACTAGACTAGGGATCCTCTACAGGCCTAGACAATGCCTCCCACCACATGCCCTTCATCTGGCAGTGACTAGCTCGGTCATATCCTTGATAGATTACGGAATAATAATAATATATGGGACAGCTGATCCCACTGCCTTGAAGCGCATCGACCTTGCCCTCAACAAAGCCAGCCGACTGGTCACTGGAAGCGACTACCTAACCCACACCTTCGACCTCTACAAATTAGCGGGACTGGCTGACCTTTAAAGGAAGGCTAAAATACTATACCTGCCTCCAGGCTAAGAAAATCCTGCTGAAATCTGCACCCTTGGGCCTCCACTCCCTAATACAAACTAACACCCACAGGAGCACCCCAAGGCACCTAACAAACATGCCCATCCATGTCCCCTATCAAAGGACTGCGCTAGGTCAAAGGTCTTTCAGCTACCGAGCACCCACCTGGCTCAACGAACTCCCACCTACTATAACCCAGGCGCCAACCTTAGGCCAATTTAAAACCAAAACCATGAGATACCTCATAGCCTCAGAGAAATGTAGCTGCAATTGAGCATCTAACCCCTCCTCGATGCAGGGTTCCTATTTAACCCCCAGTACCTACCCAGAACCTCAAATATAGTCTCAGACTGAGGATAAGACAATCCATACACCATTTGTTGGATGCTAATCTTTTCTAGGGCTGTAAGTAACTAAGTATTGTAACTTACTTTGTAAATGTTTGTTGTTAACTTGTAAAGCAACACTTTGTAACACTAAGCATTGATGCTTGTGCACATGATTCTGTATACTGTGGTCTCACAAAACTGTTTGTTTGTCCAGACGTGGAGCCTTTGCAAAGGAGTCTTTGACTCAAAGGTTGTAATTCCGAAAATTAATAAATAAATAAATAAATCAAACAGAGAACCAGAATTGTTGTTTCCATAATGATTTGACTTCACCATTAAACATTCAAACAGTAATGAGGTAGTTTCTAAAACTATAGCCAAACCCCCATATACCTCCCATCAATTAAAATAGCTTACTCTGTGTACAGTTCCCCAGTCATTATCACTCACTCACTCACTCGCTCACTCACTCACTCACTCTCTCTCATCTCCTCAAACTTTCACACCAACATTCTTCATAGTAACATTTTCCTTTTAATAGTAACATAATTTTAGATCCCCCCCCAAATTTTTCTTTTTAGAAATATACAGTACATAGAAACAGAGAATTTGAAGGCAGATACTGACCGCTTGGCCCACCTACTGTGCCCATTTCCCTACCTAATGGATAAGCTGCAGATCCTAGTTAACCAACAGCCTACTTTCTCCTACCCCCCGACTAGAATTGCTTTATGCCTGTCCCATGCATTCTTATGTCTGTCCCATGCATTGCCTTATGTCTGTCCCATGCATTCTGTCCCATGCATTCCCCATTGTTTTTGACTCCACTACCTCCTCAGGAAGGCTGTTCCATGTATGCACAACCCTCTCCATGAAAAAATACTTCCTCACATTACCTCCATGCCGTCTGCCCTCAATCTTCAAATTGTACCCCCTAATTCTTGCACATCTCTTTTTCTGAAAGATGCTACCTGCTTGGACTTTGTTGATTCCCTTGAGGTACTTGAAAGTTTCTATCATGCCCCCCCCACTCCTTTCTTCGAGGGTATACATATTAAGCTCCTTTAATCTCTCTTTGTATGTCTTCTGGTGCACACCCTGCACCATTTTAGTTGCCTTCCTCTGGGCTGCCTCCATCCTGTCTATCTCCTTGCGGAGACGGTGTCTCCAGAACTGCATGCAGTACTCCAGATGGGGTCTCACCAACTGTTTGTACAGAGGGATAACAACTTCCTGTTTTCTACTGGTGATGCCTCTCCTTATGCATCCCAGTATCCCGCCAGCCCTCCTTACTCCTTTCTCACATTGCTTGCCTACCTTTAGGTCATCTGATATGACTCAGATTACTTTCCATTCTTGCTATTATAGAGAGGTATAGAGAGCTGAGTAATCAATGCAAGAAATCTTGCAAGTTGACCAAATCTAAATACCTGCGATATCTCCAATCTAGGCACCTACGGGATCCAAAGAGATTCTGGGGCCAAATAAATCTGCTGCTAAAGGGTGCCCCTAGTGCTCAAGAGGGAGCGCTGTTGGTCGGTGATACCCTAACCAATGATCCCTCCTTAGTTGCTGAGGGGTTTAGTGCCGCTTTCTCCAGTCCCAGTGGAACCAAACCCCCCATGCCCTCTGGTGTCCCCAGCAGCAGAGATCCTGCCTGGGAACACTCTAGACCCCAGCTTCTTTTAAAGCTGGTCAAATCCCCTGAGGTACTTTCCCTTCTGCAAAGTATCAACCCGGACTCCTCTCCAGAACATGACCTGCTTGAACCTAGACTTACGCGGGCCTCCACCCTGGCTATCTCCTACCCTGTCACCATGCTCATCAACAGGTCCCTCCTTAAAGGAACGGTCCAAAGTAAATGGAAGGTTGCAACCATTGTCCCCATTCACAAAAAAGGGCCCCAGGACACTGTGGGGAACTACAGGCCAATCTCTATTCTCTGCCCTCTTCTGAATGTGCAGGAGAGATTGGTCTACAATCGAATACAGGACTACCTCAAAAGGCATCTACTCCTAGCTGACATTCAACACGGCTTTAGGAAAGGCCATGGCCAGACACAGCCCTAATCCGGCTCACACCGGACATCTTAGATGCAATGGATCAGGGCTCCCTGATGGGGGCTCTATTCATTGACCTATCCAAGGCCTTTGACTTGGTCAGCCATGAACTTTTCCCCTCCATACTTCACCTACTAGGACTGGACTGGCTTTCTGTTTCATGGTTCGAGAGCTACATGCACAACTGAACCAAAAAGTCCTATGGAGGGGAACCCAGTGTAATGCTAAACCTGTAATCTCTGGGGTACTCCAGGGCTCAATCCTGGGGCCCCTGTTATTTACCCTCTTTATCAATGACATAGAGGGGGTTTGCTGGCAGAACAACCTCATCCTCTATGCAGACAACACTGTAGTCTACTGCAGTGACCCACTTCCTAGTGTAATCAATGCCAACCTCCAGACCAGTCTAGTTGCACTGGAAGCCTGGTTCTCCATCAACTCAATTGTGCTGAACAAAGGAAAAAATGAAGGCAGTCATGTTTGGGTCTAGACACCTTGGAATGGACCAGCATGGCATGCTCCAGCTTCACATAGCCCAAGGGAAGAGTGTGGAGGTCACAGACAAGATCAAGTACCTTAGGATCCTGCTTGATCAGGAGATGACCTACCAACCTCACATTGACTCTGTTGTAAAGGCCACCCCCCGAAGTTAGGACTTCTCTATAGGCTGTGAGACTCTCTTTCTCTCAAGGCTTGTCATGCTATAGCTAACTGCACCCCACTCCCCTCCTTTCTTTATGGGGCTTCTCAGCTGCTGTTCCTAAGGGAGGGTGAACAAAGAAAGTTAATCATGCTCTACTATAGGGTTGCTCGCTTTGCTACCAACTCACCTCTTAGGAGGCACCACTGTGATGTCCTTGCTGATCTCCACTGGCCTACTATACGACATAAACTGGTCTGCTCCTCCTTGAGTCTGACCTTTAAATTTACCACTGTTGGCCCTCCTGCTCACCTACATGGTCTGCTCAATCCCAAAGTCCAGGGGTGAGACCTTAGATCCTCTACTGGCCATCCCCTTGACATCTCTCGTGTCCGAAAAAATTTTATCAAGCGCTCCTTTCGGTATGCCGCCCCACACCTATGGAACCCTCTCCCTTTGGACCTGGCAAACAGTCACACTATCCATGGATTTACATCTGACTTGAAATTATACCTGCTGGAGCTTAGTCTCTGTGGCTGTAATTGCTACTCCCTCTTTATGATCCCACGGTGTGATGATATTATCCTGCTTATTGCTGGTATCACCTCTCCCGCTAGGCACTTGGTGCTAAAGTTTGTCATATGTCTGATGTAATGGCTATAGTAAATTTGTGTATGTAACTGACACGCTCTGTAAATGTACTTTATACCTTATCCAACAAATGATTAATCTGCAGTCTACTCCTGCCTATGTATGTATTCTATGTCTGCCTATGTATGTAAATAATTTTCTGTAACTAATCCGGGCCGCTCCTGAAAAAGAGACCTCTGGTCTCAGTGAGCTTACCCGGTCATCAAAATCTAAATAAATAAATAATAATTAATAGTATCCCCCCCCCCCCACTGTGTACTCTTCCCCTGGGATTTTGTTTTCCAGGTGCAATACTTCGCATTTCTTTGCATTGAATTTAAGCTGCCATACATTTGACCATTTCTCCAACCTCGCCAAGTCCCATCTCATCCTTTCCACCCCACCTTCTGTATTGACCCTGTTGCAGATCTTTGTGTAGTCTGCAAAGAGCATACTTTTCCTTCCAGTCCCTCCACAATGTCACTTATAAAGACATTAAAGAGGACTGGTCCCAGTACTGAATCCTGTGGTACTCTGTTAGTAACCCCACTTTCTTCAGAGTGGACTCCATTTACTATTACCCTCTGTTTCCTGTTGTCCAGCCAATTTTTTACCCAGGCTATCATCTTCAGACCCACTCCAAGGCTGGCTAACTTGTATATTGATCTTTTGTGTGGGACTGTGTCAAATGCCTTGCTAAAGTCTAGGTAGGCCATGTCCACAGCCCCTCCCTGGTCCACTACTTTGGTCACTCAGTCGAAGAAATCTATAAGATTCATCTGACACGACCTTCCCACTGTGAATCCATGCTGCCTTGGGTCCTGCGCCCCACTGTCCTCTAGGTACTCAACAATTCTTTCCTTCCATCAGCCATTCCATCATTTTCCCTACCACTGAGGTCAACCTAACAGGTCTGTAGTTTCCTGCCTCTGCCTTACTCCCACTTTTGTGAAGTGGAATCACATCTACCCTCCTCCAGTGCTCAGGTACCACCCCCACCCTCCCATGATTTGTTAAAGACAGTAGTCAGTGGTGTCACTAGTTCTACCCTTAGTTCTTTTAGAATTCTTTGGTGAATCCCATTAGGCCCCATTGCTTTGTCCACCTTCAGTTTTAAGAGTTCTTTCAGAACCCTTTCTTCTGTAAATGGACTGCATCTACTCCCCTACCCAGAGCATTTCTATTGTTTGATTTAGGTATCTCCCACTCCTCTTCTTTTGTGAATGTGAGCAGAAGTATTCATTCAGTATCCCTGCTTTTTCACTGTCACCCTCTCCCACATTCCCTCCCATTTATTAAGCCTCAGTATCCCTCTCTTGGTCTTTCTTCACTCCGTAATGTACCTATAAAATGTTTTATCCCCCTTCTTAATGAGTTGGCTATCTTTTTCTCAGTTTGGCACTTTGTTAGTCTGACTGCCCTCCCTGCCTCCTTCTGCTTTAACTGATATAGTTCTCTGTCCTACTTCTTCTGTGTTTCTTTATATTTCCTTAATGCTATCCTTTTCTCCTTAATCTTCCCTGCCACCTCTTTTGAGAATCATAGTGACCTTTTCCTTCATTTTGTTTTGTTGATTTGCTTTACACAAAGGCTTGTTGCCTCCGTGATGGCAGTTTTGGTTTTTCCCCCCATTGTTCTTCTACCCCTCCTTCTTGCCTGTTTGCTAGTGCTTTTCTGAGACACTCTCCCATTTTGCCAAAGTCAGCCCTCCTAAAGACCAGCACCGTTGCTTTTGTATGGCTTGACTCTACAGCTGTGTTTATTGTGAACCACACCGTTTGGTGGTCGCTTGTTCCCGGATGGCTACCCACTTCTAAATCTGAGATCCTCTTTCCATCCCAATTTGAAAGTACCAGGTCTGTATGACTGTATGACATAGTGACTGTATGCAGTCACCATGTCCTGCTCCATAGAGCAATTGTCCTGGCACAGTTCATAAGTCTAAAATCCAGGAGGCCTAAGTTGTAGGCCCCCCTACTGGAGAGAAATAATACTCTGGGTCTGGCTTGGTGATCACATCCCCAAAGGAGTCCCAGTCCAAAATGTAACTCTTGGTCTGTGTCCCAGCCAAGTCCTGGACCAAAGTGAAGTGTTTAAACAGAGTCAGGCCAGACCAAGCCCCTGTGCGATAGATCAACCACACCTGCTGTATTAACTGCTGAGATGGGGCACCTCCTCCTCCAGGGAGGTTCTTCAAGCATGCCATTTGTCTTTGAAGATCCACTCCTCCCACATCTCCTCAATAATGTCCCATATCCTTTCAGGCACATAAGGAGAATTTGTATGGGGATACTCCACATGCAGCCTCCTATAGATCCCTCTCCACCTAGCTCCATTCTGGCAGTTCTCTGACACTGGTCCTCCTGGCTTGCCCAACTGATAACCATATCCCCCTTTGATACTTTATATTCAATGGGTCACTGGGATTTAACCCATCCATCCGGGTACATAGGGTCTTCACCCAGACAGGGAGCTGTGGGGTGCAGTCTGCCAAGGTGATCACTGGGTGATGGTAAGGCCTGGGGATTGCCCTACTTACTTGGTAGTCCTGAAACTGGAATGTGCTACCAATGAACTTTTCCTCATCCAGCTCCTCCAATTCCCTTTGATCATCAGAACTCTCCCTGGATACTGCTGGTGCAGAGACAGACTCGGAGCCAACCCTGCTGGGCTTTTTCTTAAACTTGGCTCCTGAGGTAAAGCTCTGACTTGGACGACAGGGCCTGTGGGCTACCACCAGACAGGGGCCAAGGCAGGGACCCCCCCCCGGCCCTGGAGGATCTTCTACTTGTTGTCTGAGACCTCTGCCCCTCCCTCTGCCACTGGGATAGCCAGTAGCCGGCTCTGGGAAGCGGAGCAGATGGCTGTGCTCCCTGTCATCTCCTTTCCTTGTTTCTTCCCCTGCACCTTCCTCTTCTGCTGCCTTCACAATGACATCTGAGGAAACACTCCTGGTCTCAGCCACATGGGCATGAGTACTTTCCCCCAGTGAGAGTCTATCAAAATCCCCCGAATCACTACTAGCCAGTGAACACAGTACATAAGAACTCACAGTGGAACTGGGAGGAAATCCCCACAAATTTGGAACTGGCAGAAAACCTGTACAATTTCTGCACACAGGCATTCTGGTGATGCCTTCTGACTGATACCCACACCTCACACAACGATCATTTGCTTGTTCTTTTCCCCCAGCTTTCCAAAGCCAGGAGAGCAGTAAGGCATGAACTGAGGCCAGTGGTTCCTCCTGGGGGCTCGCCTCTGCTCCAATCTCATTCTTGTCAGACACTATGCACCGCCAGTCCATGGGGCTGTCTGCTTAAGTCTTTCTGCTATGCCTCCCAGTACCCACAATAAGGAACCCACTCACTTCTTTGTTTTTTCTTTCTTTTCTTGACAGTACTGTCCATTTGCTTGGGTGTTTGTATGCAATAACTCACTCTCATGGCTCTAATCAAAGGCTCTTTCTCTGTTTCCCTCTTGGCTCTACACCCTCCGATTTCTTTTCCCAAGATGGCACTTCTTGTACAGTTGCTATAGCTTCATTTCGGCCATCATCCAATCGGAGTCCATCTGAGGATTACGTGACCAGTGGGTCATGTGTGCACACCACATCAGGCAGACTGAGGCCTACTTCTGGTTCAGAACTACCCCACAACCAATTTTTTCTGCATCACAGGACCCAACCAGGCTGGGAAGCCTTCCAACACATTAGACTTAAAGGCTCAGGGTCTGGTGGAGTTTCAGGGCACAGGGGACATCCCAGATGAGCCCCCAGATATAACCGCCCTGGCCCCCTTGTCTAGGGTCATAAATTATCGTCATAGGTGTTCCAGAGGGTATGGGAGAGGACTACAACAAGTGCAACACCCGAGCCAGTGCACCCCCAAATAAGACAGGAAAAATATCTGTCCTACCGGTCGATCACTTCATTTCCAGGTGCACTCTCAATTGCACCTCCGATTTTGGATTTGTTTCCCCCCCCCTGAACACTGACCACTGGACTAGGAATCCCAAACTGCAACCTCCTGTCTCTTCTGAGCCCCAGAGCCTCTCAATCCTGATGCAGCCTGATGGATACCTTCTGGAATTACAACTTATGAAATAAATTAGACACAAGGGAGGGGGCTTTCCATTTCATTTGTCTCCCTTCCATCTTAAATAAAGAAACAATCATTACAAGTCTCTTCCCAACTAGCTTCTTTATTTTGGCTCCTGTACCCCCAAATGATTCCAGGAACGCAAGGGTCACATCCCTCATCTAATAAATAAAGCAGCTCCATGGGGCTATCTGAACTTTTTACAACATATCCAGGCTGGACATTCTGAGCAGCAATAATGGTTTACAAACAGTACAAGCAGGGCTTCTTCACTCTAACATCTTGGATGACTTATCCAAGGAATCTCCCTACTTGGAAAAACCCACAAGCTCCTGGCTTTCTGGTGCTGGTAAGCCAGATCTCTCT
Source organism: Neoceratodus forsteri (assembly GCA_016271365.2). Taxonomy (NCBI): domain Eukaryota; kingdom Metazoa; phylum Chordata; order Ceratodontiformes; family Ceratodontidae; genus Neoceratodus; species Neoceratodus forsteri. Next base: position 1,168,821,568 of record CM057456.1, on the reverse strand, counting down.
CTCTTTTCCTATTCTGGGTTATCTATTCTCGTCCATCTCTGTCTGGTCTGGCACTGGTCAGCTGTCCTATCCCTGGCACGGGAAAGTGTGCTGCTTCCTCCACCTGCCCCCTGAAACTTGGCCAAAATCTACAAAGGGTACTAGGATTCTTTCCTGTCTGACCCACGCCCTGTAACCCAATCTCCTTTGCTTTACATGGAACCTAAACCTGCCAGTGCTCCCAACATCACGGCACCAGTTCCCACATTTACGGCTCAGCTCTCTCTCTCTGTCTCTACACTGCTCTCTACTGGTGCAGATGCCTTCAAATATGCCCCTGCTCCAGTATCTGAGTTACCTTGATCAGGCTGCCCTGCCATGGGAGAGCCCTGGGCCCTACCACCACCCAGGCCCCTCTGAGCAGCCTACCTCTGCAGATAGTGCCTCAAATCCTCTCTGTACTCCCAGATTATTCTTTTTTGGGGGGGCACAGCTCCTGGTCCACATCCATCAACTCATTCTGGGCCTGTGATAATCTCCTTCCAGAGGCCACCCCCAAGGCCTGTCCTAAGACCTGCGACCTGCCTGGCCCTTTAATGCTATCACCCCAGGACTTGCCCCTCCAAGCAGGTCCTCTAAAATGGGTGAAGGGTCCCCTGGCTCCCTTTACCCTCAGGCCACCCTGCCACACCAGGTACGAGGGAGAGCCACTGTCACTGGCCTCCCCCCTGTGGGGACCCTGCCACTATCTCCACAACCCTGGTGACGTGAGCAACTACTCCACATGATCTCTAAGGACTGCTACCTATTCTGGCCTCCTACTACCACCTGCACCTCACTTCACCTGATGATGCAGGCACCTGGCTGACCATCCTCCCCATTGGAGCTTCCTTACCAGTTCCTTGATGGCACGTTGCTGCAGAGGCCATCACTATCTGCCACTTTTGGGGGGGGGGTTGCCCCCACAGGACCACCTGGACCACTGAGCTCTCTCTCTGCATGCCTACTCTGCTCTTCCAGCCACCCTCCTCCAGCACCTGGCCTAATGCCCGGGCTGGAAAAGGCCTTGAAACTTCCTGTCTCCAGCCTTACATACTGTACCTTCCCTAACCTGCCTTCTGTTGCCACCTTGATGCATCCAGCAGGTATTGACTCCCAGAGCACTAATACATTCCCTAGCTTGGGGGGGGGGTAGGAGGGGGAAAGGGGTTCCTAAATGGGAACATAAGCCCCTCCTGCATTTGAGGCTTACATTTAGATTTGTGTTTCTGGTTTGTCCTGTGACACTTGTTTTTGAACATCTACTTTTCCTGCCAGCCCCTAGAACTACCTAGACACTTGAAGACTGTTTCTGAAGGGTAGCCATCTGTGCATCAGGTTTCCCACTGTGTTAAAGGCTTGCAAAAGTCCAGATAGACTAGGTCTATGGCCCTATCCCTGTTTGTCACCTGTTTACCCCTTGAAAAAAGGTGATCAGGCTGGTTTTACATGATTTGCCCTTCATAAAGCCGTGATGAAACGAGGCAATAACCTTTTCCTTAACCGATTACTCTGTCATTCTTTCCTTGATCATGGCTTCCAGGACTTTACTCAGCAATGATGTCAGGATGACCAGTCAGTAGTTACCCTGGTCTGACCTTGCTCCCTTTTTTAGGATGGGGACCACACTGACTGCCTTCCAATACTGTGGCACTATACCTGTCCAAACAGACTCTTGAAGGAGTACTATAAGCTGCCCTGCCAACTGTTCTTATAGCTCTGCTATGATGTATTATGTCCGCACTTTGGTACCAGCCTGTGCTGTTCTTCACCAGTTAGTTAGAAACCTGGGTGTGATATCCACAGAATGCATCTTGTCTACCCTTCATGCCATGTGACATTCCAAAGAGTCCCTTCCCCATGTGCCCTATGGTGAACACTAAATGAGGTATTTTTTCAGAATGTTAGCCATCACCCCCTGGACCTCTTAGAGTCCCCCCCTCCCCCATTTCTGGGGCCCAGTCTCCACTTTCAATTTTCTCCTTTTATTTAGGCAGCAAGTAGTAATAATTGGTAAACATGAGACATAGTGAGTCAAAACTCATTTCCAGGTGTGACCCAGGGGAGAGAGGATTACAAGGGGGAGGAATAAGCCAAAACAATACTGCACCAAATTGAGAGTTAATACAATTCAATACAAGCAATGATGTACTGGGAAATACAGGCAATCAAAAAAGTGATGATATACGCCAAATCATGAGGAATAAGTAATGCACAAACTTGAGCAGGGATAAAAACAACAAAAGTTGTAACTGCAAGAAAGCAGGAACCAAGCAAACTGGCAAATTCAGCAGTGATCCTCAAATTTATAATATATGGCCTATCTAATAAGCACCAATGTTGAAGTATATGACATATCTCAAACAGGTAAAAAGAGAAGGCAAAAAAAGGTAAGGCACAATACAAAAAATGGTGCATTCATAGAGTAAAAAAGCTTCAAAGCACTTTGGTGGAAGCAAATATAAGCTCACTGTTTTCAAAATGACAAAAAGTATATTTACAGCCAGTGCAAATATGGTGAGTATAGCCAACCGCTCCAGTGCTTCAACTAAAGGGTCTTTGTCAGAGGGCCCCAGCCCAGATCAGCTTCCACCAAACTGAACTGAAGCTTTTCACTGTATGACTGTGCTGCTTTTAGTTTTGGATTGAGCCTGTTTCGGGGATTGCACCATACTGCTGCAACTGCATGTTGTTTACAGTTTCTTCTTGAGCAACCGCCATCACTGCCACATATGCGGACACTAGGAAAAGAAAAAGAGGACTTTTGGAATCCTTTACAAAGCTCCAAGTCTTTGTGAGAACCTTTTTGACGTACGTAGTGTGCATGCTGCTGCTTGTCAGTCTCATAGTCATGGTAACTACCCCCATCATCTTTAGATCTTCAGTATCTCCTCAGTTATTACACAATGGCGTGTTCACGTCCTGCTGACTTGACGTGCAGAGAGAAGCTCGTGGGATGTCCTGCTTGACATTCCTATTCTGTGTGGAAATCTGTGGATGACATTTGCATTTGCTGTGTCCTGTTTATTCCCAGTCTCTTCTCCAGCTCACCTGTCATCATGGCATCATTTCACTTATAGTATATAGTGGTCTTCTGCATCACCAATTTCTTCCCAGGCCACTGTAATTCAGTGCATTTTTTGTTCCAGTTTTTAAGTGCACCATCACTCAGACCTCTGTCTCTTAAGCTATAAAGCAACTAGTTTTTCAGATGCTCTTCTGTGATTCTCCACCTTTAGTAGAGTTAGAAGGGAACACAATGCATACTGTGCTATAAAAACTTCTGCTGAGTGTAATTACTGTACTGTTAGTTATGGTACCTTTAGCACTAGTAAATCTCTAGAACCTAGAACTGTGAAATTTGGCAGTAAACTGCATTCTTCTTCTTTTGTAAAGTCTATTAAATCATACTTATAACTCCAGAGGATGTGGGGTTTTGAACTATTGTTTGAAGAAACTATTGTTTTTTTTTTCATGAACTATCCTTGTTGTAGAGGGAGAGACTATACCATCCTTTCATTCTGCAGTGGATTATTGGGACTGTCAGATCAGGACTGCAGTTGGGCAATTGTCTACTGACTGGGATTACTATAAATATATAGCCAGACTCTCTGTAACACAGGTACCCATGTCCTTTAAGCACAGTTTGGGCTTTGGGACACTCCAAAATTTCAGCAGCAAGTCCTAGAGATGCTCACACTACAAGACCTTGGAGTCCCACGGCTGCTGCTCTAAAAACAGCATGCCCTGAAATATTCCCTTCCAGCAGCTTCGTTGCACAGTGTTGGGAGGAGAGGCATGTCAGAGCTCTACACCAAGTGATTCACAGAGCTGAAAATAGAGCCAATAGCAGAAGAAAAGGGGTGTAATGTATGCAAATAATGTACTTCACACCCCTACTGTTCTGCTATCTGCTTTGATTTCAGCTCTGTGAATCACTTGCTGTGGAGCTCTGACACACCCCTCCTCCTGACAAAGGCAACAGAGCTGCTGGAAGGGACAATTTCATTGCACGCTGTTTTTATGGCTGTAGTGGGCAGAGCCTGCAGCTGTCTTGCAATTGTTTGGAAAAATGAGCGACCGGATCTGACTCAACAACAAAGTTGGAGTCATATCATGATCACTCCACAAGTTGGAGTACTCTGCTCTGCAGTTGTGCATTTGTTCCCCCCCAAGGGTGCACTACTTTCTGATTTCAGCACTTCCTACAGCCTGCCATGCCCAAGATGGCCACTTGAGCTCAGTGCGCACGCACGAGCAGTGGTGCATGCACTGCTGGCCATCTTGGACATGGTGGACTGTTCCATCATGAGTTCAGCAAATGCTCTTAAAGCACAGCTGGAGCCATGTTGGCTCTGACCAGAGTTTGCTTAAAGCAGCAGCCACAGGACACTGCGGTCAAACTTGTTGTATTAATTTTAATGGGGACTCCGCCCAAAAAAGATTTCAAGGAGATTCACAGCTGAGGACCCCCATTGTTTTCAGAAAATCCAGGGCCCCCAAACAAAAAATCCCACTGAGAGCCCTGTATAGGTATAGATATAGATCTAGATATTGATATACAGTAGATATAGATACCGATGTACAGTATATACAATATGTGGTGCAATTTGGTGCAATTTGTTTTGAACTTCTGCAGCATAGTATGTGTGAGTGTCTAGAAAATATGGGAGAGGATCTTGTGATGGCTGTGCTGCTTACACTCTTTCTGATTGTAATAATGTGTTCTCTTTTACTTTGAGTAATATGTTATACTATTGGATTACGACTTTCTCTCTCTCTCTCTAGTTCTCTTTCTCTCTCTCTCTCTCTGTCTGTCTCTTTCCATCCTACTCAGCTTTCACTTCAGTTATAATAAAGACTCACCTTTCTTTTTTTCTCCCATTGTTTCCCTTCACAGCCCTCCCATCCCTTCCCTCATGTCCAGTGTTTCGCCCTTTTGTGACAGGCACCCACCTGTAATGGTGCAATACTGTTTTCAGCTTTCATTAGCCATGCCTTCTGGAAACATTATAGTCCTGTGGATAGAGTACAGAACTGGGAACAGGGAGATCTCCAATTATACTGCCACTAGTGATGCTGTCTACTGCATAACCTTGAGCAAGTCACTTAATGTCTCTCTGCTTCCATTTTCCCAGCTTTGAAATGGGGTGTCATGCCTAGCCTCACTGAAAACCAGATTTGCATCTTGGTTGAGCCATCCTGGTATAAAAAAAAAAAATAGAAATTGTAAAAATTCCAGTGCTGCTTGTGGACTAGTACTATAACACTGAGATGCTTCATCTGACAACACCAAAATGCTTCATCTGACCCATCCAGAAACCCCTTTAAGGAATTACCCTCCCATCTGCCTTGTTGAGAAACACAGATGAAGTTAAACAACCATAATATGTTGTTTGACTAAAAGCTTTTAGCTTAGTTCAAGAGACAGCAAAAACATTATCAAATCTGAAAAGGAAAGAGACAGAGAGAGCAAGCAAGAAAGAAGAACAATGTGGGTGAGAGTTCCAAAGTCATATTGTGTAGCACTGTAACCGTTTTGTTTTTTACCAGAGTCCAACACTGCTGTTGTGTGAACATACACTGATGGATGTCTTACAATCCATAAAATAACTTATTAAGGTTAAAACATCTAGTTATTATTAGCACAATTAGTACATTTTTCTGTGTTTTAAGAGTAGTAATCTTGTCTTGAAATAGAATGGTAATTTGATTTAAATGATTTTTAACAGAAGTGATGATTACTTAACTTTCATCAATTAACAGATAGATCTGTTGATAACTGTTCTTCAAAATGGTCAGTCATGGTGAAATGGAATTTATTATGTATGCAATTAAAATGATTATCTTTTGTTCTTATGTGATTAATACTTTTGTCTTGAAACGTGTCTGTGTTTCGGTAAACTATTTCTGTACAGCACCTCTTTACCTTGTTTAGCAGCTGCAGCACTGTACAGTATGTTTTCCAACTGAATACATAATTATGATTCAATTGTGAGATATTCATAACTATTCAAGTATCAACCCACATTTGAGTAATAATCTGGTTAAATGATCGATTGGGTCTTATTTATAAAAGCCACTAAAATCATTGCAGATATCAATATGGTGAATACTCTGTTGTACAATGGTAGCCAATGCCATCAGTAGTCATAATGGGCCATGTCCCATGCTGATATCACTTTCTGTAGACTGGGTAACATAGAGCTAATGAGAAGGATGTTGCTTCATGGACCACCATAACGTCTGCTATCATTCATCTTGTCGATGGCTACCACTGTATATGCCGTAGTGTAACTAACAATATAGTGAATACTCTGTGGTGTGCATCATGTTGCAGTTGACAATATGGTGCATATACTCCGTTGTATCAATTGAGATCGAGAGGGTACCATATTCAAAACTGGTGTTAAATGCAGCACTAATTGTTGTAGCACACACTAAATTGTGAGGGTGTTGTGGGAGTGCTATATGCATACATTTGCAATGCAAATAATATAAATAGCTTAGCATTACAATGTCTCAATACACATCTGTAAGGCAATTGCTGATCGTGGTAGTGCTAGCGCTAACAGCATTAGCACGTCAGACCTGATGGGACAGTTAAGCCAGGGAGACTAGGGCACAAGCCATGTATTTGTAAGGCTAGTAGCTGTTTTTGCCAGACGGTAGCATGCCACATTCAAAGCAGCAAGTGCAAATGACCCCACTCTGTATGCAAGGCTCTAACACCCTATTGCCATATTATTAACTGCTCATTAACAGGGCACATTGGGCTGAATTCAGGACCAGATACCACTGATATTTCCAGTGGTATCTGTTCCACTGGCAGTGGCCAACTGCTGTCTGATGCAGGATGGGGGTGCCCAGCAATGTTCCTGGGTGGAGTGCTGCCTATTCCAAGAGCAGCAGGGCTAGCAGACATGAGAGCACACGGAACACCAGATTCATTGGCATGTGCTCCACACTGGAGTACTATATAAAGGGCCGGTTAGTTCTGTGGTTAGGGCATGGTACGTATGTTGGGGACAAATATGAATTAATTGTTTGGGAGCACTTGTGCTCTTCCTGAGTCCCCTGAAACACACCTAGTTGGACGGGCACCTTCATTTGGAAAATGGGCTTCAGAAATCCTGAATTCTGTTTGGTCTATAGGTGAATGTGGGCATACATGTATTTTTTAACAATGCCCACCAGATAACAAGTACCAGTGGCAACGCCCACTTTACCAGCCTCTAACACTGTGCCATCGGAATTCTAAAATTTCAAACAGTCACACAAACCACTTGACAGTGTAAGTCCCTCAGCTCATTCATTTGAAAGACAAACCATGACCCAAACAGCTTCATTAAGTACACTAAGTCACTAAGAAATGAAGAGAGACTTTTTTTTGTTTGGCTAAACCACCAACACACTGAATAAACAAATATTTTTTTTAAATAAACCTCCACCACACTTGCGGTTCCTCACAGAGGCATTCTCACGCCATTCCCCCATTTGCCCTTGCAGGTATATTCCCTGCACATAAACAAGAAGAAAAAAAAACAGTTTCAACATTGTTAAGAAAAACTGACCTACTATTTCTCTAAGTTCTGTTCCCGACCAGACACAGACACCCTTCTCGAACCCACTACAGCCCTCAGCAGTTGACAGAATGTAAACAGAGCAGCCGGGGTGGGGGGGAATGACGGTGGTAATGGACCTCCATCACTACAGTGAAAAAATGGACCACAGCCAGTGTGTGTGTGTGTGTGTGTGTTGAGGGGACAGGAAAGTCTGTGCAGGGAAACAACAGCTCTCTGTGTCTCTGTGTGGGAGGGTGGGACGAACTTTTGCGCAGGCCAGTGGAGGGACTGTTTTACACACACACACACACACACACACACACACAACCTTTTCAATGATTTGTACCATTTTATCTATATTTTCTTACCAATTTTTTTCTAATATAAAAATGCCACATGTAGCCTATTTTCTAAGTGTAATAATACCCTCCAGGGTGGGCAGTACTGGGATACACCAGACCTTCCAGAGGCTATAAGGTCTTCCACCTGTGGTATCATGCCTCATTAAGCCCCTGGGTGGTCCAGTATGTCCCAATACCACCCACCCTGTTGAGTATTATTGCTTATTTATCTAACCCCAGGTGATCATAAGGAATGATATCACATACAAACCAAGACTAATTTTTAAAACATTACAATGCATTGTAACCTAGCCACACAATCCATTCTGGAATAGCGTGCAAAGAAGTAGCAATCCAGTATACAAAAGAACTCATCTAATGCACCACAAACATATACTTGTCACATGTACAGTATCCAACTAAGCAAACAACAATCTAATACAACAGCAAAATATTTAGCAACAAAGAAAATACCAAAAAGTTTTGAAATAATTGCCTGGGCGACTCATATGACCATGTCAGAATGGTATCTGAAGATTTCGCATTAACGGCCCCCCAACCAGTGCAGTTGTTTAAAGGAATGAGAGCCTGACTCAGAAACAGCCTAGTAGGGCAGGATTGCCAGGAAAGGGTAGAGGAACAGTGGGGAAAAATAAGGGCGAGCAAAATTAAGGCAAAGCATGGAAAAGACTCCTGGCACATCACTTTCAGAAGCTGTGGTTTAGTTTACAGACCAGCAAAAAGACCAAATAAACTGCACTATAGAAAAGCTTTTGCAGGGGCCAGTAAAGCCGTGTAGTAGTGGGATACCAGAAACACAACACATACACCCCAGTGTTTCAAACCATGCAGTTCTTTCTCAGGGGTGCGGTTTGAAGCACCAGGGTGTAAGTGCCATGTTTCTGCTACCCCATGGTTTTTCTAATATGACACACTGCTGCACTGCTTTTCTAGCTCCAGCGATGGCTTTTTTGTAGTGTGGTCTTCTCAGTCTTTTTGCTGGTCCATAATTAAGGCAGCCAACCTTTGCATGAAGGAAGTGAGCAAAAGCAAAAGGAAAAAAGCCATTTAGGTAGTGCAGGGAAACGTCAATGGTGCTGAAGAACAAAAGGGTGGCATTCAGGAGGTACAAAGAAACGTATTAGTAGGAAGACAGGGAAGTATATCAAGTAAAACAGAGGGAGGCAGACAAGGCAGTGAGGGGAGCAAAGGTGCAGACAGAAAAAAGAATAACCAAAAGGATAGCTAAAGGGGATAAGACTTTCTTCAGGCACATAAGCAAGAAGAGGGAAAACAAGGGGCCGGATCATGAGGATAAGGAGAATGACAGAGGGAGACCACGCAGAAGTGGTTGATGAGAAAAACAATCATCCTATATGTGTAGATCTGCTTAGCCTTCACAGTGGAGGAAGAGGGGGATTGAGCACCAGGGAGCAGCAGGAACAATGCTGGAGGACGTGAACACCAGTCCATTTTCAAAGGAAAGAGTCCTGAAGGGACTTGTAGCTCTGAAAGGGGACAGGGCCATGGGAGCAGAGGGGATACACACAAGAATACTAAAGGAACAAAGGGAAGTGCTTGTTGCACCACTGCCAGCCTTATTCAACAGCTTACTGGAAACAGCCATGGTTCCATAGGACTAGAGAAGAACAGATGTGGTCCCATTACATAAGAGTGGCGGCAGGGAGATGGGTAGTAACTATAGACCTGTCAGTCTCACATCAGTGGTGGGAAAATTGAGGGACACTCTGTTAAAGGAAGGATTAGTAGAGTATCTTGAATCCAGTGGGCTACAAGACCAAAGGCAGCATGGATTTACAAAGGGAGGTCATGCCAGATAAATCTGATTGATTTCTTCAACTGAGTGACCAGGAAAATAGATTGGGGAGGGCAGTGTACGTGGCCTTTTTGGACTTTAGTAAGGCCTTCAACACTGCTACACAGGAAATTGATAAAGAAACTGAGCATCCTGGGGTGGTATCCAAAGTGATAAACTGGGTAAGGAACTGGTTAATGGAAAGGCAGCAGAGGGTGGTAGTTAACAGCACTCACTCTAATGAGGGGACAGTGACCAGCAGGGTGCTGCAGGGTTCAGTACTTTGACTGATCTTCTTTAATGTCTTCATAAGTGACATTGCAGAAGAACTGGATGGAAAGGCATGTATTTTTGCAGATGACACCAAAATCTGTATTAGGGTGGATACTCAGGAGGTGGTGCAGAGAATGCGTAGGGACCTTAGGAAACTTGAGGAGTGGTCAAGAGCATGGCAGCTTGAGTTCAATGACAAAATGTACAAAGTCATGCACCTAGGGCATAGAAACACAAGAGTTAAGTATAGGATGGGATGGAGATACTGACAGTCACTGAGACGGAAAGGGACCTTAAGGTTATCATATATGATGATCTTGAAGTGGCAGAGCAGTGTGACAAAGCAGTGGTCAGGGCCAGTGGGATGCTGGGATGCTTATGTAGAGGTATCACCTGCAAGAGGATGGAGGTGGTGTTATCACTGTATTGCCAAGTGGCGAGAACCCACCTGGAGTATTGTGTCCAGTTTTGGAGGCAGGATAGAAACATAGAAAGTGATGGCAGAAGGGGACCATATGGCCCATCTAGTCTGCCCATAAGCCTACCCCCTTCTGTTAGCTGTAATTTAGCGTTATGTTGCCCTTTTACCTATTACAAGCATTTTTGAAAGCTCCCACAGTTTTTACCTCTACCACTCCCTGTGGAAGGCTGGTCCATGCATCCACCACCCTCTCAGTAAAGAACTTGCGTGTGTTGCCCCGAATCTGCCCCCCCCAGCTTCATGTTGTTCCCCCTGGTTCTTGTGTGAGTCTTGATCTGAAACAAGTTGTGACCTGTGCTTTGTTTATTCCTGTTAGGAACTTGAAGGTCTCTATCACATCTCCCCTCTCCCTCTGCTGCTCCAGGGAATACATGTTCAGATCATGCAGGCACTCATCAGATGCTTAGCCCTTGTATAATTTTTGTAGCTCTCCTTTGCACTGTCTCCAGTCTGTTAATATCCTTTCTAACGTGCAGTCTCCAGAACTGGGCGCTGTACTCCAGGTACGGCCTCACCAATGATCTATAGAGTGGCAGGATGACCTCTCTTTTTCTGCTGGTAATTCCCCTTCCTATGCAACCCAGCATACCATTTGCCCATAGTGATGCTTTCTCACATTGCTTGGACATTTTCATGTCATCTGCTATAATTATTCCCAGATCTCTTTCCTGTTTAGTGGATTCCAGTTTTACTCTTCCTAGGTAGTATTCCTCTCCTGGGTTAGCTCTTTCAATGTGCATGATCTTGCTTTTTTTTGCATTAATGTTTAATTTCCATGTTTCTGACCATAGTTCCAGAGTTCTTAGGTCTACCTTCATTTTTTCCACCCCACCTGGAATGTCCACCCTGTTGCTTATCTTTGTGTTGCCTGCAAACAAACTCACTTTACCCTCCAATCCTTCCAATATGTTACTAATAAAAATACTGAAGAGGATTGGACCAAGCACTTACCCCTGCTGGACTCCACTAGCTACTCCTCTTTCTTCTGATAGTGAGCCATTTACCAGTACCCTCTGTGTCCTTCCACTAAGCCAGATCTGTATCCAGTTCACCACCTGTTGCCCTACTCCCATGCTGTCTAACTTGTTTAATAGCCTTCTATGGGGTACCGAGTCAAAGGCTTTGCTGAAGTTACTACTTTTGTTATCAGTTGAAGAAGTTAATTAGATTAGTTTGGCATGACCTTCCTGTGGTAAAGCCAAGCTGTTTTGAGTTTCATTTGTTGTTTTCCTCGAGAAAGGATAGAATCCTTTCCTTTAGGTTTTCCATTGTTTTGCCCACAATTGAGGCGAGGCTTACCAGTCTGTAGTTGCTTGCACTCTCTTTCCTCCCGTTTTTGTGTAAGGGGATTACTGTGGCCTTTTTCCAGTCCTGTGGGACCTTGCCCAGTTCTAGCAATAAGTTGAAAAGATCAGCCAGGGAGTCGCTAATTCTTCTTGTAGCTCTCTTAGTAATCTGGGGTGTATTTTGTCTGGTCGCATGACCTTATTTACATTGAGGTTTTTCCAGCTCCTTTGGGACTCTATCCTTTGTAAAGGGTCCTGAATATGCTCTTCCACTGCTTGTGCTTCCCCCTGTAAGGGAGGGTCCGCAATCTTTCTCCTCCTTTGTGAATACGGAGCAGAAGTATCTGTTGAGTATTTCTGCCTTGTCTTTATTGTCCTCGGTGTCTTCCCCCATCTTCCTTTGTCAGTCTGACAATACCCTCCTGTTGCTTTTCTCTTCTCACTTATACTGTATATCTATAAAAGGTTTCATCACCCTTTTTGATCTCCTTGGCTATCCTCTTCTCTGTTGTTGCCTTTGCCATTCTGATTTCCTTGCTTGCTTCCCTTTGTTTTTCCTTGTAGTCATTTCTGTCCTTTTCAGATTCCATCTTCTTGTATTTCCTGAACGCAGTCCTTTTTCCTTGACCTTGGTGGCTACTTCCTTAGAAAACCAGAGTGGTTTTCTTTTCTTCTTAGCTTTGCTCACCTTTTTTATGCAAGGATTTGCAGTTTGCATTAACACTTTTTTGAGACGTGTCTAGAACGCTTCCATATCCCTCCATTGAACAATATTTGCAAGGTTCTTTTTGAGCTCTTCATTCATTTTTGTGAAATCTGTCCATCTAAAATCCATGACTTTAGTTTTTGAGTGTTTAGTTTCTGATTTTGTCTTAACTTGAAACCACACCATACAGTGGTTGCTGGGCCCCAGGTGGTTCCCAACCTCCACCTCCGAGATATTGTCCCCGTTTGAGAGTACCAGGTCAAGGACAGCATTTCCCCTTGTTCAATCATTTACAAACTGTCTCAGGCCTTATATGTGCAGAGCCTCCAGAAAGTCTTTGCTTCTGGTTGAGCTTGCTATATGGGTATCCAAATTTATGTCGGGTAAATTGAAGTCGCCCACTTCTATCAATTGCCATTTTTCATTCATTTTGTGTATGGTATCCAAGAGTTCTTTGTCCTCCTCCAACCCTGTCACCGGGGTCTGTAACACACTCCTACTCGAGTCTCTGCCCCATTACCAGCCTCCAGAGTAACCCAAACAGAATCAGTTTCCTTGTTGTCATTTTGGGTCACAGTGGCTTTTATTCCCTCCCTTATATACATAGATATTCGCCCCCCCCTTTACCTGTTCTGTCTTTCTGGAAAAGATAGTATCCTGGGATAGTTGTTTCCAAGTCATGGTTATTGTCAAACCAGGTTTCGGTGATTATAACCAAGGGTGCGGGTGGAGTTTATGGGTCCCAGTCTGGTCCAATATGGCAGCCATGATGTCCTGTCTGAAGTTTCCTAAAATGCATCAGTATATTTTTCCTCAGGGGTCTGTGCCCTCCATCCCCACCATATTCCATTACCAAATGTTTTAATGCTGAATGGTAAAGGTATGTGTTCCTCAGGGGGCTGTGCCCCCCGCACTTCCCACACACCCTTCTCTTCAGACCCTCACCCCATTCCATCCCAGGACATGGCAAGCAAAAGGACTTCTGTCAATATAAGCTCTGTTATTACCTATGAAACCTAGTATGTTTAAAATTCAAAATTACAGCCTAACCCTAAATACCAAATGCTGTAGTACAAGAACATTTAAAAGGACTAGTGTGGTGACACGAAGTATTCTGGTGCGCGGACATCACTAACTTCCCATAGAAACATAGAAACATAGAATTTGACGGCAGATAAGGACTGCTTGGCCTACCCAGTCTGCCCATTTCCCTACCTAATGGATAAGCTGCAGATCCTAGTAAACCAGTAGCCTACTTCTTCCTACCCCCACCCCTAGAATTGCCTTATGACTGTCCCATGCATGCTTGAATTCCACCAGTTTTTGACTCCACAAGGCAATTCCATGCATCCACAACCCTATCTGTGAAAAAATGCTTCCTTAAATTACCTCTGAGCCGCCCCCCCTCTATCTTCAAACTGTGCCCCCTTGTTCTTGCGCACCTCTTTTTTTGAAAGATGCTACCCTCTTGGACTTTATTGATTCCCTTGAGGTACTTGAAAGTTTCTATCATGTACCCCCTCTCCCTCCTTTCCTTGAAGCTATACATATTAAGCTCCTTAAGTCTCTCTTCATATGTCTTCTGGTGCATACCCTCCTATAAACTGCATATGAGCCCAACCCAGTCCAGATCAGATTCAATGATGGTAGCAGTAAGGTCAGCTATTTTATTAGTTACACTCCTTGTGTTTGGGAACATAGCTTTCCAAATTTGGCCTCCCCCTTTTGTGGTGCCATGCCCTATTATTCTACTGACATCTGAACCTTTTCCTAATAGGTGTATTCCTTTTTTTGTATTTCCACCTCTGTTTTGGTAGAATGTTAGGGGAGAGGTAGCAGATCCTTTTGTCACCGCCATCTCTTCCTCAGTGCCCAGTTTATACAGTCAACGGAGATGTCCAATTTCTGTCCTAGAGCTTGCTCACTTTCCTTAGTCGGGTGCAGATCATCATATTTGAAGAGACCTTTATCCCAGAAGTTCCACCAGTTCCCAATGTAGAGGTGATCTTTTTCTTGGCACCAACTCTGGAGCCAAGTGTTTAGCTCCTTAATTTGATCTGTATGTATCCTTTGTTTACTGCCTCATGTCCCCATACTGGGAGGACCTTGGAGAAGGCAATGACTGAGGAGTGAGAGGCTAGTGTGTCTCCCAAGCGAGATAGGTGCTTTTTGGTCTCCTTGACTGTTTGATCTGCCAGATCATTAGTTCCTATATGGATGAAAATGCTTGCACATTTACCCTCCCTTCATATTAACCTGTTTATGTTGCTGGTGTCTGTTTTTGCAGAGGCCCCAGATAGGCACTTGACTACCACCTCTGTATCAGGACCATGATTTATGTGTGACTCCACTCCTTGTATCACGGAATCACCTACAGTCAGAATTGTTCTTTGTTTCCTGCTGTTAGAGTTTGTGTTTCCTTTACAGATTCTTGTTGTATGATCCTGATGTTGGTGTATAGAATTGGCATTGTACCCCTTTTCCTCTCTCCTTTGCAGGAGGGGTGAATCTATCTGCTGCTTGGATTGGTGTCCCCTGAGTTGGAGACTTGTTGTAACTTGTTCTAATTTCCTCCTCCCCTTTACTACCTGCCATTCTCCTGGACTAAGGGTGGTCAGATGGTGCAGGACGCTCCCCTGGCAGAGATGGCGTGGTGCAAGGGGGTGACAGGGTTTGTGGTTGCCCAGCAAGTTGAGAAGATGTTTGATTTGATCCCAGGCCTCCTTAAGTTGGTCTTTAAGATATCTAATTGTCCAGCATGTGGGGCAGTGCCCTAGTGCCTGAATGCATGTCCTCTGAAAGGATGCACCGCACCACTGGCAGTTTATGATGCCTATGTCTACAGGGATTGTAATGAGGATGAAATAGAAGGAGAAAAGAAGAAGGCAATAAATGGGGAGTAGCTGGGGGAGGGTGGGCAGGTTCTTAGGTTCTACCCCTGCTAGTAGGGAATAAAAAGAATCAGCTCACCACTTGTGTTGCCTCCATGGGGAAATGTTGTGCTGTGTACAGTGACAACGTTAACTTCCGAGTGAGGTGAGCGGCACTTTATTTGCTTTACCACAGTCTGCCTCCCTAAAAAATAACTAAGTGAATAAACAGCTAGATTATTAGGGGGGAAAAAGTAGTTGGGCTGTACTGCCATGGACTGTGATGTAGCCTGAGAATATAAGCTTAGAAGAGGAGGGATTAGTGAATACAGTCCCTGCTTGCTTTTCAGATGAAAATGAATGGCTGGTGTGAAGGAGCTGCTTTGCGGTCCAACCCTGTGTTCAAGTCCAAGTCCCAGGGCAAATAAAATGGTGCCGGTGTTGCATCAAAAGCCCTACAAGGAGATACAGAGGGGTCTCAGCATCTACACCCTAGAAGAGATGAGAGTGTGAGAAGACATGCTAGAGTCCTACAGGTACCTCACAGGGTGAACAAAGTGCAGTGGGGGGCTCTTTCAAATGAGAAAGAGCACCAGGACCAGAGAGCATGCAATGAAGCTGGAAGCAGGGAAGTTTAAGAGGGACATGAGTGAGATTGATCAGTGACATACTAACACATGAAGAAACCAGCAGAAGAAGACTATTAGGTCTGTCTAGTCTGCTTGTATTGCAAAGTCTTTACTTAAGCTGCCAACCCTGCCCCCCATCCCAATCAGAGTGACTTTGAGCTATGGGAAATTATAAGATCATCTGCATACAGGAGACTGGTAAACTAGTTGCAGGCTTGAGGAAGGTTGTTTCTAAACAAGGAGAAATGGAGGGGGCCTAGAATAGATCCTTGTGGTACCCCATGCCTTATGGGCTGAGAAGCAGAGCGTATGTTTCCATGTAAAACACATCTGGAGCTACCTGAATTGTAGTTACCAGTCCAGGAGGTGGCCTTAGGTGATGCACCAAGATATGGTACTTTAATTGTTAGGAGACTGTGTTCAACAAGATCAAATGTTTTTGTCACATCCACAAACACTGTGCATGTGAATTTGCCTTTGTCCATGGCTGAGAGAACCTAGTCAGGAAAATTAATTGGGGCAGTGTTAGTGCTGTGCTCCATCCTGAAACTATACTGCTCAGGAGTGAGGGGGTTGTGCTGATTTACATACAAGTGCAGTTCTGCAAAGATAATTTCTTCCAGCAGCTTACTCAGCAGACACAGAATGGAGATTGGTCAGTAGTTCTAGACAAGTGAGGGGAGTCCTCCTTTGGGTACTGGCATGGCATGGGATTATTCCTTCAGGGAGGCAGGTAGAGCTGATGAGATGAGTGTAAGATTAAACATTTTTGATAGGTTTCAGACAATGGCAGGGCAGTTAGTTTCAGGAACTGGGGGGGGAGTCACTGCTAGTTTCACTATTAGGTAGGGAAGAAGAAGCTTTTAGGTCTCACTGGGAAAGATTGTTTTAAAATACAACAGAGGGCATCCATGTTTGAGGAGGGATCTGCCAGTCAAGCTGTTGGAGGAGTGGTTAGGGCGGTCCTGATCACAGGAAGGAAGCTAGGATAAATGACCAGCCATAAATGACCAGCTAGATTGGTAAAGCTGTCCTTATACTACTTCATACAGTGGTGGGGTCAATAATTAATGTACCTTCAAGTGAGAGGCTAGCAGGTTTTTGCTCAAGTCCAAGATTAACTAGGGAATTAATTGCACACCAGAATTGTTCATTGGGTTACCAAAGCTCTGGGTCTATTGAGACTTGAGTTAACTGGATTTAAGTCTCTTGTCTCTTGCTTACGTTGATTTTGAAGGGGCCTGTAGGTAGACCAGTTTGCAGGGAATGGGGAAAGCTTGAAAGCTGACAGAGCTGGTGTCTAAGCTTCATTTTGGAAAACAAGCTCTTTAGTCAGCTGTTTGTGGTTTATTCTCCTCACCTGCCTAGTAATGAGAGGGAAGTGTTTGTCCTGGATAGCCCTAAGTATAGTACAGAAGCAGGAGGTGGTTGTGTCTATGTCAAGGAGCAAGTCAAGTCTGGACCAGTCTATTAAGTTAGCATCAGATAGATTTGGGATAGCATCTGTGATGGAGAAGATAGGTCAGGGTTTTGACAAGTGGAGCTAAGGTTTGCAAGACCAGATGCAGACTGTGGAGGAGTGGTCACTGATAGAATCAACATGTCTTCCAACTCAGTTAACACCCAGTCCAAAATAATGTGTTTATTACTCTTTAGGTTTAGATGAGTGGGGTGTCCATGAGTAGACTATGGTTTAGACTTTTCAGGATTTTGTTAGGGGAGATACTGTTGATGGGAGACCTGAATATGCCAGATGTTAACTGGAGCACATTTGCTGCAGCCACATCCAAGAGCAGGGCCATTCTTGATGCCCTACAGGTGGCAGGCATTAGACAGCTAGTTTCGGAACCCACTCGTGAGGGAGCAATCTTAGACCTCATACTCTCAAACGGGGGCAGTGAGAGGATCTCAGATCTAGAAGTGGGTTGCCATCTGGGGACAAGTGACCATCAAACAGTGTGGTTCATGTTAAACTCAGCTACAGAGTCAAGCCAACAAAAGTGAGGGTACTGGACTTAGGAGGGCTGACTTTGGCAAGATGGGAGAGTGCTCTCAGAAAAGCACTAGCAAACAGGCTAGAAGGAGGTGTGGATCAACAATGGGGAATTATCAAACTGCCATCACAGAGGCAACAAGCTCTTGTGTGAAGCAAATGAACAAATCAAATGAAAGAAAAGCACTATGGTTCTCAAAAGAGGTGGCTGTGAAAGTCAGGAGAAAAAGATAGCATTCCAGAAGTATAAGGAAACACAGAAGGAGCAGGACAGAGAGCTGTACCAGTTAAGGCAGAAGGAAGCAGGAGGAAGTCAGAATAGCAAAGGCCCAAACTGAGGAAAAGATAGCCAACTCAGTTAAGAAGGGGATAAACCTTTATAGGTACATCAGCGACGGTAGAAAGACAAAGGGAGGGATAGTGAGGCTGAATAGAATGAACAGTGGGTGGGCAGAGGGGACAGTGAAAAGCAGGAATACTGAATGAATATTTCTGCTCAGTATTCACAAAAGTGGAGGGGAAGTGCCCAATCCAATTAACAGAAGCACTTTGATAGGGGAGAGGTCGATCCCAGTCCTTTCACAGAAGAAAGGGTTCTGCAAGAACTCCTAAAACTGAAGGTGGACAAAGCAATGGGTCCTGAAGGAATTCACCCCAGAATTCTAAAAGAATTAAGGAGGAACTAGTGAAACCACTGGCTACTCTTTTAATAAATCTTGGGAGGAGGTGGTACCCAAGGACTGGAGGAAGGCGGATGTGATTCCCTTCACAAAAGTGGGTCCAAGACAGAGGCAGAAAACTACAGACCTGTCAGTCTGACCTCTGTGGTAGGGAAAGTGATGGAGTCACTTCGAAGGAAAGAATAGTTGAGTACCTAGAGGCCAGTGGAGCACAGGACCCAAGGCAGCATGGGTTCACAGTGGGAAGGTCATGTCAGACGAATCTAAATATTATTTTGACTGGGTGACCAAAGTAGTAGACCAGGGAGGGGCTGTGGACATGGCCTACCTAGACTTTAGCAAGGCATTTGACACAGTCCCACACAAAAGATTAATAGTCAAATTAACCAGTTTGGGAGTGGGACCCAGGTGGTAGCTCTGGGTAAAACATTGTCTGGACAACAGGACACAGAAGGTAATTGTAAATGGAGTCCATTCTGAAGAAAGGGGGTTACTAGTGGTACCTGAGGGTTCAGATTGGGTCCAGTCCTTTCAATGTCTTCATCAGTGACATTGCAGAGGGACTGAAGGAAAGTATGCCTTTGCAGATGACACAAAATCTGCAACAGGGTTGATACACAAGGAGGCGGGAAAGGATGAAAAGGGACTTGGCAAGGTTGGAGGAATGGTCAGAAGTATGGCAGCTAGGATTCAATGCAAAGAAGTGCAAAATAATGCACCTGGGAAACAAGAACCCAGGGAAGAATACACAATGGGTGGGGAGGTAGTAACAACAACAAAAGGAAAGGGACCTGGGGTAATCATATCAGATGACCTTAAGGTTAGCAAGCAATGTGAGAAAGCAGTAGGAGGGCTGGTGTATACTGGGATGTATAGGGAGAGGCATCAGCAGCAGAAACAGGAAGTTGTTATCCCTCTGTACAGACAGTTGGTGAGACCCTATCTGGAGTACTGTGTCCAGTTCTGGAGACCCCATCTCCGCAGGGACATAGACAGGATAGAGGCAGTTCAGAGGAGGGCAATCAAATGGTGCAGGGTCTGCAAGAGAAGCCATATGAGGAGAGACTAAAGGAGCTTAATATGCATACCCTTGAGGAAAGAAGGAGAGGGGACATGATAGAAACTTTTAAGTACCTCAGTGGAATCAACAAAGTCCAAGAGGGTAGCATTTTTCAGAAAAGAGACTTGCAAGAACAAGGGACACAATTTAAAGATAGAAGGAGGCGGTTCAGGGGCAATGTGAGGAAGTATTATTTCACAGAGAGGGTAGTGGATGCATGGAACAGCCTTCCTGAGGAGGTTGTGGGGTCTAAAACTGTGGGAGAATTCAAGAATGCATGGGACAGACATAAGGCAATTCTTGTGGGGGGTAGGAAGAAATAGGCTGTTGGTTAACTAGGATCTGCGGCCTATCCTGTAGGTAGGGAAATGGGCTGACTAGATGGGCCTAGTGGTCCTTATCTGCCATCAAAGTCTATGTTTCTATGTTCTGGCTATACCAAGTATGTCTGAACAGTATAGATTAATCCAGGCTTCAGGTTCCACTGACTTGGGAAGGAGGCTACAAACATTTATGCGCATGCTTTTTTTTTTATCATTTAACATTTTATCCTCCCCTGCAGCCACAATCCTGCCTTACCTCCAGCCACCGCTCCTCTGTTCCACCTCTGACCCCAAAGCTCCATGCCCAGCTGGCAGACGCATCTCTGCCTGCGAAGGGGGCCCTCCCCATAGCCCCCATACCTGGCGAGGAACCATTACCGGCACATGCCTTCTGGGAATTGTCAGCCAGTGAAACTGCAGCTATCAAGCTGACGCTGATCTGTGCTGCTTTTTCCTCTATTTTTTTGCCCTGGAAGCATGGATGTGCAAGGACATCAGCGCACTAACATGCGGACGTCTGTTATGCTCCCCTCCCACTGGCACCCACGCTACTGCAGTACCACTGGGCGTCCCCAGGGACCAGCAGAGTGTGACACGCATCTCTCCCTTCTTCACAGGGCTAGGAGAGCTGTTGTAGGACGCTCAATCCTAGTCCTCCCCTGCCAACCCCCAATGACGCAGGCTCATTCCCGAACTCAGGCCACCGGCGTGGAGCGAAGTGCAGCGTCCAGCGCCTCAACCCTCAGCACCACTGGGCCGGCACATGCACATGCTTTTTAGCCCATGGTAGGAATTCCAATTGTGATCCCTGATGATAGAAGGGAGGAGCCTGGCCCAGAGTTAGCTTCAATATTTTCTGTGAGAGGTAGTAGCATTACATGAATTACTAGAGAGTCAGAGATTGTGTATAGGAGACCTAATAGAGTGCTAGAAAGGGGGGACAGAGTAGGTAGAGTACAACATAAACTATATCCTGCCTTTTAAGTAAATCGGTATAGCATGTAGTGTGTACCCTGGAGAAACATTGCCTGATTAGTAGTGCTGACATGGTATAGCTGCACAACTCAGGGGTAGAATGGTACTTTGATATCGTTACAGTAACACACACACACTTGTCAATGATGTATAGGGAGCACAGGAGGATCGCCGAAAAAAGGCACAAACAAATTACTGGATTCATATTTACTGTCCAGACAGTACCTGTACACATTTACTGGGGCACTGGAGAAGTGTACCTGGGGGGAAGAATCTCCTACTGACTGCTGCCCAACACTCCAGCCTGCTAGTACAATGTGTGAGCTGAGGCTATGACTGCATTTAATGGCAGTACCTAGGACAAGGGTTCCACCATGTTGGTTTGACAACAATATTGTCAATCAACATTACATTGACAACAAAATAACGACGGCAGCTATATTGCCTGGCAGTTGTGCCACCGGGACCGCGATTGCGGTAAAGCACAGGGGTACATCCTGGATGTTTAAAGAGGGCATCACCCCGTCACCCCCTGAAAAAAATAATATAATCACCTCCAGGTCAGAGGTGTGGGAGGGAAGAGCACCACACCCCTGGTGCGGCAAACGGTAGGCGCTGCAAAATCCCGATCGATGGAATGATTGTTAATCGGGTTGCAGTGCCCACATTGCTGTTGATATAGGGGTTTCATTGTGCTGATGGCACACTGACAATAAATACTGTAGGTAGGGGCTTGCCTTTCCTTAGAACAATATGCAGGCAATGGTTATAGATTGTACTTGGCAGCAGTACCTACCTACTATAGAACACTGTGCAGATAGAGGCTATGGGTTTCAACCAACAGCAG
Source organism: Neoceratodus forsteri (assembly GCA_016271365.2). Classification (NCBI taxonomy): domain Eukaryota; kingdom Metazoa; phylum Chordata; order Ceratodontiformes; family Ceratodontidae; genus Neoceratodus; species Neoceratodus forsteri. The sequence goes on along the minus strand of CM057456.1, from coordinate 1,168,799,705 downwards.
TACTTGAACAATATGCAGGCTGAGGCTATTGGTAACACTTTGCAACAGTACCTAGAATAATATGCTGCAGGCAGGGTCTATGGATTCCACTCAGCTGCAGTACCTGACCAATATGTAGATAAAGGCTATTGGTTACACTTAGCAGCAAACAATTTCAACAGTAAGTAGTACAGATAGGGAGGGTTAGAACCCTGTATCGACACTAGGTCACTGTGTTATATTGGGCCCAATGGGCAGACTTGATGGACCTTTGGTCTTTTTCTGTTGTCACTGTCTATGTTTCTATGTAACAGTGTGTGATTATACAAGTACAATGAAATTGCACATTGCAGCAGTATCTAGACAATTATGCAGGCAGATGCTAATTGGATATACTTTTTGGCACACAGCAATCTTGTCTATTACAGCCCATGTGATTTATGCCATACAATGTGTACAATATATACAATGTGACTATACACTACTATCACAAACACAGGCACAATTGAGTGAGACGTAATTGGAGGACACTTTAGATAAAAAGGACAGGAAGTCCAAGCACCATCCCACAGCCCAACTGACTGTGTGGCAGGAAGCATCAAAATTCATAGCACAAGTTGTCTAGTATTGGTGATTGTTGGGGGTGGTTTCCCAGACCCTTACAACCCGAGTGTTCTGCCACTGGAATCTGGTTCTGGTTGGGCCTGAAATCCTTCTACTTCTAGGAATCATTGCATTTGGCTGGTTACCACATTGGTTCTGCTAGCTCACAGTGAGCAGAGAAAGAAGTAGGGGATTTCATGACAGCATTGTCCAGCAGCCCGGCTGACTGTGCGGAGCATACCTGTCAATTGACCCACATTATGAGGAACAGTTCCTCACTGACTTTACAAAAGTGCCATGTTCCACGTTGAGAGGATGGGTCCCACGTTGAATGTTATGATTTTAAAGCAAAAATCAATAGTAAATACTGTGAAAACTATATTATTCAGTTAACAACAAACTTTGTGAACAAGGTACACATTTTAACAGTGTTCTGAGCTTCTTAGTTAAAGATTTAATTAATGTCCCACATTTTGCCTGTTTGTTCCACATTTTGAGAGGCAATGTTCCACATTTGGGGGATGAAAGGTTGAAAGTATGGGAAGGCACCAAATTTCAAAGTCACAAGCTGTCCTGGGATCAATGGTTGTTGAGGAGAGCTGTCCCAGACCCTCATGACCTTGTTCCGCTTCTAGAATCTGGTGTTGGCCCCAGTTGGGCTTGAAATGCTGTTGTTTCTAGAAGCCAGTTAACCTGACTGGCTACCAGATCTTTGCTGCTTGCAAATGTGCTAGACCACTTCAGTCTTCTAGGCAGTCCAACAGGAAGCAGCTTTGAGAAAAAACTTAGTATGAAGGGACCTAGGAGAAAAATCATGAGGAGGAACAGATAACTCACTTAACAACAGGGAACTAAGGAGGTACTTATTACTGACCTAGGATGAGAGCTTCCAGGTTCTTTGTCCATTGAATGCAACATATTTTAACATTTCCAGCACCAGGTAGTTTTGTGTATTCCAAGGAATAAACTGCAGCCCCCTCCTCCTGTGATATACACAGATATACCGATGATACAGTTGGCTATGCTTCTGGCCCTACTGCCACCTCCATCGAAGAGTCCCTGCAAAAGGATTTCTATGCTGTTCAAAACTAGTTTCAGGAAAACTGACTAGTTATGAACCAGAAGAAAATGGTATCCATGCTGTTCATATCCAACCATTGCCTTTCTACAGCTCCTGACTTACTTAACTTACCCTCTTCACAAGGGTTACACTTTGACTCTGTGCTCTTTTACAAATACTTAGGTGTGCACCTGGACCAACATCTTAATTATTCTGACCAAATATCCCAAGTAACAGCCAAGTATTACACCAAGCTTGGTGCCCTCAACAGGGTGAAAAGCTGCCTTCAGCTCAAGAAGATGGTGATCAAGCACTCCATATTCATCCTGCTGGACTACTGGGACACTGTCTATGCAGGCGCTAATGCCACCACCCTATGTAAACTGTGCACACTATTCAGTCCCTGTGCAGATTCGTTCTGGCCTGTTCCCCCAAAACACACCATTGTACAGTCGAACTTTGGTGGCTACTGCCTCCAAGAGGCAATCTTGGCACAGTGCTCTAGTGGGGGATAAGTACTGGAACTAGGCTTCTTCGCACTGGCTGCAAATTGCTCTTACTCCCTCAGGTCCGAGGATGGTTATTACTTCCAGATCCCATGCTGTAGAAAAACCTAGGGCAAGCCTCAATCATCTATAGACTTTCTTCCATTTGGAACAGTTAGCCTGCTGAAATAACCTCAGCCACTTCCTTTCCTTCATGCAAGCAGCAAATTAAAGCTCACCATTCCTCCCTGGCTTCATACTCCAGCTGCCCTCATATCTGTTACTCTGGTAGTATTCACTGGAGGCCTGACACCACCAGTTAGTGAGGCCATCACCGCTGGGCATCAGACTTCTTCTTCTGCTACCCAAGCCCACTTGATACACTGCCTGATGTATGTTACATTGGTAACACGGTCCATAGATAAAGTGAGTCTCTACTTTGCAGACTCCAACTGCACCTGCACATTGTACGCTACTGTGCTGAATCTTATTGTAACCCCTAGATGGCACTATCCCAGGGGCTACTACCCCTGCCTGATTTGCCACTAACAGGTTGAGGGGCCTGGATCCAATGGCGGGTGCCTCCACCCAGAGGTCAGGGTTTGTAATAGTTAAACTAACTTGGTCACAGCCCTCTGGGACACTGCAACCCCCCTTTCTTCCCACTAGTGGCCCACACAATATATCAGAATTACCTCACAGTATACACTTACCCCAGGTCTGGTTCCGGCACTGGGACCTCCTGTGAAATGAGATACAGTGCAACAATCACAGTACAGTACTTTAACATAGACAAATACCTCAGGCAGTATAACTTTGCTGAAACAAGCAGTTCTGATTTATTTAGGAGATATAACAAGGACAGGGGAAATCAGGTTAATTAGCTTATCACTCTAATAATCTACCTATGGCTCTGTGCACAGGCCTATCCCTATCAGTTACTGTCCCTGGGTACCCAAGCCCTGAGTGGCTAGTCCAAACCGTGGCAGCTGGTAGGGGCCCTTTCACACAGAGAAAAGGAGAATTAAACAGTCAGCAGTACAGTAATTCCATTTGGATTTAATGTGGCAATTCAACAGGAGCGACCCTGAATTAGTACTCACGACCTCCAAATAAGATAGGGTCCTTCAATGTCAGCAGGGCTCACTTGAGGTACACAAACCTCTTCACACATCCATATAAAAGAAAGCACTATACCAGGCAGGCTGCATCTGTATCCGATCGCAATTACTGCACAATACCCGGGAGAACACACAGCAGATTCAGTTCCTGACAGACCGAATGCAATTTTCAGCAATTCCTCCAGTCTTCTACAGGGTGAGCCTGGTTTCTACTCTTCAGAGATCCTTTGATTCTTTTCACAGGACGGATTCAGTCCTAACAAGCTGCAGACTGGAACTCTGGGCCTTACACGTTTTTGACTAAAACTGCACACTGAAAAAGCACAGGGCTCCTTCCTTCTTCACTGCCAAAGCTCAACTGAAACTCCAACCGACAAAAACCGGCTCTTCCTTTGAGTTCCTCCCATGTTCTTGACTGGATTGGCTGTCACACAATAGACTGCTGCTGTTGGTCCAAAAAGGCACTGAAGTCTGAACTACATCTCCCAGAGTCACTGCCCATACAATCCTCTTGTGCTGGCTCAGATTATGAGTCCAAGTTCTGATTCGTCCAAGGCACCATTTTAGAGCTAGCTTACCCCACACTGATTGGTCCAGTTCAGCAGTTCAAAACTAGAATGGGGAACTAGCAGACACAGTTCTGACTGCAAAGAAAGCAGGTTAGACAAACTGTAATTTCATTATTACTCTAAATACTGGTAAACAGTTACATCTTTCAGATAGGTTCCATTTGCACTCTAGTGACTGCAAAATTAAGTGAATTGGCAGCAGCTCGAGTGGTACTCAGAGAAGCACACAGTCCCCCATATAAACTAATTATGTCTGCAAGCAGACAGCTCTTAAAGAGACAGTACCAGAGGTTCTAAAACACTCACTGATAAATGGCTTAAATGCCAAACACCATTCAGGCTTGGACATTCAAGCAAGCTCCTGAAGTCTTTTATGAACCCCATTTGCAGGGGGTTACACCTTCCTGGTTTGGGAAAGCTTGACGTCTGCCAAGCAAGTACCCATAAGTTTTAACTGCAACCATATACATTTGCATTAGGCTCGCATATGTAATCATCAGTCAATATATCATTTTACCAAGAACACATTTCTGAAACATTGCAGTACGTCACTCTTTACACAGTATTACACACACATTGTACCATAACTCAAGTTATTACCTCTTGTACATGAAACCTGAAGAGAGGGGCCCTTCCTATCAGTTACCTTGGGGCTGGACGGGCAAGGACACCATACTTAGAGGGCAACACAAGTAACTTGAGTTAGCACTGACGCCAGTTTGGGCAATGAGCTCGGGACATACAACTCCTTTATGGACAACATTGAGAGGCAAATCCACAGGCCTCCCAAGGAATCATAACTGAGGTGCACCACAGGCTTTACAGCTCGACCAGTCTTCTAGGGGAACTGTTATAGTCTCTGCACTCTGAGCCTCATTTTCAGCATTGTCCTCACTTGTCAGGAGTCTCCATGGGGGTAGAGAGGCTAGAACTTGGGGCACTTTCAGCTCCAGGAGTTACAGTTTCTGAGTCCACAACATTTGGCTCGCATGGAGAGCTTTCGGACACTGGCAGTGGACTGTCAGGGCACTCAAAATACTCTTCTTGTTCGGTGTATCACCAGTCTGCCCCAATCTATCATTTCCTCCCTGAAAGCTCAAACAGTTCAACCATGCACAATGATTCCATTTCATCTGATCTGATGCTTTGCACTTCACTTTCTGGGAGCATTGGCTCCAGGATGAAGCTGGGGCTTAGACAGTCCAGAAGGCCCAGCTTTGTCTCCAGTATTGACTAGAGATTGCCTCAAACAATTGACTCAGTTCGTAAGAAGGATAGTATTCAAAGTCACTCTCACTTTCTTCCGATATGGACTGACAGTCATGCTCAACTGGGACTTGTGGAGGGAACACTTTAACTTTGCTTCTGTAGGTGCAGACTTTCTTGATCTTTCTTAGCAGCAGCTCTAGTCACTGGTCCAGAGGGGCATCTTCTAGGGCTCAGACTCAATTAAGATTTGTCCAATGGGCAGTAAATGATTTTTGCATTGTTTTTACATCTTTTGAATTATTCTCAGGCCTTACTTTGTACACTGGCAGATCATCTAGTTTGCCCACTACAATGTGAGGGAGATGGTGCCATCTGTCAGCAATCTTGTGCTTGCCATGCAGTCCCAGATTTCTTAGCAATACCCGATCTCCCTCCTGGAGTTCCTGTGCTTTCACCCTTTATCATACCTTTCTTTGTTGGCCAGATTTCTTTTTAGCAGCCATGGTTTGAGCCAGTTAGTACGCGGAGTTAGCTGGGCCTTTAACTTTTGCACATACTGTAAATAGTTGTCAGCTTGAACCCCATCAGAGAGACCCCAAAACACACATCTACTGGTAGTCGAGCTTCTCTTCAAACATCAAGCGGTAGGGGAGAATCCAGTGGCATCACTTTTGGTGCAGTTATAAGCATGTACCAGGGTGCTAATTTGTTGGCTCCATCTAGGCTTGTCCTTTGGGTGCAGGGTGCCTAGCATATCTAGCAAAGTGCGGTTGAAACGTTCAGGCTGTGGGTCCCCTGGGGTGGTAAGGAGTGGTTCTGGACTCGCACCCCCACAGAGAAAGCATCTCTTTGATCAGACGACTCTCAAAGTCTCTCCCTTGATCAGAATGGATTCTTTGTGGGGCCCCATAGTGAACAAAAAGTTTTCTACAAGTACTTTGGCCACAGTGGATGCTTTCTGGTCTTTGGTGGGGAAAGCTTGGGCATATCTCGTGAAATGGTCAGTGACCACCAGCACATTACTGATATTTCTTTGATCTGACTCCAAACTTAGAAAATCAATACAGACCAACTCCATGGGTGCACTGGTGGTGATGTTAACAAGGGGGGCAGCCTCTGGGCAAAGCTTTCTCTGTAAGCAGCGTACTCACAAGTTCGAATGTGTTGCTCCACATCAGCCCCATCTTAGGCCAATAGAATCTGGATCTCACCAAGTCAAGTGTTCTGTCTATACCAAGGTGCCCATGTGGTTGTGCAAGGACCTCAGTACTGAGTCTCGAAAGGCAGTGGGCAGCACTAGTTGTTGTTTGTCTACTTGTCCCCTCTGTCTACTGTTTTCTGTATAACAGTTTATTGATCAGTTTCAACTTAGGACCTTCTTTGTATAACAGTGCAGTTCTCAAATCAGTGGAGTGATTTGGACACATCTTTTCCTGCATAGAGGGCTTCTAAAGCTGCTTTGATCATGGGATGTGAGATTGAGACCCGAATACTGTCATTGTCCAGCTGAGGCAGTGCACCAATGTCTATTGCAGAAAGTGGCAATAAGCAGCGGGTATGCAATTCTCAGAGGCTCCCAAGCAATCCACCATACAGTCCACTGCGTCCGTGGACATTGTTCCTCCTGTCAAACTTCCGGCAAGTGCCGAATGTCAGGTTCTGCCAATCGGACCCAATCATTCTGGGGAACAGGCCTCCGGGAGAGAGCATCAGCATCTATGTGGTTCAGACCTGCTCGGTATTCGAGAGCATAGTCATATGTAGATAATGCAGAAAGCCACCTATGGCCAGTGGCATCCAACTTAGCTGAGGTCTGCACATAGGTCAAAGGATTATTGTCAGTTTTTACTAGTATTTTAGCCCCATACAAGTACTCATGGAATTGGTCAACAATAGCCCACTTCAAAGCTAGGAACTCTAACTTATGTACAGGATAGTTCTTTTCGGATGGGGTCAGGCTTCTACTGGCAAAGGCCACTGGTCTCAGGCCATTCTCGTGCTCTTGGTACAACACAGCCCCAACCCTTGCAAGCTAGCATCAGGTGCAGGACGTGAGGTTTTCTTGGATCGGCATAGGCCAGCACTGGAGCATGGGTAAGTTGATATATGATCTCATGAAAAGCAGTCTCACAATCAGGAGTCCAGCGGCCCCAAATACTTCACTCGGATGAAAATACACTCTTTCAGTCTTGAGGGACGCTGACTTTGGTATTTTTTGTGGGTTGGGGATACCTTGAGTAAGGTTAAGTAAAGGCGGATCACTCTTGAATAGTCCTTGATGAGCGCCGATAATAACCACAGAATCCCAGGAATCTTTGCAGTTCTTTTAGATTTTTGGGCTGTGGCCAGGTGGTCAAGGCCTCAACTTTACTTGGGTCGGTCTCTATTCCCTCGGTGGATACTATGTGTCCCACATACTTTACTGATGTTTGAAAGAATTGACACTTATCAATGGACAGTTTAAGGCCAAAGTCCTCCAGTCGGTCCAATACCTTAAATAATCTGCTCTCATGTTCCTCCAGTGAGCTGCCAAACACAATGACATCATCTAGGTATACCAGGCACTCTAGTAAGTTCATGTCCCCCACTGCACGCTCCATCAATCGTTGAAAAGTGGCTGGGGCACCTGAAATCCTTGAGGCATCCTCATGAATTCATAGAAGCCAGCGGACAGATAAAGGCCGTCTTCTCACGGTCCTCTGGGGCCATCGGGATCTGGTAGTACCCACTGCGGAGATCCAGCACAGAGAACCACTTGCTCCTGTTAGGCAGTCCAAAGCATCCTGAATGCGGGCATTGTGTACTGATCAGGGATAGTCCGCCGGTTTAAGTGCGATAATCCACACACATCCTTACTGTTCCATTCTTTTCCTCACTACCACAATGGGGAAGCATAAGGGCTTCTGGATTCTTGTATTACACCAGCAGCTAACATCTCTTGCAGATGCCGTCTCACATCATCTATGTCAGCAGGTGCCAGGCGTCGAGACCTCTCACGAAATGGTCTTCGTCATGCAGCGGATATTGTGCTCAGCTCCTTGCACGCATCCTACATCCCATTCCTTTAAAGAAAACACCTGGTCTCTCTGGGCAAGCTTCTCACTGATCCTCACTTTCCATTCAGCTGGCAGCGGGGAGTCGCGAAATCAAACAAGTCAGGCGTTACTCTGTCATTCTTCCTTGAACTCTGCTGCTGGGTAGCACTGCAGTGTCTGCACAATGCACATTAGCCAGGATGCAACCTCTGTTTACTCGAATGTCTCTTTCAGACACATTATGAACTTGGACCATTACCCTTCTGGCATAAGCATGGGCTCTAGCGGGCAAAATACTAGGCTTGACCAGCAGTCCCTCTGGCAATTTTCCATCGCCTGGTGCATCCAACATTAATATTTTATTCTTAACATCCTTTCTGATACGGACCTCTCCCTGTAAGGTACACTGGGCATTTAGCGCCAGGATCAGAGACTCAGGATCCTTCTTCCATACAATTCCGACCGGTTCCTCTGGTTCTGTTTTTCAGCATCTCTCTGTGCCTCATAGGCCTCTTAATTAAAGCCGAACTCTTAAAGCTCTACTACTCTTTGACCCTGTTTTCATAACACAACTGTGCCAGCCTTCCGAACATATGAGCATTTGTTCCAATCAACAAAGGGACACCATCATACAGTCCAGTGGGGGACACACTAAGGCTAGGGTCTCTACTTGTTCGGCCACTCCAGCCACGGAGGTGGGGAAAGACAGCCAAATTCGGATATACCCGAATAGGGGTAGGCCTTCTCACTTAACCCCCATACATGCAGTCCTTCTAATGGTTGTAAGGGTACGTCTGACAAATGCTTCTGATACCAATCCTGGAACATAATTGTCACTTGGGAGCCACTGTCTAATACAGCTCTTGTAGACACTCCATTCACCTTTACAGTGGTCTCCATGGAGGGACCCACTATTCTGGACCAGTCTGGAGAGGCGGTAGTGGGGGCCTGGGCAACTGACCTTGCCACAAAAGGACGTGAATTAGCATTTTGGTGCCCTCACTGGGATCATGTCGCACCTCTTAACCACTGATTTCTTCTCCAAGCTCTCCTTGTAGCCTATATGCAACTTTGTCAGTGTCTTTTGGGGACTGGCATTCCCTTTTCATGTGCCCATCTTTCCCACAATTATAGCAAAACATACTTTCTGGAGTTTGAGCTGGCCGGGCGCCACACTGGGAGCCAGGGCGGGGTATACTAACTGGAAACCTTGGTGCCATCTCTGTCTGCGGCGTGATAAGCATTTGGAGACATCTGTCAGTTTCTCCACTTCCATGGTCAAGGAATCGAGTTCGAGCTGTTATCAGCAGGAGATACATGGGTGGGTACCCCACCCCACCATGAATCTGATCGGATATAGGTCAGGGCCTGTACTTGCAGGCGTGGCCTTCATAAAGGGACTGTTTTTGAATTCCCGGATCTCTCTCAACAGTTCGCCCATTGTGACATATCTTTTTCCTTGTCAGAGCACTCATTGACTGCCAACCTCTGCCCTGAACTTCACTTGATGGGTCACCTCAGTCACTCGGGTCGTAGCTGCAGCTATTGGTGCAGGTCCCTCCGAGGTCGTCTTTCTCAACTCCTCAATTTCTCTCAATAACTCATCATAGGAGGGTGGGATTCCAGTCGATCTGCCAGGCGTAACTGAAGCAACAGCAGTTCTGAGAAGGGGGCAGACTTAAGGATCCTGTCCAGCCTGGTTCGGTCCAGTTCAATCGCTAGCAAACTACCTTTTCTGAGGCATTCTTGCAACAATTTTCCAGCCGAGATACATACACAGACAACAACCCCTTGGTACTGTTGTGCATCTCTACTCTCCACCATAGGTCCTCATCAGAATCTGGGCCCATACATTCTCCAAGGCCTCAAGATAGGCCTGTGCAGTCGCTTCAGGGTTACTGGCCCGTTTAGCACGGATGGTAGCCAGGGCAGGACCCGAGGCTCTCACTAACCCTCTTTCGCTGCCTTCCGAGCATTGCCATTCTAGCACTTGGGGCAACATAGTCTATCCAGGTCTCCAGTCATCCTCCCCTTGGGGGTGGGAGGTGCCAGAGAAGATCCTCAACCTTCGGTAAGAGTCGTGACTAATGGCAGATGCAGAAATAGGAGTCTGCATTGGTTCAGCCACCATTACGGGCACTGGAGCAGGAGAGGGTGTTGGGGAGGAACACCCCAGGTGGTAAGAATAGTTTCTTCAAGTCCTCCACAGTTTTCCTCTCCCAGCAACCATTCAGCAAATTTTTCCTCAAAAGTTTCAGATAGTGGTGGGGCTGATTCTCCGGTCTTTACTGTCCTTAGTTATCACTCTCCAAGCAGTGAGGGCTCCCTCTGGGGTAATGGTCTGTGGCACTTTGGAGCTATCTATGGGATCCTAAACTCTACTAGGGCCAGGAAAGTGTGGGTGAGCAGATTAGCATGCCGACCCACCACCACAGGGTTTTGTAAACCTTCCACCTTGGAAAGTACTCCCTGCACAGTGTCCGTATTGATACCCAGGGGATGTCCAGGATAAGCATAGCATTTTGGGGTCGATCTCTCCCAGTACACCACTCCACCAGCCGTGCACAGCCACTTCTGTCGGGTACCCATTTTTTCTTAACAGTGGTTCGTAAATATGGCCACTAGAGGACACACAATCCCAGCGGTGAGCTCCAAGATGTAACCCCTAGATGGCACTATCCCGGGGCTACTACCCCTGCCTGATTTGCCACTAACAGGTTGAGGGCCTGGATCCAATGGCGGGTGCCTCCACCCAGAGGTCAGGGTTTGTAATAGTTAAACTAACTTGGTCACAGCCCTCTGGGACACTGCAACCCCCTTTCTTCCCACTAGTGGCCCACAATATATCAGAATTACCTTCACAGTATACACTTACCCCAGGTCTGGTTCCGCACTGGGACCTCCTGTGAAATGAGATACAGTGCAACAATCACAGTACAGTACTTTAACATAGACAAATACCTCAGGCAGTATAACTTTGCTGAAACAAGCAGTTCTGATTTATTTAGGGAGATATAACAAGGACAGGGAAATCAGGTTAATTAGCTTATCACTCTAATAATCTACCTATGGCTCTGTGCACAGGCCTATCCCTATCAGTTACTGTCCCTGGGTACCCAAGCCCTAGTGGCTAGTCCAAACCGTGGCAGCTGGTAGGGCCCTTTCCACACAGAGAAAAGGAGAATTAAACAGTCAGCAGTACAGTAATTCCATTTGGATTTAATGTGGCAATTCAACAGGAGCGACCCTGAATTAGTACACGACCTCCAAATAAGATAGGGTCCTTCAATGTCAGCAGGGCTCACTTGAGGTACACAAACCTCTTCACACATCCATATAAAAGAAAGCACTATACCAGGCAGGCTGCATCTGTATCCCGATCGCAATTACTGCACAATACCCGGGAGAACACACAGCAGATTCAGTTCCTGACAGACCGAATGCAATTTTCAGCAATTCCTCCAGTCTTCTACAGGGTGAGCCTGGTTTCTACTCTTCAGAGATCCTTTGATTCTTTTCACAGGACGGATTCAGTCCTAACAAGCTGCAGACTGGAACTCTGGGCCTTACACACGTTTTTTGACTAAAACTGCACACTGAAAAAGCACAGGGCTCCTTCCTTCTTCACTGCCAAAGCTCAACTGAAACTCCAACCGACAAAAACCGGGCTCTTCCTTTGAGTTCCTCCCAGTTCTTGACTGGATTGGCTGTCACTCACAATAGACTGCTGCTGTTGGTCCAAAAAGGCACTGAAGTCTGAACTACATCTCCCAGAGTCACTGCCCATACAATCCTCTTGTGGCTGGCTCAGATTATGAGTCCAAGTTCTGATTCGTCCAAGGCACCATTTTAGAGCTAGCTTACCCCACACTGATTGGTCCAGTTCAGCAGTTCAAAACTAGAATGGGGAACTAGCAGACACAGTTCTGACTGCAAAAAAGCAGGTTAGACAAACTGTAATTTCATTATTACTCTAAATAATTTCTGGTAAACAGTTACATCTTTCAGATAGGTTCCATTTGCACTCCTAGTGACTGCAAAAATTAAGTGAATTGGCAGCAGCTCGAGTGGTACTCAGAGAAGCACACAGTCCCCCCATATAAACTAATTATGTCTGCAAGCAGACAGCTCTTAAAGAGACAGTACCAGAGGTTCTAAAAACACTCACTGATAAATGGCTTAAATGCCAAACACCATTCAGGCTTGGAGCATTCAAGCAAGCTCCTGGAAGTCTTTTATGAACCCCCATTTGCAGGGGGGGTTACATTATAATAGGTGCTACTGCTGTTTTATAAGGTCCTGTGTGGGAAAATGCATTCCTGCATTTATGTAGTCTTAGCATTGTACTTTATTACTCCCACCCCTGCTGGTTAAACGTATTCTTCCTTACAATCCTCCTATCCCCAGCCCTGGTCACAAGGCATGTTTACAGTTACCGACTTGCTGCAGTCCAGTCTGCACTGCTTGCAGCTTCTCTTCTGAAAATGCTGCTGCCTGGCATCTCCATGCACAAGCTTGTGGATCTCTGCAAGTTCAGTTCTTGTCTTCCTATTTCCACCTGGGTCATGGGGGGGGGGGTTGGCTGTACGCGTATCTTTTTTTTTAGAATTTTTACTAAGTTTTTACAAATAATCAAAAAGGTCCCATGGTAATTAACAGCTCAAAGGAAAGACTCAGCACCAGTGAGTTTTTCGACAGACTTCACAGGAGCTCAAAATAAATCAGTTTGTTGGGTTTTGTATCACATATATACCATATATAATAACTGGTGACTCCCTATAATAACTGGATAGCCACTCCTAATAAAACATTGTAATAGCCCGCTGAATTCTGTAATAACTCAGTAGTAGGTTATTACAACATTTTCTTCCTTGTGCTCTCACGTCACTGAAGCGTGGAAGAAAGCACACTGTATTTGTATGACTATGGCGGCTGCTCAGAGACACGCTCACTCACACATATGCAGCTTACAGTTTTCGTCTCTGTCAAACCATGTACCAGTTGTTATGAAAAAGAATGCCTGTGCAGGTGTGTGTTATGAGGATTTTTCACACACCCTCGATATGTGGTAATCTTACAAACCCCTTGAGCTTTGATCTTGGGGTTTATGGAATATCACACATCTTTGGTGTGTGAAAAATTCCCACACCACACATCTGCACAGACATTATTCTCTCTATATATATCTACGGTATGCTAAAAGTGATATAAGCTATTGGCTCTTTTTGGAAATTAGATGGGGTGTACTGTGTTATCCTCAGGCCACTCAGTACAAAGAAGCTGGCCTTTAATAAATGGTCATGTTTCAAATGATCTTGAATGATTCACAGCATATGCGTGGCAGTAAAAATAAGTCAGCGCAGACTGTGACCAGTGCAGGAGGAGCTATGCGTCTACAAGGTAGCAAAAACCACCTGCACAGGTATACAAAGCTGTAAAACACTGACCACTCTGTGCTTCAGTGGAATGATTTACAATGCCCTGCAAGACATTTATACTGCTTGAACTGCATTGGAGCAACTCATCTGCATCACTCACAATGGTGCAGATCAAGCAGTAGAAACAGGCCTTAGGTTTAGCTTGGAATGGTATCCCAAAAGTTGAAAAATTAAACCACCACACAGATCCTAAGAAAGATCCCCATTTTTAAATGTTTTTATTCTGTGTTTATGGCCCTTGCTCACCATTGCCTGAACTCCCTCTGGAAACCTTTGCTCCACTGGATCCCAGTGGTCAAGGGTATGGCAACTGGATTTCAGTGTGAAAAAGTGGAAAATAATGCACTTGGAGCACAGAAATCCAGGGGCAAAGTACAAAATGGGGGTGGTGGTACTGACAACAACTAAGCAGGAAAGAGATCTGAGGGTGTTCATACTGGATGACCTAAAGGTAGCCAGGCAGTGTGACAAGGCAGTTGAGAGGGCAAGTGGGATGCTGGTGTGCATAGAGAGGGGTATCACCAGCAGAAAGAAGGAGATGGTGTTGCCTCTTAATAGATAGCTGGTAAGACCCCACCTAGAGTACTGTGTCCAGTTCTGGAAACCACATGGGGCACAAGTCCTGTGTCAAACCTTGCACTGCGCCGATCACATTGCCACACCTTGCACCCGATTCCCAAAGGTCACGCACATTTGCAACACTTTCCCCCCATTACAGCGGCTTGTGCCAAATATTTGGTGAAAACCCCATGTGAAGGCCCACAAAGTTAGACCAGCAAAAGCTGATTGAACTCCCGGCATGTGGCACATGGGATAGAGAATCCTGACTGCCGCCCAAGGAATGCCGTAAGTCCTCTGCGCCATGTGTTCGGTGCACCCGGGGCTTGCGGCATTCCAACACGTTTGAGAATTGAGCTCCACATCCCAGAAAGGACATAGTAGAAGTGGTCCAGAGGAGTGCAACTTAAATGGTGCAGGGTCGGCATCAGAAGTCCTAACAGGAGAGATTAAATAACCTAAATATGTACATCCTGGAAGAGAGGAGAGAGGGGGGATATGATAGAGACTTTTTAATACTTCATTGGGGTAAACAAGATACAAGAGGGAGGTATTTTTCAGAAAAAAAGGTGCTCAAGGACAAGGGGCATGCATGATAAGAAGCTGAAGGGGTAGATTCAGGAGAGATGTGAGGAAGCACTTCTTCACAGAAAGAGTGGTGGATTCTTGAAACAGTCTTCCAGGGGAGGTGATGGGGGTGAAAACAGTGGTGGGGTTCAGGAATGTATGAGATAGGCATAAGGGAATCTTAGGGAAAGGGAAGGGGGATGAATGGGGCAGAGATCAAATAGGCTCTGTGGTGATACTACAGGCAGAGAAACACAGGCAGACAAGGTGGACCAAATGGTCATTATCTGTTGGAAAATTCTTTGTTTATATGTTTCTTTCCTGTCCCTTCATCAACTGCCTACCTCCATCCTCCCTCAGCTGTTGCTCCTGTGTGGGGTACAGGGGATGTACCCCTCTGACTGCATTTTCATCAACAGTGGCTGGCTGTTGGGTCCAGGACCAGTCCTCTTTGGTTCACCAGGGTTGGTCATCCTCTGGGTAATGGAGCCATTTCCATTGTTTCTTCACCACCTCACGGGCACGGAGGTCCTGTGTGTGTGTGTGTGTGTGTGTGTGTGTGTGTGTGTGTGTGCGTGTCAAGCGTGCTACCACATAGAAGTACTGGCCTGCTTCAGTCCCTCCTTCTGTTGACCTCAACTGCACTGCCATCTGTGGTCATCAAGGTGGCAAATAGAGAAACAGGGCAATTGGGCACTCACCCTATGAAGTGAAGACACATGCTGCTCTGCACTAATAAATAAATAAGAGTCTCTGTACAAGGCACAAGTCCAGACCTCTGGAAATCCAACTCTTGTAACTTTTCTCTGCTCATTGACCTCTCCTGAGGACACAGAAAAAAGTTCACTGTCAACATAGAGCCGTGGCAGTTTGTTATGTGCAGAATAATCATGCATCCATCACTGCTGATCTTTAATGAGGTGCTGACATTAACAGGAACTGTAGTTCAGCACTGTCTAGTACTTCTGTGCTTTGTATTCTTTCATACCCTTTTCTGACGTTAATGGACAGAGTACGCATCGATCTCTTTAACCTGAGATGCTATTTTCTGCTTGTGTTAATGGTGCTATAACCAGATGAAACTGGGGTAACAGAGGATACGCAAAGACAATAAATCTGTACGGACTTAGAATTCAAAAAACAGGATTTAAAAAAAAATGTATTAATTAAATCGGTATTACAAACTTTTGAGTCGTAAACTCCTTCGAAAAGGCTCCACGTCAGTATATACAGACAACTATTACAGCTACAACCAGGTGATACAGAGGGCCACATATCAAGGGTGTAGCTACTGATACTCCAAGTAAGCCATGGCATACCAAGTTAAGTAGCAGGGGGCAGCAAACAAGCTGGCCAACATTGTTCTGCCATCTCTAGTCCATCATATTTAAATT
The DNA here is from genome assembly GCA_016271365.2 of Neoceratodus forsteri. Classification (NCBI taxonomy): domain Eukaryota; kingdom Metazoa; phylum Chordata; order Ceratodontiformes; family Ceratodontidae; genus Neoceratodus; species Neoceratodus forsteri. Next base: position 1,168,783,687 of record CM057456.1, on the reverse strand, counting down.
CTTTTGTTTGGCTTAGCAGGCTTTTTCTTTTCTCTTTCAGCTTTGTTTTGGGGGGAGGTGGCAGAGTGGACCACGGACTTTGAAGCTGAAGGTCTCAATTAGGTCCACATGGTCCACCTGCATAATGATTGGCTGTGCCATCTGGTAGGAGGTGTGGCAAGTCTGGGGTGGTGAGATTAAATGCCTCAGCAAAGTTAGAAGCCATACTATTAGTTCAGTTCTACTGGGAGTAAGATAAGTAGTAGAAAAACTGAGGAGCAGCAGATGGAAGAACAGACTCAAGAGCTGACTAAAAGAATGAAGACGTCATGCAAAGTGGCAAGTGAAGTGAATCTGCCTACCTGTGGGGGAGAGAGAAGAAATGTCTGCCATGGTCCTGGACTCATGGCGCAGTCAGTGGCTTTTGGCAGCGAGCACCACACTAGCAGCACAGGCAGACAACAGGTCTAGTGTGTGAGTCATCTGATTGGAGCCAGGAACCTTGGACATGAGTCGTGGGGGGGAGGCAGGCATAAACAACAGTGGGGAAGGGGTAGCAGTGTGGCAGGTTGGTGTACAAATCTGAAATGCCTGGCTACACCCCTGCCACATATACAGAGCATGTATATGACTGGATGCTGTTGCATATGGACATCCCATACAATCAAAAAAGTTGTACCACAGTACAAAGGTCACAAAAGATGTGTTACCAAAGCAGCACGGTCATCACTATGGTATAACTTTTCAACTTTGTACAGTTTCAAATTTAGCAGACAGTGAACTGCCGACCTCCCAGAAACACACATTTTTCCATTGTTTCTGTAATTTATTAATAACAAACCCTACACGTAGTTGCCAAGTACCCTCCCCCCCTCACCAAAACCCTTCTGGGTCAAAAGTTTATTAGTAATGTTGTGACAACTCCTCACCATAACTTCTTCCATCTCCTATTCAGCTCAGTCTGATGGAAGTAGAAAAATTACAGACAAAAAAATGGAAATATTTGTGTTGGGGAGGGCTCTTGTGAAATGGTTTCGTTTACTTTTAGGAATCATATACTATATAAATAATGGATATAAAACCATGCCCAGACATAGCACGTGTTTCCATCTCTGGATTCAGAGGACATCAGAGACCTCTTTAGCTTTGCTGTCAAGGTCTGTGATGTTATCAGGACCTGTAAATGGAAACACAGCCATGTTGTGTATGGTTTCCCTTCATTATTCTAATGTAGAATGCACATTGTTCGCTGGGGCAACAAGAAAGGTGTCCGATAGGATTATAGGAAACACATACTATAGAGCTTTTAGAGATTAACAGTATCCGGCAAGTTAGATGGGATATAGTCTTCAGGCCTCCAGGCAATAGGCCATGGACATTTGAATGGTAATTTGATTCTTCTGCTTCGTCTTAAAATGGTGGTGCCTCAACTAAGAGCAACTTACCTCATAACTGGTAAGTATACACCATACCAAGCTAAGAGGAAGGGTTGACAGTGAGAAGGCAGTTAAGGACCTCCAAAAAGACCTACAGAGGCTGGAGAGATGATCCAAAATCTGGCAGCTGAAGTTAACACAAACAAAATGTAAGGTGATGCATTTGGGTAAAGGGAACCCAAGGACAGAGTACCACCTCAATGGAGTCTAGCTCAGCACCACTCAGGAAGAACGGGATCTAGGTGACATCATAAGCAGCATCCTTAAACAGACAAGCTAATGCAACAAAGCTTATAGCAAGGCCAAAAAATGCTGGGGTGCATAGGGAGGGGATTCGACAGAAGGAAGAAGGAGCTAATACTGCCATTCTACAGTTCCCTGGTAAGGCCCCGTCTGGAGTATTGTGTCCAGTTTTGGAGTCCTCATCTGAAAAGGATACAAACAGGTTGGAGGCTGTTCAGAGAAGAGCGATCAAAATGATCCAGGACCTTCAAGGCATCTGGAAGCATTAAATGTGTTCTCACTGGAGACAAGGAGGGAGAGGGGAGATATGATTGAAACATGCAAGTTCCTGAGAGGAATAAATAAGCAGCCATCCTCATACCTGTTCAACAGAGTCTCCAACTCTAACACTAGAGGGCACACGTGGAAGTTGTTGGGGGGGGGCTTCAAGAGGCAGCTTAGAAAACACTATTTTACAGAAAGAGTCATGGAACCATGGAATAAACTGACAGCTGAGAGAGTGGATGCAATGTCCATGACATCATTCAAGTTGGGGCAGAACAAGGCTAAAGTGCGAACAAAAGCAACAGGAGCAGTAGGAGGTATTAGGCAGAAGTGGGGTTAGGTTCTGGGCTCTGAGAAGGTCCAAAGAACACATGGGCAGACTAGATGGACCATTGGTCTCCTTATGCCATCTTTTCTTCTATGTTTCTATGTTTCTAAATAGGTAGACACCCCTTTGCAAAATCTCTATGCTGATTACCTGCAGACCCAACAAATTACCCACAAACAACAGCAGATCGAAACAGTAGTAACTCAGTATGCAAATGAATAACAGGTCATGGTAAATACACTTAAAAACAAGTGATATTATTTATGGGGGAAGGGGTACTGGAACAGGGTTCTGTGGAAAGGGTAGGTTAGACGAACAATAGCAGCAAGCAATAAAAGTATCAGAGTGTACCTGCAGTCCCCACTGACTTCCCACCACTGTAATCCCACATAGAGTCGCTTAAGCTAATCTGGTGCTCCAGTAGTTAGATTATTCTGACTGCCCTTTAATACTAAGGTGCATACTAAGGTGTAAGGAACAGAGAAGGTGGTAAGCCCACGTGCGCTCCGATCAGTCACCCATAATAGGACAAAATATTTCTGTTTAGAATATAGTTGTCTAGTCTTTTTTTTTAACTGTTCTTTGTCTTCACCCTGCCTATCTCTACTGGGATCCCCCAAGGCTCTATCCTTGGCCCCCCTTTTCTCCTTATTCATTAACTCCCTTCCAGTGGATAGTCTCAACTGTCACTCAATCCTTTACGCCAACGACCTTGTGCTCTTCTCCAGCGGAAAGTCTCCTACCCTCATCTCTGCAGCCCTCTCACAAAACGACACCGCAGCCCACAACTGGTTCTCTGACGTCCTCCTTATGATCAATGCCAAAAAAACCAAAACAGTGTTGTTTGGATATAAGCCCTTCCTAATGAAATGTAAATCTAACCCACTCCTAATCTTCATGTCCCCTGATGGCCATGCCCTAGACGAGGATGTCAAACATTTCAAATATCTTGGAGTCGTGCTTGACCCCTCCCTTTCCTTTACAGAGCACATAAACTTCCTGGTTCTAAGATGTCACCAAACACTAGTGGCTGCCTACAGATACTGGCAATACTTCACCCCTGAGGCCTGCCATGCCATCATCCAGGGAAACCTGCTACCTATCCTGGACTACTACTCTCCCATCTGCTCCAGAACCTCTGCATCCACTGTGGCAAAACTATCAGTAGCATAAAACAGTGCCTGCCGCTTTTCCCTGCTGACCCCTTTCTCCACACACCACTGTACACTGTACTGGGGTGGCTCCCACTACAAGCCCGCTTTGACCTTGCACTGTACAGTTTTATTTATTCTGCCATCCGTATTGGCCAGAAATCCCCTCTTGCTCCCTTCTCACCATCCAAACCTCACACCACTGCCTACGCTCCTCCAGAATTCCCTCCCTGAAAATCCCCAGGGTAGCCACGAACATGGGCGCTAGAGCCCTGTCTGTAGTAGCCCCCACACTATGGAACAAGCTGCCCACAGAACTGCGCACTATAAACACTCACTGCCAATTTAAGACTCGCCTCAAAGACTGGCTCCTGTTGGCATCCACCTGCCACTGCTTTAAGGACTAGCCCCCCCATAGGTTCCAGGGGTAGGGTCAAATAGGTTCTCTTATTTTCTGAAACTGTACCACCATGAACCTTACTTTGCTTTGTTATTTGTTGTCCCTCAACTACTGCCACCATGTATTGCCAAATGTAATAACTGTAACCTTTCACTATGTATTACCTGCTCTTGTTATGTTCTTGTTATTCTGATGCTTCTACTCCGTGCTGCCTTATGTGGCCCAGGTCATGCCTGAAAACGGTCTCTGGGATCAGTGCATCTACCCAGTTAACAAAGTCATAAATAAATTAATAAATTATACTCTCTAAAGGTAGTTTGTTCCATGGATTAACCACTCTCTGTTAGGGTTACCACCTTTTGAGAAGCCCAAAGTGGGACATTTCTTACTTAAACATGATTTTTTGCAGGACAACATGTAACCTTGACTAATGCAACTGACTTGTTTTTCTAAATAATCAGAATTAAGACTAAGTGCTGCAGTGTTTTGGTTGTTTCTAGTGTTGCTTATCATTTTAAGGTATTTTAGTTAAAGTATTATAGTTTGTTGCAACATTTACAGGAAAGTCAGAAAATATTTGTTTCTATTAAAATGTCAGGACAAGTAGTTTTTTCATGTTTTTTTGCAGGACACAGCTGCCCAAATCAGGACTGTCCTGTGAAAATCAGGACAGGTGGTAACCCTACTCTATGTGTGTAAAAGGATTTCCTTATACTATTATTGAATTATTTTAGGTCTCAGTTGCAATGGATGGCCACTGGTACCCATTTTATCATTCTTAAACTCAAAATCAGGTTCACTTAACAGATACTTATCTTGCATAATGTCATAATGTAAGAGTAGGTCCTCTCTATTCCTCTAGTCTCAAGAGTCATCAGGCTTAGTTTTTGCAGATACTGTTCACTGCTGGTACCATGAAGTCACAAATGACATTTGGTGCAAACCTGATAGAATAAAATGATACACAGGTAGTTAGGGGTAGTGGAGAGCATTTAACATTAAGTAAAACAAGTTAATTGTAACCTGCAATAGGTTACTGTAACAATGTAAATGTGCAGGTGTTCTGCCTGAGCTGTGCCCCTAAGCCAGAGTCCTTGCCCACTCAGGTCTTCCACACAGAAACTTACAGGCCCTGTCTAACTCTCTAAATCCAAAACAGTTGCATGTACGGAGCCCTGTACTGACTACTTAATTGAATTAGATGCTACAGGGTAAGACAGGTCAGAACCACTGCCCAATGTCATTCAGGCTGCTGCAGATCAAAACACCAGGGTTATAGGAAGGCAAACTGAAGTCAGGGACTGCAGCACCTCTATCTGTGTGCACACTATAGTTGCTGTCCGTGAATGGCTTGGGCAGGATCACACTGTACGGTTGCCTGTTAGCTACGGTGTATCTTCTGTCATACAATGTGAAGTGCTTAATTCTTCACTGTCTCAGTACAGACTTTCTACCTCTTCGATCCTCTTTTGCCCCTACCGTGAAAGGGTCTTCCACAATGACAGCAATCATATGGCCACCAGGAAGGGGTGTAGAATATCTAAAGCTACCAACTTTTTGAAGCCTAAAACTGGAACTTGTCATAATTTAGAAATAATTCCTTTTTTATTTTATTATTATTATTTTTTTTTTTTAGAGAAACCCTAACTGTAACTCCTAACGCATCCCTATCCTCATCACTGGTAAGCACATTTTCATACACAACATGGAAGATTTCAGTTCATAGTGAAATATGACTGTCAAACAGACTCAGTCAGCTGGTCAAACTCGAATGCCGTGCAGCTTCCAAACACGGCTGCTGCAGGGACGAACTGAATAAATTCTAATATTATTTCCAAAAAGCATAAATATCTCTCAAAACTGGAGGAGTGCCACATCATATTTCCAAGTGCCCTAGAAACCTCTGTGCCTGATGATCCAAATTGACTGTGACCCACCGCCCCATGTCACTTGCTACCTTCACTGGGTGAACATGGCTACGCTGCACATTACAAAAAAAATATGGAGCTGAAAAGGAAAAAAGAAACCTTGTTTTCTGCACTCATTCTATCAGCGTCCCCCTTCCCCATGTTACTCGCACCCGACCAGGTGGAGAAGGGTCAGGCTGCACATTCATCCAGTGCCGCTTTGCACGGTCCCTGCCCGCTCACAGTAACATTAACATTCAAAAAACATTCAACACTTAACTTTTCACTCCCTCCCAGAACTGGAACAACTTTCTGAATCAGGATACGGTACCTTTCTTTGTACCTTCTTCAGAATCCCAGCAAACAAATGCCTGCCTGGTCTAACTCTGGAGTCTCTCAGCTGCTGGCAGACAAATGTCCATCACGCATTCACACTACCCAGTTAGTCTAACCCAGAAGGAAAGGTGCTTACAGTATTCCCCCTTGCCATCTGACTACCGCCGAGGCATTTTTCATGGTACAACGTGGGTAAGTGCAAGTAAAAATTGCTGTCCAACGCAAGCAGTGCCACAGTGGTGCTGAAATGTGACTGTCACTGGGTGCAAACTAAACACAGACAAAAAAAAGGGACAAAAAACAGGACAACCAATGAAAACCAGAACAAAAGTGAGATTTTGCCAAACTTGTGAGGACACTGGGACATGCTACCTAAAATCAGGACTGTCCTGAGAAAATCAGGACAGTTGGTAGCTTTAAGAATATCAAATACACGTTATCTCAGAGATTGCAGAAATTCAAGCTCTGTTTGGAACTCACAGTTTCTTAGGCAGAGACCTGTCACAATACCTCTCTGCCTTTTCAGTTCAATCACCATCTATACTGGAGATTCGCTATAGAGTATCTGGCCTAAACCAGGCTGAAAACACAAAGTCTGCTTCCCACACATGCATTCCCACACATGCTTTCCACACATGCATTTAGCTCCAAGAGCTGGTTCTTCTCTCCTTCACAACAAAACAGTCTGATCTGCCTCAGGGCTGGGCGGCATATCCAATCCTGAATCCAGTTTCTCACTGGTTTGGTCACAAAAAGGGTGGCTCAGTCTTTGGATGAACTGAATTTTCACATCTGTTGGTGAAGCCCATACTTTCCGTAAAGCTCCAGTTCTCCTCAAATCTGGCATTCATTGTACCTTGTAGATGAATGGATGGCAACTGCACCCTTTGACCTCTCATGTGATACTGTGGAAAAAACATGGCTACACTCAAGGGGTTTGTTTATATTTTTACTCAGTGGCTGTCTAAATGAGGTCTGGCTGCCCAAAGTTACTTTGCATCCTAGCTGGCTGCCCTGAGATCAAAAGGTGCCTCTCCCAAATCCCTCATAGCAAACAGATTGTAAATCCTGCAGTTGAACAGATGAACCAGACATCTTAAATAGTTTTGGTTAGTCAAGTCATTGTGCTATAATCCATAAAGTGGCATGCAACTGAGGGCCACAAGTACTCATAAACACATATACAGTACTGCAGGTAAGCCCATGAAAGGGGGGGGGGGAGTTACATGGATAAACTCTTTTTTGGGGGGGTGGGCGAAATGGTGGCCTGTTGGTGAGAGAGAACTAAGGCCTCTTTTGAGCACTGTGCATAAAATGTACAATTCTTTGTGTGTTCACTAGATAGAGCTTGAGACAGGATGACAGAGACCTTTGTGACTGGGCTGGATTTGAACTTGAGATAGGAATAGGAATTCATTAAAAGTGCAGTGTTTCTTTAAATTAAGTATCATGGTTGGGATTCATAAAACAGTTTGTCATTTGCAAGAAACTGTGAATCAGAGGACTCTGTAACATGTGATTGTGAACTTTGTAAGTTGATAGTTAATGCCAAATCTTTATCAATGTAGTAGGCTGAGTGGCCAGTCACTTGAGCTTTATTTATTTAAGAGTTTAACCAGGAAGGCATACTGAGCAGAGTACTGCTCGATTCCAGATGCTTGCTACTGTGAATATTCTTTTCCAACATCACAGTACCAATAGGCAACTTATAGATTGTCTTAATCATATGTATGCCCTCCCCAAAAGCAGGGCTTACTTTCTGAGCCCTGGAGACTCAAGGTGGGTCCACTCTCGATGCCTGTGTCCTCTGGCTGGAATTGATGCCATAGGCCAGGAGAAGAGGAGCTGTTATTTATCCTGTTATTCTTTCATGGTATACTGCTGACAAAGGGGTGCTCCAGCCCACGAACATGAACTGGAAGGATCGCATAGTCATTCTGCTAAACTGGACTGTATGCTGGCTGATTAAAGTGTTCTGAAAAGTTAAACTAGCAGCCAACAGCAATAGAACTGTGTGATACAGCAGCCTGGCATGGAACAGAATGTAAACAGAGGGACGTCATGATCTTGTTGACCATTGACCCATGTGATTGACCAACTGGAATGCAAGGGATCCTGGTAAGGACACAGACACTAGGGAGGAACAGCAGCATAGTGCTTGGCACCCTTCTGGAGACATTAAGCGAGCCAGATTGTGAGTGACAAGCCTGTCAACAAATAAGAGACTAAGATGGCAGTGAGCTGAGCTGAACCCTTACCCTAGACTATTAGGAGTTCAGGGCAGTCCTTCTCAAGTGCTTGGAGAGGAGAGGAGAGGAGAGGGGTGCTGAACAGGAGAGCTGAGGGCCTAGCCAGGCCTCATAGCCAGAGATCCTCGTGTGAGCTGAATCCAGTTATTAAAAGTTTCATCCAAGCTGAGAGAGAGTGCTGTGAAGCCTGTAAAGCTGTGAAAGGCCAAATCTGCTGAAGTCATCTGCAGATTGTTGTAATCAGAGATGAGAACAAGCCATTCTATCCTGTGTGACACGCCAAGGGAGGAGGTGGTCAGGATCTTGTCTCCAGGGTACTTGTGCCCTTGCTTGATTGAGTGCCCACTTGTGCCCTTGATCGAGTGGGGTGGGGTAGCTCATCTGTTCTGGCCCCTCTGAACCTGCCTTGTGCTGACTGAGGAGAAAGAGTGCGGGATGCTAACCTGGGCCTATAGCTGCCATCTGCCTGCTTTGTCATCATCCATCCAGAAGCATCTGAGACTGATTTTCATGAGTACAAGACATGTTTGGACTAGCGTGCCCGTAAAAAACTGCTGCTGTTATTGAATTTTCCCTGTTGGATTACAAATTTGTTCTGCTATGAAAAAGTGCTAGCCAAAAGACAGTCAGGTGGGGTAAAAGTAAGTTTGCATATCTATAAGTACACCAACACAAGATCCCAGGCACCATGACAACAGGTCTGCAACAGCATTTGATTTATCTGGGTACCCAGTAGCTAGGACTAAACTGTAGTTTGAAAAATGTAACTGTTGAAAGTTATTTAAAACTGTGGGATCTGCTACTGAGAGCAGTGGGAGGCCTAATAAAACAGTAGGCCTTGTCTGGAACTCTTGTGTGAGGGTGTTGGGAAGCCTAATACACCATCTCAGCACAGAGGCCTGTTTATCTGAGATTACAAAGCTTGGAGTGACACACTAAAAATATTTGTAGTGATAATAATGTTGAGGGTACCTCAAATCATTGCAAAAACCATTTTGTATAACCCTTATTTTCTTCACAGGAGTTGTGTTGCTAATAAAGTCCTGTTGTTAGTTTCTAAAATTTGGGGTGTGAGCATATTATTAGTGATCTACCCATCTTGGTGCAAAAGTGTTGGAAATTACAATTAAAGTGTGAGTACTGGTACAGAATAGTTTTAAGGTGGTGTCCGGCCACCACTGGGGATGTGGATTGGAGCTACGTTCCAGGAGGCAGTATTCTACTTGTTATCAGGCCTATTATTTTTTTCTCTGGGTGGAGGCACTGTGCTATTTCCCTTGTTCCCCTTCCAAACCAAACCCTCATGTGAGGAGTTTAAAAGTCGAGCCCCTCAACCTTGCCTGGCCCCCATGGTTGCAAGGCAGTGGTAGTAACCAAGGAAGCGACAACCTGTAACATCTGCACAGTGACCTGGTTACATCTTTAGAGGCACCACTATCATCTCCTGTTTACCAGTTGGACATGTCTGAGATCACTTGAAGAGTGCCCACCACTTGAGTGAAATTTTGAACATTTTGGAAAATTTAGAACATTTTGGACAAAATTCAGAAATTCAAAATAAAGTTCAAAAAGTATGAACTCAGGCTTCACTGAGAAATAAAAAAAAACAACTCTGCTAGGGTGTCTGATTCAAAATGCCACCAAATGTATTAACTAAAAAGGTGCTGCACTCCTGAATGCCAAACGTTTTCAGACACTCCCCTGTGCTCTTCCTCAAGGCGTCAGAATTTAAAATGGTGTTTAAGGAAGTCAAAAAATGGTGTTTGCAACAGGGTATGGACCCCAGGAATGTGTTGTTGGTCAGTAATATTCCCCAAGGAGGGGACATCTTTGAGATGTTGCCTGTGTTGGAAAATGAATCGACTGGCCTTGGAAGGATGAAAGTCCCACATGCGGTGTGTGTGCCTCAGAAAAAGATTCTGAGTTTATTTGTGGAAAGTGGAAAAGATGTTACTGTTATGGGATAACCTGCATCCTTGACACCCAATGAAGATGATGCAGTATAGCACAGTGGTTTAAGGCTCTGAGCTGCAAACCTGGAGATTTGGGTTTGAATCCCATTAGCCCCCACTTGCATACTGTGTGACCCAGAGCAAGTCACTTAACTTCCTTGTGCTCCCAGGTCGCACTTGGAAACAAGCTCCAGCTTAGTGTGTCTTTCCTGGTTAAACAATTTTTCCTTTCCCTTTCCCTATACCAGGATTGAGTAAGCCACTCAGATGGTGCAAGATTTACAATGTTCTGATGCTGGGAAAAGAGCATGAATGGGAGAGTGATTCCCTGTTCCTGCTTTAGATGCAGTCATTGTCCTTAAAGCAACCAATTCAAATGTGACTGCTCTAAACTATTTAGCCACCCTGGAATGAATATTTGGTCATGCAGAAGAACCTAGAACACTTCTGATAATGTTATCATCTACCAAACAGCATAAAGGAGAACAGCTGTCTGACGTTATGGTGACACTGTAGAAAGTTGTGCAGAGGGCTTCCAGAAAATGCTTGATGCCTGATACCATGGATTGTGCCCATGTTACTCAAGTACTGGATGGAGCAGTGTATCCTGATCAAATCTTGTTGCATATCCAGCAAAGAGATAGTGATGGACAAGCCACAACCCCATGATGGGCTTATGAGTGAGGTGCGAGAGCAAGATGGAAGATTATTGGCAGTGATAAGAGCCATGACCCCTAAAACATGCAATGACACAGCTGGTGATGGAGACACAAGAACCTGCATAAGTAACTGCTGACACTGGAGTGGCCTATTCCACAGAAGCCATGCGGCCAGCTGACACAAGTCATCAGAGAGAGTTGCAGCCTAGAGATTATCCATAGACACCAATGCGGCAAGAGGACAGCTTCTGTTACAGATGTGGTAAGAAAGAACATTTGCGGAGACAGTCTCACAATCCTGAAGATCTGAGAAGGGTAAACAAGTTGCTAATCAAAAGATGACAAAGACCTGGGAAACTCCAGTGGGGCCTGGTAAGGGAATCCACTGGAGCCCCAGGCTTAAGACATTCCCATGCAAGGACAGCTGTGCCTCAGGCTAGTCAGACTGTTAAGAAAGTATCTGACTGGGAGAAAATTGTTGGACCATTTTCTAAAGTAAAGGTTTAGATTGAAGGGAAGTCTATTTGGGCATTGCTGGATACTGGCTCGCAAGAAACAATTGTGTTCAAAGATCACCACGATAAGTTCTTAAGTCACTTACCATTGGAGCCTATCAAAGGACTGCATGTGAGGAGCCTGAGCAATGTAACATATCTGTACCTAGAAGTTATCTGAGTTTGGATCACCTTTTCTGAGAACATAACTGGGGTTGAGGGACCAGTTGAGACCTGTGCTTTTGTGTGTCCTCCAGCCAAATTGTATGATGGCATGACAGTCATCACTGGAACCAATGCAAATTTGTTAGGATGTCTGAAACAGTAACGTGAAGAGAGACAGACACAATCCTAGGAGGAGTGTGAATTTGCATGGACTAATTCACAGAACATATGTCAGTCATACAGAGAAGCAAAGTAATTCAGATGATGACTCTGCTGGTATCATGTGACACTGGGACAGTGAAAAACTGGTACTACCACCAAACTGTCAGTGTGCCATTCAAGGTATGGTCTCACTGAGAAAGAATGCAGAGAAACAGCTACTAATGATTGATGCCCCACCAGAACATGGTTTGCCTGAGGAGCTGCTTGTGACGCCCAGTATCTTGCCTGTGGACACCCATGCATCTGTCCAGAGAACAACTGTACAAGTGAAGAATGTTACTGAACACATCAACAAGCATAAGGGGAGGACCCTGGCAGAAGTGCACAGTGCTAACACCGTAGTTCAACCCAAGTCGACCTCAACAACCCAAGTGAATGGAACTGACCCAAAGTTGTTTGACTATAAAGACTCATCAGTGCCTAAAACGTGGGAAGATTGTGAGAGGCAAAAGTTGGCCCTGAGAAGTCAAGTATTTTTCATGAATGAAAGGGATGTTGGATGGGAAGGGACAAAAGCACAAAATTTGCTTGCATGATGAGAGGCTTTTCAGATAAAGATCCAGCTGTTTGGTACCTTCTGGCATTGATGACATCAGAAGATATCTGCAAGAAATGTTAGCAGTTGGTCTCATCAAAGAATCACAGAGCCTGTATGCTTTGCCAGTTATGGTGGTATGGAAAAATAATGGTACCGTGATGTTGTGTGTAGACTATCACATTTTGAATAAATGAACAATCCCTGATCAATACACAATGCCCAGGATCCAAGAGGCTCTGGACTGTTCAAATGGAAGTTAGTGGTTGACAATGTTGGAGCTGAGAAATGGGCACTACCTCAAACCCATGGCTAAGTCAGTTGGGGGAGGGGGCAACATTCATTTGTTCGTTGTTTTTTTATGAATACTTGAGGGTGCCTCAAGGAATATCGGGAGTGCCAGCCGCTTTCCAGTGACTCATGGAGCAAGTCGTGGGGGATATGAATCTTCTTGAGTGTCTTGTCTACTTGGATGATGTCATCATCATGTTTGAAAAAATGATGGAAAAGCATGAGACATATTTATCTGAACTGCTGGATTGACTGGAGCAATTGGACTGGAAATCTCCATGGAAAAGTGTCAGTTTTTCAGAAGCTAAGTGAAATATGTGGGGCACATTGCTTTGTGAGAAGCAATTTGCACTGACCCTGACAAAGTACACACTTTAACTACATGGCCAAACCCCACTCAGTTGAAAGAATTGCACAGATTTTTTTGGTTCCGTGTATACTATAGGAGGTTCATCGAAGACTATATCAGAATTGTTCAACCACTGTTAAACCTGACACAAAGTTACCAACCTGCAAACAAAAGATACAAACAGCCTGGAAATGAGCCTGCTCTTAAAAGATACTACTGAATTAGTAAACTATGTGAATCCAGGTGAGATTGTGACAGAGCTTTTGCAGACATTATCAGCCAACTGACAAGTGCACCTGTGTTACCGTATGCAGACCCAAACAAAATGAACACTCTACATACAAGTTTCCAAGGACTTGGAGCAGTGTTGTATCAGTCATATCCACAAGGCCTGAGACTGTGGCCTTCGAGAGTAGAAGCTTGATACAATCTGAATGCAAACTATCCAGTTCATGCGTTAGCTTTCTGTCACTGAAATAGACAACTGTGTACCGATTCCTTGAGTAAGTGTATGGCCCCCACATCACAGTAAGAAATAACAACAATCTATTAACTTAGGTCAAAACAACAGCCAAGCTTGACAGAGCCAGCCATTGTTGACTTTCATGTGAAAAGTTTCACCCTGGACTGAAACACATAGATTCTGATGCTCTATCGAGACACTCACATGGTGACACCAAAATGAGGACTGGGTAAGAATTCCTGAAGCAACTGTGCAATCCCTGTGTAAAAACACGACACTAATAAGCACCCATCATCTGCAAGTCCAAATTGTTTTATTGACAGTTTCAGTGCCACTGCTAAATGTTTGTCTGCAGCATGCTATAGTTTCACAGCTCTTGACACATCTTATCACATTTGAACCCAAAAGATCTACAGAGAGAACAGTGTTGAGACCCATGTGTACCTGACATTATACCTATGCTCCAGAGAGGAGGATCAGCTGAAGAGGTAAATGTTATGCACAGAGATACTCCTTTGTTGTGCAGAGAATGAAAAAAATTGAAAATATGCAATGGACTGGTATACAGAGTTTCAAGGTACTATTTTCATTGTTACCAGATAAATTTGGTAAACGTACTAAGAGCATTGTGTGAGGAATTGGGGCATTTGGGTCTAGACTGCACACTAGACCTGATTCAACACAGGCTTAGGATGTGGTAGAAGTTGAAAAGTACTGTTAACAATGTATCCATTTCATTCAAAGAAAGACATTACCCAAGTGTGCAGCACCACTGGTAAATATCACAACTAGTGCTTCCCTGGAACTTATTTGTATTGCTTGAACCCAACAGTAAAAATCTGGCCAATGTATCAGTTGTGACAGATCATGTCTGGCAATATGTGCAGACCTTTCTGATGAAAGACCAAAAAGCATCAACAGTAGTTAAAGTCTTGATGGGAGGTTTAAAGGCTACTTGGAATTTGAGAATTTAAACTAGCCAGTGGTGAGGCTATAAATCCAAGGGATGCAACAATTACCCCCCCCCACATGATGAAGCAGCAGGGAGGGAGATCCCAAGGGGAGTAAGCTCCACCACATTGTATTTCAAGAAGACAGGGATGGGGACAAAGCAGAGAACAAGGAGGTATAAATCAGGAAAGCAAGAAGAAAACAGTAAAGAAGGCAGGTAACAAAGAAGGTAACAATGGAACAAGGGGTCTGGGGAGCTTCAGGAAATGACACAAGCAGGAGGAGGGGGAAGCAGGGAAGCAGGCAAGGAGGCAATAAGGTATTGAGAGTCATGTGCACCAATGCAAGGAGTCTGGGAAACAAAAAGTATTGACCTGGAGGCCATTATGGTGGAGACTAGCCTGGATTTGGTGGCCATAACAGAGTCATGGTGCACTGACAGCCTCAACTGGGACATGGCCACACCAGGCAATTCTGTGTTCAGGAGAGACAGAGATGGGAGGAGGGGTTGTACTATATCTGAGGTAGGCAATCAAGGCAACAGAAATACAGGGGAACTTGGAGGAAAAAGAAAGGCTGGAGGTTCTGTGTTTCATCCTGGAGACAGGTGCTGGGGCCGCTACATGTACAGGGGTGATATATAGGCCTCCACCACAGGGAGAGAAGTTAGATAAGGCACTTGGGGAAGCCAACGTCAAGATGGCAAGTAAGGGGGAGGTGCTGCTAGTAGGGACTTCAATCTGCTAAATGTGGATTGGAGCCTTCCAACTGCAGCTTTGGCAAGGAGGAGGGCCATCTTTGATTTCCTGTACAGGGCTTTTCTCAGAGTGCTAGTCAAGGAACCCACTAGGGATGGGGCAGTGCTGGACCTGGTGCTTACAAACTGGGATGGCATTGCAGACATCACTGTGGGTTGTCCCCTAGGTACCAATGATTACCCTACATTGTGGTTTAACATAAAGATGGGAGCAGAGGCAAGCCACATGTTTATGAGGGTCCTGGACTTTAGGAAGGTGGATTTTAAAGAAATAAGAGTCTGTCTCAGAAAACCCCATGGGGGCATTGTCAGGGAGAGGTAAAGGCACAGTGGGAAAAAAATAGGAATGCCATAATTAAGGAAACCAACCTCTGCATGAAGGAAGCTAGTAAAAGTAGAAGGAAAAAGAGACCATTATGGGTTCTCTAGGGAAGTGACCAAGGCGGTGAGGTGAAAAAAGGGTGGCATTCAAGAAGAATAAGAAAATGCAGAGGGAGGAAAATGGGGAGGTACACCAAGTAAAACAGAGGAAAGCAGGAAAGGTAGTGAGGGGAGCAATGGTGCAGACAGAGAAAGGATAGCCAATGTTGTAGCTAAAGGGTATAAGACTTTCTTCAGGTACGTAAGTGACAAGAGGAAAGCAAGAGGAGGGACAGTGAGGATAATAAAGGTGGCAGGGGGAGACTGCACAGAAGAGGATCAAGAATAAGTAGGCATCCTGAACAGGTTCGTCTGCTCAGACTTCATAGTGGAGGGAGGAGAGGACAGACCACCAGGGAGCAGAAGGAACAAAAAGGGGGAGATGGACACAAGTTCATTTTCAGATGAAGGAGTCCTGAAGGGACTTGCAGCTCTGAAAGTGGACAAGGCTATGGTATTAGATGGGATACACCCAGGGGTACTAAAGGAACTCAGGGAGATACTATCTGTCCCAGTGATGGCCTTATTCAATAGTTCACTGTAAACAGGCATGGATCTAGAAGACTGGAGGAGAGCAGACGTGGTCCCTCTCCATAAGATCAGCAGCAAGAAGGAGGCTGGTAACTATAGGCCAGTCGGTCTTACATCAGTGATGGGGAAATTAATGGAATAGGTGCTGGGCTAAGTTCATCTATCTGAGTGGCATGGATATAGGAAACAAGAAATGACTGTGAAAAAGCCATTCGAGCTGCTAAAACCTCATAACATAAACAGCTTCTCAAATCAACCGTAGGTGACCCAAGAATATTCTGGAGTCATATCGAAAGCTTCATGGGTAACAGTACTAGAGCTCCTGAGTCTGATATGTTTGTTAATGACACACTAACTGTAACAACCCAATAACAATTGCCAAGACCTTCAACTTGCTCTTCTCAGACCTAACCACGTATAGCATAGGCAATTGTTGCTCACTTAAACTGTATTCCGCAGCTTCATCCCCTAATTTCCCCACAGTTCAGTCACAGGTCAATCACTTGCAGAGAGATTTTGTGCTTACTTAGGGCCATTTCTCCCTGTAGCAGCTCTGGAAATGATGGTCTAGAGACAAGGCTGCTGAAATTGCTACACCTCAATTGACTCCACTTAATACCCAGATTTTTAACCTATCTCTAATGACCAGTGTGTTTCCCAAACTGTGGAAGGTAGCAGAGGTTGTCCTTGTCTTTAAAATAGGAGATTCCTAGAACATGGAGAACTACTGTCCAATTGCTATTTTGCCGGTTCTTAATAAGATTCCTGAAAAACTAGTTGCCCTGCAGGTAACTGAATACCTGCAAAAATATAACCCGTTATCTGAGGTGCAGCACAGCTTTAGGCTGGGTCATAGCACTTCCACTGCCCTTATTCAGTTCACAGATACTATTAAATTAGCTATGGCCAAGGGTTTTTATACTGGTGCTGTCTTACTTAACTAAGGCCTTTGATCTAGTAGACCACTCTCTTGTCTACGCTAAACTGTCTGTACTTGTTTTTTCACCTCCTGTCGTAGCTTGGCTTACTAGCTATCTTAGTGATAGACATCTGCTTGTAAAATTTAATAATATGATTTCTAACCTTGTTGCTATTAGAACTGATGTACCACAAGGATCTATTCTGGGTTCTTTGCTTTTCACCATTTTTATCAATGACCTCCCATGTTTATGTGTTCGACATTGTTATATGCAGATGACATGGTTATTTATACAAGCACTAAGAGCTTGGATGATATTAACTCTCTGCTTAATGCTGATTTTGGCAAAGTTCAATCCTGGCTGTCACATAATAGACTTCTGAACACCAGTAAGACATACTTCATGTGCTTTGGATCTGTTCTTAAACTCAAAGCCCGCCCCACTGATCTAATTGTCTTGTTAGAGGTTAAGTCCTTTAAGTACCTGGGCATTGTATTAGAGCCCTCCTTAGACTTTTCCCTTCATATCTCCTATGGATGCAAGTTAGCACACTCTATACTAGGGCTTGCACATAGAGTCAGGCATGCTCTCACACATTCTGCTAGACTTGCCATTACTCGTGGAGTTTTGTTACCTACCCTCATTTATGGTTTGGTACCCCTCTCCCAAGCTAGTTACTGTATTCTCTCTAACTGAAACACAACCTACAATAGTATTTGTTACTTTTCCATATCTGCACACAGATCGACATGCCACTGTGCCCTTTACAGAAAACTGGGGTGGCTATCTCCAATGTCTCTCAAACACTATGCACTAGGGCCTACTAATGACAAGCTCATTAGATCAGGTACCCCTCCTGACCTTGCTGCCATGTTTAAAAAGTCTACTGACCTGGAGCTACTCTTTGTTCCTAAGTGTGCCACTAATATGGGCAAACCGGCATTTTCCTACTTTGCTCCTTAATACGGACACTCAACCCCTTACCACAAGGACTGCACAGTAACTATATATTTTAGGCTGAACTCCATAAGTATATTATGTCCCTTGACAATTGCTAATGCTCCTGTTCTTTTTTTTTTTATTTAAAAGTTTTTTTTATTGAGATATTCTTTCATTACAAAATTTCTTTTATACAGTTCTACTCAATTACAGTAGATTAGCTTGGTTCTACAATGCCGGTTCGACAACACTTTTGTCAACCGGCATTTCAGCGACAGGATTTATGTTGACCGCAAGTTGCGGTAGACATAAATCCCGTATGTCTCCTGGTCCTATGTTTCTATTGGAGGGCTTCGCCCACTGAAGGGTCTCTGTCAGTCCACTGTTATGGGGCAGAGCTCTCCAGATTTTTAGTGTAGTTGCAGTAACATAGAAACATAGGAACATAGAAACATAGACTTTGATGGTAGATAAGGACCGCTTGGCCCACCTAGTCTGCCTGTTTCCATACCTATTGGATAAGCTGCAGATCCCAGTTAACCAACAGCCTACTTCCTCCTACCCCCCTCTAGAATTGCCTTAAGTCTGTACCATGCATTCTTGAATTCCCCCACTTTTTTTGACCCCACGACCCACTGAGGAAAGCCATCCCATGCGTTCACCACCATCTCCATGAAAAAATACTTCCTCACATCTTCCCTCTATTTTCAAATTATGCCCACTTGTTCTTGCATATCTCTTTTTCTGAACTATGCTATCCTCTTGGACTTTGTTGATTCTCTTGAGGTACTTGAAAGTTTCTATCATGTCCCCCCCCCACCTTTTCTTGAGGGTATACATATTAAGCTCCTTTAGTCTCTCTTTATATGGCTTCTGGTGTGGACCCTGCACCATTTTAGTTGCCCTCCTCTGGACTGCCTCCATCCAGTCTATGCCCTTGTGGAGATGGGGTCTCCAGAACTGCACGCAGTACTCCAGATGGGGTCTCACCAACTGTCTGTACAGAGGGATAACAACTTCATGGTTTCTGCTGATGATGCCTCTCCTTGTGCATCTCAGTATCCCCCAGCCCTCTTTACTGCCTTCTCACATTGCTTGCCTACCTTTTGGTTGTCTGATATGACTACCTCCAGGTCCCTTTCCATTTCGTTGTTGTTAGTACCTCCCCTCCCATTGTGTACTCTTCCCCTGGGTTTTTGTTTCCCAACTGCATTACTTTGCACTTCTTTGCATTTAATCTAAGCTGCCATACTTTTGACCATTCCTCCAACCTTGCCAATTTCCTTCTCATCCTTTCCATCCCCTTCTTGTGTATCAGCCCTGTTGCAGATCTTTGTGTCATCTGCAAAGAAGCATACTTTTTCTTCCAGTCCCTCTGCAATGTCACCTATAAAGACATTAAAGAGGACCTATAAAAGGTTTTATCCCCCTTCTTAACTGAGTTGGCTATCTTTACCTCAATGTGGGCCTTTGCTATTCTGACTGCCTTCCCCACTTCCTTCTGCTTTAACTGGTATAGTTCTCTGTCCTGCTCCTTCTGTGTTTCCTTATACTTCCTGAATGCTATCTTTTTCTCCCTAACCTTCTCCGTCACCTCTTTTGAGAACCATAGCGTTTTTTTCCTCCATTTAGTTTTGTTTATTTGCTTCACACAAAGGCTTGTTGCCTCTGTGATGGCAGTTCTAATTTTTCTCCATTGTTCTTCCACCCCTCCTTTTTGCCCATTTGCTAGTGCTTTCCTAAGGTACTCTCCCATTTTGCTAAAGCCAGCCCTCCTATAGTGCAATACCCTCACTTTTGTATGGCTTGACTCTACGCTCTGTTCATCATGAACCACACTGTTTGGTGGTCGCTTGTTCCCAGATGGCTACCCACTTCTACATCTGAGATCCTCTGTCCATCCCCATTTGAGAGTACCAGTTCTAAGGTTGTTCCCTCCTGAGGGGATTCCAACACTAGCTGTCTGAGGCATGCCCCCTGTAGGACATCAGGAATGACCCTGCTCTTGGGTGTGGCTGCAGCAAAGGTGCTCCAGTTAACATCTGGCATATTCAGGTCCCCCATCAACAATACCTTCCCCTTTTCTGCCATTGTAAGGATGCCTTCTATCATTTCTTTGTCCATTTCCTCCCTCTGAGATGGGGGTCTGTATACAACCCCCATGCAGATTGTGGTGCCATTTCCTGTCTCCAGGCTGACCCACAGTGCCTCCTCTCCTCCCTGTTTACCCTTCTGAAGGGGTGAAAGTCTGAAATTAAAGGGGATTCTGCAACCCTGGTAAATAGTATGTGACCTATATTGTGCATGTCATATAATATGAATTCAATCACTTTCCAAGTTGGGTTGACTAGGGGAGATAGCCATGTCCAGACTGTATTTAGGTGAACTGCTCTCACATAATTTTCTAAATTTGGTAGATTGACTCTGCCCATTTGTAATGAAATGTGTAGTAATGTGTATCTAATTCTAGGTCTAGCCCTCTTCCAAATAAATTTTAAAAGTGTTTTGTTCCATGCTACGAAGTAGAAAGGTGAAGGGAAGAGGGGAAGGGTCTGAAAGAGATATAATAGCCTGGGTAGGATATTCATCATGATGACTTCTATCTGGAAAAAATGAAAGAGGGAGTTGCATCCAGCTCTGCATGTTATTCTCTGTTATTCTTTGTGTGACGGGTTTGTAGTTTGACAGCTCTAAATTATCTATATTTAGTGGGATATTGATTCCTAGATATTTGAGTTTAGTTTTCCTCCAACTTGTTGGTAAAATTGCCTTTAGTGTCGGTGCGGGTTTAAAGAAAAAGGGCAGGATATCCATCTTCTGGATATTTAATGTGAATCCTGCTAAGGCCCCCAAATCCCGCATGATATCCCAGGCTGCTAGGAGGGAGGACTCTGGGCCCAGGAGAGTCAGGAGGACATTGTCCACATATAATGATACTTTGTACTCTATCTCTCTCCGAGGCACCCCTCTCACCACTGGGCTGTCTCTCAGGGCCTGAGCCAGGGGTTCTATGTACAGAGCAAAGAGCAGTGGTGACAGTGGGCACCCCTGTCTTGTGCCTCTTTGCAATGATATTGGGATGAAGTGTGACCCATTTATTCATATATATGTTTGAGGGCCAGCATAAATTTGGGGCAATAATTTTCTAAATTTTTCTTGAAAGTTGAATTTTTCTATAACTCCCATTAAAAAATTCCATGAGATCTTGTTGAAGGCTTTTTCCAGCATCCAAACTGACTAATGTCATGTGAATATTATGTTGCTGAATGTATTCCAATATCATCAGCGTCCTTCATATGTTGTCCTTAGTCTGCCTACTCCTAACAAAGCCCAACTGGTCTGCGTGTATCAATAGAGGTAGTATTGTTTTTATTTTGCAAGCCCACGCTGCCAAGTAAATTTTATAGTTCACGTTTTACATGGAAATTGGTCTGTATAATGAAGGTGAGGTTGAGTCCTTTCCTGGCTTCAAGATTGTTACCAGCATTGTGTGTTTCAACATCATGGGGGGTGTTTCTCCCTCCACCATGTGAGCACATGCCCCATGCAACGTGGGAAGCATCTGCTCTGGGAAGGCCTTATACCATTCAATCAGGTATCCATCTGGGCCTTGGGTTTTACAAGTTTGGCCCTAGCTATTGCTCCCTCTACATCCTTTATACTTATGGGGGCATCCAATTTAACTTTTTGTTGTTCGGTAAGTTTAGGTAATGTCAACGAGGACAGGTATTCTTGTATTTTCTCTGGGTCACTGGGGTGGGGGTTTGGCATAAAGGTTTTGGTAATACTCTTGTGTCACCTGGCTAATTTCCTGTCTAATGTGAGTTTGCTTGTTTGTTCATGGTACCTTTATCCATGTTATGCAACTGTCTTTTTGCTGTACTCTAGGTTTCCTTGCCAGGAGTCTCGTACCTCTAGCTCCCCCTTCATAATGTGCCTGTTTCAGGTATTCCAGTGTTTGTTGTGTTCTAATATCTAGTATGGCTTGAAGTTCCTGTTTTACCTTTTTGATCTGTGTGGCTATATCTTTATCTTCTGGTCATATAATGATAGTACAGTATTTAATTTCTGGTGTAATCTATTATATTTTTCCTTTTGTTTTTTCTTTCGGGAAGAGTACACTATGATGCCCCCCCTTTCCACTGCTTTTAGTGTGTCCCACAATGTGGGTGCGCTCACCTTTGCCGTAGAGTTTTCTGCTATTATTTATGGGATCCTCTCCTTCATAAGGGAGCAAAATTGTTCATCCCTTAGGAATGAGGTGTTTAATCTGTACAGTGTGGACCTGTGTTCCTGTCCCAGATCTAGCTTTAGCAGGACCGAGTGATGGTCTGACATGATTTGCGGTCCATGGGATATATCCACCACACTATCCAGGTGTTCACAGGATGTGTAGAAATAATTAAGTCTTTAGAAGCTTTGATGCCTTCCTGGAAAAAACGAGAACACCTTTGATCTTGGACAAGGTTGTTTCCATACATCTAAAAATCCCATATTCATCATATTAGTTCTAAAGTATTTCTGAGCTGGAGATCTCTGTATTTTTGGGGATTAGATGTGTCTAATTTTAATGACATGACCGTATTTAAATCCCCACCCAAAATCAGTTGTTCCTCCAGGTTGTCCACCAGCCTAGCTATAAATCTTCTGAGTACCCCAGTTTTTGTACTAGGGCCGAAGTATACATTTACCATTGTCACCTCTTTCTGATATAACCTGCCATGTACTATGACAAATATGCCCTTTGAGTAAGAGTATTGTTTCTCTAGCTTAAACTGTGTTGTTGTGGGAATAAGGATTGCTACCCCCTCTTCCCTTTCCCTTCACATAAGAGGAAGAGTAGACAGAAAATTTGCCCCCATTAGTCAACTTCGTGTGTTCTTTGGTTGTGAGATGGGTTTCCTGTAAATAGTATACTTCTGCTAAGTGATTTTTTAAATATTGAAAGCATTTTGTTTTCTTTACAGGGTTGTTTATCTCGTTGATGTTAAGAAAGAGGATTCTAACCAAAGAGCTAGCCATCATTCCACCCTGGTTCATTGTTCAGAGGAGGAGGAGGAGAGGAAACAGCCCCCCTACCCTTCACACACAATTCTTCCTCATCTGTCCTTTTCATCAGTTTTACTATTGTTTGTTTAATTCTGTTTCTTTCCACTGCTATTTGATTAATACAACACATTTTGGTTCTCCTATGTCATCTTCGATGCCTCATTCTTTTATCTTTCTTTAACTTTCTAACAAACCTTGTTAACTTAGTTTCACAACATAACTTAACATGATCTTTGAGGCCTATAACTCCACCTAACATGCTATGAATGAACCACAAAATTATGTACATTGTGACTTCCAAGGTTGGGGCTAAACCTTTGTTGTGCCCTTGTTGCCCCTTGGTGGTTTGTGGGATTTTGTGTAGGTAATCCCCAGGGCTGGAGGTTTTCCTAAGAAATGTGCTTTCCTCGTATCCTTCATGGGGGAAATAATCCTCCCCTACCAAAAAATAAAAATAGATCAATAACATCCCTCCCATTAGATGCTACCTTGGCCTATAAATTAACAAAGAGTAAAAAAAGAAAATCCCGTCTGCACAGTTTTGGCAAAACCAAAGTAAGAATAGGTTTCATCATAGAACCCCCCCTTCCCTTATCCCTTTCTTTTCTGTTTTCATTTCTTTTGGGGAAGTCCCTTTAATTTACTTGTACTTTAGTAAGAATTCCCCCTTCCACCGTCTGCAGTCCTCATGCCTCTCTGCCCTTGTGTTATCTACGTCCCTTTATTTCTATTATTTAGACCGTTCATTGACTTTATGTTTTGCCATTCTCTGACATTAGCAGATGGGGACTGGGGCTGGGGAAGAAACCAAGGAGACCCTGACAGTTCACTGTCCCCTGGGATTATTCCCCCTGGGATTATTCCCTTTCCCCTTAAAACTGAGGTGCCCACTTGTGGTCTCAATCAGTTTCCATGTCAGGGTTCCTCTAGCTCCCTGTATATGCAATCAGCAGTACCCTGGAAGATCGCTACCGTCAGTCATTTTTAATATTGCGTTGCCATTATCTATCATCTTTATTTGGGACAGTTCCAGTAGTCTTATCAGGGGATCCGTGCACCCCACCCCCATCAGGAACAAGGGTGCATCCCTCCCCTATCAATGTGAGGACCACTATCCCACCCATCTCAGGCTCCCCATTCTACCAGCAATCACACCCCGTATTATAAAATTGGGTAACCACTGAACTACCGGTCCAATTCATCAACTGCTTTGGTCTCAGGGCACATCAACCAGGCTGACACTTGTGTCACAACCATTAGACTAACCATTAACTGAGTGGTATATTACCTGATTGATCGATTGATAAAAGTTTATTTTTATACAGGATACAAATTGTTGGGGTGTCATCCCCATTTACAGCAATGTCCTGTGGTTTAAATAAATTACTAAACACAGGTACACAATACATACATACATCACAATAAGTTAAAAGGTTAACTAAAACATCGACAAATTGAGCTCAAATTTTTACTTAAATGGAGTTTAAAAGTAGGCATACTACAGATTGATTTTAGTTCATGTGGGAGTTTGTTCCAATATCTGACCAAACTATTTTGCAAAGTAAGATCTCCAAATCTATTATGTATTCTTATCGGGGTATCTTTTGAGATGCCGATGTCAAACTTACTAACTGAGTACCTAATGACTGAGTTTCCACTAAATGAGCTGGAGGATGTTCTTTGTTGGAATATGCTGTATTAATTTAAGGTAAAATGTTAGCCACAAAAATTCTCTTTGCTTTTCAGGTTGGAGCCATCCTAGCCTACTAAATACATTGCAGTGGTGAGTGCCATAAGAACTTTTAGTTATGAAATTTCCCCAGGCTATAATATATTTTATTTAATTTATTTAATGCTGTTTGAGTAAAGTTCATATATAACATGGAATCATATTCTAGAACAGGGATTAGTAGTTTCACTAATTTTTTTCTTACTTCCACAGTAAGAGATCCGGATACCTTTCTCAGGGCTCCCAACCACTGGTGTACCTTCCCAATTTGCTGTTGTATGTGATCTACATATACTAGTTTTGTATCCACCTTTACTCCTAAATAGTTATAATGTGAGACATTGTTAACAATGGCTCTGTTTTACATACGTGTGGTCCCAAAACAAGTCATGTTCACCTTTATGCTGCGCTGGTTAGATCTGACCCTACCACAGTGGCTTACCACCTTACCAGTTCCAGCTTCATTTGTGGTCCCAAACAGATTCATCACCCATCAGCACAATGCCCCAGCAGCAACCCCCTGCCCCTCCTCCCTCATGTGTCAAAGTTCATTTTGGGTGTCTGTGTGGGCGAACTCCCTGCCTCCAGCAACCCCACTGCCCATCTCCATTTAAGTCCTCTTGGTATCAACACCTGTAGCCATGAATAAGCACTCAGGATCACTAGCACTCCTGGGAATTGAGAGCCCACCCCACTGCCACAGGCCCAGGCCCAGACCTAGATATCTTTTTGGCGCCAGTCCACGTCCAGTCCATTTGATGCACCCACTGCTCTATTTCTGTCCTTCAGCCCCCAAAACAGCCCCCACCCCAGGATTCCCTTGGCCCCCCATCCAACCTGACCTCTCCCTGTTCTCCCCCCCCTCACAGTTTCTGGCTACTCAAGTGGAGTTCCCCTGGGTTGGGATCAGCATGGAGCTGTCTCTGGGTCAGGGCCCAAGTCACCATTTGCCTTTGTCTCCAGTAAGGTTAAGCCTCCCCCTCCTGGATATTCCTCCATGTGAGCCCAGATTTGCTCGATGGTCTGCTCACTATGAGCCTCAGGGGCCTTATTGCATGGTCTGCTGTCTAGATCGCTAGACCTCATTAGTGCCTCCTCCGAGACACACCATGATGGCTCCACACAGAAATCCCACTGTCTCAGTTGAGGCTGACCCCCCTCAATTTCTGACCTGAGCTGTGTAGGCCTCTCCCTCCCTCCCAATCAGTCAGTTAAAGCCTGCCTCCCCTCAGGTTGAGTCTGTAAGACTAGGCCTCTTTTCATTTAAAACATTTTGCTCTCTAGTAGAGCTCCATTTTCTGTTTGCCTTTGATGGTACATCAGTTTCCTCCCTCCCTCCAACTTTTGGGATCAGCTGGGGCAGTCTCCGGATCAGAGCTTAAATTGCCACTTGCCTTTATCTCCATTAAAGTTAAGTCCCCCCACCCCGGTTTTCCTCTATGTGGGCCCAGATCCACTCGGTGGTCTGCTCACTGTGAGCCTCAGGGGCCTTAGGGCACAGTCTGCTATCTCAGTCTCTAGACCCCATTAGGACCTCCTCAGAGACTCACCTCAATGACTGCATACAGTAATTCCACTGTCCCAGTTATAGCTGCCCCCTCTCAATTCCTCCCTCTTGCCTGATCAGTCAATTAAAGCCCAGCTCCCCTCAGCCTGGATCTGTAAGACTAGGTCTTTTTACTTTTTAAAACATTTTGTTCTCTAATAGCGCTCAGTTTTCTGTTTGTCCTCACTAGTATATCAGTTCCCTCCCTCCTCCCACCAACTTTTGACCAGCCTCAGAGTACTCTCCACCTAGCACCCCCACCCCACCCCATTACCTCTAGGCTCCTGTGGAGAGCAAAAAACAAGGTCTGGATGTGGTGCCACAGTTCTTAGTCTTCTGCTGGTGTGTGCTGAAAGGAGCACAGTTGTGCCTTGATTCACCCCATTGTTTGCTGCATCTGCCATCTCCTGTTTTTCTTCTCCAGCGCTGTCTTCCAGGGTGAGCTGTGGCCTCTGGTCTTGCGGTTTGGTATTTTCTATTGTTCATAAGCAGCTTTTTTTCCTTGTAAATTTGCCAGGGCCTCTTCTGCTATGGAGTACTCTCTTTGTCCCTCTGCATATTGAGTGATCATTCTGGCGGGGTATTGTGCTTTGAATTTAATACTATGTTGTCTTCATGTTTGCATCACCGAAATGTACACTCTTCACTGCTACAATGTGTCTGGGGCATAATTGTGATTGAAGAAATTTCTGGTCAGTCCATGTTGTACCTTTTTTTTTGCTATCCAAGCCGAATAATTTTATCTTTAATCACATAATTCAGGAATCTTGCGATTATGGAGCATGGTCTGGCCAATGGGTTTATAGGTTTAGGGCCCAAGGCCCTGTGTGTATGCTCAATATCAATGGGGAACTCTAGGTCCAAGCCCAAGGCCGCTTGGAAGAAAGAGTCCAAGAATCCCGATAAGTCTGTGCCCTCAATATTTTCGAGTAATCCATAAAGATGGAGATTTTTACGTCTGGCTCTATTCTCTTGATCTTGGTGAGCCATGATCAGGTTCTGTGTCTCCGTAATGGTTTTTACTGCCAGCTCTATTTCATCCACGTGTGCCTCAGTTCTTGTTACTTGGTGTTCAAGCTCATGGTTCCAGCGGCTGTATCTTTTCTTATTTCTTTAAATGATTCATTGACCTCTGCTCGAAAGGCCTTCATTTCCATGTATATTAGGTTGAGTTTTATGCTGCCCCTGGGTGTAGGCTTTCCCCTTTGCTCTCTTTCCATGGGTGGTGCTGCTGACTTGGAGGCCTGAGAGAGCTGT
Organism: Neoceratodus forsteri; assembly: GCA_016271365.2. NCBI lineage: Eukaryota > Metazoa > Chordata > Ceratodontiformes > Ceratodontidae > Neoceratodus > Neoceratodus forsteri. The sequence goes on along the minus strand of CM057456.1, from coordinate 1,168,756,165 downwards.
AAGTCAGAAAGTTCATTTTGCTCATCTTGCTTGTCTGCTGTAGTCAGGATCGGTTTTTGTTTCCCCGACTTCCCCATTTTCCATTTGTCCTCTCCTCCAATGTTTTTCAACATTTTTTCTGTATTATTTTGCTGGTTTTGATGAGGTTTGTTAAGTAAGGGTTGAGGAGCTCTTTTCTCACACTGTCATGCCATGCAGACTGGAACCAGAAGCCATGCTCCTGTTCTTGATACTATGTGTCTACTAATTTATGTGTTTTTGTTCACCATTCTGTATTGCTGAAAATACTGCTCTTCCTCATGTACTGTAATGTATATTGATGTCTACTAAGTCTTGATCAGTCGTATCTGAGATTTTTTACAGTATGCTCCATGCCTGTTACAATGTTGGCTTCTTCACTGTGCTACATAATGTATGGTTTTCTGGTAATTAGTTCTACTCCTATGTACTGCTGGTTTGCATACTGATTGTCTGTCAGGTCCTGTTTTATTGACGTTGTCTGTTAAATCCATTATTTACTGTTGTTTGATATAATTCTTCTGGGCCATGCCTGAAAACAGGCATTAATTTGTCTAGTGCACCTACCCAATTAACAAAAGCTAACTAATCAAAATAAATAAATAATTTCTTTGACTGGGTGGCCAGGGAAATAGATCAGTAGAAGGCAGTGGCTGTGGCCTATATGGACTTCAGCAAGACCTTCGACACTGTGCTACACAGGAGACCAATAGAGAAATTGAGAAGTCTAGGGGTGGGATCCAAAGTGGTACATTGGGTAAGGAACTGGTTCATGGATGAGCAACAGAGGGTGGTGTTAACAGCACTCACTCTGATGAGGGGAACGTAATGGGGTGTCACAGGGCTCAGTATTAATACCAGTCCTCCTCAATGTCTTCATAAGTGACATTGCAGAAGAATTGGAAAGAAGGTATGCCTTTTTGCAAATGACACCAAAATCTGGAATAGAGTGGACACTCAAGAGGTGGTGAAGAGAATGCGTAGGGACCTTGGGAAACTCAAGGAGTGGTCAAGAGCATGGAAGTTGGAGTTGAATGCCAAAACATTCAAAATCATGCACCTAGAGCATAGGAACCCAGGAGTTGAGTATAGGATAAGGTATTGACAGTCACAAAGCAGGAAAGGGACCATAGGGTTATGTCTGATAACTTCAAAGTTGCAGGGCAGTGTGACAAAGCAGTGAGTAGTGCCAATGTGGATACTGTCAATATCTCGCTAAATTCTCTTCACACCCCCACCATCGCTGCCTCTCCTCCTTAGCCACTCTAAGGTGACTCTCTGGCTCGGCCAAGTTACTACTTGCTCTTCTGCTCCTACTAGCAGGTGACATTGAACCTAACCCTGGCTCGTAACCCTTCTGCCCCTCTCAACTTCCACGAGGACTCAAAATTGCCCACCTATACACTAAGAGCTTCCAACAAAAACTTCCCTTTCTGCATCCCTTCACTGTTACTCTAACCCCCAACGTTTTTATTATCTTGGAGACTTGGTTAAACTCTAAGGTCCCTGACTGCTCCCTACTGGGCTACTCTCTTGTTCATCAAGACAGAGCCAGTCGTGGTGGTGGGGTGGCTATGTACATAGCCTCATCATTACAATTTACCCCATACTCTCAGCCACTTCCTCTGGTGCATATGAACTCCTACTCATAAAACATATTCTCCCCTACTCCATCCCTATCTTATTGCAGGAGTCTACTGTTGCCCAAGCACCCCCTCTCCATCTCTGCCCTCTTGGCCACCATCCTGTCCCATATCACCTCATGAGATCTCTATGTCCTAGGTGACTTTAATCTGAACTGGTTATTCCCACAGCACTCCAAAACACGATATGAAATATCCTCCCATAACCTGACCCCACTCATCACTGAATCTACATGTGTCAACATAAATCCCTTAATCATTCACTCATTGATTGGGCCCTCACCTCGCACCCCCACTGTGTCATCACTGCAGGCCTTTATCCTGATGCCATAAGTGATCACCACATTATCTACCTAGTGCAGAAGATCCACATGCCCAAAGCACCCCTTAGATATATAGTGACTCATTCCTATAAATTCCTGGACTGTAACCCCGTACTTACTGACCTATTGATGGCCGACCGGACCTCTATCACTTCTGCTACCTCCATTGACCTGGCTTGGGATTTCTTCTGTATTAAATTCCTCACCATCTGGAATAAGTGTCACCCCTCAGGTGGGTCAGAGTGTGGGGTAATCACCTCCCCTGGATCTCTACTGAACTCCTAGCGTGCATTCGGGTGTGTGACCTAGCCTGGCAGTCTCATAAATCCAAATTCTCCAACTGACTTCCAGCATTATCTTACTCTCTGCAACTCCTGCACCCAGGCCATTAGGCTTGCACAAGCAGAATATTTACAAACCACCTTCCAAACAAACATGAACCACCCATCCAAATTCTGGAAAGTGGTTCAAGCCCTTTCTCCCCTCCCGCCCAAACACCCATCCCGGTTCTCTATGACACCGACTCTGTAATATCTGACCCCTTAGCAGTTGCCTCCAAATTTAACTCCTATTTCACTTCTTGCACTGCAGACCTTCTCAGCTCTCTCCCTTCCCACCCCCATCTCCTACCCCTATGCCTCCTCCTCCCCCTTCTCTCCTTCTGTATTATATCCCCCTCCACTACCCTTAAGGAACTTTTGACCTTGAATTCCTCTTCTGGGACCTCCCCTGATGGTCTCGACCTGAAAGTCATCTTTCTATCAACCCCTGCTATTGCCGTCCCTCTCACCTCACTTCGTAACCTCTCTTTCTCTCTCATCAGTTCCTAAGGCCTAGAAACATGCCACTGTCCTCCCCCTTCCTAAAGGGAGTGATTACACCTCTTCTGGCAACTATCAACCAATCTCCCTTCTTCCAATCCTGTCTAAGCTCCAAGAGCACCTTGTCCTATCTCAACTTTCCTCCTACCTCGACTCCACCTCCTTCTTCACACCTTTCCAGTCTGGGTTTAGGAATAACCACTCCACCACTATCTCTCGCCTCAGGCTCACTGACTCAATTCTTACCAGTATGGACAGTGGCCTCATCATCTCCATCATATTTGTTGACCTTACCAAGGCTTTTGACATGATCTCTCATCCCATCCTTATAACCAAATTCTCTTCAGCTGGGCTCTCTCTTTCCGCTGTTGACTGGTTCCAATCCTACCTGGTTAGCAGAACCCAATTGGTTAGGATTACTGACTCTGTATTCCATCCACTTCTTATCCAGACAGGTGTCCCACAGGACTCTGCTCTGGGTCCCCTCCTCTTTTCCATTTTTCTTAATGACTTCACCTCTGTCTGCTCCTCGTCTAGCATCCACATGTATGCAGATAACATTGTTCTGTACACATCTGGCCTAACCCCCTCTAGTGTCACTACCAGCCTACAGCAGGACTTCAATAGGGTCCAGCGCTGGCTAGTTTCTCATCAGCTTTTCTTCAATGTCAATAAGATTATTTCCATGACCTTAGGCACTAGTCAGAGATTGTCTCACTTCCCTTCCCTGACTGCCTTCCACACCTTCGATGGGACAAGCTGGAAGATACTACTTCTGCTAAGTATCTTGGTGTCTGGCTTGACAGGCACCTTGACTTTTCTGTGCACATGGATGCGATTGCTGAAAAACTTCATCCCAAGCTTGGTGCTCTCTACTGGAACCACAGCTGCATACCTCTGCCAGCCTATTGCACTGTAGTACAGAAAATGATCCTCCCTATTTTTGACTATGGTGACGCAGTCTTCAGTGCTGCTCCCAAGACCTCCCTTGCCAGACTGGACACCCTCTACAACTCCTTCTGCCACTTTGCACTTGATGCTTCCCCTCTCTCCCATTACTATGATCTCTACAACTCCCTCTCCTTCCTTTCTCTTGAGGATAGGAGATGCTCCCACAGTATCTGCTTCACAGCAATATACTGGTTTGGATCCCTTCCTTTCTATCTCTCCTCCTCCTTATTTCCACTATACCCCCACTCACTCACTCCAAAACTATGACCCCTACTCTAACTATTCCTAGAAGATCCATTTCTAAGGGCTAATCTGCATTCTCCTATCACGTGCCCAAACTGTGGAACTCCATCCCCCACCCCTCTGTCATGCCCCTCCACTGCTGCCCTCCCCTCTCTCCTTCACAACCTCCATCCCCTCATCTGCACCAGCTCCTAATCTCCTAACTTCTTCCCTCTCTACCTTCTCCTCATGGCTCAACTCCCTCTAGCCCACTTTACCCACCCTCCCTCTAATTTGTTCTTGTAACTTCTGCCCTTTCTAAGTCTTGTCCTATCTTAAAGTTGCTTTTCTGGCTAAGTCAAATCTACAGTGCAATATGCTTGTCTCAACATTCATGACTTTGTACATTATTTATCAATCATTGTTACTATTTACTATAAGCCTACTGACTGCTGTACTATTGTTATGTATATACCTGTTGTCTTACTGTATTATATTTATTTTGTATTTCCTCCTACCCCCTTCCCCCAGGACACACCTGGAAACAAGCCTTGGCTCAGTATGCCCTCCTGGTGAAACTTACATAAATAAATAAATAAATAAATATAGCTGAGGAATTATAGCACTGGGCAATACAGCTCAGGCAAAAAGACACAAGACAAAAACCTCATCCCTGCAAAACAGCTAAGGGAAAAACCGCACTCCACTGACCTGGTTTCTGCCTGAAATTTCACTGGAGTGGCGATCCATGGTGACATGGAGTTGGAATAGCAAATCTGCACTTGAGGGGAAAAAGCACTGGCAAAAATGTAAGTGTGGGACAGAAATCTGTGCTGTTTTCCCCTTAGTTGTTTTGTAGGGACAAGGTTTTGTCTTGTGGCTTTTTGCCTGTTTTGGTTTTTCCAACTCTGCTCAATTTTAGCTATTTTGTGGTGGACCCGGGCCAGAGGAATGCTGGGATGCATAGGGAGCAGTATCTCCTGCAGAAGGGGGAGGTGGTGTTGCCACTGTATCGCTTGCTTGTGAGATCACACCTGGAGTATTGTGTCCAGTTCTGGAGGTTACACCTCACCAAGGGCATAGACAGGGTGGAAGCAGTCCATAGGAGGGCAAGTGAAATGGTGCAGGGGCTGCATCAAAAGCCCTATGAAGAGAGACTGAGGGATCTCAACATGTATACCCTGGAAGAGAGGAGAGCGAGAGGGGACGTGATAGAGACCTAGAAGTACCTCACGGGGTTAAACAGGGTGCAGGAAATGAGTCTCTTTCAAATGAGAAAGGGTACCAGGACCAGAGGGCATGTGATGAAACTGGAGGGGGGAAGTTTAAGAGGGATGTGAGGAAGTACTACTTCACTGAAAGAGTAGTGGATGCTTGGAACAGACTGCCAGTGGAAGTGGTGGAGGCAAAAACAGTAGGGGGCTTCAAGCATGCATAGAATAGACATGCAAATGTTAATAAAATGGCAGGGAGAAGGAAGAGTTGCTGGAGACCAGTTATGGTCTGCAGAGACAGACTAGGCAGGGACCATCAGGGCAGACTGGGAGGGCCAAGATATAATTTTCTGCTGACAAATTCTATGCTTCTATAGTTCCATAAGTTCATTGTTCACTATGGTGTGCTTTAAAGAATCAATTTAGAACAAGGCAGAGACTTTGGAAATAAACTAGTAAAAGAAGTTTTGCCCCTGCAGGGCATTCGCAAATCAAGGACAACCCCATATCAGCCACAAGGTGACACTCAACCAGAATGATTTAATAGGACTTTGTTAAATGTGCTTGGTACTCTAGATCCTAAACAAAAGTCAAAATGGAGCCAAAAAGTAAGCACCCTCGTGCACACCTACAACTGTACAAAATGTGATGCAACTGCCTATTTACTCTATTATCTCATGTCTGGGAGAGAAGCTAGATTGCCTGTGGAAATTTGTTTTGGACTTTCTGCTAATGGAACGTGCCCTGAAATGTATCTGCTGGTGGACTTCAGAAAGATGGGTGAGTTGCTAGAGAGTCACCTGGCAAGCATCCTAGTGGATATGAGGATTGACCAAAGGTGGCCCATCATCAAGGAGGGAATATTGGTGCCACAAGGGAGTGCATTAGGCACAAAGGGAAGAATGCGAGGGCCAAAGAACCCAGCTGGTTTAGTACTGAGGTCACTCAGTCAGTAGGGGATAAGAAGTCAGCCTACAAGAAATTCAGTAGGACCCAGAAGGAGGAAGACAGAGGGCTTCATGAAGATGGCAAGCATATGGTAAGGTGGTCAGGTGGGCTAAAGCTCAGAAGGAACTGCAGCTCACTGAGTGAAATAATAAGGGGGAAAGGTCTCACTATATTAGCAAGAAAAGGGAGAGGAAAGATGGGATTGTTAGACTCAGGAAAGGGGATGGGTGGGTGGAGGAGAATGGGGCAAAGCAGAGGTACTGAATGAGTACTTCTGTTCCATCTTCACCAGGGAGAGAGATAGACCAATGTCACTAGGGGGAAGGAAAGAAGAAGGGGGGGTGGGGGGCACAGATGTTTTGATAGAGGTGGATAGGGTAAAGACTGGGTTGCTAGCATTGAGGGTAGAAAAATCCCCAAGCTGAGACAGCATACATCAAAGGGCACTGACAGAAATGGTGAAGAAGCTTGCAGATCCCTTGGCTGGCCTGTACAATAGTTCACTGGAGTTAGGCATGGTACCACCAGACTGGAGAATGGCACATGTAGTGCCCGTCTATAACAGCAATCCCAAAGACAACCCAGGAAATTACAGACCAGTCAGTCTGACCTCAATTGTGTGCAAGCTTATGCAGGCCATACTTAAAGAAAAGTTAGTAGAGTGTCTGGGTGAGAATGGTCTTCAGGCTGAAAGGCAACATGGGTTTATCGGAGGGAGTGAGGGTGTGTCACATCTGATTGACTTCTTTGACTGGGTCCCTAAAACAGTGGACAGGGGCCAAGGGGTGACATCCTTTACCTGGACTTCAGCAAGGCCTTTGACTTTGCACCTCATAAGAGGTGGGTCAGGAAGTTGGCAGATCTAGGAGCTGGCAAGAAGCTGGCCAGGTGGGTGGAAAACTGGCAGAAGGGCAGGACCCAGAGCATGGCGGTGGGTGGGGACCTATCTGGCACCAGAGAGGTCACTAGGGGCAAAGCACTGTTCTTTGCTATTGTCAATAATAGCTGAACTTACTGCTTTAGTATGAATCTCTTTCATTTAGAGGAAGATTGGAGTGCTATCTTTTCAGTTTATGGTTTACCTGAGGGGTTTGGCTACACCCCTGGATAGCACCCACAGTGTTCTGCTATGCATGAGGCTGCTGCCCTGTTGTCATTAAATGGTGATGGACAGCTGCAGTACAGCTGTCCTGCCACCAGGACTTTGCACCTAGTTAAGACTAGGTTTTTGGAGGCAGTAAACAGTGATCCTTTGGGTGCTTGGTTTGGAGACTGTCAGAGCCAAGTTTGAGAAAACACTATGAAAGGGGGGACTCCCACATTTGCATGGGTGCAGTGCTATGTTAGCATTTTAGCACACATCAGTTTAGCTGGTTAGTGTGGGCAAACACCCATTAGCCCCCATGCTAACTTTTCAATATTTGGCCCATGGATTTTTTCATCATCATCTAAATGTTGATTTGATTTGAAGAGGATGTAAATCTTTCAGAAAAGGGAGAGTGTAACCCCCCAAAGGTGTGGCTTACCTTTGAGTCCCCAGTGGCTCTAGATGGGTCCACCTATAGTGTTTGTGTTCTCTAGCTGGAACTGGTGCTGAAGGTCAGTAGAAGAGGAGTTGCTATTTGTCCTGTTGTTCTTTCATTGTACACCACCAATGAAAGGTGTGCCCCTGCACCCAAAGACGAACCAGAAGGATTGCTGATGTCATCCTGGTAAACCAGACTGTTATCTCGTCTGGATTAAAAGTTCTGAAAAGTTAAAGTTGCAGCCATCAGCAACAGAACTAGGTGAAACAGAAGCCAGGCATGGAACAGAATGTAAACAGATAGATGTCATCATCTTGTTGACCCTTAACCCTGCGATCAACTAATTGGAAGGCAAGGGGTCCTAGTAAAGACACTGACACATGGCAGGAACAGCAGAACAGTACTTAGCACTCTTCTGGAGACAGACAACCAGATTATGTGACAAGCTGATCAACAAATGAGAGACTGACTTGGGAGTGAGCTGAGCTAAACCCTTCCTCCAGCCTAGGAGGAGTTCAGGGCAGTCCTTCCTGAGTGGTTTGAGAGAAGTTGGGTGTTGAGGAGAAGAGCTGAGGGCCTAGCCAGGCCTCAGAATCAGAGATCCTGGTGTGAGCTGAATCTGGTTGCTGGAAATTCCATCTGAGCTTAGAGAGAGTGCTGTGGAGGCTGTAATGGTTTTAAAGGCTGAATCTTTTGAAGCCCTCTGAGGACTACTGTAATAAGAGGTGAGAACAAGCCTTTCTACCCTGTTTAGTGTGCCAAGGGAGGAGGTGGTCAGGAGCTTGTCTCCAGGGTACTTGTACCCTTGATAAGTGAACACCCGCTTGGGTCAGGCAGGGAAGCTCATACTCAACCCTTCTAAAGTTGCGATGCTGCCACATACTGATCATGGGGAAGGACAGCTGCAGTGCAGAAATTGGCCCAAGCCTGTTCCTACATCAAGCATCTACCTACAGTACTGCTGTCACATCTTCGACCCAGAAGCATCTGAGACTGCTTTCCATGGGTACAGGAGATGTGACTACTGGTTTGCCAGCCTGAAACCACTGCTTTTGTTGAAGTTTCCCTTTGGGATTGCAATTTTGTGATTGGAGTCCCTGTTGGATTGCAATTTTTTTCTGCTACAAAAAGTGCTAGTCAAAAGTCAGTTGGGTGGAGTAAAAGCAAGCTTGCGTATCTTTTAGTTCACCAATGCAAGATCCCAGGCACAACAACATTCCTACAACATCATGTAATTTACTTGGGAGCACAGTAGATAGGACTAAACTGCAGTTTTACAAGCATAATTGTTGAAAGTTATTTGAAGCTATGGGGATCTGCTATGAAGAGTAGTGGGAGGCCCTTATAGTACAGTTGTCCTCGTCTGGAAAACTTGTGTGTGGGTGTTGGGAGGCCTACTACACCATCTCAGCAGGGAGGCCTGTTCATCTGAGATCGCAAAGCTTTGGGCAACACACTAAAAATATCTAGAGTGATAATACTGTTCAGGTTGCCTAAAATCATTGCTAAAGCCGGCCCGGTGGTGCTGAGGGCTGAGGTGCTGGATGCCTTACCTTGTGCTGCACTGGCGACCTGGGTTCGGGAATGACCTTGGGTCATCGGGGAGCCAGCAGGGGGGAGGGAGGGAGCAGGATTGAGTGGCCAAAAGGTGTCTGTCCCATCCCGGGGTGGTTGTCTTCCCCCCCGTAGTTCCACTCCCATTGGATGGAGGTCCGATGGGAAGCATAGGTGGGAAGGGGTGGTGGCAATTGCCAGGGTTGGGGTGGAAAACGCCGAGCCAGTACCCAGTGTGTGTGTGTGTGTGTGATCCTCCACGCGCACGCATGCACGTGGCTACTAGGGTCCTAGAGTCCATGGAGCAAAAAGGGGAAAAAAATGCAAAAGCTACTAATGAGAAAAAAAAAATCATTGCTAAAATCATTTTTGCTTAACCCCTATTTTCATCACAGGACCTGTGACTAATAAAAGTCTTCTTAAGTTCAGAAAAGTTGATGTGTGAGTATATTATTAGTGAGCTGCCCTGGTTGGTGCTAATATGTAGGAAATTGCAATTGAAGTGTGGGTTCAGGTACAGACTGGTTTTTCGGGTGGTGTCTGATGGCCAATGGGGAGGTGGGTTGGTACTGCATCCTATGTGGCAGTCTCCTACTTGTTATGAGGCCCACTATTTCTTTTTCTGTGTGGAGGCACCGCACTATTTCCTTGTTCCCCTCCTGAACCAAACCCTTCATGTGAGGAATTTAACAAATCCAGGCCCCTCAACCTTGCTTGGCCCCCACAGTGTGTGACAGGGGTAGTAACTGAGAAAGTAATACCTGCAACATCTGCACAGTAACCCAGTTACACATCGATGCAGTAACTCTAGTTCCCAAAGCCTCCTGAGGGGATGAGGTGTTGGTCTTTCAAGTGGTTGACCATGGTGAGGGACTGAAAAGTGGAAGAGAGAAAGGAAGAGAGAATCCAGTGATTTGAACTGTCATTTGGAGCACACTGTGGGAATTCCTGTCATCCCAAGTGCAACACTGCCTCCCAAGAAGGTTTACCTTATGCTCCCTTGTCACTCAGGCCTGTGAAACCCTTATGCATTTCAAACAACAGTGGGTCCACTATGGCTGTGCCTCCTGTCCCTCCTGGCATCTCCGCTGTGGTTTCTGCAGTATCAGCTGCCGAGGCTGCTGCTCATATAGTAGGGTGGATATCAGAAAGATTCCTTTCCTGCTGAACATAGAATTGTAAAATATTTTTGGATGTTTGTTTCGGGGGCATTGAAGCAGCCTTGGATGATTTCTGTCGAATCACCAATTAAGTAAATATTCCATGGTTTGTTATATGCTTTTTTAGTAAGTTGCATTCGGGGCTCAGTTGTATCACTGCTCAGTGACTGGACGCCATCTTGAAACCAGTTTTTTTATTTATCTTCCCAATTTGTGCTGTATCATACTTAGATTTTTCCTATATGATATTTCATAAGAAATGATATGGCCATGTAAACAGCTTTAACTGCATCCCAAATCTGTATAATTTTTAGTCATCATTATAGTTAAAATACCAGAATTCTTGGATGGCTTGGGCAGTTTTTCAGTAAAATCAAGAATTCTCAGTAAAGTACTATCAAATCTCCTCTGTCTACTGTTTTTTTGTCTCATGTGGGACTAGAAAATAGCTTAACTGTCACATGGTTAGGGTACCATGTGATAACAGCGATCACATAATAACGATCTCCTAATCGGTGAGTGCACATCACCGAATTCAATAACAGTGATGTGCACTACACTGAAAGCAATAACAGCGACCCTTCACAACACTATCTAAGTAGTCAAAATACAATACATTTTTATGTGGGGGCTCTGCCCCCCGCACCTCCCATTATTTATATTATCAACTCTGGCGAGGGGGGCTGACACTGTGGTAAAGGAGCATATTTAGGGAGGGAGGAGCTATGGGGGTCACATTCAGGAGGTCGGGGGAGCATGCAACACACATTTCAATGATTAGGGAACCCAACACCACAAAAAAAAAAAACATAAGTCCCCAAACATAAAAAAATAAAACAGTCCCCATCACCTAGCTCTGAACCCAGGTCCTCTCACACCAGTGGTAATCACTCCTACCACTAGACCAAATGGCCAGCTTGGAACTGCTTGGCCAAACAATCCTCCATATACACATGTGCAACACCTCCATGACACAATCACTCACCTTTTCCTTTTGCACTTTTAGTCCCCTCACAGTTACTCTCACTACACCTCATTATATTTTAATAGTTGCTCTTTTAATAGGCAGTCAGATTGAGATGCTCAAATTGAGTTGCTCAGTTTGAGCCACCCATATCATGGGTTACCCATGGGGTAGAGATCATTATTATTGAAATCTCTGTCCCCAGAATGTCCTGAAATGAAGACTTTGAGCATGATACATAGTGTAGCCTACAATGTGACTGACACAGTTTGGAAAAATACATACATTGTTTTCATTGGGGTGCTTATTTCTCCATACAGCAGCTAATTTCAATTGTGAAATAAGCTCATCAAAATAAAAGAAAAAAAGCTCACCTGTCTTTTGTTTGTATTGATATTTATCCATTCTGTAATCAACATGTACACTAATGTCCCCACCAATAATTATTTCCCCTCCCCAACTGTGTAAGCCCTCATACCATTCTCGATCAAAAAATGGTATATTCAATAAATTGGGTGTAAACTGAAGCAAGAATATATGGTTGACCCAACAATGCCCCTTTTATCATCATTATTCTTTACTCCTAATCATTATACTGTGTTTCTGTGTTAAAGTCTACATTTTTATTTATCAAAATTGCACAGCTTATGCTTCTGTTCATTCCAGTAGACTAGAAAATTTAACTAACACAGTATATCTTAAATTTAACAATCTCCTTTTTCTGTAAGTGAGTTTCTTGTATCATTAAAATGCCAGTGTTAACCCATCTGGCATACATCAGAATATGTTTCCATTTTATGGGTGAATTAACCCCATTTACATTCTGTGTACTGCAGCCACTGTTGTAGTTATATCTTTAGTTACACCTTGTGTTATATAGAAAGGTCTGAGAAGTAACAGCTATTAACACATGGGGACACCTACTTCTACTTAAGATTTGTTATGTCTGACTATTTGAACTTATTTTAACCTGATACATTTAAGAAAGAGAAGTAAATAACACAACATATCAGATAGCAGGATCAAAAGAGCATAGCTTCAGACAATTCAGACAGAGATCAAATTCCTTTTGTATTATACTTTTACTACTACACATTGCTGTTGAATACTATTTGTTTCACTTCTGAAAATCAACATTAATTCTATGTTGCTTTTAAATACTATTTCTTCCACTTCTGTGTAAAAAATAATAACTGGTTCTGACTCTTTTTATTTTTCTGTGCATCCCTACTGGATACTGGTGTCACAGAGTAAACCCTTAGGGTGCAACACTTCAATACCCTCTTCCCTCATCTGCTATATTTTAAGACATTTTTGTATGTGACCGGGCAACCTCTTTATGTCACACATAATTGCTCTTTATTATATTTTTCCTTTAGCCCACCCAAAAGTTTAGTCTCTTCTTATTTCATGGAAACCTGAATATAATATATGTTTTTATTAAAAAAGTATGTCAGCTGACAAACTATCAAGTAGCTTAGTTTTTACGGTGCTCTATCCACAAATATAAGCTTCCTGTGCAGATAGCCAGTGCAATGACCAGGCTCCCCATACAGCAGTATGACATTATAGAAAATAATATCTCAGGAAGTTCCCATAATATTCATAAAGAAAAAAAAATTCTAAATACTAAGACTATTAAAAAGGGCCTTCCCACCCATGTTGGGCCACTAAAGGCAAATATCTAGAAAAACCTGTACCCTCAACAGTTCTTTGCACCGTAGCTAATCCAGCCCTGCTAGCAGGGGTAAAACTTCACAGAAGCACACAGGAACTCAGTTGTACCACCTCTTAAGAAACTATATGAAAATTCCACCACTTCTGTCATCTTTGCCCATTGGCTATTATTGGAAAGTTCAACCATCTAGAAATGACAGTTTCACCCCTTAAAATATAGATGTGAGCTCCTCACCTAAGCATTTCAATGTAACCTCTGTTTGCTAGTCATGGCTCAATAAACAGACCTTAAAAAGTCCCTCTTCTTGCCCATTCCTAACTTCCTGGCACATCCATTTTATTATATGAAATAAGGAAGTCAGTTATAGTCTTGACAAAGTAGATGTAATGAAAAATTATTACTTTCACCCCTCTCCCCTATTTTCCTCCTTTGCCATGATTTAAAAATCAATTCACCTAATCTTAATCAAAATTAAGTGACTTTAGTTCAGTGTGTTAGCATATAATGCCATGCATAAAAAAACTTGAAGAGCTCATATTCTTAAATCCTTCTCATATTCTTCAAATGTCTCATATAACAGGGTTTGTCCATTCAGAGAAACTTTGTAGAGTAAATCATGATTGCTTTGAGGCTACAGTATTCTGCCATAACCTGCTTCTGTTGATATCAAATTTCTTCCTAGCTTGGACAATTTCAGTTGGTAAGTCATAATATATCATTTTGCTAGCAGCCATCAAGTCAGCTCTTATTTTCTGAAAGACTGCTTAGCCTATCTTTATGTTTATTTCAAAGAAACTTTACCACTTTAGCTCTAGGGGTTTTTCTCACATTAGGCTTTTTTGGATCAGTGGAGTCTGTCAAGTTCAGATGTCTTTTGGTCTAGTGTATCTGCCAAATACATGGAAAATATAGTTTATATGGTTTTATTCAGGGGGAAATCTGTGTCCTATGCTTCTGGTACACTAATTACTCTGATTTTTTTTTTTGCCTCACCTAAGTTTCAAATCCTGTATTTTATTCTTAAGTTCTTTTATGTCCTATCACCTTGGTTAGTTATTTTTTTTCATAATTATCCTTTCATCCTCAAGGCTAGAAATCCAGTTTTCAGTTACAGCTGTTTTTTTATTTTGATGCCTTTAGTAGTTTTTACCACTTCTATGTATTCCTCATTAAAATGTTTTGTTTGCTCTTTAATATCTTTTAAGGGTGCACGCTGTAGTTTGATTTCTCCCATATCAGCCATCAAATTTAGAGCCCACTGGGGCATGTGCTCTTTATTTTCCATGACTGTGATAGTTTATTAAATTTGTTTGTCATGGATTCTGTCAATAGCTATGTTTTTTTAGTAGAAACCATGGTATTATCCAACATTAAATTGCTCACTCTTTCCATCACCATTTTCACTATCTTCATGGCAATAATGCTAAGGATTCTATTTTTCCAGTCTCATTTGGTATGCTTGTGAGCTAGGGGTCAGTACTGGGCAAGAAGAGCACCATTATACAGTTCCCATAAGAACTGTTTTGTTCATCTACTTAAGAGACTGAGCTAACTATTTAATTGTCCTTCTCTAGAACTATTGTTTGGAATCTGCATCCCACAATTTTTTCTTCATCAATAGCACACAATCTGCTACTACAGACCCACTGGTGGCACCAGGTTAGGGCCAGGTGGAACACTTGCCCTGGTAAAATCTAGCTGTGCCTTGGCTGTGTCTAGTTCTCATTCAGTGTGTTTTTTTTATTTTCTTTTTGGTTTTGAGCAGACTAGGGCTAGTGAGCACTACAACCAGGTGTGGTGACTGTGGAGGTCTTTAAAGTCAAATAAGAGTCTCCAATTCTGCTTGGTTTTTCAAGAGCTGCCTCCACTGACTGGTGCTTGCTGTTCAACTGTGGATGGGGCAGGGGGCTTCAAATAACAATTCAAAGCAGGCAGCTGCCTGGATGTGCTCCTTTGCATATCATGAACATGTACTGTGAATCTGCTTGCCTATGGCGTGCCTGCCAGCTTGTACTTGAGGTACTGTGTAAACACACATGTGGCAGGAATTCAGCTCATCTCCTCTATCTGTCACTTGGCCTGCCAGTAGCTGTGTTATGGTTGCTGCTTGTGACATGCTTGCCCTCCTCAGTTCAATAATTCTGGTGTCCTCAAGTCATCCCACATGCAGTCCACCTTTCCATCAGATAAATCTATTTCCTGCTGGTGCAGCAGCAGCCCCAGTCAGTCACAGACAGACAGACAGACAATGACCCCACATAGACAAAGGTGCAAAACCAGCCAAAGTTTCTGTGAAAGAAGATTAGAGCAGGGAGATGTTCCAAGCTAAGGCAGCAACATAAAGTAATTAGTCTTACCTAGAGTTGGGGAAATAAAATAGAAACAAGGGAAACATGAAAGGTATAGAGATTTGAGAAACCATGAAACTACTGTGAAAGTGTGCATCAAAGGGAATCAATCTAAAGAGCTGTTTGGGGGATGGGTGGCAGGGATAGTTGGGGATGGGAACCCTGAACAAAATTTTAGAATCCCTGGTGTGTTATATTGGGTTACGAAATGTTTGTGGGCCATGTGGTTTTGACACTATGCAGTGGATTGTGAGAGTTAAATGACGAACTGTGGGACAAGTGAGTGGAACGGGTTGTGAGGTTGTGAAGTGTAAAATTAATGATGTCCCTTCCAATATGAAACTGTTCAGGCCTAATGCAGTTCATATAATCAACTCTCAGACCACCTGTGACTCCATGGACTGGTGCCCCATATGAGAATTTCTGTACCCTGACTGTGCTCCATTTGCTTCTAATTCCTGGAGCCGCCACTGCACAGACCTGCAGAGCTGCCATTGCTCAGCATACAGACTGTGGCAGTTCCAAGAGGGACTTGAGATATCTGGTACACCCAGTTGAGAGGGTTATGGGGACTGTTTAAGGGATGATTGCATTTGGATGGTAGGGGGATTAAAGCCTGTGTTTTTATTTTTGTTTGTATTACCTGCCTTTCCACATTTCCTTTCCAGATTCTTGTTCTGCTGTTCCTGTTTTCCCGAATAATCCTGTCAGATTTGGGACCATTTTCCCCGCTACATGAATGATACTGAACATCAGCTGCAACTTTTGAATATCCACCTGTATGCTGAAGACACATTCCTTTTTCTGGAAGTTATGTATCTGAAGTTCAAGTAACATTTTAACTGTGTTTTGACACATTACAGGATTTTCGTGGACAAAATATATTAGTTCTTAATGGGACAAAATGCAAGTCATGCTTTCTGGGACTGAAAGGGGGTTAAATACAGTGTCTTCCCCATTTGCAATTGTTATATTTGAGGGGGGAGATCTAAAACTAGTTCTTTTGTACAATAACTTGGGGGATATTTTTTTCTCACCTCCCCTAGACCAGCCCCTATCAGCCTGACTATGCCCCCAGCCCAGTTACCTGTCTTCCCCATGACTTACCTCACTCTGGATGTTCCTACCTGGCTGACCCTCCTTCCAGGGCAAGGCCTTCAGAGGGCACTCCCTTCCCCTGTCAGATCGTAAGCTCAGTTTTCCAGGGGAGCACCACGGTCGATGGTGTGGGGTCTGTGGAGCACAGTGGGTGGCATCCTGCAGTGGTCTGGATTTTTTTTGTCCCCTGGAAGACATGGTGTGCAATGACATCATGTTGATGTCCGCCATACCTCCCCAAGCATGCTGGCTCAGGCTGCTGTGCCCCTAATTTCTGTCAGGAGCAAGTCAGGCACTGAGTGATTTGCCAGCCCCCCCCCCCAGAGGTGAAGTGCAGTCTGTTGGATGCTCTGTCCTCCTCCCCCTAGCTAGCATTCTGACATCCCGGGCTCACATTTGAACCTCAGACATCAGCGTTGCAGGTGGTAGCTCTACCACTGCACTGGCAGGCCAGCCACTTGAGGAATGGTTTGATTCTAATCTTAAATGGGATCAAAATATAGATCCTGTGTACAGAAGGATAGGCCCTAGATTTGGGATTTTTATACACAGTAGGTATCGCTCATCTCTAGCCCAAGAAAGACAACTTAAAGTTATGAACACCATTATTCTTTTAATCAAAGAGTAGAATGATGTGGTGTACAGTGTGGTCATGCTGGAGTTAGTCTATCAAGTAAACCAGATGTTCTTTGTTAATAGATTAGTTTGTTTCATTCTGGGAGCCCCAACGGAATGTCACCAGTGTGACATATCACCAGCTAAAGTGGTTGCCTCCTAATAGTAAACGTGAGTTACATCTAATTCTGCTTATAATACAATGTGTTAAGTTTAAGGTTCCTGCATATATTATTGACATGCTACAAAGAAGGCAAATGAGACTAGATATGTACTCTTTTGCACTGCTGGCTTTGAATTTGAGGTGCCTTAGAATCTCGAAGGGTATACAGACATTCTGCTACATAGGTCCTTTCATATGGAACCAGATCCCGATGGAGGTTGCCACTTACTTTGTTAAGATCAAGAAATGATATACATTAAGGGGATATTTTTAGACTGCTGTCAGAACTTGTTACTCAATAGTACTGTTGGTGTATAATCTGCATGAACATTTTCAATTGCTTGTATTGCATTGTATATGTGTATTATGCATGCAATGTGAAACAATGTAAGATCCTTTATAAATCATCAATGCCATTGGAAATAAACCTCAGCTCAATGGCTGAAATCATCTACCATTATAAATAAACTGAACTTGAACTAAAAATTAATGCCCTGCATAATTGTTTAAAACAGTTGTTGCCAATACTGAGGCTGCATGTACTTTCACATACCTCTCAGCTGCCCCTGATTATGAGGGGCATTCCTCATTTTATCCCTCAAAATTGCTTTGTCCTTCACTCGTCCCTCATGGAAAAGATGCTGGTCAAACTAAGTATGTGCTGTATATTCAGACTTGAAAGAGGAAATCCATAATATTCTAAGATTCTAAATAATAAATAAACTTTGTACAAGTAAGCACAATGGTTTCCACAGTTTTCTGAGCTTTTATATCCTCGTTTGAGGATATGTCCCTCATTATGTGGGTCAGTGTCCCTCATTGCCCCTCAGTTTGAGTGTCCATGTCCCTCATTTCAGTTACAAAAGGTTGAGATGTACTGTATGTGCTTACATCATTCTGACAGCAAAATTAGGAGTCCTCCCCCAAGTCTAGCTCCTGTTTCCTTCACTTCCAATCATGGCTACCAGTACTGAGAGAGCAGTCAAGAAACACATTTGTGCAAAAAACAGTTTTTGAAACCCAATTGACTTCCAAATACAGCTCAGAGCACTAGGAGTAAGCACAATATATATTTGCTGTAAAATGCATTTTAAACCCATTCCACATTACAATTCCAATCACACCTGGTTGCACTCTAAACAGAAACTATCATATATATATATATATATATATATATATACTGTATATATATATATAGCTGCTCTAAATTAGGCAATGTTTCTTTCAAATGTTCTTCACAGCACTATGGTAATACAGCCTACTCTTTCTCTTAATAGGCTGTGCATGCACACTGCCACACGATTATTACCCTGTACTTCCTACAGCAATGTATAGTAACCATGGGATCTACCTATTGCACATTATGTGACCTGTCCAGCAATTCACCCTTTGTAAAGTGGTAATGTTGTCACTGGCTAAGCTCTTTGCATAGTTCTGCAAAGTGCACTACACCCCAAATGTGGCAATGTGGGGTCCATTTGTGAGCTCTTTGTGAAGAAAACATTTGCAACACCTCCTTTGCCAGAGTTTAAGCCATTATTATTATTATTATATGGAGCAACTGTGGACTCATTTTGGCAAGCACAGTCCCGTGAGTTTCTGAATGTGACCTTCATAAATATTAGAAAAAAACAGAAGGATGTGTTTCTTTTCTTGTCTGATTTTTAAAAGACATGAACATTTGCATATTTTATAATGCAAATTATGTGTGGATATATGAGTCCCATGAGACTGCTTGTGTATTTCAGATACAAAAATGCTGGTATCTCTGAATCTGAGCCTCAAATTTGTTGTAGTATTAAAGTTACTGTTTAAGGCTGTGAACCTATCCTGAAAAGTATGTACTATAGCATTACACTTTGGTAGTTATTTATAGCAATCATTATTTATAGTCTGTCCATATGTTCCTTGCTCTGCCAGTGTACGCTGTGCATAGAGTTATGTGTGCTTCTGTTTAACTAACATACAGTATGTCTAGTACTGTATGGGTTATGTACCAAATGCCACATGGCCTACTCAAAAGCATATTACTTGTATGGACAATGAGGGAGTTCTGTCTAAATATTGTTAATAATATCATACTATGCATTGAACATTCCGTATGAGTACAATATGAACTGCCCTAATTTTACAAGATGAATGTGAATTTTAGAAACTGGAAGTATACGGTATAAAGAAATTTGGCTAGGCAGGTTTAGTTTGGGATTTTAAGTAAAAATACTGTATATGCACATTCAGTGATATAGCTTAGCACTGTCTCATACACTTTAGGAAGTAAGAGCCCGGATCATGGCCTTTATTCATTAAATATTAGGGGAGGAGGTCAAATCAACTGGCAGCAATGGGCTGCTGTACAAATTCAGGAGTCCAAACCACCTAACAATGTAGTCCAAATTATAATATGCATTACATTTCTAATCCCTGTGCTAGCTTTATTTGAGCATGCATTTTTCATCCAGTGTCATTAGTGGTGTCCATAATATTTTTAGGTTTTTAGTTAGCTCTGCACACCAAATCAAACATACATGAATAATCATCAATATACAGACATATGTAAACATTGCATTCTTTGACCTTGTTAATTTAAACAATAATGGAGCACAAAATTAGTTTTCTGGTGGGGCTGCTGCTGCAGAATGTTCCTTAGAATTATCTGAATAACTCATTCAGTGGTTTAGGAGAAATTGTCATATATAGCAACAGGATCAAACTGTGCAGTCTTGAGCTTTGCCTTGGGTCTCTCTGCTTAATGATGGAGCAGCCTGTTGTAACTGTGTATCTCTGTGGTGATCAACACTGTGTGTGTATGTATGTACTGAACATACCTGAAAAACTGTGACAAGTTGCTAACACAATGTATGAAGACTGAATGGGCAAAATATAACAAGCAAAGCAGCTGGCAATTTATTCTACGTGTCTACCAAATTAAGGCTGTCGCCTATCATTTCTGAGCCATCATCTGGATGTTATTAAGCATACCCCTCAAGTGCTCTGCACTGCATGGAACATTCCATATTTCAGGAACAAAAAACAATTAGTTGTTTCCTTAATGGTGCTGTTGGTGGCATGTCCCATTAGTTAGGTTCCGAGTGGTTTCCAAATATTTTTAGTTTAGTTATTAGCTTGAAACTCTTTAAGAATGGATGCCAAAGTATGAAATATTATTCAAGAGATTAAGACATGGAGAGTGCAAAAGAAATACAGTTATTTTTCAAACTGAAAAGTGGACATTAACACATTTTGGTTGATTCTTCCATTCTGGTATCCACTGCTCTGTATGATGAAAATTATGTAATTTCAAGAATGTGCTGACTCCAAATGTGAGTTTGCCTGTTCTACAAAACTCCATGATTTTTGGGAAGTTGGGCTGTTAATGGTTTAGGTATGAGTTCTGGAAATGGAAATACAATTGGCAAGAATGTGCATATGGTGGAACTAAACAGGAATGCTATCTAGAGGCATACCTAAAGCGTTGCATTATTGGGTCAAGGTGAAGCTTCTGTCTAATTAAAACTGATATCAATAATTGGTTGTTTTGCTAACATACAGTATTATCTGGTTGTTCTGTTCAGTGCTGACAGCAACACTGTGACATCTATCTGCTGCTCACCTGTTGACATAATTCAGCACCAGGTGGTCACCCCTGAGATGACACTTTGCTGATCTGTGACCCTTCTACTAACGAATACCCAAATGCACACCCAAATGCAAGATCTTCTCTCTATGCCAGGGAATATTAAACAGTTTACAGGGATCAGGATAGCGGGGGGGGGGGGTTGCCACTAGACACCAAGGAATATTGCTACATATACAGAGACAGGTGATCGGAGCGGAGGGGGAAGGTCACAGAGGCACAAACCTGCTGCTGCTTCATATGCAAATGGGTCCATAATTTAAGGCCCCTTAGCACATTGCATGTCCAGTGGGCTAATTTGCATGTTGACAGGGGCACCTGGTGCTAACAGGTCTGGGTCCCAGTTGTTCTGTGCACTTCAGTATGGGCTGCATACAGCCCCAATCTATGTCGGGCAGCACCACTTGACTTTGTGTTGCCCTGACATAGCCCTATATTCAGTCCGATAGTGCTGGTGTGCTAGCTGATTGAATATAGCATCATTTGGGGTCATGGGCTAGTTCAAGTGTAGTGTAAACCTTTGCATCCCCACTTCTGCTAATTTTCCAATATCGGGCCCCAGATGTTTTTAAAATAAAAGTTCAAGCAAGGCACAGAGCATAAGTCAGAGAAACCTTAAAAAGCTGCAACGGAAATGATTAGGATAAAAAATTTAATTTCAGGATCATGAAGTATATCATTTTACTTCATGTTAGGGTGAAATCTGATACCCTTTTCTAAACCAAGCATTTAGAAAAGTAGAAGTTGAAAGTATAATTTGAATGAATGAAAATCATACCATAATTCCCAATATGATGCATGAAAAACAGCATTTTAATACTTTGCCCAGCCTTAATATTAGTATCCTAAGTATTGCAAAATTGCTCGTGGCAACTTGATAGCAGGCTTTGGTATCCCAACAGGAAGGGCAAGTCACATGGTTATGTGTAAATCTCCTGCAGTAGTCAGTAGGTATACAAAACTGCAAAGCAGAGAGTGAGGCAAAGAGAAACAGCGTGTCCTGTCTGAGAGACACAGCACACAATATACAGTATGACAAGAATGCACAGAGGAGAAGAGAAGTGCATGCTGCTGTTGTCCATTCAGGTTTGAAGGGGCCATGACTCTGATAGTGTTACCCAGGGTGTCAAGAACCCACTGGGCATGAATGCTGCCAGGATATTGAAGGGGAAAAGATGAACACATTTTGTTACACATAACTCATGCAATGATACAGTAGTTACAATACTTTATTATTGTGTACATGGCAATAAGGTGCAAAATCATAACTTCCACTAAATTATATAACAGCCAACTGACATGCAGAAAAATTGAATAGGCTCTACCTTGATACTGAATTACATATGAGAACCACTCAATGGAAAAACGAGAATTGCTAAATGAAGCTTTTCCTGGTAAAACAAACAAAGAAACAAGCAAATAACTATATAAAAGTCAAAGAACCTCAGCACAAAAGCACTGAGGCAAAGGTTACTCGGAAAGGGCAATGGCAATTAAGCCAGGTTTCACAGCAGAACCAGTCTGAATGCTTTCATGGCGATTTGCATATAGTTCCCATGATGCATTGCATTATTGGATATATGTAATTTTGCATTTCTATGAAACCTGATTTTATTGCCAGTACCCTTTCTGGGAAACCGTTGCCTCAGTGCTTGTATGCTGAGGATCTTTGACTTCTAGTCTTCCTTGATATATTTTTTCTATTTCAAACATCAAGATCAACAGGGAAATTAAAGTTTCAAAATCTGACTCCCCATTTGTGGTTCTGACATGTACTGCAATTTAACTGAAAATATATAGGCAATAGCAGGATTTGCAGCAGGGAAAGCCAGACTGTTTCTGGTTCTACTTAAATCCCTCAAAGCTTCTTAAAGTTCCTGTATTTAGGGCTCAGCAGCAGCGCATCAGACTGTCATGCAGGTGACTTGAGTTTGGGAGTGGATTCAGGTTGAACTCGGGTCACCACTTCAGGAGGTAAGACCAGGCTGGGGTAGCTTCCAGTGCACCTTTGTTGGGGTGGGTTGGGTGGCAAATTGCAGTACCACAGTGACCTCCTGCAGATGGACCAGGAAGCTAGCCTCTCACTGCAGGGACACTATGATGTCCAAGGCTGATACTGACATAGTTCATGCCATGGGATGGAGAGAGTGACTTTGGGGAGAAAACCAGGGACCAATAGAATGTGAACCGACCCATTTATATGACAGTTGTAGGTACAGTACTCTTGGGCCCTACTTCATGCTGATCTTCACTGGCTGTAACAGTGAATGTAGTTACTGACAAGGCTGAGGGGGTCACTGACAGCAAAAGCAAGAGCTGAATGGCAGGAGTGGTTGGTGGCTTGGGGACCAAACAGCGATATTGAAAAAAGAAAGTTTCTTATTTTTTAACTGCTTCTCAAATCTAGTAATTTATATAGATTTACATGTTGTCTTTATGCTAATTACTTGCTTATCATTCCTTTGAATTTCAAATCTCTGGAACTGTTTCCAGAAGGGGAGGGTCTTTCTGGTTCCAAAGTTGAACACAGGAAGACAAATCCAGGGCTCTAAAAATCAAGCCGATGGTATCCATGTAACACAAGAGTTTATTCTAAATTATACAATGTCACGCGTAAATCTAGCATTCTCATTGGCTGACAGGGTCTCTTATCCATGAGTATATTCCAGCATAACTCATGGATAAAGACCCAGTCAAGCTGCATGTGTCCAAAAATCATTCCAACCTCCTGAAAAAAAAAAACTATTGAAGTCGCCATCTTTCATTCCCTGGTAAAACGACACTGCTACAGCGCTAAGCCCCCGGTAGGCTCATTTTCACCTCCCACCATCCCCGTTCAGCTACTGACATATTTTGAGTCTCTGCTGAATGCTGAACTGGGCAAAGTCTTTAGTAAAAATGAAGGCTGCAAATTTCAGAAATCATGGCTGAAATGCAGAGCTGTGATAGTGGGCATGTGCCTGCGTATATGCTTAGGTACATGCCCACTATCATGGCTCTCTGCTGCGTGTCACTGATTTCATCTTCTCCAGGATGAATCAGGGGCACATTACAGCTGCCTATTTCATCAACTTGGCCAAAGCCTTTGATTCGGTGTTCCATCCTCTCCTCCTGGACAAGCTGAGCTCTACTGGCCTCTTTATTGTTTCTATTTCTATGTCACGGGCCATCAACAATTGGTACAGTTAGGAGGTGTCCTGTCACCTCAACTACCCATTCAGGCCAGGATCCCTAAGGGCTTCATCCTAGGCCTCATCCTTTTCTCCATTATCCTGATTGGCCTCCCCTCTACCTTTGACAAATCACATATTCACATGTATGCTGTTGACACAGTCATTGTCACCTCCAGTTCCTTTATCACAGCTGTCGAAGGCCTGCTCCAGCTGGACTTCAGCAACATTCTGAAATGGTTCCAGTCAAACCAACTTTGGGGCAACACTAAAAGAAACAATGTCCATATCCTTCTGAACCAGTCAGAAACTAGTCAGACTCACAGCCCCCAAGTTTTCACCACACTGGATGGCACCCCTTTGAAGCGATGCAGTCTTTCAAGTACCTCGGTGTGTGGCTCAACAGTAAGTTTAATTAATTTCTCTGCTCACATCAATGCTATCTATGCTAAACTCCATCCCAAGCTTGGTGCCCTGCACTGTAACAAAGACTGCTTTCCTCTCCAGGTCCACAAGGGGCTTGTTAGCAAAATGATGCTCCCTGTCTTTGACTATGCTGATGTAGTCTATGGCACTCTCCTCCACTTCCCTTGCCTGACTGGACACCCTCTGCAACTCATTCTGCCACTTTGCTACAAACTCCACCCACGTACTTACCACTGCTCCCTTTACTCCTCTCTTTCCATCCTGTCTTTGCTCTTATGTGGCCAGACTCACTGTATTTCCTTCATATCTAAATACTGGTTTAGTTCCCTTCTTTCCTAGCTTGCCTCTTCTAACTATACCCTGCCTCCTGCTTCATGCATTCCAGGAATAATCACACGTTCTCTGTTCCTCATCCCCCGCTCCTCTGCTGGACACTGTACCTTCTCCTATCAAATTCCTTTATGCTGGAACAAACTCCCTCCTCCTCCACCTCTCCTTCTCCCTTGGCTCCCTCAGGCAGCAGTTGAAACTCCAACCACACCTCACCTGCTCTTATTACCTTTCCTCCTAATTCCCCTCCAGCCATGCCACAACCACCATTGGCTCGGTCACCTCTAACTGTCTACTGACTGTATTCCCCTTCCACCACTGCTCCTCCATTTACATAGGGTTAGACTCAAGCACATTTTCTGGTCTCTCGTCAATGTCAGTAACCGCATGCTGGGATTGTCAGCTTTGTCTTACACTTGAATCTGGCATCACATTTTGTGCTGTGTCTGCACTTTACTTATCTATATAATTTTATTTTTGCACCAATGTATTTACCAAATGTTGTTCTATTGACTTGCTTCCTGTATTGTACCATGCTTCTCCTGTTCCCCTTCCCGGGTTGTACCTGGAAATGAGCCTCAGCTCAGTGTGTGCCTCCTGGTTACCAATTTTCAAATAAATAAATCAATAAATTAATTTCATTTATACAACATCTTTACTGTGCTCAAAGGCTTTGAATAAGTGCAGCAGCAAACAACTCAAACTATATAAACATAATTATTTGCAAAAAACTTTGTTAATGTACCAGTTAGGCTAACTTAATGCTACAAAAGTAGGGAAATGTGGTGTTAGGGTTTCCAATCCTAACTCCCAACCCCCAACCCCCAAGCAGCAAAATGAAAAAACATTACAGTTTTGGATCTGCAGACTCTTGGAGAATCAGTGGTGGGGTCTTCCTTGAGGTTGTCAACCCTAATGCTCACCCCTTTAGCCCGTAGCCTCCAGTCTGAAGCACAACATACAGTTCCAAGCCAGTGGTGATACACTCTTCAAAGGTAGATACACTCTTCAAAGGGCCCTGCAGACTTAGTGTGAAGAAGGGAGATTATGTGAAAAATTGTTGGCTTAGGGAATGGGGTGAGCTTTAGGGCTAACAACCCCAAAGAAAACCCCACCACTTATTCATCAAGACTCCGCAGACCCAAAACACTAATGTCTTTTCCTTTTGCTGCTTGGGGGTGGGTGTTAGGTTTGGAAACCCTAATGCCACATATCCCTACTTTTGTGGCATTAAGTTAGCCTAACTGGTGCATTAACAAAGTTCTTTGCAAAGAATTTCCTTTTTTTTTTTACAGTGGAATCCTATCCTCATTCAGGGGGCAAAGCTATTAAGGTACAAAGTTATGGGTTTAACATTAAACAGCCTACTCAAACCTAACTATAGTGGCACTACAGCACCACTATAATACTGTATATAGAGGTATACTCTATATAAATGTATTAATAGATTTGCCCCTGTTCAATAGAATTGCACAACATTTTGCCTATGCAGTCTGGGGGCAAGGTGTCTTGACTTGCCAAGTTTTGTTTCAGTTGGAGGTGTGGGTTCCTTGATCTAGACAGTGCATTTTTAGGAAATTGTTTTTTGTTTTCACTTTTTTTTGTCATCACCTACAGCCCAGATGACAGTTTGGAATTTTGTTCTGAAACTTTCAGAGTAGAAAGGGCTTGCCCCAGAAAGGTGCCTTTCATTGGTTTGGTGAAAAAATATTAATCCTTTCCCAAGTTATAAGGATAAGAAATGTCAGTTCTGAGCATGCTCGGTAGGGTATTAAACATTTATCCAAAAGACCCTACTGAGCATGTTCAGTTCAAGGAGCACTAGAGTGATATTTTCTGACTTTCTGTGTGGAGGTCAGAAAACATGCAGCTGGATCCTCCACCAGATTCAGATGATGCAGCTGACTCGTAAGCAGGCCTTGCTAGAATGCATTATTGTCATCAAGTCAAAATGTGATAAACACTTATACTGTACTTGTTAGAAGGCAACATTATCCAGAGGTTAGAGCACAGAGCCTGTGAAAGAGGAGCTATTAAGCTGATAACCAAGCACAACCAATGTTTCACTGTTTCCTTGATCTCCCTGTACATTAGGTCACCTGTGATAGGTGTAAAAACTGGGAAGAAGCAGAAGTCCACTGAGAATTTGGTGTATCTTAGCTGGGCTAGCCTGAGTAAAATAACTGTAAAATTATAACAATTCTTTGAAGTTCTTTTCTGCTGTTTAAGACTTGAAGATATGTGATGGAAGCCAAAACCACCAACCAGGTTGTGCAGATACAATCCATTCAGTTTCTGGTAGTGTAAACTACTCACTGATCTGTGTGTAGTACACCAACTGAATCCATTAAAGTGTACATGAATTAATAAGCTTAAGAAATATTTTAATAGATAAGCAATTGTAATTTATAATGTAATGGTGCCATCATAGAATATCTCTGCTACCCTTTGTTGTTATGTGGGAGACCAGAATTGGCACCCAGTTTTTGGAAGTATTTTTTCTTGGTTATATGTTATTCAGTAGCCAAATACCCACTGACAGTTTACTAGTGGCAACTAATACAAATGTATATTTCACTTTGTTTAGCCTTCTACTAATCTGTAATAAACAAGAATTATTTTAATAGATGTGCGTTTGCAATTTACAATGTAGTGATGTTTTAATGGCATACCTTTACTTCCCTTTATTGATGCTATATTGGAGACCAGAGTTTGCACCCAATATTTTAGACATTCATCCAAATTATAAGAAATCCAGTAGCCAGGTAGGCAATGGAAAATGTGTAGAGGCAAGTAATAAAAAGGCTTATTTTGCCTTATGTAGCCATCTAGTATGTGGTTCAATAAAGCGAAGCAAAGAATATTTTTAGTTGCCAGTGGCACTAATAAATTTTCAGTAGTCACTGGCCACCTGGCTACTGAAGGGGGCATCTGGGGCAAGCTGTTTTATTTATTTGTTTGAATATTCAGAAACAACCTTTGAGTAATAACTCATTTACAAATATTCCACATCATGAACATAGAGCAAACAACACAGACAAGAATTTCATTACAATAAGTATGATATAGGCATGTATTAGACATAAAGCAGAGACTATAGAATGACAATCAGAATGCAACAAGCAGAGGAATCTAGTAACATGACTACAGCTACTGCATGAAAAACTAAGTGCAGCCCCAAGGGAGCATTGTCTGATATATTAATCTAAGAGGAATGGTCTCTGCTAAGTAGGTTGGAATGGGGTAAAGATATAAGGTGAGGAGGGTTCATAGATACAGGAGGTGGAGATACAGAGTTATATAAACCTCAATGGCAATTGGTCAAGAGGAGGAGAGGAAGGACAGGAGACAGAGTCTGGTAGGGTGGGGGGTGTAGTAGTGCTAGGAACCCTTGGGGGAAGGAAACAGGAGGGAGCAGGTAAGGAATGGCATAAAATGGGCATGAAGGAGATACTGGGGCGGTGGGCAGAGGACCTGAAAGGCTATAGGGGGGAACAGTGGCCTAGGGGCTTGGTGTACCTAACAGGGTCAGTTTTACTGTGTGTTGCTTTGCAGGTGACAAGAAGCTCTGTGGTAAGGTAGATAGCAATGAAGGGCCATACAAGAGGTAAGGAGGTGGTCTAAGGTTTGTAAGGTGAAATTTAATGACAAAAAGTGCAAGATTATGCACTTAGGGAACAAAATCACTAAGACAGAGTACTGAATGGGAAGGATAAACCAGAGCACTACAGCAAAAGGAAGGGACCTGGGAGCCATCATTACTGACTCCCTCAAACATCAAGTCATTGTAACAAGGCTTATAGTAAGGCTAATAGGATGCTGGGGTGTATCAGAAGGTATACTGACAGCAGGGAAAAGTAGGTATTACTACCTCTATACAGGTCACTGGTGGAGTTGTACCTGGAATACTATGCTCAGTTCTGGAGTTCTGGAGTCCTCACCTAATGAAGGACAGGGACTGGCTGGAGATGGTACAATGCAAGGTGACCAAGATGACAGATGATAGGGCAGATCTTACAGGGATAGTCTCAAGGCACTGAACATGTACTCACTGGAGATCAGGCGAGAGAGGGTGGCTATGATAAGGTCTTTTAAGTTTCTGAAGGGAATAAACAAGGTGACCTGTTGGGAACTATTTAGCAGAAGTAAAGATTCAAGAACCTGAGGTCAAGAATGGAAACTGGCATGGGGGGGGGGGGAGTTTAAGAGGGATGTTAGGAAGTTCTATTTTGAAGAAATTGAGGTGGAGCCATGGAACAATCTGCCCGTGGATATGGTGGGTGCAAAGGCCAAAAATGGTTTGAAGCATGACTAGGACTGAATGAAGGGTTTGGTAGTTACTCAGGTTGGAAACTGGAGGTAGGGGAGCAGGGCTGTGGAGAAGGAGGGATAGAACCCCAGGTTCCAGGGCAGATAGAGTACTACTCACAAACTAGATGAACCCTTGGTCATTTTCTGCCATCATTTCGTATGTTTTTATATTTCTATAGAGTTTTTATAACCTGGGTAATAGTCCAAGATACTGGATGCAAACTCAGATCTCCTATATACTGTAGCATCGGCTGGTGGTAAAATTATAGCATCAGGACATCACTATATTTTAAATGGCAAATGCACTTCTATTAACTTATACAAAACAAAAAGGCAATATTAAAAGCATACTGAAAATAGAAAATAGAGTTAGAATCAACATGATTACTCTTAGGAAGCCTGGCAGACCGCCAGGAGAAACTTTAGTGTTGTGGGTCAGTGTGGCCGCATAGAAGGGATACCTCTTTGCATATTTGTTATTTTCACTTTGCCAATAAGATTAACTCCTTTATCGGTTGATGAGTTCGGTGTCCGTTTACTAGCTTTGGGTGCTTTTTGTATTTTTAGAGTACATTAAGTATAGAGTGCAGGTACTTTTGGGACCCCAAATACCTGTCTTTACTGGCTATGATTCCCCGTACTGTGCCCGGCTCATATTCAGTACTGTCATGTCTCTTTAATGCAAAAATGAAATCTACTATTCTGGTGCCCAGTTGCTGTAAATCAAGTCTTTCAAATTCTGTGGTTTCACCTACCTCTGTTAAGTAGATTTTAAAAAGCTTGAGGTCACTTTCAGTTTTTCTAACTGTATTTTTATTTTCCTGTTCTTGAATAAAGCTAAGTCTGTCTACTGTTGGTTGTAAAGTAAATCGTGCTGACATTTGTCTCTTTCTGTTTGTTTTTATTTTAGGAGACTTTATGTTAAAAGATTCCTATGTTTTGCAAGAAGCTCTGAGCAGGATGCAGCTCTTAGGTGAGTGTTTTCACCACTCAGTGTGCGAGAGAGAGAGAGAGAAATGGTTTTAGTGGGCGTGAGGCACTGATCTGGCTCGTATTTTTTCCCATAGAAAGGTGGTGTGTGTTTGCCGTTACAAACACTTCTTTATAACAGTAATTTACACACATTTTTTTTCTATGGGAAAAAAACTGACCTATTGATTATCAAGAAATAAAACTACATGCCAGCCCAGTGGTGCTGAGGGTTGAGGTGCTGGATGGCAAACTTCATGCCACGCTGGTGACCCATGTTCAGGAACAAGCATGAGCCACTGGGAGTTGGCAGGGGAAGGAGAGGATTGAGCATCCGATGACTGCTGTCCTCTCCCGGGGATGGGTGAGCATGCCGTCCTACTCCTTGGCTGCCTCCTGATGGAGGATGGGGAGTAGTGCCAGAGCTGGGAGACAAGTAGTGTGGCTTCATGATGTGCGTGTGCCTCCATGCACAGGCGTTCATGGCTGTGAGGGGGAGGAACCAAAGTAAAGAGAGGAACATGGCTGCTGGCTCCATGGAAGCCCCTCCAGTACTCCAGCGCCACCCCACACACACGCACACTGGATGGAATTGCGTGCAGGCATTTGGTCATATTCACACATGTAAATATTTCATGCATGCATGAAAGCAAAGATATGATGGCGTGGGTAAAAAGGACAGACTACAATGATAAACCATGAGGCAGCTGTAAGACGTTAGTAGAATTAAGTCTGTCATTTAAACCAGATGGCTGCTGGGAGCCTAAACAGATGATAAGGTTGGTGTCTGTGTTTTTTCATTAGTCAGCATCCCAGAAACCCTGCTTAAAGTATTTCTTGTTACCAATAAAAAATTACTAGATGGTTAAATAAAGTGAAACAAGTATATGTAGTAGTTGCCACTGGTAAATTTTACAGAAATCATTGGTCTCCTGGCTACAGAATTTCATAGAATCTGGGAAAAAGTCAAAAATATTGGGTATGAATCCTGGTCTCCCACATACTGTGTCAACAAAGGGGTTTGAAGGTATAACATCAGGACATCTTTATATTTTAAATGGCAACTGTATCTCTAGTTCTATAATATATTTCTAGAAGCCTATTACACATTAATTAATAAAGTAAGAATAACTGCATATAGTTTGTTGAGTATATGATCATGACTATTTAGGCCACTTAATTAAAAAATGATACTAAGTTTTAGTCTCCGAACCAGGATCGGAACACAAAGCAACACACTGTAGATATGTTTTCAGCTGGAAACATGAAATGTGTATTTATTCTGGCTGATATATCACAGATTCATTCCATTCATTAAATCATTTCATTTGATCATGGGCCAGATTCACAACACTTTGCCCAGGTGCAAACCCAGTTACACATTGGATTGGTGATCGGGGACCGGGAAGGGACCACTACACAATGGAACATACTTTTTACACATTGGGTCAGCGTCAGGGACTGGGAAGGGACCACTACACTATGGAAAATTATTTTTACACATAAGGTCGGCAATCAGGGACCAGGGAGAGCACCACTAGACTACCAGGGAATAATGTAATTTATTTGGGGACGGTGATCAGAGGACGGGGGCACTAGACCACCATGGAATGCAGCTGCATAAAGCATGGGCTGGTGGGGGTGATGCTAAGCCGTCTGTGGGCCATGCAAATGGGCCCATAATTGGCATGCTAATGGTCAATAGTGCCTTGCATGCCCACTGGGCTCATTTACATGGCTACCTTAGTGCATAGGGGCTTAGCATGTGTGCGCTATTGTTGTCAGCCCATTCTCCTGGCTGGCTGTGGGGGCACAGCAGCTTAGTCTGTGTAGGGTGGCGTTTTGCTGTTTGTAATAAAACAAATAATCATGAGTAATGTGATCAGCAGCATGAGATTTCATACCTCTATTTTGCTAGAGCATGAGACATTGTTCATAGTGGCTAGTGTGTACTGTATTTAAGAGACGTTCTTAGAATTATTTCTGTTAACTTGCAAAGGTTACAAAGGTCACTCTCTTTGGCACTTGGTGTTCTATGTCACATACTGTTTTTCATTATGTACAGGAGCAGAGCACTAAGAATGATTCAAAATATATTTCTCGATATAAGAGTAACTGCACTTTGATGGAAAGAAAAACATTTTCTTGTTTGTGAAGAATGTCCCATTGGCTCTTGAATGCAAAACAGTATTTTAGTGATGTAAGAACAGAGATGATCTCTTTAATAAACACAAATACAAAAGCAAACAAGCAAGAAAAAGAAAAAACATTTTGTAAACTGTGGTTGGAGCAAAACATCTGCACTGCTCGAAGACCTGCTAACAGTGAAGAAACAGAAAGCTGTTGCATATATTGAGCTGCTAAATATGTTAAAGTGAGATGTTATAGCGAGAGACCTAAAGTAAAACTATGGGCTCACCTTTACAAAGCGTTAAGTGCAAAGGGCAGGTATAAAGGAAAATTCTGCCATGTAGAGCTATTTAATAAACTTACTGATTAGAAAATGGAGTTCCCGAGATTTAGGGTAGCATCCAGCTTGCAGACTGCCATTTCAAGTGCTGCCTGCCGGCTGCCCAGGGTCACACTGAATGTGAGTGCTAGACCCACAAGACTGTGACATGGTTATGCCCCTCATAGAGCTGCAGTCTATGTTTAGAGATTTCCATCTGAAAATATATTATATCCTCTGATATGATTGTCAGGTCTAGGCCTTGTACCTTGAATGGGTCAGCTCCTCCATATCCCTCCAGGCATCAGCCGCCTGCCTGTTCCCCACTGCCTAAGGGGATCCTTGTACCCTGAATGGGTCAGCTCCTGTACATTCCTCCAGGCATCAGCTGCCTGCCTGCTCCTCACTGCCTAAGCTGTGGTGCAATTTGAAACTGAAGTTGCTTTACTGGACCTGGAGCCAGCTTAACAGACTACCTCTCCAACTGAGCAGTGGCATTGGACTGTCCCTATTATTATTATTTCATCACCTTGGGGAAAGTCCTTAAGCAGGGTGAGGGGCTGGGATCACTGCAGCTCTTTCTCTGTGCAGCTCTTTCTCTGGGCAATTTTTGATTCTCAGAGTGTTCACTATTTGTTTACTTGAAGTGCAGCTTAGATTGTAATTTAAATTGTAACTGCAACTTGGAGTGTAATTTAACTGCAACTTAGAGTGTAATTTAACTGTAATTCTGTGTTTTTTCTGGTCTGTTTGCCCCTGCTGAACTGGGGTCAGACTCCCCCCCCCCAATAGCAGCTACCTGCTACCTGCTCCCAGCCCACAACCCCCATTGGTTTGTTCTTTTTTCATTTTTTTCTTTCTTTCCTGGGCCCAACCCCGGCTTTCCTTTCCCTCCTGGCTAATCCTCTGAGTCTTCTCCCCGTCTTCTTGCTTGAACTACACCCATCCCTGTCCTTTTGTTGTGGCTGTTAATCCTCTAAATTCCCTCCCCCCTCTGCTCACTACTAATTCCCTTAATTTCTCCTTCTCTTAGGGGATCCTTTTACCCTGAATGGGTCAGCTTCTTCACATCCCTCCAGGCATCAGCTACCTGCCTGCTCCCCACTGCCTAAGCTATGGTGCAATTTGAAACTGAAGTTGCTTTACTGGACCTGGAGCCAGCTTAACAGACTACCTCTCCAACTGAGCAGTGCCCTCGGACTATCCCTATTATTATTTCATCACTTGGAGGAAAGTCCTTAAGCAGGGTGAAGGGCTGGGATCACTGCAGCTCTTTCTCTGTGCAGCTCTTTCTCTGGGTGATTTTTGGCTCACCCACCTCCTTCCTTTATTAAATACACTTTCTCTCTCCCAGTGATCCACCCCTACTTCTCTCAGGTTTCACACTCTCTGTCTCTCTCTCTTAAAGGGGTAGCATCTCATTCCTTAGGCATTTCCTTTGTTACTGTGAAATCATTGCCTGTGGAACCTACAAGTTTTGTCTATCCCATCTGCTGATCTACCAGTTTAATTAGGCCTCAATATGGTCTCAAACCCTGTATCTTGCACACCTTAGTTGGTACCTATTCCACTGCGCTAACCAGACACCCTACCTTTACACTGCCTATTTCTGCCTTACTTTTTTTGTTTTTTTCTTTGCCTACCATGTTTTTCCTCCCCTTTCTCCTGTTACTGCTGACAGCCCTCCCATCCTCTCACCCTTTTGGTCTAACCCCTTCAGGCATTTTAGTCCCACCTCCACCCTCCTTGAACCCCCCCCCGGCCTTTTCACTTTTACAATTCCTTCTGACCCATCCTCCCAGCCATGGCCCCCTCAAAATCCATTCCCGGATGATCCCATGCCCCCTCTCCTCCCCATCCCTCTGCTCCTGGTGTCTCCAAGCACACACCAGCCACTATAATAAAATGCTTCAGATTTAAAAATCTTAAGTTATGTACCCTCATTTCATATCTCTCCAGGACTCTCATGCTGCTCTTAGTCCTCTCCAGGACCATCCATCCCAATCCTGGTCCAGAATTCTCCGGTACTCCCACCTCAAAACCTTGCCCCAACAAAGATAAAAACATTAGCATAGTCAACCTCAACATCCGGAGTCTCCCAGCTAAGTTTGACTCTTTCCAAGCCTGGGTAGCCATGCACAGTTTTGATGTGATAGCTCTCTCTGAAACATAGCTTACCGACAGAATTGCCGACAGGGAGATTGAGCTTAGAGGATACTCCTCTGTCAGAAACGACAGACTAAGAAAAAAAAAGGAGGTGGTTGCATGTTCTATGTCTCCAACAAGTTCTCCTTCACAGAACACAACCCCAGTTGTGAATCTTCCCTCATTGAAACCCTCTCCATCCACCTCCACCTAGGACCAAATAAAACCCTTACCCTCACTACTGCCTACCTTCCTCCGGGAACTCCACACACTGACCTTGAGTCACCCCTGGCCTTGAAGCACTCTCTTCCTAGTAACAGAGCGTGGATCCTCCTCAGATACTTTAACATCAACTGGGATTTCTGCCAAGCTGATTCAGCTAAATCTTGCATTGCAAATCTTGGGCTCCACCAGCTTATCATCTCATCGATCAGATCTAATTATAAAACAAGAACTAAAATGCTAATTGAATGTATGATCATCACGCACCCCTCCCGCATCACCGGCACCAGAGTCTTGCCCGACTGTATCAGCGATCATTGTGCCATATATTGTCCATAGCCCACTCATCTCTCCAAGCACCCCCGTAAATTTATGTTCACCAGGGAAATAACCAATCAGAACATTCAATTAATTAACCACGATCTCAGCCTAGTTGACTGGTCCTTCACGTGTGGGCTGGGTGACTGCAACGCCATCCTGGAGAAACTGTCCAGTATCCTAGTTAACATCTGGGATAAACACGCTCCCCTCAAAAAAATTAGGACAAAGGGGAAAATTAATGAATGGGTCTTCCCAGATATTATTTCATTAATGAGAACAAGGGACAAAGCATGGACCAGTTATCACAAACACAGAGACCCCGCTCAGCTCTCCCTTTACAAGTCCCTAAGAAACAAATGCAAATCAGCTGTAAGAAAGGCAAAAATAGACTTCCTACAAAAAAAGCAACTCAGGGAATCCTCAAACCCCCGTCAGCTATGGGGTACCCTCAACTCTCTTCTCAGCAAATCCTGAAACTCTGACCCCATCACCCTGTCTCATGACGGAAGACTAACCCTTGGCCCCACAGAAGTGGCAAACTCTTTTTTTGGTGACCTTGAAAAGTACAAACCAGCCACCCCTTCTTCCTCACCCATCTCTCCCCCCCCATCCCCTCTACCCTGAACCCAATTTTGGGCCTTCCCCCAAATTCTTCTTTAAGACTCTAAAACCCGTGGACACTATCAAACTTATTCGAGGGAACAACCCAAAACCCAGCAAAGGGGCCGACTGTATCGACTACAAAATCCTTAAATGGTCCATAAACGTCCTTGCAATCCCCATCACCAATCTTCTAAACAGCTCCCTCTGCTCTCATACCTTCCCCAATGCCTGGAAATCTGCCACCATCAAGCCATTATTCAAATCTGAGCCCAGAAACAAGGTCGGTAATTACAGTCCTATCTCCTTTCTTGCCCTCCTATCAAAGATTATTGAGAAGATTGTCCACTCTCAACTTACTGCCAACCTGGAAGCCAACAACCTACTCTCATGTGCTCAACATGGCTTCAGATCTGGTCACAGCACAGAAACTGCCCTGCTCAGGTTCACTAGCAACATCCTTAAGGCCAATGACAAAGGCCAATACACTGGGTCAGTATTTGTCGACCTGACCAAGGCATTCGACCTTGTGGACCACGCACTCCTACTTGACACCCTCAAAGATCTGTACCTCTCGATCAATGTCATAGATTGGGTCAGAAGATATTTTTCTGGGTGATCCCATACAACCTCCATTGAAGGTTATCTCTCCACCGAATGCCCAATCAAATATGGGGTCCCCCAGGGCTCGCTCCTGGGCCCCCTCTTGTTCTCACTTTTCATTAATAATCTCCTCTCTATCTGCCTTTACACACAACTTGTGCTCTATGCTGACAACGCGGAACTATACAGCAGTGATGTCAACCCCACCACCATGTTCTGCAATCTACAGTTCAATTTCATGAAGTTGCACTCCTGGTTCTCTGGAAATGGTATGGTCCTAAATTCTAAGAAGACCAAGTTTATGGTCTTCTCAGACTCTAGAAAATCCATCATCACTGGTCTTACATTAGTGGATAACTCTGGCTACCCAATTGAACAGGTGTCTGAATTTAAATACCTTGGGCTTCTCCTGGACCCTCACCTCTCCTTTAATATCCATGTTAACAACCTCATACAGAAGACCCACAGCAGGCTTGGTCTTCTCTATAGGATAAGAAAGAAGAAAGCTCCTTATCCCTGCAACCAGGTCTCACTTAGCTAACTCTCTTCTTCTGCCACTCATCGACTATGGATCCATCATCTTCTCCCCCCACATCTCTACTGTACTCCAAACTAAGATCAACCTACAACAGCATTGCCCATTTCATCACTGGTTTACCATGGAAAACTCACCACTGTACCCTCTACTCCTCCCTTAGCTGGCCCACCCTTAAAGGGCAGTTCTAACAAAAAATGCTCTCCTTCCTCCACAAGATACACCTGAATTTGCTGCCACCCAGCATGATTTCCCTCTTACCCTTCACTACCACCGTGCGAGCGACCAGAGGGTCCTCAAGTATGGTTTTCAACACCCCTTTCTACCGCACTAAGCAAGCTCAGAACTTGATTACCTATAAGGGCACTAAGCTGTACAACCAACTGCCTCCCAATATCCAAGCCTATAGGTCCATCCACACTTTCAACTCCTACCTCAAAGTTCACACACACTCAATTCTTTCATCTGCAGCTGCCCCAGCCAGACATCCAGTTAAACCTAGCCACTCTCCACCTTGCTTATCTCTAATCCCACTTGGTTTACTCTAGTCCCTTTTACCCCTTCCCCTCTCCTC
Organism: Neoceratodus forsteri; assembly: GCA_016271365.2. Lineage (NCBI taxonomy): Eukaryota > Metazoa > Chordata > Ceratodontiformes > Ceratodontidae > Neoceratodus > Neoceratodus forsteri. The sequence continues at coordinate 1,168,718,630 of CM057456.1, read as the reverse complement.
CCCCACACTCATCACCCCCTACCCATTGCTCCTCTCTCAACTTAGTTTTCTCTCCCACTACCCACTCCTAGCCTAGGTTTCTTTATAGTTCAATCATGGACCTGATTACAACCAACCACAAAAGACTTGCACTTTCCCCACCTCTAGCATTTAGGTTACTGACCCATCTATACCTTTTCCCTTATCTTTCTTGCTTTCCATATGTTACACATGTAAATGTTTGGGCCGCTCTATGTGTTTCTCTCTTTTTACTTTATTGTGATTGATTGCCTCCTATTTTTTCAGTTTATGAAAATTGATGTAACTGTTGAACAACTGTTAGTCTTTGACATTGTCGTATATATAAACCACTTGTTTGGATTGTTTCTCCTGTATAGGTCTTGTTTCTGTTAGACTCTGTTTTGTATTGTCATACCTTCTTGGTATCTCTTGCACTGGACATTTGTGAAAACGGGCATTTTTGCTCACATACCTTCCAGTATACAAATAAAGATTGATTGATTGATTAATGTTTATACTTACAATAAATGTGGGTCTTAAAACTAGACTTGCAAATATACTATAGCAGACAGCATGATATAATCTGGGTGAAAATCTTCACACAATCATCATTCCATTTCTTCAATGTCTTTTGTGCACAGTGGAGATGTGAAATTAATGTAATATTCCAAATGCGGCTTAAACAAAGCCTTGTACAGGGAAGGATTACCTCCCCTGACCCACTTCTTACCCTCTTCCTTATGCATATTAGCACTGTGTTTGCTTTCTTTTGAGAGAACAATGGTCCACACAGATGATTGAAAATGAGGCTGTATGCATAGTGTGAACTGGGGTTATGGAATTTAAAGAAAACCTTTATGGTATAAAATTCACCATGATGATTCTGAAATGTTAATATCAAACTAAGTCATCCTAATAAATCCTATGATACAACTGCTTGTGAAAAGGTATGGGAGCAGAAGGACTCAAAAGAAACCAACTGCTCATGTACAAGGTACAGGATATTTGTCATTTTATTAAGCACAGTCAACTATACAGCAAAAAAAGATGTCCCAGTGAATCTTTTGGTATATACTGATATGCCGCATACAATACCATTGAATGAATGATGGCAGATCGATTGTGCCTGTAACGGGACCCAAGGAAATGGCAGAATTTGGGACACGGTGCTCAGCCACAATTTTTAAGGTATTCTATAAAATTAGAATTGGTGAGCCATCATTGCTGAGTTTTTATTGTCATATATTATTTAATATTTGCCTTAGCCTGTGGTCTACTCTGAAGAGGGTCTTTCTGATTATGTATATACAGCATTGTGAAGAAACAGAATGGCAAAAGAAGGAGGAAGGAGGCATCAGCCACAGGAGGAGGCTGACTGGTTCAGAAGACAGTGGAGAAGGACACTGAGACAGAGTTTAGTCTGCCAGAGCTAACAGCCTGGAACTGGGGCTACAGACAAGTTAGCCAAACAGAGGAAGCTGAAAAGGAAATCGGTAAACTGCAGTTGCTCTTAATAAATGCCTGTAAATGCTTTTTGGTTTTCATCCTGAAAGAATGGACTTGGAAAAAAGAGAGTAACCTAAAGCTCAAGTTTGACTAATTTGTTAATTGTGAGAAAAGCTGTTAAATAATACCTGATACTGTACACAGTTCTCTGCAGTTCATTCTGTCTGTCTATCTATCTATCCCTATCTGTCTGTCTGTCTCTCTCTTTTCTATCTATCTATCTATCTGTCTGTCTGTCTGTCTGTCTGTCTATCTATCTATCTATCTATCTATCTATCTATCTATCTATCTATCCATCTATCTATCTATCTATCTATCTATCTATCTATCTATCTATCTATCCAGCTATCTGTCTATCATTTTATCTATCCCTATCTATCTGTCTATATAGCTGTCTATCTATCTAGCTATCATTCTATCTATCCCTATCTGTCTGTCTATCTATCTATCTGTCTATTCATCCATCCATCTATCTATCTATCTATCTGTCTGTCTGTCTGTCTTTCTGTCTATCTATCTAGCAATCTAGTTTGATTAATTTTACCAAAATCATGTGAAAGCCTCTGAATGATTAGTCTGAGCTGAGACACTCAAAAACCCCATTCCTTTTTTTAACTTATAAATTCTAAAAAGTACCTAGTAATAGATTGCTGGCCTTTTAAAGGCATTTACTCAGTTTCTTTTTTATGTATGTCTTTTATATATTTGAGCAAACTTTTTTTTTTAATTTTCCTGGGCGCCACATCATATGGGTCATTTGTACCAATAAGAGAGCTCATACTTTCCTAGCAGGCCTCCCCCTTGCATTCCAGACTAAGGGAAGCAACAGTGGTCATGGACCTTAGCATTAAATGGTAAAACTGATTAAAAGAAAAATCTCAAAGCTGTATTCTAAAGGAATAACCAGCCAAAAAGTAATCTATGTTGTTAATCTAAACTGCTATCACTCTGTCCAACTAAAAAAGTAAAATTAGATCCACATTGCTTCACCTCAGCTGGCAGCATGCATACATACATACATATATACATACATACATACATACATAGATGCCAGCAGATTAGGCCCATCGGTCTATCAAGTCTGCCTGTCACAGCACACTTGTATAGTAGCTGACTCACCCCCCCATTGATTCACCCCCTCCTTGATTCCCAGCCTACTCCCCCCTCTAGTTCACACTACCCCCTTAACCTTAGCCCTGAACCTATCCCAGCCCCTCTTGAAACCATCCACAGTTCCCATTTTTGCCAGATTATCCAGTAGGGCATTTCAGGGTGCCACCAACCTCTCTGTGAAATAATGCCCCCTTGCCTCCCTTCTGTACCATCCCCCCTCTAACGTCAGGCTATGGCCCCTCGTAGGCCCCTTAATTTGAACAGACCCTTCTTATTCCCCTTGTTGAGCCCCTTCAAGTACTTGAAGGTCTCTATCATGTCCCCTCTATCCTTCCTGTCCTCCAGAGAGTACATGTTCCGCTTCCTAAGTCTATCCTCATGTGCCAATCCTTCCAGATCACTAATCATCTTTGTGACCCTTCTCTGGACTCTCTCCAACAGTGCAATGTTCTTTTTTAGGTGTAGTCACCAGAACTGCTCATAATACTCCAGATACTGTACAACCTCACCAAGGCAGTGTACAAGGGCAGTATAACTTCCCTTCTCCTGGACGATATCCCCCCAGCAATACTCCCAAGCATCTTGTTAGCCTTAGCCACTGCTCTCTTGCACTACTCTGAGTGGTTTCCTTTAGTATCAATCGTCACTCCTAGATCCTTTGCTACTGTCATGACAGTCAGCTGTATCCCTCCCAAGTGGTAGGCATACCCAGGGTTCCTAACACCTAGGTGCAGAACACTACATTTGTGTGCATTAAACCCCAACTTCTACGTGTGGGCCCAGTTTTCTAGCCTGTCCAGATCATCCTCTATTGCCTTCCTATCCTCCTCACTATCAACCATTGACCCCACTTTAGTGTCATCAGTGAATAGACTAATTTTACTACCAATGCCCTCCCCAATGTCCAAACTGTACACATTAAAAATGAAAGGACCCAGTACAGAACCCTATGGGACCCCGCTGATGACCTCCCCAGGTGTTGAGACTTCACCTCCAACCACCACCCTCTGCTGTCCATTACTAAGCCAATTTGCCACTCACTCTACCAACTTTACCCCCACCCCCGGGTCCCTTCAACTTCCAAATTAGCCTACCGTGTGGGACGGAATCGAAAGCCTTGCTGAAGTCGAGGTACAGGACATCAATCTGCTTACCCCCATCCATGGCCCATGTCACCTACTTGTAAAATTCAGTTAGGTTTGTTTGACATGATTTCCCCTGGATAAACCCATGTTGGTTAGCATCTTGAGAACTGTTGTTCTCCAGAAACTCTACTAACCACTCCTTCAAGATGCTGTCCATCATCTTCTCCACAATGGATGTCAAGCTGACTGGCCTGTAGTTGCCCCAGACCATCCCAAGGTCCGCTCTTGTGGAGGGGCACAACACTGGCCAACCTCCAATCTAGAGGGACACATCCTGTTCTGAGGGAAGAATTAAACAAGCATAGCATGTGAAATAAGGAGCTACACACCAGATTTTTGAGCAAGAGTTGCCTAAATAAAAGTGGCCCTACTATTAAAAGACTTGATTTGGCTGCAAAAGCCTAGTGCCCAAAGACAGACATTTTTTTATTTTGGCTCACATGTCATACTAATGAGTGAGTAAGTATATAGATTTTGATGATATTGTATTGTGATATATTTATGATCTAATAAGAGAACTGCTAGCTAACTTTTAACTGATTTTGAACTCTGATATCTTTAGCTCCATTTTAGTTTGCTTTTAATACAGTGTAACTGAATTACTATAATTCATGTGATGGCCCTATACAAGGTACTAGCTAACTACTGGATGTTGTAGGCCTCTTTGGATCTTCAGCATATCTGTGGAGTTCCTACCCTCGCATTTATTCAGTCTATTTTTTTTTAACTATGTATTTATTCTCCCACTAACCTCCCTTCTCCACTCTCTCTGGCATCCTACTATCCGCAGGCCTCTCTCCCCATCGAGATCTGCCCCTAGAGCACCTGACACCACATACCATCTTACTCCGGTATACTCCTTGGGTAGGGGTGAGGAGGAACTCCCCTTACCTCCCCAAACCAGCACTCTGAATCTGTGGGGTCGGTGCAGCGGAGTCTGTTCGACGAGCCCGGAGACCTTGCGGCGAGGTGCCTTCACCTAGGAGAAGCCAAGGTAGTTTTTCCTGGTTTTCTTTTGCCCCGATGTCAGTGTGGAATGAGGGGCTATGAGCCAGGAGGCATGCTGAGATGTACCTCCCTGCTCCACCCCTCTGCTGACATCTACCCAATCCCCTTGCAGCTGCTCCACCCACTGCACTATCCACCCGGGCTCCCCTAGGTGGTAGCAATGCAGTGGGAGTCTGCAGACCCTCCCCTGGAGAAGGTAAGCTGCCATCGGGTGCTCTATCCTTCTCCTCCCCGGCCGACCCCCAGCAACCCGAGCTCGTTCCTGAACCCGGATCGCCAGCGTGGCGCAAGGTGTGGCATCCAGCGCCTCAACCCTCAGTGCCTCCAGGCCAGCTTATTCAGTCTATTAATGTTCTCCTTCCGTGCAGTGGCAGACAGCCTGGTCACAGGTGGTGTCTTATTTGCCAGGCCAACACTTTTTCTTAGTGGCCGAGATGCCACCACTCCTGATTTTCTCCTGCAGAAAATGGTTTTGTCCATGGTGGAATAGACAGATGATACAGCACTGACAATTCTCCCAAACATGTACAGTAAAGTACTGTTGGAAAACAGGAACATTTTTGTAACTTATGTAGGCTGAGAACAGATGGCATCAGCTGATGTGTGCCATGGCATTTCCATATCACATTGGACAAAATGTAATGTGATGCCATACCCTTTGATATTACCAAATAAATTATGTGTTTCCACAGTTCGCAGCTCCTTACTGGAGCTGTTATTACATCATTCATGCACAATGGTGAAGAAGATATCAGTCGAGATGAGCACTGCAGTGAGGCGGATGAGGTCTGAAAGTGACAGCATCAGGAAGATCCAGTGTTTCTGAAGAGCACTGGGATCTCCATTAGGGATAGTGGCTGAGGGTCCACCTGAAATGCAACATCCCAGTGCCATGTGCACCATTGCCTACCATCTACACCAGATACTCACCTGTATAGCACTGTTACTGACCTCTTCTGACACTTTACATTGTATCATAGTGTAGTATTATAAATTTACCTACAGTAACTTACCAACATAATTGCAGGTAAGTCACTTATTTGATTTTTTTTTATTTTTGCACACAGGGAAACCTGTAGACCACATTCTTACAGAGGACAACAAGAGCACCATGAGAGAAATTGTTGGATGTCTTGCCGTTGAACATTGAGTAGTCAAACGAATGTGCCGCCAGATGGGGTGGACATATGGGGCGGGTGCAAGGTAAAGTGTTTAAAATTTGATCCATCACTATGTTATCACATTAAGTTGTATTTCATAAAATACAGTATATTATCTTTTTTTTGTAAGGGGTTTGTCCCATGATACAAGATGTGAACAAAGAAAAAATACTGGAGCATGCCAGGACGTGGATAAAGAACAAGGAGACATTTCATGATGTAATTTGTCCTGATATAATGACAGTGTCTTTGGAGCAGGATGCTTCCATGGTGTTTTGTAAGAAGGGCAGGGACTCCATGAAGCTGAAACCAAAGCACCCGCTAAAGCTTCATGTTTGGAGTATTATATCTAACTACGGGCATGGCCCACTGTGCCTTTTCAAGGGTTAGTGATGCTATAATAAATTGTTCTGTAGTCTGAGAAACCATTAAAATGTCCAATATTGTTAACAGTGCCACATGAACTATGCTTATGGGAACTATGGATGGTGACTTCTTCAGGGAACATGTCATCGCTGGAGATGTGCAGAAATAATGAAGGAGAAAATATCCGGATGGACATTGATCATTTCAAGCAGTGACCCTAAACACACTGCTGGAATTAATTGGATCAGGATGCCATTAGAGTAAGTATTGTATTTACAGGAAGCATTAGTAAAAAATATATATATTTTTTTAATAATACAGTAGTTCTGAGTTTTATATTTATCACACCAGCTTACCAGATTTGAACCCTATAGAGATGGTGTGGCATGCATTAAAAACATTTATCAGGAGAAAGGGAAAATCATGGAGAAAAGCAATAACTCATTGATGCTATCAAGCAATTTTGAAAGACATTGAAAAGAAGACACTGCAAACCATATATTGCACATTTGCAAAAAGCCTTGCTTGTTGTGGTTGCCAAGCTCAGACGTGCCACTAAAATGTGAACAATGCACTTTAATATACTACTGTATACTACATTAGTTGTTTGAATTCTGTTTTCCTGTGATAGTTTTGTAAGTTACAGTACCTACTATACTCTGTACATATGCTTCTGAAATTTTCATCCATATGGAAATGTCACAATGTTAAAATGCAGTGGACACTGTATTGCACTGTTAAATGTATTACATTGTGAAATATTTCAGTAAAAACAACCCCCATGATAATACACAGTACACAGCAATGAGTATAAAACACAAGAGAGATGCCACACTTCATTAAGTGCTCCTAGGATGAAGGGGGACACATCTGAGGCTAGAGTTTCTCAGAGATTTCTGCCCTTGGCTTTTTTTCCTCTCCTAAGAGTTTGGATGTTGTGAAATGACACTGTCTTGCAAAATTAAGTAGCACTTTTATAAGGCCCTAATGTAAGTGTTGAGACTACAGTATATAAAAAAGCAGTTTTCAATAAGTGCAGCATGCACATTGGCAAGCACATGTCACAGACTGTGCAAGTAAGCATAAGCACCAAAATAAAGTACACTACATGAAACACGCTGCCCCCTATAAGCTAAACAGATGTTAAATGTGCTCTGTGAACATGTCATTAAGTGCTCCCAGGAGGAAGAGGGACACATCCAAGGTCATGGTGTCCAAGATTTTCACCAGGCATAACTTTTGAAGTTCCAGTGGTACTAAAGATCAAAGGCACTCTGTCTAGAAATTAAGTTCACAGGTCTGTAGGCCAGAAATAAAGTTCCAGTTCCACTTGTTAATATTTACTAGGATGATTTTTGCTTTATGCTGTTTTTTCACCTGGTTACTGTGAAAACTACTCAACTCAAAGCAAAGTAGTTTGTCATCTGTTCAGATGTTAATGTCTGTCCCACAGCAAGGCCAGATTAATGCAACCTGGGGTCCTAGGCCCAGGAGAAATCTGAGCCCCCCCATCGCACCAGTGCCCCTTCACTGTGACCACTCTTTTTGCTCATTGCATATTAGTTACTGACATTTTTAAAACATGTTTTCTTACTGTCCCTAAGAAGAGGCATGAAACCTAAATAACCTCTCCTGGTTAAAAAAAAATAATAGCAACCTAAGTAAAATGCTTCAAAATGAATTAAACTAATACTATCACTATGAAAAAACATCAGTCATAGCTTTGATCATTAGAGAAAATAATGTTCTAATTTTCCTGGTACAAATACTGTTTTGGGTATAAAATGTCTTGATTTGCACTCCCCCCCCCCCAAACCCACACACACAATCATGTGCACTCACAGTCTGGGTGCTACCATTTTGTCCAGTAGTAGTATGAACCAGGATTTGGGAGTTTTAGCTGGTAGGGTAGGGTAGGGCCCATCTCTGAAGAAGCATAGGTCCTGGGTGGTATAGGAGTTAAACTGGTGGTTTACTGATGGCGTCATGATGAATTACAGAGATTATGTTGCAAAGTGCATGATTGTTGGAAGAAATCATTTCAGGGATCAAACATTTATGTTACTGATAATAAGCCAGGATAAAACAAAAGCAAGATTTGTTGATGGGATGATGGAAATGTATTCAGTGGTTCACCCTGAAAACAGAACTACATCAGCACCAAAACTTCAAAATGAGTGGGATGAGGGAATAAAAAATGTTTAATATTTAACAGTACAATTGAAATGCATTTTGATTTCTGGATGTTAGGAGTGAGATTAAAGAGTTCCTGACACAGTTGAGGCAACATTGAAAAAAATGTAACATTCAGGCATAGATGTAGTTTATATTTTATATTTTATTACCAAGGGTATTTGCAAGAATACTGTATCTGTGCCCTTTCTAGCTTTGGCTGCCTGTCTATACCTGACATCTAATTGTGATATTAAAATATGTTGCTGAGAAGATATTTGTGTTATCATAAATAGGGGGGTGTGATGCAATATGTAGAGAAGCAGCCAGAGTAGATATAATTCCCTAGTCTGGCAGTTTCTGTACTCAAACAACATGAAGTCTTGCTGAATTCTGACAATATGCAGTTAGCCCCAGCACTTGAACTGCTCCGGAGAGGAAAGGATTAACTTTATGCAGCAGCATAGAACATTGAGCTCGAGTGCGGTTTTCAAACCTCTGTCTCTGGTACATCTCAATGTAACCATCAGATTCTTTACTCCGCATAACTGAGAAGTCGCTCCAGAGATCTCTCCTTCCCTTCGGTTCAGTAAAAGTAAAAAAGTGCTCAGTTGTTCAACCGATTAATTATTTTTCGGTATCAAGGCTTTGTCTACGGTACAGGTAGTGTTGTAGATTGGTAGTGATATTGTTTTTGTGTAAGTAGTTTTTTCTTTGGTTTTCTATTGGTCTGTCCGGTTGGAAACCAACCTTTGTTTGTGTTTGATTTTTTCTGGGATTTAGTAGTGGTATCTGGTTCCTATTGGTTTAAAAAAAAAAAACAGACCTTTTCTGTTTTTTTACACAGCCCGTGACACAGTTGGTAACCAATAGGGGAGTTTTTACCTGGCTTGAAAGCTGTAAAATGTGAATTGTGTAGTGTGGCCATGTCTGAGAAAACCAAGAAAAAAAACAGTCCCACTGGGTTTCAACACTCTACTGAGTGTGGGAAGGCCTTTGCCAAGGCTGACCCCCACCTCATCTGTGTTTATTGTCTGGGGTTTGACCACCTCAAAACAGACTGCCAGATATGTAAGAATTTTTCTAAAACCACTTTGGATAAAAGATTGAGTAGGCTAAAGGAAAAGGAGGCAGAGAAGTCCACTAATCTGGATGGCCAGCCCGGTTCGGTTTTGGCTGAACCTGAGGAGGTGCTCACTGACCTGGGCGATACATCCTCAGGCAAAGGAGATCCGACTCTGAGGGGTCAGTTCCGGCTAAAAGAAAAAAGAAGTTGGCCGGTTTGAATCCAGTACCACATACTCCAAACCGCTGAAGAGATAGCCAAAGCGATTAGTATTGTTCAGTCGCTCTGCCTGGTTCCATCCGAACTGTCGCCGCTGGTTAGGCGGTCGGTTCAGTCAGATCCAATTCCATTGGATTATGCTCCAGATGAATATTATGATGTGGAGTGGGAGGGAGATAAAGAGTAACCTGACGATGATGATGAAGACAATAACTTTGGAGGCCTAGATGTGCCTATTGAACTGGACATCTCCCCAGACAGGCCTTCCAATGTCTCTCCTCCCAGGCTTTCTGAGTCCCCTTCCCAGTTTTTGTTCTACAAAAAAGTGGCTGAAACTTTCCAGCTCCCAATGGTGGAAGCTGCTGAGGAGGAAGACTAGCCTGATTTTGTTGAAATGATGGACATCACAGAGTCCAATAGATTGTCTATCCCTCTTCACAAATCTTTGGGAAAACAGACACAAAAGATTTTGCAAACACCTAACTCCTTACCTCCTGTGGATAAGAGAATGGACAGGAGGTACATATTATCAGGCTCAGGTATGGAGTTTTTATACAGTCATTGTAGCCATGTTGGGGTAGTGCAGGCTGCAGCCTGTGACAGAGCTAATATTCCTTTGGCTTCATACCCCCCAAGATAAAGACTCCAGGAATCACCTTCTTGCCATGGCCAAGAAACAATACTTGGCATCCTCCTTGGGGGCTTAGGCAGGCTAATTATATGGCCTATACAGGCAGGTACCAGAAGTCCAGGTGGGATACAGTTCTGGAACTGGCTAAGCAGGCTTCCCCCCAGCTGGCCAAAGAGCTAGAGAAGGTGTCTGCTAATGGAATTGAGGCATCCAAAGTACAGTTCCACGTGGCTGTAGACTCTAATGACGTGGCATTAAGAGTCATGTCTACATATGTGTCTCTCAGGAGATTTGCTTGGCTCAGCTGTACTGGCTTTTTCCAGGACACCCAGGCCAAGGCCATAGATTTCCCTGTGGTGGGTAACTCTCTGTTTAGGGAGCAGACAGAGGCTTACATGAAGAAAATGGACAAGTATAGGACCACCTACAGGAGTGCATAGGCCAGAGAAAGGCAAGCCACTCCACAAAATCAGCAGTCTAAGGGCAGGGGCAGGCCTTTTCACAGGCCTTTTTACCTAGTCCTGGGTTCCTCTTCTTTCCCACAGAGGGGGTTCTTTTAAGGGAGAGGTAGGAGGGGGATGAGCAGGGCTGCATCCTCTTCCCAGCCCAAGGCTCCTGCCAAACAGACACCCTGATGTGTCAGCCCGGGTCGACTCCCCTATTCCAGTAGGAGGCTGGCTGGCTTACTACTTCCAGGCCTGGAAGGCTGTTACCACAGACAAGTGGGTCCTGGAGGTAGTAAGCCAGGGACTGGGTCTCAATTTCAAAAGGTTCCCCAAAATGAAGGTCAGATCTTTTCCACCTGCAACCATCTCGTAAACCATCACTCTGGAAGCAGAGGTTTCTTCTCTACTGGCTCTCAGAGCTGTAGAGAAAGTTCCTACTCAACACAGGGGCAAAGGTTTCTAATCCAGATACTTCCTTACCCCAAAAAAGACAAGGGAGTGGTGACCTATCCTAAACTTAAGGTATTTGAACAAACACATCACAAAACCAAAATTCAAAATGGTGACTCTGGGACTTATTCTTCCCTCTCTAAGGCCAGGGGATTGGCTAGCATCCCTGGACCTCAAGGATGTCTATTTTCACATTCCTATCAGGTGCTCCCACAGAAAGTACCTCAGGTTTGAGTTGCCCTCAGGCCATTATCAGTTCAGGGCCATGCCCTTTGGCCTAACATCAGCTCCAAGAGTGTTTACAACATGCCTTGCAGTAGTAGTTGCCTTCCTCAGAAGGTAGGGTTTATCTGTCTTCCCCTACGTGGATGACTGGCTCATTGTAGGTCAGTCCTCTGACCCGGTCAAGTCAGCGCTGGAAATCAATCAGAACCTGCTCAACTCTCTGGCATTCCTCCTCAATCTTCCCAAGTTAGCTCTCGAAACAGTGCAACTCCTTACTTTTATAGGAGTAGAATTAGATACTGTCCAGGCAAAGGCCTTTCTTCCACTAGCAAGGGTAAAGGCCCTTACAGATCTCACTTCCTAATTTCACCCTCTGGTCTCTTGTCCAGCAAGGCACTTTCTTCAACTCCTAGGCCACATAACAGCTTCCACTGCAGTGGTACAAGGAGCCAGGTTTCAGATGAGGGACATTCAGTTCCATCTAAGGTCCTTGTGGTCTCAGAAAAAGGACTCTGCCACCAAACTGGTTCCAGTGACTCAGACTCTGGTCAAAGCTCTCCAGTGGTGGCTGGATCAGAACAGTCTCAGACAAGGTGTCCCATTTCTCAGTCAAGCCCCCTCAGTGGTCCTAACCACAGATACTTCTTTCCTAGGTTGTGGAGCCCATTTGGGAGCCCTCACGGCCCCGGGTGTTTGGTCTCCATAAGAGCCTCTCCTTCATATCAATCGCCTGGAACTCAGAGCAGTATTCCTAGCCTTTCAGACTTTCTCAGACTCAGTCAGAGGCAAAGTGGTGCAGGTCAGGACAGACAACACCACCACAATGTGGTACATCAACAAGCAAGGGGGCACTCAGTCCATGGCCCTGTGCACAGAGGCCATGAAACTGTGGTCTCTAGCCTACTCCCTTCAGGCTTCCCTGACAGTAGTTCATCTTCCAGGGAAGGACAATGTGCTAGCAGATGCTTTGAACAGAATCTCCCAGGGCCAACACAAATGGTCCATGGACCCTCTCATCCTGAAAGTAATCTTCACCAGATGGGGCACTCCAGATATAGATCTCTTTGCAGCCCCAGACAATCATCAACTTCCTCTGTTCTGCTGCAGATCTCCAGTCCTAGGGACTGTTCCTCTGGATGCTCTCATATTGGATTGGGCGGGCAGATTCCTCTATGCCTTCCCCCCCTTCCCCATGTTGTTCAGAGTTCTAGTCAAGATCAGGTCTCAACCCTGTACATTGATTCTAGTGGCTCCAGACTGGGTCAGACAACCTTGGTACCCTCTGCTGTTGTACCTGGCAGTATCCCCCCCCCGTCTCTTCCCAAGAGACACAATCTCCTAACCTCCTCTCAGGGGAGAATTTGGTACCCCAATCTCCAGTCTCTCAATCTCAAAGCCTGGCTCTTGAAGAGTTAGAATATGCATGCCTGCATCTTTCTCAGGGAGTACTGGATATTTTGAAGGTCTCTAGGAAACCTTCTACCAGAAAAACTTATAATTCCAAATGGAGAAGATTCAGCATTTGGTGTTCTCAGAAGGGCATTCAGCCAGATACTGTAGACATTGCTACAACCTTAGATTATCTGGTTCACCTTAATGGCTTAGGCCTTAGGCCTGCAGCTCTGAAGGTTCACCTAACAGCTGTTTCTGCTTTCCTTTCAGTAGGGAAGGGTTCTTCCCTGGTATCTCACCCTGTTTTCAGTAAGTTCTTCGAAGGTCTGGTTCACATCAACTCTCCTTTTAGAGAGCCTACTATGGCTTTGGATCTAAATGTCTGCATTTCTCAGCTTATGCAGCCACCTTTTGAATGTCTGGCTTCGGCCGAGCTTAAGTACTTGATCTGGAAAACTGTGTTCCTGGTAGCTATCACTTCTTCCAGGCAGATTAGTGAATTACAGGCCCTGTCAGTTGAACCTGACTTTATCTCCTTCCACAGAGATAAGGTGGTCCTTAGAACAAATAGGAAGTTCTTACCTAAAGTGGTATCAGACTTTCATCTGAACCAATCTATGTTTCTACCTGTGTTTTTTACTGATCATTCTTCTTTAGGAGAAAGAAGATTACACAGTTTGGATGTTAAAAGGGCACTTTGCTACTATATAGAGCATACTAAAGCACACAGAAATGACTGTCTTCAATTATTTCTCACTTATGGGGAAGTGGGAAAAGGTAAGCCTGCTATTAAAAGAACGAATGCTAGGTGGATTGTCTCTTGTATACAGTTCTGCTATGCCAAGTTGGGCAAAGAACCTCCTTCAGGCCTGAGGGCCCACTCGACTAGGGGTACAGCTGCTTCTCTGGCTGCAGCCAGAGATATTCCCTTGATAGAAATCTGTAAAGCAGCCACCTGGAAACCAGTCCATACATTCGCAAGCATTACTCTCTGGACATCCAGGCTAGAAGTGATGCTAGGTTTGGTACAGCAGTACTGCAGAGCCTGTTCCCAAAGTAAGGATCTGTGTCCCCTCATCCTGGGGGGATCTGCTTGGTAGTCTGCATATTGTCAGAATACAGCAAGACTTTATGTTGTTTGAAGAAAAAATTACTCACCATAGTAATGTTGTTTCTTCTAATTGGGTCTTGCTGTATTCTGACCTCTTTCCCTGTCTCCCCTCTCAGAACCTAGTTTTTGGGATGTGGGCTGGCAGGTACAGTGTTGCACCTCAGGGGTGTACCTTGTATCTTCCCTCTTCAGGGTGGGAGAGTTGTTTTGTTACTGTTACTTTTATAGTTATGTATTTTTCACTTCCTTTTTTTTCTTGGGTTCTCGAGCTGAGTCTTTTGGACCCAAGTTTGTTGCTTTTTGGCCTAAAGTTAAACAATTTCCATAGCTGTAGTTAATTAGTTGCTCATAAGAATCTGACGGTTACACTGAGATGTACCAGAGACAGAGGTTTGAAAACTGACCTCGAGCTCAACGTTCTATGCTGCTGCATAGAGTTAACCCTTTTCTCTCCGGAGCAATTCAAGTGCCGGAGCTCACTGCATATTGTCAGAATACAGCAAGACTCCATTAGAAGAAACAACATTACTATGGTTAGTAATTTTTTCTTCTGTAACATATTCTCAAGGTTTTGCTCTGTAAATATTGTATTCCTCATGTATTAACTGAACATTATTTACCCCATGTTATTTATGTGCTAGTGGTGTATGTATTTTACCTGCCTTTTATCCGTATGTGTTTCTGATATATGTTCTCAGGACCTCCTTGTGAATGAGCCTGCTCAATGGAGTTATTCCTGCAATTAACTTGAAACTTGAACTAGTCTACTGGATAGGGATCTTATTTTCATGCGCCTGTTTTCAGTCATAAAGAAAATTGAGAATGAATTACTTAAATATATGAAGTAATAAAGAAAATGGAATGGAGCTGATTATAAATCTTACTTTTTTTAAGTTTTCCTAATGCTCTCAGAGGCTCTTTAAATATAAAGCATATGTATTAAATTGCACTGTTAATCTTTTATATTTAAGATTAAAACTTGTTAAGTGGAGATTCTAAGTGGGAGGGAGAATCAAAGCAAAGGAAATGATTATGTTCACACCTTACATGTCATTCTGATCATTGGCACCTGAAGCAATCAGCTACAATTAACACCTAATCAGCTAGGTGAGAATCGTGTCACAGTTCAGTCCCTGCCTTACTAAAATTACCTAGCAGTTGAGTCCTTTACAAAACAAGCATGTGTCAATGCCGAATGTTTGCATGCTGGCATTGGCATTGGTAGTGTAGGAGTTAGAGAGATGCATAATAGGAATGGCAGTGAAGTATTGAACTGTAGCCAACTCCACCACCACCCTGCAGAGACTGACAGGCAGTGGGGTGTGTCTTTGGGTCATCAGGCATAACAGCCATGCCATTTCACCACACCCTACCCTGCAGACACCGACAAGTGTCACAGTGTGCCTTGGGGAGTCTTTAGGCCTTATGCTCACCCCATTCCATAAGAAATATGGTGAGATGGGTGCAGTATAGGAGAATGGGGTGAACTTTGGGGCCAAATAGTCCAAGGCACACCTCGATGCCTGTCACTGGCTGCAGCGTGTATTACAGGTGACAGTCCCAGGTCACTCACCCTCATGCCTGTCAGTCTCTACAGGGTGGGGCGTTATGGTCAGAAACCCTAACGTCTCAGGCGTTCATTGGTATTTTCACTCCAAATTTTAAACATGAGTTTTTTGTGACCCCCTCCTCATGAACAGTAGCAATATCAGTTTGTTAGCAGAAAGCTGATTTTGCACAGCAACTACGCCATTTGGCACCACTGATGCGAAAACACATTTCAAACAGGATGTGAAAAATGACAGCTGTACTGTTCATGGGGAGGTGTAAAACATGGCAATGTTGAAAATCTAGAGTAAAAATATAAAAAAAACTGGTGAAGTCACGAGCGTGCGTAGAAACTGCGCAATGCACAAACCCGTAATGTAATTAGTTTTGGGATTTTTTTACAGCAGATTGTCAACACAGACATTTTGGGACCTCTGCTCATGAACAGTGTCACTGTGATTTTCTTAATCTGTCCTGAACACTGATTTCCCACAGTGACCATGTATTTTTTTTTTTAATTTTTATTTTTAGTTGTTTAACCAGTAGTAGCACACTAAGCTGAAAGCTTTTTTACAGGTGTGACCTGGGAGCACAGAGAAGTTAAGTGACTTGTTCAGGGTCACACAGTATGCAAGTGGAAGCTGTGGGATTCAAACCCAGGTCTGGTCTGCTGGATGTCACCAGATTTGCAGCTCAGAGCCTTAAACCACGGCACTATACTGCCTCCCATATTTCTGCTCCGGAAGTGCAAAAACACATTTTGGCCAGGGTGTGAAAAATGACAGCTGTACTGTTCATAAGGAGGTGTTGAAAAATGCCAGTGTTGACAATCTGGACTGAAAATATTACAAATTTGTGAACTTACGAGGATGTGTGAAAACTGCGCAATGCACGCTTGTAACACAGTTTTATTATGGACTTTTGTCACCAAATTTTCAACATAGCCATTTTAAGACCTCTGCTCATGAACAGTGTCACTGTGATTTTCTTAATCTGTCCCAAACATTGATTTCACACACCGACTGCGCCATTGTGCGCTACATGCGTGGAAACACATTTTGGGCAAGATGTGAAAAATGACAGCTATACTGCTCATAAGGAAGTGTGATAAAATGGCAATGTTGAAAATCTGGAGCGAAAATATTAAAAATTCGTGAACTTACGAGCGTGCGTAGGAACTGCGGAATGCACACTCATAAAACAGTCATTGTGGGGAATTTTTTCACCAAATTTTCAACATAGGGTTTTGGGGGCCTATCTCATGAACTGTGAAACTGTTGTTTCGTAAAGCAGTCCCAAAAGGTGGTTCCACGCAGTGACTGCAAAATCACCTTGCGGGACCAAATAACAAAATGACAGTGCCAGAATTCATGAGGTGGGGTCCCAATAGCCTCATGTAGAAAATTTGGTGAAAGAATTCCCAAAAATGAATGAGATATGCATCAAAGTTGAAATCCCCCTATTTATTCCATTATACAGCTTACCGGCATTTCCTCAGTTCGCGGTCGGCTTTGAAGAGTGTAGACGTGTTCCTGGTCCACCGAAGATTGTCACGCCGGACTCCGGAGGTAAGTATCAGTTGAGGTGGGGGTGTGGGGAGGCAGGTGCACAGAGGGTGGGCGTGGGTGGGGGGAGGGGCAAGATAACCAACGAGGACCATTTTTGTTTTTAGGTCTTTTTTCTTTTAGGAAGACAACGTGGGACTTTGCCACACTAGAGTGGGCTCCCAGCATGGCAGCTGGAAGTTTTGTTTTTGGGGGGGTGGGCAGTGGAGCCGATGGGGGATTGGGCACTCCCGTCAGCCATACAGAGGTTTGCCACGCTGGGGTGGGCTCCCAGCCTGGCACCTGGAATTGTGTTGGGGGGGTTCTGAGCTGACGGGGGAATCGGCACCCTCGTCGGCCATACATACAGGGGAGCACATGAGCATGCTGGGGTGGGCTCCCAGCATGCACCTATGTGTTAGGTGGGGGAGAATTTTCTATGACAGACAGTTCAGATGCAGTGCTGACGTAGGCAATTTGCATACTGTTAACAGCAGTATGTAAATTGTCTGCATTGTTTTCCTTTCAACTGTACGCTACTGCATCTGAATGACTGTCATAGACAGCTCGGATATTTATTGGCACTGTGCAGCCGCACCTGCAAAAGGGAGCAGGGCATTGGAAGTGGGGGAGGCACACCTACAAATTCTCGTATGGTGGCACTATGTTTCTTGCACATGCATGCAAGCAAACATAAAAATGCATCTCAGATAGAATAAAATGGTACATAATAAATATATGTTGGAGATTTCTGTAGACCACTTGACAGGCAAGGCCCCAAAGCATATGCCTGTGTTGGCTATGCCTTAATCTGGCTGTGGCCCACAGACCTGTTAATTGTGAACATGGGGGAAGAGAGATCACAGGCATGACATAATTAGAGTGTTGAGGACTACTTACAGGTTTGATTTCAACAGGGTCACAGATAAATACTTGCTTGGTACAGAGACTCTAGCTTTTATTAAAAAAATACTTTTCATGAACATTTGATGTCCAACTCAAAGTGCAGTACATCACAACACAGAGTGGAATATCAGTGGGGATGGGGAGAAGGATTACTAAAGGTATGACTAGATTAGACAGTGTACAGGTAACTTAAAATGTATGTCTCCTCACAAAAGTGATATTAATAGTATATATTCAAATGCACAAGATTGGCAAAGACTGAAGATTAGAGCTATTAATATTAGCATCACTTCACTGAACACCCAACTATCCCCTCTGCTAGGAAAGGTTTGTTCCAGAAATGAAAGTAATAAAAAAGAATAGAGTACATACAGTAGAGCAGGTATTTGCATAGTGGCTGAAGCAAGACAGCCACTACTACCAAGCCACTTTGTGCTGGAGTTCCTGGGCCCACAGGTGTGGGTGTTCACTGCACCCACTCAGTGTGAGTGGTTGATGAATGGAACTAGAGTGAGTACAGTGCAATGCAGTACATGCAACATACAGTACTGATACTGTATTATGCAGAGAATGCACAGAATAAACAGCTATATGTTCAATACTGTATCATTACAGGATGCTCAAGGGATGACTGCAGTCTTTAGGGAGGTCCCCAGAGCAGAGAGGGCAGTTGATGGTAGATGGTACTGGTACTGCCAGATGGCATCCTATTGCCACCAGCCCTGTTACTCAGAGGGGACCACTACACTTATCCACACAAGAAGCAGTGGCGTGTCATGGGCCAACAGCTGAGTAGCACCAATAGTAATACTTAGTGGGTATAATGAAATGTTGCAGTCTGTTACAAATATTAAAAAGATGTTTTCACCTTGTGTATTGCAGATTGACAATAATGGAAAGGAAGCATGGACTAACCACATTTTAGACACCTACTGTACAGTACTGTATTATAATAACAAAGGATCAGATAAATGGCTGATATCAATCAATCAATCAGTCAATCAAATTCTTTATTTATCCAGGCGAACACCATTGAGCAAGCTCATTTACAAGGTGGACCTGCATTACACAAGTCAAGTAACAATGCATTTATATACAGACAAATAGACAGTAGATGCAAGAGTACAACAGTACAGGTAGGCCTGCAATAGACAGGATAAGTAAAAATACATTTGGGTTCAGGTAAAAGACAGTCGGTAAGGGTATGCATAACAATAGGGTAGCAAGTCAGTAAAAATTTATACCAGATACAACAACATACATGGTTTAGTATTCCTGTAAGGTAAAGGCATTATAGTCCAGCGAAGAGATTAGTTGAAGTGGATGCTACAAGCGAAGAGACATACATAGTCAGTTTAAAAAAGATATGTTTGTCATTTCTGCATACTAATTTTATCTGAAATTTCAGAATAATTTTCTCCAGTGTGTCTCCTACCCACCCTTGGAAACATATGTCTGTACCCCAAATGAAAATGGATTTTCAGGGGGTCATGTGATCGCTGAGAAACAGCTTTCAGGTCTTAGACACTAATGCATTTACAGTGACATGAAAAATGACTAATATGTTTGATATTTCTGCATCATACTTTAAGCTGAAATTTCAGAATCATGTTCTTTAAGGTGTTCCCTAGTAACCCCTAAAAGTACAAGTCTTTATTTCAAGTGAAAGTTGATCTTCAGGGAGTTATGTGATTGCTGAAAAACAGCATTCTTTCCGTAGATGCTTTCATCTGAAATTTCTGAATCATGTTCCTCAAGGCATCTCCTAATCAAACCTGAAAGCCAAAGTTTTTACTCCAAGCAAAAGTTGATTTTTGGCAGGGGGAGTAATTTAATCTCTGATAAACAGCTTTCTTTCCATAGACATTAATGCATTTTATTTATTTATTTATTTATTAATTAAACTCTAGAACTAGAAATACCTTTGAGCAGGAACTGCTCATTTACAAAGGTTCCACGTCAGAGGATGGTGGGTAAAGTTACACACAAAGGTTGACAAGGATAACAGACTTTAAACAAGGCAAAGGCTAGGCTTAAGGATACATTCCTACTTGGAGTGAGACAACATCATCAAGAAAAATGCCGGTTAACAGGCAAAAATAACACATGAGCAGTGAAGTTAGAGAGGGTAGGGTAAGTGGGGTGCAGAAAATAGTAGGCTAGCTGAGGAGCCATTGTCTAAGGGGAAGGGGGTAGGAGGGATGCGAGCCTGAAGGTAGTAGGAGGGGACCCATGTCCAATAAGTGCCAAAGGAAGAGGGGGTGGACATGGAGAGGAAGCACAGAGAGGGAGATGAAGGGAGGGTGGGAGGGATGTAAGAGGAGGAGCAGGAGCCAGAGTATTGCAACCCTAGGGAGGTTACGGGACAACTTGGGCCAGCAAGGGAGGAGAGGTGATCCTCTTAGTGGAAACAATCACTCTGACTGGTTGACATGAGGTGCTGTCGGAGTTGATTTTTGAAGGTGCCAAGCATCGCAGCAGTAAGTGTTTCTTTGTTGAGTGAGTTATACCATAGCGGGGCTCTGTAGGTGAAAGACCTTTGACCCATGGTGGTCCGGCATCTGGGGACCTGGTAGATTTGGTGTTGTGCATTTCTGGTATGCTGGGTTCTGTGGTTCATAGTAAGAAGCTTTTCAACACCTGGCGGCTAGAGCCCGAGGAGAACCTTGTTGGTTACCAGGCAGGTCTGGTATTGGATCCTGCTGCGGAGTGTTAGCCACCCAGTCTGGGCATACAGATCTCAGGTGTGTGCCTGTTAGGAGTCGGCAAGATTTGTTAAGCACCATCAATATCCTGCGAAGGGCAGTGGGGGAAGCTGAGCCATAGATAACTAGTCCATAGTCAACGACTGAGGTGACAGAGCTGTTAATCGCCAGTATAAGGGCATCAGCTGTCATGCAATGTTTGTGTCTGTGGAGAAGACCTATCTGTATATTCCTGGCCTTTGCAACATTGTCGATGTGCTGTGCAAAGGAGAGGGATCTGTCCAGGGTGATGCCAAGGTACTTAAACTCTGGAACTGGTTCAAGTGTAATCCCTGCTCGGTTCCTGATAGTGAGGGGTCAAGAGTTATGCATGCTTAGTGTATTCCAGAAAGACATTACTTTTGTTTTGCTATAGTTCAGGACCAGTTTGTGTGAGCTGAACCAGTCTTCAATGCTCTTGAAGTCTCGCTGTAGCTGCCCCTCCAGTAGATTAGTATCATGATGATTTGTGTATATAACAGCGTCATCCACGTAGAGCAGTATGTTCTGGTGGCAGATGCTAGGGAAGCTGTTCAGGAAGAGACTGAAGAGTAATGGACCCAGAATGGACCCCTGGGGGACTCCTGAGAGGAATGGGCTTTCATTGGAGATGACATCGGCAATATTGACACGTTGGACCCTACCTTCGAGGTAACTTGCAAACCAGGGCAAAGCATATTTGGAGAGACCGATATTTGAGAGTTGCCTGAGTAGGAGTGGGTGATTTATGGTGTCAAAGGCTTTAGTTAGATCAATGAACACAGTCCATACACAGTTTCCTTGGTTCAAAGTGGCGTGGATGAAGCCCATAAATTTCAGCAGTGCAGTGGTAGTGCTGTGCCCTTTTCTAAAGCCACATTGTTCAGGGCATTGGATTTCATATTTTTCAAGGTAGTCAACTAGCTGGTCTGAGACTATTCACTCAAGAGCTTTGGATAAGGGTGGGAGGATGGCGATAGGCCTATAGTTTGTGTGCAGTGCCCTATCTCTGCTTTTGTGAACTGGTGTAATTGTCGCCTGCTTCCATATGGCTGAGAATTGGGCAGTCCTCTGTGATAGGTTGAATATCTTAGTCAAGGGTTCTAGGATTTCTTCTAAGACCAGTGCACACAGCTTCATATCAAGGGAGTCACAGCTGTAACCAGTACTGCTGATAGCTTTCAGAATGTATTTTCTAGCAAGGTGCACTGGGATCTCCTTGAAGTAGAATTGCGGTGCTGTGTGAAGGTGTAGTGTCTTGTCAGTGTGGTCACTTGTGGAAGGGGCATTGAAGAAGTCTGGTGGGAGGACACTGCCCAGATTAGAGAACACACTGTTAAAGGTGTTGGAAATTGTAACAAGGTCAGTCGTTGGTGTACCGTTGATATTGAGCATTGTGGGCAGATTCTTGGGGTCCTTTCCTGTGAGGTTTTTCATGTTATTCCAGAATTTTTTCCTGTCCCCCCAGGTACTTGTGAATGCTTCCCTGAAGTATTTCCTTTTTGCATTCCTTATTGCTCGAGTGTAGTCATTCCCAGCTGCTTTGAATTTTTGAATGTCTCCTGGCTTAGCAGTGGATCGAGCACAGTGCCAAAGATGATCCCTTTGTTTCAGATGAGTAGTTAGCTCAGTGGTTATCCATGTGTTGGCATTTCCTTTTACCTTCATCTTTTTCACAGGTGCATAGATATCACAGGCTACAGAAAAGTGGTTGATGAATAAGTCCAGGGCTTGGTCAGTATCATTGGCTGAGTCAAGTGCAGACCAGTTCAGACTGCGCAGATGTGCTTTGAGCATTTCAAGTTGCCCCTGCTTTAACACCCTGGAGTAGATTATTTCAGGAGGGGGCTTAATGAATTTGTTAGTCCAGGTACAGATTACGGGAGAGTGGTCACTTATAGTGTCAGGGACAACTGAGACCTTAGAGATTCACTCAGGGCAATTTGTCAGCATCCAGTCAAGCAGTGTCTGGGACCCATTTCTATAGTTGCACCTGGTAGGGGTGGGTACCATTTGTGAGAGGTGTTGTGCCATGGCAGCGTCCTTGTAGGAGCTGGCCTCTGGTGAAAGCCAATTTATATTGAAGTCGCTCAGTATTATTGTTTCTGAGTTATAGCGGAGTCCCCTAAGGTACTCCATGATGCTGGTGAAGCCAGTGGCATGGTCCTTTGGGGGTAAGTAAACCGAAGTTGTGGTGAGCTCTTTATTATGTGCCCCTAGGAGGACTTTTGTGGTGAGGATCTGTGAAGAGATGCCATGGTCGGAGGGTCGAAGGGCATGGGCCATAATGCTATCCCTCAGGTAGATAGCATAGCCCCCACATTGCTTAGCGATTCTGTCTTGCCTGAAGATATAGTATCCAGGGATAGCGACTGTGACATCAGATATTTTCAGATTTAACCATGTTTCAACAACAGAGAGGATGTCTAGATTGTGTTGCTGTACCCAGGTTTGGAGGTTATCAAGTTTACTGAGGAGGCTACAGACATTGATAGATGCCAGCATGAGTGACCCCTGCTTCCGGTTTAGAGGGTGGGGGGACATCCCAGGTGGTCCTGGGTTTGGGTGGACATTGCCAGAGATCAGAAGCAGCATTAGTAGAATTCTGAGGAGGTAGGTTATGAGCATTTTGCAGGCTAGCTTAACTGTTGGGCATTTGCTCCTCACGCCACTGTGGGTCATGGGCTATCCAGTAGTGACGTGGAATGTTATCAAGTTCAGGTTTATTGTAGGAAAACTCAGTTGAGCAAGCTCATTCACAAAGAGGTCCCAGATCATATTAACAGTCAAGAGACTTAGCATAAAAAGGCAACATATGCAAAGTAACATGAAAGAATATACACATAAGATTAATATGCATCAATTCATATAATTACATTCTAACAAAATGAGGTACAGTAAGGTTCATTTAATACCTGGTGCAGAAATTCAACCGTACAGGTAGGGATTATTAGCATAAGATAGTGGAGAGCTGGGCAGGTAGAGAGTGTACTGTGACAGGAGAGAGTAGTTAAGTAAGAGGAAGGGTAAAAATGACAGGATAGAGTAGTGGAATAAGAAGGGGGGGTTGAAAATATGAGATGAGTAGAGGAATAGTGCTAGGTAGAGTAGGGTGAAGAAGATAAAGATAAAGAAGGCAAGAGTAGGGGAAGGTTTAGTGGTTAGCTGATTGGTTTCATCATTGGTTATCAGTACAGGAAGGTACTCAGGTGCGCTATGCACTTGAAACACCAGGAGGTAACCAGGGTGCCAGATTGGTGTGCAGTGGGCAAGGACATTGATGGAGCAGCTTCCTGTGGTCATGCCTTGAATATAGTGCATGGCGCATGGAGGCCCATTCTGGTGAGGGGTTTTAGTTGTCCCTACAGGTGCAATGAGACAGACTAGTGATAATGTCAGAGCTATTAGTACCAAGGGTCCCAAGGCTGCAGATGTCGTGTTTCTGTGTTCTGTAGGGATCACAGTAAGGCCAGAGATTGTCCCTTAAATGGCTTCCAAGCTGTAGTCTGTAAGGTCTGTCCAGACTAGAGGGTGTGGTTTCTGCTGGAGGTGTTAGCCAATAGTGTGACACACCCCCAGGTGGGAGGGGTGAGTATCTATTTAATGGAGGCCTGGGAGAGGGTGGGGGGGCAGGAAGAAAAGAGAGCGGCAGAGAAAGTCAGTAAACTCAGCCCCAAATTTAGTTTCAGAGCCAAGACTGTAGACAACCTAAAGAGCTTCTAGGAGGTGCACCAATAGGAGTGCAGTACAAAACAGCCGGTCCAATCATGGTCCACAGGAGCGAACGCCTCACCAATCGGGTTGCAGTTCAGTGCCTGGTTCCACGTTTTAAGTTGGCAGATGTACCTTCGTGTGGGATCCTGCTTATAGTTCCAGGAGGGTGGGTAGAAGGCCGTCAGTGAGTCGGTGTGGTAGCATGAAGTTGTGGCTGTTGAGCGCTGGTGGGTGCGCCGTTCAGGCGTGGAGCCCTAGGGAGGCCAGGAGAGAGAGAAAGACACTGGTTACAGGAGCTAAGACTAGGGGGTTGGGGGCTGGCAGCAGGCCATCAGCAGGGTGGCGGTGAGAGAAGTGTTGCTACACAAAGAGGTTATTCGGTGGAGGGTAGGGTAGGAGAAGTTTTAATTTCTGAAGTTAAATGGCAGGAGAAAATGACGAGAATAGATGGAGGGGGAAGGAGGTGCTGGTGAGGGTACAGATATCAGGCTTCAGTTCAGAAAGTGCAAGGGGGGGAGGGCCGGGGTATGACTGATCAAGTTGTAGTAGCCTAGAAGCGAAATGGAATAAGTTTTAGAAGGAGAGGACAGTTAAAAGCAAAGTTGTAGGGTTAAATCAGCAGTCTGGGCTAAACATGAAACTGTACATACATAATACTCAGTTGAATCTATCTAGTACATAGCATTCACTAGCTACGGCAGTGCAGAAATGAACAGTTTGGCAGAAATAACTTTGCTCACAAAAGCAGTTAAAGACCCTTGTTGGCTAGAGAGCTGAAAAACAGACCATAGCAGAGAAAGTCAGTAAACTCAGCCCCAAATTTAGCTTCAGAGCTGAGATTTTAGACAGCCTAGAGAGTTGTTAGGAGGTGCACCAATAGGAGTGCAGTACAAAACAGCCGGTCTAATCATGGGCTGCAGGAGCGAACGCCGCACCAATTAGGTTGCAGCACAGTGCCTGGTTCCACATTTTAAGTTGGGGTACGTACCTTCATGTGGGATCCTGCTCACAGTTCCAGGAGGGTGGGTAGAGGGCCATCTGTGAGTCGGTGTGGTGGCCTGAAGTTGCGGCTGTTGTGCACCACTGGCTGGTGGGTGTGCCATTCAGGCATGGAGCCCTTTGTGTGGGATCCAGCTTACAGTTCCAGGAGGGTGGGTAGAGGGCCATCCGTGAGTCGATGTGGTGGCCTGAAGTTGCGGCTGTTGAGCGCCACTGGCCGATGGGTGTGCTGTTCAGGCGTGGAGCCCTAGGCAGGCCAGTAGTGTTACAGAACATGGTGGCTATGTTAGACATTTCTGCACGCTTTCACCTGAAATTTCAGAATCGTGTTCCCCAAGGTGTCCCCTAACTACCCTGGAAGCACATGTCTGTACTCCAAATGGAAGCTGACAAACACATGGATGTGTTTTGTCCTACATAGGACTCATCAGTATGCCTAATCTTTATCTTATCCTAGAGAAAAATGAGCCAGCCCTAATGTAACCCTTGCCTCAGTGCTTTTGTACTGAAGTACTTCATCCTTTTAGCTTACTTTCTTATATTGGGCCCACCATGACCCAAGCAAGTAAGACCACATTAGGGCTAGTTCGTTTTCTCCTGGGTAGAGATACAGACAGGTCACACTGATTAGTTTTGTGTAGTGTGTGACATAACATGTGGCTATGTCTTCTGTTATCACCCTTTGCAGATTACATGAGAGGCCCTTTGGCACCATGCGTTCCTGTTTAAAGCAGAAGCAGCCTAAATGTTCATGGTGATTTGTATATATCCCATGATGCTTTACACTATGGGGTATGAGTGGTTTTGTATTTCTTGAAAACCTGGCTTTGATGCAAATGGCCTTTATGGGTAACTCTTGCCTCAGTGCTTTTGTGATGAGGTTCTTTGTCTTTTTAGATAGCGTTCTTATTTTGAGACCACCATGACCCAAACTGTAAGATCACATGGGGACTGTCTAGTTTTCTTCTGGGATAAAATACAAATGAGACACACTAATGGGTTCTGTGTTGGATGAAACATGTGTCTGTGACTTCTGTTCTCACCCTTTGCAGATTATACGAGAGGCCCTTTGGCACCATTCTTTCCTGCTTAAAGCAGAACCAGCCTAAATTTCTATAGTGATTTGCATACTGTATATATCCTGTGGTGCTTTGCATTATGGGGGTGCATGTGTTTTTTGTATTTCTTGGAAACCTGGCTTTATTGCAAATGCCCTTTATGGGTAACCCTTGCCTCAATGTTTTTGTGCTGAGGTTCTTTGTCTTTTTAGCTTACATATATTGCTCAGAATAAGAGTTTGGGAATTACTCTGTTTCGTTTTTATTTTAAGAATCAATCCCAAGCTCAAATTTCTGTGATGAATTGCATATGTATCCTCTGGTGCTTTGCATTATGGGGGTACATGTGCTTTTTGTATTTCTTGGAAACCTGGCTTTATTGCAAATGCCCTTTATGGGTAATCCTTGCCTCAATGCTTTTGTGCTGAGGTTCTTTGTCTTTTTAGCTTGCATACTGTATATTGCTCAGAATAAGGGTTTGGGAATTACTCTCAGTTTTGTTTTTATTTTAAGAACCAATCCCAAGCTCAAAGATTTATATAGACAAGTAACTGCCAAGTTAAAATGTGATAAGGAAAACTTCTCCAAAGTTCTGATCATGTGCTCTGGAAACCATTTTATCTGGTTTATTACAGCTTATGTGACCTTCCAAATTAAAATCTCTCTCATTCCCCAACCAAGATTTCTGCAGTAGCATAAGATCGTATCTTTTTTAAAAATATATTAGTTCCAATTATACAGTTTGTTAGTTAAACCTTGTATGTTACAAACCAGTATTTTCACTTCTAGTAAATTCCTTTCCTCTACCTACTGTATTTATCCAATTACTTTTCAGATCTGGGACACTTCTAATAGTTTCAATTGGTTCTGCTTGGTTGACATTCAGTGTAAATGTCAGATGGTAGTGGAAAAATAAAATCTATGCATCTTGTACCGTGATCATGACAGAATGAATGTATGCACAAAATGAAAAGAAGGTTTTAGGAATAATGCTTGAGGTTATGAAAGTTCACATCACAAATACTTTTATGATAGAAAATAAATCCTGGTTACAGATCACAAACCCTTTACATTTTAAGACCAATGACATGGTACTTTCATAGGCAGCAGCTAATTAATATTCTTGATTCTGCCTGCCTATCAGTATTATTTTATTTTGTTAACCCCCCCACCAAAAAAGTGAAATGGGTGATTACTTCCATTACGGTCATACCCTGGGTCAGAACAAGCACAGCAGGCAGTAGTTACAGGTGTTATAATTTCATAAACAAATACATAATCATTTACTTTTATGATTTTATTTAGCCTAATACAATAGCATTATGATGAAATCTTGGTAGAATTGCATATACTGCATCTGCAATAATATATATTGTATAAGCCCATAAGAATAATGTACTATATATAAAGAAATGTATGTTAATGCAAGATACAGTTTTCTATGATCAAGTACCTTTGCAGACATTTATGTAGTAGTAAAATGTATGCTTTTACAGGAAAGCACAGTTAGGTCATATTCTGTTTATAATGCTGTCTGTGTAAGAACTTGGATACAGACATAGAAATACTGTATAAAGATGCTTTAAAGTACATACTACTGTATATACTGTATTAAATTAGGATATGGCAGTAAATAGGGTAGGATACATACATTAGTAATAATAACTAGTCTACATTATCAAAGCAGCTATATACAATTTTGAATTCATCTTTTAGAATCACATAAAAGCACTTTAGGGACACAGCTGCCCTGTATTTGGGAAGGAGTTTGCTCCATGACTTGTTAGCATCAAATGAAAGAGCAGCAGGGCATAGCACAGCAGCTTTAGAGACTGAGATTCTGGGAAACATTTTAAGGGCAAGGCACCATTCAATTTGATCAGTTTGAAAAGCAGTTGTAGACAATTTCTTTCACTTCTGATTTTAAGAGGAGACCAGTTTAAATGTTCTAGTATAGAAACATAGATGATGGCGGAAAAAGACAGACCATCTAGTCTGCCCATATCACCTTACCATACCTCAGGACCAATTGTCTCTGTGGGGTCTACACGTACTGTACAATATTCTCCTTATAGTATATGGTTAGGGGTTATTGTTAATAGAAAACGGTGGCTTTCAAAATCCTGTTGTAGGACAGTTCAAAGGTCAAAAAAGTTGTTGTACCTTCATTCTGACGTCACATTGATAGTACAACAACTTTTTTCCTTCAGCTGCCACCCGATTGGTGAAACTCCAGTCCTCACAAAAAATTCAAACAACAATGGTGGTGCCACATAGCGAGCTGTCCAATGAACGGTTCAAAGCAAGTTTGCACACGGACTGCCATAGTCAGCTCCGTGTATTCATGCTTTCAATTTGTCAGTTTTTTTTATTTAAATCTGGTGTTTACCTTCATGTTTGGGACGGTGAACAGAGGAAACATCAGTGAGGATCGGGATCTTCGGGGTCATGTTGGAAGAGGAGTGTATCTGTAGTGAGGACCAGGATGAAGCGGGGCTGTGAATACACAAGGTATGAAAACTTGTGAAATGAATGTTTTAAACATTAGGGGACCCATACACTATATAAAATAATGGATGGTTGACCATCCACAACTAAGGCAGCATTTCCCATCTTGGGAGTTGATGACATCATGGAAACCTCTCAAGCTTTGTGCCCGAGGTCTCTCTGATGTCATCAACACTCTAGATGGAAACATAGCCTTGTTGTGGATGGTCACCCATCCACTATTCAATATATGTATGTATGGTGGAATGCAGTTTTGCCTGGAATATGCTTGTTCTGTTGCAGTAGTGACGTCATTATATTGCTCTGCTGCAGTAGTGATGTCACTACTGCAGCAGAACAACATGGAGTGCTGCCGCATTCTTGATTTCCCCAAACCAATTAAGCTGGAAGTTGTTGTTTTTCAAACTTGAACTTACAGGAACATCTGCATCACACAGTGTCAGTAATTTGAGCCTGCCACCAACCCTCAAGTGCCCCCCACCAACCACCAGTTCACTGAAAGAAAGTAGAATATTCAAAATAGGCATGGATGCCCATACACTATATAGAATAGTGGATGGGTAACTCTGTGCACAACCAGTGTGTTGTGCCACCTCGGCGATCTGATCCTCATGGACCTCTCGAACTTCGCTCTCGAGGTCACAGGGAATCAGATTCCCTTGGTGGCACAACACACTGGTTGTGCATATTTGCCCATACACTATCCTATATTTTGTTCTCCATTTTTCTGTCTCCCTAGTTCCACTGAGTAACTGCTATTCCCTTAGCTCTATCCCAGCATTGTTTGAAGCTGTTTATGGTTCGTGCACCTATCAACTCTGCCAAATAGAGCATTTTATGAATTAACCACTCTTTCTTTAAAGAGCTAGTGTACTGCCCGGAATTAATAATAGTACTTTTCAGAAGCAGTCGGCAATCACTGCCTATATCTAAAGTGTTTTTTTATTTTCTGTTTGCTAATTGGAAGATTTTCCACCTGGAAGTACTGGGCTGATGTGTGGAGCGGCACTCCATCTGGAGGCTAAAAAAAAGTCAGTTCTGTTCCTTCCACTACATAGTCAGAAATACGACCAACCACACTGAGGCACCGCAATTCATGCAGTCTGTGCAGTGACTTTCAGAAGTTAACCAATCAAAATTCAGGAAATTGTGACATTATTAGTAACCAAGAAGAGCCAATCCCTGCTGCTTCATGTGAAAGAGAATAATCTGGCAGTGAGAAATGGTTCTCCCTGGTTAATAATAATGTCATAGTCAGTGTGGTCTCAGTGAAGATGTAGTAGAAGAACAGAGCTGACTTTTTTTAGCCTCCAGAAAGAGTACTGCTCCACACATCACCCCAATACTGCCAGGTGGAAAATCTACTACTTAGCTAAAATAAAAGAAATAATACTTGAGATGTAAGAAGTGATAGCTGACTACATCTGAAGGTTACAGTTAATTCCAGGCAATTTCCAGGCAGTACACTAGCACTTTAAAATAATACTTCCTTACATCCTTTTTAAACCTTCCCCCATTAACCTTCACTTATGACCATGTGTCTTAGCTTCTCTGCTCTGGGTAAATAGTTGTCCACAGTTCACCTGCGTGAATACCGGTACATGTTCACCACCTTTAGTTGGTCTGCATAGGATCTGCCCTGTGGCCCTGAATCATATTGGTTATCTCTATCCTGTCCTTGTCTTTTTTTTTTAGGTGGGGACTCCAGAACTGGGCACAGTACTCCAATACTCCACACCTAGAGTACTGGACACAGTACTCCAATACTCCACACCTAGAGTACTGGGCACAATGCTCCAATACACCAAACCTAGAGTACTGGGAACAGTACTCAAATACTCCACACCTAGAGTACTGGGCACAGTACTCCAATACTCTACACCTAGAGTACTGGGCACAGTACTCCAGGTGTGGCCTTAGCAGTGACCTATACAGCAATAGAAGTACATCCTGCTTCTGTAATGTCAAACCCTCTCCCAATGCACCCTAGCATCCTGTTAGCCTTACTGAAGACCTTGTTACACTGGCTGGTGTGTTTAAGGGAGTCACTGATGATGACCCCTAGGTTCCTTTCCTCTGATGTTGTGTCCAAGTGAACCCCCCCTCTCTTCCAGTACTCTGTTCTGTGGGTTTTGTTCCCTAAATGCACCACTTTGCAGTTCTTGGCACTGAATTTAAGTTGCCAGACTTTGGAACAATTTTCAAGTTTTTGCAGGTCTCTCTGCAATTAATATTCCCTTCAT
The DNA here is from genome assembly GCA_016271365.2 of Neoceratodus forsteri. Classification (NCBI taxonomy): domain Eukaryota; kingdom Metazoa; phylum Chordata; order Ceratodontiformes; family Ceratodontidae; genus Neoceratodus; species Neoceratodus forsteri. The sequence continues at coordinate 1,168,687,377 of CM057456.1, read as the reverse complement.
GATGTCAGCTCCACTACAGAGTTTAGTGTCATCTGCAAATAGACATAATCTGCCCTGGATTCCCTCTCCTGTGTTACTGATGAATGCATTGAAGAGGACTGGGCCCATGACAGATCCCTGTGGTACTCCACTGGTGACCTCTATTTCCACTGATCTGACCACATTAACCACAACTCTCTGCTGCCTCTCTTCCAGTCAACTCCCTACCCACATTACTATTTCCCCTAGCTGTACCCATATCCCCCATCTTCTTTAGCAGCGTTTCATGTGGTAGTGAGTCGAATGCCTTGCTGATGTCAAAGTATAAGTCTGCTGTGTGTCCCTTGTCAGCTACCTGGTTACCAAGTCAAAGAATAGTAACAGATTGGTCTGGGAAGACCTCTGTGCCATGAACCCATGCTGCTTACTATCTTGAAGCCCACTGTTCTCTAAGTATTCCACTAGGTCTGTTTTGACTAGTGTCTCCATCAGTTTTCCTACCACAGAGGTAAGGATGACAGGTCTACAGTTTCCTTGCTGCTACTTGTCCCCTCCCTTGTGTAGCAGAACTATGTCAGCCATCCTCTAGTCTTTGGGAACCACTCCTTGCTGCAAAGAGCTACTGAGTAGCCCATCAGCTGTTTGGCTAACACTGATGCTCATTCCCCTTAGTACGCTTGGATGCATCCCATGCAGCCCCTGGGCCTCGCTTACCTTCAGGGCTGCTAATCCTTTTCTGACTCTTTCATTGGAATACTTCTGCAGCCTAATTTTCAGGATGCTTCTATCAGATGCCTTTATGCTGCTCTCTGGCAAGGGTCTGCTGTTCTCGCTAGTTAATACCGAGCAGAAGTAATCATTCAGCATGGCTGTTTTCTGTCATCTTCCTCTGTTACCCTGTCCCCTCCTATAGTCAGACAATCTCCTCTCCCATCTTTCTTTTTTCCATTATATGTGTAAAAAGCTGTCCCTCCCTTCCTTGACCCCCTCCCCACAATACACAGTTCTGTGTCTGCCTTTGCGAGTTTGACTATCCTCTTGGCCTCTCTAGTTTCATCCTGATAGTGGTCCCTTCATCATCACACTGTTTTCCTTTGTACCTTATAAAGACCTTCTTTTTGACCCTAACTGTCTCCCTGACCTTTTCAGAGAACCAAATTTGCCTCTCATACTTGTTTCTCCTGATAACTGTTCTCATGCATGTTTTCATTGGCTCAAGGATGACTCTTTTTATGAGCCCCCCATCATTCCTCTACTCCCTCCATGCTGTCTACCCCAGGTAACCTGCCCAAGATTGTTTTCCTTACTTGGTTAAAAATCTGCCCTTCTGAAGTACAACACCTCAGCCTTTGATGAGGGCTTACAGGTGCCCATGGACAACTCCGTCTGCTCTTTCCAAGTCGGTGATTACCTCATTGAGAATGGCTGATTGTCTAGTGGGTTCCCTGACCTGCTGCACCACCTTGCAGTCCTTCAAAATATCAAACAGGGCCTGGCTTATGACACTTCTTTCTGCTGGGATGGCCCAGTCAGTGTCTAGCAGGTTGAGATCTCCTACTGCTGCAACCTCCCCTTTTGACAACTCCTTTTCTACTCCTGCTCCTAGTTCCTTACCTCTCTCCTCGCTCAGTGGCTTGTAAGCCACACCCAAGAGATGTTTTCTTCCTGATGACTCTATGAGTTGTGCCCACAAGGAATCTGCCTCCCCTTTCCCCTCTAATGGATGCATACTCTACTGAATATATTCCATTCCTGACATAAATGACCACCCCATCATCTCTTTCTGTCCCTCTATTGCACTTACATAAGGTGTATCCATGGATTGCCAGGCCTCAGTCATTGTTCTCATTGGCCCAAGTTTCTGTAATGGCCACTAGATCCTGCTCAAAGTTTGCCACCAGTGCCTGAAATTCACTAATTGTATTACCAGATTCTTGGCATTGAGGCACACCTCTCCAACCTATGCGCCCCCATTTTGGTTCTTGAATGACTTCCCCTGTCACTATTCCTTGATATCCTACAGTAGGTGTCTTATTTATCCTTATTTGCTGATCTATTTGATCTGCACTCTCTAGTGCACTAAACTCTTTCTACTCTGCTACTGCTTCTTGTACACTTTGCCCCATCTTTGGGGACTCCTGGCTAGGTTCTCCACTTCACCTACAGTACCTGAGCTGCGGAATCTCTGTGTATGAATGTGACATGAGTAAGCATTGAAGGAGCTCAGTACGACAAAATGAGCTATTCTGTTCAGGATTACATCTAATTTCTGTAGAGATACTTTTGGTGCATATTTATAGATGTTGAATCCATTATCAAGTATCTGTAGCAAGAGTTGTTGAGCAGCCTTAAATCTTACTTTTTTATTCATGCATCTAGCAGTCTGGTGCATTGCCCCTATCCATGACCTTAAGCTTTTACAGAGATTGCCAGTGTCTTTGCCAAAGGCACAGTTTGGGAACTGTTGAAGATAACCCCAAGGCATTTGTAGGAATCAGTCTTGACTATCCTATTATAATTCAGAATTTTAATGTTTTTTAAAGAAACAGATCCATGTAACCCACCCCACAGGATGAACCTGGAACTATTTATTACAGTTAAGACACCCATTACTGGTCAAAAAATTACAAATAAAATAAATAAATAATAAATAAAATATATAAATAAACTTCAGAGTGTGTGAACATGGTTTATGGCCTTATGATGTCCACTTAGGCCCATATAACAACTTTACCTATGCCTAGTACTGAAATGACCGGCAAGATTACCTCATTTGGACTCTTTCAGTGCAGTTTAAGATTTTACTTTTTTTTTGTTGAATTCTTTGTGCTTCCCCCAAGCCGATTGGCCCCTATCCACTGGTTCTCTGAGTTCCATCACACCAGCGTTCTCCGAGACTTACCTGTCAGGACATGCCTCATATAGCTGGGTGTGGGGCCTGTGGGAGACTGGTGTCATCCTACCAGTTGGCAGTTGCTCCATTTTTCTCCCCTGGTACAGATGAAGGGACATGCAATGGTGCCAAAGGTGATGCTGCGCATGCTTCCGGTTGGCAGCATGCTGGGTGCCTGCCCTGCCTTCACGCCTCCCATTGTGTAGTGTTGGTGTGTCAATCCCCAGCCACCACTAGGGGCCATGCAAATGCCAGCCACTGATCCCCTCTTTCCCTGGAGGAGGAGGAAAGCAGTCCTTGGGATGCTCGAGCCTTCTCCCTCCCGGCTGACCCTCTGACTCCCGAAATCATTCCTGACCTTAGGTCATTGGCACCACAAGTGGAATCTCTACTGCTGCACCAGTGGGCCAGCTACATTACAATATTTTGACTGGCCTACTAAGTCCTTCTGTTTCTAACTAGAAAGGCAATATTTGTGCATTTTTACCTGAAAACCATTTTCTGCATGTTGATAATTTTGATAGAATCATTTAAGTCAGAACAATTTAAACAACTTTACATCAGTTTTGTAGGACAAGGCTGGAAAGTGTTATAGATGCTAAAGGTTTTCTGATGTCTAATTTTTAATTTATTCAAATTATTAATTTTAAGTTTTGACTAGGGCATAACTGCATGGAGGCAATCTTTCACTCCCTTGTTACTCATTCCATTTCCCCCAAAGCATTTGCCCATTCCCAGAGGGAAAGCAAAACTTGTGTGTAACTGAACATGACAGCTACTGTCTTATCAGTCTCCCACATGAAAAAAAAAGATTAGCGGTCTCAAAGCCTCATCCTGGTAACCAAAAGAGTTACTTTTTAAAAATGTAATACAGTATCACACAAAAAAAAATCAGAAAAGAAAATAGTACTTTTGATACAGAGTCTGAACTTTTTAGAGCCCAAATCAAAATGATCTATACTCTGAACCCAGCAATAGCTTTGTTCAGCCCTATTGTAATAGTACTTTAAGATCTGTAACTATTAGGAAGGTTTGCACGAGAGGACTTTATCAGAGATTTCTGTTTAAGACATGCCTGATTTGGGAAACTGACAAAAAAAAAAAAACCTAAAGAAAAAAAACTACACTGCATTATAACATGGGTTCCGAAAACACTGTCTTCTGATTTGTCCAAACAGGTCACCTGGCCATTGATTAATCCCTGATATACCCACAGTTGCATGTTCACCGGGCTTTATTTTACTATTTCTTTAGGTAACATAACATTGCCCATGTTATAAGAGGATTAACCCACTCCATGGTATGGGTTTACTGAGCATTAATCCATGCCTGGGTGGTTGAAGTCACTCAGCTTTGCCTCGTGACTCCACCCCCCCAGGTGTGTATTAATGCTCAGTAAACCTATACCCTGTCATGGATTAATCCCCTCCATACAAACTAAAATGAAATTAGTTAATTTTCCCACTGTGTTGTACTTCACAGTAGCTTTTCAGGTGCCCCAAATGTAGGAAATGTAAGCTCAGGCATAAGATATATTGTAACAAATTAAACATTTGTCAGACTTTCTGAATTTCCTAGATTTATGCAATTCAGCTCAACCTGTAAAGCATCAGCAGCCAAATTACTATTTAGATCATCTCCACCTATGGTCAACATAATAAATGGCTTTTGCTTGTGTAATCTGACTCAGACCAGTAAAGTAAAGTAAAGCAAGGGGGAAAACAGCACAATATAAGGAAATTAAATCTGACTGTTCAGAAAAGTATGGAATCATATGTGGAATCTTTTCCTGGAGTATAGACAAACATATCATGTCATTTTCTTTTCCTTTCCAGATGTAAGATTTCAACCAATTTCAAAAGCGTTTTAACAATTTTTCATACCATTATGTTGTTTTTTCATAAAGTAATCATTTAAAAAAATATATATTTCTAGAGTGAAAGGAAAAATGTGAAAGACATTCACCAAGCTGCCCCCCAACTGTGCACAATCACTCCCTGATTCAATACTGTAGGCAGTCAGTGGGTACTGATGGCTAGCTACCACTATTCCAAATCGACCAGTATGCCAGTGTGCCTATATGCAAGGTGCAATCAGTTGCTCTGCATAGGTGTGCAGGCATGTGCTTGAGCCACTTGCAAATGGGTCAGTGACTCACTAACCATGCCATCCAATGTGGCATTTTCCCCTCCTCACCTGCTTTGTGGGAACTAAGCGGTGTTAGTGAGTCGTTAATCTGTTTAGAGGCCCTTAATGGGCTTCTAATATCCTTGCCATAATGTTTTACACAGTTGGCAATTGATTATTGATTGTTGTGTTCAAAATTCTGTATTCTCAGTAAGGATTTCTCACCTATCTGTGGCTGCTTTGAGTGCACATGCTGTTGTGACTGAAAATGGTTATTACTGATTGCACAAGCTATTGTGTCTGATGAGAGTTATTATTGTTATTGTTCTTAATGGGGGATTCTCTGCTGTACCCTACTTACTTCATAGCTGCACCGCCCCCAAGATGTACCTGGAAATAAACTGTTTAACTCAATTTGCCAATCCTAATTACCCTTTTTAAATAAATACATACATATATAAACAAATAAATAAATAAATAAATAAATAAATAAATAAATAAATAAAATAAGTCTTACATAAATCCCACATAGAAACATAGAATTTGACAGCAGATAAGGACCACTTTGCCCATCCAGTCTGCCCATTGCTGTAAGTTCACAGGATGAGAACAGATACGAACCCATATCATATCACATCATATCATATCATATCATAGTAACAAAAATCAGTTATTCAGTTGCCATTGTGTTTAAAGAACCACTGATACCAAAAGTGCTACATTGCAGAATCCAAATAAGCATACTCCCAGTAAATCTCATACCAAAAACTAGATTTTTACGTTACTTGGTTTCAAAGTTATTAGCCATTTTGTAACTTTGATTGCACTACCTGTGCAATAAAAGCAGGTGTCAGTAAAGAGCTGCTGCTGATGTCATGTAGGGAGCTCAAAGTCTAGTAATGACAGTCAGCAAGCTTATAAGACCCATTTCTTCAAAGTTGTAATGATCACGTGCAATGGTTTTCACAAGTAAAACAGACAGCACTAGTCAGTAAACATTGCTATGAATACTATATATGCTCCAAGTTTTGTAGCAAAGTTGATAAAATTGTACTATTTAATGCTGTTTTTGTGTCATCCATTTCACCAGGGTTGCTGGATACTAAGTCAGCATGCCTCCAGACTGCTGAAACCAGTTAAGAGTGCTACTAATTTCACTACTGGTTTGTCATTGTCTGCTTTACAATATGTTTTAATAGGGGACTTATATGTGTTAATTCCTACTGGGGTGGAAGTGTTAGCTCTGGTAAAATGATCATTGTAATTCAGAGTAGAACATAGATGAGTCTGCCCCCACTCCCATTAACAAGGATGCGAGATAATTGTTTTAAATTGCCATTCTTAGAAGTTGCCTCAACTGACTGATAGGTGTGAATGAGCTCAGCCTTTCATCAGAAACTTATTCAGTCTGCAAACCTCACAGTGTACTATGATCCAGCATACAGTAAAATGACCTCAATAAAAAGGCATCCAGGCAAAATATTGTCAGTTTTGTTACAAAGCCTGAAACACAAAGTTTTTAAAGCAGTGTTTACTAACTTATGCTGCCTGTTTTACTTACGAAAACCCTTGTACATGAGCTTTACAACTTTAGAGAAACAGGTCCTATAAGCTTGCTGACATGGAAGAATAAACTGTAAGGTCCCTAGATGACATCAGCAGCTGCTCTTCACTGGAACAGGTTTTCTTCGAACAGGTAGTGAAATCAGGGTTACAAAATGGCTAATAACTTTAAAATAAAGTAACATAGAAATCTAATTTTTGGTATCAGATTTACTGTGGATATGCTTATTCTAATTCTGCAATGTAACACTTTTGGCCAGATGGTGTCAGCAGCTCTTTAAGCAGTACTGATAGAGTGGATGTTTATATAGGAAACTAGCAAGTAATTATGCAAATGTATTGGTACCAGTCAGTCCACCTTAATGCAGTTTAATTGGTGACAGTCTTTTTTTCTTATGGCTTTTGGGCAGGGGGCAGCTGGATTCATTACATTTTTTCATTGCAGCTTGCAACAGGTCACAATGGTATTCCTGAAGATAACGTGATCAGTTAAAACTGATGTGAGGCTATATATTGCTATGAGCTTGCCTCAGCAGTTGATGATAATTTGGCACATGCACAGTGTAGATAATGGTAGTTTAATATTTCATAGCAAAAACAACAACTATATTGCAGGTGATACTGTACCTTTTATTGTAGTAGCAAAATTATTTCTGAGTCTAACTTCTGAGAGATAATTCCATCTTCTTCAGGTCAGACTGACCTGAAGAAGAGAGTACAGTATTCCCTCTCAAACATTTTGTAAGTGCAACAAAAGAATAAAAGGTTTCACCTGCAACATATTTATTGTTTTTTTCCTCATTATTCTTTCACATCATTGCCTGGACTAACACAGCTACCAAATTTATTTGTCAAACAGTTCTTAGCAACAATTATATGTAGATGATGGTAACAGTTATTTTGAAACACATCTATGGACACACCTTTGTCATGCATGGTCTTCTATCCCTAGATGCATTTTCTTCCTAGTCACTTTCATTTTTCAATAAAAAGATGTTACAAAGACTATCAGTTTTATGGTGCATTTTTTTGGCAAGGACCTGCAATAAATTCTTAAGTGGTTTTATATCTGCTTAGCCTGGTCTTAAACATCCTCAGGTAAATATGAGATGAACATCTCATGGTGTTACCTGGCTGATGGTGATGCTCCTGCTTCTAGGTGTGTATGAAGACAGATGAAGACTGATTGTTCCTTTCTTTCTTCAATCTGCCAGTCCCCCTCTGATGTGGAAGCCAGACTACAGCTCGACTTTAATAAGATCCAGCACTGGCTTGCCTCCCATCAGCTCTTTCTAAATGCCAAGAAAACAGTCTGCATGACCTTTGGCACTAGGCAGTGACTTGCTAGGCTCCCCATTTTGCCCTCTTTCCACACCCTGGATGGGACAATGCTCAAGGTTACCTTTCCTTTCAGATACCTTGGGGTTTGGCTGGACCAACACCTCAGTTTCACTGGCCACATCCATGTCATCCTGAAAAAATGGTACCCAAAGCTTGGTGCCTTATACAGGAACGGTAATAGCATTCCTCTTACGGCCAGGCATGAGATTGTACAGCAGATGATTATCCCTATTTTTGACTACTGTGATGTAGTCTACAGTGCTGCTCCCCTATTCACCTTATCCAGACTGGACCCTCTTTTCAATTCTTTCTGCTGCTTTGCCCTGGACTCTCCTGTATGTACTTATCAATATGATCTCTATCACTCACTGTCTTTCCCTTCACTTGCTAACAGGCACCTCTCCCACTGTGCCAAACTCATCTCTAAATACTGGCTAGGCTCTATACCACTGTACGTATCAGCCTCACTCTCAACTCCTCCCCCTCCAACTCACTTCTTAAGATCCTCTGGCTCATGCACGTTTGTCATCCCCCACTGCTCTACTAGTGCCAGCCAGTCTGCTTTTATTCATTGTTTCCCTAAAATCTGGAATGCCCTTCCCTAGCAAATTCAACACTCCTCACCCTCTCATTCTTTCTCCACTGCCCTTCATAACTTCCTCTCCTCTAACTGTACTTGTTTTCCTCAACAATAACATTGCCTATCTCTCTTTCTTTTCTCCCTGCACTAGCTGAGTCTAACCTTACTTATTAAACGCACTTATGTACTATGAACTTGCAATTCAATTGTACAGTTTTATGGTTATTTGCATTACCCTGTTGCATTTCTGTATTCTGTAATCATGCGATTGCTGTATTTCATGCATTATTCCAGTATTCAAGTATTATTCTCATGCATTACTTGTTCCTAGTGCTTTGACTGTGATGTTTTACTGTAGCTATACTGTATGTATTCTTCTTGTATCCTTTCCCCCCAGGTTGCACTGGGAGATGAGCAACTTGTTGTTCAGTGTGCCTTCCCAGTGAAACATTTCAATAAATAAATAACTAAATAGATCAGCCATGGTTTGATGCCACAATGATATGATATCATGCGAAGATACCTAGGATGTTGAAATTACACCACACAAGGATACTTAGGATGTTGAAAAGATACCACACAAGGGTATGGCACCTAGGATGTTGAAAAGACACCATATCACAACTCTTTGGAGAAGTGATCATATTTATAGACTAAATTTCATAGAGCAAACATTGTTCATCTCAAGTCATAAAACAGACAGACAACTGCAACATTTGTTTTCATTGCACAGTAGCTTCTGACATGAACATTTTTTTATTAAGAAGGCAGAAGATTACTGAACTGGGTCCCAGTTCTTTTGGGGAGAAAAACTCCATACTTGGTTTATATATTATAACATTCACCTAACAGGATTTTGATTAGAATGGTAAAATATTAGCGGTTTCAGTTAATCCAGGGGCTCACCCTTAACAGGTATTTCTTTTCAGTTTATTTATTTTTATTTAAACTTTTGTTGATCAAGTAAATGTAATGAGCCAAGGCCCATTTTCATACATGACCCAGGGTTTTTTTAAATAGCCAAAATATGTTTACAATAAATATACATAAAAGATGTACAGCTATACAAAATATACAAAACATTTACAAATAAGCTGTGCACAACAATATGTCATAAGCTCTTTCTTAAACATGTTATGACGGACATAATTATGCAAATGAGTAGGCAGACAGTTCCAATTTCTAGCAGCACATAATGATATTGCATGTTCTCCCATATTATTTGAAACTCTTGGGACTACTGACAAGATAGAATTATTTGACCTTAAATGTGGGGCTTCTCTTCTTTGTTCAATTAAGTTAAAAAGGGAGAATCAGTCTTCAAACACTGTGTCCTGTCTGTTAAACAATTTAAATTATACTCTTGAATGATCCTTGGTGGCAATCAGCCCAGTAATTTATATAAAGTACAATGATGGGTTTTATAAGGTTGTCTTAATACAAATCTACAAATTACATTGAGGGTATTATTCAATAGAGATAGATCCACTTTAACAAGTTTAGTAAGCAAAAAAGAATTATAATTCAAGATTGGCAAAAGAACAATTTTAACAAAAGTGGTCCTGGCAGGCAAGTTCAGCAAAGTCTGTAACCTAAACAATACACCAAGCTTATTGTTAGCTTGTTGACAAACTGAGTTGATATGTAAAGTGAAAGTTAAGTTCGGGTTCCAAATCATTCCTAAATATTTGAAACAAACTACTTGTTCAACAGCATCCCCATAATTATTACTGATTTTCAGAATGGGTGATTTAGCAATCTTTGGCCTAGAACCAAAAATCATATATTTTGTCTTCTTACTATTAAGTAAGAGTCTAGATTTTAATAACAAAATAATGTCATCTGCATACATTAAAGTATGCGTGTTGGTAAGTACAGATGGCAAAGTATCTATAAATAATAAGAATAATAGTGGCCCCATTATTGATCCCTGAGGAACACTCTGTTTTGTAAGGGCAACCTGGGACAGGACTTCCCCATTATACACCCTCAAAGGACGTTGGGATAAATAACTTGAAACCCGTTCAAGAGAGAAACCCACCAATCCAACGCTCCCCAGTCTCCTGAGCAGCAATTGGTGATTAACCAGGTCAAAGGCCTTTGACAGGTCCATGAACATTGCACCAGTGAGCATGTGTTTATCCATTGCCCTACTGATGCAGTCCATGAACACTGCCAAGGCCATGCCTGTACCATGATTTTTTCAAAATCCATGCTGCTCAGGAGACCAGAGACCGCCGGAATCCAATTACTCTGTTAATTGGACATTAACTATTTTTTCAAACAGCTTCCCCAAGGTAGGCAAATTGATATAGGATGATAAATCCCACTGTCTGTTCACCTTTAAAAAATGGAGCAATAGTAGTTTGCTTCCATTGGGAAGGGAACTGACCAGTAATCAAAGACAAGTTAAAAATCTTAGTCAGTGGTACGTAGATATATTCAGCAACTAATTTTAGAAACCGTGGTTCCAGACCATCTCTATTAAAACTCTTGTGTGTAACAATGTTGTTCAACAATTTTAGAACCTGCCTAGGTTTAACTATGTGAAAATAGAATGAAGGTCTTAATGGCTTACTAGTCGACTTGCCACTAAAAGTATTATCCTTTGGCATTTGAGTAAATCTCTGTGTATATTCTCAGTAATCAGTAAACTTATTTAAAAGTGCTTCACTGATCTTCGCTGGATCTTTTATAGCAGTGCTATTAATTATTAACTGATTAGGATTTGACCTTGCATTAGGATCTGTTAAAGACTTAATTGCAGTCCAGAACATTCTAGGATTGTTCAAATCTTTTTGTTAATTATTTAAATGATACTCTGATTTACACTTTCTTATTTGTGATTTACAAAGATTTCTTAAGCGATGATATTCTAACAGATCAGCCAAGTTGCCTGAACTCTTGTATAAATTCCAAGTTTTGTCACATTGTTTCATCAGTGCAATCAATTCAACAAGGATTCATTTATTTTTCGTCCCCCTGACCCTTCTAGTTACCCTGGGGAAATACGTCACCTGTAATTCAAGCAGAATAGTATTAAAATAATCAGCAGCTTCATCTATTGTAGGGATAGCATCTCAATAACTCCAGTCAGTTTGTCTGGAAATACCCCCGAACATTTTACACTACCCAACTGATTTGTAAGGATCCAATCCAAAATTGTATGTCTGCCACTAAACAGATTCAATCGTGTAAATGTAGTTATGATCTGAACAAGGCCTATGTTGGTTACTAAGGATTCCAGATCTGGCTCCAGCTCTGTATTCCAATTTAAATTAAAATCCCCTGGGGGCATGGCCTGAACTGGAGAAGATGGCATCTTAAATTGGTAGCTCTCTATACCCTGGCATAAATCTGAACTTAAATACCCTGCTCAATAACTTATTCACAACGGAAACCAATGGATCGGTTATCACAACCATCAAGGCACAAACAGAATTCAGCCTTAATTTGCTAGCCTTGGTAGTTCGGGAGATAACATGACCAGAAGGGAGGACGTGGAAGTGGCCTGTGATTCCTTCAAATCCCCAACATAGCAGTGGCATTATCACAGCAGGGGGAACCAGTTATGAAAGAAATCAAAGACATGTCGAGGCAATGATCACAAAAATGGACAATCTCGAAGTAGCGGCACAAAACAACTCCTCGGACATCATTGATCTCTCACAATGGACTAATGTCATGGAGCAGCACCTTGCGAATCAGGAAGAAACCATCCACCGCATGGATGCTAGGCTTCGTGAGCTGGACAAGGCCCTACACCAAATGTGGAACCGTATTGAGGATCTCGAAAACCACAGCCACAGAAACAACTTGCAGCTAGTCGGGTTTCCTGAGGGGGCAGAGGGCCCCGACATGATTCTTTTCCTTCAGAATGAACTGCCAGGTCTCCTGGGGTGGCAGGGGAAAGAGCACTTGGAAAGTGATCATGCCCATAGGTCTCTGGCTCCTCATCCACCTCGTGCGGGCAGATCCAGACCGATCCTTGCCCAGTTCCTATGCTTCAGGGACAGGGAAGCTATTCTGCTGAGCACAAGATTGAAGGGAGTGCTACATTAGAAAGGCAAAAAGATCTAGGTTTTCACCAATTTTTCTCAGGAACTCTCAGCCTGTCAGAGAGCCTTCACCCTCTCCTGGGGATCCTGCACAGAGCTGGGGATTAAATACTCCCTGAGGCACCCTGCAACCCTCCACATCACATTTAATGGTACCCCCAGATTTTTCAACACTTCGGAGGTGGCTGAATCATTCCTCCTTGCACATGCCCCTAAACTAAATTGAGGCAAACTGGGTGATATCCTCCATCCAAATAATCAGGAGTGCTGCACTGAATGCATGGACTGTACACCACAGGCAGGGAAGAACCAGGCCCAGTTTAGACCTCTGCTGGAGTGGACACCTCCCAAGCCTCTTCTGACCCCTGCTCCTCCTAAGGTGAAGTGGAACCATAAGAATCATAAGATCCAGGCACCGGAGGGCACCCACCTGGATAAGTCACCAAGGATCCGCTCCCGGAGTTGAAGCAGGAACCAGGAGTCAACAGACTCGAAAGGCACCCTGGACATTCCTCCTGGCTCAAATAGATTCAGGTCCCTGATGGAATTACCCATGGATAGTCTGCAGCAGTCACCTGAAGACAGTGATCCTGAACTCCAGCTTGGGGACCTTCTCTTGGGCTGATGACAATGTTGTTCCCCCAGCCCTAATACTTAATGTGGGAGAGGGCTGAGATATGAGCGTAACTGCCACATTGCCAGTGTTGGGCCATGAGGCTGCAGGGGTCTGTCCCACTGGAGATGAATCCTCTCCCTGATGATTATGCTTCCCTGTCCACTGGGAAAAGGTCTCAGACCCTAGTGATCCCCTCTGAAGGCCACACACAGGTACCTGGGAGGGGTGGGGGAATTAATTGTTTAAGCAGTGTGTTTAAAAAGCTGCAGGTTAAGGTTTAAAGACCCCCCTTTGAGATTGGTACAGGCTTGCTTGCAGGGCACCACCATTTTGGCATACGGGAAACCCCAGTGTAAGCAGCTGCCTTAAAGGGGTCCACATACCTTTCATTGTTTCCTGGTGTGGAATCCCAATTTTGGACATTTGTTCTGCTCCACCCCCTCACCCCAATTGCCTTATCCATGTAGATAAGTCTGACCACAGGGGGACAAGAGCTCGGTGTTGCCAGGCTCTGAGAAAGAATGCGTTAATTATGCAAACAAACAGCACGTGCCTTCCAGCACTCACAGCTCTTAGACAGGGGGGTAACATATAATGGGGGATGACATGAGAGGTGCACATCAGGTGCCAAGACCATATCCTGCTCGATCAGATTTCGATTGTGCCTGACTCCCTCGCCCCACAAGCACCCAGGTCATTAGGGGTTGAGATAAAGTGTTGGTTTTCCTTTTTAATTTTTACAGAGATGAGCTGTTGCTCTCCCCCATTTACTCTAGAGTTCATCAACAAAGGTTAGTTTTTTCAGGGTGCAGAGACACAGCCAGTGGGCTGTTTAGGAAATAGACACCACCTACCCCGGCGACCAGCACTTGAGTCTGGGCTACTGACTAGCTGACAACGAAAGGTGTTAACTAGTCTTACTGAAGTTGACAAGGCATCATAATACATTGGTTGCATTCTTTATTATTTCTCATTCTTATAGTCACTGTTGTTTACAGTGTGTTTTGGAATTATATATATTTTATTGCTAAAGTGTTCTAAAGCATTTGAGAAGGTTTGGCTTTCAACAGTAGCTTTGTATGGATACAGGGAGACTCCAAATCTTTAATGGAAGAGTTAGTACACCACAGAGGAGACTGGATGCATACTCTTATGACCTACATAAATATGGTTAATTGGGTCCACTACCACTTCCCTGATGGAGGTCAGCTTGATCTTCTGGAACATAAGAGGCCTAATTTCTCTGGTTAAATAGAAGAAGGTCCTAACTCAGCTAAAAAAATTGAGACCCCATGTGGCTTTCCTCCAGAAGACCAAGCTTGCCCCAGGGGAAGCGTAAAAATTAAAACAAGGATGGGTGGGTGGGGAGGTGCACAGTGCTGCACCACCGCACAAATGAGGGGTCTCTAGTCTGTGGCACAAGACCCTCACCTGGAAGATCAGCAGGTCTCACAAAGACAAAGAGGGGAGGTGGTTGAGGGTGGAAATGGCTACTCCCCAGGGCTTCTTGATTCTGCTTAACATTTATGCTCTGTATCATGATGCCCTGGAGTTTTTCCACCAGCTCAACCAGCTTCTCTTGGATTTTAGTGTTCATCAGGGTCCAGTAATAATTGGGGGAGACTACAACCTCACATTGGATCCCTCAATAGATAGGAGTGGAGAGGGTTTGGAACCCCATAGACAAGTTGCTAAAGTGGTACTTGGCCTCATGGAGGAGCACACCCTCTTGGATGCGTAGCACACAAAATACCCTGGGGTGCATGATTATACCTATTTCTCCTCCTCCTATGGGTCCTCGGGCAGAATTGACCTATGGCTCACTTCCTGTACACTTTATCACAAGATAAACAAGATAAAGGCCCATCAGATAGTGATTTCTGACTGCACCCCACTGGAAATTAGGTTGGAGTGGAGCACAGAGGAGCCTCCAGTCTCCTCCTGGAGGCTCAATGTATTGCTGCTAGAGGACTCTCATTTTCAGAATTGGGTCATCAAGGAATCTGGGGAATACTGGAACACCAATGACAATGGTAAAGTATCTGACTCCATCCAGTGGGAGGCATATAAGGCGACCATAAGAGGTCGCATCATTGCCTATGCCTCGGCAAGGATGAAGAAAAGGAAGGTTGAACAAGCTGAGCTTGAACTCCTTCTGGCTGTACTGGAAAATAAATACAAGAAACTGGCACATAGAAACCGGCCTCAGTCTCTGTCAGTACAACTCACTAGCGCCAGGGTCAACCTTGATCTTCACCTAACTATGCAGGCTGAGTTCAACCTCAGAAGAATCAAACATTCCTACTGGGAGGGAGGGAAAAAGTCAGTCAGACTCCTGTCGTATCACCTTAAGCACAGACAAGCTCCCAGGACTATTCAGAGCCTGATGTCCACTGCTGGGGAGCAGGTTACAGCCCAGAAAGATATTAATTTGGTCATGGCCCAATTTTATGAATCCCTATACTCTTCCCCAACCCCCCCAAGCAGAGAAAATATAGAGGACTTCCTGAGTAAGCTTCCTATCCCAAGACGGGCCACTAGTTTGGCAGCTAAGCTGGAAGAACTGCTATCAGTGGAAGAGGTGACCATGGCCATCCACCACATGAACCACAATAAATCACTGGGAAAAGATGGATTGCTGGTTGACTTCTACCAAATCCCTGGAATGGAGGTGGCAAAATACTTACTTTGAGCATACTTGGGCTCCCTTGGAAGAGATGAACTTCCACCTTCATTGTGGGAGGGGGTGATCACTATTCTTCCAAAGAAAGGTACAGATCCTCTTAATCCAGCTAACTTCCACTCGATCTCTCTCATCAACATGGATGACAAGGTCTTGGCGAAGATCTTGGCTTCCCATTTAGAACCCCTCCTGCCTGGCCTCATCTATCTGGCCCAGGTGGGGTTTATTACTGGCAGGCTCAGCTTTGGACTATCATAGAACTCTGTCCAATATAATGCATACTGCCCAAAAAACTCACTACCCCTGTGGCAGCACTTGCCATAGACTTCAAAAAAGTCTTTGACAGTGTCGAATGGAACTACTTTTTTTTATAATGAAATCAATTTTATTAAACTTTCAACACATACAGCCACATCTGTATAATAAGGCAGAACATTTAAGCATTATGTCACCAAGCCCTCCCCTCCTCCTCACCCCAACTTCCCCCTCCACGGAGTGTGTGAAATAACTTCGTAAAAGAGTTTGACATACTATACTACATGTGACAGTACAATGATGCAAACATCTGTATGTAGTGGGACTGGAGAAAGCCCAGAAGGAACCTTAATTTAAATAAAGGGCATATTGTTTGCCCCTTTTCTTATTGAAAAGAAGCATTCTATGATGAGCACTGGAGATCAGGCGCTCGATCCAGAGACAGAAGGAGAACTCATGTAGTCATTCATGGTATGAGATAGATGATTGAACCAGCCAGTGTTTAAGGACCAATTTTTTGACTGCCAGAGAAATGAGGGCCATATGGCATCTCCTTTCCTTGACCATGATCTCAGTGTAGTCACCAACAATGCATGTTTCTGGAGAGAAAAGACCTCTCAACCACAGTAGGGGATCAATCTGTTCTTCAGTTTGGTCCCACAGGGGTGAGACCTTTTCACAGGACCACGAAACATGTAGAAGTGTACCATCCACTTTTCCACATCTGGAACAGCTGGGTGAGGGAAGGCGACCCATCTTGGCTAATTTATCCGGAGTGTAGTACATATTGTCTAAAATATGATACTGAGTGAGTATTAGCCGATCTTGGGTTAAATATGTGCAGAGGTCTTTCCAGATCTGAGCCCAATTGAAGTTAAAATCTGGCATCAAGGACTCCCAGATCTTGGAGCCAACCGATAGAGAAGGATGAAAGATGGTGAGCAGACAAGAATATTAGCAGGAGATACCATAGGGTTGAAATGCCAGGTTTTGGATCTGATTCAGAAGGTTATGAAGTACGGAAACTTTCGTGGTGGGGTCGAACTGTTGCAAAATCAGATGATGCAGCTTATAAGTTCTGAAGATACTCGTTGGTCGTAGCCGAAATTTCACTAGTAACTCTGAAGAGGAGAGAAGCGAACTCTGGGAATAAAAATCAGATACTCTGGACTCCTGGAGTTGAGGAAGCCAACTGGGAACAAGCAGATTATCACTGATCTTAATATTTAACTTAGAGAAGATGGGCTGGGAAAAATCTTTAGAGGGGAGAACCTTTAAAGCCACATAGATTTGAGAGAAGACTTTAATAGAAACACTGATTAAGGAAGAGCGGAGTGACACTGGAAGGTATTTCCAAGGAGAAAAAAAGATAGCAGAGGGAGAGAGGTTGTGAGAAGAAAGTAAGTGAAATTCTATCTGCATCCAAATGGGGATATACTTATCCCCGTTCAAGGCTTGAGAGGTAGAGAGCCACTTTCCACACTTAGAAAGCTGACTGACCCAATAATAATATAAGAAATTGGGTCACCTAAATCCTTCCGACTCCTTAGGGAGCCGTAGTTTGAGGTATGAGTGCTGAGGGGACTTATCTAACCAAATAAAGGCAGTGATTAGTCAGTGGACGCATTTGAAGAAGGAAAGAGGAAGCCAGATGTTAAGCATATTTAAGGAATACAAGAGTCTAGGGAGAATATTCATTTTACTAATGTTAATTCTACCCCAGAGTGAAATTGGGAGATTCTTCCACCTTAGTAAATCTTGTTGTATAACAGCAGTTAGGTCTTCTAGGTTCAATTTCTTCATGCAAGAAGGATCCGTAGTTAGGTGGATTTCTAGATAGTTCATAGAATGGGGGGACCAATGCGTATCAAAACCAGAGAAGTCCTGACTAAAGTCTAAGTGGTTAAGGGGAAAATTTTCGGTTTTGTTGCTGTTCAGTTTGCAGTTTGAATGATGACTAAACTGGTCAATCACTTTCAAGATTTCAGTGAGAGAGGCAGCAGAGTTAAAGAGATGGAGGAGGATATCGTCCTCATAAATTGAAAGAGATAGCATTGAGTTGCTATTGGAATGCCATGTATATTAGGAGAAGCCTTAAGATGTCTAATAAGCAGTTTGAGGTACAGATTAAAAAGAAAAGGGGAGAGAGGACAACCTTGATGAGTACCAGTATGTAGAGGAAATAAGAAGGAGAAGAGGTTTTTGTTCTGATCAGCTGCAGTTTCAGCTCATTGGAGCTGGAGGAGGTCAAACTGCACAAATCTTCTTGCCAATTAATTGGGCCAAATAGACTGCTGCAACTGGAGCTCCTCAGGGCTCAACTTGTTTTGCATCCAAGGGACTTGTGCCAGTCAGGGATCCCGACTTGAGACTGGGGCTGGTTTTGAAAAATTCTCCCCATCCACCCCGTTCCCTCCTCCCATTAAATGCACTCTAGTCCCTCTCTCTTACTTGGAGACCCTATTGTATTCTGTTTCTGCTGGCTGTAACACCTGCCTGGCCCTCCACTCTGCCCCCCCCCATGGTGATCACTAAATATTCTGCTCCATATTCACATACACTGCTACTTGATAAGCCATGCTTTATAACCCTGTGTCTGTCTGATCTTACTCTCAGCTGACCCCCTCATGGTGGCCATTTGAACTGCTTATTTCTAAGCCAACTAGTTATACTGCCTGCAGCACCCTAGTTTCAGAATTTATCTATTAATTACAGCACCCTATTTCAGATTTTATTTTACTGATTACAGCCTACTAGTTCAGAATTTATTTACTGTTTATGGCATCCTAGTTTACAATCTAGTTACTGTTTACAGCATCCAAGTTTCAGATTTTACTTACTGATTTTTTGTTGTGAATTGATCTGCCTGCTAAGCATTTAATCTGCTGACCAACGCTCTCAAATCATAGAACTTATCATACATCACTGCACTTCTGCTAGGCTTTAGCTACCTGTGTGCAGCAGTATTTACCAGGCAGCTGGTATATGCTCTATCTGCACTTGACTCCCCTTCCTCCTGTCTGGGCTTGCTGTTATAGCCATATACCTGACCCCCCCCTCCGTTTCAACATGCCACCCCCCAACTGGCAGAATGCTAAGGGCCTAAAGATTTCCAGCCTCAATATCCGCAGCCTTCTTGCCAACCTCTCAGACCTAACGGCCTGGGTCACACACTACAATCCAGACATCCTGGGGATTTCTGAAACCTGGCTTAAACCTGCCTATCCAGACTCTGTCTGGGTCCTCCCTGGCTACCTCATGATCAGACAGAACAGAGAGGGTAACAAATGGGGGTGGTAGACTGCTGCTCTACTATAAACCCCACCTTAAAGTGACTGTCATCCCTCACCCCTCCTCTCCCTCTTGCGAGCTCCTATATGCCCTTCTCTTCTGTTGGGCAACACTAAGAAGCTCCACTTGGCCTGTGTGTACAATCCACCAAAAGGCGATGCTTGTGGCCTCTCCCATTTCCTTGACTGCCTCAGTCCCAAGGTGGGGACTAGTGAACTCTTAATGTTTGGGGATTTTAACCAAAACTGGCTGAGGGGCAATGCTAAAACTTATGAACCCCTTCTGTCTGGTCTCGCCCAAGGCCAACTTATCACTGAGCCCATCAGACCCTCTCTATCTGGGGAAAAATGCACTCTTCTTGACTGGATGCTGAGCAATAGACCTAACTGTATCTCAGCCTCTTGCCTCTTCTCTGATTCCATCTCTGACCATTCCCCTACCAACTGTATCTGGAAGGTCCTTACTCCCAAGGTCACCCCTAAAGTCATTCAGATGAGGGACTACTCAAAGTTTTACTTCTATAACTTCCTCACTGACCTCAGCGAGACAGAATAGTCCCCGGTCTATGCTGACTGCGACCCCTCCATTGCTCTTGACTGCTTCCTAGCCATATTTGCCCTGTCACAAGACAAACATGCCCCACTCATAAAAAGGAGAGTGTGGGGCACCGTCACAAAATGGTTGCAAGGGGACGTGTTTGCCCTGATGAAGCTTAGGGATTAAAGCTGGCAAAAATTCAAGGCCTCTGGCGACAGATCAGACCTTGAGGTTTACAGGCAACCCAGGAACTCATGTAAGTGGGCAATCCACTCGGCTAAGAGTGAATTCTGCAAATCCTCCCTTGAAGCGTCTGCCAAGAACCCTAGGAGCTTCTGGCACACTATCAAACATACCGTAAATGATCCTGCCTGCCCCCCAGGTCTACGACTTGCTAATCAATGGAGTCAGCTGCAACAATACCCTAACTATAGCCAACGCCTTTAATGGCCTGTTCTCTGACCTGTCTGACTACACCTCCACGGCTTGAGTTACAAATTATCTGGGTCCCACTAGTGGTGCTGTGTCCCACCCCCTCCCCATCCCTTCTATTTTAAGTCTGTCTCCTCCAAAGAGACACAGAAGCTCCTAGCTGGTCTCTCCCCTCACTCTGGTGCTGGGCATGACAAACTCGAGC
This sequence comes from Neoceratodus forsteri, assembly GCA_016271365.2. Classification (NCBI taxonomy): domain Eukaryota; kingdom Metazoa; phylum Chordata; order Ceratodontiformes; family Ceratodontidae; genus Neoceratodus; species Neoceratodus forsteri. The sequence goes on along the minus strand of CM057456.1, from coordinate 1,168,666,817 downwards.
CTAAGTTACTCAACCTGGGGGCCCCCACCTGGCCTAGCCAGTCTCCCACTTTCTCAACTTTTCACTCATATCTGAGTCTATTCCAGCCATATGGAAAGTGGCTCGTGTGATCCCAGTCCTCAAGTGTGGAGATCCCAAGATACTTGAAAACTATTGCCCCACAGTGATTCTATCTGCAGTAAACAGACTGCTTGAAAATGTAGTGTCCTCCCAGCTTGCTGTCTTCCTCCAAACCTATGGCCTCCCCTCCCCTGTGCAGCATGGGTTCCTCAAAGGGCACAGCACCTCCACAGCTCACACACAGGTCACCTCCAAAATCAGAACTGCAACGGATCAAGGCAAACTCACGGGGGCCATTTTCATTGACCTGTCTAAGGCCTTTGATCTGGTTGATCACACTCTCCTGGGCTCTGCCCTCCAGTCTCTCGGCCTTTCCCCCCCATTCTAGCCTGGTTTACTAACTACCTCTCGGGTAGGCAACAGTACATGAAGTTCCAGAAGGCCCTCTCTGGGTTGGCACCTGTAACCTGTGGGGTGCCTCGGGGTCAACTCTCGGCCCCTTACTGTTCTCCCTCTTTATCAACCAGCTGCCCTCGGTTCCTGCTTCCGGTCACGTCACACTATATGCTGATGACCTTTTGCTTCTTGCTAGCTCCCAGGATATCAGAGATATAAATACTAGACTAAACTCTCATTTCAACTGCATCCAATCCTGGCTCAAGGTAAATAAGCTTGTCATCAACCTCCAGAAGATGCAGGCCATGTTATTTGGCTCCCCTGCCAAGATCAGAGTGTGCCTGACCAATCTCAAAGTCATTGCTACCAATGACGTCCCTGTGCCGGTGGTTAACTCTTTCAAGCACCTGGGGGTAACCCTTGACCATCAGCTGGACCACTCCCTGCACATATGTAGCTCCTGTAAGGCCACAAACTGTAAACTGGGTCTGGCGTACAGGGCAGAAAGCTGCCTCACCCCAGCTGCCTGACTTGCTCTTGCTAAAGGTTTTTTTCTCCCCACACTTTGCTATGGGTGCACTTCCTTCGTGAATGCCTCAAAATCCTGGCTCACAAAATGGGACACTGTGTACAGCAACGTGTGTCACTTTGCCCTATTAGCCCCCCATCTCGCCCATCACTGCCAGCTCTACTCCAGACTGGGGTGGCTCCCCTCTAGTAATCATTGATCCTTTGTTATGGCAACTTTACAGATAACGTCATCTGACTGTCCACTCCTCTGGCACTTGCTGATCTGCTTCAGCCTGCCCCCTCTGGCTATCAGCTGAGGTCCAGTGACTCCCAGGCTCTCATGGTCCCTAAAACTCGCTCCCTCCCAGGGGATCGTGCCTTCGTGGCCCTTGGCCCCAGAGCCTGGAACCTCCTCCCTGCTCATGTTAGAGCTGCCCCCTTCCACAGCTGTTTCAGGTTCTCCCTCTGGGGCTACTTAGAACAGGCTTCTGTCTGCCTTTGCTCTTAGCCGCCCTACCCTCCATGGTGCGCCTATGCTCATTCCTGATGGCGCGCATGCATATGTCTATAGTGCATGCTTCAAAAATGTACTGCTGATATTTGTTTTGCCTCCTTGACAGCCTCCTATGGTTGCCAGGCCTTGTAGCTCTCTGCCTATACCTGTCTGTACCTTGCTGATTGAGGCTTCCTTGCCACTGTATTTGGCTATTGCCTCAGTTCTCTGACTGTACCTTTGTTGATTGCTGTTATCCTGTCTCTGAATTGTTATTGTCTGTACCTTTGTAATTCTCCCGGGTTGCACCTGAAAATAGGCACAACAAAAGCCAAATAAATAAATAGATAAATAAGACTCCATTACAGTAGATTTTGACGGAAGGAGAGGAGTAAATTACTTGAAGCCATTGCAAGAAAGTGGGAGGAAATCCCATCTTCTGCAAGGCTGGCCAAAGGAAGGACCAGTCGACTCTATCAAAAGCCTTCTCGGCATCAAGAGAGATTAAGGCCATGGGAAGGTGGGAAGATTCGGCGACCTGAAAGATGTGGCATAATTTACGGAGGTGATCCATAGAAGATCTACCTGAAACAAAGCCTACTTGTTCTGGACTAAATAAACAAGACCAAACTTTCCTTATTCTTGTGGCAAGAATTTTAGTTAGAATTTTGACGTCACAATTTAGTAGAGAAATGGGACAATAACTCGTTGGTTGAGAAGGGGGCTTGTCTGGTTTAAGAACTATAGTGGCTTCTAGAAGCACAGAATCCAAGGTATCAGCCAAGAACATAAATCGATACAGGTGAAATAGTAGAGAAGAAAGGTCCTTTAGAAAGGTTTGTAAAAGTTCGAAGGAAAGCCATCCAGACTGGGGGGCTTGTCCAGGGTCAAACTGTTAATGGTGGCTTCAATTTCTGTCAGAGAGATGGGAGAGGAAAGGATGATCCCATGGTGGTCTAAGAGCCTGGGAAGTAAGATGGAATCCAGGTAATTCGACATTTCATCTGCACTTGATAAGGAAGAGAGCTGGCCATATAGGGTACTGTAGACGAATGGAACTACTTGATGTGTAAACTAGAGACAATGGGAGTGAGGAACCACTTCAGGAGTTGGGCCCATTTACTTTACAAATCTCCTATGGTGTCAGTCCTTATGAACAAGACTGTCTCTTCCCCATTTCAGTTTCAAAAGGCACAAGACAAGGCTGCCCCCTCTCTCCTCTGCTGTTTGTCCTGGCAATTGAGCTCTTGGCCACAGCCATCAGGGAAGCTAAAGGGATACACAGCATACAGGTGGGGAATACCACACTAAATACCTTCTTATATGCTGATGATTGGCTTATCATGGTGAAATACACACCCCAAACCCTATAGAAAACCCTAAATATCCTAGACAGTTTCTCTATGGTGTTTGGTCTTAGGGTGAACCAGACCAAGACAGAGGTCCTGTCCCTGAATCGAGCCTGCACCTCTCAAGCTGCTTCGAATCTAGGCCTAGGGTGGTCTCTGGAAGGCATTAAATATTTGGGGGGTGGTAATTCACCCAGACAAGGCAAAACAGATTAACGTTAATTTTAAAACTCTGTTGGACAGCATGAGAGATGACCTGGATTGCTGGAAGCCACTTCAACTCTCCCTAGCGGGGAAGATTGACTCTATTAAATCAATGATAGCCCCCAAACTCCTATATCTTCTTGCTCACACACCTATGACCATCCCTCAGAAATGGTTTCACAAAATAGACCAAGTGAGAGGAGGTTTTCTGTGGGAGAGATGCCCACCTCGATTCAGCATACAAAAGCTAAGACAGCACTGGAGTAGAAGGGATGGGGCCTTCCCTGATTCCAGGGCTACCATATGGCTTTTGTTACTGCACAGATGGCTAAATGGTTTTCATGCACGAAGGCAAATTCCCTGATCTGGGTGGGTCTTGAGGCAGATATGATGGGATCACCCTCCCCAGCTATGGTGCTGTATGCCTCCAAGAGACCAACAGGGTCTGAAGCCCCCCCAATTCTGCTGTCCCTGACATACTGGAGTAAGATGCAAAAACTATTCCAGCTCTCTCCCACCCCATGGGCACATATGTCATTATGGAACAACCAAGTGGTGAGGGTGGGGGGAAGCCCTATCCACAGGAAACTCTGGAAGGCATAGGGGATTCATAAAGTGCAAGACCGCCTGGTCCTAGTTACTTCTATAGCAGACACATTCAATGTGCTTAAAGAGAAATTCCTGCTGCTGGCTAACCATTTCTGGAGGTATCTCCAGGTGAGGGATGCCATTAAACTTCCCGCAGCACACAAAGGGGGTGCTGCCCTGTAACAACCTACCCCAGTCCTAACTGTTAAGAACCAGTTTGATAGAGGCAAGGCCAGTCTTATATATCAGGCAATGAGGGAGAATCAACCTGACCCCACCCTACCTGCCAAGTCACAGTAGAAACATGAGCTGGGAGCACAGATCTCAGAGGTACAGTGGTCCAACTACTGGGCCAAGATACATCAGGCATGCAGAGATGGTAGGTTCTGACTGATCATGAACAAAACCTTGCAGCGATGGTACTATACACCAACTAAATTACACAAGCAGAGTCTTCTCCCAACTGATGAGTGTTGGAGATGTGGCCTTCCTGAGGTTCACCTACACCATGTGCTATGGAGCTGTCCCTCCATACAGCCCTTCTGGCACTTGATCATTAATGTGGCCCAAACAATATTCCCCCTCTCTCAGACTGACGCCCCTCTCCTCCTTCTGGGCTGTACCCCAGAGTCCATTCCCGGGCAAGACCCCGGAGCACTCTGGACAATGCTAGTGGGAGCAGAGGCAAAAAGGCTACTGCTCCAGAGCAAGGGTGTAGACAGGCATACTCACTGTACACATTTGTGTACCGTTTTGTTGAGTGCCTGTCACAAACCATAAGCCACTTTGTTAATATTATCATTCTAATCTGTAGTATTTGGGTTAGTGTAGGCCACTGAGGAGTGTCCAATACATGTATAATCTCTTTAGAGAGAAGAGGAGTCATCTGACAACAATCTGACTTGTTTGGAAGGGGTGCCGTTTGGAAAGGATGTGTACATTTTTTAATTGGGGGGGTGTAACTGTTGGAGATTGTGTACAAAATGGAAATTTCTGGCTACACTCCTGCTCCAGAGATGGCATTCTGCTGAGTACCCCACCTTGAGAGAGCTGATGGGAAATTTGGAGCAAGTGGCTACATATAAAAGGTTGTCTCATTTTGCCAGTGGATTGATGGGCAGGTATGGTTCAATCTGGCACCCTTTCCTAGACTCCAAATACTGTCACAACATGCCCCCCTCCCTCCTTAGCTGGGTTAGCCACATTCTCTATCCAGACCCTGATGGGGTCCTGATTCAAAGCCAAGGGAGAAACTCAGAACCTGACCCCTTACACCTGGGATCACCCAAGGATAGGCTGGGGTGGAGGTGGTTACTATGCAAGTCCAGACTCTCAGCACATGGTGAGATGGAGGGGCCCAGGACCCCAGAACTGAAGGGGGTGGTTATCTCACCCCAGCAAGGCTCTCTCCCATGCCTACTTCCTGATGCCTAATTCGTAGGCCCCTCATGGGGAGGGTCATGGTGATTGCCCTGTAGAGAATATACCTTATACTGTGATTTATGTGTCTGGGGGTACTATCCCCTGATATGAAGGATTCAAACGTTGCTCTATTATATGGCTTATCTCTCTGTATATAGTAATGATGATTTCTGATTCTCATGCATTCAAACCTTCTGTATAACATGCATTTTTGAACAGATGTATTACTTGAAAAACAATAAAAACTTACAACTTCAAAAAAAAAATTTAAATCCTCCATCACTAACAGCCCCCCCCCCCAGGCTGTAACGAACCAAAAATGCCCAGTAACTCATTTAATCCATTTAAAGCTGCTTTAGGTGGATTGTATACACAGACTAATACATTGTAGAACATTCTTGATTGTTCCGGAATATTTTTCTAGGCATACATAGCTGTTTATTCAAATCGGCTTAATAAAAAGGCCACTAGAAGCATTCATCTACAAAAACTTTTACTGGTAAAATAGATAACATAATTGATGTACTGTTTTGCTAACAGCTAAAAACTTGCTAATCAGTCTGGTGCTGTTGAACAATGAACAGAAGTTAAAGATTAGGTACAGCTACACAGACACTAGCATAAACATATAAACTAAAATAAATGTGCTTAAATATAAAGCAGAACAATATTACATAGCAGGGACAATAGAGAAAAGGCTAACAGAAAAAAAGATTAATCAATTTACATTTCAGGAGTACAGTGTAAAGATCATGGGGCCTGATTCTCAAAGTGATCCGCATGGCACAAGGTGACTTGCCTCCAACATGACTGATGCAAGTAGCACTTTGCACCAATAGTTGCACCATGTGGGATTCTGAAAAGCAGCCTGCGACAACATGCAGGCTGCTTGTGCCAAAGTGGACTTGTGCCATCATTGTGCCACAAGCTCAGATGCAACATGGCACAAGGGGGTGTATGGCAGCAGCAGCACCCTATTCTCAAAGTTTGGCCGCCACCTTCTTCTAATTTGGCATTCTCAAACAACCCCTGAAGGACATCCATCAAAGTACAGTTACACCATCTATGAGCTGGTGTAAGTGTACTTTGCCGCCCACTGGGGGTTGTGCCAATGTGCCCCATCTAAGCCCCTAGAACATGTAGCCCCTCCTTCCAGCTCTGAACCCCGAAATGTTTTCACTTACTTACTTACTACTTGCCAGCAGATACAGGCCACAAAGTCTATCAAGTCTGCTTGAGTGTGCAGCTAGCACCCCACTTTGAAGATGCCCCTCCCCCTTCACAATTGTCCCCCACACAGATGAATGCCAAGTGAGACTGAAGCAGATTAAGCTGTTTGTGGTATTTCCAGTGAATGGGGGAAATTTGACCAAGACACTGGGGAAATTCCCTTACTGTTTAGTTGGGGATGCTGTCCCACAGGTGTGTGTGCGTCAAGTCGTGGTGGTGCTTGAGAGATGCGGTTGTCTGCGGCGAGGTCTCCCCAGCGGGCATGGTGAACGCTGATAGTGGGGAGGAGTCACCCAGTTTTTCTAATACAACTTCAGCGATGGAAGTCACTGTGGAGGAAACTGATTTGGATCTCATTTTACAGCAACAACTAGATGAAAAAATAAAACTTGCTCAGCAAGATTACACTAAAGCGTCTGCACTTTTACGTGAGGAAAAGAAACGGAAGTGATTTTAGGGGTCTGTGCACTCACCCGAACCTTCAGCTCAGAAGATCTTCATGGCAGAGGTTAGTGGATCTGCAGAGATGGTTCCAGAAGTGAGAGGGGCAATGTGTGAGCAACACCAGCCTCTGAGTTTGGTGAAACACCCTGGAGACATTGGTTGGACAGCGGAAGAAGCTTTACTTCGGGCTGGCTGGAAACGGCTACCTGATGGGACGTGGGTAGTAACGGAGGAAATTCCAGTAGCTGTGGGGGTGTTACCAACTCAAGCTAAGGATCCCTTTTTTCAGTCTGTGGATTTAGTCTCAGAGAATCGATAACTGCATGGGTCAGATACAACGCACACTGTGTCTCAAACTTCTACATCAGGTACCCCTTCTTATTCCCCCCTCTCTTCTCTTCCCAATACAGGGCCTGAACATCAGAATAGGGTAGGGGATATTGAGGAGGATTCGAATGGCCCAGTCCAGACTCCTCCTGCTGGAGGGGACAAAAAAAAACATTTTGCTGAATTATTTCATAAACCAGTAGAAATGGCTAAAAGACGCAATGCCATTCGATTACATTACTTGGGGGTATGAAAGAACTACCTGATCGGTTCTTTGTGGGCCACATCCTTTTAAAATAATCACTTGGATTTGCCCCTACTGAGGTATATGACCTTATCCATGCTCCAGGTGAACATATTTTCGATGTTAGATTCAGGACTGCTACAATCCTTGAACGTTTTTGGACAAAATACTCTGTCTTAAAGACTAACCCTTTATGGATGCATTTTCAAGTGATTCTACTTACTAAGCAGTCTTTTCGTATTATTACTGTTTTATTTAGAAACAAAGGAGTAAACATTACAGATATTTTGCAATGGTTGGAAAGAAGTGTGATGTACAAGGTGCTCCAGACCCCATTTTAGATTCAGAGGGATTTTGAAATGGGGGGTGGCGAATCAAGGTGAAACTGTTTCACGTAGATAATAATTTTCAACACCTTCCCAACTGTTTTTTTTTTGGGGTCGTGATAAAGGTTTTGTATTTATTCAGGACAGCCTAGGAGATGTCATAAATGTGGGTCTTTAAGTCACATCAGTAATGCCTGTGATAAAATTCAGTGTTTTCGTTAATGGGAGTTGGGACATGCTGGGGTAGATTGTGTGAATGCACCCAATTGTTACTTTTGTGAGGAACCTGGGCATAACTTTGCAGAATGTACGTTGGCTTCCCATAATACTGATGAGGCAGATTTTGCCATGCAGGATTTTTACATTAACACAGCTAGGTCTGGTAGAGGATTTTTGGACCCCAGGCCTCCTAGACAGTCCAAAACTGTTGTTCCTTCAGAGGATACAGATACTCCATCTGTAATTCCACATTCTCGAGACCCTGTCCATTCCTGTGAGACTGTAGCAAAATCTATTGCTAACATACCAGGATCTACACCCTCAGACGTGGATGTTCTCTCAGTGGAAGAACATCCCACTGTGGGGGTTGTGGCTCCACCTCCACCTCTTTTACTGGATTACTGTCATAGTGGCTTATGAAGCGTTACTGAAATACAGGGAGCACCTGGTCTCCCTGACAACCCTATATCTGTTCTGCCTCTCTCTAATAAATTTTATTCCCTTCCTATAGAGGATGCTATGGAAGATTTAGATTCTGACACTGCTTCTAGAACCTCCTCACAAAGGGATCCCATTTCTGACTTGGATCTAGGTCTTAAACCCACTTGTGCTGCTAAAGTGAAGAAAAAATTGGTGGGTAGTAGATTGGGTACTAGAAAAAGTGCTCAGAAGAAATAACAGGCGGGTTTTTTTGATTCATGGGGTATCACTTGAATATTGCTACTTTTAATGTAAATTGTATCAGATCTGAGAAAAAATGTCTTGCCACATTTGATTTTTTTACCAGTTCAGATCTTGATATGTTTTTTTTTTTTCAAGATACTAGACTTTACTCTTTGGACGATTTTGTAACTGCCTCTCAGGCTTGGTTACAAGGTGACTGCTATTGGTCGGGTGATGGAAGGGAAGTTATCTGGTCAGGGGTGGGAATTTGCTTTTTTCTATCTGACATTGTGGTGACTAAGGTTGTGGATATTGAACCAGGAAAGGCACTTCTATTGGATGTTACCATTCAGAATTCTGATTTTTGGCTTATTAACATCTATGGACCACAAATTAAAACAGAACATATTATTTTATTGACAAAAATCCAGCCATTTTTATTTACAAGAAGAAATGTTCTCTTTGGAGGAGATTTTAATATTAATAGATCCCTCAGAGACAGAGGAGCTATGGGTACAAAACTGTATTGTGATACCCATTTTTTGAATGATTTATTGTTTCTTACTGGCCTGCAAGATGTGTGGGAGGTTACTGGGGTTCAACCAACATACACATATTTTTCCAGTTCTCGTAAATCTTGAATTGATTATTGATTTATTTCCCTGCATTTACGATGCTGTAATCATGCATTGATTCCTATGGCTACTTCGGATCATATGTTGCTTCAGATTACCTTATCAGATTTTCCTGCATTTTCTAAATGGCCTGGTTATTGTAAGCTTAATCTTTCTCTGTTGGACGTACCTGAAGTAAAAGAAGGTTTTGATTTTTTGCTTGCAGCACATAGTTCATTTTTTTTCTATATGACTCTCCACAATTATGGTGGTCTGATATTAAAATGGATATCACTGAATATTTTCCAACTATTGGTCGACTTTTAGGACATGAAAAACGATCAGCTTATAGAGTCTTACAACAACGTTTACTTCAGGTATATTCCAAACTTAAAAATGGTGACTTTATACCTCAGGAGGTTATTAGTGCTTTTAAATTACAGCTGGTGGAATTACAATATGATAGGCAAAATTCTCTTGAGATAAAACAGCGATTTGGGGTTTCAGGTCCACAAGGCTCCTGTAACCCTTTTGAGAATTGTACATCCAATAGAAGGAAAAAAGAGATAGACAGAGCAGAAACTAAGTCTGGAGAATTTGCGGTAACTCAGAAAGAAATCCTATTGGAACTTGATTGTTATTTACAACGGCTTTTTAGAACAAATTCAACTATTTCAGCCGATACCATAGGAAAGTGGTTAGGTTCATGTGACCTTCTATTTTTACCTGTTTTTTTGAGTAGTTCTGTTTGTGACCCAGTCACAGAAAAGGAACTTGTTTCTGTAATTTCTGTTCTTCCAAGTAAAAAATCTCCAGGTTGTGATGGCCTTACTAATGAAGTATACCCTATTATTTATAAATCATTACAACAGGAACTTTTGCATCTCTTTAATAATATTTTGGATACTGGCTCAGTTCCTGTTTATTTTAATCATGGATTAGTTATTTATAAATCAGGTCCTAAGGCTGACCTTAGGAATTGGAGGCCCATAACTTTGCTTAATTCTGATAGTAAAATCTTGTCAAAATTATTAAGTAACAGATTGGCGGCAGTATTGAGTCATGTTATTTGTCCTTTTCCAATTTTGCTCTGTACCAGGGAAGAGAATATCAGATGCTTTGATTTTACCTTGAGAGGTGATGGAAAAGAATCAATCTGGTGAACTATTAGGGTTGCTACTTAGCTTGGATCAGTTGAAAGCCTTTGATAGGGTGTCACACCTATATATTTGGCAGTGTTTGTTGAAAATGGGATTCCCCTCTTTGTTTGTCGCATGGTTGTAACAATATTATGCTACAGCTGAAGTTGCCCCATTTGTGAATTGCTGGGTTGGGAAATTTCGTATGCATGCTCAAGGAGTGAAACTGGGATGTCCCCTCAGTCTTCTGCTGTATATTTCAACTGTAGAAACTCTGCTATGGAAAATTAACAATAACAAGGAGATTAGAGGTCTTTCTTCCACAGTAACATGACAGAATTAAAAACTCTTGCATATGCTGTTGATATTTGTATCTTTCTAGCAGATATTCAATCCAGTAAATCTACAGATGCGGTGATGATTGCTTTCATGGAAGATACTGGGGCAAGGATAAACTGAACTAAAAGTAAGTGCATTTTTCTTGGTACAGGAGATTGTACTTATACTGAGGTTATGGGTATTCCGGTGATACCAGAGGTGGCACATATTTTAGGGGGTTTGCTTTGGTGTCCCTGATATAGCTGTGAACAACTGGAATAAGTTAATACAGGATGCAAAGATTAAGGTGATACAGTGGAATAAGTGGAAAATGTCGAAATTAAAACAAATTTTTATGAGTAAAACATTTTTGCTTGGGTATTTTTGGCATTTGGCTGCTATTTATCCCCCTTCCTAAATGTTTGGAAAATATAATTTTGGCTCTTTTTTCAGCGCTTTCTGGGGTAGTTGTTTAAATCCCATAAAAAGAGGGATCCTATATCTTCAGAAAACTCAGGAAGGTTTACAGATGGTCAATCCAGTTTCTTTCTTTTTTTCTATTTTTGGTTTTGTTAATCTTAAACCTTTACATGTCAATATTCCATATCTCTGGTCTCCTTGGGTGCTTGATGTCCTTTCCCCTTGGCTGATTGACTGGCGTCCTGATGTTCCGATTACTAAACAAAAACACATTCAAGTTCTTCCTTCTCAGTTTTTTTGAATGTTTTAGTAAACCTAAAGTATGGCAAATCACTAAAATTATGATAACTAACCAGACTAGGAAAGAATTTTATCAATCCATCCAAATAAGGTTCTTTTTTCAAGTTCCACACTATTTTCCTAGATCTTCTTCAGACTTACTTTTTATAAAGAAGATGCCAATTAGGTCTCATATGCCATCTACTATGTGGGATGTCACATGGTTAGGAGTTCATGGCCGACTTAATGTTAAAGGAAATCTGTCATACAAAATGGTTGATGAAAGAGTTTGTCCACAATCTCACACTTGTCTACATGATATTGACCCAATGTAGCCCTGGTGTTCTATTGGACCCCACCCCCACCCAGCAGTGCCCTACCACCCCGCATCCCTGACCCATACCCAGCTGGAGACTGGCACAGCCCACCTCTCGTCATCACAGCCAGCCACTGATTGAGCTCTGTAGAAGCACATACTGTAAATAGTATGCACTCAGAGAATGACAGCTGCACTCAATTTTGATTTTAACGTCCGCTTGTTGAACGTAGTTCAGTCTCTGTATTGGGAGTTGTCAATGTTGGTGCAGTGCCAATTGTGCATTCAGCAAACTGTACTCGCTGCTGTGTGAGTCACCGAAGAAAATTTGCCAATATGACATGGAATCAGAGGGGCTTAGCTACATCAGGGACTGGGATCCTACCTGTAGGGATAGAGGCCCATTCAAATGGGACAACCTCCTTTCATCTAGGAGGGGAATGGCAGTACTGTGTGGGAGGTTTGAATGGTACTATGATGAACATTCAAACTAGCCAAGGGGGTGGCAGAAGAAATGTGGGAGGCAGCGAATGCCCCTACAGATGATAAAGCAGCACTGATGAATAGCCATGGGGAAATTAATTCCCATGGGGTAGTAAGGAGTAGGGGCATGGGGGAAGAAGGACAGGAGAGTCAAGAGGTGAAACTAGGGCAGAGGAAACTACTAGGGAGGGTGGGCAAAAGGAGGATAAAAAAGGGCAGTAATGGGATAAAGCTACACTCCAGTGGCACTCCTTGAAATAATCAGCCAGCACTTTTCCAGATCTATTAAAAACAAGACAGCTATTATAGCTGATCTTGTTGGAGCAACTGATCTGGCTTGCATCACCGAGACCTGGCTGGATGAAAATCCAGGCCCTATATTGGCCTCGGCAACTCCAGCCGGGTTCTTGGTGATACATCGTCCAAGGTTGGATCGTGGGGCGGGGGTGTGGCCATTATGTTTAAGACTGAGCTGGGCCTTGTGGATGTGCCATTGGGAAGTACCATATCCTTTGACTATATCCTAGGAGAGGGTGCAGGCTGTGGGATTCTCCTCATCTACCGTCCACCAGGCGACGGTGGAGAATTCCTACAGGAGACAGCAGACTTCATCGTCGACATGGTGTTGAGGACCCCAGATTGATAGTTTTGGGGGACTTCAATGCCTGAGTCAATGATGAACTCTTGCATTTTGGTCAAAATCTCCTCCAGCTGATGATGACGCTGGGCCTAACACAGGTGGTTACCTCCTCGACCCACATAGGGGGTCATTCATTGGACCTGATCTTTTTTTTGGATATGGAGATCACTGATTTGGGGGTGGAACCAGTCAGCTGGTCTGACCATCACACCATAAGGTCTTCAGTTTCAGGCCTCAATAGGTCTGCCCCCACGGAGTGGTTCGCACCGCCTTTATGGGTATTAACCTGGTGCGACCCAACGGGCGGTACTGGATCTATCGGCTTGTCAGGTGAATGCATGAGTCCAGATGATCTCTTACTAGCCTATAACAAAGCTGTGGGAGATGCTCTGGACAAGATTGCTCCTGTTCATGTTCGGCCTCTCACCCTTCGTTCAAGAAGCCCTTGATTTAATGGCTCCTTGAAAGAGTTAAGGCGAGATGGCCGAAGGTTGGAGACAGCCTGGCGGAAGTCCGGCCATGATGCCAACAGGCTTAGGTTGATGGCACATTATGATGGCTATCAATCAAAAATCACCCATAAGAAGGACGAATTCCTGTCCAGGGAGATTCCTGCTGCACAGAATCGACAGTCTCAGCTTTTCCGGACTGTAGACAGATTGTGCAATCCAATCTGTCTCTATCCCAGAGAAGCTTTTTTTCAGCTGAGATGCGAGGAGTTCGCTCGGTATTTTGCAGGTAAGGTTGCCATCATCAGGTCTGGCATTGGTCTGACCTCCCCTATGAGGGATTGCAGTGGTCGACAGGAAGTGGCATGCACTCGGTCTGTCTGGTAAGATTTTCACCGGCTAGAGTTCACTGACATTGTGAAGATCATCCAAACATTGCGACCAACTAGTTGTAGTTTGGATCCGGGTCCTACACCTCTCTTAGTAGGATGTGTAGGAGTTATCTGCCCAATCCTTGCTGACATTGTCTAGAAGTCTTTGGAGAGGGGGTCTTTCCTGACCCCCTCAACGAGGCTGTCATTTGACCACTCCTTAAAAAACCCTCCTTGGATCCAGACTGTCTAGTCAACTACTGGCCTATCTCTAACCTGCCATTTGTTGGTAAGGTTATTGAAAAGGCGGTTGCATTGCAATTGGATGATCATCTTACAACTCACAATGTCTATGATACTCTCCAGTCTGGTTTTAGGAAGAAGCATAGCACGGAGACTGCTCTTGTCCGGGTATTGAATGACCTCCTAGTGGCTAGAGATCGAAAGGCATATACTATTCTGGTTCTTCTCAATTTTTCTGCTGTGTTTGACACTGTAGACCATGGTGTGCTGTTGGAGCACCTGCAGTTTTTTTGTGGGCTGTCTGGTACAGTCCTCAAATGGTCTCATTCTTACCTCACGGACAGGTCTCAGAGAGTTGCCACTGGAATTTATTCCTCTGGCACTCACTCCCTGCCTTGTGGGGTACCGCAGGGTTCCATTCTAGCCCCCATGTTGTTTGCAGTGTATATGCTGCCATTGGGAGAAATCATCAGGTGATACAGTCAGGGTTTTCACTGCTATGCAGATGATACTCAGCTGTATTTGTCCTTTCTGCCCAGTCAGGATGATGCACTCTCCATGCTAAATAACTGCCTTGCTGAGCTCAGACTTTGGATGAGTTCCAGCTGGCTGAGACTGAACCCGGATAAGACTGAGGTGCTGGTAGTGGACCTAGGTCATCCGGGGGTGGGTTTGGGAGCTGAACAACCATCAGGCTTATTACTTGGTGGTATGTCGCTCTCTACCTCTGATCAGGTGCGTAATCTGGGTGTCATTTTTAATGACGGTCTGACCCTAAAATCTCAGGTGTCAGCTGTCGTCAAATCCTCTTTTCACCATCTGAGGAATATCGCCCAAGTGAAACACCTGGTTCCTCCGGGTGATCTTCCAACACTGGTCCATGCCTTTGTCACTACCCGTCTTGATTACTGCAATTCCCTCTACCTAGGGCTACCTGGATTTGATATCCGCCACCTGCAGTTGGTGCAGAATGTGGCGGCCAGGCTTTTGACTGGGACTTTTAGAACCAGTCATATTACACCTGTGCTCCGTGAACTGCACTGGCTGCCTGTTTGGTGGCGGATCACCTTTAAAGTTGGTATACTAACCTTTAAAGCCCTACATGATCAGGGACCCGGTTACCTGAAAGATCTCCTGATACCCTACTGCCCCCTCCATCCTCTCCGTTCCACCAATGAGGGATTGCTGGAGATTCCCAGGGTTCGATTAAAGACATCAGGATCCCGTGCTTTCGCTTTTTCAGCAAGCAATCCTGTGGAATTATTTACCTCGTTGGTTGAGAGAATGCCCAACTGTTGACTGATTTAAAACTGGGTTAAAGACATATTTATTTAGTTTAGCTTTTCCTAGTTACGGATGACATGTTTTAATGTTTGTTTTAAAATCTTATTTTTATGTATATGGTTTTTATGTACAGCGCCTTGGCTCTGAAAGGCACTATAAAAACAAAGATGATTTGATTTTAATTTGATTCACATACACTGCCACTAATTTATTTAATTAGAATGAAAAAAAAATAACAAACTGTCATTTTTAAAATTGAAAAGGCAACAATTTACTTGCAGTGATGACCAAATGCCACACTCACCATGGAAGTCTGTCTCCCAGTGCTTCACTTATGTGGCTTCACAGAGGGCCACATAGGTGAAGCGCGGGTATACAGATGTCCAAGGTGACTGTGGCTCTTGGTCACTAGTGCAAGTAAACTGCTGTCTTTTAGATTTTGTAAATTACAGTTTGTTATTTTTTCATTTTGCTGAAGTAAATTAGTGGCAGTGTATGTGAAGAGTGCAGGCTGATTATTTCCAGGACATCCATTTGAGTATAGCTGTATGCTGTGCCCGTTACTGACTATTTGGTGTAGCTGGCCCTGTCAGCAGCACCCTCCCAGATATTCACTTGTGCATGGTTGTTTCTTGTAACACCAAAGGATAACAAGGGGAAGGACAGTATCAGTGAAAAAAGAAGGGTGAAGGATGGGCTTGGGAAGGAAGGGCAAAGCAGGGGCATAGAGGGACAAAGTGAGTAGAGAGCCATGTGCGCCAATGCAAGGAGCCTAGGAAACAAAATTCCTGACCCTGTGGCTGCAATTGTGGAGGCACACCTGGATTTAGTGGCCATAACAGAATCATGGTGCACCAACAACCACAGCTGGGAAGTGGCCATACCTGGCACAACATTTTTAGAAAGGATAGGGCAGGGAGAAATGGGGTGAACTTATATATAAAGGAAGGTATTAAGGCCATAGTAATATCAGGTCACAGTGGGGAGGAGGAGGGTCTGGAAGTTCTTTGGATAGGCTTGGAGATGGGGTCAGGGGCCTTTATATGGATAGGGGTGGTGTACTGCCACTACCACAGTAGGAGGACATGGGCAGTGTTTTGGGGGAGACCATAGGCAAAATGGCAAACAAAGGAGAAGTAATAATTATAGGTGACTTTAATCTATTTAATCTATGAAATGTGTATAGTACTGGAACCTCCAGGCCACAGCTACAACTAGGAGCAGGGTCATCCTAGACTTCCTGCAGGGGACATTTCTCAGGCAGCTGGTTACAGATCCCATTAGGGAGAGGGCAGTGCTGGATCTGATACTCAAGAACAGGGATGGCATTGCAGACGTCACAATGGGTAGCCCACTGGGTTCAAGTGATTATTGTACAGTGTGGCTTGACATATATATTGGACAGGAGAAAAAACACACTAGGACAAGGGTCCTGGACTTCAGGAGAGCATATTTTAAATAAATGGGAGACTGCATCAGCAAATACATTGGGGGTGGATAGCAAGTGGATGCAGACACAAAGGAATAGAATAAAGGTGGGAATAACTAGGGCAATGGCAAGTTGCTTAAAGGTAAAAAGTATGGTAAGAGGAGAAAAAGGCCACTGTGGTTTTCAAAGCAGTTGTCTATGGTAGAAAGGGAGAAAAAAAAGGCTTTCAAGAAATACAAGGAGACCAAAATGGAGGCAGACAGAGAGGTATATCCAATGAAAGAAAGACAGGCAGAAAGGAGGGTAAGGGCAGCAAAGACTCAAACTGAGGAAAGAATCGCCTAGGAGGTCAAAAAGGGGGATACAACTTTTTCCAGGTATGTGAGCATAAAAAGGAAGACAAGGGGTGGTATAATGAAGATCAGGTGACCAGGAGGGGAGCAAAGTTCAGAGGAAGACCAAGAAAAAGCTAACATTTTAAACAAATACTTTGCTCAGTCTTTACAGTGGAAAGGGGATGGGCTATCATGCTTTACATTACTCCTCCAGGGCTGGGGGGATACCGGGATGTACAGGGAAAAGCATCACCAGTAGAAAACATGAAGATGTTACCTCTCTGTACAGACAGTTGGTGAGACCTCATCTGGAGTACTACATGCAGTTCTGGAGACCCCATCTCTACAAGGACATAGACAGGATGGAGGCAGTCCAGAGGAGGGCAACTAAAATAGGGCAGAGTCTGCACCAGAAGCCATATGAAGAGAGACTAAAGGAGTTTAATATGTATATCCTTGAGGAAAGGAGGGAGGGGGGGACATGATAGAAACTTTCAAGTACCTCAAGGGAATCAACAAAGTCCAAGAGGGTAGCATCTTTCAGAAAAAGAGATGTGCAAGAACAAAGGTCACAATTTGAAGATAGCAGGGGGATGGCTCAGGGGCAATGTGAGGAAGTATTTTTTCACGGAGAGGGTGGTGGACATATGGAATGGCCTTCCTGAGGAGGTTGTCGGGTCAAAAACAGTGGGGGACTTCAAGAAGGCTTGGGACAGACATAAGGCAATTCTGATGGGGCTTAGGAAGAAATAGGGTGTTGGTTAACTAGGATCTGCAGCTTATCCAGTAGGTAGGGAAATGGGCAGACTGGATGGGCCAAGCAGTCCTTATCTCCTGTCAAAGTCTATGTTTCACCCGGAGGGGGGAGGGGGAAGAGGACACAAGCCTATTTACAGAAGAGAGAGTCCACCAGGGCATAGGAAGCTCTTAAGGGAAACAAGGCAATAGAGCTGGATGGAATTCACCCAAGGGTACTTAAGCAACTGAGTATGGTCCTAGTCGCCCCTCTGGCAACACTGTTTAGCACCTAATTAGAGTCAAGGTGGTTCCAGAGGATTGGAGGAGGACCAATGTGGTCCCTCTGCACAGCAGCTGCAGAAAGGAGGAGGCCAGTAATTACAGACCAGTCAGTCTCACATCAGTTGTGTGGAAGTTTATTTATTTATTTGCTTTTGGTTACCAGGTAAGTGCACTAGGCAAGGACCTGCCTATTTTCAATGCATGACTTGGGAGAGTACAGATAACAACAATGAAAATGCAATCACATTTGAACAATGTACATGGGGAGAATACAGGTATCCATGCAGGGATAGGCAGTAATCACAGACCAGAAGATTGATAACATCTGCACAGGGATGCATAAATTATACAGGGATGAATCATAGGAAACTAAACGTTACAATCATTGGTACCGGAAGAGACAGGCAGAATGCTAAGAGGCAATGCAAAATAAAGTATCAAGTGCATTTGCAAACACCAAGTGCATTTAAGTGAGAGAACAGGGCTTTCTTGGAAACAGGGTAAGATTTGGAGCTCCTGATATGCTGTGGTAGGGAATTCCAGAATTTGGGGGCAAAATTGGAGAACGCTTGCTCACTCATCTTAGTTGAGCAGAGCGGGACTGAGAGTTGGGCAGAGGTTATTGACTTCAGAGTTCGAGAGTATATCACAGGGTTGAGCATAGCACCT